>OX327017.1:39207978-40538811 GCA_946800695.1 Geum urbanum | reverse complement strand
ACATTGACTAACAAGTAACAACAACTCTGTACTTGAATATTTTTAATATCTCAAAGTGTTAAGTCTTTGACAAGTTCAGGAGATAAGGATAAAAGGGTCGTCGGAGATGTTAGAAAATCGATTACATAATTGGTGCAATTGGGTTACAGCTATCATGGATGGCTCGAATTGTTTGATTAGTTTATACGTTTGGTCGTGTAAGACTGTTAAAAGTGACATGTAGAGAGAGAGAGAGAGAGGGGTTCGTGTTATGGTCTATAAAGGGAATATATATTTGTTGGGAAGGAATAAACATGGCGATCTCTATCTTTGTCGTTGTCAGCTGGTAAGAGCAAGTACGCGTTTTCCATAACCACTCATGGAGGTGGCACTGAGGCAGTGTTTGCTAGTGAGAAAGTCAGAAAGAGAGGATGGAACAGACGATTTTCGGTGGGATTTTGTGTAGTGAGTACTGAGTAGTGTTATCTTAAGGCCCATATAGGAAATCTTCATCTTAAACATTTGGATTTGGAGGCCCAAATAGAGAAAAAAAATCAATTTTTTGTTTTTATTTTTTTTCTTTGTCAAATTAGTATGAATGTATGATATTCTTTTGGCATTGAGATAATAACATAAAAGTATAAAACTTAAACGAAACTATGAGATACAGCTTGTTGCCACACTCTCCTCGCTTCAGGAGAAACACCTTGCTTTCCGATGATAGACTCAAGAACCGATTCGGAAAGTAGCTTGTTTTCAATCACTGCGCTACCAACTTTAGGTACAGAACCATCTTTGGAGAAGCCAATCTGATGTATTGAAAGAAAGGTTAACAAATATGTCAAAACTCAAGAACTCACTCAGATGACATATACAAATATGAATGTGAAGAGATGTGTGGACTTACAGTCAATGATCCATTTGGTGATTGTGTGAAGAGAATAGAAGCCACTGGTGGAAAGGTCTGATCTTTAAACATTTAAAGACCTCAATGAACTTCTCAATGGCTTTGGCTTCTGCATCGGTGTAAATGCTGAATTTCTTCCATATGGCAACACAATTCTCCGAAACCTTCAGCGAGTATTGCTGGCCAGTCAGTCAGTGGTAGTATCATTGTCACCTGTGTGAATTTCTCAAACGGCCCTGAAGAAATGATGTCAAGGTTTAAAATCATGATATGACCATAAAACATACATATCAACAGCAAATAAACTACAGTTCGAGAAGTTCATCAGGACCGGAAATTCCGGGCTAGGATGCTACAAAAGTGCCACATACATAGAAATGACCAAATGTCTTCACCTTCCGAAGGCATCAGTGATGTCGAGAACTAGATCGATTGACCAAAAAGAAAATCTAAACAGGGTTTGTGCATACATCTGAAAACAGAAAAGTGCTCTGTTTTTAAGTCTCATCTTACCACTGTTACCAGTGAATATAATCTACTGCACTAACTCACTAACTCAGTTTACCAGCTAAAGAACCCAAACGGTTAGTATTCACTTCAAATTGTCCCAAAGCTTTCTATTACTTCTATAAGATTTGATCCTCAAATCTTAAGTTTAATATTATCACGATAGAAAACATTTCCATCCCTTGTCATTATGGTCAAAATTAAGCAAAAATTCCAATAGACCAAGCACATTGTACAAAATCTTAAAGATATACTAGTTAGTAATAATCTGAGACCAACTATTTTTAGTAACGATTTCAATAAAGAATAACCATCAAAGCCAAGTCATTTTACCTGTGACTACTTCCCTGAAGAACTCAACAGACTCATCCAACTCCTCCGCCGTCTTCCCCTTCCACTTCACGGCGAGCTCCCCCACCGCCTTCAACTCCAAGTACACTCCGATCGCCGTAAACTTAAGAAACTTCCACTGTATCTCCATCCCCCTCGCCCCTACATCCACAAAAACAAATCACATCCCAAATTCAAATACATAAAACTCAAAATATTGATTAGCTGATAAATTCCGTCGTGTGAACGCAAAACTGTCAAGTACCTGCGCCGGCGAGGAAGAGAGCGTTGCATGAGGAGCCGGGAGGCTTGACGGAGGCTGGAAACGACGTCGCTTCAACTTGAATTGCGGTGAGTGGAGGAGGCCATTTGATTTCGGACAGAGATTTTGGCTACTGGTGTTCAAGAGTGAGCTGGTGAGCGTTGTCTTTGTTCGTGTTGACGGTTTTGCGGGGACGGTTTTAAGAGAGCATTAAACGACGGTTTGGAGAGGGTAGATGGCACGTGGTTTGCGCGTGAGTTGGGGTGCTTTTCCCTTTTGTTTAATTTTTATACATATGATCAATGGAGAATTGTATGTACTGGGGTGGGTTGAAATATGATATTGGCATACTCGAAGTCCAAATAGCAATGCTGTTATCATGAATGGAAAATTTTGTGGGGGGACTAGCCCTGCCTTCTGAATTGATGAAGGTATGGTTTAAAGTGTCAGGATCAAGAGTTTTCATAAAATTGTGTGCGTTCTGTAAAGAAAAGTGTTGAAGGCGGATGTTGTCGTAGACTCGTAACATGTGTAAAGTTTGTCAATGCTTGACATGGAAAATATTTGTCATTCATAGAAATGTTAGAATACTAGGTTGGTAGAAGGAAATAAGAAATGATTTTCTTTGTATCAAATACACTCAAATTATGATTTTGAAAAAAATTACTACGCGCTAATGGAGCGACGAGAATGAACCTATGCAGTTATTCTTATCTCAATATTTTCCGTTTTAAGCCATATTCAAGGTGACTTTCACTAGTCGAACGACTAATCACTGCCTAGCGTTTAGATTAAGGATTAATCGATTATCGGTATAGAAAGGATATTTTTTTAACAGTGATTGGAAGTTAGAAATGGATTTTGTTTTTTTTCCACACAGTTGGGCCTGATTTTGGTTGAGAGCCTCAAATGTATTGGGCTAAGCCTTTTCATTTACTCGATTGAGCGCATTGAAGCCCAAATTTCTAATATTTGAAGCCCTTGCACTCAAAGTAAATCCAAGCCAGTTAAACACTTAAACCTGCGTGAAGTAGAAAACTTTAGTTCAGTGACTTTAGTCCCCCTCCAAAACGACGCCGCTTCGTTCTGAGAAAAACGTGGCAACGAATTGAAAACGCTGACTTGCTTCACCTTGCTCTCTCACAACTGACAATGGTGTCTCTTCTTCTTCTCTCAATCCAACACTAACTCTTCTCCCAGTCTCGCTAAAACCCCAAACCTTTCTCAACCTAAAATTATTTGACCTAGAAATCTAGAATCCTCGGTGCCTATTTTGGCTTCGCAAAAAAAAAATGTCGTGGCTGAGATCGGCGGTGAACAAAGCCGTGGAGGTCGGAAACAAAAACAACCTCACCCGCACCGTCAAAAACTACGCCGACTCCGTCGTCCACCACGCCGGCCAAGCCGTTGCCGAAGGCGCCAAGCGATTTCAGGATCGACTGGTAATTTTTTTTTCTAATTTTTTACTTAATTTTTTTGAAATTGAAATTGAAGAAATTAAAAAGCGGTTGTGCGCTGTGCTGAGACATTGATGATTCGGCAGGGCGCTCGGAGCTTTCGGAGCGTGAAGAAGAGTATACAGAGGTTAGAGGAAGCTGCTGTGTCGTGTCGAGGACCGGAGAGAGCTGAGATACTGAAGAGGTGGGTGGTTTTGCTCAAAGAGGTTGAGAGACTGAAGCTGTCTCAGGTGGAGGAGAAAGAGAATGCGCCGGAGCAGAGTAGTTCCGAAGAGAATGATATTCGGAGAAAGATATCCACGGTTGGATTTCTTAGTCTTGTTGTCGTTGTTGTTGATTAAGATTGTAGTTTTAAGAGATGAAGGTTTAGGAGAGCTTATGGAGTGTTGTTGTGTTGTTTGTTGCGGTGGAATAGGTTTTGTATTACGACTCAGATGTTGGTGGAGAACCGATGAATTTCCGTGATGTGTTTCTTCAAAGTCAGGCGCTGGAGGGCATTACACTGTCTATGGTATGTGTTTAAAAATTGAGCTCTGCAAAATGTTGCTGAAATTATGTTTGGGATTTTGCAAAGGGAATCAATGACCAAGTGTATTTGAGAAGTAGTTAGCAATGAATGATGTAGAGATGAATGAACTAATGCTTTACACCAAATAAATGCTAGAATAATAAATTAGTAAGTGATTGAGTGTTGCTACAGCTGCTAATTTGTTGTTTTAGTATTGCCTCATTGTAATTTGGTGTGAAGCCAGTTCTCTGAATTAGTAAAGATATGATAATAGGTGAAGTTATAGTTTTGTTATACCTAATAAATAAAATTGGCATGATTCTAAATTGTTGATTATGGAAGTTAACCGCAGGTTAACTCTTTTCTATGATTCAGATTCTTGAAGCACCAAATGATGAAGAGGTTTCTTTGCTCTCGGAGATGTTCGAGTGTGAACACAAGACAATCAAACTGTGTTGGCTTAGCATAGAGTGAACCTTTTTTGTTTTCTTTCTAATTCAGTGTATTTATATTCTGCAGGCTCTGTCTTACTGGAGGGCAAAAAGTTCATAATGCTATAGTGAGCAGCATACAGGACTTGGCAAAAGCCTTTTCAGGCTATGAAGATGAAGTACTGGTAAGTACTTAAAAATATGATACAAGATAACAACAATATTGGAGTGTTCTTGGGAAACCGGTTTCTTGAGAACCGTCTTTTTTAACAGGTGATTCATAGTTGAACAAAACAGTCTTTTTTCATTTTTATTAGTATAGCAAAGGTCTTGAGCCAACGTCCCTTCAGAAAATTAATTTTTTTAGCTAAATTCAAAACATGCAAGAATCGTTTTCTCTATTTGCTTAAGAAAAGCATGCTAGTTCACCATATCCTTTTTTTGTTTTTGTATACAGGTAAAACGAGAAGAATTGCTTCAGTTTGCACAAGGTGCTATTACGGGGTTGAAGATTAATGCTGATCTTGGAAGGTATGTTTTTCTTCTCTCTATCTCTTTTTGTTCTAATTTAAGCTGTTGAGAGTTGTCAAGTTAATATTTTCTTTCAATATTCTACTGTAGATTACTATTTAAAATTTCAATTACTCATATGTATCAACTGTTGGTTACCCAACACATTTACTCAAACAATGAACTTTAAGTTGAGCTATATCTGAGTCGGTTGATAACTGGTCATGAGAAAATTTGATCTTCGGCTCATTAATCTTCCAATTAGCAGTTGATTTCTGTTACACATTGTACTTGTTACATTTGACTACTCATGAGTAAAACTTATACAAAATCTTCAGTATTATTGCTTTTAGAAAAGTTTAGTATTTAGTCTGTGAGGGAACAGATAATTGTATTCATGTGCTAAAGGGTGAAGTCGGGCGCGTTATAAACATTTTTCTTACCTATACAGAATAGATGAAGAGACCACTAGCCTGAAGAAGAACATTGAGGGACTGACATCACGTCTGAAGTCTCCATCAACTGAAGGTCAAGAAAAAGCATTAGAAGAAACAAAATTGGAAACAATAGAGGTAAACTGGGCTAATATTATAAGGTTTCTGGTTTCTTTTTGTATGATTATGTTTGAGTGCTTAGAAGTAAATTACGCGAAATGGAATATCCATGTCCTTGCGTTGTTTTTTAACACCTTAAAGCATTGTGAATGTATGATCAATTGAACTTACTGGCTTCTCACTAAAACAGTAACCGTAATATATTTCAACTCTGAATTTCCACCAAAAAGGTGCTGATTGAACACCTCATAAATTGTGGATGTAATTTGTAGATACGTATAAATAGAGTAAGTGATTCCAATTGAATTATTCTGTCCCATAAAGACAACACAACTTTGCAAATTTTTTGTGAAACATCCTGCAGAAAATATAATGAACTATTCTGTTTTTGTCTATGAGGCCAGGTTTGAGGTCGTTCTAAAAATTTGACATTGACTAGTAATTCTTGGAGCATGAAAGGTCTGGAAATGTAATACTAATTTCTCTACACATCTTGTAGGCATTGAGAGAGGCACTTGCACAAATTCGAGCTTGTTCCAGATTAGAAGGGCTTTTACTGAAGAAGAAACTTCTGAACAATGGGGATTCTTCAGAGATCCATGCTCAAAAAGTATGTCTTTTTTTGTCTTCTCAATTTTCAATTGGTTACTTATCTGAAGCATAGCTTCAAAATCTGATAACTATGTTCTCTCTGGTGACGACTATGTTGCTTAGACTGATGGTTGTGGTCCTTGTGGCCGTCAATGTGTGGTCTATATAGACAAGAATTTCTTAAAAATGACATTGGGAAGTTTGCTAGATGATGCAATTGGTCTGATATGGAGATGAAATTAGATACATTTGTACTTGAATTGGAGCTTATCTGGTGCTTGATTCAAGAAAATAATATCTTATATGATGCATGCATAAGCATTAATATCCCCCTTACATGTTTGATTAGAAAGTTATGTTGCAGCGAATTCATTTTCGTGATGTGATGATGAAATCTTGTATTTCATAAATTTGTTTCTGCTTTCCCTTATGGTTTCATTATGTGCAACTTAATCTTTTATTTTGTTGCTTATACACCCATAATAATGCACCCAATATAATATCGGTTGTATAAGCAGGTCGACAAATTGAAGGTTTTATCGGAGTCTCTTGCTAGCTCTTCTGCAAAAGCTGAAAATCGTATTTCAGATAACAGGTAGATCAATGTAATTGTGAACTATTCAGGGGTTTCATTTTTTTACTTCTAGCTATTTGTCGCTGGCAGATTTTGATCCAATGGTGTGTGACCACAAATTTCTTACTCACCTAGTATTGGCAAAACTCTATATTAAACTGTCATCTATGTGCCGTAACTGGCCTAGACTATAGTAATTTGAAAGTCTCTGAATATTAACTGTTGAGGCAGGGTTCTTCTACAACATTCACCTTTGCATTACATGTACATCCTCATGAGAGAAAGGAAAACAGTAATGCCACACTACTAACACCAAGGGACCTTGAATGAATGAATTAATTGTACAATCCTTGGCTCATCCTTGCAGCTATACTGTTTTGATTTAATCATATTGTCATGTAGTATGCACTTCTGTATTTGGTCAATATGTTGTCTGCTCTTAATTACGAGTATTTTAAGAATATCTGCTTATAGAAATCAAGTTAACTTTATGTTTCTTATATATGATAGACTTCAAAAAGAGGAGGCACTAAAAGTTCGTGTGTCCAAAGCCAGTGAAGTCGGTGAAAGAGAGAAGGTACATGCCCTAACATTACAGTGAAAAACACATTCTGAAGACATTCTTGGTTGATAATGCTCCTTCCATTATCATGAAAACATGCAAAAATTTCTCAATTGATGTGGTATTTCATCTATTGTTCCAAAATCAATTAGGAGGTCATGGGGAAGACAGTGTAGTCCCGTTTATTTTTTTGAGTTTTGATCATTTGCATTCAACATCCAGTTAAATTTTGTTCGTTGCAACGTCTGCATACTTTCAATATGGTTTCTCACATAGTTCAGCGGCTTAGACTTTGATAGCTTTGTATTCTTCCATCTATTTCTCTTTATAGTTACTTTTCCCTATCATGGGCAAGTCTCTTTTTAGGCTCATGAGTTTTTTAAATACATTAGTCCATGTCATAGATGTGGTGGAGAGGCAGTAATCGCTTCTTTAAGTGTTGGGAGGGAAATGTTAGATTCTGTCTTAATGGCCATTTTCAGGAAATTGAAGCTGAGGTTACAGAGCTTGAAAAGCAAAGGGATGATCTTGAGGCTCAGCTGAAAAAGGTTTCTCCCTCGTTTCTATTTCTTTCTCTCTTTTTTCGCTCAAAAATTCCTTGCGTATTGTCATTGATTGTGAATATCTAAGAGTCTAGTCCATTTTGTACAGGTTAATATCTCCTTAGCTGCAGCTAATACTCGCCTTCGCAATACCCGGGAAGAGAGGGACCAATTTGAGGAAGCTAATAAGAAGATTGTTGCTCACTTGGAAACAAAGGTTTTGATTATTTTCTGGATATCTTCCCTCCTACCCCAATGTTCTGAACAATTTTATGATTATTACTCATGAGGTTGAATCTTTTGCCAGGAAGATGAACTATCAAAATCCATTGCCTCATCTAAGGTAGAGGCAGATGTTTTATGTACATGGATAAATTTTTTGGAAGATACTTGGGTTCTCAAGTGCTCATATGCAGAAACTAAGGAGAAGCAGGTCAAGTATGTACTTCAAGTCTATGCAAAAGCTCAATTATGATTGTTCCATAATCATCTTTAATCCCTTAAATTTATAACTGACATTGTACTTGTAAATTTGGTTTATGCTCTCTTTGTTCTATATATATATTGTTATTTAAAATGTTTTTACTTTTGTGCATTTCAAGTGATGAATTGGAGAAACATGAGGATTATTTTGTGAAATTCGCCATTGATCTTCTCTCTGCCTACAAGGTATTGTCACTCATATCTCTCTTCTTTCCATCTTTCCTGTTCTTCAAGTAAGCAAGCCATGTTCTAATGCAGAAAGAGTTGGGGCCATCTATCAGCCGTATAGGAAAATTTGTAGAGAATCTGAAGAAGTTGAGCAAGGGGTAATGTTCTTTGTTGCACTGTTATATATGTGCCTTCATTCTGTTTACACTGGATTGTAATGTCTTTTGACCTGATGAAACAGGTCAGAGAGGGAATCTGGTGCAGGGAATGAGGATGATAAATTATTAAATCCAATAAGAAATCTTGAGGAAGAATATTTGGACCACGAAACTAAGGTAAAGAATTCTAGGTGCATAGATAAGGACTTTATAGGGTGTCATTCTTTATTTCATGCATGCAAATTCTTAAAGAACAATAAATTACACGTGTGTTAATTTAGTTTGAACATTTAAGAGTTGGGGATGCTTTCCCTTCAAAGTTTGCACATCATTCTGTGTATGAACTCTACTTTTCATTTGCAAGGACTGCATTAGGACTGCTTCAAAATTTACATACTGGTGCGTTTAACTGTAGAAATGCGTTTAATTATTTTCTTTGTTGTGTTTCAGATTATTACCACCTTCAGTGTAGTAGAGAACATAAAGGAACAGTTCTATTCAGATCGAGCTAAAACTTCTATGTATGATTTCCTGAGTGGTGTAGTCACTTTTTTCTCTCAACTATACATATGGAAATGCATTTGACCAAACTTGTAAACATGATTTGGGTTTTCATTCTATCTATTATAGGAAGGATAACCCAAGTGTTAAGGAGCTGTTTGAGCATTTTGATAAATTAAGAGTGCAATTTGAAGCTGTTGAGAGACCAATTCTTCAAATTGAAACGCCAATTCCCCAAACCGAAGCTCCCCAAGTGGAAACTCCGTCTGACGACAAGCTGCATAATACAAAATCTCATCCCTTGGCAGAGGTTACAGTAGCAAATAAAGCTGAGACAGTGAAGCATCCAGAGTCAAGTGCAGTCATGGTAGAACACACGCTTGACCCTGAAGATGACCGAGCAAAGCTGGAATCGGAGTTTGGCAAGGTTGGTCAGGAGTACTCGACAGAGGAGGTTGGCGAGTGGGAATTTGATGAGCTTGAAAGGGAACTAAGATCTGGTGACTCATCAACAACTAAATAGACCTACAGGTTACTACCATCATTCAAGCTTGAAAAGATATCCTCTGTATAAAGTAATTTAGAATCCTGACCTCCCAGAAGCGTTGCATACTTTTCTTTGTAATTGCTTTGTAACAACCTTGTTTACTAGTAACTTTTGTTTGAATAGTTGAACCTGTCTGTTGTAATGTGGAGTATTGATCAAAACAATTGAATGAAAAGGTGTACACTGGATTGCAGAGTCTTTGTTGACTTGTTGGTATTGGATGATGATATTTTGGTTTCTCTGCTCTCTTTCATGAAACTCAGTATGACTTTCAAATGTGGCCTGAATAGCTTCTCTTCTCCTAAGTGGGATCTCAGCTGATGTTTAACTTTAAGCTAGCTTCTCATATTTCTACTTTTAAGTAATGGCCGGTCCTAATGGAGGAGCCCAGAAGAGGATGTGGGTGCGTTTAGAATTTTTTTGTTTTTTGTTTTGAAAACGTGGGTTTGGATCGTTTATTTATGTAGTTATGGAAAGGTTTCCTGATAAACAAGTACAAGTTTTGTTTTCACCTTTCAGGAACAGAATGATTATGCAGGTCCTCCTATGATTTCAGCATCAGGGTACAGAAGCTAGTGGCCTGGGAATTTCTCCCACCAAAGTCCCTCAAAAGTTGGGTCTCTAAAACGACTTCAAAGAGATGTTGCTCTGCACTGTTTACCTTTGTTGCAATTCTTCAACCCTACTCGGGGTGCTGGTGGGATAGATAGCCGGACAAGGGTGCCCGGATACTCGAATCGGAGAGGCTCTACTTGTCCATCCATGAATGCTTCCTCAATTCAGGGTTGTGTGCACTCGTGTAGATTTTGTGGCTCCTCTTTGCTTGACTTGTAATGTAACTTGTCCCAGCGTATTTGTTCAATGCAATGTGTTGGCGAGTGACCTATATTTGGTGATGCCAAGAGTTCAACATTGAGTCCAGGCAGGAGGGCCACGGTTTAAAAAGAGGCACTTTCTTGGTGCTCGCTATGGGAGGACAATTGTGCATCCCACCAATGCTGTTTGTCTAAGAAAAAGATAGAGAGCCAAACAATTTTATATAAGCCATGTTATTTCAGCTCAGAGTTCTTCATTCTACACTCTAAGCTTGATATATAGTTCAGGAATGCACTTGTCCAATGCAAAGTATATCATTCACTGTTAATTTCCTCCATCTCTAAATATGTGACTACCTTCTTAGAGAGGAGCTAGGCAGAACCAACCATATGGACTTTGTGAAAGCATGGGGGAATCCCATGACATTGTTTAGTGGTTAAGAGTTGAAAACAGAAACAGATTAGAAAACGATAGAACGTACGTAAAGATGGGGAGTATGTTAAAAAGGAGAAGACAAGTTTTAAAGTCTCGAGCTTCACAAGTATTGCATCCGGAATTTTCATTTCCCACCACTTAATGTCGGATTTTGTTTTGTCTTTTGATCAGCTCCACACTTCTCACAACAAAATTCTTGTAGTCTTTTTCTCTTAATAAGTTAATATATAGGTAGGAAATAAATAAAACCAAGTTCATGAAGATCTAAAAGCATCAAAGAACTGTGTGCACGTACTGATTATAACCTGTAAAAAAACAACTCGGGTTAGTTTGTTTTCGGCTATTATGCATGATCATTGAGAATGAAAGTGAAAAAACAAACCCAGCAGGAATCCAGTAAAAGTAGCAGATCATCAGGTGAGCTAGTTTAAAGTGAATCTTTAGCTCTAAGCATTTCTCTATTGATTGGAAGTGCTTTTCCCAAGTAATACACTACTACTATATTCCTTCCAGGAGTGTTTTCTTAAAGAGTGAGACTTTTATATTGGTAGAGTGCAGAAAATTAAAGCCAGGTTTTATGAATTGAGTCGGTTCCCAGTTTGAACTTATTAGCTTAAAGGGTATGTGAGTTTGAGGATAAGTTATAGTAATTAGGCTACTCACTACTGTTAGTTTGTTACTTGTCTGCTATGCTACTAATACTACAGTCCCACATATCTAAATATATTATCTTTCTCAACTGAATCCAAACTATTTTTTATGTGATCAATGCCAAATTGATGATTCAAGGGCTTGAAGCAACAAAAGGGACACATTCTTACATCATATGCTTCTTAATAATGGTAGCTTTATATATTTGCCTACTTGTTTTAGCACTATAATGCCTTCTCCTTTTTTTCCAAGGTAAAAGAACAAAGAAATTGGCCAACAGAAGAAGGTCCACACAAAACATAATGTTTGGAATTGTGTATTTGGAAATTGGGAACAGTCAGGAAAAAATGTATCTTTTGGATCCTTTTAAAGGCTGCACGAGTGCATAAGCCCTGCAAAAGCCTCACAAAGCTTAGCTTCTTCTGAACTAGCTACTACTACTCTCCAAGTTCAAACAGCATATTAAGCCTTTGTCTTAACAGTTAATACCATACAGAAAATGGTGACGGCTGTTGAGTCTGTTGACCACTTATCCTATGACCCTTCAGAAGATGACTACATTGACATGGAAGTCGGTTCATTCTCCACCTTCCTCTCCCACTCTATGAGCTCTCCTCCACACCCAAGAGAGTTTGAGTTTCAAATGTCATCAAGCTCACTAGAAATAGAAACCTCAACTACTTCACCAGCTGATGAGCTTTTCTACAAAGGAAAGCTTCTCCCTCTTCACCTCCCACCGCGTTTACAAATGGTCGAAAAGCTACTAAAGAACTCCCCTTCCTGCTTTGATCATTATCCAATAGATAGATTTGAAGAGTTCTATAGCACCCCATTAGCCACCACTACCACAACTCCAACAGCATTGAGTACCCCATTTGAGTCCTGCAACATCTCCCCTTCGGAGTCTTGTCAAGTTAGCAGAGAGCTGAGCCGGGATGAGTACATTTTAGAGTATGCAACTCAAGGTAGTGAGTTTGGATACGTGAATGGAAGCAGCAAAAAGTCTTGGACCAAAAAGTTGAAGCAGTACTCCTCACTTGGGTCTAATAGGCTCAAGACTTCAAAGGCTTATCTCAAGTCTTTGTTTGGCAAAACTGGTTGCTCTAGTGTGTCCAGTGCTGTAGTTGCTGCTAAGAATGCAGATGCAGCAATGGTTATGAAATCCGAGGACTTGAGTAAGTATGCGAAGACAGGGAAGAAAAACGCCTCTGGACAAATACAGAAAGACAGAAATAGAATGTCTACTTCTGGCATGAGGAGCTTCAACAAAGGCAAGATCACTGAAAATTGTGCTGGTCTTCACAGGAGGTCATTTTCTTTGACAATTACGCGACATTCAACAAAGAACTCTACTTCACCATCCTCCTCCTCCTCCTCATCTGCTTCTTCTTCATCTTCATGTTCAAATGGGACTCAACAGAAATATCTAAAGAGATGCAATAGTGCAACTTCAGAAATGGAGAGTTCAATTCAGGGGGCCATTGCACATTGCAAGCAATCTCAGCAGCCTTTTAGTTCAAGAAAGAATGCGAGTTACTCATTGTCAGCTTCAATATCAACTTGTGAGGAGAAAGAAGGACCAGACCTTTGCCGGGGTTGAGAAAACGAAGAACTTCAGTTAACTAGTGATGTGTTCTCCATTTGCTTCTCTTACAAATTCGATAAGATGGCTTGGCTGTGATTCAGTGCATGGATGTTCTAAAACTATCAAGACAAGAAAATCTACCGAAGTTACCTAGACTAATTAAGTGTAGAACCTTGAAATCACAAAGCATTGGACAATTTTGAGTGATTGATCTGGTTTCAATTTGTTAGTTAACAATTTTCTCTGTGAATACATCATGCTTTGCCTAATTGACAAGATTATGTTCCTTCTTTTCCTCATTTTTATTTCACTCAGACAATTCCAAACATTACTCTAAACTCTTAGAGTCCAATGATCATTTAAGGAAACATCTCATCATAAATGATCATAATATATATAATTTTTATTAGTAAAGAGTAGAACTTAAATTGACTGTGTTTGTTTCCCTTGATTCCATCTTTAAAAGCTTACGAATGACGTTGAGCAGATCATAACAACTGCTCAAAGGAAAGATTACAGGGTCTAGCAAAAGTACTATACTACTACACTATCTGACTATCATACCACATTAATGAGGTCAGCTTCATCATATACTAATTTATAACAAGTTTTGTGCAAGAAGCCATCGGTTAGAAGAGCCGGCTGAATCATTTGCACGATGAATATTTAACTTCAAAGTAACCTTAGATTATCCAAAAATCACTATAATTGTGTCTCAGCCAATAATCAAATCGTGAGTTTTGAATAACCGTGTTGTTGCCTCTTTAGTAGAGTAACTAAGAGACATCTCTCCCACCTAATCGTTTCAAAGTTTAATGCCATTAAATCCTTAATCCTTTCTGGTCAAATAACATAAATGGTCACTTAAGTTTCGTTGTTTTTAAACTTTGGTCATTAAAATTTGATAAATATCACTTTGGTCACTGAACTTTGACGTCAACATTCAAATTAGTCACTGAACTTTGACAATCATTCAAATTGGTCACTGAACTTTGACAATAGCTTTCAAATTGATCACTATTATATTTCTAGACAATAAATTCAAATTAACTCCGTTAATTATCAAGGATATTTGGTCACTAAACTAATTATTTATTTAACCCCCTACAATTTTCTTAAAGCCACTCAAAACCTCACTAAGCTATCATGGAGAGACATACATCAAAATACATTGTTTGCCCAAAATATATTTGATAAATAACGAAATTATCTTGGATTTAACATTTGAAAATATAACGATGACCAACTTGAATGATTGTCAAAGTTTAGTGATCAATTTGAATGTTGAATTGGTGTCAAAGTTTAGTAATCAAAGTGATATTCGTCAAACTTCAGTGTTCAAAATTTAGAAACAACCAAACTTGAGGGACCATTTGTGATTTTTTGCCATCCTTTTATGTTATATATATATGTATATTTATTTATATATATACAAATCTTATCCAGAGTGGAGCTTTGCTGTGAAAAAACGGAACAAAGTTTCAATTTTCAAAAAATTAACAAAATTGTTTGACGATTGAAACTATTCATTGTTTATATTAGTGTTTATGGATCACGCTCTTGTTCGATCACTTGATCAAATAATCATTTGGTGTTTTTAAATATTCGACTTGAGATGATATGATTTGGTAGTTCCAAACCATCTTTCTCGAACCAGTTTGTTTAAGGCTAGTCGCCATCGACGTCGTCCAGGGCTTGTTCGATCAAGTCGTACAAGGATACGTACATTACCATGATGCTCATCAACTATTTCTTTCAGACTTCCGGTCAAGAAGTTGTTCTATGCTATTCACCAATAAAACAATCCTTATACACCAAGCTATCTTGAAGCTCAAGACTTTAGTAAGAACACGTACATAGATATTGATTCAAGACTTTAAGGGATATGCTTATAACTGTTGCATACATATTAGCTCATTCCGTCGGTTTAGATGGAAGTTTGTTCCTTGGTTCTTCCCCATAAATAGTAAGGCCTATAAAGATGACAATGGCCCCAATAAGACTAAATATATATCACAACAATGACTAATATATTTTATGAGTCGGTTGATTAAAGGATTATACCCTCAGATACTAGAGTGAAAACTCTTTCCTAGCTAGCTACAGTAGAAGAGAGAAATCAACACATGCATACATATAATAGTTGAATATTTTTGCAACTTATTTGTGCTTAAATGATCTCGATGTTTAAGTTATTGTTATGTTTTTGATATAATTATTTATGTTTATTTGTTTTGTTAGTTTGGCAGTGGAAATAAAAAAATTCTACTAACTGGAGACCACTCGGGGAACTGATCCAACACCCAAGCAAATGCGAACCAGATCTGACATATGATAGAAGTTAACCATAGACCATTAGCACTATCCACAGGATTCGTTACTCGATAATGGAAGACAAGAGCAAGAATGATCAGTCGCGTAACTATTATAATTCTGCATTTTGTGATTTTACCAGATGGAAGTGGAACAACAATCGAAAGTGGTTCCACGGCCACTGGCATACTGCAACAAAGAAAAGGACCATGATCCGTATCACACACATGTTCCTACCAAATCATGCAAGCCACCTAAGTTTTAGTTGTACTTCAAGATTTTCTGCCATCTGCTGCTCAGGTGGAACTTTAACTACCATTTCGATCTGCTTTAGATGCATCCTTTTGCTTCTTGCTTTTCAGCATTTCTAATGAGTAGATGTTGAACTTAGACTAGACAAAATCAGTGTAAAATCAGTGTTGCTAATTACACTGGTTTGAAAAGAAAATATTGATAAAGTATTTTAGACATATAAATTTATGATAATGTCAGATGAATTAGTACGTGCTGATTACTGATAGTTATTAAAATATAGTTTAACACTTCTGAAATATTTTGTTTCGATGACTAAACTAAAATGATGATAAACCCTCACGGGCAAAGATGAACCTACACTTGGACTAAGGTTGGCTGTAGTCCACCCCAAAATTTTGGAAAATACTATTTTGTGCCTAAATTATAGTTCAAAAATTTGAAAAATAAAAATTAGCCCACCCCAAATTTATCTACCTGCATTCTTTTCCTTCTTGGGTTACAACACCCACGTGACATTTTTTTTCTTCCTATTTTATCAAACTAACCTCTTCTATTCAAGATATACGGGTACAATTTGAGTAGTATAACTTATGTTAAAAACTTCATTAAATGTTATTGTTAATTCTTGTAGTTAGCCAATTACTTGGTTGTTTGGTGTATATTCAATTTGATATTTGATTTGTAAGAGAAAAAAATATATTTTTTGGATAAAGAAAATTTTAGCCAGCCCCACTTTAAAATCTTGGATCCGTCATTGCTCACGGCTTTTGTACGTTATTTTAATAAAGTTATTTTGGTTCTTACCTATAGCCTATAGTTAGAAATTTTTTATATGAAATATCTA
Organism: Geum urbanum; assembly: GCA_946800695.1. Classification (NCBI taxonomy): domain Eukaryota; kingdom Viridiplantae; phylum Streptophyta; class Magnoliopsida; order Rosales; family Rosaceae; genus Geum; species Geum urbanum. Next base: position 40,522,341 of record OX327017.1, on the reverse strand, counting down.
ATGACATAGGTTCAAATCTTACAAGTACAATTGTGTTAAAGACACTATAATCAAATATTATATAAAAAGAAGAGAAAAATATTAGAATCCAAATTCAAATTGTGGGTGTGTGTATATATATATATTAAAATAAGTAGCTTATACATTAACAAAGAGTGTAGTGCATTGGCTAAGTTGGCTTTGTGTTTTAGATTTAGTTGGGTCAGCATATATGTCAAGTCAAAATCTCAGATAAATTCGAAAATATCGAGAATTTCAGAGATATATAAAAAAATATTGAAAAGTAAAAAAAATAGAAATATCGCAGAAATATCGAGAATATTATCGATATATCATTCTTTAGATTCGGGAAATCGCCTACTTCTTGTGGCAAAAATGGAGGTACTATTATTGAGGCACGAGAAGCCGACTTTAACTGAGACATTGCATTACGCGAAAATTTCATTCAGACTCTAGCTCAACTACAATTATTTTGAAGATATATTGGTAATCTCTTCACTCCACGTACAACTAACTATTTTTGTGCTAGATTTTTCATTGTTAAAACATGTTTTAATTTAGACCGATCACTTTGGAGTTTTTTTTTAGTCTCTTTTGCACGGTGAATAATGTGGATGAAGATGCGGACAATTGAAGCAGCTGCATTAATTACGTTCAGATTATGTTCAACAATTAACTTAAAGTATGAACTTTTTTTTTTTGAAAATAAGGGCGGTGCGGCAGTGTTCAAATCTTGATTAAAGAGAGTATTGAATACATAGGGGAGGGGACATAAAACATGAACCTCATATTACAATAAGCACACATAGAACATATCTAATAATAACAAGATCTCATACAATAACTATGTAGTCAAACATGCACAAAATAACAGAGAATGGCTCCTCAACGACAATTCTATCTGTTTTTAAGTAAAGGTGACAAATCGAAAAGATCAAACAGCTTTTTCGGCCATTTAGAAAACAACTTCTTCTACAAAAGCAATGCATCAGTACCCGGTATGGAATACCTTTCTCGATCCACTGCCGACAAATGTCGACACTATCTCTCATCCGACCACTAGGTGGGAGCGACCATTTAATCACAACACGCCGCCAAGCTAGGGTCGACAGGACACAAAAAGTGCACACACAGGCAGATCGTCTCGACCGCCCGACAAATCCTCCTGTTACACAGGGACTTATTTGCAATAAGTTAAAAACAAGTAAAAACCAGAAACTAAATAAAACAAAACAAATTAGGCCTAGGTAATTAACACCCCAGGCCCAACAACGATCCAGCCCAACAACCACACTGGCAGTCCAGCCCCAAGACCAGTGTTGATGATTCCTCTCCGACTCCATCTTGCTGTTCGCCGTCGGTATCCATTTTCGTCCACCACCGAGATTCCATCGTAACACACTCACAGGAACCTAGTCCGCATGACTAATCTCCACAGATCAAAGGTGCATAATTATGCAACGTTTCTATGTGTAATATTATCTTATATTTAGTTCTTTTGTTGCTTTTTTAAGTAAATTAATATTATTATTTTTTTTGTAGGAAATTGAAGAAAAATGAATAAAAGATGTGTAAATGAGTTTTCCTAATGCAATAAGGATTGAGATGAATTGAAGGAAGAAGAGTCTATTTATAATAGGGAGATTAAGAAGAGATGGGATGGTATTTGAATTGCTTGCAAGGAGAGACGTGATGGGCTGCATGCATATATATAGCCTAGCTAGCTAAACAAAAGGGAGAAGAATCGTACGGAGAGAAAGAGACGTGAGGAGAGGATGGCTGCATGCATATATTTATTCATGTATATATATATAGCCTAGCTAGCTAAACAAAAGGGAGGAAGAGAAACGTACGGAAGGGGGGCAGATGTAAAAAAAAGGGAAGCAGACGTACAAAGGAAAAAAGAAAGAGCCAGCAAAGTTCTTCCATCTTTCATTATCTGGTTTGTATCAATTTATTTCATGGATTATTTGAGTTTAATTTCTGATTATATGAGGAGCTAAACTCCATTGTTAAGGGGCTGTTTTGAAGCCCTGTTCATGATATCTAGATTGTTTATGCACGTTAATTAAATTTTGCTTTTGTTATTTGAATGAGGTTTTTTTGTTATTTATACGGTGATGATTCTTGATTATGTATGCTTTGAGTGCACGCTTAGTATGCATGTTTAGGAATCTAATTCTAAGAAAATTGATGGTTGTTGGTGATTATTACCTTCCTCAAATTTCAATAGTAGAACCTGTTCGATGCAGAAATATCTTTCGGAAAAGATTTTCTCCGCGAAGCAGTCTCTTTTGATATCGGATGTTTTAACCGCGTGTACCGGTCTATCCTGTATGTGCTTCGATGCTGGCGTGCCACCGTTCTTCAACGGAATTTAGACTAAGTATAGCCTGCCTGACTTCTAATGTAAGCGATTAAGATAGGGAGAGCACCAACCCTATCCGAATGAGTTCTTTTTGCCTAGGAACCTAGGACTTTTGGATATGTGTCTCTAAGCTTGATCTCGACAATCGATACCCCCACGTCTCTCGTGTAGAGCAGAGCAATCCTCTTGATAAAGTGTTGGAGAACACTAGCTTCCTTTGAGTTTTCAAGCCCTCAGCATACAAGTGAGCTGCCCTTCCACCTTCAGGTTGCAGGTTTTTTGCTTCCTTTGAGCCGTAAATACTCTCAATCGATAGTTGACAAGTATTCAGACCTTCTGGGTTGCAAGTTAGAAATCTCGAAGACGAGAAGTTCTAGGTTGTTTTGCGTATAGCAAGGATGTTTGTATGTATTGTTTGTGGTGCCTTTCATAAGATCCTTGCGTTCCTTATATAGTCGCTTACATATCAGTCATTGATTCTACTTCTAACTCCTTTGCTCTTCTAACCTTGTCTGAATCTGAATCTCCAAACCAGCATCGCACCATACCTCTCTCATAGGCATTCTAATTCCACCATAACTCTGTTAAGAGTCCTGCAAATCAACTAGTTATGATAGAAATTGAGCCGCGTGAAACCAGCTCGATAAGACACAGTTCTAATAGAACTCTAAGTCTTCTTCCCATCGAAGCTCGATACAACTCTCGCTCGATGAGAAACTGCTTTCCTCGATGAAAATCTAATAACCCTCGATGGGCCGCTCGATAGACCTCAGCAACCCAAGCCCAAAGTAAATATTTTATTTAGGCCCAAACATTGCCCCTCAGGTCTTGAACTTGGAAACGTTCTGAACAAGCGAAAAGACTTGAATGTACCTTGAACGATGTGCTTATTGACTTTGAAACGCTATACCGCCACTTGAACGCCACGTCTAACTAACTCTTCGAAAAAAGTATGACGTTCGACTGACTCCTCTATAAGAACAACAGTCCACATCCACAAGTTTTATCTTCCTCAAAAACCTTTCAATTGCTCAGAGACCTGCAACTTTTTAACTCTCACAGTCAAAAAGCTTAAACCCTTTCTCCTTCAACGCCGTCAAAACCCTAACTCGGAAAAATGCCTCCCCGTAAGAACGTTACTACTCCTTTTGACCACGTCCACGCCAAGAAATTTGTCAAACGGCTCAGGGATGTCGCTACTCGATCGAACCCAGACGCCACCTGCACTCTTGTCGTGGATGCAGAAGAAAATACAGGTCTTCTCGGCCCATTTCTGGAATCCCCATTGAACCCAGACCTTCCACCTGTCCTTCGAGAAGCCATCTGCAACTCCTCTCTCCTACAACAGGTAGACCCTACTGCAGACCCAAAGGGATGGGCTTCCAAAGACAGCCTCTGTTCCATTGGGAAATGGCCACACTCCTCCCTCGATGACCTCAACTGGTACCGCCAACGCCGTGGGCTGGATGAAACTCGATGGGATGCAGTAGGAATTACAGAGCTCATTGATCTATGCTTTTCTCTCCCAGCCGGAGCCAACAAACCCCCACTCGCTGCAGCAATGTGCTTCTGGGATTGCGCAGCAAACTGCTTCAGACTTCCTTGTGGAGACATAAGCATTACAATGCTCGATCTTTATACCATCTTTGGAGTCCCCGCCGCTGAGAACAGCTGGATTCCTCAGACCTATATCCAGACTCCCATCAAGGCCTCAGACAAACGGCCTTCTTCCTACACCGCCTGGGTGAATCGTTTCTCAACGAGAAACGACGCAAAGGGAGGAATAGCCTTCTTGGAGTATTGGCTATCGAAATACCTGTTCTGTACGACCTCAGCGAAAGTCATCAAGACGTGGTCCAATCTCGCTGAGCGCCTTTACAGCGGAGAACCACTGGGTTTGGTTGAACCTGTTCTGGCTTCCATCTACTACAGTCTTCAGCGAGTTGCTCTATCTAAACTCGACTTGCACCAAGCCGGGCCACTTTGGATGGTAGACCTCTGGCTACAGGTCTATTTCCCTTTCTTTTGTCCTTCCAACACCCCCATGTTCGAAGAACACAAGATTTTGGGCAAGTCGCTGGTCTCTATGGAGCCTAGAACCAAGCAATGGTCCTATTTCAGGTGTTTCAGATATCTCTGCTGTCGCAAGGAACTTCCCTATAGTGCCATCGATAAAGATACAAACATCCTACTAAAGAGGGTCCATTGCTTGGCAGAAATAGTTCATAAACCTAGGACTGCAGGGTCTTGAACTGTGGAATCTATTTAACCTCTTTAGTAGCAAAAATTTTAAGCCACAAAGACTGGCCTGTATCGAACTTTGGACTTGGAATAAACTACTCTGATAACAAAAATTTGGCCTCAACTATAGGCACTAACTATTTAACCTCTTTAGTAGGTTTATTCGATGACTATGATCGGCCTCGATGAGTATATGAGTTGCCCCTGTAGTTTATTCGATGCAATAGCATGAATAAACTAGATTAAGCAGTATCTGGAGGATCATCATACTCCCAAACAGGTTGTATGAATTTCTTTAGGTAACGACCATTTATTGGATTTGCATGTATCGAACCATCTCGATCTCTTAGACGAACTGCTCCTTTTCCCAATAGTCGATCGATGATGTATGGTCCTTCCCATTTTTCTGACCATTTTCCTCGTCCTTCTGTTTTCTCACCGATAGGCAAGATCACCCTCCAAACGAGTTCTCCTTCCGCAAAACTCATGCCCCTTGTTCGCTGGTCATAGACACGAGCCACCTTTTGTTTCTCAGCACGGAGGCTCTCATAAGCCTGTAGTCGATGCTCATCGAGAGCTTCATGCTCTTGCCACATTGCTTGGACATAGTCTTCACCGATCAAATTGTGTTGCTCCATTACCCGTAAAGACTGAACGTTAATTTCGAGAGGCAACACAGCATCGTGCCCGAACATTAGTGCATAAGGAGTTGTACCTGTGGGGGTCCTCTTACTAGTCCTGTAAGCCCACAAGGTATGAAAAAGTTCTTCATGCCACAGTCTGGCATTGTCAGCGAGCATTCGTTTCAGGATATGAATGATGATCTTGTTGCTCGCTTCAGCTTGACCGTTGGATTGGGCATAGTATGGAGAAGAGTGGAGAAAATGGACCCCTAGATCCTTCATTAAGGTATCTACTTCCCCAGACATGAAAGCTGCCCCTCGGTCTGATACAAAACACTCAGGGATGCCAAACCGACATATAATATCTTCGAACAAAAACTGACGGATGGCCTTTGCTGAAGATACCCTGAGAGGCCGAGCTTCGACCCACTTTGTGAAGAAATCAGTAGCCACTATGATGAACTTATGCCCCTCAGACGAATGAGGATGAATCATTCCAATTAAGTCCAAAGCCCATCCTCGGGCTGGCCAAGGCTTGATTATAGGCTGTAGTGGTATTCTGGGCATATGGTTGACTGGACCATGTTTCTGGCATTCTTCACAACCTTTAGCGAACGTGATGCAGTCTCTGAGCATTCCTGGCCAATAGAAGCCATGTCTTCTTAGTAACCATCTCATCTTGGGACCAGCCTGATGAGCTCCTGCAGCCCCAAGATGGACCTCTCTCATTAACTTCTTAGCGTCACGTCCAAAGACACACCTCAATAGTATGCCTTCGTCTCCCCTTCGATATAGCTCAGCATCTTTGAGCACATAATTGGGAGCTAAAAATCGAATCCGCTTATCAACCGGATTATTAGGATCCTGGAGATAAGAGATGATCTCCTGCCTCCAGTCTTTATCGATGTGATCAAGTGTAGCAACGTACCATTCGTTCTTATCTTCTTGTCGTGCAAGGAAAGATGGAAGGTTTCTTCTTTCAACTTTGAGTATTCGTTCTCGTACTCCATCTTGCAGACTCACACCCGTTGCTAGTTGAGCCAACTCATTAGCTGCATAGTTCTTCTCTCGAGGAACATGACTCAACTCTACCTCTGTAAACAACTTCAATAAATCACAGGCCCTCCTCGCATATGGTTCTAGTATTGGACCTGCCCTGTATTTTGTCTCAAGTTGTCTGATCACCAGTTGGGAGTCTCCAAGGACATGCACATCATTGATTTCCATATCTAATAGAAGTTCTAATCCGATGATTAAAGCTTCGTACTCTGCTTGATTATTTGTGCACTTGAAGTCCAACCTGAAAGAATATGAATAAGTTTGGCCGCGTGGGGAAACCAAAGCAACCCCTGCCCCAGCCATAGGACTTGTACTGGACCCATCGAAATATAAACACCAAGGGGCCAAATCGATACGAGCAAGATCCAGTTCTGGTCCATCGACCACTTCTTCCATTGGATGATGAGCCAAAAAATCAGCCACTGCCTGGCCTTTCACCGCCTTCTGAGGAACATATTGTAGAGAAAATTCTGAGAGAGCCAGAATCCACTTTCCAATACGACCACGGAGGATTGGTCTGGATAACATATACTTCACTAAATCTGTTTGAGCTATGACACATGTAGTGAAGGATAGCATATAGTGCCTCAACTTACACCCTGAAAAGTATAAGGCTAGGCATAACCTTTCCATTGGGGAATATCTCGTTTCACAATCGTTCAAGGTACGACTTAGGTAGAAAATAGCCCGTTCAACCCCCGCTGTGTCGTCCTGAGCCAATAGGCTTCCAATGGAGAGTTCGGTAGCTGATATGTACAGCTTAAGAGGAACCCCAGGTCTTGGTGGAACCAAGACTGGTGGGTTCGTTAAGTATTCTTTGATGGTATCATAAGCCTCCTGATGTATAGGCTCCCATACAAAGTCCTTCTGATTTTGAAGCTTGAGGATAGTAGAGAACGGTTGTGTTTTCCCAGCAGCATTGGCAATAAACCGTCGTAAGAAATTGATCTTTCCTAATAGCCGTTGAAGCTCTTTCTTACTCTTAGGTGGGGCTGCACTGATAACCGCTTGTTTCTTGTCGTCCGGTATCTCGATTCCACGCTGATGAACTAGAAAACCCAGGAAGTCGCCTGCCTGGACGCCAAACACACATTTGGCTGGGTTCATCTTCAGCTGGTGCTGCCTCATTCTGAGAAACACTTGTCTCAAGTCTTCAAAATGGTCACTTCGATGCTTCGTTTTGACTACCACATCATCGATGTATACTTCCATGGTCTTACCGATAAGATCATGAAAGATCAAGTTCATTGCTCGTTGGTAGGTTGCCCCTGCATTCTTGAGTCCAAATGGCATATCCACGTACTCAAAAACACCGGCAAAGCCTGGGCATCGAAAAGCTGTTTTATGTCTATCCTCTTCAGCCACTGGGATTTGATGATATCCTGCAGTACCATCCATGAATGTTAACATCTTATGGCGGGCAACTGAGTCAACCAACAAATCGGCTACTGGCATAGGATAAGCATCCTTAGGGGTTGCATTGTTCAAGTCTCTATAGTCGACGCATACGCGCATCTTCCCATTCTTCTTCTTGACTGGAACTATGTTGGATAGCCACTCATTGTATTTGGCTACCCGTATAATCCCCGACTTGAGCATCTTTTCAACCTCCTCTTTGACTAGAATTGCTGTCTCTGTATTCATGCGTCGCATCTCTTGTTTTACAGGCTTCTTTCCCTCGATGGTAGGCAAGTTGTGACAAACTAAGTCTGGTGAAAGACCTGGCATGTCCTCGTATTTCTCTGCAAAACAATCTGCATACTCTTTTAGCAATTCAATCATCTTGAGCCTTTCTGCAGGCTCCAAGAAAGTACTAATAGCCACAGACATTGGCTCTTCCTGTGTCCCAATCGGGATGTGTTCGATGGGATCCTTGACTTTAGGAGGTATATCATCTAAGGCTGCTGGAGCTAGTTGAATCTCGTCCTCCTCTTCTAAGTCTTGCAGAACGTCTTCATCCACGTATTCCAATGCTGCAATCATTGGAACCTTCTCAAAGGCTTGGCTTTCTAACATAAAGTTGTGAAAGCGATCGTGCAGCGAAAGACAAGCCTCGGTCTCTATTTCTGATAGAGACCCGCTCATGGAGAACGTCTGGATGGTAGCTCGATGGTGTAGGGTCTTTGACTATCTTGATTTGCTTGAACAATCCCCCACTGAGCTAATTCAGAGGCCGTGACACCTATCGGGCGGCCTTTACTATCGACGCCACATACCTCCAATGGCCTAAGGTCACTGTGGTAATACCTGGCCTCTAGAGCATTAGCAGACACGGAATAAGGACGAGGGTCAGCGTTGACTATTTCTGCTTCCCCTGACTCCATGTTCCATAATAACATCTGCTGATTGATATGACCAAAATATGCATTTAAATTAAACACATAAATCAACCATAAACAATTTAAAACCCTATAGATGTAGTATAATATAAGTAAGTAGGGATCGTTCTAAACCGGGGATTGAAGGGTGCATGCAATTATTGTGTAATATGGGGGGTGTATGAGTTGATTTTAATTACCTAATTTTCTATCTAATTACTACCTAAAAACGTTGAAAAATATAGCAAGAAATTCTAGGACTCTAACATGCATCGACTCATAGACAAGCAAAACACATAAAAAGAATCCCAAAAATCCCACCATAAATTTCGACAAAAATAAAACATACTAATTATTTACATTTGATCATCATATTCAACCTAACCAATTTTCTCTACCTAATTAAGCTACCTTCGAAATTTATGCTCCTAATTCTTATTGTTAACATGCCATGTGGTTTAAAGCTTAACGCCTTAAAATCTAAGAATCATTGAATAACTTCCAGGCGAAAGGTTAAAACACAATCATCCCGCACTACCCAACGCATTAAGAACTAGACATAGCATGCCTCAAACAAAACTAAGAACATAAACACATGGAAGATATACTCAAGTAAGTATTAAAAATCCAAAAATATTCACCAAAACCCAACGTTAAACAAAAAGAGTACAAGAACAAAATATGACTACGGAGTAAATGATTCATGGTTACACTTTAAAGAAATCCCGCTTAACGCTGCAAACTCCCAAGGTGTAGATGAATCCAAGGATGGTGGTTCTCACTTGTATGGACTTAACGTGTGCAAGCGATCCGAGTGATGATGGATGGTGGTATTGTCAACTCCGTGCTTGGTCTTGGTGTTTGAGGGAGAGGTTGGAGAATAATTTTGCAGAGTTTCGGCCTAGAATATGTGATGATCGAATGAGGAGCCGAACCCTTGTATTTATAGGGAAGGATGAGGCTCTAAAAAAAATTCTCCTTCTCTCTCATATTGATGCCATTAAGCTATGCCACCGTTTCAACCATTTGCTATTCACTCAAACCGTTGCATGCAAACAGCTAAATCACCTCATCATTTCAAAAAAATAGCTCATGTCCGTTTTGCTCCTTTATGCTCAATTATACATCCGTTTTGGCAAGTTGCACAATCATCTCATCCATGCCGTTTCAAAACCCATTCAATTAATTAGCTAGCTCATCACTTGCTCATGCATTAGCTTTTAGCCATGCAAAACCATTTCATCTAATTAAGCCACCGTTTCTTTGCTAGCTCATGTCTGTTTCAACTTCTTCTTGCTTATCTCAAAGCCGTTCCATGCAATTATACCTCCGTTTTGCAATTATGCTTCCGTTATACAATTAAGCCTCCGTTTCATACATTAGCTCCATGACGTTTTGCTCAATTACGTTCCATGCATTTTGTCTCCATGTGGTTAAGCCATTCCATTGAAAACCATGCAATCCCATGCAATTAACCTTCTTTAGTCTCTAATTATCCTACAATTAAAAATATAACAAAAATAAGTAAAAGCTAATAAAATTAACAAAATTAAGTAGATAACAAAGTAAAAATATGGAGAAAATATATTAAATAATACGCCTAAAATGCGTAGATCAAATTCCCCCACACTTAGACTTTGCTAGTCCCTAGCAAATACTAAACAAAACTACGGACTCAATAAAATAAAATAATAAGGGAAAACGTTTTACACAAAACACTTAGAAGTTTCTTCGTTTCAAAGCCGCAAATTCTCATGTAATCATGTTTGAAAACGAAGGAAAAACTAAGTAAACAAAAACTAAGCCCTTAATCAAGATTGTCTCAGAAATTTCTTTAAGTATATGGCGATGGAATCACAATGGTTTGAGCATGAATGTTCATCGAATTCAAGTGATAATAGAGACATGATCATGTTATGAACAAGTAAGACATAGAGAAAACAATGGTGTTTTTAAGTCTATGCATGCTTCGAAAGAAGTTCAGATCAACTCACATGGATGCTCTCATCATATTTCCACTCATGCAAAGGTTTCACTCAAAGTGTTTAAGTATGCAACGAAATGGAAGTCAACTACTTGCACAAATGAACCAAAACCATATGCTTACTCATGCAACTTACTCCACAGATTGAAGGCTACTCATCTTAAGGATCATAAAGGACTTTCGAGGGTTGTAATGGGGCTGAGGCTAAGGCATTCGAAATTTAGATATGTGGTGTTTAAAAGCATTCAAAAGACTTAGTCAGAGCACCAAAACATCAACAATTCGAGTTCCAACTTAACCAAAACGTCACCATGTGTTTCTTTTAAGTCCACGGGCCAGATTTCATCTTGTTGGGCCCTAACTTCATTCTAAACTCCCCTTGAGCTTTGTGAACAGGACAAAGGCCATGTTTTGCATTATTGGGCCTTCTATTCGAAACAAACTCCAAACTCACAAGTACGGGGGACATTAATCCAAACTTAGACACTTAGAACCTATTGCCAGAGAGCTTTTTGATCTTTCTTTTGTTCTTGCTCTCGAAAATTTTCTTCTTTTTCTTTGTTTTTTTTTTTTTTTTTCGGCAATAACTCTTTACAAAGCTGTTTGAACAAGTCTATCCCCATACACACATCATAGCAGTTAAGAAACATCACTAAAAACATCATCTTTTCCTTTTGTCGACATTACTTCACACTAAGTCTGCAGAACATAGGGCAAAGAAGTCCTACACTAGGCTAAGGTGTTTAGATATATATGGTGATGAAGGAAAAGCTAAATGTGGGCTCAAAATGGTTATCTAGGGGGGGTCGCAACTCGTGCGCACATATGGGATACATGGCTGTTTGGCTAAGTGGTGGAAAATCCTAAGTGCCTTTAATCACATCCAGAATCAGAGTATGTATCAACTTTAAGCTTTGTAAATTGACATGAGTAAGTTCTAGTATTCTCTAGTTCATTAATATCTATGGCAGGTAATCAAATGAGGCATATTTAGCTATGAACTACGAAATAAGATGGATTGATCAGATCACTCAAGAAATAAAGCACATATAGCTCAAAAGCTCACATAAGGTCATATGATTCAAAAACTTATTCTAGCATGCGAATTTCTGTACCAAGTCTTGCAAACCATATCTACTACATGTTATAACACTCAAAAGATGTCTCAATTAGCACATGAATTCATTCTTTAGTGATATGCAACGCCATATATGTTTCAATTCTGTCCATTTTCATCATTGACTAACTAAGGGCATCCTAAGACTCTTTAAAACACTAAGTTAAACAAAAAGACTCAAAAATACACTAAGTATGACTGAAAATAATTTTTTATTTTTTATTTTTTTTATTTTTTTTTTAATGACTCAAATAAGTTGTAAACCCCTTCCCCCACACTTAAACTCTACATTGTCCTCAATGTACGAAAGTCATAGAATTCAAGCATGAAAGCTAGGATTTACGAAAATCTAACTAATTAAACAAAAGTTACGAAAATTTAAAAAAAGATAAGGGAAGAGAATGCAAATCTGTTGTAGACTCCTCCATTGGGTTGCCTCCCAACAAGCGCTTGTTTTTTTTATTGTCTTACAGCCTAGACATGATGCACTTTTAGTCGCTGGGAATGGCTGGATTTTTGAGGGGCATCTCCTCCATCGTTTTCTTCAAAGCCTCCTGATAGGGTTTCAATCTTTGGCCGTTCACTATGAACTCCTTCCCTGTGTCTAATGCTTGAATCTGGACTGCACCATGGGAAGATATCTGCTTGACCAAGAATGGTCCAATCCATCGAGTTTGTAATTTGCCTGGAAAGATCTTAAGTCGAGAATTGAAGAGCAACACTTTCATCCCAACTTCAAGTAACTTGTTCTTGATCATCTTGTCATGAAACGCCTTTGTTTTTTCTTTGTAGATCCAAGAACTCTCATAAGCTGCATTTCGAATCTCTTCAAGTTCATCTAGCTGCAACTTTCGATGTAGGCCGGCTTCATCATAACAAACGTTGAACTTCTTGATGGCCCAATAAGCTCTATGCTCCAACTCTACTGGAAGATGACATGCTTTCCCATAAACTAATCTGTAAGGTGACAATCCGATAGGTGTTTTGTAAGCAGTCCTGTAGGCCCATAAAGCATCATCAAGTCGTTGACTCCAGTCTTTCTTGTTTGGTGCAACAGTCCTTTCCAGAATCTTCTTGATCTCACGGTTGGAAACTTCAGCTAAACCATTAGTCTGTGGATGATATGGCGTGGAAATCTTGTGAGTAACTCCATATTTCTTCATCAAAGCCGCCACAGTCTTGTTGCAGAAATGACTCCCTCCATCACTGATAAGTACACGAGGCATGCCAAACCTGGAAAGGATGTTTGTACGAAGGAAATCTGCAACAACCTTTGAATCATTAGTGCGTGTAGCTTTAGCTTCAACCCATTTTGAGACATAGTCCACTGCAAGTAAGATGTAGACGAAACCGTTGGAGATAGGAAAAGGTCCCATAAAATCGATCCCCCATACATCAAAGATCTCAACGTTGAGAATGTAATTCATTGGCATCTGATCACGTGGCCCAATATTGCCGCTGCGTTGACACCTATCACATGAAGCACAAAGTTCTGCAGCATCCTTGAAAAGTGATGGCCAGAAAAATCCTGCTTCCAGAACCTTCAAAGTCGTCTTCTTTGATCCAAAATGTCCTCCACATGCTTCATTATGACAGAACTCAAGAATTGATCTATGCTCGCTGGCTGGTACACATCTTCTAATCAAAGCATCAGCACAGTGTTTCCACAAGTATGGCTCATCCCACACATACTGACGTGCCACATATTTCAAGTGATCACGTTTTGCTTTAGGCATATCAGCTGGGAATTCCCTTGTAACAAGATAGTTGACAATGTCTGCATACCAAGGTAACTCCTGTGAACTAGTCTGAACTCTGAAAAGTTGCTCATCTGGAAATCTCTCCTTGATGTCCACGTTTTCCACCTTGTCTTGTACAATACGTGACAGATGGTCTGCTACAACATTCTCAACTCATTTCTTGTCTCGAACCTCAATGTCAAACTCTTGGAGAAGTAGAATCCATCGAATAAGTCTTGGCTTGGCATCTTTCTTTGCCATCAAATACTTTAATGCTGCATGGTCAGTGTAAACAATTACCTTAGTCTGAAGAAGATATGATCGAAATTTGTCTAAGGCAAACACCACAGCAAGTAGCTCTTTCTCGGTTGTTGTATAGTTCATCTGAGCTTCATCCAAAGTCCGAGAGGCATAGTAAATGGCGTATGGCTTCTTGTCCTTGCGTTGTCCCAAAACAACTCCAACTGCATAATCTGATGCGTCACACATAAGTTCAAAGGGCAAGGACCAATCCGGGGCACATAAGATAGGAGCAGAAGTCAGAAGCTCCTTCAATCTGTTAAAAGCTCGTTGACAGTCATCATCAAATTCAAACGTTGCCTCCTTCTGTAGTAGGCGGCACAAAGGTCTTGCTATGTGAGAAAAATCTTTGATAAAGCGTCTGTAAAATCCTGCATGTCCTAAGAACGAACGAACTTCCCTCACACTTGTTGGAGATGGAAGATGTCGAACAAGATCCACTTTAGCTTTGTCAACCTCAATCCCTTTTGCCGAAATAATGTGACCAAGGACAATACCTTGCGTCACCATGAAATGACACTTCTCCCAGTTAAGCACTAGCTTCGTTTCGACGCATCGTTGCAAAATCAGCTCTAGATTACTCAAGCATGCGTCAAAGCTATCCCCAAAGACGCTGAAGTCATCCATAAAAACTTCAATGATCTTCTCAATGTAATCAGAAAAAATGGCCAGCATACATCTCTGGAAAGTGCCTGGGGCGTTGCATAAACCGAAGGGCATTCTTCTATAAGCGAATGTACCAAATGGACATGTAAAGGTGGTCTTCTCTTGATCCTCTTCAGCAATGCTAATCTGATTGTACCCGGAATAGCCATCAAGGAAGCAGTAATAAGCACGGCCAGCCAACCGTTCAAGCATTTGATCAATGAATGGCAAAGGAAAGTGATCCTTTCTGGTTGTGGCGTTGAGCTTCCTGTAGTCAATGCATACTCGATGTCCTGTAACAACCCTCTGAGGCACTAACTCATTATCCTCATTCTTGATAACAGTGATCCCAGACTTCTTCGGAACAACTTGTACTGGAGACACCCAACGACTATCTGATATTGGATAAATAACTCCACAATCATAGAGCTTAATCACCTCCTTCTTCACAACTTCCATCATAGGTGGATGAAGTCTGCGTTGAGCCTCCCTACTAGGTTTGGCGCCATCCTCTAGCAAGATCCGGTGTACACAGTGTGCCGGATTGATTCCTTTGATGTCTGCAAGCGTCCAACCTATAGCTGTCTTGTGTTTCTTCAACACCTCAACAAGCTTGTGTTCCTGCTCAGCCTCCAACGTTGCTGATATAATCACAGGCAACGTCTCACTCTCTCCAAGGTAAGCATACTTCAAGTGTTCAGGTAAGACTTTCAGCTCTAACTCAGGTGCTTGAACAGTTGAAGGCAGCATCTTGTTTTCACCAAAAATGATAGGCATATGGGGAAAGTGACGAATTTCAGCTTGAGCTGCATCAAGGAGAGCCAAAACTTCGCGTGCTACAGGTACCATTTCGAGCCATAGATCATTAAAAAGGGAATCATCCCCGAGTCGAGTCCGCCCAGCTCCTTCTTGTAAAACTAAGTCCAACGTTTCCTTCCTTTGAGTGTCCAAATGAGCTTGTGCCAAGGTGTCCACAATATCCACAGAAAAGCATGAATTGACACTAACTGAAGGATGTCGCATGGCATCAAAGATATTGAACTCAATTCTCTCTCCATCAAATTCCATGCTGAACGTACCGCTGAACACATCAATTTTCGTTCTTGCAGTTCTCATAAATGGACGTCCCAATAGCATTGGCGTGGTGTTGACGTCACTATCTTCAATATCTACCACATAGAAATCAGCTGGGAAGATAAGCTGATTGACTTGGACAAGAACGTCTTCCACATAACCTCGTGGATAAGTTTCTGAACGATCGGCTAACTGAATGATCACATCATCTTTCTTCAACGCAGGAAGACCTAGAGCTTGGTACAATGTATAGGGCATAACGTTTATAGAAGCTCCAAGGTCAAGCATGACGTTGCTGAAAGATCTTGAACCAATAACGCAGGGAACAGAAAAACTCCCAGGATCCTTCAACTTTGGGGGTAGCCGTCGTTGAATGACTGCTGAAACAGTCGCATTCACCTTCACAATCTTCTTCTCTCTCGTTTGTCTCCTCGTGGTGCACAACTCTTTCAAAAACTTCGCATACTTTGGCACTTGCTTGAGGCACTCGATGAGGGGTAAATTGACTTGCACTTTCTTGAAAATCTCCAAGATCTCCTCATCCGTTTCTAATTTCTTCTTGCTCGCTAGACGGCTGGGAAATGGTGCTACGACAAACGGGGAATTAACATGAGTCGAACTTGAAGGAATTGAGCTCATGCCTTGTGGCTTCGGGTCGACTTGTGAAGATGAAGGTGCCATAGAGACAGGTGGCGTCACCTTCTCTTTCTCGGCCTCAATGGTGGCCGGATCAAGCTCAACGTCATCCAGAATAATAGTATGTGGCGTTGGCTTCTTCTTCTGTTGATACTCGCTATGTTGCTTCCCACTTCTAGTAGCTACAACACTTGCTGAACGGAAATCACCTCCTGGATTTGGAACTGTCTGAGTAGGCAACTTTCCAGACTCTCCCTTAATTTGGCCCATGAACTCAACAACTTGGCCCATTTGCTTCTTTAATTCAGCAATATCATTCCCTTGTTGGGCTTGAGTGTTCAGCAAAACCTGTGTGGATGATGAGAGCTGTGACAACATTTTATCATAATCCGGATTGGTAAGAACAGGCTGAACTGGGGCAGTGCCAACATTTTGGGGCCTTTGCTGATTCAATTGTTGTTGTTGAAATGGCTGAGATGCAGCAGGGTTAAGGCAACCATCATTATTCCTCCACTGAAATCCAGGATGATTATTTCGAATCCCTTGATTGTAGTTGCCATAATTGTTGTAGCGAGGAGCACCTTGATTGTTCTGAAATCCACCAATGGCATTGACTTCCTTCATCCCTTGAGCAGGTACATTCTGAGGACACTGATCATTATGATGTCCATCCAGTAGACAGATACCACACACCAACGTTGCAGGTGGTTGTGGTTGAGGTGACTTAGACTCCAAAAGTTTGGTAATTACGGAGGTGAGCTTGGCCAATTCGGCAGAAGTACTTGAAGATGATGCCTCACTCACTTTCCTAGTCTGCTGCAACATCATTCCCTCATACTGCTGAGTGTTGAGGGCTCGTTGGTTCAATAAAGTTCGTCCCTCAGTTGCATGCTTCTCCAGAAATGATCCACCAGCTGCAGCATCTAGAAGTTCTCTCTCCAAAGGTTTGAGTCCCTCATAAAAGTATGTCAAGAGATTGCTCTCAGATATTCCATGTGATGGGCATGATTCACACAATTCCTTGAATCTTTCATAGTAAGCAGCGAAAGACTCATCACTTTCTTGCATAACGCCCGTTATCTTCTTCCTCAGGTTTGTGATCTTAGATGCAGGAAAGTACTTAGTGAGAAAAGCTTGGATGCAAGCGTTCCATGTGGTGATGGATCCAGCAGGTAGACTGAAGAGCCAACGTTTGGCCTTCTCCTCCAGTGAAAATGGGAAGGCTCTCAGTCGAAATGCATCCCTATCAGTGTTGGTAGGACACATGGAATCACACACAAATAGAAATGTGGTCAAGTGTGTGTTGGCATCCTCCGTTGTGTGGCCATGAAAACGTGGCAAATGATGGATGACACCACTCTTGAGCTCTGGTGCAGTCTGGCCCGCTGCTGGTGTTGGATAAGTGATCGACATTGGGCCAAAGTTACCCAGATTCGAGCAAGTCTGCTGTCTGATGGACTGTGCAACATTGTTATTGTTATCACCCATGGATTCAATGTCTGAAGTATCTAGTGAGGAAGCACGTGATGATATAGGTGACTGTGGGCTTTGTGGACTGTGTGGTGGACTTTTGAAAAGTGGACCCTCAATAACCCCTTCTGTGAAAACCCTATTCCCTTGATTCTGTCTAACAACTGTTCGGTTTCTGAGTTCAAGTTGACGAAGAGCAGGGATGGACATTCATTAACTGGTCTGAAATTCAATAGATCAAGCGTTAGTATCAACAGAATACATATGAAATGCAAAAATATACAATGTTAAATGCAGAAACACACTTAAACGTGAATGCAAATGATATATAACAAAAATGCAATGCAAATGATGCAGAAATATAGTAACCAATGAGAAATCTAAGTATATAAACACACAAAATTTGTTTCACAAGTTGGACATGTTCTTAGGGCACCTTTCACACAATGTCACACTTCGATTTACCATGTATCACACATTTACTTAATGAGAATTAACTAAATGCATCAAACAAGATCAACCTAGATGATAAAATGGTGTGAATGCATAAGAGAAAATGGTTAGAACCTGCAGAAAACACCAAAGTTACATGAACAATTATGAATAGAATGACTCGTCCTTTGGTCTCATGTCCCTAACTTCACTTAGGTTAGGGTACCCGGTGATGAAATCCGAGCATCACAAAACCGCAGGGGAGTTAATGCCTATGTTCCTGCAAACGTTAGAAATTGCCTTTACAGATTCAAGAACTTTCAAACATGTCCCAATTGATTTCCGCCAAAAATTTACAAAAATTACAAGGCATTGATTTTTCAGTCTTTCCAAGGACGTGCGACCCGTGCGATAAAGTATGAACTCTCGATTGTCCAGCCTTGGTTTAATCGAAAAACATGGCCAGTTGGGGATAGAGATAACGCGAGAGGCAGGACTAATTTCGACAATACACCCCGAGGCTAACCAGGCCAATGGTATATACTCTATTGGTGTAAGTCTTTCTTAGATCCAGAACCTGTCACCAGTCATAACCCGTTTCTAGACACCATGTCCGACATTCAGCCAAACTTTCAAAAATTCACACTCCCTCATAGTTCTTGTAGACTCCGCCCTCAACCTTATGTGTAAAACATAAGGGGTTAAGGAGATAAACAAGAAAAAGAGGCACCATCTATTCCAAGGAGTGAGACCTAATTAATCAAGCATGTAATCAAGGTAAATTTAAGACTATCCTTTAACGTGTTTAACAATTATTAAATATATATATATATACAAACAATGAATAATACTTACAAAAATTAAAATTTACACTAACATTTATTCACATGTATTTATTTACGAAAAATTAAATCAATTAGGGCACATATACAAGGCATCGAAAATTTGTAAGTAAAATTAGCATATATACTTCGAAAATTCCTGAAAAAGAAAAAAATTAGTTAGTAATATGCACAAGTATAAATTTACATATATACACACAAAAATCACAAACAATTAACAATCCCCGGCAACGGCGCCAAAAATTGATATGACCAAAATATGCATTTAAATTAAACACATAAATCAACCATAAACAATTTAAAACCCTATAGATGTAGTATAATATAAGTAAGTAGGGATCGTTCTAAACCGGGGATTGAAGGGTGCATGCAATTATTGTGTAATATGGGGGGTGTATGAGTTGATTTTAATTACCTAATTTTCTATCTAATTACTACCTAAAAACGTTGAAAAATATAGCAAGAAATTCTAGGACTCTAACATGCATCGACTCATAGACAAGCAAAACACATAAAAAGAATCCCAAAAATCCCACCATAAATTTCGACAAAAATAAAACATACTAATTATTTACATTTGATCATCATATTCAACCTAACCAATTTTCTCTACCTAATTAAGCTACCTTCGAAATTTATGCTCCTAATTCTTATTGTTAACATGCCATGTGGTTTAAAGCTTAACGCCTTAAAATCTAAGAATCATTGAATAACTTCCAGGCGAAAGGTTAAAACACAATCATCCCGCACTACCCAACGCATTAAGAACTAGACATAGCATGCCTCAAACAAAACTAAGAACATAAACACATGGAAGATATACTCAAGTAAGTATTAAAAATCCAAAAATATTCACCAAAACCCAACGTTAAACAAAAAGAGTACAAGAACAAAATATGACTACGGAGTAAATGATTCATGGTTACACTTTAAAGAAATCCCGCTTAACGCTGCAAACTCCCAAGGTGTAGATGAATCCAAGGATGGTGGTTCTCACTTGTATGGACTTAACGTGTGCAAGCGATCCGAGTGATGATGGATGGTGGTATTGTCAACTCCGTGCTTGGTCTTGGTGTTTGAGGGAGAGGTTGGAGAATAATTTTGCAGAGTTTCGGCCTAGAATATGTGATGATCGAATGAGGAGCCGAACCCTTGTATTTATAGGGAAGGATGAGGCTCTAAAAAAAATTCTCCTTCTCTCTCATATTGATGCCATTAAGCTATGCCACCGTTTCAACCATTTGCTATTCACTCAAACCGTTGCATGCAAACAGCTAAATCACCTCATCATTTCAAAAAAATAGCTCATGTCCGTTTTGCTCCTTTATGCTCAATTATACATCCGTTTTGGCAAGTTGCACAATCATCTCATCCATGCCGTTTCAAAACCCATTCAATTAATTAGCTAGCTCATCACTTGCTCATGCATTAGCTTTTAGCCATGCAAAACCATTTCATCTAATTAAGCCACCGTTTCTTTGCTAGCTCATGTCTGTTTCAACTTCTTCTTGCTTATCTCAAAGCCGTTCCATGCAATTATACCTCCGTTTTGCAATTATGCTTCCGTTATACAATTAAGCCTCCGTTTCATACATTAGCTCCATGACGTTTTGCTCAATTACGTTCCATGCATTTTGTCTCCATGTGGTTAAGCCATTCCATTGAAAACCATGCAATCCCATGCAATTAACCTTCTTTAGTCTCTAATTATCCTACAATTAAAAATATAACAAAAATAAGTAAAAGCTAATAAAATTAACAAAATTAAGTAGATAACAAAGTAAAAATATGGAGAAAATATATTAAATAATACGCCTAAAATGCGTAGATCACTGATGCAGCGAAGATGGTACACAGTAGCTTCGATGGATCCAATCGCGTCCTAGGATGGCACTGTATGGTGATGTACATTCTACCACAAAGAATGTATAAGTGCCTGAAGCTATCCCGATGTGTACCTGTAGGAAAACAATTCCCAAAGTCTTTGTTATACTACCCTGGAAGTTCCTGACACTTAGCGATGTGTCTTGGATAGCCGACTTGGGAACACCGATAAGGGCTAATGCCTTATAGGTGATGATGTTCACTGCTGCCCCTGAGTCCACCAAAAGTTTATTCAACTTGACTCCCTGGACTTGTCCAGTGACATATAGCGGCCGCATATGCATGGCCATGTCAATGGTGGGCTTGGAAAACATCATTTGTCCTCTTATATCTGGTGAATCCATGTCCTGTGTGTCACCGAGTGTGGAGCTATCTGGCTCTTTTGACTCTTCATCTTGTAACATCACGCTGCTGATGTTTCTGGATTCATCTCTTGTTGCTGGTGAGGGCAAAGCATATTTGGAGGATAGGACATACACCATGTTAATGGTTGTAGGGTCCTCCTCGGTGGAAATTTGTGCTTCATCAACCTCATCCTCACCGTAATCCACCAACTCCTCATCGTTGTCGTAGTTATCAGCTTCAGTCGACGGCTGTCCTCCCTCGATAGACACCGTAGTCAGTTCAAGGTGAGCAACTTGCTGTATTATATCCTCTGGAATAGGATCAATAGCTGCTGAAGGCGTTGGTGGTGTAGCTGTTTCTTTGGGAACTGGGGCTGGCTTCTTGGCCTTCGCTTGCTCTTCTACAACTAAAGGCCTCGGCTTCCATTGCAAGACTGGTAGCTTGCTCGGAATACTCTGTTGTGGTGGCCCCTCCATTCCCTTAGGAGGTGTCTGCAGCCCTACTTGTTTCACTGTATCGTCATCGAAGTCAAGGCGCCTTTTAACTGGTCGTCGTTTCTGACTTACCCGATGAACCCCTAGAGTAGGTTCAGACTCTTTTCCTTTATTAGCTAGTTCTGGGTTTCTATCAAAAACCCCTGGTCTTTGGGCTCTCATTTTGGGTTCGTGAGATTTCTTCCCAAACACCACTAATGGATTTGCTGCCAGAGTGTTCAATCTCCTCTGCAGCACTTCTGGAGGAAACTCCAGGTCTTCCTTCTTGATAAGGCCAGCTTCATAAGCATCTAAAGCTCTCTTGGCCCTGCCAAAACGTCGCTGTAGGTTCCTCCTTTTACTTGGAGTCACCTCGACTGTCTTTCCCTTCTCCTTTATATACCACACATCCTCCTTTGTAATGTTCCTTGAAGCTGGAGGTACATATGGTTTGGTGAGCGTATCGGCAACCTGAGATTCAGGTATCTTCACCACATTGGCCTGTTTTGTTGCCCTTGGCCGCTTAGGAGCGGGAGTATCCCTTTGTTTCGATGGTGGGGACTGATGATCTTTATTGGAAAATAACTCCGGGAAGGCTTTGGCTGCCTGAGCCAGCTCTTCAAAAGAGATCTTTAGCCCACTTCTCAGTTTGCAGTGTGCACAAAGGGCTACTGGCGAGTCTGCTTTAGGATCCACCTTCTCCTTTCCTTTATTCTTCGGTGTACGAGGTAGACTCTCGCCAGCAGTTGGTTGGTCGTTGGACTGCTTTCTTTTGTTTGTCTTACTAACTGTCACGTCCAGCATTCCAACGATCATGGGGACTGGAGGTATTAAGTTAAGCGATGTTTTTTGTTCGATCGCTATCACTCCATCATCGATCAGCTGCTGAATCTTATATTTCAAATCTCGACAGGCAGCTGTAGTATGGCTTCCCCACTTGTGGTGGTATCGACAATAAGGGAGACCCCTAACATCATCAGGATGCGGGTCTGGAGATCCCCAGTTATCGGGTACCACGGCTATCCCTTCTAGGCATAGCTTCTCAAATATTTCTTCCCGCCAGGATGCGTCATATGTAACGCATGTCCGCCTGGGTCGGACAAAGGCTATGTTCTTCTTGGTCCGACGCTTGGGCCTCTTCTTCATCTGAGTTGGTGTATCTGGAATGTGTTCTGAAGAAGTACCACTGACGGGAGATTCGGTGACCGGAGGAGATGGTTTCCTGTGAGGATTTTCAGGGTGAAAATCTATCTCTCCGTCCTCAGTGATCGCAATCACTTGCCAATTAATCAAGCCCTGGATTTTATCTTTCAGGGTCGAACACATCGATGTCCGATGGCCAAAGTGATTGTGGAATCTACAAAAATGTTGGCCTGGCCTCTCAAACCGTAAATGTCTAAGCTTAAAGACGGGGTAGAAGAAGACCAAACCAAGATCTTTTAACCTATCCAAATATTCATCCATCATATCTGTTCTGAATGAATAGGTTAAGTAGGCTGGCTGATTCCAAGCCTCTTTGTGTCCAGGGATCCTACTAGGTATTGGCCAACTTACATCAACCATATTCACCTGCTGAGCCGGAAACGGCTCGGAATCCACTAGTGCTGCTGTCTTAGATGATCTTTCCAACTCCAGCTTTCCTTCATTGATCCACTTTTGGATCTGGTCTTTCAGCTTGATGCAGTCCTTGGTATAATGGTTCCATGCTCCATGGAACTTGCAGTACTTTTTACCCTTTAGCTGCTCAGCTGTGGGAAGCGATCCGAAGTCGGCCTTGACCACGCGCAGACCGTACAACTCATCTAATATCTCATGCGCCATGTTGGCGTCATAAGTGTATTTCTCGAACTCTGGCTTAGTGAAAGCCACTGTCGAGAGCTTGATGGGACCTCTGTTCTTCTGAAGCTTTCGGGGTTTTAGTACTTTGCTTGACATTAAGTCCACAGCCCCTATATGGTCATCCTCAGAATCTGTCTCCTGGTCGTCCATCGGATCAGCATAAGCCACAGTTTTCGGCTTTAATCTGTCATAGGTTCTATTGGTATACGTCCCTTTGGACGCGTTCTTCCTGTTATCTCTCTCCTGCATGTTGCTGTAAGCTCTGGTTACCGCGGCGATGAATTCATTCAGGGAGAAATACCTGCTATTTAAGAACAGCTGGTGATAAGTATCTTCCAGCCCATTCTTAGCCATCTCGACCACCTCTTCCTTACTCAGAGGGGTCTTACAGAGGTTATACTCTGAACGGAACCGGTGTAGGAAAGTGACCGGACTCTCGGTCACTGACTGGCTAAGAGAAGCCAACTTTCCCACAGTAGTTTCAGGTCGTTCAGTTCCGAAGTGATCTATAAACAAGGCCTCCATCTCCTTCCACGTACTGATCGAGCCTTTTTCGATGCCAGTATACCATACGAGTGCTGACCCTGACAACGATGAACCAAAGACCCTTAGTTTGAGTCCATCATCCTCGGCAAACTGTCCTAACTGCAAGGTGAAGTAGGCCAGGTGTGTTGCCGCATTAGCATCATCGTCACCAGAGAATGTTTGGAAGGTCTGGTGCTTATAGAACTTTGGCCAATGCCATTCATTAGGATCGTCTGTGCCTCGGGGAAACGGTGCTTCATAAGCTTCATGCATCTTGTTTATTCGTACATGACAATCCTCCATGAGCTTATTTATACGTGCTTCCCACTCGAAGGCAAAATCCTCTGATCGTCTGGTTTTCCTAGCCAAGTCCGATACGGTTTTGGTTAGAGAACCTAGATCCCTATCCATTCTTTGAGTGATAGACGCCGCGGCTCGGCGGTACTCTTCCAATCCTTCGTTTAAAAGGCTTTGGACTTCAGTCCGTAGGCGCTCTTGACCTTCTGCCAAGCTAATTACTTGAGCGTTTATGGACTCTTTATCCTCTTGTTCTTGAGTCAATTCTGACCGCATAGACCGCATAGTACTTGAGATCTCCTTTAAGGAGTCGGTCTGAGCAGCGAGATGTCCACCGTGTTGATCAAGTTTGTCCTCGAATAATCGAAACTCTCTAGCTTGGTGTTCGTCCCGTTTCGCTGCATAGGCCACGTAATCGTTATACGTGAGTGCCTTTATCTGCGCTTCAGTTAGAGGCTGAAACTCCATGATGTTGAAGTTGTTAGCGAAGATAACCTCAACCGCTTGATTACTCAATGAACGACACTGGCTTGAGGTGTGTTCACGGTATGCCGGTTGTGGATGTTTACGACACTGAGGATAAACCCTTTGATAAGGATCTCCAATTGTCGCTTAGAGATGCAAAAAAGTATTGACTGTCCCACTGGGCGTGCCAAAATGTTCGATGCAGAAATATCTTTCGGAAAAGATTTTCTCCGCGAAGCAGTCTCTTTTGATATCGGATGTTTTAACCGCGTGTACCGGTCTATCCTGTATGTGCTTCGATGCTGGCGTGCCACCGTTCTTCAACGGAATTTAGACTAAGTATAGCCTGCCTGACTTCTAATGTAAGCGATTAAGATAGGGAGAGCACCAACCCTATCCGAATGAGTTCTTTTTGCCTAGGAACCTAGGACTTTTGGATATGTGTCTCTAAGCTTGATCTCGACAATCGATACCCCCACGTCTCTCGTGTAGAGCAGAGCAATCCTCTTGATAAAGTGTTGGAGAACACTAGCTTCCTTTGAGTTTTCAAGCCCTCAGCATACAAGTGAGCTGCCCTTCCACCTTCAGGTTGCAGGTTTTTTGCTTCCTTTGAGCCGTAAATACTCTCAATCGATAGTTGACAAGTATTCAGACCTTCTGGGTTGCAAGTTAGAAATCTCGAAGACGAGAAGTTCTAGGTTGTTTTGCGTATAGCAAGGATGTTTGTATGTATTGTTTGTGGTGCCTTTCATAAGATCCTTGCGTTCCTTATATAGTCGCTTACATATCAGTCATTGATTCTACTTCTAACTCCTTTGCTCTTCTAACCTTGTCTGAATCTGAATCTCCAAACCAGCATCGCACCATACCTCTCTCATAGGCATTCTAATTCCACCATAACTCTGTTAAGAGTCCTGCAAATCAACTAGTTATGATAGAAATTGAGCCGCGTGAAACCAGCTCGATAAGACACAGTTCTAATAGAACTCTAAGTCTTCTTCCCATCGAAGCTCGATACAACTCTCGCTCGATGAGAAACTGCTTTCCTCGATGAAAATCTAATAACCCTCGATGGGCCGCTCGATAGACCTCAGCAACCCAAGCCCAAAGTAAATATTTTATTTAGGCCCAAACAGAACCCATACATGCTTGGTATAAGAAACCCTAGGTCTAGTAAGACACGACCGTAGTGTACTTATGAAGCCTTGTAGATTCTCAAACCCTTTCTAAATCGTAATGCTTTTCTCTTGGTAAATTTGAGTCCGTGACTTCGGATTCTTTGAGGGATAGACATTGTTGATAAGCAAACCTTCAACATTGTAAACATAAGGATTGGGTAATAGGTTGTGTTCACAGCTCGGGACCTTCCTGGGAGTCTTTCATTCATAACATTTGTATTGTTTAATTAAGCATTTTTCGTCTAGATAGAGTGACGGTGGTGGATAGCACTTCCTTTAACCCATTTTATTATTGAATTCTCGTTTTACTCTTAATCTGTCTACTGTTTCAGTTTCGTAATCTAGTTTGTAGAATTTATTTCAATAACCAAACAAACTCCGATTGTATTGAAATTTTGTATGGTAGTCCGCCACTGTGTCTATAGTGTCCTGTATTAATATCGTGATTTTAGGTTGAGTCTACATATTTTAATTAATTACGTTAGTGTCCAGTGGTCGAGTCTGTCAGATTTCTGACTTTCGCGTCTGTTTGTAGTTTAGAATATTGAGTCTCATCTTTCCCTGTGGATTGACCCCTATACTATTGTACTGCATTGACAAGCATATTGAGTTTATTATAGGGTAACTTTGAGGGTGGTTAAACACCGATCACAAAGATCGAGGATTGGATGACTCAAAGCTGGGGATTGTAATTCACGTTTCTTCCATCTCACTACACTACAGAGAAGACAACGAAATAGAATACTAAAAATAACAAATGAAAGTAGGATTTGGGTTGAAGGATATAAAGCAGTACGTGATGAATTTGAAACCTTTTTTTAAAAAGATGTACACGACAGATGGAACTAGAGAGCGGGGTGATGTCTTTCTTGGAGTGTCAAAAATGGTGAATGAGGTGATGAACTCAAAACCGATTGCCCTGATTCTTGTTGACGAGGTAAAAGAAGCTGCTTTGCAGCTTGGAGCTCTTAAAGCGCCAGGACCAGATGGGTTCCCTGGCATTTTTTATCACAAGTTATGGGATGAAGTGCGAAATATTATTGAAGACACGTTTCAGGATTTTCTGGGGGGGGGGGGGGGGGGTAAGGTGCTCTTGGAGGGAATGAATAAGAGACATATCGCACTGATACCTAAAGTGGCTAACCCTGAATGCACATCTCAGTTTCACCCAATAAGTCTTTGCAATAACTCTTGTAAAATACTGTCAAAGATTTTGGCTAATAGGCTCGAGGAGGTCCTCCCCGATATCATATCTTGCAACCAAAATGCATTTGTGCCAAATAGATTGATACAAGACAATCTATCTTTAGCTCACGAGGTGTTTCACTACCTGAAATTGAAGCGAAGTGGAATGGATAATGAGTTTGCTTTAAAGATCAATATGGCTAAAGCATATGATAGGGTGGATTGAGACTTCCTTGAAGAAGCTTTGTATTATTTTGGTTTTAATAGATAATGGACAATGCTTGTGATGTCATGTGTGAGAAGTGTATCCTATTTCGTTGTGCTAAATGAATGTTTGGGAAAAAAAATTTAAACTGGAGAGGGGATTACGATAAGGGGATCCACTCTCCCCATACTTATTCCTCATTGTTGGGGAAGTTCTTTCCCTCAAGATAAAAAAAAATGTTGACCTATGGCATCACTGATATAAAAATTGCTATAAACTGCCCAGTTTTGTCACACATCTTCTTTGTTGATGATGCCTTGTACTTTTTGATGGCAACATTGGAGAATTGCAAGAAGTTTTCAACCATCCTAAAAACTTATTGTTGTGCTTCGGGTCAAGCAGTTTATTGGCAGAAATCTAGTCTATATTTCTCACCCAACACTCCTGAACAAATGCAAAGACTTGTGAGCTACTTACTTGGCATCGACTCCACAAAAAATCCAGGTACTTATCTGGGCTTACCTGGTCTAAGAAATCTGCTCTTGGTTTTGTCAAGGAACGTATCAAACACAAATTAGCAGGTTGGAAGAATTGTACTTTGTCTATGACTGGTAAAGAAGTGCTCATAAAATCTATAGTCATGGCCTTTCCTTCCTATCACGTGCTTCAAATTCCCTACCACTTTTTTGCAATGAGCTAAATTCCATGATTGAGAATTTTTGGTGGGGAGCTTCTGATAGGGGAAACAAGATACATTGGAGAAGTTGAGATTTCATGGGGCAAGCTAAGAATAAAGGTGGAATGGGGTTTCGTGAACTTGAAGCTTTTAACTTGGCTCTCATTGCCAAACAAGTTTGAAGGTTGATGACTGAAAGTGATTCTTTGTGGGCAAGGGTAATGAAAAGCAGGTACTTTTCGAAGTGTGACCTTAACCATGCTTTAAAGGGTCATAGGGCTTCTTGGGGCTGGGCAAGTATATTACAAGCAAGAGATATTGTTTTGGGGGGTTCAAATTGGCAGGTAAAAAATGGTAAGAATATCAAGATTTAGGGGGACTCTCGGATCCCTGAGCTTCCAGGGGGCAAACTTGTTAGTAGAACCAATGTAGGAGTGGAGGAATTAGCTACTGCTGACTCTATAATGGATGAAGATTGTAATCAGTGGAACCTATTAAGAACATGATTACAGAGGAGGAAGCTAATCTTATTCGTGGTATCCCTATTGATCGTAGGAATGAGAGGGATAGACTTATTTGGCCATGAGAGACAAGTGGAGAGTATAGTGTCAGATCAGGCTATCATAGGTAGAACAACAAGGTGACTAGAAACTGCCCTATTTATAGAAATTCCTCGAGACAAGTGGATGAGACTTTTTGGAAGTGTCTTTGGAATAGCAAGGTTTTGCCTAGGATTCGTCTCATCATCCGAATGTATCTCCTTCTTATACCCTGCTCTACAACTCTGTTACCCTGCTCTAATGTTTGAGTATGGTGGAGCTTGTGATGGATTGCTATTTATTTCCTGTCGTTTCTTTCTTGTATGGTTTCTGTACTCCAGATGGAATTTTTTCCTCTTGGAGTTGGCCTCTTCTGGCCTGGTAATGAAGTTCTGATTTCCATAAAAAAAAAAGTTTATCTGTCCTATTTGGGATTTGTTACTGGACATTGCAGGTGTTCTGATAACCTCCAACAGCTAGAGAAGAGAAGAAGCAGAGAATAACTGAAACAATAACTTCAGAATCTGACATCTCCGATCACCTCTGCACATTCAAGTATTTGAGCATCTATTGTTATGGTTTCAGTCTCCATAAGCCTACAACATCCGCAAAGGATCCACATATCAGATCAAAGGGCATAAATTCGATCAATTTCTGAATTTGAGTAGTCTGAGGGCATCCACGAGTTGGACGCACTCCTTCTTGCGCTCTTATCCTTCTTCCTTGAGGCTCGGATCCGCTTCGACTTTACCACATAATATGTCATGGTGCCAAGGACCGCTGCCATTATCATTCCCCCAACAACTGTGACCAGAATTGCAGCCCACTTATGCCGCCGGCCAACTACAATATAAGAGGAGGCCATGAATGCTACTGAAGTGCACACTGAAGCAAGCCACATCAATTTGTTTATAATCTCCACAACCTTTTTCTCTGCTTTTGTCTCACCTCTGACCAATGTAATTTGAACCACCACAACAGCCAAAGATGTAAAAAGAGCAATGGCATTGAAAATGAAGAAGATTTTGAATGGAGGAGAGTTCACTACCACAGCCGTCCCATCATCATTATCACCACCAGGTACAGTAAAGATAGCTGCAAAGGCAACAGTAGCAAATAGAACAGCCACCACAGTGACCGAGTTGGTGGCATTGTTGATTCCTTCCCTATGGAGCTTCCTAAGGTCTTTTGAAATATTCTGAACATTTTTATTGGTTTTCTTTGTTTGTTCAAGCTGGATATGAACATCATTCTTGATCTGAGTCACAGTTTTTCGCAATTCATCCCTTGGTTGGTTCAGTTCATTAGCTCTGACAGCACCGTATTTATAAAGGCAAGCCCTCACGTCTGCGGATTCTTCGGACAGTGGAAGTTCTTCAGCAATGTCAAGAGCCGTTTTGTGGTCCCTGTTCAGTGCATTAACATTGCTGTCTGGGAGGGATAACAACTCGTTTACTATCTGCAAGGAAAGGAAAACATTAGAAAAGTTAGTTTAATAACGTCAAACCTGTCTTTGAATAGATATGTGCTTACACAACTCCGAGGAATTGTGTATTCAATCACATAGCATAGACCTTGAATGTATCGAAATTCAAAGAGATAATAGAGCTTGAACAAACTGGAAACAAATTTGTATTGAAGCATTTATGCTAGTTTCCTTGGATTGAATCCCAGAAGCTAAAATATGCAGCTATGCAGCGGGTATTATAAACTAGAAGAGCCAAAAAAAAATTGACACATGAGTTCAGGAAATGCGAACATATGTTTAAGAAGAACAATGTAAACATTGATGGATAGTCACTGCCACCTTAATTAGTTTTCTTTACACCAGCAAATAAAACAAGTTTATTTCAGACAGTATTTCTTGCAAAGATCAATTGGCATATCTCAAAACTCTATCAGCTAATACTTATGATCCTAGCTCAGAGAAAAACATATGATCCTTGTGAAAGTTAGAAATATAGTTGAATTTGGCTTTGCAAGAAGTGCTTGCAGTTTGCAAGACTCCACCGCCTTATGATATGTGATGTTGTGTTGACAAAATGTTACTACTTTTACCATTCAGAAGATTCATCGATAAACAAAAATGTATAGCATTGAACTGATATAATAAAGTACCTCTGCTCGCTTTTTCCTGGTCGCTACATGCAAAGCCGTGTTACCGAATTTGTCAGGAAGCATCACAATAGCGGCATCTGCATCAAGAAGCAACTTCACCACCTCACAACTCGTCCCTTTGACAGCCATATGCAACGCAGTCTGGCCTTTCTTGTCAGTCCTCCTTGCCAACTGCGGATCCCGACTCAGCAACGCTCTCACAATCTCCACGTGCCCCGGCCTTGCAGCTAAATGCAACGCATTCTTACCATTTGCTTTTGGATTCTCCAACAAGGTAGAATCTTTCGACAACAATTCATCAACCACCGCGATATGCCCTCTTTGCGCTGCGGATATCAGTGGGGTCGCATTCGACGGCCCAATTGTTTTGCTTAGCGCAGGATCATGGTCCAGCAGTACCTGCACAATGGCTGCAACAGCAACAAAAAGAGTACGATAATGAACGCATCGCCCCAAAATGTACTTGACAAACACAAATATATCGAACACCAATATGAATTGTAGAAAATGATAGATTTTCCATTACCATGGTGGCCCTGAGTCGCAGCAATATGCAAGGGGCTAAACCCGGAGCGATTCTTCTTGACGACGCTCTCCTTATTCGAATACTTCAACAACTCTTTGACCACATCCAGATGGCCTCTGTCAGCAGCCGTGAAGAGAGCGGTCTCCCCGAGCTCGTTGACCTCGTTGACCACGGCGGCCCTGACCTCCGCAACCTCGGAGTCGAATTCGGCGCCGGTGACGGTCCCCACCATCTGGGAGTCGATGTCACGCAGAATCTGCTCCACGGCGGCCAGATCGCCTTTCTGCGCCGCCAGGTGGAGCCCGGTGTCGTTGTGCCGCCCCGTCACCTGCTTCACGTACTTCTTCTTCCCCGCCTGGTCCATCCTCTTACCGGAATTCGACAGCACCAGCGCCGGCGCCGTAGATGGCGTCGTCGGCTCCGTCGACGCCGCTGACGTCATCGCCGATCCCTTCTCTATGTCGATTATCTCACCTATTCAATTTCACACAGAATCTCAAATTTTTAATGCAGACAATTATACAAATACTTGATCAGAGGAGTAAGCAAGTAAACTAAGCACCTTGGATTGCGGAAGTCATGGCAGCTAAGAGAGTGGCGTGTGGAGGCTATGGCGACGAGTTTTTCATGTAGAGAAAAGAAAAGAGATTGGGAAAGTGGAGACGAAGATGATAATGGAGGACGGAAAATGATGGAGAGTTATTAGAGACCAAGAGGGAAGGTGCTGGGAAGCTAAAAAGCACTAGTCTTCTGTTTGTTGCTTAGTGTACGTACAGGAAGTCGTTGAGTGACGGCTAGAGACTCTCTGACTTTCCACGTCATCATTCTCTCTCTCTCTCTCTCACTAGTACTGCAGTTGCCGCGAAAATACCTGTTAATTGGTTAATTTACATGATTGGGCCAATATTGAGATTCTATGGGCCTTAAGGTGAACTAGAAAGTACGGGAGGGGCGTAGTGGGCTTTGAAGTTCTATTTTTCTAGCCCAAGATGGTATATATATATTCTACATTGGGGGCCAATATATGGTAACTACAGAGTTGGAGATATTTGGTATGCAGGGGAAGTACATTAGTCCTAATGAAGTGTTAAATTTTCCCTTTAATGAAAACTTTCTTCATTATGTGAACAAAAATCGAATAGTTTTTTTTGTTTTTGTTTTTTTCTTCATTCGATCGAATTGAATAGGAAAAAACTAGGCTTACAATTCCTATATATATAAATGAGTTTTAGTCGGTAAAGAAGAAGAACGATTTCAAAGAAGTCACGAACACTTAACATGGATAACGTCTTATCATAGGAGATGAATGATATATAGGGATGTGATTTCCGAACTGAAAATCGAAAAAAAAACTCGAGCCGTAACAACAACAAAATCGAAACCAAATAAAAATCGAATCGAAAAGGAAAAAATCGAACTGAACCGAATAAAATCAGTTCGGTTTTGGTTTTTTGGTTTGGAATAATCAAACCGAACTGATTGAACCGAATTATTT
Source organism: Geum urbanum (assembly GCA_946800695.1). Lineage (NCBI taxonomy): Eukaryota > Viridiplantae > Streptophyta > Magnoliopsida > Rosales > Rosaceae > Geum > Geum urbanum. Next base: position 40,489,743 of record OX327017.1, on the reverse strand, counting down.
GAAAATGGCGTCATTTAGTTGTTTTTCATTCAGTATGACTAAATCCATAATAATTTTTGGTGCGCAACCTCCACTCTTCGCTCTAAGTCTCCTAGTCCGCACTTCGCATCCTCTCACTTTTCAGTTTCACTCTCAGAGTCTCAGTCGCTCACAGCCCTACCTCTTAGTCATTCACATATATAATCACTTCATTGAGTTCACTCTTCACTTTCGCAGCCTCTCAAAGTCACTGTCGTCGCCGACCTTGGCGCAATCTGGACTCGACCCTATTTCACGACATCTCCCTCGAATCCCAATTTCGAGTTATGAACTGATCTTTAGGTAACCGAATGATTACGACTTATTAACTCAGTCTATAATTTCTTAATGAATGTTTGGAGGTCAATTTTAGCAACTAGATTACTCTGCCCAGCTTGTTTGTATTGGTATTGGGCTATCGCATTCTTTTTAGAGCATGAGATTGGTAATTTTACTAATTTAGATCAAAAGTGAACTATTCAGTCACTAGATCGAGTATAGATAGAGCAATGTCATATTTGATTGTTGTGTAGACTTTGAACTGTGAACTCTGCTAGTTTGAAGAAAAAAAAAACTTTGCCCAGGTATTGATGTAAGTCATGTAAATCAGTCTAGAATTTCATAACCCTGCTAGAATTGTAATTCGGTGCATTTTTGTAGGTTTCTTCCTGGAGATGACGTGAGTGCATACAATTGATTGAATTGAATATCAACTATTGAATGCTAACTTAAGCATAAAGTCATAAACTTGTATTTTATTCGACTTTAGATGGACTTGAATTCAAACTCTTATTTTTACGAAGTATGATTTAAGATGGACATGTATTTTATTGATTGGACTTGTGTAGTTTTATCATTTTTTTCTGAGTTTGATCACGATTCTCAACCAAAAACAGAAGAAAAAAATCACAAAAAACCGAAAAATAACCAAACTGAAATAAATCGAATATATTTGGATCATCACTTCAAAAATTGGAAAATTAAACCGACCCAAACATATTAAAAAAAATTAGTTCAATTTTTAGTTCAGGCAGAAAACTGGACCGTTTGAACCGATTAACAACCCTACAATGGTTGTCAAATGAGCTAGAAGTCAACCAAAGCGTGGAATAACCAACTAATTGGAGTTGATCAAGACATGACTTACCAATATCTCAAATATGATTACCAACAATCACTTGGATGGGAGGAGCAGAAGGAGGTGGCACGTCAACAACCGCCAAAAAGGAATGAGCCAAAGACAGTTGACAGTGGCAACGAAAAACCGAACACTTCGAGAGGAAGTAAAATGTCGATTGTGATACCCAAAGAGAGGCTAACTGAAGCCATGGACTGGGGCTTAATGATGAATGAAGCAGCTAAGCATTTTGGTGTTTGCGTGAGAACTTTACAAAAACATGTAAAGGCATGTGGTATTGAGAAGTGGCGTCGTACCAAGTAATGGTCTTGGATTTAGTATTCTTAGGCTATCTCCGGTTTTGATCGGTTATATTTAGCATTGGGCTATAATTTATTCTCTCAAATATATTATTTTAATGAATAGTAAAGGCTATATTTTATGCCGTCTCCAACCCGTAAGAGGTATAATTTTAATTTTTATATTATTTTATTAATTCAAACTTTTAAACTTATATATATTTAATAGTGGAAGCCATATTTGGAGAAAGAAAGAGAATATGAGAGAAATGAATGGGAAAATATGAGGAACGGTTTGGAAATAGAAGCAGAATATGTACATATATTGAAGAAAAATTACCATTGCATTTAATTTAGTGGTAGAAAATATGACAAATGAATTTATACTAATGTTTTAATTGCATGCATTGTATTTATTATATTCATTGATGATTTATTTAAAAAATAAATTATTATTAATATTTTAAAATATTACATTATTTGTATTTATTTACTATATTACCGTTGCATATATTATATTTACTGGAATTTAAAAATATATATTTTAATTTTTTTAAAGTATTACACATGATAAATTTATTATTTTGATTATATTATTTTACAAAAATATTTTGATTATTATTGGAGTTAAAAAATTAAAATAAATTGATTAGTTAATTAAATGATGTCACCATATATAACATTTAAATTGACATGAACACTAATTAAAACTAATATTAGTCATTAAGAACATCAATTTTTTAGTGTTTAATTAAGTACAATAGTGATTCCCACAAAAATATAGCCCAAGGCTATAACAATGGCCATATATAGCCCAGTCTTTAGCCCGATCAGGCTACATTTAACATTTTTGGTATAGCCTTACCTTGGGTGGAGATGGATTTTTGCTGATTTTTGAGCTATATCAAGCCCTTGGCCTTGGACTGGAGATGGTCTTACGATCTAGAATTTTGAAAGATCGGGACACATGGTCGTGTATGAATAAATAGGATTGTAACGGCATTTTACATTAAAAACTATTATCAATTTTCTTGTTTTCTTGTTTTCTTTGATATAAATAATTATTTCTACAATATATATTATCCCTCAAATTCTAAAATCTCTAATTTAGTAATTTTTAACATCGAGATATCATGTTGCTTATTGTTGTTCTTATGGGGTCGATGACGATGAGGATGACAGTCATCAAATGGTGCACTAATAATCAATCTTTTGCTGCACAACAATTTAACCGAAGTTGGTTTCTTGGTTCTGCTAGTCCTAGCTAGGGAGAAGGTCCAAGTAATTTGCTCAAGTGAGGCGACATGATACGAGCATTTGTTCTTGGTTTCTTGATTATGCTTGCAGCCGATGTTGTCCTATATATAATAAGAAAATGGGGCTGTCTTTACTAATTTTTATTGCCAATGAGCTGGGCAATGAACATACCTCATCTGTGTAAATCAATCGACACATCTTTTGAACTTTTCACTAAGATGTAAACTTCTGGACCTCTAATCATAGATGTATGTGCATGAATTGATCACTATATAGTATATACTGTCTATATAAAGTGGTCTCAGCACAGCTCAGCTGAGCTGCACTGACCATCCCACTTGATCACTTGGCCTATTACTCTGAATGGTACGGTAACTGGAAAGGACAGCAAGCATGCATTTGGCTAATAACTTGTATGCTTGTGCTGCGCCAACACATGGGAGAGAACTTTTTGCCATTAAATCCATAGTCAAATTTATTGTCGATGAAGAGAGAGACACTGCAGTCTGGCACATTCAAGAAGGTACATTTGCAACTTACATTTCCATCTAACACTACACAATGTAGAACAGTAGCTAGTCCTACAAGATTCACATTCAATGAAATGAAATCTCCCAATAAAGAACTGTTCTTTGGCCAAGTTTCATGATGTGAGGAAGTTCTTCATTATTCATCACACCACTATCAGTCTATCCTCAGCAATTTTCTTCTTTTGGCAATTCTATCTGTAGTAAATTTTATCAGACACCCAAAATGCTCATGAAAGATTTGTAAATCAATCTCATTCTCTTTCATTACTGCTTCATATTTATTTCAGAGTTCATGAGATTGAATTGCAAGAAACAAAAAAGCTGACAGAACCTGTAATTGCATCAATAAGTGTCATAAGAAATGGAAAACCTACCGGTCAGTACTGAACGCTCTTGACCACTGGTATCAAATTTCAGTAGATATGCCGGTACACATCATTAATACACCAATTGGTTAGATGGATCTTATCAGTTATTGCTTTAGTAAAGACTTGTTGGACCTTGTGTTACATAGTAGAAACATGAGGCTGATAAATATGAAGACCAAAAAAGAAGAAAAATTGAATTATTGATCTAGTAAAACAACTTTGTGGAAACACTAGCTGCTCTAGAGTGTTGATGTATGAGGTACATACACTATTCTCTGTTGACAAGAAGTAGAAAAAGACCAATCAATGCAAACACCACACCCTCTTTACATGAGCCATTTCAAACAATCACATATATATAATCCAATCTGAATAATGAACAACAAGAAGAAATACAAGTGACAAACTTGAAGCCAAGTATCAAAAACTTAAGCGAATAATGTGGAGAAATCAATCCTGACAAAGTTTAGGCATTCATCATTGAGCCAACTAAACTTCTCCATGAAAGGGTTGACTATTTTATCTGGAGGGTAACTATCTATGCAGCTTTTCCAAACATTGCCATCATCCAAAGTCTTCATTACTTCCCAAACAATATTGTTGCACTTAAAACCGGCCCCAAATCCACTCATAAGAATCCTATCACCTTTTTTAAGCCTCTTTTTAGCTTCCATGTATCCCAAAGCATACCAAAATCCAGCTGCCGATGTGTTACCAAATCGAAAAAGCGCCATTCTAGATGGCTCGAGATCATAATCGCTTAAGGCTAAGCTCTTGCCAATCCCATCTATGATTGCTCTTCCACCAGGGTGTATACAAAAGTGCTCTATTCCAGTCTTCAAATTCAAACCAACTCCAACTGCTTCTAGTTTTTTGCTTTTGGTACCACTTTTCTTAAGCCTAGAAGCCACCAAGTACCGAAGTATTTCCCTAAGTGGAAGAACTTTTGGCACTAGTATTTGTAAGTTGATAGTGAGAGCAAGAGCTGCTGCTTTGGTGAGGTGTTTGGTAAGCTTAAAACCAGGGTATCCATTATCATCTTCAACCTGTATGCAACAGTTATAAGCATCATCACTTGAACCAATATGCGTTCTTACCAAAGTCTTGAGCTTCAAGATAGCTTGGTTCCTAAGGCTTCTTTTGTTTGTGAACAACATCGAACAGCCTCCTGATCGGAACAAACAGTTGGTGAGCATCATGGACTTGTCTTTGCCGCAGTACCAGTTCGGAGCCATGGATTCTGTGCTGACTACAAGAGCGTATGTGTTTGCATAGGACTTGAACAACCCTTGGACAACGTCAACGGCAACTAGGCTAGCGCTGCATCCCATTCCGGAGAGGTTGAAGGTCTTGACGTCATCTCTCATCTTGTAACGGTTCACTATTCGTGAGGTGAGGGATGGTGCGGGTGAGAACATGGAGACATTGACGACGAGGATGTCGATTTGTGACGGAGAGACTGAAGTACTGTCGTCGTACCTAACGAAAAGCTTGTCGAGTGTGTCGAAAATGGTGTCGTCCATCTCGGAGAGTGAGTCAGCTAGGGTTGGATTTGCTTCACGGCCTTGGAGGATGTTTCTAGGGCATGAAGTCTCTTCGCCGATCCCCGAATTGACTATAGTTTTCAAGAGAAACCTGAACTCTTCCAGACCCAGATTCTTGTTTCGCATGACGATTTTCGCGCATGAATCTGTTTGAAGCTTCATGTCCTCTGGGGGCTCGTAACACTCATAGGCTAGGAGATAGCATGACTGATCTCTCTTCTGGAGAACTAACTTAACTAGGCAGCAAAAACTGAAGAGAAGTGAAACCACACACAATGACATGAACAACTCCATGGTCTTTAGCTCTCTCTATCTAGCTCAGTGTGTATATGAGAAGAGAGATTACAACTAAATTATTGAAATATATAATAATTAGTTGCATGGAACTAGCAACTTTAGCTATTCTGTTGCTCTGTACGTACATTGCACCCATGTAGCTTCTTATAAATAGCGAAATGCATAGTGAGTATCAATCATAGATAAAGCACACTTGTTTAATTATAAATTAATCAAAATAGTTGGGATTCATTAAAATTGTTAGGCAGTAGCGAGGAACAATTAACCATCGAATTGAGTTTGGTTTCCAGGTCAATATTTAAGTGAGCTGTGTGCATATACGTACATCAAATTACTGTACGTGTAGAAATAATTTTGATTTATATCTTTTACGTACGTATACATAGTAGGGAAATATTGTACGTCTTTTGCATGTTATAAATCGAATACGTGATCACGGTCGATCATGTTCTCGCAGTACTCTTGATAAATTTTTTGTCTAATTAGTCTGCTATCATTAGTCATTACAATAAATTGGTCATCGAAGAATGCTATAATGAGTGAACACACGACATACATCACTTTGTAAATTTATTCAAAAAATGAGTAAATTTATAAAATGGTCTTTTTCTTGTAATTTTAATTTTATAATTACCTAATTTAGAATTCACCAACTAATTAATCAACTAATTGATCATGCATCCATCATAACACTAACAATTAATTACTTTGTAATTGGTCTTCTCACAAAAACTAAGTCTACGCAAACAAAATGGTAGGACAGCTGAGATTAATTAGACAGTACCACGTAGTAGGCCCATGCTACCAGTGCTTCTGCTAGCAATTACCACCGAACTTCTAGCTTGTATACAGTTGCTATTTTCCTATGCAAATCCATCTGCGATTTTGAGTCATCACTGAGGACTTATGACTTATCTGATGCACATGCATGGCACATTAGCTTCTCTTGCCCTTTGCACACATTAGGACTTATATTCATGCAAGATATATGTATGTACATGTGATCTAAGTCGCTGCAGCTAGATAGATAAGACTAATTCGAACTAGATTTGAAATGCCTAGAGCATAGATAGGGTTATACAGTAATTACAGATAGAGAGCGACGAGGGATGCTAAGACTTGACAGCTTGAACTTATGATGAATGGATTTGAGCTCTCATATATGTGGTCCAAAATGTGAATCAAGTGATATGAATATAGAGATAACGTGCTCACTATCTAATGAAGAATGATCAATGCAACCTCTCCAAGTAGTTGAAGTAGTATCACAAACAAGTAACGACCAGAAATGAAGGTAAGAAACAACCCCACTATCGGTACCGAACTGCAAACTTCAGGTTTCACCATCTAAACGTACTATGCACATGTTTAAGTTTAAGTTTAACTAATGGATCCACTGTATATCTAGCTAGGTCGGCTTGAAGATGAAATTTCAATCCATATTGGATTCTAAGTCGAATTAATTCCGGCGGGTAAGTTGTGTATATTACACGATGCACGGTCACGGGGAAGCCACATTAGTTGTGAAAGAAGTTAAACATTTAGTGTGATTACGAAGTGGAGTAGTGCTATGGCAGAAGGCCAACCCTATAGACTACAGTTTTGTAGTTGGATAGCTTTAAAATTGTGGTTGCCGAGTGATAAGGCATTGAACAACAGAAAATTTTTGTTGTTAAAAACTGTTTCCAACAACAACGATTTATAACTTATGTTGTCTATGAGTAACCAAAATATTATGCATTTTGGGCCTTATATGTTAGTTCAAGTTTGTTCAGACTACATATATTAATCATGTCTGAAGTTAGAGTTTGTCAGTGACCAACAAAAACAACAACATGTTTATAAGCATCTCTCTCTGTTCAAGTCCTTCACGTCTCTGAAGCTCTTCATTGAATATATAGAGTGAGGTTTGGCTTCTCTTCACCAACATGCATAAGGGGGAAAACTGATTTTTTTTCCAAGTGCCAAACTCTAATCTATAAACTCAGTCTACAGACAACAAATATATCTCAATATGTTGTTTTACAAAAATGCATAAGTTTTTACAGTATTCATCACACAACATAATATAGAAATCAGTTATCTGAGTATTACCTGGTTTAAATTAGACCACTTTATCACACAACATATTTATTTTTCTGTTGTGTGAATCAAAAATACTAAAACTTAAACAACAGATCAAAATAATTTCTATTGTTATAACGTGTCCCCAGATAGAGTCGTTTTCGATAACAAAATTTTGTAGTTTAAATGGTCTTATAATAACAGTCAGCAGAACGATATGGTGTGTCTATTACATTTTTTTTTCGATTTTCAGTTCACACAATAGAAAATAACGTATCTGTTGAGTGAAAGTTGTTGTCTATCGACCATTTTGGCCTAGTGTGGGGTCATAAGAATGGCCAAAATTTATGGTCATAATTCTAGATGGAATTACATGTCACTATAATAACAATTCTACATATATACAATATACCACATCACAATAACATAACATAAACTTTATCCTCCATATTTTAATTTTGATTTTAATTATACTTTTCTTTAAATTTCTGCAATCAATTTATTAAACTCAAAAATATAGCTTAAACCCTATATAGAACACACATTACATACTCGTAGCTATAGCTAGCAAAACCCAGAAACTGAAAGACGAACATCCATGCATATAGAAAGGTATGTCTTCTCTCGTCTCTCTCGTATGTTTATCACTTGTTTTTCAATTTAATTTTTCGGTTTGCTCATAAACTAGGCTGACCTTTCATAAAGTAATAAGTCAAAACCTGGAGAGTGTAGTAATCGATTATTGATCTATGGTGTCCTCCTTCACCTCTGGTCGAATTGTGCACTTCCATGAATCTTATTGACAAGGTCCTTATTTTCTCGAACTACTATGGTTGGAATTTAAATTTATCTTCTTCTCGTCGTCTTCCTCCTAATGTGGTTGATCGTATCTTTTGTTTTCCTTTATATTTATCATTAGTCTAATTTTTATAAAAGATAGTAGATAATTTTTTTTAATTAATAAATATAAAAGATAATATAGACATTTAACGATGTGACCCAGTTTATATTTATGTACAATTTATAATATAATATTACATACCTACACCTAAATTTATAACCAGAAAAGTGTGACCATCGGCCAAATATCATTTTCTATTTTTCTTTAAGAAGTGCAACGACTCGATCTATCTAATAAGAGTCACTTTCAAATACGTAAAGACAACAAAGACCATGCAATTAGTGGCAGGTTAGTTTTCTCTACGCACGTGTCATTAACTAGCTAGCTAAGCCACTGGAAAGTGACATTTCTTTTAATTTTTGTAAAGAACATTGTGTCACTCTAGGTATCGATCAGAAAGATTTTCAGAATAGACTATATGATGTGCAAATAATTAAGTGGAATTGAATGGGGAGTAGTTGATGAAACGTACATTAGAAAAAATATTGTTTTGTGACTTTGTCCGAAGGAACAAGCGATACAAGCTAAAGGAAATTATAAACTTATGATATGGATCGTTATTCCTGACACGGAAATACAACCTGGCTAGCTAGCTCAAAAAAATAAAAATGATACTTATATTTCCATATCATGAATAAGATAAAAATTATGAGATTAAGTCTACGTTGTTCCGTCTAATAACGTGTGAATTTATTTTTATGAGTAAAATAATATGTACACGACACATGGAAAGAATGACCAAGACAAATTCTAACTTTGCACATTAGTGTACATGTACATCCAAACCCAAGGTGCACTTTAAGTCTATGCACCTAAGACTATCAAGCATCAAGGACCCATTTCATTGCATAATCCAAATTTTGATTTAAATTAAAAGCATGCATGCATAATTAACTAGTTAAGCTTGCATGCAAATTAGCAAATAGGAATTATGAAATAATTAATCTTATGAATAATTAGTTAAAGAGTGTCCCAAGTTAAAACTCTCAGAATTGTCCCAATTAACGTGAATCAACTATACGATATCTCGTTAGACAAAATATGTGAGTTTTAAATTAAAGTTGAGATAAATAGTAAGTAAGAACAAACATGAAAAATGCATTTTATCTAACCAATGTGTGTATGGATATCACAATTAAGGACCTTTAAGCAGTAGATTAAACTCGATCGTATCATCAGACAAATTAAAGCATGCAACCGATCTATCTCCTAATTAATTAACTGAAATCCGCGGGAAACCGTCCTTTTGGGCCGGAAAGTCATCATAAACTAGTCTCCGGCCACCATCGGTCATCAGCCACACTGAGCCATTGCATTCATAACCTCATCAAATCTGATAAAGCTTAGAAATTCATAGTTGAGCCAACTATACCTCTGCATGAAAGGGTTGATCAAGCTTGTTGGAGGCCGGGTACCTGTCTATGCAGTCTTTCCAAACATTACCATCATCCAAATCCCTCAGCACCTTCCAAACACAGTTGTTGCATTCATAACCAGCCCCAAAGCTCACCATGAGAATCTTGTCACCTTTCTTAAGCCTCTTCTTAGCCTCCATGTAACCCAAAACATACCAAAGGCTACCAGAAGATGTGTTACCGAATCGATGAAGCGCCATTCTCGAAGGCTCAAGATCATTGTCGTTGAGTGCTAGTCTCTTCCCTATCCCATTAACAACTGCTGCTTCAGTTGGGGGTATACAGAAATGGTCAAATCCAGCCTTGAGATACAGACCTATACTTACTTCTTTAGCAACGGCCTTGTTTCGACGACGAACTATAGAAAGGATCACATAGCGAACTAACTCTGTAATAGGAAGTGCTTTAAGTGCCAGCACTCTCAGATTCATAGTAAGAGCTCTAGCACCAACCTTTGATATGCTTTTGCTGAGGTTGAATCCTCTATAGCCATGCTTGTCTTCTACTTGAATTGAGCAGCCATAACCTTCATCACTGTAACCGAGATGGGTTCGAACTATGCACTTCAACTTCAAGAGAGCTAAATGCTTGACATCTCTCTTGTTTGTGAGAAGCATAGAGCACCCTCCTGAACGGTATAGACAATTAGCAAGAATCATAGGCTTGACTTGGCCCCGGTACCAATTCTGGCTCAAAGACTCGGTGCTCACAACAATGGCGTACGTACACGTTCTTGTACGTCTTGAACAAGTTTTGTACAAGATCAATAGCAACGAGGCTTCCGCTGCATCCCATCCCCGAGAGGTTGAAGGCCTTGATGCTACTCTTCATCTTGTACCGGTTTACGATCCTTGACGTCAGAGAAGGTGATGGAGAGAACAATGACACATTGACAACAAGTATGTCAATCTCCGAGGGTGAAACTTTTGTTCTTTTGAAAAGATCGTCGAGGGTGGTGAAGAAAATCTCGTCCATTTCCAACAGTGCATCACCCAAACTAGGGCAGTCTTCGCGGCTGGCCATGACATTTCTTGGACAATAAGTTTCCTCGCCGAGGCCGGAATTGACCATGGTCTTTACGAGAAAACGGTACTCTTCTAGGCCGAGATTTTTGTTTCGTTGAACAATTTTGAGGCAGGACTCGGTGTTGAGCCTCCGGTCGTCTGTGGCCTTGTAGCACTCATAGGCCAACAAGTAGCAGCATTGGTCTCTCAAATGAGAAACTAGCTTACAAAGGCAGACCAAACTCGCCAAAGCATAGAATAAAGGAAGTAAACACATCACCAGGAAGAGCTCCATGTATATTGAGCTCGGGGAGAGAAATATGAGAATGTTGGTGTATGCTTATGTCCGTCCTTAACTTCCTGTCTCTAATTTATAGAGATTTTAAAGGCCAGATTTTGTGTATTCAATTAAAGCTTTTCTTGCGATCTTAGATTACATATATATCCACGTTGACCAATGTACTTAATTCAAATATATATTAATGTCAAAAGTTGATTAAATCTTTTGTTGATGAAAACTCTAACTAAGATGCATATACAACGTTAAAATAGATCAAACGATATATATAAGATTTTAGGGTATGACATACGTTAACGTTTTCGACCGTTTATTGTTTTGAGTTATTTTCGTGTTACGTGCATATACGAAATTAGGTATACTTGAAGGCCATGGTAATAATTACCTGAAACAATTAACTGAATTAAGGTCTGTTTACGTTTTCTGCAGGAAGGTAGATCGAAGGGAATCTATCCAGCCTGTAATTATCGAGAGGGTTTGGTGTGGTGTGTTTGAAGTTGAAACTGTAGTTCTAGTAGGGCCTCATTATGAATGAAAGTAAAAGCCTGAAGAGCCAAGGACACTAGTGTAGAGACACTGGGGCAAGCAGTACTACTGCATGCAACAATGGCAGTCACTAATCGATGGCCAAATGGTTCACAATGACCAATGGCCGGTTGGTTTATGTTAGCATTACCATGGTTTATTGAAGAAGAAGCAGTAAAGCTGAGAAAAATGAAGAACAGAGGAAAACGGGAGTAAACGTTTGACTACATTGTGACTTTCTTAATAATGAACAGTGCAAATACAAGCTTATATAGGAGAACTAACATTTATTCTAATACCCCTTCCTACCATATTCCTAACACCCCCCCTCAACTATATGCTAGGGAATCAAGCATATGGTTGGAACAAAGACTGTAGTTGCAGAATACGGGGAAACCATAATCAAGATGATTTTGGCAAAGGACCAACCACACAGAATGAGAAGACTGGCTCCTTAAGAAGTCCCTGTTTAACCATGTTATACCAGACAGGAACAACATTTCCAACTGAAATCTCTTGGAATCCAAGGCCAAGTATGCCATCAAATTTAGCTACCAAGAATGTAATGCCAGGCTCCTTAGTAGCTTCAATAAATTCCTGATCTTTGACCACAAGATCACCAACTGTTACATGATCTTCACTGAAGAAGCCAGAAATTGAAGCCAGAAATTGCCCCAGTACCATATTGGATTGCTGCAGGCAAATCAGAATCCCAAATGCTGCAAGAAGGAAGCCTGCTGGACAATTTCAAATATCACAGCTGGAAACAAAGATGCTTCAACGATCAACAGAGACATCAAGAGATGCAAGTTCAACAACGTCTAATAGCTTGATAGACCAAAAACTCCGTCATAGCAAATACTATAGCAAATAAGAGAGAGATGATAAACAGCCTTCATTTTTTTTTATGCACTCAGCTCAGCCTTCTATATTTTGTTATCATGTAGTGGTGCAATTGTTGCCTTTTCATTGAGGTTCCCATACTCAACCTCGTATCATTCATGTAGTGGCACAGATATCATGAGGATCACATAAGCGCAACAAGTGGACTTCTGGCTGAGGATACAACTCGAAGATGCTTAAATGTTCAAACAGTACATGAAGAGAGGCAAGTTCAACAGAATCGTTTTAGCTTGACAGTGTCTCAACACAGCAAACACTGGAGCAGATAAGAGAGAGATGAGAAACAGTCTTCACGATCTAGGCATTCAGCTCAGCTTTCTATATTCAGCAACACCATCATAGGTTTCTATGTTAAAAGGACTCTCTGCAAAACATCTCAATTCATGCCAAAACATATCAGTCCGATCATGCAGGAAAGGACGCATTGGCTCAAGGAAGTCATCTCGGCCATTAAACCCCTGTTGCAGCCTCGGAGAGACACGACCCTTGTTTTCCAGACTTGAAAGGAAGAGTGAGATAATAACAACAATCCATAACAGCCGAATATGCAGCCAAACAATAGTAAAACACGGCAGATTCATGATATGGTATGATTGAAGTCCCAAAGATGACATGAAGCTGCAATCACCAGTCCTAAAATAGATTGAAATTGGTTGCAATTGTGCAATGATTGAAATGGTGCAGTTGTGCACAGGTTGATTGAATGGTGCCATTCGGCACTTGATTATTGAATTGATGCCATTCGGCATTGGTTGATTGAGATGGTGTCATTCGACACAGGTTGATTGAATTGGTGCATATGTGCACAAGTTGATAATTAAGAATAGTGGAAAAATGATGAAGCAGATGCATGTTGTCAATCTTTGAGATAGGGATTACCAAAAAACTGCTGTCTGCTGAAGATGCGATGCAAGCGAGTCACAATGCTGAGTGTACTCAGACCGAGTCGAATTGAAGAGTCGGTGACTCTGACCGAGTGAGTGGCCGTGTTGACTCGAACCAAGTGAGTTTCTGAGTTGATGACGCGGTCAGAAGCCGAGTTGCTAAGCAACGAATCCCTCTTCAACGAGATCGAGGGAGCACAGGACTGAGAAGCGCTGACATCAGCGGTGTGCTCATGTGCAAGAGGCGACCTCCTCCGCCGTCAGTGACCTGGATCGTGTTGCTCGATTTGGCCAGAGAACTCTGCTGCTTTTCCTACACAGTTTCCGTCGGAGCTTTGAACTTGAGACCGTCGAGTTTCTCCGCCACCGAGATTGAAAAATGAACTACGCGAAGCAAAGAACTGCTGACTCATGACGTCGAGGGAGGAGAAGAGGCCGAGAGAATGATGTGAGTTACCGGTGACGTCCTCCTTCGCCGACAACGATGGCGGCGGCTCTTGACGTGGGGCTCGACAAGGCTAGGCTGCAACACCGATGAAGGAGCACACAAGCCGAATCCCTGATTTGATTGAAGCAGTCCTTGAAATTGAATCCAACGCAGGAGCTCAATTTGGGGTTAGGGTTTGAATTGGGGAAAAACTGAAATTGAAACCGAATGAAATTGAATTACGCGTAAGCAAGAACATGATAGAGTACGTACAGAAGCCACAAGGTACCAAGATCTGATACCATGGGCTCTGATACCATGTTAGCATTACCATGGTTTATTGAAGAAGAAGCAGTAAAGCTGAGAAAAATGAAGAACAGAGGAAAACGGGAGCAAACGTTTGACTACATTGTGACTTTCTTAATAATGAACAGTGCAAATACAAGCTTATATAGGAGAACTAACATTTATTCTAATACCCCTTCCTACCATATTCCTAACAGTTTACACTTATGAGTTATGAGTTTTGAAGATGTGGGTGTGGATGCAAGTCTGTAATGCAAATGAAATGAACTGATGAACGTGAAAATTATGGACTTATTATCGATCACCATTTCGGGCTTAACTTTCTCTTTTGCCCTAATTCTTATATATGTGGCCCTAAGAATTTCTCATTTGAAGATCGACACCACTTATGTTACCAATAACATGGGTAGACTAGGCAAACGGGCGGGTTCGGGCGGGTTATTAGTGGGCGGGTCATTAACGGGTTCAACCCGATATAACCCGTTAAGCTTAACGGGTTATATCGGGTTAGCCCGATAAGATAACGGGTTACCCATTGAGGCCCGATAAAACCCGTTAAGTCTTTTTTTACAAAATAAAATAAAAAATTATTTTATTACCTCATTTTTTTATTATTATTATTTTTTTAAAAACCTTAGAATTAGGTTTTATGAATTCTTATCGGGTTGTTATTGGGCTAACGGGTTCACCCGAAACCGCCCGTTTTGATAACGGGTTGTTATCGGGTCACCCATTAATAACTCGATTAGTTAATGGACGGGTTTTAATGGGTCGTTATCGGGCGGTAACAATAACCCACCCAATTGCCAGGCCTAAACATGAGTAGCTGTTAGTTGTTGTGGTCTTCAAATCTGTAAGGGGGAAGAGTGTGGTTGGTTTCAATTGTGCTCGGTGTTTTGCATGGTCACGGCGTGGGACTAATATGATAGATATCTGCCTGGATATCGGACTTGCATGCATGGGATCAGTATGGGGCATGCATACGTTGGAGATCTCGATGGTTATGTATTGAACGTTGGGGGTGAAATAATGGAGTACGTATAGATACATGGTGCTTTGTGCTTCTTGGCTTGGTTATGATATTGAGGCCAGGATTGGAGAGTCCTCGGTCACTTGTCAACTTTTTCATTTTTCTCTAGGTTTTGAATTGCTATATATCCTTCTGTTGTTGCCTTTCCATCCAAGGGGCACGCGGATCTACATAGAAATTGCATGTCCAATCTGAATCTTTGACATCTATCTACTAGCTAGATGATCGATCGATGATTAGATGTTCATGATGAAAAATCATATGACGCAAATTCAAATGAAACATAGTTAAATATTTGCAATAGTATGGTTTATATACATGAATAGTTTATGCAAACTCGTGAAATCTCTACTGTTCGTAATCAAGTCACGTGTTTGGTTTCGTTGACTTCATCAAATTATGAAGTCGGTCGATCTCCAATGTGCCTATACATAACGAAAAAACAATATAACTATTAAAATAATAATAATAATAATAATAATAATAACTGAATACATACAAGGGATACTGTCGTAAAACACAAAAGAAAATGAATCTAATTGTTTGGAGAGGTTTAAGAACACTAATTATCAATTATCTATAAGATGTTTCAATCTCCAAATTTTCTATACGGCTCTCAAATCCCTGCCCATCTTTTTTATACGATCCCTCCACATTTATTCATTACAACACTCTAGGGAAAATATTGACTAGCTAACTTCATTTATACTTGAGCAAATACTTGAGACCAATCAATTTTTTGCGAAGCTCAGAGATTCATCATTGAACCAACCATACTTCTCCGCCAAAAGATTAGTCAGTTTATCTGGAGGGTAATCGTCTATGTAGCTTTCACAAACCTTGACATCCTCCATTGTTAGGAGCTACGCGAGGAAGTTAGTACACAATTGAGATACAGAAAGAAAATGTAAAAGAGGAGACACAAGGATTTACGTGGAAAACCCCAAAAAGAATCGGGGAAAAACCACGGGCAAGTAGGAGGATTTCACTAGGAGAATAAGGATTACAAAGGATACAACTCTCTCTAAATGATACTTCAACTCTCTCTTGGACACTAGAGGAGTTTCCTAGAGGAGTTAACTAGCTATAACAAGGAAGAGGGATTGAGTGGCTTGGTTTGGATGAATGTTGTTCACCTCTACCCGGGGGGAAGCAAGCTCCTCTATATATAGAGGAGATCACCGACTCAACTTCATTCTTGAAGTTTCTTCTCCCACCGACTTAACCATCTCTAGATGGTTCTGGTCATTCCAATTCTCAATTAAGCATGTTGCTTAATTGATCACATCTCACCGCCTCTACAGCCCACAATAGTGGACTTCTCCTTCTTTCCCTCTTCTTCTCAAATCTTTTTCTTTCTTGTAGAGATTTCTAGAATCTCATCAGCAAAGTGGCTTTACATATAACATTCTCCCACTTAAAGTCACTTTGTGGATCCTTTCATCCTTCCTACATTTGTCATTTCCATGCTGCTTACGTTTTTGCTAGGCCAATAGAGGATCGACACCAAATAAACCTGTCTGCATTGATCGGCTTCGTCAAAGCATCTGCTAGGTTATCGTTTGTATGGATTTTCTGCATATCCACACATCCGTCTTCCACCACCTCACGAACAAAGTGATATTGAACTCGTATGTGTTTGGTTTTCGGATGAAATGCTGGATTCTTTGCTAAGTGCAAAGCGCTCTGACTATCGCAAAACAGAGTAATCTTCTCTTGTTTGCGTTCGAACTCCTCCAGCAATATTTGTAACCATATTGCCTCTTTGCTGGCTTGTGTAGCTGCGACGTATTCTGCTTCTGTCGTAGACGTTGTCACGAGCGGTTGCAGTTTTGAAACCCAGCTTACAGCACCTCCAGCAAGAGTGAACACATACCCTGTGGTGGATTTACTGTTTTCTTGATCACCTGCGTAATCCGAGTCAACATAACCTTTGACGGTAAACTCTGATCCTCCGTAACATAATGCAGCATCTGAGGTACCCTTGATATATCTCAGGATCCTCTTTACAGTGTTCCAATGCTCCTTGCCAGGATTCGCCATGTACCGACTAACTACTCCCACTGCTTGTGCAATGTCTGGTCGTGTACAAACCATGACGAACATCAAGCTTCCCACTGCTGATGCATACGGCACTCGAGACATCTCCATCCTCTCCGCTTCATTGCTAGGACATATACTTGAGGATAATTTATAATTAGTAGGAAGAGGGGTAGAGATTGGCTTACAGTCTTGCATGTTGAAGCGGCTCAAGACTTTCTTCAAGTAGTTCCTCTGTGACAGCCAAATCTTCCTACTTTCCCTGTCTCGGTGAATTTGCATCCCTAGAATCTTGTTTGCTGGTCCCAAGTCCTTCATTTCGAACTCCCTAGCCAACTGAGCCTTCAAGTCTTCAATACGATCATGGTTTGGGCCTACTACCAACATGTCGTCAACGTACAACAGCAAGATGATGAAGTCATAATCACCAAATCTCTTGTAGTATGCACAAGGATCTGCATGGAGTCTGTTGTACTCAAGGCTCATGATGAAGGAATCAAATCTCTTATACCAACATCTCAGCGCCTGTTTGAGACCGTATAGAGATTTGTTCAACCTGCAAACCAAGTTCTCCTTGCCTGATTCAGCAAAACCTTCTGGTTGGAGCATATATATCTCTTCTTCAAGCTCTCCATGAAGAAATGCAGTCTTCACATCTAACTGCTCCAGATGTAGGTCGAATGTAGCACACATCGCCAAGACTACTCGGATAGTTGTGAGTCGAACAACAGGAGAGAATATTTCGTTGAAGTCAACACCTTCTTTCTGAGCGAATCCTTTCACCACCAGTCTAGCGCGATACCTCTCCACTTGATCATTGCCATCTCGCTTGATCTTGTAGACCCATTTGTTACCAATGGCTTTCCTTCCTTGTGGTAGAGGAACAAGATCCCATGTCTTGTTTTTATGTAGAGCTTCAATTTCTTCTTGCATTGCTGTCATCCACAGAGCTGCATCTGAACTGCATTTGGCTTCATGGAAAGTTGACGGCTCTCCATCCTCCGTTAGAAGACAGTATGCAACATTGCTCTCTGTAACATACTCAGACTGCCAAGCTGGTGGCTTCCTTGCACGGGTAGACCTGCGAACTTCTTGGTCCTCCATCTCAGATGGTTCTTCATCCTCGTGCTCGGGTACTTCACAAGAAGAACTTGAATTCTCCTCCTCTGGTTTACTATCGACTCGTATGACTGCAGTCTTCTCACTGGAACTGCTATCATCACGACCTCCTTGTAGTAGTTGATCTTCTTTAAAGATCACATCCCTGCTGACAATAACCTTGCGGGCAGTGGGATCCCACAGGCGATACCCCTTTACTCCGTCAGCATTCCTCAAGAATATACACCTCCGAGATTTAGGATCCAACTTTTTCTTCTTCCTTTCTAGAACGGTGTACATTACATATGCAGGACATCCAAACGAATGTAGATCAGAGTAGTTAGCGGGCTTACCAGTCCACATCTCCATCGGTGTTTTAAGTTCAATTGCAGTTGATGGAGACCGATTTACCACGTGACAAGCGGCCTTGGCTGCTTCCGCCCAGAATGAGTTGGGTAATCCTGCAATCCTTAGCATGGCTCTCATCTTTTCTACGAGAGTTCTGTTCATCCGCTCCGCAACTCCATTTTGCTAAGGAGTGTACGTGGTTGTGAACTGTCTCTTGATACCTTCTTGCTTACAAAGTGTAAGAAACTCGCCGTCCATGTACTCTGTCCCATTGTCAGTCCTCATGCACTTGATCTTCTTTTCAGATTCAAGCTCCACCTCTGCTTTGAAGGCCTTGAATACCGAAAATACATCGGACTTATTCTTGATCGGGTACACCCAGCATCTCCTGGAGTAATCATCAATAAAAGACACAAAGTACTTTGCACCTCCTAGGGACACAACCGGTGACTCCCACACATCGGAATGTAGCAAGTCTAGGATGCATTTACTTCTGGAGACCGACCTATCAAACTTCAATTTACTTTGCTTGCTTGTAACACAATGCTCGCAGAAAGGTAAATTTACCTGCTTGAGCCCTGGAAGTAGCTTCCGATCAGAGAGAATCTTCAAACCTCGTTCTGACATGTGACCAAGTTTAAGATGCCACATCATTGTCGATTCTTCTCCATTGTTGGCTGCAGCAGTACATGCGTCAGCTTCCTGATATGTCTCTCCTTGAAGCATCCATAGATTTGCCCCGATCTTCTTCGCCTTCATAACCACAAGTGCACCTTTTGTAGCCTTCATGATCCCATCTTGACTATTCATCTTGTACCCGCTGCCATCTAATTGTCCCCAGGACAATAGATTTTTCTTCAGGCCTTTCACGTGCCGTACCTCCGGAATACTACGAACTGTACCATCAAACATTTTTATTTTGACGGTACCTATCCCAACAATCTCCAAGGCATGGTCGTCTCCCATGTACACTGATCCACCAGAGATAGATTCATATTGATGGAACCAATCTCTCCGGGGAGTCATGTGCCATGTTGCCCCCGAGTCTATAAGCCAGACATCGGCAAATTTTCTCCTGCCTTCAAAAGTTGTTGCCTCGCTGTATAAAATTTCAGCGTCATCGGAGATACTTACCACGTTCCCTTGAGCGTTTGATGATTCAGGGTTTCTGCTCTTCTTCAGAAGTCGACAGTCCCTTTTGACGTGTCCCTTCTTGCCACAGTGATAACACCTGAAATTCTTCTGCGGCCTTGACTTCGATCTACCGTGACCTTGGCTCCCACTTGAGCCACGCTCCGTTGATCTTCCTCTCACCATCAAAGCTTCCGCTTGCTGCGAACTTGCTTGCCTGTCCTCCTTGTTTCTGCGTCTGCTCTCTTCTTCTAATACAGCAACTGCAACTTCATCGAAGACTAGGTGGTCCGTGAAGATATTGTTCGTCAGATTGATGATGAGTTGATCATACGAGTCAGGTAAACTCTGGAGTAGAATCTCCGCCCGTTCACTTGAATCTATTTTCTGCCCCATGTTTGTGAGCTGTGAAAATAGAGTATTCAAAGTGTTGATGTGCTCGGTCACTGATGTAGACTCCGCCATACGAAGAGTATAAAGCCTTCTCTTCAAGAAAATCTTGTTGTGCAGCGACTTTGCCTCGTACAGCTTTGTAAGCGTATCCCATATCTCCTTTGCCGTCTTCTTCTCCTCCACGCTTGATAACACCCCATCGGCTAATGCAAGGTGAAGATCCGCCATGGCGAGGGCGTCCATCTCATCCCACTTTGCATCATCCGTGAAGTCTGCGGGCCTGGTCCCAATTGCAGCTAAGTAATTGTCCTTCCGCAATAGTGCTCTCATCTTCATTTTCCATAACGAGAAGTTAGTCCCATTAAACTTCTCGATATCGAACTTTGTCGCCATCTCGAACTGAATGAGTTTCCTCTAGAACCAACTCTCTATATGATCGTACAACCAGTGCTCTGATACCACTGTTAGGAGCTACGCGAGGAAGTTAGTACACAATTGAGATACAGAAAGAAAATGTAAAAGAGGAGACACAAGGATTTACGTGGAAAACCCCAAAAAGAATCGGGGAAAAACCACGGGCAAGTAGGAGGATTTCACTAGGAGAATAAGGATTACAAAGGATACAACTCTCTCTAAATGATACTTCAACTCTCTCTTGGACACTAGAGGAGTTTCCTAGAGGAGTTAACTAGCTATAACAAGGAAGAGGGATTGAGTGGCTTGGTTTGGATGAATGTTGTTCACCTCTACCCGGGGGGAAGCAAGCTCCTCTATATATAGAGGAGATCACCGACTCAACTTCATTCTTGAAGTTTCTTCTCCCACCGACTTAACCATCTCTAGATGGTTCTGGTCATTCCAATTCTCAATTAAGCATGTTGCTTAATTGATCACATCTCACCGCCTCTACAGCCCACAATAGTGGACTTCTCCTTCTTTCCCTCTTCTTCTCAAATCTTCTTCTTTCTTGTAGAGATTTCTAGAATCTCATCAGCAAAGTGGCTTTACATATAACATCCATGTCCCTTACTACTTCCCAGATAATATTATTGCACTTGAAACCTGATTCTAATCCACTCATAAGAATCCTATCACCCTTCTTAAGCCTACGCTTGGCTTCCAGGTATCCTAAAGATCTTTTGGGATAGATTCCAGGGTGGATGCAGAAGTGTTATATTAATTCCAGCCTTCATATTCAATGCAACTCCCACTGCTTCCACCATTTGGCTTTTGGTTTTAGAACTGTTGTTTCTTTTCTGAAGCCAGTTAAGAAGTTACTAAGTAACGGAGTATTTCCTTTAGCGGAAGCACTTTTGGTTACTAGGGCTTGGAGGTTAAGTTTCACAGCCAGAGCTGCTTGTTTCTTGAGGTACTTGGAAAGCTGAACACCTTGATAGCCGCTATCATCTTCCACACGCATGACGCATTCAAAACTTTCATCTAATGAGCCAATATGTGTTCTTACCAAAGCCTTCAATTTCAAGATATATAGCTTGGTGCTTAAGGTATCTTCTCTATTGGTAAACAACATCGAACAGCCTTCTGACCGAAACAAACAGTTGGCGAGCATCATGGATTTTTCTCGGCCAGAATACCAACCAGGATCACCGGACTCTGTGGTAACAACTACGTACTGCATTTGAATTCTTGTACAACTTGAACAAGTTTTGAACTATATCGATGGCAATTAGACTTGCACTGCATCGATCCCATTCCAGAGAGGTTGAAGGTCTTGATGTCCTCCCTCATCTTGTAACGGTTTACTAGTTACTCGAGATGTTAGACAGGGTACGGTGCAGGGGAGAACATTCAGTCTTCGTCTATGAAATCTCAAATCCTCCAGCCGCAGCCATCCTAATCTCTCCACCCAAACATATTCACAAATCGTGATCTGCTCGATCAACATCTAACCTAGGTGAGAGAGACAAAAAAAAAATTACAACTGTTTTTTACGGCCTAAAAATTCGCGGATGGCTCACAGTCAACATCATTTACCAATTTTATGGTTCAGGTCAAAAGGATAAAATACATCTGAAATAAATATTTTAATTTAAAATACTTAAAGTTTTATTTTCTGTGATCAAATTTTATGGGCCGTTGATCTGTTTGATGGACGGTTTCTTAGGACGAAGATTTTAGAGTTTAGACGCCTTCGTATTCGATTGGGTCAACATCGGCGATAGATGGATGAACAGCAGGGAAGGAGATTGTCAACATGCAGATCCTTCGCCGGATCTCAACAATGATGAATTGGACAAATTTCAATCTAAACATGGTCATCTCTGGGTGTCTGTGGCAGAGGGACAATCGGATCGGAGTAAAAGTTAAAGCTGTTATATGAGCTCAGCCGAGCTATATGAAAGGCACGTGTCAACTGGTCCTACCATTTCTACCTTTTAATTACCATCGGTAATTAAGTTTACCTTACCAAGTTCTGTTTTATTTTCTGTGTAAATTTTGTAACCGCAAAAATTGAGCTGACGGAAAAAATGGCTTCGCTACCTTACGCTGACGTGGATTCCGATCTCAGAGCAATGGCGGGCCGGGCCGAGGGCTTCGGCCGGCTCTCCATCGGAGGCCTCCACGGCCCGGTTTACTTCGTCACCACTTTGGCAGGTCCGTCTCTCTTTGATTTTTACATTGTAGCTGATTTTTGCAGTTTTTTTTTTTTTTTTCAATGTGTTCATGTATGTAATTTGCATGCTTGTTAATTCAATTGGGTTTTATTCTATTGAGTAAAATCTGATCTGGGATTTGAAGAAATCTTGGAATTGTAGTTGTATGTTGTTAAAGTTTCAAGCTTTATGAATCACGAAAATGAAATATATACTATTAAGACAATAAAGATTGAAACTTTAGCGGAAGTGAGAAGCAGGATTATAGCTTTGGTATGGTTTTGTTATTTTTTATGATAGGAAGGAATGTTGTAATGCATTGGGAATTGAAATAGAGAGTGTTGTGTTTTGGTGTGTTTTAGATGATGGTCCAGGCTCGCTGCGTGAAGGGTGCCGGAAACAGGAACCACTATGGATTGTTTTCGAGGTTTCAGGCACCATCCACCTCTCGTCGTACTTGAGTGTGTCGTCTTATAAGACAATTGATGGCCGAGGGCGGAGAGTGAAGCTCACGGGCAAGGGACTTAGGCTGAAGGAATGTCAACATATAATCGTGTGCAACCTTGAGTTCGAAGGTGGTAGAGGACATGATGTCGATGGCATTCAGATAAAACCGAATTCGAGGCATATATGGATAGACCGATGCAGCCTCCGTGATTATGATGATGGACTCATAGATATCACCAGAGAGAGTACAGACATAACTATTTCTAGGTTTGTTAAGAAAGTTGCATGTTATAGCATATAATGTGGAGACTGAGATAAAGTCTGTAATGGTTTTCTGCTTTGTTGGCACCAGGTGTTACTTCCAGCAACATGACAAGACGATGCTGATTGGAGCAGACCCTTCACACGTTGGTGATAGGTGCATTCGGGTTACAATTCACCATTGTTTCTTTGATGGGACAAGGCAAAGGCAACCTCGTGTTAGATTTGGGAAAGTTCATCTCTACAACAATTACACTCGTAACTGGAGTATATATGCTGTTTGTGCCAGCGTAGAAGCCCAGGTGAACAGGGCTTTCATAGCATTTCATTTCTTCCAAATATGTCTCTTATATGTAGAATTTATATGAGTTGCAGATTCTAAATATTTACGTGCATCTATCAGATATACTCTCAATGCAACATATATGAAGCAGGAACGAAGAAGAAGACTTTTGAATATTATACAGAAAAGGTACATGACCATCTATGCTCCCAACTGCATTGGTGATCTTTCTCTCCAGATTATATAAGTGTAAAACGTCTACATGTAATTGACTGTGAACATCAATGTTTGAATCTTCCCATAGGCAGCAGATAGACTAGAGGCAAAGTCTGGCTTCATAAAATCTGAGGGAGACTTATTTCTGAATGGAGCTCAACCTTGCACATTAACAGGGTCCACTGAAGAATGCATGTTCCATCCAAGTGAATTTTATCCAGCTTGGACTATGGAAACAGCCTCAGATTCTCTTAAAGCTGTTCTCCACACTCTTACGGGTTGGCAATCCATTGGGATCCCAGCAGAGCAGGTGGTAACTGCATAGCTCTCTTTCATAAGTTCGTATAACATGATAGAGGTCTATATAAAGCTTTGTTTTAGTTATAACTGAGCTAAGAAAGGAATGAAGTATTCTATTTTCCCCTGTAATATTCACGATGCTGTCAAATTTTCCTTAAATAAGAGACCTATCATTTATGATCATAGCTCAAAGTTGGAACCAATTAATTATGAAGCTATTACATAATAGTTATGCACATTGTATTTAGTTAATGAGGCATGTTTCATATGTGCAGATATGGGTACCATATTCATATTTGCTAAATCTGTGTAACAAAGAAGTATACATTTGTAAGTAAATGGTTGGGGCAAATCACTCACAAACGTTTGTGAGACTGAAGTCAGTAATCAAAGCCTAAAGACATTGATCTTGAGTAGAGGTAAGGCATCCTAATTATTAGGATGTGTTGTTGCCTTATCTGATTAAGGGTAGTATCAATAGGTTTTATATTAATTAATGATATGGATCCGCTGCATATCTGATAAGGGGGAAAGTATTTCTACTGAATCAAAACAATATCACATGCGAGAGATTTTGCAATCAAAATGATTGATTTACAGCTGAACTCTAGGAGGATGTGGACATTAGGTAATTGTTACCCTAACCATATATATATAGAAGATGTGTGATATGGTCGGGTGATCGAGAGTTATTGATTAGATCTGATTTTGTGAACTCTATTGTGAGAGTTCAGTTTTGTGTTTGTCTACCTTAGTTGTTTGTGCGGGAGTGTTTGCTGTAGAGGTTAGAAAGAATAAAGCTTACTGTGATCAGAAGCTAGCTTGCTGCCTTAAAGAAAGAAATAGGGAGGTTTCATTGCTTGACAAGGAGAAGTAGTTTCAAACTGTTTTATGTTGATATTCATATTACTACTTAGCTTAGTGTGCTTGTAATTTGATTATTCAGATTGTATGAACAGTTTGGTATTAGTGATTCTTAGTTCGATGCTTTTCCTGAAAGCCCTGTAGGGTTTTTATCCTCTGTTGAGGTTTTCCCCTGCGTGAACACTTCGTGTCTTGGTTCTTTGTGTTTCTGTTCTAGTCTTAGCACTTTCAATTGGCATCTGAGCCTAACTAAGGGGGTAACACCTTTAGGTTAGATTCGGGCTAGAATAGATACTAAAATAAATAAGGCTATTGGTTCCATGATAGTTCCTCCTCACTTCGATGGTGAAGATTACTCGAACTGGAAGATCTACATGGAATCATTTTTTTTTAGTCTTGATCCCTTGGTTTGGCGGGTAGTTAAGAGAGGATAGGTTCCTCCCTTGGTTAAACCAAAGGAAGGAGATGCTGATAAGATTCCCAAAATAAAGTCCATATATGATTACACCTCAGATGAATTAGCT
Organism: Geum urbanum; assembly: GCA_946800695.1. NCBI lineage: Eukaryota > Viridiplantae > Streptophyta > Magnoliopsida > Rosales > Rosaceae > Geum > Geum urbanum. The sequence continues at coordinate 40,464,036 of OX327017.1, read as the reverse complement.
GATCTTCAAATGGACTATAAAGCTAAAACCTGTCTATTTACAGCCTTGAGTGATAAGGAAAAGGTTCGAGTAGCTCAATGTGTTACCTCTAAAGAAGTTTGGGATCTTCTTAAGGTGATTTATGAAGGCAACACAAAAGTCAAACTTCAAAAAATTCAAGCTATCATATATAAGTTTGAGACAATGGTTATGGCTAATGATGAATTTGTTGATGACTTTCATCTTAGGCTATCTAGGGTAGTGGGTTAGTCTAGATGTCTTGGTGAACCAATAGAAGAGTATATAATTGTTATGAAGTTTTTAAGGGTTCTACCACCTAGACTTAAGGTCAAGGGAGCAATCATAAAAGATTGTCAAGACTTAGACACTTACACTTTAGAGGAATTAGTTGGAAATCTTAAAACCTTTGAGATGAGAGAAAGAATTGAGAAACCAATCAAATCTGATCAACAATCTAAGAGTATTTCTCTTCAATCTATTGAAAATGAGATGAAAAGCAAGGGTAAATCTGACTCTAGTGAATTAGCTTTAATGGTAAAAGAGTTTAGGATGCTGCTTAAGAATAGGAAAAACTCTTCTTCTAGTTCTTCTTCTAAGAAAAACGAAAATAATGAAAAAGGTACTCAGTCTGATAGAAAGAACCCTAAGTGTTTTGAATGTGGTGGCATTGGCCACATGGCCGCTGATTATGGTCATCAGCATTTTACAGACAGGAAACCAAAGGCACTAAAATCCTCTTCTTGGAGTGACACTGATGATGACAAGGAAGTTGAGAAGAAAGAAAAGAATGTGGCTCTAGTGTCTTCAGTGAGATCAACTCATACCGGAGATTATGAAGATGATTATGAGATATCTGATGATGAAGTAAATCACAAGTACATGAAGCTGTACAAAGCCTTAAAGGCTATGGTCAAGAAAAACAAACTTCTGGAAGAAGAGATTGACTATCTTTGACAAGGTAAAGCTAATCTTGAAAGTGAGCTGAGGAGGATCAAAGATGAGCAAAAGACTGTGTCTGAAAATCCAGTGAATACTATGTGTCAGAATAATGATGAATTGATAAAGAAAATTGATCAACTTGAAGTTCAGGTAAAAGCTTATCATCTCTTGAATGTTTCCCTTAACCTGGAAGTAAAGTCCTTGCAGAAACAACTGAAAAAAAACTAAGGAGAAATTCCTAAAGTTTGATGAAAGCTCTCGAAAGGTCAATCAACTATTATTTCACAAAAAGGATTATGGTGATACCAGTGGTTTGAGATATCAGAAAACTGTCAACTTTGTCAAAAGCTCTACAGTAGTCACAAGAGCTGTGGAGACTAAGATCAAGGACCTACACAAGTTCAGAGGGAACATTCATAACAAAGATAAAAAAAAAAGGGTATGATTCAGTCCTCAACAGAATCAAGGTATGCTCCTGAAAAGGTAAAATTCATTCCTACTTTTCATCTGTGTGGTGAGAAGGGTCACATTAGACCTTGGTGCAATAAGCTTGATAAGTATTCAAGTTCAGCTCAAACTTCTGAAAAATCTGAACAATCTGATAACAGTTTCAAACATGAACTGAAATCAGAACTGATTGAACAAAGATTGATGTTGTCTAAACTTGAAAATCTAATTGAAAAATCCCAACTTAGGGAACAAGGCATGAATTCTCACTCTAATGTGAATAAATACTCAAAATAGAAAGTGAGAAACTCTGAGAAATGACTCATTTCCAAAATAAGATTGAACACTTCTGATGAATCTTGTTTAGATTATGCAGGCACCTCTTAGAAGAAGAATCACTCTAGAGCAAAGTGCCTTGTGTCATTATCTGCTCTTTTGGACACTAATCCTAATCTATGGTATGTTGGTAGAGGATGCTCCAGACACATGACTGGAAATCTGAAATGGTTCGCCACTATAGACTCAAACTTCTCCTGTGGAGAGGTTATTTTTGGTGATGGCAAGTCCTGCAAAATAAAGGGAAAAAGAACTGTCATAGCTCATGAAATTCCAAAACTCACTGATGTCTACTATGTTGAAGGGTTATCTGCTAACCTAATGAGTGTGAGCTATTTGACTGATGAATATGAGGATGACTGGTTTAATCAAAAGAGGTGTATGGTCTTGGACACAGAAGGATGCTTTGTCATGCAAAGATTAAGATCATCTGACAACTGCTACCAAATTCAGTCTGATGATGGTGGAAATGCAACTTGTCTGTCTATCTCCATGGAAGATCAGCTTGACCTTTGGCATAAGAAACTCGGACACGTTAACTTTCGAGATCTAGTCAAGTTGTCTTCTAAGGAATGCGTCAAAGGACTTCCTGTATTGAAAGGAAATCCATAAAACTGTGTTCAAACTGTAAAATAGGAAAACAAACAAGACAACCTCACAAAGTGGTGAATTTTGGAATGACTTCTAGACCTCTAGAATTAATGCACATGGATTTAATTGGACCAGCGCAGACCACCATTTTTGGTAACAAAAGGTATATTCTTGTTGTGATAGATGATTTTTCTAGATTCACCTGGGTTGAATTTCTTGCAGATAAGAGTGAAACATTTGAGGAATTCAAAGAATTGAGCACAAGACTGTTGACTGAGAAGTATGCTCAACATCTCCAGATTGTTAAGATCAGATCAGATAATGGAACTAAATTCAAACAGTTCCTTCTCTAATCTGTGCAAGGAAAAATGAATTTTCCATGAATTCTCATATCCCATTACTCCTCAACAGAAGGGTGTAGTAGAAAGGAAAAATAGAGTCCTACTGGATATGGCTAGAGTCATGTTACATTCTTCTGGAGTCAACACAAACTTGTGGGCAGAAGCGATTAACACTTCCTGTCATACTGCCAACAGAGTACTTCTAAGACCAGGCATTGACACCACTTGCTATGAACTATGGAAAGGTAGGAAGCCTAAGGTAAGTTACTTTTATATCTTTGGGAGTCCTTGTTATATCTATAGGGATAGAGAAAAATTAGCAAAATTTGATGCTACACATTCTAGAGTGTTTCTAGGATATTTACTAAACAGTATGGCATATAGAGTCTATAACAAAAGAACAAGAAATGTCATTGAATCTATAAATGTCTCTATAGATGATCATGGATTTGTTCCTATTGAATATGAACAGCTATGCACTGATCTTTCCATATTTGAGAATTCTCCTGGTACAGGTGACAGTAATGCTTAAGTGGAAGATCCTATACTATGACCAAGTCCAGTATTCAAACAAGTTCAGAATGATCATTCATCAACAGATGTTATAGGAAATCTAAACAGTGGCATTAGAACTCGAATACAAATCAATGCATCAAATGCTTCAACTAAAGAAGAAGAGGAGGTCAGGAGGTAGTAATCAGTGTCACTGCTCTAAAATGCTTTGTCGTGAAACACAAGAAAGTCATTAATATCATCAGATGTTTTGGCTTTGTCTCACTCATTGAACCAAAGAACATCAAGATTGCCATGACTGATGATGATTGGATTAATGCAATGCAAGAGAAACTGAACCAATTCAAGAGAAATGATGTATGGACCCTGGTTGACAGACCAAGTGTCTGCAACATCATAGGGATAAAATGGATCTTCAGGAACACGCTAGATGAATTTGGCAATATCACCTAGAACAAAGCACGGTTAGTGGCTCAAGGCTACTCTCAGATAGAAGGTATTGACTTTGATGAAACATTTGCTCTTGTTGCTATATTAGAGTCTGCAAGACTTTTAATTGCTATAGCTTATCTTTTGAAGTTCAAACTGTTCCAAATGGATGTTAAAACTGCATTTCTGCATGGTGAGCTAAAAGAAACAGTGTATGTTGAACAACCAAAAGGCTTTATAGATTCTACTTATCCTAACCATGTTTACAGATTGAAAAAAGCAGTTTATGGTCTCAAACAAGCTCCTAGAGCTTGGTATGAGAAATTATCTATATATCTGGTAAATCAAGGTTACACCAGGGGATCTATTGATAAAACTCTATTTGTGAAACGTCGAGGTCAGGACATCATGATAGCACAAGTTTATGTTGATGACACGATGTTTGGTTCCACTAGCTCTGCACCTACTGAGGAATTTGCCTCTATTCTTCAAAGAAAATTGAAATGAGTGCTTGGGGTGAATTAACATATTTTCTTGGCCTTCATGTTAAACAAATAGACTCGGTTATGTTTCTTTCACAATCTGAATATGCTAAGAACATGGTTAAGAAGTTTGGTCTTTCTTTATCAAAATCTGTGTCTAACCCTATGAGCACTACTACAAAGTTGTATGAGGATACATCTGGGAAACCTGTTGATCCCACTGTTTACAGAAGCATGTTTGATAGTCTCTTCTACCTTACTTCCAGTAGACCAGATATTTGCTACAGTGTAGGTGTATGTGCTAGATTTCAAGCTTCACCACGAGAGTCTCATTTGGATGCAGTCAAAAGGATCATAAGATATGTTCAAGGTACTATTTACTGTGGTGTATTCTATACAAATGAGACTAATGTGGAGATAGTCGGATACAATGATGCTGACTGGGGAGGAAATATGAAAGATCGATGAAGCACTTCAGGAGGCACCTTCTTTGTAGGGAACAATTTAGTATCATGGCATAGCAAGAAGAAAAATTGTATTTCCCCCTCTACTGCAGAAGCTGAATACATGGCAGCAAGCAGCTGTTGCACACAAATGTTGTGGATGAAGAACATGCTTCATGATTATGGGATTCCTCAAGGCAAACTCACCATATTCTGTGACAATACCGGTGCTATCAATATTTTCAAGAATCCTGTTCAGCACTCACGAGCCAAGCACATTGATCTGAGATATCATTTTATCAGAGAGCTTATTGAAAACAATGTTCTAGAGCTGCAACTGTGTCCACTAATTGACAGTTAGCTGATCTCTTCACAAAACCATTGGACACTACCAGGTTTGAATATCTGAGAAGTGTCATTGGGGTTTGTGTTTTGCACTAGTCAGATTTGAAATGTCTTCAGATTAGAGATCTCTCCACAGTATCTCCATGCTATGGTCTGAAGTCTCCAGGTGAGCAAGGTTCACAGGTTCTTCAACATCTTTTTGCCCTATAGGATTTGGTGAGTCTTTATGTGCCTGTGTGTTCATTAAGTCTAATCTTGACTTAAAATCTTTTCCTTCTAAGGGTTGCAGATTAAGACAGCTCCATCTAGAACTTGCATTATATCTGTGGTATCTTTGAATATCTCTAGTTGATAAATTGAAAATGATAGAGGCATCTATTTGAGTAGTGAGCACCATGACTAAACTGAAAACTCTGCCCGTTATATTTTCACTAAGATCAACCCCTTTGAGCCATTACATTCTTTCCTTTTCTTGTTTATCCCTCACAAACAGCCAGCTTAGAGTAGCTTATCCTTCTTCTCCTTCCCGGGTGAATGTGTTCTATCTACGTATGGACTATGTATTGCTTGACTTCTTCACACTCTTCAGAAGATATGATGCTTTGCATGGTGAAGAAAAGAAATGTTCAAAATGACAAAACTTCTTGATGAAGTACAAAATGATACAGAATACAGACTATCAGACAACTAATATCCTAAGTGACATTGATTATCCTCCAGGAGTGCGTTTCAAATTGTTCTGAAGATCACAATCTCCAAATGAAAAACAGAAGTTTCACCATACTTCCAGTCTTAGTTCACTTCAACTTTCAAATTGTGACTTTCATGGAACAAGTTAATGAACAATGGTCATTGGAAAGACACATTCACCACTGTGACTTTCTACAAGTATTAGTATAGACAGCTTAGACCCTGTAGGATACTCTCACATGTCAAATTCTCCCTACTCCCCCCCCCCCCCCCCCCCCCCCCCCCAGCCTCATTACAACCTTGATCAAAGACCTCTTGATTCAATTTTGTTGGCTTTGGTTTCTCCCATCACTGTTTGAAATTTAAGCCTATGGTTTGGTAACTGTTCTTCGTACTGCCTTGAGTGTTAGTATTCACCACTATACTTCATTTTGTGAGTTCGTGATCCACTCATGTGAACTTGATGTTGAATGATCTTCTGTAATCTTGTTTGCTTTGATATTAAGACTAGGACTAATGATATTGTCTTGAGTTTTCTTGATCTTTGGCAGATTGGATTTGGCTAGTTTGAACCATTCTCATCACTGGTTTTTCTTCAGTATTTTGGGCCTCGGTGCTCCACTGGATTGTGTACTTAATTAAAGGGTTTTTCCACTTCCCCACTTTTCCTTTCATCTTCTCACTGATCCTATTTAAGATGGTTCGTTGTATATGCTCTCACCAGCGCCTTACTGATTTTGAGCTCTACCACCAACAACAGCTTCTGCATCTTCGATTTGCTATGGCTGGTTCTCTTCCTCGCTCAGATTCTGCCTCCAACAACCCTCTTCCTCCACTATCGATTCTTTATCGTCCTCCGTCTCCACCTCCTCAACGCTCCAACCAGAAGCGTCTCGCTATCTTGGAAGAGGATTTGGCTCATCTTTGTCATACGATTGATGAGATGGCTCTCGACATGTGTGATGTTCGAGAGCATGTAAGGAGCCTCCTGGGTATGGTTTTCGACATGTTCTCTATGTCGGGTCTCATCTGTTCTCCGAGTTGGAATCGGCACATGGATCGGGTCTTAGACTGTAAGCGCCGCCATCGAGATTAGACCTTGCCAATCACCCATAAAGGGGGAGAGATGGAGACCTGCATGCATGTTTAGAGGGGGAGTATTTCACCTACTTTTGTTGGCTTTTGATTCCATTTTTTTGCACAGTTTACCCCTTCCATGAACAATATTGATTATTGATTTTTAGGGTTATCAGTTTAGGAATTTTTCTAGTGATTGATGAACTATGTAATGGCACATTGTTAATTCCTGACTGTTAGTTCATATTGCTAGTGGTGTGTCTCGATTGTGTGAAAATTGATTACTTGCAGGTATTGTCAATTCAATGTTGAGTTGTGGTTGATTTGCCAAGGGAGAGTTTATAAGTAAATGGTTGTGGCAAATCACTCACAATTGTGACACTGCAGTCAGTAATCAAAGCCTAAAGACATTGACCTTGTGCAAAGGTAAGGCATCCTAATTATTAGGATGTGTTGTTGCCTTATCTGATTAAAGGGTAGTATCAACAGGTTTTATATCAGTTAATGATATGGATCCGCTGCTTATCTGATAAGGGGAAAACTATTTCTTCTGAATCAAAACAATATCACATCCGAGAGATTCTGCAATCAAAGTGATAGATTTGCAGCTGAACTCTAGGAGGATGTGGACATTAGGTCATCGTTATCCTAACCATATATATATAGAAGATATCTGATATGGTCGGGTGATCGAGAATTATTGATCAAATCTGATTTTGTGAACTCTATTGTGAGAGTTCAGTTTTGTGTTTGTCAACCTTTGTTGTTTGTGCAGGAGTGTCTGCTGCAAAGGTTAGAAAGAGTAAAGCTTACTGTGATCAGAAACTAGCTTGCTGCCTTGAAGAAGGAAACAAGGAGGTTTCCTAGCTTGACAAGGAGAAGTAGTTTCAAACTTTTTTCTGTTGATATTCATATTACTACTTAGCTTAGTGTGCTTGTAATTTGATTATTTAGATTGTACAAACAGTTTGGTATTAGTAATTCTTGGTTCGGTGCTTTTCCTGAAAGCCCAGCAGGGTTTTTATCCTTTGTTGAGGTTTTCCGAGCGTGAACACTTCGTGTGTTGGTTCTTTGTGTTTCTGTTCTAGTCTTAGCACTTTCAACATTAAGTAAAAGCTAAAGACTGGATTAAATTGTAGCGCAACTCTTATTACCTTTATTAATTATGATTTAAACATAACAAGCTCTGTTTTATTTTGCTAGTTTGAAATATTAAGATTTCAAACAGATTATGTCATTTATTTGATCATCACTCTTAAATCAGTGTTTGGTTTCCAAGTGAATATGAAGCAACATGGTGACAAATAGGGGTGGGTCTGAAAACTGATTTTGTTGTATTGCTATTGATGTCATTCGTTTTCTGTGATCAATTGGAATGTTGAATCATACAATGATGTTTGAAGGTTGAGAAAGTTGCCTGCTGTTAGTTTCACTTCATCAACCTGTCATCATAAAGTACAGATTGTATTTTAATAGCTTTAATCATCTTAGACAGGGAGGCATCTCCGTGAATGTAGCGCTGAAGTTGATGTAGATTTGACCGCGATCGAAGTCCCGTGGAACAAATCGGACAAGTAGTTCCCCAAGTCATCAGGTGAAAACCTTACTAGCCAATCCAAATTTGTTTCCTCACTCAGTGTCGCCAAATATTTGTCGTAAAATTCTTGGTATGCTGGCACTAGATTCTGTGCTATTGACACTTTCAAGTCATCCCGCAACTTCCGATCCTCTATGATCCAGGATGCTTGTTTCCTACATTCCCCTTCGAAAGCTATGTTGAACCTTCTGAAACACTCCTTTGCCATCTCAGAAGATAGTTCGATTGACTGCTCTGGTAATGATGACAACACTTTTGTCCAGGCTATCGTCTCGTAGTTTGAAGCATATAGTTTAACCTTCTTCATGTGTTCTGCTACCCAATCTTCACCGAGGAGGAGCTTCAAGTTGGATGATTGGTTCACCTTCTCGACAATGAAGTGAAGATTGTTGGCAAGGAAGAGATATGCCAAACTCACATCTTTATAGTTCTCAGCTTTGATGTCAAGCTTGCACATAAGAACTAATATGAGCCAAGCTAGATGGACTGATACTGCAAGTGTTGAACTGTCATCTGACATCAGGCTCTTGAATGAGGTCTCATGGAATAATGAATTTGCTGGTGGTGGATATTCGGCGAGGATATCACATAGAATTATGCTGTAGTCTGCTAGCGAAGTTACATAGTTCATCACCTTTTGTGTGAGTGGATGAATCCCACCCCCCGAGGGAAGAACTTTTGCGGAGTCCTTTTGAATTGTTGATTCAAAGTCGGACAGTATAGAACGGATAGAATCTCCGAGCATGAGCAATGATGACAGGGCTTGAACTTTGATTACTGATGTTGACTCAGAGCTAAATACTGATTCTGTTTCTGGCCAAAGATCAGAAACGGCTTCGTGGAGTTCCATTAGTCCGAAAATTCTCTCTGGGACTCTTTTGCTCTTCGCTATGAGTTCAGGAAAACTGTAGAGGATGACTGCTCCTTCTTTGGTTATCTCATAGAAACATGACTCGTTGATTGTCTCGGATGCTGAAAACACATGATCACAGAGAATTTTCTCTCCTTGGAAAAGTGTCTTGACAGCGATTTTCGCAGCTTTCATCCACTTGTTGATTTCATTTTGAAGTGCCTCAGAGTCCATCTTATGAATCTGGGAAGACTTGAGACGTTTAATTCCAAGGTGGTATAGTCCCTCGTCGATGATTGACTTTCGGATAACCCTGTATATAGTGGCACACTCCTTGCCATAGCCAGAGCTGATCATACAATCAGCTATTGACTTGAGATCAGACATGGCAAGAATTGAGACTCTCTCAACCTCTGTTATTGACTGTCCAGCAATTTCCAGCTCCTCTTCTGATTCGGCCTCAGCCTCGTCATCATAAAACTTGCATGATCTTGACGAAGATCGGCTTGAAATTGATTCGGGGTCAAGTTCATCTCGGCTTGCAGACAATATCTGGTAAAACTCTGCCTCAAGTCTCTTCATTGCAATTTGCATTAGATTTTGAGCAATCACAAGCTTGCCGGATGGTAAGCCATCGTTTAGTAGAACATGCATTGCATTACGCAAGTGCTTCACAGCTCTGAGGAACTCTTTGGCTTCTTTCCTCCCCTGCTGGAACACAAATGTGCCAGTCGTGTAGGAGGACGAGCTTGGATCCCATTTGGTGATGATGGCCTCAGCTTTTTCGATGCTCTCTTCCATCTCCGACAGGGAGAAGGTGTGGCCAGGGGTGGTACCAGCACGAGAGCTTGAAACCAAGTAGTTAGAAGAAGAAGAGAGGGTTTTGGTAGGTGAGAAGAAGAAGAGGCTTGACATTCCTCTTCTAGATGGTGGTGGGGGAGTACTATTAACACTTTTCGAGGTCTCTGAGACTAGCATTGGCGACTAAATCCGAATGAAGCTTATAAAATGAAGTTGGGGACGAAGAGTGTAGCACTTACTGGTTATGCTTTTTGTTTGGTTTTTAGTTTTGGTTTGAACTTTGAAGTGGTTTATATAGAAGAGAAGTGTGAGTTCCCAATTGAGGAAGGTGCATTTGACTTGTTCCTTGAACTTGCTATTGATCAGCATTTATCAGTCGACGTGTGTAAATAAGGTATGAAGACTTGAAGATAACGACCCAACTCTTAATAATACAGTAGTCAGTCATAGATTTTATATGAAAGTATGTTTTAATGTTTTGCTTGGTCAAGCATTTATGCATGATATGGTATTTTCCTGGATTTACCAAATCCTTTGAATTGATGCATGGTCAAGCACTCAACCAAACTGCAGCATTGAAACGCTGCTGTAGAAAAAATTATATGAGATATCCAAGCAACTTATCGACCATCTTGCATATATACGTTGAACAATTGCGAGTTTCTTAGCAGTTATTGAGTGTAAACTAGCTTGTGGAAATCAGATATAGGAACAGTGATGTACATGTTTTATTAACTAGCTAGCCTGCTTTAGACACATTCATACAGCAAGAAGTTGAGAAAATGACTGTTCTGGTTGACTATGGATTCAGCCATATATAATAACATGAAGCTGCAATCTACGACCAGTTCTAATGTTGATCAGAATGTCATAGCTTATAAGCAAGCAAAATAGCAGAATATAGTAAGAGACAGAGAACACTATTATGTATATACCTAGCTAATCTGTTTGGTCCTCAAAGAAAGTTTCAAATCAAAGCAACTATGAAAACACGTATTTAACCTTAGTTACTTGGTAGTTGTTGAATGAAGAGCTAGGTTTTATATAGATATATGAAACTTGTCATGTCGATCCGGCATAAAAAAGATGCTGTTCAGTTTGTCTTGATAGTATAAGTTGTCGCAGAAGCAACAAATCGAACTATATAGATGATGAACATGTCAACAGAACAACAATTAGCATTTCAGAATCTATTACTGCTGTATGCGCAATTTCAACACTAAATAAAAGAGGTTGGGAACTTGCTAAATGTCGTCTGTGGACACTGTATGCATCACTAGTATTCCAAAGTACTTCACAATTCGGATAAGACATAAGTATATGCAAACATTACATGGTGATCAATTCAAATGTGTTTTTTAAGGGAGTTAAACACATGTTTAGTTTGATATGCATTGTTAGCTCTTTCTGTAATTGCTTCAACTTTTGAGACGCAGCGACTGTCCAACGACTCCAACCTATAACCACACCAATTCGGATACTGTTTGCTCTCCATATGCAAGAGTCAGTTTTGTTGACAATAGATATAAGCAACTATCACAATACATGATTTCCAAATGACCAATTCAGTTGCAGATATGACCACAAGCACATAATAATCAAGACATGCTGTAGGGGAGATTAAAATGGGCTGTGAAAATATAGAGGACTAACCAGATGCAAGAGAGTTGATCTTGTGGCCTATCCTTTGTTAAACCCCAAAGAATTGGCCACACCCCACCTTTCTCAAACCCAACTTATCAACTAATTTGTTTAATCAAAGTTTCGAGGCATAACAATCACATTGCATCATACACTAGTAATAATTGAGAAGAGTTCAACCATACATGCCATGAACTATTAGCATAGAATCCAAATAAAGGAATGTATGCTTCAGAGAAACTGGCAAGATGAGATTTGATCTAACAAGAAACAAGGATGACTAAATGAAAAATTAAGTAAAAGTAGAGAGAAATCAATCAGGAACTACCAAGAAAATTAACCTATCATTGCACCAAGGACACACTTGGTTGGTTCAGGTGATGAATGTCTCCCCCAAACTAGAAAGGTTTGATTAAATTCCAAAAAATCATGTCAAATCACATCAACTCAAATCCAAAACTTGTTCACAGAAGATTCTATTACAGTGATAGAAAGATGATCTAACTTGAGCAAACCAAAACTCTAGGCCTTGATAGCATACTTCCTGAGGGGGTAGTACATCTCCTTCTTCTTCTCACGTTCAGTCTTCAAAGAGGCCTATACAAGCAAACACCGAAACCATATCAACGCATACACTAGTTCACCATCACCCTACTTATCAAACGCACTTTTCACCAATAAAAAAAAACAAGCCAACTAATGAATGTGTAATAGTTTGACATCAGCAAATAAACAAAATCAGCAATCTACTGACCTCATCCCCTACAATCAGAGTTAAACAACTACATATACAGCTAAGCCTTCTCATGAATGTGTAATAGTTTTTTATCAGCATATACAAAACACCACCAATATCTCGTCGACTACTAATATCACAGCTAAACCAACTAGATACACAACCGGCCGGCTACCTTCTCAATTATTAGTCACTACCCAACACTGAGTTAAGCAAAGCACATACACAGTCAATGATTTACATAACACATTGCATTAAAGTTTCAACATTTTCGAAATGGGCCTCAAAAATATAAACAGAAAACAGTACCTGGTGCTTGGTGAGCCTCCTGCGGATGGCCCTGGTCTTCTTGGGACGAAGATCAAGAGGCAAAAGCTTCTTGTTCTTGTACACTTCTCTGAGCGCAGCCTTCTGCTTCTGTGAGATCACAGTCAACACCTGAGCAATCCCAAGCCTCACAACCTTGCTACAAAAAACAAACAAGACAAAACCCACGCTCAAATTTTTCATCGTCCAAAAAATTACAAAAAAAATAAAGATCGACACTTTGGGTTGTGGAGATGGCTTACATCTTGGAGAGCTTGTTGGGTGCGCCACCGGTGACCTTAGCGACGCGGAGGAGGGCTAACTCGGCCTTGAGATCCTTGAGCTGGGCCAAGAGATCGGCCTTGGACTTCTGCCTGAGCTCGTGAACCTTGATTCTGGCTGTGAAAAACATTCAAAAGCAATAAGATTAGAGATGAGAAATCGAGATGGGTTAAGAGAGAGAAAGAAGCAAAATCGATGAGAGGAGGTGTCAGTACCCATTGGTGGTGTTTGGGTGTGACTTCTGCAACGGCGGCTCTCTCTCTCTCTCTGAGTTCTACTGAAAGAATGCAACCCTAAAACAACTATGAAGGGTTTAGAGAGTTTTTATATATACTAAGAGACTTGTGGGCTTAGGTTTGGGTGTGATTGAGCTTTATGTAAATTTGGAGGCAAAAGTCCATATGTACTTCTGTGTACAAATAGCCATTTGTAATTTGGGCAGTAAAGAATATTGAAAATCTCCGGTGTGGGCTTCTAACAACTTGGATTGGTCTTTTCATGTCCCTTCGTGACAGGCCCATCCCAAGATAGGTGAAGTTTGCAATATTATTAGTAGCCTTGATATTCCTCGAGCTGCTCTTAGTGTTCTCATTGTCGTACGGACTGCCGCACCGTTTTTATTTATAAAAAAAAGTGTTTGAGGAAAGAAAAAAAAATTAAGTAAATGTGAGGATGGAGGATTATAAATCTAGTGGTGTAATGTCTCCATACAACGTAACGGTCATCTCTTACATCGTGTATAGTTTATGCTATTTAGAATCACATGCGCATGCATGTATGTGGGAATATAACAAAAACCATCTTCCAAGTTGGTTCTAAGAGCATTGCCAACAGTCTTATTAATTCAAATATAAAATTAAATTTAACTAATTTTTAAAGCAATGTTCCGACAATATCCTTAAAAGAAGTTAAATATAACATTTTGTTAAAAATTCTGGTTATATTTATGAGAATTTGATTCAAAGTTATTTTCTCTCTTTTCAACTCTTATATTTTTGTTTTTTTTATTTGTTAACAAATATAACTAGTGAATTTGACTTCATTTGTTGAGAATGTTCTAAAACCCATGAATTATAAGTTATATGGCCGGCGTTCGTCCTCTTTCGACGGACTAGACAGACCAACCAATACTCACAATCTTATGTTTAAGCTCCTAATAAGTTTGTCTTTGGTATATATGGTAAGCCGAGCCGCTGGTTTAAAAACTTTTTGCTGTGTGCAATTTGCTTTGTATGAATTGTATCATAACTACATCAGCCTAATTACATAGATGTTGATTAGGAATTCGAGAATGCATGCAAAATCGAGTACTAATTCTATCTACCAGGATTTGTATGAGGCTGGAATCGATTTGCGTGATACATGATGCACATATAATTAGCATGGGGACTTGGCCATCATCGCATGTTTATGATAACTTTGATTTTAGGACGAGGTTTCAATTCCTGTTTGGCAGTGAGTTTGAATCAATATAATCATTTGGTATGAATAGATAGATTAATGTATCGATCTTAACTAAGTTAGTCTTATTCAAAAAAAAAACTAAGTTAGATATTGGAAGAAACTGATTATCGAGATCTTGTCAGTGATGAGACAAATACCATTGGTGGTGTTGTGTGGTGAGTTATGCAAACCCGGTCTCTTCGTCTTTGAGGTTTAGTGAAGAAATGATTAGTGAAGAAATGAAACCGTAACGTGGGATGCTACTAAGAAATGCTTTTGTGCTTTCTAACAATATGCATCGGGCTAGTAAAGTCGATATATTAGGAGATTTCCAAATTTCTTCATTTCTAAACTTTTTAAAATGAGTTCCCGAAGACTCTAAAAGATTTTAGAGTCGTTTAACATTTTATATAGTTTCTACTGTTAGTTCTGTAAAATGTCTCTACATATACTATGACAGATTAAGATTAGATATCAAGATAATAGATACTAACTTGATTGATTTCCAGTAGTTTGCATATCGATCTTCTTCTAGTTCCACACTTTAGTTTCTCTGTTTTGCTTGATGGGACAAAAATGAATATATGAGAATGCCTTTTATACTGTGTACTAGAAGGGATCAGAATTGGTTCTGCTGCAGTTTGTGTAACTGCTGATTTCAGTTTCATGACAGTTTCTTCCATCAAGAAACTGTAATTCAACTCCTTTGCTATTATCCAATTGTCTTAATGATCTATACTTTGAATATTATTCTAAACAGACTATACTGTTATACCTTAATCCGATTAGACTTATATAACAGCATACTCAAATATACATGCTGTATGTCCATGGTTTATTTACAGAAATTCTCCACTTATATAACTCTAGTTCTTATCATGGTTTGATCTTACAATCTCCCACTGAACTAGAATTATATAAGACTCAGAAATTTTGTTAATAAACTTCTTAATTGCGCATCATGAACTTAATGTATAATCTGTTTTCAAAATCCTGTCAAATTTGCTCTACTGAGATGAACTATAAAGAAACATAATAAATTAAAAAGTTATCAGTCCTTTATAATCACATCACAGCAAAACTAAAATACAATGATTACCACAAGTATGATCATGCCTATCTAAATAATCAAGTCCACAGGCATAGATGATCCAGATGGAAACTTTAGTCTGCATAATATTACTGATGTAAATCAGCTTCTGCAAGTATACTACTTAATAAAATTATGCAGCAAACTCAATATGAACAATTAGATTCATTCATTATTTTATGAAGTTCTTAATACTGAATACTGATTATAAATAATAACAGTAGCATAAGTTTTAACTACATAATGCATTGTTATTCATCAAAGCTACTTAAAACACCCATGTTTTTAACATGATCAATGAATACTGAAACTGGTAAAGCTTTGGTTAATGGATCTGCCAATTGCTCCCTTGTACCAATCTTGGTTACTTCAATCTCATTGTCTCTTACACTTTCTCTCACTGAGAAGTACTTCACATCAATGTTCCTTGAAGCTGAAGTTCTTTTATTGTTCTTTGAGAAAAATACAGCTGCTGCATTGTCACAGAACACCACTAATGGTCTTTCTATAGAATCCACAACTTTCAATCTTGAGATAAAGTTTCTCAACCACAGAGCATGGGCTGTTGCTTCAAAAATTGCAATATACTCAGCTTGAAAAGTTGAAGTAGCAGTTAAACTCTGTTTAGTAGTCTTCCATGAAATTGCTCCTCCAGCCAACATGAATATATAACCAGAAGTTGATTTTAAATCATCCAAATCCTGTTTATATGAGGCATCAGTGTAACATTCTACTTGCAATTCTTGATCTGCATCATGCTTATACACCAGCATGTGATCTCTTGTGCCTCTCAAATATCTTAACACTTTCTTTCCAGCCACCCAATGTTCTTGTCCAGCATTAGACTGATATCTAGACAACATATTCACTGCAAAACTGATATCTGGTCTTGTACACACTTGAGCATACATCAAACTTCCAACCAATCTCGCATAAGGCATATTTTCCATACTTTTCTTTTCCAAATAGTTTTGAGGGCACTGACCCTTATGCAATTTGTCTCCTTTGGAAATGGGTGCCTTTTGCGATCTGCACATCTCCATACCAAATCTTTGCAGAATTCTATCTATATAATTCTTCTGTGATAAACCAAGCATTCTCCTGCTCCTGTTTCTATATATCTCAATACCAAGCACATAGTGAGCTTCCCCCATATCCTTCATATCAAACTTCTCCATCAAGAAATCTTTTGTAACTTTCAGTAAATCTACACTACTACTAGCCAACAAGATATCATCCACATATAAGATTAGAAATATGAAATGACTCCCACTGACCTTGTAGTATACACATTCATCCATTTTGTTTTCTTCAAATCCAAAGCTGGTGATGACTGCATCAAATTTCAGATACCATTGCCTAGAAGCCTGCTTTAGTCCATAAATTGACTTGTTCAATTTGCAGATCTTCTTATCATCCTCTACATAGCCTTCTGGTTGAAGCATGTAAATGTCTTCCTCCAATTCACCATTTAGAAATGCTGTTTTGACATCCATTTGGTGCAACTCAAGATCAAAATGAGCAACTAAAGCCATCAAAACTCTAAAAGCATCTTTAGTTGAAACAGGTGAGAATGTTTCATTATAATCTATTCCTTCCTTCTGGTTGTACCCTTTAGCCACAAGTCGTGCCTTGTATCTTTCAATCTTGCCATCTGCATCCCTTTTTGTTTTGTAGACCCACT
This sequence comes from Geum urbanum, assembly GCA_946800695.1. Lineage (NCBI taxonomy): Eukaryota > Viridiplantae > Streptophyta > Magnoliopsida > Rosales > Rosaceae > Geum > Geum urbanum. The sequence goes on along the minus strand of OX327017.1, from coordinate 40,446,973 downwards.
TGCATCCAATTGGCTTCATATCTTTGGTTCTTTCAACTAGTGTCCAAACCTTGTTCTGTGCCATGCTTAGCAGTTCATCCTCCATTGCAAGTGTCCATTTGTCACTGTTTTCAGATTGCATTGCCTGCTTTAATGACATGGGATCATTTTCCCCCAAATCAAATTCAATAGCAGTAAGATATAAATGATAATCACTTGGAATAGCTGACTTCCTTGCTCTTCCAGATCTCCTTGGAACAAGTTCTGCATTGTCTGCTGGTTGTTGAACAATTTCTGCTTGTAATGGAACATTTTCTTGCACTTGATTCTGATCTTCATTATTTCCAACTTCTGCCTCTATTTGATATTCTTCAATAACTGCTGGAATTTGATTTTCCATGACAGCAACTGGAACATTAACTGTGTCCTCAGAATGAGGAAGATTAGTTATTGTGCCTGTAATTTGTAACATTTCTGGATACACAAACCATTCCTCCATATCGAAATATTGGCTGTTTGACTCACAATTCTCCATTGAAGTTGCATTCTGATCAAATATCTCATCAAAGAAGGTTGCTCTATGAGTCTCAAAAATTCTGTTGTACCTGCTTTGGTTATAGAACTTGTACCCTTTTGACTTCTCACAATATCCAACAAAATATGCACTGATGGATCTTGATTCCAGCTTTTCCTTTTCATTGTTGTATACTCTAGCCTCAGCTTGACATCCCCAAACATGAAAGTGATTAACACTCGACTTATATCCACACCAATATTTAAATGGAGTTAGATTAACTGCCTTGCTTGGAGTTCTGTTACTAATGTAGTTAGCTGTTTTTAAGGCCTCTCCCCACAAGAACCTTGGCAAACCTGACCTGCAAAACATGCTTCTCACCATTCCCATAAGAGTTCTATTTCTTCTTTCACAAACTCCATTCTGCTGTGGTGTGTAAGGGGTAGTATATTGAGCAACAATGCCACATTGTTCTAAATACATGGCAAATGGTCCTTTATGCTGCCCTTTCTCTGAGTATTTTCCATAGTACTCACCACCTCGATCTGATCTAACAACCTTAATGAGTCTTTCAGTCTGTCTTTCAACTTCAGTTTTAAAAATTTTGAACATATCTAATACACTAGACTTTTCTGAGATAAGATAGACATAGCAATATCTAGAAAAATCATCTATAAATGTAACAAAGGATGTATTTCCACAAATGGTCTCTACAGGGAAAGGACCACAGACATCTGTATGAATTAAGTCAAGTAAACCAGATGATCTTTTTGATGAAAACTTTCTTTGATTTGTCATTTTTCCTTTCAGGCAGTCTATACATGACTCAAAATCTTCAAAATTCAATTCTGGTAGAATGTTTTGTTTAACAAGTTCATTTAATCTAGATTTTGAGATATGTCCTAAACGTTTATGCCATAAAAATGATGAACTGTGCTGTGAAAATTTCCTTTTTGTACCAATAGAATGAGAAATATGAAAAACATCATTTTTCACAGTCTCATTTATGCAATTAACATGCCAATATCCTTCAACTAGATCAGCATCACCAAAACAAACAGAATTTTTAAAGAAACACATAATTTTATTGTCACTTGAAAAGCTATAATCATTATCCAATACAAATTGAGAACCAGATATTAGGTTTCTCTTTATTGAAGGAATACAATACACATTATTGAGTACTAACACAAACTTATTCCTAAACACCAAATTCACAGTTCCTACAGCTTGAACTGCCACCCTTTGTCCATTTGCTGCACAGACTTGTGTTTCATCCTTGTTTGGGATTGTTAGGCTTGACAATCCCTGCAAAGAATTAACAACATGTATGGGTGAGCCAGTGTCAAACCACCATGAGTGTTTATCAATATAGGCATTAGACTCAAAATTGAAAATTGGTTTTGATAAAAATGTACCTTTCTTGTTCAGCCAATTTTTAAAACCCTCACAGTCCTTCTTAAAATGACCAGCTTTCTTACAAAAGAAGCACTTCATTGGACCATGATGCTTGACAGACTTTCCCTTATTCAGATCATTTTTCACCCCAGAACTTGATGCACCATTCTTAATGCCAAGATGTTTGTTTCCAGAATTTTTCTTTGGCTTATTAATGTGGTTGATGCTCACAGGCTTTCCCCTTTTAATCTTATCCTCTTCTTCCTCCACACAAATAGAGATCAGTTTGTTGAGGCTCCAACTCCCTTCTTGTGTGTTATAGAGACTCTTGAGATGACTGTATTCATCAGGGAATGAGTTCAGCAATAAGGTCACCAGGAATGATTCATCAACAGCCATTTCCAGACCCCTCAGTTTCTCAGCAAGATTTGCTCCATACATGATGTACTCTCTTATGCTTCCTGTTCCATTGAACCTCATACCAGTCAGTTTGTTCATCAGCCTGCCTTGTTCAGCCTTGTCAGATGTCTTGTACTTTTCTGCAATGGAGTTATAATAATCCTTGGCAAATTCAGAATCTGGTATTCCTCCTTTGACAGCATCATTCATGCTCTTCTTGATACAGATCAAGGCCATTTTGTTGTGTTTCTTCCATGTCATGTACTTGTCCTTCATTTCTTTGCTTGCATTCTCAGCAGGTTCATTTGGTGGATCTTGTTTCAGTACTTGATCAATGTCCAGCATTGCCAAATTAAGTTCAATGTCAGCTTTCCATTTCTGGTAATTCTGTCCATTGAGCAATTGGTACTGACTGATATTTAGAGGGAAATTCATGGCTGAAATGAATTTGACTTAAATCAGTTATTCATGAAATCTTTAGTTGCATATATATATATATACATATTTATATGTTCAAGTTTTACTGCATACAAGAAGATATATACATATATGCTCATCCCAGGATGTTAATTCAATTTGAAATAACATTTATGCAGTACATATGATCAGACTAGTAAGCATATATCATTCTAAGAAATTGGCATCATTTGTGATGCACATATCTTTGATGAATAGCATATAATGATTATCTGATATATGTAATAAACAAGAAAATCTCAGTTCATAAAATTTAACCGCTTTGGAAGTCAAAATTTTATTTCCAGATATTCAAGTCATCTTCAATTCATCGATCGCATTTTCATGCATCTATATTCAACTAATTTGTTAGTACTGAATATACATGTACAAAATACATTTTGAATTGTACTGAACTGTATGGATCTATTGCATTTATATATGAAAACATGGCTACTTTGATAGCATCTTGTCCATATAATGCAGTAGTATGAAAATTACATTACTATTCGATAATTATACATGGATTCAAATCATAACTACACTTGTGTACATATCAGACAGGAAATATACATAAAAACTAAACTCAAATATCAGAACATGTAGATCTTCATACATATATGTATATCAGGTCCCAAGATATCAAATCAAACAAGTATAAGTAAATATTTATCAATCGAAATCTGAGCATAGATTGCTCTGATACCAACTGTTAGTTCTGTAAAATGTCTCTACATATACTATGACAGATTAAGATTAGATATCAAGATAATAGATACTAACTTGATTGATTTCCAGTAGTTTGCATATCGATCTTCTTCTAGTTCCACACTTTAGTTTCTCTGTTTTGCTTGATGGGACAAAAATGAATATATGAGAATGCCTTTTATACTGTGTACTAGAAGGGATCAGAATTGGTTCTGCTGCAGTTTGTGTAACTGCTGATTTCAGTTTCATGACAGTTTCTTCCATCAAGAAACTGTAATTCAACTCCTTTGCTATTATCCAATTGTCTTAATGATCTATACTTTGAATATTATTCTAAACAGACTATACTGTTATACCTTAATCCGATTAGACTTATATAACAGCATACTCAAATATACATGCTGTATGTCCATGGTTTATTTACAGAAATTCTCCACTTATATAACTCTAGTTCTTATCATGGTTTGATCTTACATCTACTAATTACGAATTAAATTACGGATCAAATGTATGTCATTATGGAATAATAAACCTTCTTCCAAATTAGTTCCAATTCACGAATTACAACTTATATGACCGGCGTTCATCATCTTTCAACCGACTAAACACACCACGTACCCAATACTCACAATATTATTATGTAAGTGGCATGGGAATTTTCGATTTGCGACTAAGAAATGCTAAGCGCTCTTCAAACTTAATTGTGCATATTGAGGTTTGCTGCTAGATCTTGATCGAGAGTCGACACTTATCCGGCAGCTGAGCTTATTCTAAGATTAAGTTGAAACACATGTTTTCCAAGTCATCTTGAACAAATGGAGAGCTGGACTTAAGCTAACCACGTACACATTCACCTAATATTGGTGAGACTGAGACCACGTACCAGGCTCGGCTCTTGTTTAATTATTAACTACGCTGCAGATGTTTTGGTACATTAGCAAGGTTATCCCTGTCATAAATATCATATCAGATGCTGCCTCCCGAACTGAACTATGATTTTATGGTTGGATGTTTCTCTCACGATTAAGCATCAATCACTGCATGAACAATTTGTCTCCCACAAAACTGTGCTAGCAGAAAACGTTAACTCCGATGTAAGAACTATATATGAAGGCTATAGTTGACAAGTGACAAATTAATTAGGATCGAATACCATTTACAATCGACAAGGATATAAACCAACCAGTCTAAACCTCCCTAACGTTATGATATGCAATATATGGTATTGATATCTTCGATGTTGCTTCTGGATATCTCACTCTCTCGATCTCAATGTCAACACCTTGCTTCCAATTGGAGCTAAATTAAAGTTTGATGTGCAAGCCGTGACACTTGCATTGACACCAATCCTAGTCTAATGTTATTTTTCATATAGTAGTGGCCGTATAAATTAAACAAAGTGGCCATGATCGAAAGTAGTAGCCTCCAAATATAATTATTTCAAGGATTGTGATCTAATACTTAAAATAGTTTAATGGTGACCAAATTTCTCCGCCGTTAGTATGCATGCAAATTAACAACTCTAAAGACGATCTTAAAGTCTTTAGACTATATTATCTCTTACCGATCTGCTCCTAAGTTCAACTTGGTGCTATATATATAATCAAAGCAAAAGTTTTTTTTGTTTTTTGTTTTATCAAATGAAATTATGCGATGTTAGTGTATTAGATGCCACAATGTTAGTATATGAAACGCACAGTTATCACTTTCAATCTAAAGTAGAAGAAAGACGTACCAAATTTATCAGTTAGCTTATAGTACGTAGTACGTATTTAGGTTGATGGCCATACGTGAGATTTATACACAATTGGAATGGAAGTAGCACATTACACACATCTATATTATGCATTTATACTATGGGAAAATAGCCACAATGATCACTCAATTTTGTCACAATCGACAATTTGATGACTAAAGTTTAGAAAATATTAAAGATGTCACTGAACTTTAACTTTTATTATTAAATTGTCAATTGTGATAAAATTGAGTGATCATTTCGGTTATATAGTATAAGTATAAGTCCCTTCGGGAAAATCGATTTGGAAACTACTACTTTGTACTAATTAACTATTAAGCTACGCCACCTCCCCAATAAGAAATATAGACCCTTGATTATTGAATGTTATTAATTGTACTAATTAGTAGTTAATTGGAAAAGACATCTAATTATTGAACTCTTAACATGTAAACAATGTCCGGTTAGATATCATATATGTGTTGAATGACCATTTCTTCTATTAGATAAACAACCAAATAGATATCCTCATAAGCTCATATAAGAACAGCAAATAAAGCTAAGCCATACAGACTATAATTTTCTTTGTTTATCTATCAGCTAGCTATAGCTACAGAGAAACAAACAAACTCGATCATATGAAACAAATGAATTGAAGGTTTGAAACTGCCCCAATGAATCAGCAAGTTTGTCATCTCATCAATCAGTTAAAAGATGAACGGAAAATCTTGTCGATGTGCATATAAAGGCTACAGGTTTTCCGGTATAGAAACCAGGGATTCAGTTAGAGATAGATACACATAGGAACCTCTCTGTCAACTTCTTTACTCAATTAACAAACTCAGTTTGCTACCTTGTGAAAATTGTGTATACATCTAATATATAAAGGTAAATGAATCCTCGCGTTGACAACGTGTATGAAATTTCTGCACTTTTAATTTCTTTAGGGCCTAGCTATAAAGGTGCGTATATATATATATTTGGTTCATACTTATATATGTAGATATATGCGTGCATGTACGTGTGAAATGAAGTCGACTTCAGAAAACTAATGAAACGAACAAATTGATACGTACAATACATGATCGACATGCACGAAGTTCATGTGCCTACGCGTAGCCGCCATCCATTATATATATACGAGCGTGATCCATATTCAGAATTGTCTAGCAAAATGAAGTCGTTGAAGCTAAGGCTTGATTCCCCCGGGTCCCAAATTAAAGACAAATTAAAAGACCATATAGGATGCTTCGTCTTATGTCCTATGCAAGTTGCATGAGCTTGATCCTATAAATGATACTTCAAAATCGTGTTGATCTCATCAAAACAATGTTTCTCTATATTTACAGGAATATTTATACTTTTAAGAAAGAAAATTAGGAAGAATGATAAAATATAGAGAATTTGTTAGAGTTAGAGCATAAAATGTATTGTAAATTATGTGTTTTGCTTCTTATATCAGAGAAATTATAAAGAAATTGTTTAAGATGCTTTAATAGCTAAAATTATCCAATGCAAGAACCATACCCGAATCAAATTACTCAAATCTCGCCCCACATTTTTCTTCTTTTTATAATAGCGAAATTTTAAAGAAGTTGTTTGAGGTGCTTTAATAGTTAAAATTATTCGATGCAAGAACCGCACCCTAATCAAATTACTCAAATCTCGCCCCACATTCTTTGTACCAATTAATTTTCAATTACTTAGTCTGTTATCCATCTTTATTATTATCACTGAAATCCCTAATTTTCAAAGCTGCCAGATCCTAAGTTTAGGGGCTTAAGCAAAGTGTTAGTATTTAGTTCCAAGTATATTATATCAAAATTACCTCAACACATAGCGTGTGTGTCAAGTTGTTTTGCTTTCTAATCTCACATTTGGTTCTTAAGGTTTTACTTACTAAACGATAAACAAAAATAACCTCTAAAACCTTAAATTACAAGAGGCAGAAAATGACCCTAAAGCTCTTCTCCTATTGAGTTATGTCAATTCATTATCATCGATTTACAATTAATTTTTTTTCAACTCACCCTAGAGAGTCGCAACTAGTCTCTCCCTAATTTTTATAGCATATACTACCGCTGGAAACACTATAGTCGACGAGATTTGTAAAACTATATATAGCCGATCGACGAGATAAAAATCTCGTCGACTATAGTGGAAAAAATGATTTTTAAATTTTTTTTTTTAAAAACTCGTCGGCTATAGTACTATAGCCGACGATAATGGATAAAAACCTCGTCGGCTATAGTACTATAGCCGACGAGTTTTTAAAAAAAATTATAAAAAAATAATCATTTTTTCCACTATAGCCGACGAGATTTTTATCTCGTCGACTATAGTTTTACAAATCTCGTCGGCTATAGTGTTTCCAGCGGTAGTGATAGCATCCCATGGCCTCTTCCGACGGAGGAACCCACAGGTTTTCGGCTGCCTTAGCAGTCATAGAATGAGGCAAGGACCTCCTTTAGAGTCAAAGACACGGGGAACTCTAATGTCTTTCCTTTGGAGATGTTTGATTTCGACGACATCGTGACATCTACGAGGTACAAATATGATCGGGTTAGTGTATATTGTCGGACTTGTGGGATGTATGAGCACAAGATCTATGGAGTACCGCCAGACATGTCCTCAGTAGAGGAGGCCATGGTGGCGCTCCAAAGTCCCAGTCTGAAGGGGAAGAAAGAGATTGGTGTTGGCGTGGTCTGCGACTTGGCGAGTCAAGAGGGGAGTCCTGGTCAAACCGAAAATCCTAGTTTGATTAGGATTCCCTCCTCTATAGGTACCCCAAGCTCTTTAGGGAGATCCCCGATAGCTCCTGGACTTACGTTGTCCTTTCCAGGCATCTCTGCCTTGGCACTCGCTCGTCAATTAGGGGTTTCTCATTCAAGTCTCTGGAACAGGTCACACCCGACGTTAGGTTCTTGGATGAAGCAAGGTCGGTGCTCGGTACAAAAAGAAAGGAGGTTGAGGACACTCCAACATCTCTGTCGAGATCGGTGACGGTATATCATAGGGCGGCTCACATCCAGATTCAGTCACCTCTTTTTGAGGGAGAGGTGCTGCTTACCACGCTATGTTCGTCACTCACAGATGAGTTTGGTGATCATATTAAGGTCTCTCCGTTGAAAATGAAGAGGGGACGTCGTGTGGAATCAAAGAATAAGGCAAGGGAGGAGGTGGCGACAGAGAATGAGGGTGCTAGTAATCTGACTGTGGCCGGCTCTCCTAAAGTCCGAAAGAAGCGGGTTATTGGAAATAAACTTGCTTTGGGAGGTGAGGTAGTGTCGGTTCCTGTGGCAGTGTTTGCATCTGATCAGGCAGACAACGAGGCCCTGGCTACTATGGTCATGGAGACTCTGGAGGAGACCCAGGAATAGTAGGTTGGCTTTTAGGCGAACATTACCTTGGTCTATCCATGTTGGTATTCCTCTTAGCTGTGAGAGGCATGTCCTAATTACTTGTTCTTTTCTAAGCATTTGTTTGTAACCTAGTTTAGATTAGTATAATAGCAGTCAATTCTCTCGAGTCCTATGGACATCTATTGTGTAACAATATTCCATTTTGATTAATAAAATGCCTCTCTCATGATAAAAAAAAAATCAACTCCTTACAGAAATTCTGAAAAGTTCAAAATATGAAGCTGAGTGCAAGTTGACCATAATACAAACACTCCTCGCCGGGGACCCTATTATTATTATTATTTCTCCATAAATATCGGTTACATATACTCCACTATATATGTAACTCTCCGCACTTTCCATATACAAAAAAAATCCACTCGTTTTGTTAATCCTTTCCTCTGCAGAATCCTCATCCTTTTCTGCACTATCTCTCCCACTCATTCACTACTAGCTTGTTCTTCCAGTTATCATGGTACCCTCTCTCTCTGTGATCATCTTGATTTTTGGTATATGAATTTTGTTTTCTGATGTTGTTCTGTTCTGTTTGGTTTTGATTTTGTGCAGGCTAACGATATCACGAATGTCAAATATGAAGAGGAGTATATATTAAACTCTAGAGGGATGAAGCTTTTCACATGCAAATGGCTCCCAGAAAACAACAGACCCCCTAAAGCTTTGATCTTTATCTGCCATGGATATGGCATGGAGTGCAGCATCACCATGAACAGTGAGTAGTACTAATTGGATTGAATGAATCATAATACATACACATATTTCCATCAAAGTTGGTTGCATCAGATTCTTATGTATCCACTGGTTATGTGTGTGTATATAGGTACTGCAGTAAGATTGGCCAAAGCAGGTTTTGCCATATATGGAATAGACTATGAAGGCCATGGAAAATCAGCAGGCCTTGCAGGATTTGTGAAAAGCTTTGATGATGTTGTTGAGGACTGCACTACTCACTTCACAAACATTTGCGGTTAGTTTCTCATCATTCACAAACAAACACTACCTAATTTTGTTTTTGGGTAAATATTGGTGGATTATATCATACTAATGGTTGGAGTTGGATTGAACAGAGAGCAAAGAAGGCAAGGGGAAGATGAGGTATCTGATGGGAGAGTCAATGGGAGGAGCAGTGGCTCTGCTTGTTCATAGGAAAAAGCCAGAATATTGGGATGGTGCGGTCTTAGTTGCCCCCATGTGTAAGGTAATTAAGCACTATCGTAACTATTAATTTGATTGTGTTTGTCTGTCTTCTACTCTATCTTCCTTTCATTGGACTATAGTTTTGGAGTTTTTGGAACCCACGTTATAGGTAGTGTATGTGTATGTCACACCAAAAATAATGTCAATTTTGTATTTTGTGTTTTTAAAATGTATATGTTGACCAAATCCATTTGTTCATTATTTAGTTTAGAGCCACAAATAGTTCGAAACAGTCCACAAACGCATTAAGCATGTAGCCGAATTCCATTTAAATGTTTGTTTTACTGATACGGATTATTGTTTTAACAGATTGCAGATGATATAAGACCATCTCCTATTGTGATCAGTGTCTTGACAAAGCTCTGCAAGGTGATTCCAACTTGGAAAATAATCCCAACAAATGATATCATTGATGTAGCATTCAAAGTACCCGAGGTTAGAGAACAGGTGAGGGAGAATCCCTACTGTTACAAGGGCCGTCCTCGTTTGCAGACCGGGTACGAGCTCTTGAGGGTCAGTACAGACCTCGAGCAGAGGCTCGGGGAGGTCACATTGCCGTTCATCGTCCTCCACGGTGAAGACGATAAGGTCACCGACACATCGGTTAGTAAGCAGCTCCACGATGTGGCGTCGAGCTACGACAAGACGCTCAAGTTGTACCCCAAGATGTGGCACGGCCTGCTCTATGGAGAGCCACTTGAGAACATTGAGATTGTGTTCTCGGACATCATCAACTGGTTGGACAAGAGGGTTCAAGATGGAAATGCAAGGTTGGAAGGAGAGTTAAAGAGGGCTAATGACAAACAAAGTTGCTAGAATTTACCTATATAACATTCGTGGTCCTTCCTGTAGACATAACGTGTTTGCCTGTTCATAGCACTGTTCACTGTGCTGAGCATGCAAACCGTGCGAAAATCTCCTCTCTCTCCGAGTATGCTTTGGATAAGAAAGGGGCAAACACTGAGCACGATTTTGTCTACCTCTCTCTCTTTCTTCATTCTCATATCGTTATTTATCATACACGCGGTCCTTGCATTGATTTTCCTTCTCTCCCGAATATCTACTACTCTCTCGCAATCTAATCGATCTGTTTCTAATTCCTTTGTACCGATTGTTCGTCCTGCCATCGTTTTGGATAGAACCGATCAGATAGTTTCGTTCACTATCCAAACCCAACCTCACAGTATAGACAAATCACCCAGCACAAAGTATCAACTTTACATGCCGAAATCAAACTCCACCCAACAACGTTCGTTGTCCAGATCGTTGTCATTCATCGCTCAGGTTTGAATACTAAGCTCCACCTCGCAAAGCTACTGTTTCATCCTCTCCTCTGGGTCGGACTTCCTCGCTCCTCTCCTCACAGCCGAACGCCCACAACCCCAAGCCCGCACTGCTCGGTCAACTCCTGTCTCCCCTCCTCACTTTCGTGCGCCATCCATCTCTCTCTACCTCTCTTTCTCACTCATTCTATTTTTTTCTACTTCTTCTTCCAAAGGAGGCCGCAACTCACCTAAACTAAATTAGGTTCCCATCTTCTTTTCTCTCAACTTCGTGTATGGGGGTAGTGGGCTCACGTGAGAGGACGTAAGTGAGCCTAAAAACTCAATTAACTAACTTGGCCCTCACAATTCTCAAATGACCATATAATTAATTAATTATATTATCATAATTATATATATATTTCTCTAAAATAATTTAGGGTTACATTCCTACACTTCAATTATTACTCGAACCTCACTAAAATAAAGATAACTAACTCAATGCTCCCAAATAACCAAATTTATACGAAAAATTAATAGTAAAAATTCTGAATTATTACACCTGATGATACAGTTATTTTAGACCCATTAATCTATGTAATTTACTATATAACAATTTTGATCCTCAGGGTTTACTATTCACGCTACTGTTTATGGGGGTATTTTCGTCCTAAAATTGTTCACGTGCGAAGGGTTTAAGCAAAGCTAATCCTCTTTATCGTCTTCGTCATTTTACTCTCTCTCTCTCTCTCTGATCAAATCTGGTTCATCTCTTTCCCTCTCGGTAAAACCCGGTCTTTCAGTGTAGCTGAAATAGTATACACAAAGCTTAAGTGGGTGGATCGCACCTGCGAAGCAAACCCAGCCCTAATTTGATCACGCTCTTCTCCATCTTCGTCATTTGCTCTCACCCTCGATCCCTCGCCGCCTTCTCGATCTCCCTTCCCAAACCCTACATCCATTTTATTTGATCGTCGTCTTCTTGCCTCTCTCTATCTGTATCCAGATCAGAACTCAGGAAACGATCTTGCCTCTCTTCCTTTGTATCTCAAATCAGTAGTTGGGTTGACTCCATTAGCGTTCTCTGCACCGAAGGTTGGAATGAATGACTCGATCTCGGACTGATTTTTTGGTCTGTGGTGGTGGTTCCTCCTCTGTTGTACCGTTGCCGTGTTTTGTCTCTGCTTCCCTGCTTCTCTCTCCTCCATTGAAGCTGTTCGGACCCATTACTTCTCCCAATTCACTTATAGCTGACTCTGCTCCACTTCACTCAATCAAGGTACAATCTTTACCTATTCGTACATGTATGAGGCAGCACTATTCGTACTGCATATATTATGCTTTTGCTTTTATCATCAGTGTTATATGCTCAGGTCAGTATAATTTACTATATAACAACCATGAAGCATACTGTTCACAGTTACTGTTCATAATTACTGTTCACATTTTCCCAAACTATCATTTCCATCATCTTCATTCCATGGCAAAAATCTGAGTGATAGAGTTTGTAATTGTACTTGGTGTCGTCATGAAAGTTTCTCGGAACTGTGTATTCTATGCCATACTCAAATTTCATGATGATCCAACGGTGCAATCGATTCAAATCAAGGTAAATCCGAATACTGTTTGTTAAAATTTCTGTTTTGGGTAAATATCAAATTTGCTCGAATTTGAGTTATTTGTCGTTTTCTTCTATCAATTTTTTTGAATTTGAGTTGTATGTCGTTTCTATAAAAAGTAAATATGCATTGCTTAAGCTATGAAAGATGTCATCACCTCTACACCTTTCAGAAATAGAATTGGTCTCCAAGGATCTCACACATTTGCTTTTGAATGAAGCCTGTTTAGAATGTGTACTTCTTTTGTCTGCTTATTTGAATTTTGTTTACATACGAATAGGTAGTGTTGATAACTATACTAAATTAAATTCATGCTGTGAACTGGCTATCATTCAATGAGTTTAGGTTTAAGTTTGTCCTCTTTCCTTACTCTGCTTACGCCATCGAGCTTTTGCTCAGTGAGCTTGGGTTATTGTTGTCACAAAGATCGCTACTATTTGTCAGCTCTCCATCTTAAGTCATAGTCAAATAAATTGATATCTAACTATAGTTTCAATGACCAAATGGAATCTTATTTTCAGATCTGTACAAGAGTTGAAAAAACACAAGATCAACATGGATATTTCACAATGCATACGTCTTGGTAATCATCTCATCCCCTACTATTTAGATAAAATTGTTTTCCTCCACTTTACATCAACTTCAGAATTGTTAGAAATAACATCACAAACATCAGAGACGTCCGATCTTATATGATCAATATTAGAATCAGGAGCATCAAGAAAATGGAGACCAAATAAATTCGAAAGTGATGAGTATGCCGGCTTACACTACCTTCTAATAGGTGACCAAGTGAGTAAAACATCATCAATCTGTCAATAATTATGTACTAATTTGTTTGATACTGAGGACACCATAAAAATACAGAGAGAAAGCATCCATGCCGTCATCGATGAAATCTACTATCCTTACATGCCAAAGATAATGGAAGTTGGAGAATATACGATATCGGATTCTTTGCATGCAAGCAGGATTATGCAAACCACAGAGTTCCCATGCACAAGACACCACTTTCTTTCACGGAGAAAACCTTATTTGAGAGAGTAGAGGAACACCTTCTTCAATTTTCAGAACACGTTTTCCGCATCTTGAAACTTGAAAAGCTACCTGATCAAATTGATAAACAGACAATCTTGGCAGGTAAATCAACTGGCCTATAAAGAAAGTACTAATCTATTACTAATAGAACATTGCTTTTCATATATCCACAAATCTCTCCTGCCCTCTTTCATCTCAACTATTATTTGTATTCAGGTACTACTACTCACCAAAACAGTAGTCAAGTAGTACTACTTGCCGAAGCAGTGTTCAAGTACTACTACTCGATGAAACAGAAGTGATAACACCGCCCCAACGGGGCGGACAACCACCTAGTTTTATAACAGACATTAGATTACATTTCTTTGTGGATTGCTTGTCTGTTTTCTTGTATTGCTGGGAAATTTACTAGTAAACGAGCTCAAGAGAAATCCCATACACCATCTGTATACTTCACTTCAAGTCTACATAAACTTTGTTGAAAGAACACTACAAAACTCAAAGGGTGGTGAAATTGGCACCCCTTTTTTACAAACCACACCCGTAAGTTTGAACTATCATTGAAGAAAAGGTAGCAAGCAACTAGCAGCAATCTGACCAACATATTGTCAAACTGACATAAGCATAAACAAATTCTATTTAGATTAATTACAACATCAGAGAACACTGTCTACAACAGGTAAGATGCACAACGCTTCTTTTCGATACACATTTACTTAGTGAACTGTTTCAACTGGTCGCCATCTGTGTCAAAATCATTGAACTGGAAATTGATGGCCCATCTCTGCAATGAAGAAAAGACTACCACCAGCATGCTTGTCATGTTAGTGTAACTATGATTGCAACATATGAACCAAATAATCGTTATTACCAAACATATGTTTGACCAACACAGCAAAATTAGTAGTTAAGGGACACATGCCAAAACCACAAGGTATGACAAAAATCAGGAGACTACCTTTCAGCTCCTTCTTCATTAGATGATCTTATTTCGGATCTCCTCAAGTTTCTTGAGTATCTCTCCGGGAGTTTTATCCAACTCATCTGCAATTTTCCTCTGTAGATCCATAGGTAATGTTGGATACTGCTCACAAAGATCTCCATCGATAACATCCTGCCAAATATTCATTAGGGATTTATCATTACAACATGAATCCATATATAGAAAAACTTGGCATACCAAATAGTGCGGAAAAACACCAGATATATCATCTTTAATGCTTAAAATGTAGAAATGGGAGAATTACCTTAACAGGGAAATATGCTGATCTATAAACCATGTGATCTCTACCGCACAAGGGTGGATGTTCCTGCCTCATGTACATCTCCAGGTGAGAAAAGAAGTCAACATCATCACGGGAAGTGAATGCAAGCAATGCACCCAAGCTACCCATCACTGTCCCATATCCCATAAATGATACACTCGCCACCACCTGGAATGAGAGATGCCTTCTGCAAGTAGCTGACCACCTCACCAACGTGGAACCGAAGAATCTCCTCCACTTTGTTTGGGGCGCCATTCAGCTTACCCAGCTCCCACTTAATCCTCCCACCAGTGGGATCTTCTTCAATCTCATCTGATACATCCTGTGGCAACTACACAAAGTAGACATTCCCAAATTTGTCCGTGCCAGCCATAGTGTCAAAATCTACATGGAATGATGCCGTAAGCCATCTTGGAACACAATCATCAGCAAATATATACAGCTGATTCTCATCTCGCCTATATTTGCAGTAGTGGAATGACTGGAAAACAATTGATTGTAGGAAAAACAGTTAGTAAACAAAAGTGTGGATAGAGAATGGTAAGCAAGCAGACTAGACGATATGTACTTCAGATAGAAAAATCACTGAACCTTAACAATAAAAATTGGAACTAAAGCAGATGAGGAGGCATCACATGTAACAATGACTCTGCACCCAATATATCAGTAAAAGACATGATCACTAATTCCAACTTGTAGAAGAACTTAACCCACAGCTTTCAGCTACTCAATCATTACAGGAGATTTCATGCCTACTAATTATCTGAAGCATCTATTTTACTTTTCGTGTCTATCTTCAATGGCTAAACAATGTGGAAATTTAGCTAATCAATATGCAAGAAACTATAAGACAGACCTTTTGAACCCATAAACACCATCATAGTAACTCATATAGGAGCAAGTATTAAAAAAAATCATGATATGCAGTATGAGGCCAAAGCAAACAACCAGATGAAATTCCATATCTGATGATATTATAACTACTGAGAAAGAAGAAAAACATACCTCTTGAATGTCACCAACATAAATACGATCACGATAGGTTTGAATGGACACAATAGTATTGGGGAACAGCTTATTCTCACATTTCCTGAGCAATCTTCTCTTCCCCAAATCATATAGTTTGAGCACTGATCCTATCCCCGCTAGTAATCTGCCCTGAAACTGACATAAAGCAAGAGGAACACCATCCACTCGTGTCCCGTGCAAAAGTTCGAGGGACTTTCCATCATCTTCAAATCGGTATATATGAATGTATCCAGCAGTTATACTTTTCTTGGGCCAAAACTGAAGTCCCTTTGCTGTACCTACAGCTAAAAGCGTACCACAATCCTTATCACGAAAATTCACTGTACATACACTGAATGCAGCTTCGTTATCCAGAAACTCCAACAAACAAGTGGTAATTGCTGTCTTCGGGCCAAGAACTCTAATGCAAGAAACCCATTTGTCAGACTCTGCCTTAGTTTAGCCATAATGCTCATCAGAGAGGGGACCTTGCTCATTCTCACCATTTTCCATCTGCTCCACATTACCATTTCCATTTTCAGCTATCTCTGCAGCCTCAAAGCACTCCTTTTTGGCAGCTTCACGCTCTTCTGCTGTGAAAGCTCCTTGATCACTTTCAATGATTACCAAAAGCTTTCTTTTCACTTGAACAACAAACTTCCTAGGGGTGTACCTCAGGGGAATCACAGTTTCATTAAATGTTTCTCCCAATCTTTCAATAGTAAAAACCCTCAAATCATTGCCAGCGACAGAAACTACACCTTCCGCACATTGATCAGATGAAAATGAAGCAGCATATTCAAGAGTCTCATACGATAAGGGTGTTAACAGAAAATGACCTTGATGAATTTAACCAAGCCAGGGCCTACTTGACAAACAGAGCATAACATGCTTCCCTCTTATATTGATGGAGAATAGCTTTGGAGGTCTCAGTCCTAAGAATCGGGAACGAGAATCAGAAAGCTGACCTGTCACCATATCCACCACTGTTCTGATCCCAGTTCGTAAACCAGCATTTAGGAAAAGGTTGGCAGGATGATCAGCACCATCCTCACCACCAACTGATGCCTGAACCTCAAGAAACAGGAGAGATTCTGGAATCAAAGAAACACTTTGCACACTCAGAATCTGCATACAGTCATCGGGATCTAATGACAATATACGGATTGTGTTGTCATAAGAGCCAACTGCAAGGAAACGAGATCTCTCTCTCCCATCAGGCACCGGAGCAATGTCCAGACAAGCTACATCTCCAGACATTTCGTGCTTCTCGACCTCCATCGGTTGACCTGTTATATCAACCTCAAAGTATATAAGTTCTCCACCACTAAGAGCCATAACCACCTGAAGTCTATTAGAGCCGACTTTCACAATCGTCCTCTTTCCAGGAGTTCTCCATTCATTGATACACCCATCTTCCCTGATGTGCCTAATTCCATTCGGGTGAACTTGCATGAGAGAATCATCACCAATCAAAGACACCGTGAGTGATGGAGTAGTATCGAGAAACCCACCGTCACTAATTTCTTCAAATGTCTCACCAATCAAAAGCACAAGAGTAGCATTTGAAAAGGACACCACAATATATGCGTCAAACTCATCGGTCACATTCTTCTTCACTGTCCACACTGCACTTGGTGCACCAGGAAGTGGTGACACAGCCATCTTGCTAATAGCTAACCCCGGTCTCAGTATCCTGAGTGACGAACGAGGACCACGACCACAAAGCGTACAGATCCGAGGTGTCTCTTCCTCAAATAGATTACTGACCTTCATGTCCATTATCGGCATCAAGCTCTCAACTTGATCAATCCTCACAAGATTCTTCAGCTTCCTCGGCTGGAAATACACAGGCTGGAATCCCTCTTTGGTTTCCATCAATGAAGCCGAGGAAGACTCCACATCAGGATCCTCCCCTATCGCCTGAAATTGATACAAATGATTCCCAAACTCCGAAGCTGCAAACAAAAACCCCGACTTCAACACACACATTGAAGTCGTAACAGGAATTGTATCTAAATACTTGATCTTCAGCTCCGAGACAATGTCATTATCGTGCTCCAGCGTCACCTTAAACACATCACCATACTCAGTCCACAAAAGAAAAAAGAACATAGACTTCTGCTTATGCACAGCTGCCGAAACTATCAGCACGCCGCGCTCTGCCGGCAGATCATTTCGCCTCGGAATCACAGCCCTCACATTCCCTTGCCCCTGATTCTTATATATCACAAAATTCTCAGCACAAACCAACACTCCACTCGGCCGTCCCCTCCTCCGGGGACAGTCACCAGCATATTCGCCCCATTATCAACCTGATCAGACCACTTCCTTAACACGTGGTTAAGCCCCAAATCGAACTCGTAAAACGTCAATTGCTTCTGCGCCTCCGCATTCCCACTCGAATCCTGCTCCACCTCCGAATAATCAAGCTCGATGGCTGCGAAAATCGGATTATCAAATCCACAAATCGAATACACCAACGTATGAGACTTGTGAGCCTCCAACGGTGACGAAATGGCCAACCTCGCCGCCGTGTAACGGTTCAACACATACACAAGCTTCTGCTTCTCGCAAGCTCCGACCATAATCGCCCTCCCTTTCTGGTCAATCGCCAAGTACTGACCGGGGACGATTCTCCGGCAGCCGGATTTCTCGAAAGTCTCCTGGTGGACTTTGTCAAAGACGTTTTTGTCCTTGTTGTACTCTAGAATTACGACACGGCCGGAATCGGAGCCGACGACGATGTAGTCTTTGTGGGACCCGGTGAGGCGGAACTGAGCTAAGGAGCGAATGGCGCCGAAGATTTCGACGGAGAGGAGAGTCTGGACCTTGCCGTTATCTTCGGGGCGGAGGAGGTCGAGGACTTTACCGCGGGCGACGGCGATCTCTTGGGCTTTGCCGCCGGAGAAGTTGCCGTTTATTGCGGCGACTATGCCGGTAGCGCGCTGGAGAGTGAGGCTGTAGAGGTACATTGGATATGGAGTTAGGGTTAGGGTTAGGGTTTTGGAGATGTAGGGGATTTGGGGGGTTTCAAAAACCCCAGAAGGGTTTTGGAGATTTGAGAGAGACGGTGAGCTACCCAGCCATTAATCCTTGTAGTCTATTTTTCACTGTTGGTCCCCGATTTTATACAAAAGTATACTTTTGGCCCAGTATTGAACGATTTTAGACCATTTTGGTCGGTGTGATTGTGTGAACACTTCATTTCGTAAAAATGTAAAATGCTACTGAACCATTGCATACAGGTGATACAGGCATTGCTGATTTGCTGTACGTAGTGTTGTTTTTTCATGGTTCTAAACAACTTCCAAGTCTTAAGTACAACTTTTTCGTACAAGGTGGCATAGCAGTCGCGTTAAGTTATCAAGTTATCGGAGTAGTGTGTATCGAAATTTGTGTCATGGAGTCGGCTTTAGAATGTTTGGGGTTGTGTTATCAGACATTGTCAGAGTCCATTGATCCGAGAACAAAGCCATTTTGTATTGTTTATGGTTAAGCTTAGTAGATCCACAGCTAACTACTTCCTAATAGACTTCCTAATAGTACATATGGTACACCAAATCCACTTGAAGACTAAGCCTCTTTATACATGAATAAACTAAAACAAACAACATGCATATGCCTAGCTAGCTACAGAGAGAATTTTCAGGAGCCAAAAATGGCCAAGCAGCGCCTCTCCATGTTAGTCATAGCTTGCAGCTTAATCCTGCTCATCGCCACCACAAGCCACTCTTCTATTGCCGCAGCTCGAAGTTTGAGTAGCTCTGCGGCCTCGGCCCCATCAGAGCCTCATAACCAACAACATCACAAACTTACATTCCTAATGAGAGATGTGCTCATGAATGTGACTCATGCCTCATCCAAGTCCAAACCAGCAACCACCAAAGTGACTAGTCCTCAGCTGCCATTCTCGAAACCATTAGGAGTATTTCCTCCGAATGGAGCTGTCCCAGTCTCGGAAATCAACCCCATGCATACCATTACCGCTACTCCAGCTACCGGATTCTCTAGTACTCGTACTGTTGATTTATCCAGCATTGGACTATTTTTTCCTGCTAGAGCTACACTGCAGGAACTTGAGTTTGGGGAAGTGACCATGATCGATGAGGACATATTCGATACTTATACGTCTGGATATGGCTCACTAGTCATTGGAAAAGCACAAGGGATGTATGTTGCAAGCTCCGAAGATGGGAGTAGCCACATGATGGCTATGACAGCTCATTTTGCTGATGGTGCATTCAAGGATGGATTGAGACTTTTCGGGGTTCATCGAAGGGATGTGCATCATGAATCTCATGTTGCCGTTATTGGTGGAATTGGGAAGTTTGTGGGTGCAAATGGCTATGCAACAGTTATGACAGTCAAGACTGAAGAGGCAGCCAACAAGATGTTAAGGCTCAATGTTTATCTCAGCTAGAGGAACCTTATTGTTGTGATAGAGGATTTCCTGGTTATAGTATATGATTCCAATTATAAATAGGAATGAAGTAACTCATAGCTGTGGAGTTTCCAAAATCAAATGATATAGATAGAAATTGTACACATCTTTTCCATTGTGATACAAAGTCTATATATATGATGAGGTACTATGATTATCAAATAACAAAATGCTCTGAGCATCTACATTGAACATCAATCCCAACACCAGATGCTATAAGATGGACTTCTGCGGCTTTTCTTCTAGTATGACACCAGATGAGCAGTAAAACCTATAACATAATGAGCTTGATCTATAGTCCTAGCTTAACTATAAGAAAGAATTACTTTTACAACAAGTAACGCGTGTTGAGAAGGATTGTTTACGACAGTAGAAAAACCACTTTAAGAACAAGCAACTCACGTTGTGATAAAGTTTTGACAACTCTTGGGACAAATTGTAAATGTCAGAGTCATTTACAGATGCACACTGTCAAAAGACGAGGCAATGCATGTTGTCTTGTTCACTGCACACATTCTGGTTCTAAGAATCGGTAGTTGCCAGTGAAAAGAGGGCATGAAGAGTTTATTATGCTCATGAAGAGTTTATTATGCTTGGAAGATAGAAACCAGAAACAAAAAAAGGGAATGAGATAGTATCAAGTATCAACTGCTTCACTTACAAGTTCTATTTGCCACATTATATATTCCTGTAATTTTATACCTATGCAATTCATGATGTGATATTACTTTCACTGTTTCACTCCAAATACTCTAATAGGTTACTCTTCACTAGTCTCATGAGACTAGTGAACACCAGGCTATGGTGGACAGCACCTAATCATATATACTCGTATATCAGGGCCATCTTAACTACTCAAATTAAGTACCAGTTCCATTTTAGGGAGTTGGTTTTCTAGGCCAAAGACACCCTGCAAAGAGAAAAAGGGTGCAACAACTCCATCACTTGGGAGATTTCAGAATACTATAAAAGCAACACGAACAATCTCATTTCTTAAACTCAACTTCTCAAATCCAATCCATTCTACTTAAGCAAGCACTAGTCCTTATTTCTTCACAACACAAAATGGCCTCCAAGACTTTCGAGGCCACCCTCTACAATTTGCTATTCCTAGCCATCATCACACTTGGATGTGCCAACTCAGCTAGGATCCTTGATGAAGCAACCAATCCATTGCCAACACCTGTTGTGCCAACTCAGTTCCCAAGTGGCCAATTCCCTGACACCACACCTGTCGATGACGGGGTGGACGGCGATATGGCACCAATTCCCAACATCGATGCACCTATTGATGATGTCTTCACACCGCCGGCCGATGTGGCCTCACCAATAGTGGCTCATGTCGCCACTATCACGCCAACACCTGTCGCACCGATCCCAACACCTGTCGCACCAATCCCGGTAGCCCCGATCCCAACACCGAATGTGCCACTCCCAGTCGCCACGCCAGTTGCTGCGGGACCCGTTGCTGCGGTCGTGGCAACCACAACAACACCTGGAGCCGCGGCGACGGCCCCGCATTTGGCCTTCTTCATGCACGACATCCTCGGCGGGTCCCAGCCGTCGGTCCGGGTGGTGACGGGGCTCATTGCCAACACAGTGGCCAACGTGCCCTTCTCCAAGCCAAACAACAACATCTTCCCCGTCAGCGGTGGGACCCCCTTGAACACCAACAACCTCAACGGCTTCATCAACAACAACCGCAACAGCCTCCCTTCCATCGCCGGCCTCACCGGCACCACCGGCCTCACCAACTCCCAGAGCAGCACCTTCATCCAGAACTCCGGCAACAACAACGTCGTCAGCGGCGGAGGCGGCAACCCATTCGTCACCGCCGGCCAGCTCCCCAACGGCGCCACCCTCCAGAAGCTCATGTTCGGCTCCGTCACCGTCATCGACGACGAGCTCTCCGAGGGCCAGGAGCTGGGCTCAGGCGTCCTCGGCCGTGCACAGGGCTTCTACCTGGCCAGCTCGCTCGACGGGAACAGCCACACCATGGCCTTCACCGTATTGATGCATGGCTCTGGGAATGTTGACGTGGACGACACCATCAGCTTGTTCGGGGTCCACCGCACGGCGTCGCCAGTGTCTCATATCGCCGTGATCGGTGGGATTGGGAAGTACGAGAATGCAAGTGGGTATGCGACCATCGAGAGCCTACAGCAGGTGGACCAGCACACGACGGACGGCGTCGACACCATTATGCAAATCAGTGTTTACCTCTCTGAGTAAAAATGTGTGCGTTTAAATTTAGCTTTATGAACGAAGCTTGACAATGTTGGATTTGATGTATCTAGCTCTTTTTTCCATGTATCTTAATTTGATCGAATAGAAAAACTTATGTTGTGTTATTAAGTTGAGGCAAATCGACACTATTACATTTACATTAGAACATGTACATGCATTACGTTGAGAAATAATATTGCAGTAACGTCAGTGAAGAAGTACGCACGTGTATTAAAATGATAAGAGATGTAATGTTTGACGTTACTACAAATGGAGTGTTCTTCATTCCTCCAGTTCTGCTCAGCAATGTCATCGTCCGGAAAAATGCCAGTTGAAAAGTAAAGATTCTTCAGATATGGCAATATCGGGGAAGCTGACATTAATGTCTTTCTGATATCTTCCGGAAACATGACAACCTCAAAATCATCAATATCAATCGTCATAACCTTGCAGATATTAACTTCTCGTAGAAAATCTTTCAGGTCATTAAAATGTTTCCATGGATCACCGGTGACGGTGTCGTTCAAGAGTTCGATACGGGCACCATATAAACTTGGAGATTTCAAGGAAAGCTTGGACTGTAGATAACCGGTGAAATGGAAATAGTCGAGAGTGGGAACATCGATTACACCCTCATCATTAGTGATATAATCTTCTGCTTCTAATATAAACGTTCTCAAGTACTGAGCCGATATATTCATGTATTTTAATTTCCTGCACAATTCTATGAACAAGTACACCAATGGATATGGGATCTCTGAGGAGACGATTGTAAGTGATTCGAGTTCTTGGACAAGAAGTAGGGCTGAATTAGATTTATAATGCTTAGAACTCGGATCTCAGTTGACTTAAAGTTACATGAGATTAAAGACGCTCGATGAAAGGGCACTCCCAAACTAAGAAGAAGAGAGCATCAACATCAAATTGAAAGTTTTTGAGAGTCATGGTTCTCGAAGGAGGAAGAAAACGCAGAGAGATAGAGTCGTCAATGGGAAAGACACCGCCGTAAATGTGCTTCATTCTAACACACTCCAAATTCAGAGTAGTTAAAGATTTTGCATTAATCAAGTTCGTCCGACAAAGGTGGTGGTAGCTTGTGACATCATTATTACCACCTCTGAGGTTGATATCCAAATCTCTCACACCTCTCTCGAATGCACAAAATAATTTAGAAACCATATAAGCATCTCCTGATGAGTATCTGGTCATGTGAAGCTTCAATCTCTTTAACCAATGTGAAGGTCCTTGTGGAGGGGTGATTAGGCCCTTAATTACTTTTGATCGAAAAGTAATATAAGACTGTTATCAGGGATAGCAAGGTGTTGTTCTATCCTGATAACAGTTTAACAAAGGAAACAAATTGTGCAATATGTAGATGAAACTAATAACACAATTATGTTTCTAAAAATGGCAGAAACCCCTTTCTCACAGGGATGAAAACAACCTTATTCTTTCACTATGTAACAACTCGTATTACAAGACTGTAGTTCTGATAATAGCAAATATCGGTGCTATCCTTTCACTAGACTCGCGCGGTAGATCTAAGAGCTATACTCCATATTGTTTTACAGAGATTTACAATTGAAAGATATACAAGTTTCATACATGAATCTAGTTATCGCGCAACTATCTCACTATGACCACTTGAGAAGCTTGCAACTACCAATCCAACCTCATGGTATGCAAGATGTATGCATGAGCATAAAAGGGTGTCTTATGAAGTCTTTAACACAAAAAGATCAACATAAAAGAGCTGTATAAAACAGGCTCAGTTTTTAGAGAGAAAATGAACAATTACAATTTTCCCTACTAAGCAAATTAACAAGCTAAAAACCACCAAAGTAGACATGGGGAGCTTGTGCCTTATATAGGCCAAGTGCAATGGCCTATGAAGGAAGCCAGCTGCTGCCAGCCAAGTGAATGAAAAGGAGTAATAAACAGGTTTTAATCCCAGCCAAGTAATCAAAACTTGACAGCCACATAAAGGGTGTGTTATACTTCTCTCCAGAAAATATCTTCACTTTAAAGGATAAAGATGAAGATTTAAATATTAAGTTTGTAAGAAACAAAAACTTATCTTTCTAACAAAGTCACTTGACCAGAGAAGTGTTTTAAAAGTGATTTATAATCATTTTGAAGCTGAAAGATATTTTTCAGAAAGGAACAAAACGTTCCAGGGGCTTCAGGGATGGAAAACACCTTTGTCATCCTCAGTGAAAAACAATGAAATGCATATGCATGCTTTTTACCTTTGAGACCATGAGGTTGTCATGATACAAGGTTGATGGTCTCTTTATCTTTATTCTTCACTTGAAAGAGTCTTCTACACCATGTTTTGTTGAGTAAGAGATATGTCAATAACAATCTACCTTCATTCTCCCCCTTTGACGTTCTTACACAAAACATATATTTTTCATTTCATATCTTTGAAGAGTACCTGCATGTAGACTCTTAACCAAGACGCAAGTGAAAAATACAAGCAGTAGAGATTTGATAAAGAGGACATAAAGTAGTTTTTGATATAATCAAACAAAAGCTCTTGATAATCACTACTGGTTTTCTCTCCCCCTGTTTGTTACAGAATGGCAAAGGGGTTCCACAGATGCATATATATGGTCCAAAAAAGGCATCTTGCAAAAACCAGTGAAGAGCAAATAACTACCATAAAAGAATAAACAAGAAACAAAGTGCATAGAAACTACAGATATGCAACATCAAGCCTAATCCTCCTCAGGATCATCTTCTTCATCATCATCAGAAGTGTCTTGGCCATCATCATCAGCTGTGTCATCAGACTATCCTGACTCAAAGTCTTCATCAACCACTTTCTTGGTCTTTGGAGCAGCCTTGTCTTCAGAGACATCATCCATTGCTTCCTCAGAGTCATCATCTACAGGGGCTGCCTTTGAAGTCCCTGAACCATTATCAGGAGAGGAGCCAACAGTGCCCAAATGTTTGGCAAGCTCACCCAAAACAGCTTCCTTAATCTCACTAAGGCCTTGAGCTAAAAGATTTTTCACGTCTCTCTTGAGAAAAGCATATTCAATGGGTTCTACATAAACTGAGGAGTGACAGGAGGATCTGTTTAGAGTGGCCTTGGTCACATGGAGTTGGTCTTTGGCATAGATATCATCATCAAAAACCTCTACCTGAGCAGTATTACAAAGCAAGGTGATAACAGCAGGAAAAACCAAGGATCTGCCAGTTTGGGATTGAAACTTGACTGCTGCCTCCCAAATAGATTGAAACATATAGAGTTCAATGGGAGGGATAGGATGATATGAATTGATATAGGACATGAGAAAAGCTTGCTTGAAATACACCTTAGAGGACTGAGTAGTAGGCACAATGAGTGACCTAACAAAGAAGCCTAGAAACTTGTAATATTCAGACATGTATTGGCTGCTAGGGTATTTCCCAAGTGGAGACAGTGTAGGAGAAGAATAGAATTCTTTGGCCAATGACTCAAGAGTGACAGAGGATTTGAAAGCTTTGATTTTCTTCATAACATTCTTCTCTGGAAGGGGTAAAGACATTACTTCCCTAATCTTGGCAGGAGAAATATCAACATCACAGTTTCGAACTCTAACAAATATAGGATCATGGGTGAGAGTTTTGACTTTTTTGGATATTTTGATAGAAAAATTGGCATAGAATTCCCTAACCATTGATAGATTCACTCTAGACACAGAGGCTAAAGCTTTAATCCAACCAAATTTCTCAATGAGATCAAAACACTCAGGAGGCAAGTCATCAAATTTGAATGTTCTTTCAAACACAAGAGGCCTAGCCACAGTGACTGACATATATAGACTTCTTGCATTGGTAGACACAAACCTACTCAAGGGAGGAATAGGGACATTAGATACCTGAGGAGACCTTTTCTTGGGAGGCAGATCAAACTTGGTAGCAGAAGGAGCATAAGGTTTCTTTGAAGCAGTGGGTTTCTTTGATGAATAGGGTTTTGAGGAAGCTGCTTTCTGCTTTGGTGGAGAAGAATCCATATGTGCCTTGCCTTTGTCTTTGGAAGGAGGTGGAATGGTATTGACAGATCGTGGAGATCGTCGAGGTGTAGCTTCATTGACATTCATTCGATTTGGACGAGGAGCAAAGACATAAGTCTTGCCTTTCTTGAACACAGTCTTCTTGCGAGCCGTTTGCTTGACACGACGGGAACCAGGAGGATATAATGGGGATGGAGGAGCAGCTTGTGATCCTGGAGTGGCATTGACCATGGGTGACTCATCAAAAGAGGAGACCTTTTTTGAAACTTTTGCCGCCACAGATTCATCAATAACATCCGAAGCTTTACGCTTTTGAGGGTCAACTGGGGGCTCAACAGTGACCGGAGTAGTGGCAGTAGCCGGATTGGGGGTTTCCCAACGATCATCACCTTGTTCTGTCTCAACAGAGAGACTTGGAGCAGTGAAAGTATCTATTGGTGGAGATCGAACGGGGGAGTGAGAGGGATCAGCTCCAGAGGTCTCTTGAAAGCTCGAAGAAGGATTAATGGACGAAGATGAAGGATTGAGACGAGCAGATTGCCTTGGTCTAGAGGAGAGAGGAATATTGGGTCTTTTGGTTCTGGCCATTTTTTGTGAGTGCATGCAACAGAAGATGGAAGTGATCAACAAAACCTTTCTTTTGGGAGAGAATATTAAGCAAGAGAGAGGTATCAGAGTGAGGTGGAGGTTGAGATAGGTACGGTTATGGCAGCGGAGATGGGATTGGGAACGACGATGAGATGACCGGTGGTAAAAACAAAGGTTTTACTTACACAAATTATCTTGTCAAGTACAATGGGCCATACCCCAATAATCAACTTTTATCTTAGCCCAAGCTAAGAAGTACACTCCACCTTTTAAACAATAGTCCATAGGATATGATGGGTTTTGGAACAAGTGTCCAACCCAAAGATTAACTTGTGACTTTGTTTGGAACCATAGTTCAAATAGAACTCATTTAGGCTTTATGGGTGTAACTAGGAGAAACTTGGAGAGTTTGCCTTTTTGCAAAGTCAAACATGATAATATCAAGACAAGTTTAGCTACAGAACCCGAAATCAAGGGGTGTTTGCTTTATATTCAAAGGATTTGACACTCCTCATTTTGTTAATTAATTTTAACAAGTTAAAGGACATTTTACAGCTCATGGCAAGTTCCTTCTTGAAATGCAAAACAAAGTAAGTACCCCCCTAGGTTAAAGTCTCCTACGAAAATACACACACATATAAAAATATATATATAAAAATAAAAGAGTACTTAATCAAGCATGTAAGCATAAAGGTACATATAACACATATCTTGGGAGATATAACCGTATCCTTTTTCCGGAGCATGAGTTTATGAATTTAATAAATTTTCTCAAAAGAGTTCAAGAAACTTTTGTTGTTTTGAGAGACCCCCCCCCTTTTTTTTTGCTTTCATTTGCATTTGAGGTAACTCAAACATTTGATGCTTTCATTTGGATATGTTTCAAGTGATGAATTTTGTCCTTATGTCCATCTGAAAAATCGTCCTCTTAGATTTATGTAACAAAGAGGTTATCATTGACTCCCTGAGCGCATTGCTCAAAAGGGCAATATGTATAACAAAGATACTCGAAGGATAACAACTTCAAATCCAGGGGAGGATAGAATGAATTTCAGGGATCCTCAAATGATTGGCGCCCATTTATAGATTTTTGTTGGGGCTTATATGTATATGCATTTGCATACCACTCAAATCATAGAGAGACTGGCATTTAATTTTTTTTGAACAGATTAATTAACTCATTTTATGATTTTGTTCTTTGATCTTTTGTATAAAGAAATATCTCCCAATATTGTGTATATATAAGTTTATGAATACAATCAAACTTCAATATATAGTAAATAAAACGAAATTTTTTTGTTTTATTTAATTTTTTTTTTAAAAAAAATAAACATAACTTTAAACTAAGGAGGAGCAAATACTAATTGTTTCTCGTGCATAGCTGAGAACCACTTATCATCACAAAAGGATTCTTTGACATTATCAATACTAGGTACAAAACCAAAATGTGATATGATATTCCTTACTTGTTGAGTTTCTGATATGTGGAGAGGCTGGATAGTAAGGGTGGTATCTATCCCTGAGCTGACATGATCAGTTTCATGTTCATTTCCATCATCATTAGATATGAGATTTTGATCATCAGTGGGAACATCTTTTTCAGCTGAAGGAGATGAGGTAGTGACAACCTGATCAAATGAGGAAGATGTGTGAGTACGGGTAAACTTACCAATTTTATAATCATCACACATACCTTGTGGTTTGCCAGCAAGTTTTGGTGAACCTCTTACCATGTCTTGATAAAAAATCTTTGTCTGTCTCCTTTTCAACTTTCTACACAAAGGTCTGATGTGACCAATAACTCCACAATGATGACAAGTTGGAACAAAACGTTTACAAGGTTTTTCAGATTCCAAATTTTGGCTTTTGACAAAAACAGTAGGTCTTGTGGGTCGTGAGTTTTCACCTTTCTCATCACCTATACCAAATTTATTCTTATCAGGTTTGCCAAGACCATATATTTTGGTCAATTTTTCTGAACCTATATTAAACTTTTGAAACAGTTGTTGAGATTCATCTAGAGAATTTTTTAGATCAAGTTTCTATTCCAACAAGGTGGACACAAGTCCAAATTGAGTGTCCAAGCTCTCTTGAAGATACATGATATTATTCTCAAGACAGGTTTTTTCAATCTTCCATTTGGCTTATAGAGAAACAAATTTTTCTTGAATTTCAACTTTTGTCTTCACACTTATTGATAGCTCATTTTGAAGAGTTTCAATTTTAGTGATCATAGACGTAGATGCAGCACACATTTCTGTATACGTGCTATCCAAAATATTTTCGGATTCACTATCCTCTTGGGAGTCATATAAAATAACAGAAGCCATGAAAGCAATTTTTTCTTCATCATGTTCTGAAGTAGATTCTGATTTACTATCGCTCCATGTAGCTTTAAAACTTTTATGGGTTTTGCCTTTCCTGTTTGCACAGTCAGCGGCTTTATGCCCCACACCAGTACATTCAAAACATCTTATTTGATCATCCCCTTTTTGTGTAGATTTTGGTTTGAGGGATATATCATTTGAGTCATCATTGCTTCTAGGATTTCTAGAGCTAGAACTTGTTTTAAAACTTTTTGAAGAGTTTTTGGATGAATAAGAAGGTTTCCTATTTTTTAGGAACTTTTCAAACTGTTTTTGTCATGTATGCACATTCTTCAATAGAGTATGAAATGTTTTGATCAACATCAGATTCTTGCTTAAAAGAACTAAGAGCAATGACATTGTTTCTTCCTGGTTTAGTTCTCTTAGCTTCATAAGTCTTTAAATTTCCAACAAGCTCATCAAGAGAGTAAGTCTTCATATCATGAAATTCTTCAATGGTGAGTTGTTTAGGAGCAAAATAAGAGCTTACAGATCTTAAAAATTTAGAAACAATAACTTCTGGTTCAAGAGGACTTCCTAAGCCTTGACATTGGTTGGTTATGCTAAGTAATCGACTATGATAGTCATCAATAGATTCTTCTTCTAGCATAATTATTTGTTCAAAATCAAGAGTCAAGATTTGGAGTTTTTGAGCTCTTACCTTAGAGTTTCCTTCATGAGTAGTCTTCAAAGAATCCCATGCATCTTTAGCCGTTTGACAATGAAGGATTCTTCTTCTTTCTCTTTCTGACAAGGCTGAAAATAAGCTATTAAGAGCCTTAATATTCATTCTTGCTGCAATTTTTTCAGCCTCGGTCCAAAGGGATTTGGATTTTATCTCAAGTAATTCTGGTTTGTCCGGAGATGGAATCATTGGTGGAGAGTATCCATCATCAATAGCATCCCATTGCTTTCCATCATCCTGCGACATTAGAAAAGAAGACATCATGATTTTCCATTGAAAATAATCACTTCCATCAAAGAATGGTGGAACATTGATGGAAGTAGAGCCTCGAATCATTCTCGGCTCTCAGAGGATCTCACTAATTAATTTAGTGGCCGCTCTGATACCACTTGAAGGTCCTTGTGGAGGGGTGATTAGGCCCTTAATTACTTTTGATCGAAATGTAATATAAGACTGTTGTCAGGGATAGCAAGGTGTTGTTCTATCCTGATAACAGTTTAACAAAGGAAACAAATTGTGCAATATGTAGATGAAACTAATAACACAATTATGTTTCTAAAAATGGCAGAAACCCCTTTCTCACAGGGATGAAAACTGCCTTATTCTTTCACTATGTAACAACTCGTATTACAAGACTGTAGTTCTGATAATAGCAAATATCGGTGTTATCCTTTCACTAGACTCGCGCGCTAGATCTAAGAGCTATACTCCATCTTGTTTTACAGAGATTTACAATTGAAAGATATACAAGTTTCATACATGAATCTAGTTATCGCGCAACTAACTCACTATGACCACTTGAGAAGCTTGCAACTACCAATCCAACCTCATGGTATGCAAGATGTATGCATGAGCATAAAAGGGTGTCTTATGAAGTCTTTAACACAAAAAGATCAACATAAAAGAGCTGTATAAAACAAACTCAGTTTTTAGAGAGAAAATGAACAATTACAATTTTCCCTACTAAGCAAATTAACAAGCTAAAAACCACCAAAGTAGACATGGGGAGCTTGTGCCTTATATAGGCCAAGTGCAATGGCCTATGAAGGAAGCCAGATGCTGCCAGCCAAGTGAATGAAAAGGAGTAATAAACAGGTTTTAATCCCAGCCAAGTAATCAAAACTTGACAGCCACATAAAGGGTGTGTTATACTTCTCTCCAGAAAATATCTTCACTTTAAAGGATAAAGATGAAGATTTAAAGATTAAGTTTGTAAGAAACAAAAACTTATCTTTCAAACAAAGTCACTTGATCAGAGAAGTGTTTTAAAAGTGATTTATAATCATTTTGAAGCTGGAAGATATTTTTCAGAAAGGAACAAAACGTTCCAGGGGCTTCAGGGATGGAAAACACCTTTGTCATCCTCAGTGAAAAACAATGAAATGCATATGCATGCTTTTTACCTTTGAGACCATGAGGTTGTCATGATACAAGGTTGATGGTCTCTTTATCTTTATTCTTCACTTGAAAGAGTCTTCCACACCATGTTTTGTTGAGTAAGAGATATGTCAATAACAATCTACCTTCACAATGAGTTGTTTTTATTGCTTATTTATCTTTCTCACATACCTCCAAATACTTTTGCACGTTCTCGATCAACTTGTTGTGTTGAACAAAGGCGTCGTCTTCGTCGTCAAATTGATTACCGCCTTCATCGAATTCTACGGTAGGAAGTGAAGACCACATTAACATGTCTTTCCATTCCTTGCAAAGAAAGCTCATACGAATAGCGACTTTAGTTGTAGCAAGTCGGAAGATTTTGTTAATAACCAGGTTGAGTAAGTGAGGCAGCGGCTTTATTGGGATGTCGACGATGAAGGTGGCTATGGTGTGGTATTGTTTGGGCTCAAAAATTAACAGAACATTTATTTTAATACTTGTTAGGCCTCTGAGATAAAATGAGCCGACCACATGCGGCCTTATTGGAGCTGCGAATCGGGAAAGAATATCTATGCGATTCCTAGATAATCTAGAGGCAAGATATTATTCCTAATCAATAAAATTATATTGTCAAGCGAGGAGGATCAGAGTGCTTACCTCTATAAATAGAAGAAGCAAAGCAGATTTGCGGACCTCTACACTCATACACAATTTTTACACCAGGAAATCTTACTCCACTGCGAGTAGACAACCAGCGAACAACGAGCTCAGGATCTAAGTCACCCGACATAGCGTGGGGATTCTAAAGATCTACGGAGTCACACTATCTGGTGTTCCCGACACCACGTCCTTAGGATTGGTCTGCTTTATACTTGCTTGAGGGTGTAAAGTATCGATTTTTTGTGGCTCGACAGAGAGACACGAAGCTTACGTCTTGTATCAAGACAAGTAGGACTCAACGAGCGAGGTTGGTGCTCTCCTTGCTACAATCGTTTGACAAGAAGCAGAAATTGCACGGCGCACTACACAACGACATTCTGCCCTCGACAGTAGCACGCCTCGCACACAACACATCAACAAACAGTGGACACAAAAAGAGACAGCACATCCGGTAATCCTTCAAGCCTTCGATTAACTTGGGATATTTTGGGGGCATTTCACTTTGTTATACTCGAAGCAAGCAAACCCAAATGTAATGGACTAAGGTCTTACGCATCCCTTGTCAACTCCTCGGTTTTCTCTTCATGGTCACACTTGTCACAGAAGATCATGCATATCTGCAGGTAAATGCACAAAACAATATCCACTTTTATTAGTTACTGTACGTTTGAATAATTTTTTTTGGGTATCCATCAAAAGAGTACCAAGAAAACTCCAATGGCATTCTTACGGAGTTATATATGGTATGCGCGCAATACAAAAAACCTGGTTGAAAACTCCAAGAAACTCCCGTTGTTTGTGTTTGATTGGTTATGGGTGTAGGAACAAGTTATTGGAAGATATACATTAGCGAAAGAAATTGTTAGAATTAGAGTTGGATGATAATACTGTATTAGACTCAAGTAAACACTGAAGGTCAGAGAATGCATTACAGTTTCAGTTTCTTGCTTAGGCGACAATTGCATGTCGTAATATTTGCATGAGGTATTAGCAACATGGCATGTTTAACATGCTAAATGACGTACTGTCGTGGTCATATCATATCTATCGATTTATCTTGGGGTAACAATGCAGAAGATTTGATAATTTGAAAATCAAAATGGCTCTATGAACTTAAGCTGTCAAAGTTTGATAATTGATATGTGTTTACTGCTACCCCCAAATTGTTGGCAAATTTGTCGTCGCCAGTGGACGATGTAGAGCTCGATCATTTTTTAGTTTTCAATATTTTCTTCTGATGATTCAGCTTGGGACAATTTACATTCATGTGATCATGCATGTCAACTGTAGTCCAGCTTTAATATTACTCAATTTGGTTCCATCAATTGGACTTTTCTAAAACGTTTTATGGCAAGTCAGAAATCCTATTAGGAATAAGAACC
Organism: Geum urbanum; assembly: GCA_946800695.1. Lineage (NCBI taxonomy): Eukaryota > Viridiplantae > Streptophyta > Magnoliopsida > Rosales > Rosaceae > Geum > Geum urbanum. Next base: position 40,413,241 of record OX327017.1, on the reverse strand, counting down.
CTAGTGAGACAACTAATTAAGTCTTATTTAAGTAGTATATAAGTAATGACCTCTTGCCTCATTGAGATGTACGTTCAAGAAGTCGAGCGGTGTCATGGCAAATCAGAGAAACATTCCACAAACAATGAAGTGGACGCTGGAGCACCACAAGCTCGTCGTAGACACGGTGCTCCGCTATGGCGAAGCTCGATCAAAGTGCTCCATAGTGAGAAGGATGATGAAGACGGTGAAGGGTCTTACATGGTCGTCTGCGTTTTACCATTATTGCCAGATTCAGCAACTACTGAAAGAAACTCGAAAATATGTACTGTCATCCAATCGCCGCCGTAAAGCCACACCGCGCCGGAAACCTTCTTGTGAACTCAGTGTTTTGATGGACGATTTGGTTAGAGACTTGAAGAACCTAAACGTCGACGAGCCTAAGCTATCAAAGTGGACACTAGAGCATCACAAGCGCGTCGTGGATACTCTGACAAACCAGGGTGGCCTTGACAAGCCAAAACCATTGAGGAAGACGGCGGTTGAGGTTTTGAAAACGATGGAAGAGGAGCGTCGTCAGGGTCTCACCGTGTTGATGATAACAAAGCATCTAGTAGGGTTGCACTATTTACAGAGAGGAACTCAACAAAAAATAGATGAAGTGGCAAAGAAGAGAGGTGAACATGGCAGCGTCATGAGAAAGCTCAAGAAAGTGAAGTGTTCATTGGGACATAAGAAGAAGACTGATCAGTTCTTGCCGAGAGTAATAGCAACGGGCGTGTATCTGCAGCGAGCACAATTTCACGGCAGCCTTATGGATTATATCACCGGAATAAGAGAATTATATATCGATCATCCACTAGCTTAAGAATGTGGCACAGTTAATTTGTGTCGTTGTAATTACTTTTTGCTAGAACGTACAACGTACGTGTACGTGTTGGCATCTTAATTAGTTACTTTGAACCTAGATGAACAGTGTAGCGAGATCAAATAGATGGTCGATCTCAGACTGTTATGGTAGATAAGGAAATAGTATAAGAGAGGACCTAAATCAAAGCATTTGGAAGCAACGTTAACAATACCTTAATCTGATTTTGTTTCTAATTAGATTCGAACGTACGTACGTACTATCCCAGTTGTGCTTATGAAACTACTATGACTCTATGAGTATGAGGCCACGTACGTACTATCCAAGAGAAATTGAGGAAGATCAAATACAATTAACAGACATCAAATTCTCATAAATTTAGATCCCTAAACATGCATACTAAGCGTGCACTCAAAGCATACAAGATAGAAATCATCAATGTAAAATTAACAAAAAAATCTCATCCAAAAACATAACAAAATAATATTAAAGTGTATATATTATCTAAACTTTATGTGCAAGACTACAAAACAGCCCCTTAACAAAATATTTAGCTACTCATAGTATAAAAAGAAAAACCAAAATAATATATAGAAGAAATTGATACAAACGAGATGATGAAAGACGGAAGAACTTGGCTTGCTGTTGATCCTCTTCCCTTCCTCACGTCTTCTCTTCCTCTGTGTCGACTTCTTCTTGGTTTTTTCTTCTTCTTCTGTTTTTCCACTTCTTTTCTATCTCCAAAAGTCCCCAGCCGTCCTGCTACTTATATGTAACTTGATTAAAAATCCTAGCACAAGTTCACGTGCCAAGCAAATTCAATCAAAGTCCACTATCTTGTATTTGTTTTATATTTGGTCTCTTCCTTCAACTCACCCCAAACTGTCGACTCCTTCCTTTTTTTCTCCTCCTCTTTCTTAGTCTTCACGTGCTCCATTAGAGCATGTACACCGGATCGGAAAAACAGCACGAGCAGCCTCCAAAAGTAGGTGGCCCCCGCCGGCGACAGCACGAGCCAGCCCAAACGACATGCAGCGGTGCTTCCTCCCCCTGGCGATCGCCTGTTGACCACAGCTCGAAGCTCCAACACGAGCTCGATCACACTATCGTTGGAAACACTATAGCCGACGAGATTTTTTTATCTCGTCGGCTGTCGTGCTTGAGCAAACCCATATTGGCGATGCAGCGGCGGGGGGGGGGGGGGGGGGGGGGGGGGATCGAGCCGCAACCTGCTCATTGACGGATTGATCAAGCAAAGTTTGTTCCGGTGATTGCGTGATCGCCTGGCGGAACCCACGCCTCGTGGGTGACATCAAGCGCGTCATTTTTTCTTCTTCCAGGCGCATGCATTATAAGTGAATTTTTTTTAATGGACGAATAGGAAGCTACCGCGTGGTTTTTGCTGGCCGCTTTTAACTTCCAATTGGCCAATTAATCCGGGTCTTTGATTTTGATTTCTAATTTTAATCCAACTGTTCTAATTCAAACTCAACGACACTTTTTGTATTCAACGGAAATAAACGGGAATAAATCCAAAAAATTGTAAAAAAAATGAGCATGAAAAATCAGAGACTCGCTTGCAGACCACGTTCTTAATGAATGCCTTTAAGAACGCCAACATTTGATTTGAAGTTTTGTACGTATCAAGGTGTATATGCTTTGTATAATGTTACTTATCTTACACAAAAATAGATTGGAAACGTTTCATTTCTCTAGCTAATATTTTCAAATACGTAAACATATTTCCTCAATCAGTTTGCTGCTCATTACCACCCCGGAACGTCTTAACAATCGATCGCAAACCCTTTCACGTCGCCGTACTTTCCGGTGCCACCCATGATGGCCAAGTGAGATTCCGAAGCCGCACCCGATGGACTCCGAAGAAGCACATACTATCAGCAGGTTCTCTTCAAAAAAAAGAAAGATATCAAAACAGGGAACGTACACGGGCTCGATCTAATGAAGAATGCAACCTCCTACGTTGTTAAAGTTGTTGATTGCTCAATAAGAACTAAACATGCATGCTTCTAGATATATGATCTGAAATTTTCTATCAGTATTTCGATGAGAGAAATAATATTGTAGTAACGGCATGCAGTGAAGAATTACGTGTATTAACCTGAAGTGATGAGAAGAGATTAGAATTGAGTGTTCTTGGTGGACATGCGACCCAAAAAAAATATTTAACTAAATTATAAGTGCAATTATGTATGTATTAGAAATAGGCACACATCTTAGGATTGGGTGTGTAGTAGTACAAACCGCACGGCAGTTTGTCTTATGATCTTCTCTCTTTGTAGTTTTTTTTTTGTTTGTGTATTTTATCTTTATCTCTCTGAATATTTTTTTTTTGGGTTAGACATATATGAGAGGAGGATATTTTTTGGGTTTTCAAATGTCCATCTCTCTTAATATATAGAAATGTACGTATGAAGTACTAGCTATAAAGTTAGACAAAATATTTATGAAATAGTATCGTAAATACGTACTTGGTTCATCTCCATGCCATGTGCAATTTAGGCGAAGTATATACACTCTCTAAAACATACGTACATCAACCGTACCCTAGTTAGCTGCTGGGCTTTCACTTACATATACCGTTACAACACTTTATACATGGACAACCAATTTTCTAACGACATTATTTAAAATATTGTCATTTTGTTTGAAAAAAGACTTCAAATTTTAGTTAGTACATTTTGAAAATTTGTATCAACAACATTACTTAAATTATAATTATATTTCAACAAATACTTAATTTTGATCGATTGTTTTAAATAAATAATTAAATATATATATATGTGTAATTATTAATTACATTTCAACATAAAAAGAAATCATTTATTACATTTTTGCTTATTCTCATTACCTATATTTTTACTTTTCGATATAAGAATAGAGGATGAAAATTTGAAATTTAGGGATTCGTTAAAATAGATAGTTATATTGGAGATCTGCTGGCAGGGACGGCCTTTGACAAGTGCCAGAGGTGCGATCGTACAGGGCCTCCTATTTTTCGGGGGCCTCCAAATTTTAAATCGTCTAAGTTTAGGGTAAAGTTTCTTTTCTAAAAAAAAAAAAAGTTTAGGGTAAAGTAAAAAAAAAATGTCTTGCTATAGAAATTTTATTTGCAATAGTGTATGGAAGAGTTTGAAACATAATTTTGCCAGTTTAACTAATAGTATGGTTAATATGAATAACTAATATATCTATATGTTTGCCATTTCAATTTGTTATATACTTGAATAAACATCACGTAAGTTTGGGTGGTTATGTGTAAAAAATACCTATGAATTCAGTTTACAATAGAGAACTAAGAAAATTAATTGAATTTTGAGAAGAAAAAAATAATAATGAAACGTATATAAGAATATATAGGTCATATTCTAATTTACACACTAGGCTGTTAATTTTACATAATCTGTTTGCTGGAGTTAATATTTGATAATAATTCTTATATTATTAGATAAATTCTTATATAGGGGATATAGTCGATATACTGGAGTTTGCTCTGATACTCTTTGGAGTTTCTTAATTTTACACATTTGGAATATGGGGAATATTGCTTGCAAATGGTGTAGCGTCAATGGCGACTAGCCAATACATATGTTGGTGTGTGGAGAGTGTCTAGGATTATATCAAGAAATTTATCAAAAAATTAGATGACTCGATTTATTGAATTAATTTGGAGATAATGAATATTGAATCCTAAAAATCTTATATTTGTTTGGAACAATTTGATTTAATTTTTTCGCATGCATTGATTTGTTGCCGATTCGGTGCACTCCAAATTGGCAAATTCAGTTTCATCCAATATCACAATTCTCCTCAAGTTCTTCTAAATGCATGACCAGGATTTTTGGTGAAAAGAAAACCTACATATATATATGTTGTATTAGATCTTTGATAATACAAAACTGATCATTCTCTTAGCTCGAGAATATAGAGTTCACTTTCATGTAGCTTATATGATCATCCTCATGGAAATTAGATGTCTTTCATGTAGCTTATATGATCATCCTCATGGAAATTAAATGTGATATACATGTACCTTCATACTTACAGACGTTTCGACTTGAATAGTTCAACGAAAATTAAATAAGCACGAAAAATGACAGCCTTGCTTGCAGACCAAGTTCTTAATGAATGCCAACATTTGATTTGAAGTTCCGTATCAAAGGCCGGTGTATCAACTTTCTATATTGTCACTACACAAAAAGAAGTTGGAACGTTTCTTTTTTCTACGAATCGCATGTAATGCAAATTAACACTTGTCTTCAAACTTGAAAATCAAATACGTACACAGATTCAAATATTGCTACGTGGTATAAACAGTGAACTCCAACAAGGTCTCTGCTCCATCAGTCTGTTGCTCATTACTGTTTCTACCGAATTACGCGCGGGGGCGTAAAGGGGTAGAAGCAACAAGAAATAGACTTGCTTCCCTCTTCTTTTGGTGCGTCCGAACGGTGGGGCTGTTCGGATGGGCGGGCTCTTCCTCTTCTCTCGGTGGTGCGTGCGGGATCTCCTTCCTGTCGGGTGCTTCCTTCTTCTCTCGGGCGTTCGGGTGCAGCTGTTAGAAGAATACAACAATGAAGCAGGCGGTCAGGGGTCAAGACGGGGTGGCCCGCCTTCAACGCTCCGATGCCTAAGTCAGAATATGTATTGGATATAACAGTCAAGCGAACGTGCGAGTAAGGTGATATAGATCGGGTGAGTTTGTGAGATAAGAGATTGAATCAGAGTGTATACTGCTGGGTTTCAATGGAATCTAAGATTGATTGCGATGGATTTAAGTCGAATCAATGGGATGATCTTACCTGTAATAAATACCTGATATATAAAGGTGGTTGAGTTTGGAACCTGGTGTTGTTCTTCGATGTGGGACTGGTGGATCCTGCTGGTGTGTGATTCGTGTGTTCGGGCGTGCGTCCACCGGGCGCGTGTGCGCTCGGATGGGGTGGGTCTGGTGAGTGAAGTTGGAGCCTTCTTGGTGTTCTTGCATGTGGTGCGGTAGGTGTTGCTAATCTGCTTAAGTGGATAAGTATGTTAATCGTACAACTAATTACACAATACTAACAAGTCCCCCAATTCCCCAAGTCAAAGAGCACTTTCTTGACTGGGGAGTTGAAAAAGGGTGGTGCGATTAACAGGAATACTTATCCGGTTGAGCAGCGGTCATGAACCTGTGACCCCCCAAGTCCCCCAACTCTCCGGTCAAGAAAGGGCTCGCATGACGGAGCGGGACCTGGGTGTCCGAGCGTGGACCTGTTCGTCCGGTGGTGTACCTGTTCCTGTTCCTGTTCTGGGTCCGGCATCCCAACTGATCGTGCTAGCTGGGATCCGCACGCCCGAGGGGTGCCTCTGGAGACAGTTATGATATAGCAGATATACGAATATAGGGGCGAATGAGCAGATAGACAAGTAAGTAATTATATATGGGATGCAAATGTTTTTCGTGACACAAACGGTGGGATGCCGCTGTGCACCGCGTACGTCAACGGGGAGACCGTTGCGCACGGTGTAGCGTCAACGGAGTGATCAAGACCGCGACGTACAAACGCGTACAGAGGGATGGGGACCCGTACCCGTACCGTCTTCGATCTTAGTACGCGCAACAGAGGGGACGTACCGCATGCCTGTGCCGTCTAATTCGGCTTGCCTTCAACGCCCGGGGAGGGCGGGACCAATGCCCGCAGCGTTCATCGGTCATCGGCACGATCAAGGGGGGACGGACCACACGCCCCAAGCCATCCGATGTCGGCTTGTCGTTCGTTAACGTTACGCTCACGGAGAGGGCGGATGCTACACCCCGTGCCGCCCATCGGTCTTAGCGTGCGCCAAAGAGAGGGCGAACCCCATGCCTCTGCCGCCTAATCCGGCTTGCCTTCAACGCCCGGGGAGGGCGCACCCTAGCCCGCCACGTTCATCGGTCATCGGCACGATCAAGGGGGGGACGGACCACACGCCCCAAGCCATCCGATGTCGGCTTGTCGTTCGTTAACGTTACGCTCACGGAGAGGAAGAACCTCACGCCCGTGCCGCCCATCGGTCCCAGCGCGCGCCAAAGAGAGGGCGAACCCCATGCCTCTGCCGCCTGACCCGGCTTATAGTCTTACGTGTTGTGTACGGAGAGGACGAACCTCACGCCCGTAGCGTCCATGGCGCGCGCAAGAGAGGGGACGGACCCCATGCCTGTTGCCGCCCATCGAACCGTGGGACTCAGAGAGAGGGCGGACCTCATGCCTCTGCCGTTTATCCGACCTGCCTGTATCGCGAACGGAGGGGACGTATCCCACACCCGTTGCCCATCGTTTCCAGGGACTGCAAGGGGAGGACGGGCCCCTTGCCCATTCGTATAGGCAACCTGTACTGTGTCGTGCGGGGGGAACGTATCCCACGCCCGATAGCCTCGGCGCCTGCAACCTGCCAGGGCCGAGCTAGTGTGCGGGGAGAACCCAACGCCCTTGGCGTCCGAATGGTGTTACGTGCCATGCCTGTTGCCACGTAAGCCATGCCGCCCGTTTGTTATTGCGTACGTTCAGTGGTGCTTACCGTGCGTGGTCGTGCGGGGGTGGTCTGACTTGTGTTGGACTTGGTGATGTGCTGATGGATTGGAACGGTTGAAGTGATGGTTCGATTGATCTTCTCCTGGCAAACTGCTGTGATAAGTGCTGGCGTCGTGTTTTTAATGCTGTTTGTCGTCATGATGGGCTGAAGGGCAGGCGTCGCGCGCGTGGGGCGCGTGAAGGGTTGCATGGCTGACACGTGTGAAACTGTTTGGGGGTCGTGCTAGGGTGTATTTAAGGCTGGAAGATAATGGGTTTTGCACGGTTACTGAGGAGAAGTAGGTGGACCGAGTGGTGCCACGCGTCCCAATCCTACGGTGGGCTGTGTAGAACGGACGGCTGGGGTTGTTCGGCTGACATCGAGCGAGTGCTATAAATAGGGGTAGGGGGGGGTATTGGTTCCAGCACTTGTACTACTAACAAAAACTCTGCCCAAAATTGCTGGTATTCTGCTCCTTGTATCTGCTCCGAGGTGGTGCTCTCTGTCGCTGGTATTTGTTGCCGTTGTTTTCGTACCAAGTGATGTCGTCCGAAGCCGGTGAGTCCCCAAGTTCCCGATGGTGTTTTTGGTTCCCCTGGGTGTGGTTTGTTGTGTTTTTGTGTTGTGTTTGGGTTTTTTCTGGGTTTTGCTGCTGCTCTCAAGAACAGGGCTTGTTCTTGAGGTGGGGTGGGTTAGATCCGATTTCTTGTGGGTTTTGGTATTTCTGGTGTTTGTCTTCTGTCTGCTGGCTAAGTGTTGGTCCGGGCGTTCGCGGGGCTGTCTGGGCGGGAGTCCCTCAGTAAACGCGCGCTCGTCCAGTATGGGCGAGGGCGTGTGAGTAGAGAATAGAATATTTTAACTGATGTGAAACTGTTGTACCTGATGTGCGAACCTGACTGTTTGTGTGATTGTAGCGAACAAGAGATCTGAAGCGAGCAAGCGCCGGATGCTTGGGTTGCGGGGCGGTCCGTCAGGTGTGGTGGTGAAAACTGATCGTGCGACTCCAACGGGCGATGTGGATGCACCTGTCCAACCTGTCCAAGTACCACAAGCGGATGTTCCTGTCCTGCCGGCAGGCGGTGTTGCTGAAGCCGAGACGCAAGTCGAGGCAGAACGTGAGCAACAGCTGGTCGGGCTGGATGATGATGTGGCCGAGCGGGAGGATGCTCGTGTGCTGACGCCGGTGAGCAGCGCGCTCGTGGTGGTGCCTTCGTCCAGTCAGGCGGTTGCCCCGAGCCCGGGCCCAAGTGCCTGTGTTCCAGATCCTCCTCTGGAGTCGGATGCGCCAAAGTCTCCCCCGCACGGAAAAAGTGGGGAACGTGCGCGGAAGAGGGTGCGAAAGGAAGACCCCGCTCCTGGTTCGAGCGATGATGCCATGGAGAGAGTGCGCCAGGTGCTGGAGAATGAAGTTGCCGTGCTTGCGGCCGTGCTGCCTCCAGATGAGGAAGCTCCTGCTGATGGTCTGGATGGAGTGTTCCGTTCCTGCGCCCGGTTGATAGAGCAGGCCGCCCGCCACCGCTCGCGGGAGGTTGCGGAACTTGCACGCCTCAGGGCTGGCGAGCGGAAGCACCGGAAGGCGATGGATATCGCGGTGGCTGCCAAGGAGAGAGCCAATGAGCTGGTGCGCCGATACGTCGATCGGGTGAGCGAGGCGGACATGCGGGCGGGAGAAGCTGCTGCAGTGCAAACTCTGGCCAACATCGACAGAGATAAGGCCATAGCCGAGGCGGAGTGCCTGCGCGGTGAGCTGGCGCGCGTTCGTGCTGAAGCGGACCGACGGGTTGCTCTTCTGGAGTGTGAAGTTGAGAGGCTGTCGGGCTGTCGGGCGTACGAGAGGGCGGTGGATGCTCACAGGGAGCGTACCGAAGCTGAGGCGGAAGCCAATCCAGTGGTGAGACGGATGGATCCTGGTGAGCAGGCGGAAGCTGAGATGGCGGAGTCATCCGATGAAGGGGAGGAGATGGATGTGGAAACAGGGGCGGAGTAGTGTAGTTTTTTTTTTTTTTTTTTTTTTTTTTTTTAGAGTAGGGTTGTGTAATAATCTTGGAATTTGAATGGAATATCTTTGCTTCCCGCCTGTGTGCCTTGATTTTTTTTTTTTTTTTTTTTTTTGGCATCTTTTTGAATAACTTGTGTGAGCATGCAAAGCAAAATTTCATGCGGTGGCCTATCCCCAGTCCCCCAAGTACATGGGCGGGCGGGTCAAGGGCACACGAACGCTCGAATACAAACTAACGGAAAGAAGAAATAAGTGCAATACGATCAATATAATAAGTGGCAAAATACTTCCCCGAATGCCGGACACTCAGTGGGCGGGGTGTTCTTCCGTTAGGCGCTCCTGTCCAGATGATCGGGCGGTCCGTTCCTCGCCCTCATTGGATTACTCGAAGCGTGGCCTTGCGCCGCTCGTGCGTGGATCGCTCCTCCCGATCCGTGGGTCCTAAGGCAAGGACCTCCTTCCTGCCCCGAGCCTCCGAGGTTTCCTCCCGGTTGTATGCCTGGACGTGCCCGATCCCATGCTCGGTTGGGAATCTTCCCAAGAGCAGGTGCCCTGCGATGATCAGTTTCAGTTTGCATATTCCAGGTCTCCCGAGTATGGCGTTGTAGGGGGAGGGGGTGTCCATGACGATGAAGTCCGTCCGGATCTCGCTGTGCGGGGAATTGGGCGCTCCAATCTCGACCCGCAAGTTGTCGCCTCCGATAGGATACGAGGTCTCGCCCGTGAAGCTGGCGATGCATTCGTGGTCCTGCGTCATCTTGCCGGCGGGCCGGCCAAGCGCTGTGTACGCGTCGAAGTAGATTATGCTTACGGACGCCCCGCTGTCGACTAGCACCCTCCTCACGAGGAATTGGTCGATGATCGCGTCGATCACGAACGGTAGGGTGCTGTCCCTTGGATTTTCTTCCTCGTCCTTCGCCGTGAAGCTGATGGTGGGCGCCTCCTTCCGTCGTGCCCTGGGCGCTCTCCCCGCCCCGATCGCTAGCACATCCTTGCTCGGACGGTCGGGCGACGGTTGTCTCTCCTTGCGCTTGCCCCCGGATATCGTGTTGATAGTCCCACGGGTCCTTGCGCCCACCTGGCGCTGCTGTCCTTCCGCCCTGGGAGCGATCACACGCTCGTCCATGTCCTCGAGGGCCTTCTTCAGCATGATGCAGCTGTTGGTATGGTGGGTGGTGGCGTTGTGAAACTCACACCATACCTCCGGGAGTTGACCGGTTGGTACCCCCGTCTTCGCCATGTTGTTTGGGGGCGGTATTCGGTGTCGGTGCAGGCGGAGCAGGTATTCGGGTGATTGCCCGTTGATCGTGAAAACCTCCTGTGCTGCCGGCCGGTAGCGTGGTGCTGGTGGAAAATGGGCATCCTGCGCCTGGTTGTGGTTGTTGCCCTGGTACCCGCGGTAGAAGGGCCTCTGGAAGTTCCGCCGGTACACATCCCGGTTCCTCTTGAAGCCCCCGGTTGGCCTCTCGTTGTCCGCCGGCCGTTGTTGCTGAGCGCCTGTTGCCATGGGTCCGCTGGAGCTGGGTTCGGAGGCGGCTCCGTACACCAGCGTCTCCACCAGTGCCTTCTGCACAATCAAGTCCATGATCTCGTCGTAGTCGAGATGCTCCTTCCTCACGAGTTTCTCTACGAATGGGGTGGCGAGCAGGTTGTCCATCAGAGCGACCTTGGCCACACGCTTGTCAAGGTCCCTGCACGTGCTTGCGAGCGTCCTCCATCGATTGATGTAGCTCGACAAGCCCTCGTCCGCCCCCTGGCGGACCTTCAGGAGAATACCCGTGGTGTTGTACTTCCCCTGGAGCCGATAGCGCTTCTGGAAACTCTCCGCCAGCTCGAGGAACGAGTGGATGGACCCTGGCGGGATCTCGTAGAACCAGCTCCGTGCCTCCTCCGCCAGTGTTTCCTGAAACAGGAAACACAAGGTTGGGTCCGAATATCGGGTCCCGTCCGTGGTGGACCGAAACTCGTCCACGTGCGTCCGTGGATCCCCGCTTCCGTCAAACCGGGCAATCTTTGTTATCTTCGCGTGGGGATCCCTCCCCCTCTCCAGTATGTGCGCCGAGAACGGACTGACCCGGGGGGCAAACGTCCCGCCCTGGCCGGCCAGCTTGTCCTTGCGCAAGCGTGAAACTTCCTCTGCCAGTTCCTCCATCCTCCGTAGGATCGCGCTGTTGTCCGTCGGGGGTGTCGACTCCTCCGCAGGTGAGGGTGCCCGAGCGTCGTTCCTGTTGAAAAAATACCGCTCCCCACTGGCGGTCTCCTGAGTCTCCTCGGGCTGCTCCATCTGCCGGTTAATGAGCATCTCCAGTCGCTCCTCCATCCTCCGGCGGGCCAGGCGCTCCTCTGCTCTCTCGAGCGCCGCCTCCCGCATCTCCTGGGCCATGCCGTTGATGCGCCCGTCCGCATCACTTCTGTTGGTCGTCCGTACGTTCCGCTCCGGTGAACCTGGTGGGGTTCCTCCTCCGGGTGTGTTGCCGCCGTCAGCCATTGGATCGAGCATGTGGACCTTTGGTGTCGGTGGTGTTTATACGAGGTTTGCAATTTGTAAGTTTCCCACAGACGGCGCCAGATGTTTCTACCGAATTACGCGCGGGGGCGTAAAGGGGTAGAAGCAACAAGAAATAGACTTGCTTCCCTCTTCTTTTGGTGCGTCCGAACGGTGGGGCTGTTCGGATGGGCGGGCTCTTCCTCTTCTCTCGGTGGTGCGTGCGGGATCTCCTTCCTGTCGGGTGCTTCCTTCTTCTCTCGGGCGTTCGGGTGCAGCTGTTAGAAGAATACAACAATGAAGCAGGCGGTCAGGGGTCAAGACGGGGTGGCCCGCCTTCAACGCTCCGATGCCTAAGTCAGAATATGTATTGGATATAACAGTCAAGCGAACGTGCGAGTAAGGTGATATAGATCGGGTGAGTTTGTGAGATAAGAGATTGAATCAGAGTGTATACTGCTGGGTTTCAATGGAATCTAAGATTGATTGCGATGGATTTAAGTCGAATCAATGGGATGATCTTACCTGTAATAAATACCTGATATATAAAGGTGGTTGAGTTTGGAACCTGGTGTTGTTCTTCGATGTGGGACTGGTGGATCCTGCTGGTGTGTGATTCGTGTGTTCGGGCGTGCGTCCACCGGGCGCGTGTGCGCTCGGATGGGGTGGGTCTGGTGAGTGAAGTTGGAGCCTTCTTGGTGTTCTTGCATGTGGTGCGGTAGGTGTTGCTAATCTGCTTAAGTGGATAAGTATGTTAATCGTACAACTAATTACACAATACTAACAATTACTACCCGGGAATGTCTTAACAATCGCAAACCCTTTAGCGTCGACGTACTTTCCGGTGCCACCCATGATGGCCAAGTGAGACTCTGAAGCCGCCACCCGATGGACACCGAAGAAGCAAAGACTATCAGCATAGCCACCACTCTCAAACATAGCAGTGAAAGCCATGGTCTGACTAGTACCTTCTTCAGAGCTCACCACATAGAAACCTTGTGCCTTGCCAACCAAGCCAGAACCTAGCTCATGCCCTTCGGTTAACTCATCGTCGAAAACACTCATGGTCCCGAACATGAGGTTTTGGAGTGTGGATCCTCCCGGAAAGAGCTGTCCACCATTGTTGAAATTGTTGTTGTTATTGTTGTTGTTGTTAGTGACAACGTTTTGTATGGTGCCACTGAGTCCAGTGAGGAAAGGGATGTTGTTGTTGCTTAGGATACCATTGTTGTTGTTGTTCTGTTGAACACCATTGTTAAAGGGTAAGACTGCTCCGTTTGGTTTGGCAAATGGTACTTGACCGTTGGCTGCAGGGCTGTTGACTATTCCGGTCATGGCTCGAGCCGAGGGATTCGATCCTCCGAGGATGTCATGGAGGAAGAACACCAAGGTATGGTCATCAGCTGCATTGTTGGACACAACCGGTGGCTGCTCCTCGAGAATTCGTGCCGAACAAACGGTGAGGGTGAGGGCGTAGTAGGTAGGCTGTGGCTTTGAAAAACAACATTTTGTGAGCTTCCATGTGACTATGACAAGGGGATTGAGCTTTTGGGAGTTGGCAAGTTTTGTTCTTTAGAGTTGTGGATAATGGATTGAAGGGTGTGTTTCTGTAGATGCATATATATAGCTTGAGGTTTTTGAAAGGAGTAGGTTGAATGGAGTTAGTGCAAGTGTGCAACTCTTTCCTATTTTAGTGTAATGGTTAGGCACCTTAAGTTTGTGTTTAAGAATTGAGACGTAATGGCGTTGAAATTGAAAGAGCTACATGGTTTGACTTGTATAGAGGGTTAGGTCAACAAAGGAAGATCCACTCTTGCTTTCAAAAAGCTAGAATCACATCACAGCCTTAAACAGAATGTATGTGATTAATTATTGAAGTCTTCATTAGAAAACAGGATTAAAACACATCAGAAAGTCATCAAAAGCAATCTGATTTCACTCATATAAGAAAACAGCTGAGTCTACACATCCTTTTGAAGACTTTCAATTGATCAAATTGTAGCTACATCTACCCCAATAATCCCAATATCTTTTCTGTAACTCGCTTAAAACGAAAGTAATCTCAACCAAAATAGGAAGAAAAACACTGGTGTTTTCAAACTCTCTGTGCTAAGTTGCTAACAAACTCTTCTACAAGCTCATCAAACAAGAATCTCTCTACTTCTGTACCAATAGACTCAATATCATCTCCTAAGTCTAACCTCACGATTTCGCTTCTTTTCAGCTTCTCTTCCAAGTTCTTTCTAGTTTCAACTCCTTCCTTCTCTTGAGCAACAAGCAACCTCCACAGATCTTCCTCTACCATTTCTTGGCCAGGCTGGGATTTAATCCTTCTAGAAATAGGCTTTCTCCCATCAATACATGGCTGCAGAATCTCTATCAGCCCGTCATTTATACGATCAAACAGTAGCCTCCTTGATAGCATAAACTGAAGTCTGCAGCCACTGGATCATGCACAAGAACTCAAACACGTACTGCACACAAAGAACATTCCATAAACAACCAAGAATTCTAGCTACTGTGATCTGTAGACATACCTGTTTTGTCCTTACTGAGTGCCATTGTCTCTGAGCTTGAAGATTGATTCCTGGAAGCAATAAGCCTTCTGCAATTCACTACACTTGCACTCCTGGATGGGGCAGGGCTTGATGTGTTCTATTTCGTAGTGATTGCAGAGACTCTTGCTCTCATATATATATTGTCTGTAAAACCCTTGTCCATCACAGAGTTATATTCGAATCTGTATAGAACTTCCAATGAGAATACTTATTCACTTATGACAGCTCTTACAGCTACCTATTGGATTCCTAAGCTGATAAGGAATGTACACTTATCAGTTTACAAGGAGTTGCAATTCCTCTATACTCCTTATCAGTATTCAAGTACATTCCCATTGTTAATGAACCTACAGACAGCTTAGTGACAAGTTCATCTAACAATCTCCCACTGAACTGTCACTTACTGTTTATAACAATAGAACAATGTATTCTTATACAATAGCTGAAGTGTGCACTGAAGTATAGATCTGCATAAAATCCAAACAGTTATGTCTTTGTACATTTTCTGATATAGAATCAATAACCTAAACACATTTAACAAAACATGCTAGTTATAGATCACAATATCCGAATCAGTACAACACATGAACTAGTGAAAAGAAATCAGAACAATGTGTAAACGTACATTTATAACTGCAGTACACAAGTTCATTGTCCAACCAAATGCTATACCAATGAATAGCTCAAAATCAAACACAAGGCTTAAACACTGATGGATCTGTGTTTGTAAGTCAAAATCTGTATATACAAAAAACAAATTCTGTATACCAAGTATCCATCTGAATAAAAGAAAACTGACAGATTATAACCAAAATTCACAGAAACTAAATACATCAACACAATACTTCAAAAATTTCTGAATAATCAATGTATTTCATTTAAACTGTCAAGCTTACAAGAAAATAAGAAATTTCAAAAAAAAAAAACTTCTAAACTGAAGCTAAGAACTCATATCTCAAAATTTCATTACAAACTTTAGCTCCCACAGAATCTAAGAACTGAAATCTTCTAAAACTCCCAGACTTGAACAATGTTTCTTGAACAACGTACGCCACTGGTAGAGCTTTGGTGAAGGGATCTGCCAACTGGTTTCCAATATCTATGTGAACAATCTCAACCTCTCCATTCTTAACTCTCTTTCTCACACTATAGAACTTCAGGTCTATATGCTTAGAGTTCATTGATCTCTTGCTATTTTTACTAAAGAACACTGCTGCCTCATTATCACAGTAAACTTTAAGTTTCTTTGAGATAATATCACTTAATACTTTGGTTTCATTCAGAAAGTTTTTAATCCAAAGACCCTCACACACACCTTCATAAATAGCTATTAACTCAGCCTGCATTGTTGAGGTTGCAATCAGTGTTTGTTTCATAGTCTTCCAAGCCACAGCTCCTCCTGCAAGCAGGTAAACATATCCACATGTTGACTTTACTGAAGCTGGATAGTTTCCTGCAAAATCAGAGTCTGTATACCCTATAAGTTCTAAGTCCTTTGACCTTCTATAAACAAGCATATGATGTTTGGTTCTTTGTAAGTATCTTAAGACCTTTTTACCATCAATCCAATGTTCAGGTGTAGGATTTGATTGGAAACGTGAAAGCATACCAACTGCAAAAGCCAAGTCTGGCCTAGTGCAGACTTGAGCATACATAAGACTACCAATCAGCCTTGCATATGGCTTAGTCTCCATGTCTGCCTTTCCTGCTTCACTCTTAAGGCCTGTATTTTTGCTCAGTTTATCTCCTTTAGATATAGGGACCTCACCAGATGCACAAGACTGCATTCCAAATCTCTTAAGAATTTTGGAAATATAATTTCTCTGAGATAGTCCCAGAACACCTTGTGCCCCATCCCTACTGATCTCTATGCCTAGTACATACGATGCTTCCCCAAAATCTTTCATGTCAAAATGTTTTGACAGAAAGATTTTAGTATCTTTAAGTAACTTAACATTGCTGCTAGCTAAGAGGATGTCATCAACGTATAGGATCAGAAAGATAAAATCATTTTTCACTGTCTTAAGGTAAACACATTCATCCACTATATTTTCAGTGAAACCAAAAGATGACATTACTGAGTCAAATTTCTTATACCATTGTCTAGAGGCTTGTTTCAATCCATAAATGGATTTCTTAAGTCTACAGACTAGACTTTCCTTCCCTGGTTCAGTGTAACCCTCAGGTTGTTTCATATATATAACTTCCTCAAGTTCTCCATTTAAGAAGGCAGTTTTTACATCCATTTGATGTAATTCCATATTGTAATGAGCCACAAGAGCCATGATGATCCTAAAAGAATCCTTACTGGATACTGGTGAAAAAGTTTCAGTATAATCTATTCCCTCCTTTTGTGTGAAACCCTTTGCAACTAATCTGGCTTTCAATCTTTCTATCTTACCCTCTGCATCTCTTTTGGTTTTATATATCCATTTACAACCTATTGGTTTCTGATGCTTATCTGGTTTGACTAATTCCCACACTTCATTCTGCTTCATGGAGTCAATCTCAGCATTCATAGCTGCAATCCATTCTACAGATTGTTCAGATTCAAAAGCTGCACTGAATTTTGTGGGATCAGTCTCATCTGCAACTGTGTCTTCAACCTCTTGCAGATAAACCATGTAATCATCATGTTCCCCCCCAAATGTTGGTTTCCTCACTCTTTGTGATCTTCTCAGAATAGGTTGATCAAGGGCAGGATTTTGTTCAAATATTTCCTCATTTTGATTTTCAAAATTTTGTTCCAGTTCAACGTTTTCATCATTTGACTCTATTGTACCTTATTCAGGTACAGAACTTAAGTTTTGAGATGAATGTAAGATGGCTGTCAAATCCATATTTTCTGCAATTTCCTCAAAATCAGTAGATAAGTCTTCTAATTCTGTATTGCAGTATGATTCTCCTAAAAATTTGACTTGGTGTGTTTCAAAAAATTTAGGTGAATGTGCAGCTGAATAGAGTTTAAAACCCTTAGATTTTTCACAATAGCCTATAAAATTACAGCTAACTGACTTAGAGTCTAATTTTGAAAGATTTGGTTTGTATAGTCTAGCCTCAGCTTTACAGCCCCATACATGACAATGGTGAAGACTATGCTGCCTGCCACACCACAATTCATATGGTGTTTTAGCTACTGATTTGCTAGGGGTTCTGTTGCAAAGATAATTTGCAGTCTTAAGGGCTTCCCCCCACAGAAACTTAGGCAGACCAGATGCACTCATCATGCTTCTTACCATGTTTAAAAGAGTTCGATTTTTCCTTTCTGCTACCCCATTCTGTTGGGGATTATATGGAGTAGTGTACTGTGCTTTGATTCCATAGTTCTGTAGAAACAAGGCAAATGGCCCTTTGACTTGGCCACAGTCTGTAGTCTTTCCATAAAACTCCCCTCCCCTATCAGACCTCACAGCCTTAATCTTTTTTCCTAACTGAAGTTCAGCTTCTGTTTTAAAGATTTTGAATGCCTCAATGGACTGTGACTTCTCTGACAGTAAATAGATGTAGCAATATCTAGAAAAATCATCAATAAATGTGATGAAATAAACATTTTTACAGATTGTTTGATGTTTAAACGAACCACATATATCTGTATGAATTAACTCTAATAACTGTTGTGTTCTGTAAGCTGTTTTCTTTGTCATGTTGGTCATTTTACCTTTATAACATTCAACACATTCGTTAAGTTTTGTGAAATCAAGCTTTGGAAGTATCTGATTCTTTACTAAAATCTGTAATCTTTCTTTTGAAACATGGCCTAGTCTCCTATGCCATAAACTAGCAGAGTTTTCATTAAATCTGGTTCTTTTAACACCAGTTATAGTGTTATTCATAAATGTGTTTTTGTTTTCAACAAGATAGGTCTCTTGTTGAGGCAGAGAGCAATTCAACTTTAAGTAATCATTCTCATAAACACCAGAACCAATAAAAGATGAACCAGAAAATAACTTTATTTCAGCCAAGTCAAGAACAACTCTTGTACCAGTACTCTTAATCAAAAGAGCAACAGAAATTAAGTTCCTTGTCATAGCAGGAACCAGATAAACATTTTCCAAAAACAAAAAATTTCCTAAACCTAAGTCCAACTTCAGAGATCTTATGGCCTTGACTGAAACATTCATGCCATTTCTTACTCGAAGATGATCCTCATTTTTCCTTGGACTCCTCTCCCTTATGAATCCCTGTGTTGAATTAACAATGTGTAAAGGTGAGCCAGAATCTAACCAAAAACTTTTAGGGTCAACATTTATTAAGTTAATTTCTAAAGGAAAAATGTGAGGAGAGTTCTTACCCTTTTTAACCAACCAGTCCTTAAAGCCTGTACAATCCTTCTTCATGTGTCCCATTTTTTTTTACAAAAATAACACTTGAATTTGAAAAGCTTCTTAGCCCCAGATGCATCTCCAGCAGAAACTGTTGATGCCTTTGCTAAGGTTTTCTTTGGTTTCAGGTTCCTTTTCCAGTTCTTTCCTCTGTTTACCAGATTAACAGTAGCACTGGAGGGCTCTCTCTCTTTCTTAATCCTGGTTTCTTCATCTACACAAATGCTGATGAGTTCATTCAGGGTCCATCTTTCCTTCATTGCATTATATGAGGTCTTAAGTTGACTAAAGGTATTAGGTAGTGAATGCAGTGCAGTATGCACTACATACTCATCAGTCAAGGGCATCTCTAGTTCCTTGAGTCTTCTGGAAATATCAATGATCCTCAGAATATGTTCTCTCACGTTTCTTGTCCCACTATACTTAGAAGTATTAAAAGCCTGAGACAAGTTTGCAGCTTCAGATTTATCACTTTCCTTGAACCTATGAGAAATTTGTTCTAGGTAATCCACTGCAAAATCTGGTTCCTCAATACTCCCAGCTATGGTGTCAGAGATGCTAGTCCTAATCACATTTTTAGCCATTGCATTCTTATGGTACCACTTCCTATAGTGTTTCTTCTCATCCTCAGTACTATCAGAATCTATCCCATCCGGGGCCTCCTCAGTCAAACAAAAATCAAGTTCATTTGTCATGGATAGATAAAACTCCACTTGTCTTCTCCATTTCTTATAGTTAGAACCAGTAAGAAGTTGAATGGTTCCTAAGTTCACATAAGGCAGACCTAGAGAGCAAAACAAAAGGAAAATAATGAGTTCTTGTTCTGTAGATTATTAAAAGTAAGGTTTTATTTCTGTTTTCTGTAGATTATGTACTGTTCTTAACAAAATTGAACTAAAACGTAAGCATATCAGAAAACACAAACCAAATTTTAACATGTAACCCCAACTGTAATCAATGTCTAGCTACACCTTTGTGGCGGTAGACAGGTCATTCTGAAGTTCTAAATATCAACCTATGAAATCTAAAATTCACATTATAGATAGAAACAGTCAACATCTTTGTGACAGAAGAAAAGTTCTTAAATATCTGTAGATGAATCCAGAGTCCACATTTGATGCTGTTCTGAAACTAAATCATGCATAAACACTTCTTTGGAAGACACAAGATACATAATTTAAATCTCAGTCCACAAGCTTCTTGATTTGTTACTTAATTGATGTTTCATAAGCTTAAAAGGATTTTGTTTTATGCAATATATCAGTCTAAGATCACAAAGCATCACATACCAAGACAATGAAATTTTACTTAACGTTTCCTGCATACAAGTTCTTACTGTCTTGATTTGAAACTTCAATTTCACATCTGTTGATTTTATGTACAACCATAAGGGTTTGGGAGAAAACCAATTCTTGTATAATCAACCAGACTGTTGTATATTTGTTATGTGTGTGTATAAACAGCAGCATAGAATTTTAAGCAAACATGAACAACTTTGAACAACACACATACTGTTCATAATCAAATCTAACCAATTCAATCATGTCATACGTAATTGATTAAGGCAATACTATTAATCCATCAATCAAAACATGAAATCACTCATACATACTTTATTAATTGAATCAACTACAGGAGACGTTCAATCAGAACATACCTTGTTCTGCTACAGCGCTGCATAAAAGGTTTAGCGGGAACAAAATTTCATACAGCAGTTAATCACACAATTTTACTAACCTGGACTCTGCAAATATGGGTTTCAACATCCCTTACAAGTTTTAAAACTCGAGCAATCCCCAGACCTCCCATACATCATCTCAGAAACTGAAGCACGCGACTTCTGTTGATAGAAAAGCGCGATGTATTTGATCTGAGATGGACTGGGCCGGGTCAAGCTTATTTGCAAAGCCCATCTGAAGTTTCTGAAGTTTTTTAACACGAATTGTTCGTTGTTATTAATCTTCTTTATCGATTTAAGGTTTGATACATGATGGCTCTGATACCAGTTGATATCATAAACTGAAGTCTGCAGCCATTGGATCATGCACAAGAACTCAAACACGTACTGCACACAAAGAACATTCCATAAACAACCAAGAATTCTAGCTACTGTGATCTGTAGACATACCTGTTGTGTCATTACTGAGTGCCATTGTCTCTGAGCTTGAAGATTGATTCCTGGAAGCAATGAGCCTTCTGCAATTCACTACACTTGCACTCCTGGATGGGGCAGGGCTTGATGTGTTCTATTTCGTAGTGATTGCAGGGACTCTTGCTCTCATATATATACTGTCTGTAAAACCCTTGTCCATCACAGAGTTATATTCGAATCTGTATAGAACTTCCAATGAGAATACTTATTCACTTATGACAGCTCTTACAGCTACCTATTGGATTCCTAAGCTGATAAGGAATGTACACTTAACAGTTTACAAGGAGTTGCAATTCCTCTATAGTTCCTATCAGTATTCAAGTACATTCCCATTGTTAATGAACCTACAGACAGCTTAGTGACAAGTTCATCTAACAAAATTGCCATCACTGTGCAACATCTTCAAAGTACTCTTTTGATTCCTTCTAGAAACTAATCAAGATATGAGGAACCTGTTATATTTTAAAAACTTCAATATAATGTCATCTCCAGGAGGAGGGAAGTATGCATCTGTTATACGCCGGTGGAATATTCGTTTGAATTTGTTTTTGAATCCTTACAAATCAATCCACTTTTAGAAATAGCTTATATATATTTCACAGACAGATGCTAAGATCTTAAGGGTTTTTGAAGCTATCAGTTAGAACCATTTTATTGGCCCGTTGCCAGGCTGGTGGCAATGATGACTTTGAAGTGAAATGAGGCTTCAATGGCTCCTTTACTGCTTTGTAATATACTACTATTTGCAGCTTTTCTTCCTAATTTATTTAACATGTTTCATATTGGCAAAGTCATCGTGTCGTACAACTGCAAACAATCTCGCAATGAACAACGTAGATGTTGTCATGAGTATCAAATCCAAGGATAACAATCCGGGAAGCCGACGTCCAACATATCCCAAAACACACATCAACAAATAACCAACCACAACAACATTGTTCAGTCCACCACCGAGACCGAGGAGAACCCATGACTGTACAAACAGTAAGAGCAAAAACATAACCAATATAGATGGATCGTGGGGGGTGATAAACTCATGCCTAAGCACCCAAAATCGCAGTGGTGAGTGACTTGCACTAATATGTGGTAAAACTGGAAGATTAGAGTCACACATTGCAGGTAAAAAGCTAGGAAGCACATAAACGACATTTAGGGGTGGTATCGCGTATCGGATACCGATACTTCACACATTGCATGCAAAAATTTAGGAAGCACAGAAACGACATTTAGGGGCGGTATCGCCACTATCGCGTATCGGATACCGATACCGATACGATACGCCTCCGATACGTGTGGATATGGTATCTAAATTTTAATACGGATTGGATACGTATATATCTTAAAATGGATACGTACATATCTTAAAATTGATACGTAAGCCTGTACTTTCTCGGGATACGTGGGGTAAAATTGTCAATTTGCAGTCATAAAAATTAGTAAATCAGAAGAATAAGAAAATTGAAAACAGAAAACCTAATCTCCCGACACCGTCTTTTTCGATCTAGTCACAAGCTCCTCGGCTCGTCTTCTCTCCTCCGCCGTCTACCTCTAGTCGCGACTTCGCCCTAATCGGCTTATCCTCTCTGTGGCTCTCTCAGTCTCTCGACCCGAAGCTTCTTCGCTCTCTCCCTGCTGCCCCTGGTTCACTAATTTCACCCACCTTGTATGTTGTCATTCTTGTCCTAGGTTGATTACTTGTTTTAAACTTTTAATTGAGCTTCATTAGCTCTTGTTATGATGTTATCAAATTGATTAGGCCGATTTGCTTTCAATTCTTGACGTAATTGAAATCTGTGTTTGTAACTCACTGACTCATTGATGATTAGATGTTAGACATGTTACTAATGTTAGTGATGTTGTGATGTACGGATGTTGTGATGTTAGCATTTGTGATATTGTGATGAAGTGATGCTACACAGTTATTGAATATGGCTGACGCAAATATTCCTCCAATTAGTTCTAATGCTAGTGTCAAGGAACATGAAGTTAGTAACGTTTTTAATAAGCATGCTTGTTTTTTTTAACTATATTAGAATTTTAATGTTTTATTTAATTTTCGTATCTTTCTCTTATCGTATCCTTAATTTTCTGATTTTACCGTTTCAGCGTATCGTATCGTCGTATCTGTATCCATTTCCGTACAACCTAGGCAAAAAGCCATGTGTGATTCGATCTTATACATATATTTGTAATGAGTGCATATGCTATATGCTCTTGCTGTGTCCTACTTGTTTTTGTTTTCCTCATTTAATCTCTGTACACAGGATATGTTGACGGTGATGAGTAAAGCTTTTGCAAACCAAACTGAGCTAGCTCATTGTAGAAGTTAAATCCCTCCGGAAAGAAAACCAGCAACTGCGGCAATTGCTTTGAGCATTCTCGAAGATTGTATTTAGTGTTGATGCTTCTTTTGTGAATTGGAATATATATCAGTGTTTTGTGTTACCCAATTATTTTCTTCAGTAATGGGCTTTTGTGATATATATATGTAGATTAGAGCTGCTGAAATGATACGCAGGAACTTTTTATTCAGCAATAAACATTTAAAGATGAATTGCCTTGTACCATGAACAAAAAACAAATCAGATGCTTCAAGTTCTGTAGTGAAGTAGACATTAATTACACATTCGGAGTTGTGGACTGACATCGAATATGAACCATAGCCTCTTGCCTTTTTCTTTTTCTTTCTCTTTTCCTTTTCCTTTCTCTTTTTCTTTCTCTTTTCCTTTTCCCTTCTCTTTTTCTTTCTCTTTTCCTTTTCCTTTCTCTTTTTCTTTCTCTTGTCCTTTTCCTTTCTCTTTTTCTCTCTCTTTTTCTTTCTCTTTCTCTTTTCCTTTTCCTTTTCCCTTTTGGACTAGGATCGAGAGGGAGAAATAGCTTATATATATTTCACAGACAGATGCTAAGATCTTGAGGGTTTTTGAAGCTATAAGTTAGAACCATTTTATTGGCCCGTTGCCAGGCTGGTGGCAATGATGACTTTGAAGTGAAATGAGGCTTCGATGGCTCCTTTACTGCTTTGTAATATACTACTATTTGCAGCTTTTCTTCCTAATTTATTTAGCATGTTTCATTTGATTAAATAAGCAAGTTTGTCATACAAGTTGACAAGTTAATTAGGAAAGACAACTGGTGTTAAACAGTATGGTTGGGTGAAGGTAGTTTATGGTAGTTTTTAGCTGCATTGGTTTAATCAGCATTCGGCACAGCTTGTTGTAAGTCAAATTCCAACTGCAAGAAGCTTAACTTGTTCCGTGAATATAATTATAGTACATTTCTATCGCCAGTTTTGTAACCCGTTTGAGGAACATGGCTGAAGCATTGAGTATTCGCGCTCTCATCATCGATCTCTTTTGCCGTGTGAGCACTTTATTACATTCCTCTCTGTAACTAAACTCACTTGACATTGCATTTCTAAATACAAGTTTTAATATAGTTGGCTTCAGTTTGACATTACTTTTTCAGCAACTAGTTTTAGTACTGTGTTGGCTAGCTAGTGGCATTGTGGCAATGTGGAAACTGTTATGCCTTTCTCCTTTACCTCCCTCTCAATTTCAAGTCGCCTTTTACAGTGAAATACGGAGTAGATGATATGTACTCGTCTGTACAAGTATTGACATTTAGTTAAAGTGAGTCAAGAGTCTTTGCGTGGTGGGGTGAGAGATGGAAACCAGTCCCAACGCACTTGCTGTTCGCCTCCAGAAGAAGTTAGAAAACAATATGTGGTTCACACTTAGATCGCGAGCCAATGGTAGGGAATACCATGACATTATTGAGGCTGCGTGTTATATCAAGTGGTTGTGATAATGAGATTGACATTATTATCTGTGCTTAGCTCTCTATCCTATACTCATATTTATAAGCAACTAAAACATACATGATAGCACACCAGTTTTCAAACATGTGTTTACTGCAATTCCCATAGTTCAATTCTCTCCATTTCTTCTTCTTCCATACATTCTCAATCACTATATTCTCTATCAGTTTCAAAACATGGCTGGAGTACTGGTTGACGTTCTGCTACAGCGTTTGGCTACACTTGCCTTTGACAAGGTCGAGCGAGACTTCAACCTGGTGGCTGGGGTTAAGAATGAAGTCGAGAAGCTCACCCGCAGTCTCAAAGCTATTCAAGCTGTGCTGGAGGATGCCGAGAAGAGACAAGTGACCGAGGTCAGTGTGAGACGTTGGCTTAAGGAACTGGATGATGTCTCGTATGAGATGGATGATGTCTTGGATGAGTGGGTCACTCAAGTTCAAATACATCAAATGGAGAAGCAAGAAAACCAAGGTGAACATGCTCTTCTTGTTACTACTCCTACTACTAGTCCTAAGAAGAAGGTATGCTTCCCATTTCCTTCTTCTTGCTTTTCTTCCGGCCCAATCAGTCGGTTAATGTTTCGTCGTGATATTGCTGAGAGGATAGAAAAGCTAAATGAAAGACTAGCTCAGATTGATAATGATAAACAAAGATTCAGCTTTCAGAGCACCACAAAAGGCTCTGAATTGCCTGAACGACAACAAACAACTTCTTTTCTTCCTGAGAGAACATTTGGTCGAGTTGAGGAAAAGAGTCTTATCCTTAGCAAGATGCTTAGTGAGGGTAGTGGTCATGAAACAAGTGTTCCTCTTATCATCCCTATCATAGGGATGGGGGGAATGGGGAAAACAACTCTTGCTCAACTAATCTATAATGATAAAAGTGTCGAATCTCATTTTGAGGAGAGAATCTGGGTTTGTGTCTCGGACCCTTTTGATGGGGTCAAGATTGCTCAAGCTATTCTTGAAGGTCTAGATAAGGACTCTTCCTCGAGAAATTCAGATAAGTTGCAAACTTTGATGCAACGTATATTTGAATTGATTAGGGAAAAAAAATTCCTCCTTGTCTTAGATGATGTTTGGACCCCAGAGCCTAGTCAATGGGAAGAATTGATCAAACCTTTACGTAAAGGTGCTACGGGCAGTAGAATATTGGTGACCACTCGAAAGGAGGAGGCTACTTTGATGAATGTTAGCTCTCACTCGATCCATTTGAACAAGATGAGTGAAGAGTTATGTTTGTCATTGTTCTTTTACTATGCAAACGTTAAGGAAAGTGATAAGTCTGAAGTATTTCAAGCCATTGGCAAAGAGATTGTAAGAAAATGCAATGGCTTGCCTCTTGCTGCAAAGACATTAGGTAGCTATATGTGTAACAAGAAAACAATTCAGGAGTGGCGAGATGTTTTAAGTAGTAAAATATGGGAAAATGAAGAGATTAAAGAACCTGTTTTCAAGCCATTATCTCTGAGTTATAATGATTTGAGTCTTATTGTCAAACGTTGTCTTTTGTACTGTGTTATCTTTCCAAAAGATTACGTGTATGATCGAGATAATTTAATTCAATTATGGATGTCACAAGATTATGTGGATGTGGCAGGAAGTCTAGGAAAGAAATATTTTTATACCCTGGTAAGACGTTCTTTCTTCCAGGATATTGAGGTACATAAATTTGGGAGAACAAAGTGCAAAATGCATGATATTTTACATGACTTCTTGCAAAGTCTGGCTAACAGTGAATGGTTTATTAATGATTTTGAGCCAACGGCTAGAGTAGGAATGGTGATGGCAGGTGATGATAAGATTCGTCATCTGGCCATATTGCAAGCATCGCAAAGTGACTATTTGAGGTCAAATCTCAGATGTGAACATTTGCGTTCCCTCGTAGCTTTTGGTTCACCCATTAGCTCCATTGTGTTAGCCTTAATTTTACAATTGAAATGCCTAAGGACTTTAAACTTGTCCGATAGTGGCATTGAAGAAATACCAAAGGAGATAGGTGGACTGATCCATTTAAGGTATCTCGATCTATCTGAGAACCGCGACTTGAAGGAAATAATACATTTGAGTAGTCTACACAATCTGCAGACCTTGCGTCTTGTTCGCTGTCATGATCTTGAAAGAGTAGATTTGAGAGGGTTAACGAATTTAAGGCATCTTATGACTTTATTAAGTTACAATGTGAAGTTGATAGGGGTTGACCAATTAACAAATCTGCGAGAGCTGGATTACCTAAAAATCCACAGTGACGACGTCCAGTTGGGAGTTCTGGAAAATTTGAATCAGCTTCAAGGAGTTCTTTCTCTTATAAACGTATCACGATCGAATTCGAATGAGGCAGGGAAAGCAAATTTGGCGAGTAAGGAGGGCCTCCGTGAGCTGTCCCTAAGCTTCGGGTGGTACGGATTGACTGTTTCCAATCAACGACAACAGAATGATAGAGAAATACTGAATGCCATACACCCTCCTCCTGCTTTGGAATCCTTGGGGATCCATTACTATGGAGGCAACACCCTGCGGACAGATTGGCTTTTGTCATTAAACAGCTTGACGAGTCTTCTCCTTTGGGATTGCCCAAATTGTAAGCATTTGCCTCCTCTAGGGAAATTACCGTCCCTTGAATCATTAGAAATGAATGAGGTTGGCGTGGAAAATGTAGGTGTTGAGTTTTTGGGAATAGAAGAGGCAGAAACACCAACGTCGTCAGGATTCCTATCATTTCCAAAACTGAAACGACTCCACATCAGCAGGTCCGGCCAATTAAAAGAGTGGAAAGGAGTGGAGGAACTAAGCCAAGAGGAAGACGACGCTGAGAAGAAGAAGAAGAAGGATATTACAATAATGCCATGCCTTTCTTCTTTGGAGTTATGGGGTAACGACGAGTTACCAGCACTGCCGGACTTCCTGTGGAAGACACCACTCCGGGAATTGCGTATTGATGTTTGTCCTAGACTCCGCTGGCTTTACAGAGGAGGGGAAGGAAGTGAGAATGAGTGGGCCAAAATTTCACACATCCCAAATATCAGATTTGACTCTAAGTGGATCCAGGGGCAACATGAGGCGATGGGTTCTGGTAATTGAGGTATTGACTGTCTCTCTAGGTATATATATCATTTATCTATAATATTCATACAATGTTTGACTGATCAATTTCTTTCACAGCTGCTTAATTAAACCCAATTCCCAACTGCAACTCTCTCAGAGACATACATGATTCAGGGTCCTGTTGAATAAGGCATTTAGAGTGGCACGCATCCCAGTTCCATAGCTAGGACAGCTGGGGTTTATGGTAATGCTACATGTTTATACGATTCATCTTCGTTTATCCTAGTTTTTTGTGGCATTGGTTTAATTGCAAGTCAAATTCCAACTGCAACCAGCTTTACTTGTTCATGTCTACTTTCATCATCATGTTTTGATAATTAAGAATTAAGAGTAGCTAGGGTGCCTTCTTACTGCAATTCAACTGATGTATTGCACCTAGGTGCCGTCAAAAGACCAATCCTTGAAGAAGGCCAGGATGTCAAGCAATTTATATGACAGCTTCATGCAAACTTCTCCTCTCACCAATTTAACTCATTGGCGAGTCTACCTAAAGCAATGACATTACCATTCCCTTCTTTGAAGAGAGTTGGAAGGTCTGGCTACAAATTTGTGATGACTGGCTAGACTGCTCAAGACACAATGACATCAGGTACTTTTTCGGTCATTTTTGTTCAGAAATTTGCAGATTTGCACATCTAAAGAAATCCTGCAAGTTTAGGTGCAACTGCAAGCTGCTATATTTTATAAAGAAGATACATAATTTTGTGTTTATGTCTATATTCATTATGCTTTACCAATTTCTAGACAAAGGCCAGAACTTGTATATATATTGTTCACTTCAAGATTGTGGCCCATAGCTCTTACTAGTAC
The DNA here is from genome assembly GCA_946800695.1 of Geum urbanum. NCBI lineage: Eukaryota > Viridiplantae > Streptophyta > Magnoliopsida > Rosales > Rosaceae > Geum > Geum urbanum. The sequence continues at coordinate 40,384,598 of OX327017.1, read as the reverse complement.
AGAGTTAAGCTTGCATAATTCCAACTTTTTGGTCATGTGGATGCACTAAGGCTGAGCTGAGTCAATGACGAACCAACCAAACCAACACTTAGAAGCTATTCGATGACTATTTCAGAGGACAGATCACCAAGGTACGCAGCTCTGCTAGTCAAGAAGCTAGTCTTTGATTGTTCAACTTCTGCACATGGTATCACTTCCATAAACAAAGCAAGCAAATGAGACAACACTAAGAATAACAGTAATCCGTTATTGTTCATTGTCTAATTTTTCATGCTGTATATTTGCTGTGTCCTCATTCATATTGAGAAAGAGTGATAGAGTTCATTGGAAGAGGCAATTATGATGTTTACTATACTCACTGGCTGTTTTCTTTATTTCTGAAGAAATTAATACTTTTACAGGGAGGAACAATATGCACAGCAACAAAGGAATCTCTTTCATCTCTGATTTATTCAAGTAGAGGAGACAAAACTCTTGCAGTACGCGAAGATATTTAGGAACTTAGTTTGAAGATTTCAATACAGTTCAGCCATCTGCAAGAGGTATGCATCCTCTATTGCTCTCGTTGTGTCTTAATCATTTGTGTGTTTCTCGTTATTCATTTTCTAGAACCATGACACAGATGCGATGAGTAAAAACCAAGGAGAGCTGACGAAAGAAGTTAAATTCCCTGGAAAGAAAATCAGCAGCTCCCTCAATTGCGATCGCTTCAAAGAGTGGTGAAGATTGCATTCATGTTAATTGTTGGTCCTCGCGAGGTTCATTTGTAGCTTTCATCTGCTGATAACTACAAGCCAGCACAACTTCAAATAGAAAAACAAAGATTGTAATGACCTAGAATGAGACAACTGCTGAGCGCTGATACATTCAAGAGCCAGGAGGTATGCATCTTCTATTGCTCCTGTTATTTTCCCATTGTTTTCCTTTTCATGTTAGTACTTCATTATTCATTTTGGGACCATTACACAGATTGTGATGGATATGTACGTTGCTTAATGAAAGAAGCTGATGTGGATGGTTCAGCCGGTCTCTTGATACAATCTTAGAAGAAGGCCAGGCGACGAAGCAACAATTATCTTGATACATGTTAGAACCTTCCGGCATTCATGCAGCCGACCAGCAAGCCAAGGAGTCACTCATTTTGGATAACATGCCAATAATCTGTGTTTCACTCAGATGATTATAGCTGTTTGTGTCAGGGTACAGGACCGGCTTGCAAACACAAGGAAGTATCAAAGGTGATGAGTGGAAACCAAGAAGAGCCAGCCAAAGAAGTTCAATATCTTCCGAAAAGAAAACCAGAAGCTCTAGCAACTGCTTCCAGTGCTGGTGAAGACTTGTCTTTCTCGGAAGTTAACTGTTGCCAAGTATTTTCCGAATACGGACTTCATGCATGCCGCTCACTGTACCTAAAGGAGCATCGTTCACTTGGAGGAGTATAGTTACGGGTTGGCAAGTCCTGGAGCTGGGAGTTAGATACCAGGTTGGTGATGGAGCTCAGATCTCGGTATGGAAATGATCATTGGCTCCCTTTACCTCATCACTTCAAAGCTTACTCTATTCCTATGGAAGGTACTGAGAATCTGAAGGTGGCAGAAATAATAGATAATGAGATGGAGTGGCTAGTCTTCTTACTACAGGAGCTGTTTATTAAGGAAGAGGTTGATATTATTAGTAGTATTCCTCTCAGTATACACCAAGTCAGTGACAAGATAATGTGGCATTATGGGAGGAGTGAATATTGCTCAGTGATCTAGAAGAGTGGAGGGATCATACCACCCGTGCTTGTTCTGGTGGTGAGGTGCAGGCTTCAACTTCTACTGGAGAGAACCATCGTAAGCGACTCTGGAGTTCAATTTGGTGCAGGATTGGCTTTTAGAGATATGTGAAAAACCCACCTCATCTCATCTTGATTTGTTTTTCACGTTTCTTTGGGCTATATGGCATGAAAGGAACAATGTTGTTTGGAATGGTGGGAGTTTTTGTTTCCAGTAATAGGATTGTTTGGAGACTTTGGGCACAAGCTTTTCTGGAGGACTATGTTAAGGGTCACTAAGCAACGTCAAAACACTCGATGGCTTAGTCCACGACATGGTAGATTGAAAGTGTAAATATAGATGGTCTCAGGATGCCCATAGATTGGCACACCTAGCTAGTTCTAGTTGTATTAATGTTTTATGATCTGAGGATGCCCTTGGTATTATCTAGGATGTGCTCTTTCAAAATCATTGTAATTTAGACCGGAGTATTGGTTTTATGTCCCCTCCGGGTGTTGTTTTATCAATGAATATAATCGGGCGTGGGGATGAGCCTCCGAGCTTATAGGCCGGTACCAAACCCCTTATCAAAAAAAATATTGCGCTTGTTGTACAATTACAAATTCGGTAATGTACTTTTGTGCTCTATAAGAACGTAGATTAGAATTTGCTTCTTTTACGGTACACCTAAATGGCCCAAGGCTACTGAAGAACATGGCTGAAGCACCGAGTAGCGTTCTTATCATCGATCTCTACTGCTGTGTGAGCACATTCCATTCCTCTCTGTAATTAAACACACTTTGACATTTGCTTCATCAAACAGAGTAAGGTTTATTGATCCAGCTGCACATCTTCTTAATCTGGTCCCATACACACCTTGATCAGACAAGAATGTTCACACATTAAGACACCTCTGACCAAGTTCTACTAGACGCATATATCATTCTCGAAGTACTACCATGAGTTCCAACGAAATCCATGAATGTGATCATAATAAATAAACAACTCATAATTATAGAAGTTTGGACTGATGTTCGGTATATTACGCTTCTACCTTTTCGATTTAGACATTCGAGGTTTCGCCTGCACACTAAACTCTTCCCGTATCTCTTCTGCTAAGCAGTTGCTGTTTCACCCAACCATTTTCCAGTTAGAAGCAAATACACTCTAATTCAATGCACTGCCAATTAGTAACAAGTACGCTCATTCAATCTGGGTTTTACTAAATTCCAGTGGTACGATAGACTAGCAACGTGACGAATCGACAGATTGAATTGTATACTCCCCAGGGTTCAAACAAGAAAACTTTAATTTAAAATTTGAGGTGTACCCTTTCAAAAATAGGCGTGTGCCACTTAAAGCGCCACTGCTTCTGATTATATCCAACTCAACTCACTTGTACTTCACTCTTGCTCGATGTGGGATATATCTCATTCCTTCATTTCACTTCAACTCACTTTTGAGTTTTGACGGTACCCAGAAACAAAGATTAAAACTTTACAGAGGTTTAGGGTTTATAGCGCATTACAAAGATGAGTGGAGCCGGAAAGCCCGACTTTTTCTACAGAGAAGCTCAGCGTCTGGACTATGTGGCTCGCTCTGCTTTCAAGTTATTCATCGATTTTGATTCTACTTATATATACACAATACTTAAAGATTCATTGACTAATTCAATACCCATGTTATTGATTTCAGTTGTATTGGCATGACATAATTGGCACTCTCTAAAAAAACATGGATGACATGCATAAACAACATTAACAAGCTAAAGCAATGAACTTTGATCTAATTAACCATTGTGAAAGGTAAAATCATGCATCATTAACATTTACACCTTGCTTGTTATTTCATCCAAAACCTTTGTGATGGGAGTTGTTAAAGACTTTAACCGCGAGTGTGTATGTGTGCGTATGTGTATGTAAATGGATGTATGTCAATCATGGGATGAATGAGTATGCGAATGTGTATGTAAATGGATGTATGTCAGTCACGGGATGAATGAGTATGCGAATGTGTATGTGAATGTATGTATGTATGTTTATGTGATGCGAGTGAGTGAGTGGGGATGTATGCGTGTATGCGGATGCGTGGATGGTTCCGAGCCGCTTATTCGGCCCCGCGACGAATCGTGCTGTCCGGAGTCCGCCAAGGATGGGCCTCGGAACGGCCTTTCTTGGATGCATGGATGGTTCCGAGCTGCTTACCCGACCCCGCGACGAGTGTTGCTGTTCGGAGTCCGCCAAGGATAAGCCTTGGAACGGCCGTTCTTGATGCATGATGGATCCGAGCCGTTTGCGCGCCACTCCCCCGAATGGATCGTGCTGTTTGGAGCCCGCCAAGAATAGGTCTCGGAACGGCCGAGCTTAGGTGCCCGAGAGGAAGTTGTCAACTCATCGGCGCCGACCTATCGTAACGTCAACGGTGGGGCCCACGACCGTTATGTACGTTTGTTGCACCGCGCACGGAGGGACGGACCGCATGCCCGTGCCGCTCATCGGTCTTAGCGCGCGCAAGGAGAGGACGGACCCCATGCCCTCGGAGAGGACATACCCCATGCCCGTGCCGCATAATCCGGCGAGTCGATCGTTAACGTTACGCACACGGAGAGGAGGGGCCCCACGCCCGTGCGGCGTAAGTTCTTCATTTAGCGCGTACGTGCCTGTGAGGTTTCTCGGGCGCTTGGTCGTGCGGGTGGTTCGTGCGCCAGTCCGAATGGCGGGACTCGTGACGTGTTTTCTTGCCTTGGGTGGGGTGATACACTGTCTGGTGAGGCGCTTGAGGTGACATTCCTTTTGACTTCTTCTTGGGAACTGTTGTGTAATAAATGCTAGCCGGGGCAATTAATGCTGGCGTGCCCTGTGCATTAAATGCTAATGACGTAGTAACTGCTCGAAGATCAGACGTCAGGCGCGTGGGAGCGTGGGGTGCTGCATGGCTGACACATGGCGAGTCGTGGGAGATCGTGCTAGGGTTTGAAACCGAGGCGGGAAGCTGAAGGGTGAGCGCGATTACTTAGGCGGGTAAGTAAACTGCCTCAGGGCTACATGTCACCATCTGACGGTGGACACGCGAAAATGGACGGCTGGCGTTCGTTCGCGTGTCCCGTGCGATTTGTATAAATAGGCTCTTCCGGTGTCTTCTTCCTCATCACTTTCACTTTTACTGAAACTCTGAAGAAATTACTCTGCAAACTGTTTCAAGTTGTCACTCTGTTCTTGCTTTCTTGCCAGAATCCCTCTTCGACGTGCTATCTCCACCTTCAATCTCAATCTCTGGTGAGGCTCTTGAACTTATTTTGCTGTTTTTTTTCTTTGTTTTTGGTTTTTCCGGTTTCCCTTCGTTTCTATTCTCCACGGTTTCTGGGTTTCTTGTCTTTCTCTGGATTTGCGTCTCAAGAACAAGGCGTGTTCTTGAGGCGTGCCTGGTTTGATCTTGTTTGGGGTAGATTTTCTGGGTTTTTGTTGTTTCTGGTAGTTTGTTTTTTTGTTGCTAAGTGTGGGTTTCGCGTGCGTGCGTCTAGGAGATGGAACCAATAGAGATATCGAGCGACATGTCACGTGAGCGGATATACGTACCGGGGGCGGGGTGGGTTAGTTGTAGACTTGTAGTCCAACCACGAGCGGGTCGGGCTCATCGTCTGATTCCGTGCTGAGTGTGACGCCTCTTTGGTTCGTCCCTAACGATTCTCCTGTCGTGCAGCCGATGGATGAGGAACAAGCGCTCGCTGCCGCAGGGTTAGGGGAATCGTCCGGGTCATCGGGTGGGTCTTCCTCGTCTGGGCCATGGGGTGACGAGCCCGTCCGAGCGGATCAGCCCGTGCCTCAGTTCCCGGAGGGTGGGCGCGTTCACTGGGTGCTCCCCGACGGAGTGCCAATGCAGGAACCTGAGCGGGCGCCAAGCGCGAAGGAGATGGCGCGATGGGCGCGCGATTACCATATCCCGTCTTCCGTGAAGCTCAAGATACCAGGGAAGGGGGAGACGTTTACCCGACCGCCGGCCGGCCACGTGTGCGTCAGTGAATTCCATCTGAAGGCGGGGATAAAGTTGCTCCTTCATCCATTTTTCCAGTACATCCTGGCGCTCTTGAAGATCTCCCTCGGTCAGTGTGGGCCCACACTGACCCGAACGTTGGTGGTGTTCTTCAACGTCTTCCGCCTGAGCGGGCTGGATCATCCGACACGGGCAGAGTTCCTCCACTTCTTCCGCCTGAAGTATTCCTCCCGCCGGCGAGACTCGAGCACCTTCACCGTGGAGCCACGCGTGAAGTGGTGGTTGATTGACCCGCCCAGCTCCTCGACCACCTGGCGCATAATTAACTGCCTGGTCGGATGTGACTGGGAGTTTGGCGCTCACTCCCCCGAGGTTGCGGCCAACGCAAGGCGTGTCCACCGAGTCCCCCAGCGCTTCCACTGGCTCGACACGCACGAGTATCCCTTGACGCCCGAGGAGGAGATCAGGATTGCCCGCCTGAAGTTTGTCTTCGATCCGATGCCCGAGGCGAGGCACTTCTGGGCGGCGTGTCACTGGGACTTGATCGAGAAAACGCGCCTGACTCGAACACCTGGTCCGTCGGGTGGTGATATCTGAAATGCATGTGTCACGTATAGTTAGCGACTGTTTTACTGACCTGGTTTTTTCTGTTTTGCAGTAAAAATGTCCAAGTCCAAGGCGATCGATCGGGACGAGGAGCACGTGCGCCGCCTCAACATGTTGTTGGAGGGTGCGGATACCGTGCGCCGCGTTGCTGTCAATGAGGGGGTGAGATGGCTGTTGGCGGCGAAATCCAGCCAACGATTCGTGCGCCAGACGTCGCCTTGCACGCCTCCCCTATCTGCCAGGGGTCGGGCGTTGGAACCTCTGCTGCTGCTGCTGTTGGGCGGGGTGCGCCTGTCCCCCCTCCCCCTCCTCCTCCTCCATCCGGTCGGGGCCAAAGTCAAGTCGAACGGGACCGCCTCCACCGTGAAAAAGAACAAATGCAGGTGGAGCGCGACCAGCAGCGCGTAGAGCAGCTGGACCGTCGCGAGGCCTCCCAAGGCTCCGGGTCGCGCCGGTCCTCTCATAATGGTGCAGATCTCTCCACCGGTGCTCCGACTGGTGATGCTGAGCGCCCGCAGAAGCGCTCCCGCACGGACTCCTCTGCGTCGGATGCTGGTGGGCCGGTGCGTCCGATCGTGGACTCTCTCCGCCGAGCCTTGGTCGATGGCGCTGTGTCGCGTCGCTGGGGCCCCTGCTCCAGCCGCTGGAGAACTGGAGAATACCACCCCTGACAGTCTGGATAGGGCATTCATTGCGAGCGCCAGGCTACAACACCAACTCTTCCGCCTGCGCTCCCGGGAGAACCTTGACGAACTGACACGCCTAAGGGCTGAAGTTTCAAAGGGGGCCTAGACGACGGAGCCTGAACAAGGCCAACGACCTGGTCCACCGCTACACCGCCCGTGCGGAGAAGGCGACTGCCCGGGCCGCTGAGGCCGCTGATCGTGAGGTCACACTGAAGGCTGAGCGTGACAGCGCGCTGGCCGAGGTGGAGCGTATGCGTTTCGAGATGGAGAGTGTGCGTGCTGAGGCGGCCACTCAGGAGGCGGAGATGGAGTCCCGTATGATGGAGGTGGATCGTGTTGCTTGTGCGGAGGCCGTAGCTATGTTCATGGAGTCGGAAGAGCTCTACGAACTTGTGAAGGCTGATGTAGAGGAGCAGGTGACCGCCTTCCGCGTAGCGGTGACCCCTTTCATCAAGATGGATGAGTACCGGGCGTTCGTGCAGTCGGAGACGGCGAAGCTCATTAGCGCTCGGGCCGGGGTTTCTGATGGAGGGGCTGGGCCTTCTGGGGCGGTGGGCGAGGTGGAGGTGGAGCCTGTGCTGGTGCAGGTGGAGCGGGCGAAGCCGGCTTCGTCCGATGAAGTGGAGGAGCTGACTGTGAATACCGGGGCGTAGTTTTTGCTTTCTTTTTTCTGTACTTTTCTTTTGTAATAGTGTAGGTCTTTTTTGTAATGGGTCTCGTGCTCTTTATTAATGAAATTTCTTTTCCTTCCGTACGTGTGCCTTTTACTTTTGTTGTTTTTTTGGCATTTTTGAATGGTTCATGCGTGCGTACGCTCTTTATTCTTTGTTATGGTATTTTAACCAAGTGTTACATCAACGCGAACAGTCTCGCCTCAATCCCCCGAATATCGGGTGGGCGGGTTGAGAACATACAAACGTAACAACAAAAGGAACTTAATAAAAATAAGTACACAACACAACAAAATTTAATGAAAGTATTTCCTCAAGTGTTGGATGTTCCATGGGTGTCGCAGTCGTTGACCTTGCATGTCTCTAAGGTAGAAGGTGCTGGCGCTCACCACCTCGTCCACGACATACGAACCCTCCCATGACGGGCGCAGTGCCTTGACCTTCTGCTGGATTGCCTTCATTACCCAGTCCCCCTGCTGGATCGGTCGAGCCCGAATACGCTGGTTATATAATCAGGCGATCCTTTGCTTGTTCGCGGCGTTGTGGAGATGCGCCGTGTCTCTCCGTTCCTCCAGCAGATCGTTGTTGAGTCGTAGTCCCTCGTCGTTCGTGCTCGGATCGTACTCCTCGATCCGTGGGCTCTGGTGGGTGATCTCCAAGGGTAGCACAGCCTCCGTTCCGAATGTCAGACTGAACGGGATTTCGCCCGTGGATGAGTTGGCGGTCGTTCGGATGGACCATAGGATTTCTGGGATGACCTTGGGCCAGCGCCCGTATCCTACGTCCCTGGGTTCGATATCTTCAATCTTCTTCTTGATGCCCGCCTTGATTATTTTGTTCGCTGCCTCCATTTGTCCGTTTGTCTGAGGGTGCGCTGGTGACGCGAATACTAGATCCGTTCCTTGCCGTTTGCAGAAGGCCGTGAGCCGAGGGTTGTTGAACTGTGGCCCGTTGTCCATGATGATGCTGATCGGCGTCCCGTAGCGACAGAAGAGGAAGCGCCAGAGGAAGCGCTCGACCTTCTCTGTCGTGATCTTTGTCATTGGCTGGGCTTCGATGAACTTGGTGTGATAGTCGATGATGACGATCAGGTACCTATACTTCCCCTTTGATTTTAGGAGCTCCCCGATTAGGTCCAGTCCCCACTGTGCGAATGGTACGGGCGACAGGAGGATGAACAGGGGGACGGCGGGCGTGTGATGGTGATGTGCGTGCAGCTGGCATTGGTGGCACTTGCTTGTTAGTGTTGTGGCGTCTGCGTGGATGGTGGGCCACCGTCTGCGTGAATGGTGGGCCACCAGAAGCCACACCGAAGGGCCTTGTGTGCGATCGATCTGGCCCCCGCATGGTGGCTGCACGTGCCCGAGTGGATTTCTTGCAGGATCGAGTTGCCCTTTGTTGGAATGACGCACTTGAGGCTTGCCCAAGTCTTCCCTTGTCGATATAGCGCTCCGTCCCGGATGCTGAAATTTGCCGCCCGTGCGACGATGGTTCTGGCCTCTCGCTTGTCTTCTGGTAGTTCTCCTCTTGTCTTGTACGCGACGAGTACGTCCATGTAGTTGTACTTCGACGATCCGCTGCCCTGGTCCTGTGTGTACAGGGGCAGTGGCCAATCGGGCGAGCTTGTCTGCCTTCGCGTTGAGCCCTCGGTGTATGTGGTTGATGTTTATGTATTTGAACCTGTTGATCAACGCCTTCACGTGCTTTAGATAGGCGATCATGGACTCCCCATTCGCCTGGAATTCCCCTTCGACCTGGCTCACCACCAACTGCGAGTCACTGAATACATTGAGGTCGGGCGCCTCCGAGCTTTTGGCCAGCTGTAGCCCTGCGATGAGCGCTTCGTTGTTCGTCGTCTTGAATTCGAATTTGAGGGCGTACTCCGCGTTTACCCCTTCTGGCCCGGTTAGCATGATCCGTCGACGTAGAGGTTCCACTCCGACAATGGTCTTTCCTTGACCTCTGGTTTGAGCTCTGGTCTGTCGGATGTCTCTACCGTCGGGTCGCCGGGTGCGTCGTCCGACGTCGCCTCTGCTTCCGTGTACTCGGCGATGATGAGTGCTGAGTGCGAGTGTCATCTTCTCGATCGTCGGATATCGGGTGAGTGCGAGTGCCATCTTCTCGATCGTCGGGCGGCGATGATGAGTGCGTCGGGCGGCGATGATGAGTGCGAGTGTCATCTTCTCGATCATCGGATATCGGGTCTCAGCGCCTGTCATGCCCTTCCCTGAGAAGAAAACGGGCAGTTCCGTGCAGTCCTCCCGGCAGACGAGTGCTGAACTGACGGTCGTGAGGGAGGCGGCTAGGTAAATGTACAGTGTCTCCCCTCGAACGGGCCTGGATAGGAGTGAGATCGAGGCCAGGTACTCCTTGATCTGAAGGAAAGATGCCTCGCATTCGGACGTCCACACGACCTACCGCTTGTTCGTCGTTCTGAGGGCTTTGAAGAATGGAGCACACCTGTCTGAATAACGAGATATGAACCTGTTCAGTGATGCGAGCTTTCCCGTGAGGCTCTGCAAGTCTGCTTTCTTGACGGGCGGCTTCATGTCAATGATTTCCCTTACCTTGGCGGGCGCAACCTCAATTCCCTGCTGGCTGACGATATACCCCAGGAATTTGTTGTTGGTGACTCCGAACGTGCACTTGGCCGGGTTCAACCTCATGCCGTTCCTGATAAGGACGTCGAGCACAGTCCCCAAGTTCCGGACGTGGTCGACCGCCTGAACGCTCTTCACCAGTATGTCGTCCACGTACACGTCCACGATGTTGTCGATCATGCCATGAAACATCGCGTTCATGAGCCTCTGGTACGTGGAGCCAGCGTTCTTCAACCCGACTGGCATAACAACGTAACAGTATAGGCCCTTGTCCGTGACAAACGTCGTCGCCTCCTGGTCCTCGGGGTCCATGGAGATCTGGTTGTAGCCCGAGTATGCGTCCATCATAGACAGGAGCTCGTGCCCGGCTGTCGCGTCTACCAGCTGGTCGATCCTTGGCAGAGGGAAGCTGTCCTTGGGGCACGCCTTGTTGAGGTCGCTGTAATCGATGCACATCCTCCATTTTTTGTTGTTCTTTTGCACCATTACAGCGTTGGAGATCATTTTGGATAATCCACCTTGCGGATGAACCCGATTCCCAATAGTCGGTCCACCTCTTCGTGCATCGCCGCGTAGTGTTCCACCTTGTACGCCCGTTGCTTTTGCTTCACCGCCCGTGCGCCGACGTTGATGCTCAGCTTGTGGGATATGATGTTTGTGCTGATCCCGGGCATGTCTTTGTACGACCATGCAAACACCTCCTGCTTCTCCTTTAGCAGTGCGATCAGCCGTTCGACTATCGCGGGAGCTAAGGATGCTCCGATCTGGATCGTCCTCTCCGGATTTTCGGAGGATAGCTGAATCATCCTCAGCTCTTCGCGCTCGGGAACGGGGGATACTGCCACCAGCCCGTCGCGCGGGTCGTCCGGTATTTCCGCCTCCGGTGCCGATTGCTCCATGGCTAGGACCTCTTGCCCGTTCCGGGGCTTCGCTGCTTCCTCGTAGTTGTATCCCCGGACGTGTCCGACCCCATGCTCTGTTGGGAACCGTCCCAAAAGCATGTGCCCTGCAATGATCAGCTTCAACCTGTTGATCCCTGGCCTCCCAAGTATGGCGTTGTATGGGGAGGGGGTGTCCATGACGACGAAGTCCGTCCGGACCTCGCTGTGCGGAGAGTTGGGGGCGCCGATCCCGACCCGGATGTTATCGCTTCCGATCGGGTATGACGTTTCGCCCGTGAAGCTGCCGACGCACTCGTGGTCTTGCGTCATTTTGTGTGCGGGTCTGCCAAGCGCCGTGTACGCGTTCAGGTAGATCACGTTCACGGACGCCCCGTTGTCCACCAGCACCCTCTTCACGAGGAATCGGTCGATGATCGCGTCGATCACGAACTGTAGGGTGCTGTCCTTCGGGCTTCCTTCTTCGTCCTCCGCCGTGAAGCTAATGGTTGACGGCTCCCTCCTTCCTATCTTGTGCGCCCTTCCTGCCCCGATCGTCAGCACCTCCCTGCTCGAGCGATCGGGCGACGAAGTCCCCTCCTTACGCTTTCCCCCGGATATCGTGCTGATAGTCCCCCGGGTCTCGATATTCGTCTTGCGTTGTTGCTCCTCTGTCCCAGGAGTGGTGATCCGACCGTCCTTCTGCATGTCCGTGAGGACCTTCTTCAGCATGACGCAGTCGTTGGTCTGGTGAGTGATGGTGTTGTGGTACTCGTACTAGATATCCGGGGTCCGGCCGGACGGGATCCTCTCCTTCGACATGTTATTCGGTGGTTGAATCTGGCGGAGTAGTTGTTCGTTTGACTGCCAGTTGATCGCATAGACCTCCTGTTCGGCCGGCCGGTGCCGTGGTGCTGGCGTTAGACGGGCCCCTTGTGGTGCTGGTCCCCTCGCCTGGTTGTGGCAGTTGCTCTGATAGTTGCGGGGGGACGGCCTTCGGTGGTTTTGTCCTTGCGTGTCTCAGCTCTTTTTGTAACCCTCACTCGGCTCTCCTCCGTCGTCCGAGGATTGTCGTGGCCGAACGCTTACGTCCTCCGGCCTGTTGGTGCTAGACTCGGAGGCGGACCGGTACACTCGCGTCTCCACTAATGCCTTCTGTACGATCAGGTTCATGATCTCGTCGTAGTCGAGATGTTCTTTCCTTACCAGCTTCTTTATAAATGGTGTGGCGAGCATGTTGTCCATCAGGGCCACCTTGGCTACTCGCTTGTCGAGATCCCTGCACGTGCTCGCCAGCGTCCTCCACCGGTTTATATAGCTTGACAGGCTCTTGTCCATCCCCTGGCGGACCTTGAGTTGGATACCCATCGTGTTGTACTTCCCCTGGAGCCTGTAGTGCCTCTGGAAGCTCTCCGCCAACTCAAGGAACGAGTGGATGGTGCCTGGTGGAATCTCGTAGAACCAACTCCTGGCCTCCTCGGTCAGCATCTCCTGGAACAGGAAACACAAGGTCGAGTCCGAATACCTGGTTCCGTCCGTGGCGGATCGAAATTCATCGATATGTGTGCGGGGATCCCCACTCCCGTCGAACCGGGTGATTTTTGCTGTTTTTGCGTTGAGGTCTCTTCCCCTCTCTAGTATGTGCGCTGCGAACGGGCTGACCCGGGGGGTGAACATCCCACCTTGCCCGGCAAGCTTGTCTTTCCGTAGGCGTGAGACTTCCTCCGCCAACTCCTCCATCCTCCGAAGGATCAGGGTATTGTCCGTCGGGGGTGTCGATTCCCCTGTAGGTGTAGGCGTGCGGACCGCCCGGGGGCTGGTCCTGCAAGGCGGACCTTGCTCTTCGTCAGCGATCTCTTGGATCCGTTAGTGTTGCGTCTGCTGTTGGCTGACGAGCGCATCCAGCCGTTCTTCTAGTCTCTGTCGAATCTGGCGCTCCTGATCCCTTTCGAGCGCTGCCTCTCGCAGTTCCCGGAGCAGGCAGTCGACGCGCTCCTCGCTACTACTGCTCTACCCAGCTCTATCACTTGCCGCATTCGTGCGCCTGGGGGTGTTTCTTCGACGGGTGTATCGCTGACGTTTGTCTCCTGGGAATGCATGTGGGCTTTTGGTTGGTGGTGTTTATACGAGGTTTGCAATTTGTACGGTTCCCACAGATGGCGCCAATTGTTTCTACCGGATTACGCGGGACGCAATCTAGCAGAAGCAAGTACGAGCTATTCTCTTCCTCGTCCGAACGCTCGGGCTGTTCGGATGATCGAGTACTCTTCCGCTTCTTCGGGTGTTCAGGTACGCGTGTTCGGGTTCGGCTGTTAGAAGAATACAACGACAAACAGATGGTCAGATGGTCGAGACAGTGGCCTGCCTTCAACGCTCTGATGCCTAAGTTAGAGGATGTATTGGATATAACAGTCAAGCGAACGTGCGTGGAAGTAGATTGGAGTGTTTAATGCTCGAATTGAATGCTATTGAATGAATTGATCGTCCTTATCTGTAGTAAATGTCTTACCTATATAGGTGGTTGAGATTGTTGTTTGCTTGTGCTCTTCGATATGGGATAGGGTTGCACTTGCTGTCATGTGGTCCGCACATTCGGATGTGCGCTCCACGGGCGCGTGCGCGCTCGGATGTGGTCGGTCTTGTGAGCGAAGTTGTAGCCTTCCTGGTGGTCTTTCGGGTGGTCGGATAGGTGTTGATTACCTGCTTAAGTGGGTAAGTATGTTTAATCGGAGAACTAATACTGCTATACTAACAGATTGTTATCTTTATAGTCGCTCATGAATCCTTCACTAGTATCATCATCACTCGAAACGATTCCAGATCCTTCGGAGTATGTATCAGAGCACTCTGATTCAAAACAAGCAAGTAGCATAGACAAACTTAAAATCGAGATATATAGAAAATGGAAGACATAAATACAAAAGCGTGGACATATAAATGACAACCGTATTTCAGAGACAAGGCCTTCAAACTCACCGTTGCTGTCAAGATTGATCCTTCCCAAGCGTTCGGGTTAATCTCAGGCGAAATACGATCGGAATGGGCTAGTTCAAATCCCTCGGGTAAAATAAGAACCGCTCCCACATTCAAAACCCCTTTTTTACCATTGGCAAGAACTTGTTTCACTTGCAGATCATAGGGAATTCGAACAACTGCTTCAAATACAGTATCCGGAAGTACCGCTTGTGGAACCTCGATATCCACGGATGAATTATTTCCTCTATAGAGTGGCTCAAGGACAGATACTGGACTAGGCTGGTAAACTTCTTCCAAGTTTTCTGTACAGTCAGACGTGGTGAAGCAGTGCAAAGAGGAAGTACTTTCTTCATCAGGTTCCATGGATGTTTCCTGCAGCTTTAAACAATTAGAAAGTGATGCAGAACAGTATTGGTAACAAGAATAGTAAAGAAAAAACTATGAAAAATCTAAGTAAATTGTTGCAGATAACTAAGGATCTTCAGGAAACTACATACCTCTCGAACTGAAGTATCTGTAGCATCACTGTCTTTCTCCTCTAATCCATTCTTCAGGTCATTGTTGACTTCCAGGCTAGAGAAACATTGGACTTTCTTATCACCAGTTCTCAATTTTTTAGGTCTTGAACTATCCATCTGGTTAAGTTTGAATTCACTTGACCAACTCTGTGCCCAATTGACAGACCGCTTAGGCTTAAAAGACCACTCACTGCAAAAAGTTTCATATTTATCTTGATCTCTTCTAAACTTACTAAGGTCCAAGTTTTTCAAAGCATGCCTATCAGGCTTCTTTCTTGGTCGATAATGCCTGACTAGCTTGTAATCCAACTTCCTTGAATCTGTTTCAGTGGAAGTCACTGAAAGCAAGTTGCCGAGGATAATGCCTTTGTCAGCCCTTCCATAATCTTTACACTTTCTGGTCATCATCCATTGTTGTGAGAGACTCTTCTTGGCTTCCCTGGGTGTATACAATTCATCTGAACAAGAATAGGCCTGGCATTGGTTCTTGTGATCAGTGCAGTTTAAGGAAGGAGACTTCATGAGTTCAGGCATCACAGAAATAGAATTGCCACCCGAGTTTGTTGTTCCCATATCAACTGACCATTTGGAGTGATCTTCACCTTTAAGTGGACTAACATCTTCATAGACATCATTATATGCTTTATGGTCTACTGGCAACCTTACCGAATGACATTTCTCTCTTACACCAATAGAAGCAACTCTGCGAAAGTAATTTTCAGATAGTACTCTTCTTCGTTTTTGGCCAGGCTGCTGCTGTGGCGATTCATCAAGACCCATTAACTTCGCTACAACACTTGGTGAAACCGGTGTAGATTCCATTTCAGACAAAGATACTTGATTAGAATATACCAATTATGTATGAACACTTGCTTAAAGAAATGGAAAAGCTAGGAGTCCCTAGCCTTTCTGGACCATCTCCACTTCAGCCTGGAAAAATCAAAAATAACAAATCAAATAAATTTGCAATGAGATTATAAGCATAATAATCCAATTTAACAAGGAAAACCTAAGAAGCACTTGCCAGGAAGAAAAGGCTTTTGCTTTCTTAGATAGCATTCTCATTTCTCCACCATTTTCTGAAGACACACATAGGAAAAGGATACACATTGCAGAAACCAAAATGAAATCACATGATTACTCAAACCCATTTGAGATGTTCAAGTAAACCTAACAGATACAGAACAATCAAGTCTGAGGCAGAGACTCAATCATTAAAGATAGCCCCTTTTGCTGTACAATCATTGAACCAAGCTCAAGTAAATACACAACACAGCATCATTACTATGCAAGACAATCCTAAACATATACACCTCAAAAACACAGACTGACATAATTCAATATGATCATACCAAGTTGTACAACTACAGCAACCCAAAAGCACTTTCAATACAATCACATTAGAAACAAAAGAATCCAACTTTGACAAAAACACAAGTCAAGAAATCAAAACCCAACAAGCATATGAAACATTCTACTTCATATGACATATCAAATTAACAAAGCCCAGAAATATTAAGAACATATTAAGAGGACTAAAGCCAAAGGCTTTACCTTTGAGGATAATTAGGCACCCATAATCTAATTACTCCACCAAAAGCAGAGACCTTTCTTCATCTCAGATACCAAAGAGTGATTAACTTTTGGGTCTTCATCACTAACTTTTCTGGTTTCTTCGATTCTAAATAAACCAACCCGAGAAAATGACACGCCCAAATCTGGGTCAACAAAAATATAAAAGGAAAACAAACAAAAATGATGGTTTGGTTATTTGGACAAGCAAATGGTTTGAAGCAACAAAATTCGGGTCTTTTTATTTTGGGAGGCTTCAAAAAACTTTGAAGCAAAAGAATCAGAGTAGGTAGTGTTTTGTATTTGCAGAAATGAGAAGTGAAAATGTGATTGGTATTTGGGGAATGTGAGAGAGAGAGAAACAGAGAGGGACAAAAGGTTGCGTTGGTTTGGTTTTGGCTTTGGTGCAAGGTGGGATCGTTTTAGTTATTTTCAAAATTTTGTTTTTAGTCGATTTAGGAAATGTAGATCAATATATGATTGTCTTGCTTGTGTCAGTGTGACTCGAATCCTTGCATGGAGCATCATACAGTATATAGCATAATGCTTGTTGAAGGAAATTGAAAAATGAAAGGCAATAAACTAATCGATCAAGTAGAAATATGATAATGGAAAACATAAACATCATGAAAATGATCATGATATAAAGTTTGGTTCCCTGACTGTGAGTTTTCACGCTTTTAATAAAAGAAAAAAAGCAAGGAAATTATGCAGATCGAATATCATTTATAATGTTGTGGGGAAACCGAACAATATGTGGTGTATACAGTTGCAAAATTCCTTTGTGTATGTTGACAAACGAAACAATCCAGTAGCTGCTGATGCAGACCATACTCTTGTTTCCTAGTCTTAATATTGTTGTGCTCACCCTACTGTTAATTAGTGTCTAATACAGATGTTTAGGTAAAAATGAATCATGTAAAGACTAAGATTTTACGAAAAATGGGTCTGAAATGGTAACCCATAGTTGTCACTTGTCACATAGACTTAACCAAACAAAAAACTAAAATTATCAAAAATTAACATCATTTCTACTCATGATTTATTGGTTAGGCAAAAACTCTCTTAAGTCAATTCTGGCTCTTTCTCATATGGCACATTTGAATAATGATTCTTTTTTTTGATTAATTATATTTTAATATAATATTATTAAAATTAATTATATATAGCATTAAAATTTATTTAAAATGAATATTAAGATATAATTTAATATAAAATAAAATTCTGACCAGAATTTAAAACAAACAGGTAAAAATAATTATAAAAAGATAAATAATACGTCAATAACCTACTTCTTTAAGGCTCCAATAATTCTGATTCTGTACTTCAATTGGTGAACTTATTCTTACGTAGGTCTAGGTTCGATCTTCTCTCGTTTTGTATGAATGTAGCAATTCAAATTATCATGTATATATGAACATAGCCAGTATAAAGACCATGTTCGGGGATCTACCGTCATTATTAAAATATTATTCAAAAAGAAAATAGCTAACCTATTTATGATTTGAATTAAAGTCCTATCTACCAATGTATGAATAGAATGTCAAGATATGAAAGTGAGATCAAATTTGCTCACGAAGGTTCTCCAGTTTCCATTAACATTCTGTGGTTGACTGCCAAGACACATAACCAACAAAAATGTACATATCAAATGCCATTGTCAAATTAAACAGAACGAAAAACAGAACAATTGTAAAACATGCGTGCCATTTTGCATCACACTCAAACTATTATCCTATTTACACTTTACAGTACAAGATAACTCATTTATAATGTGTCTAATTGTTTATTTCCCCCTTGGTTATTTTTATCTTTTGAAAATTATTTAGTCACCAATTATTTTTGGATATGTATAAAGTTTTGGCTCAACACCGACTCACACTAACACCATAAATACCCATACTCTCAGTATCTCTATCACTTTTCAGTTTCAATCTACACTCGCTCTCTATTTTGCTATCAAAATAATGGCTCTTGAGGTCGCTGTGAAGGCCGCTGTTGGTGCTCCTGAGATTCTTGGGGACTGTGAGCTCTCACATTCCTCAATCTCCTTTGTCTAATTTGTGATTTCCTTTCTGGGGTTTTGATCTAGTTTCGTTAAGTTTTGATAAAGATTAAAACTTTGGTGTTTGTATACAGGCCCTTTTAGCCAAAGGGTTCTTCTCACTTTGGAGGAGAAGAAAGTATCTTACAAGCTCCATCTCATCAATCTCACTAACAAGCCCGAATGGTAATACATATCTCAAGTTCTCAAAGTTTTGATCTTTTGATTCATATTTATTTATATACTTTTTTATTGTGGTTTTTGGATAGTTTTGATGAATTGGGTTTTCATGGTTATAGGTTTACATCAGTGAATCCAGAGGGAAAGGTACCTGTGGTGAAATTCGATGATAAATGGGTGTCTGATTCTGATGTGCTTGTTGCGATTCTTGAGGAGAAGTACCCTGAACCTTGTCTCAAAACTCCTCCTCAGTTTGCTTCAGTGTATGCCCCTTTCTCTATTACACTGTTTCGGAACTTTTTGTTATGCTAATTGATGTTGTGAATTACTTGCTCTTCATAAAATAGAAATCAATGTGTAATGATAAAGAACTGATCAGATCACTTTTGTCGAATAAAAAAAGTACTGGTATTGACATGTCATTATGTCCTCTTGGGCTGTAGTATTGTTATTGGCTTTATTTTGGGATTTTATGATGTGAATTTATAGGGGATCAAAGATCTTCTCAACATTTGTGACATTCGTGAAGAGCAAGGATCCTACTGATGGATCAGAACAGGCTTTGCTCACTGAACTGAAGGCTTTGGATGAGCATCTTAAGGCACATGTATGTTTGTTAGATGGAAAATAAAATGTGCTATTTGGTTCTTGTATTTGCTAATTTTACTTGGATTGTGGGCTAATATGCTTTGGGTGAAACTAGGGTCCATACATTGCTGGAGAGAAGGTCACTGGTGCTGATCTGAGCTTGGCACCAAAGCTGTGGCATCTCAAAGTGGCTCTTGGCCATTTCAAGAAGTGGTGTGTTCCTGCAAAGTTGACCCATTACCATAAGTACACTGAGGTATGCAGTTTGGCTTTATGAAATGTATGATGTCCAAACTTTAATATAACAAGTGTTGTCGAGTATGAAATTTCTCTTGCGGAGGTAAGACCCCCAAAGGCCTCTGTTATGTTTGATCTTTGACTGTTTGGACTCTGTTATGATTTCCATGCTTACCTGGAATTACTAGTGTTTTGTGATTCAGATTATTGCAATGTGGTTATTCATGTGTTAGCTCTGTTCTCATAAGTTTCTTCATAATCTAGTTTTAAAAAAAATGTGAGATTAGATAGTTGATCTAAATTTATGAACAAGCACTGGCTAAGTTAGAGGACATAGAATTTGGTTACTTTGATATTAGAGACCAGTGCTAATTGTCCTCTTCCCTCATCACACTACCTCCTCTCTGCCTGTGGGCATGTGTGTTTGAAAGTTTGTTGATTGGGCTTTTTCATTTGATTATTCATTTTGACGCTTTGGATCATATTATGAATAGAATTTACCAGACTAAATCTTTCAGACTCGCAGATCAAATATAATAATGTTCAATACCTGAGATAGAAAATAGACGTCCAGCCTAAGGTTAAGCTTATAAGAGGTCTTGGTGACTAATTTGGCATATAAAATAATGGAAATCGACATAATTTTTTCTTGTCTGCGAATCTCAAATCTCAGCGTGTATTTTTCTGAGATCTCTTTAAGTGATGGTATGCACTCCTAGTATCTATTAATACCTAATAACTTGTGTTTGTATTATCAATTTGCAGCTGCTGTTCTCAAGGGAATCTTTTAAGAAGACCATCACCGAAGATAAATATGTTATTGCCGGATGGGAACCAAAAGTTAACCCGAAATAGGTCTAGCCTGCAAGGTGTGTTGAAGTTTAGTTATCCTATGTAATGTCATGTGTGAGACTTGTGCATATGGAAGTGAGACTGGGAACTAAGCTAGACTTGGGTGACTGGAACATCTAATAAATGTACTACTTCCGAGTCAATAATAAAATATGCTGTTTGGTATTTACTTGGTGAACAATGCAAAGTCAATGTGTTACTCCTATTTCTCTTATCAAATTCATCCTATTTACTTGGCCTTTGAAATGAGAATTAAGAGGGTAGTACTGAGCGTTGAGAAGAGTTGAACAGGTTCGGGACTGTTGGGTTGGGTTGGGTTGAGAAAGTGGTCATCCAAAATTATCAGAGTTCCTATTAGTACTGTGGTGGCCAGTTTTGGTTTTTGTTTCCAAAACTATCCATTCTTCTCCATCAACCTCGTATGTTTTTGGTCAAGACGCTTTCAAAGATCATAATCTCAATGAGTGCGTGTATATCTACATCCAGGGTTGCTATGGTGTTATTCAAAGGGCGTCTCTAAACCATACATTAAGCAACGATGCAAACTAACTCAAGTCGAAAACCGTTTACGTAATTAGTACTACGTACAAACAGAGTTTTGTATACGAAATGATGATCGTAATTAGTACTACGTACAAAGAGATTGACGGTTTGATCTTCCTTCAAGGTTGATGAGCAAAAAATGGCTTTGATTACATTGTTCTTCAATCAAAACTAACTTGCTAATATTTTCTTTTAGAAAAAAAAAAGAAAGGAAAACAGAGGAAACAACAAGAAAGCAAACAAACAAGAACAAGAACAAGGAAAATAGAGTATATGATTTGGACGAGAGCATAACTGAGAGTCCCCACATTATTTTCTTCATTTATAACATCTCATCTATACAAATCACTACGAGACAAGGCAAGATGACAATTCAAAACATTTTTGTCAAAGGCAGAACTTTCTAGGGCTTAACCCACATGCATTCCACTATAAGTTTCACAAAAAAGAGCTATGAAAAGCATGCACTCCCTACTACAATGATCGAATATCTACCATACGTATAGCAAGGTCGTAACACCATACAATATTCCAATCCTGCGATGTCTAAATAAGGATTTCAATTCCCTCTAAATTGATTTGAATAAGCATGCATGTTGATAAATTGACGTCCTTGTTTGTTTTGATAAATGCCTCGGTAAGTTATTAATCTTCGTACAATAAGTAAATTAACCATGCACGTGCATGCATAATCTTTCGAGAAGAATTTACTGTCTCGTAATGCTACATTGCACGTCCAACTTTGTATGTAACAAATGAGATAACAAACTAAGTTTGACCCCCTTGTTTGATCCCTACGATTTATATGCATTCTTCTTCACGATAAGCATGTATATATAGCGGCACGCAAGGGGCACTACATGGTTGTTTTATGCAAAATACATATACATATTAGCTAGGCTAAGACAGAAGAGCCATGTTGGCAATTCAAATGGCATCGACGACGCCTTATTTGAAGAAAAAAAGGGGAGGGACCAAACCATGAATATTCAGATCCGTGAGCTTCCGTATTGCTGTTTCAAACTATCAATTGAATCAATTCGTTAAAAATTGAAAATAATATGGGGTAGGGACCTCATGCAAATATATGATCGATCGATGCTTCTGCTCCTGATCTTATTGGTACGTGGTTTGGCTTCACATATCAGATATATCATATATATATATGATAGAGTGAAGGCTATCTACCAACCAGAAGCCAAGGTGAGATCGCTATCGATAGCATGTTATTAGTCGTCTGAATCTTTGGAAGAATTCGATATCATCTTTTGGATCAATTTACCTGTCTCTTCCTCAGACATTTGATCTCTTTTGTTCTGAGAAGCTGCGTAGGCCTCGAAGAACTGCTTGTTCTCTTTCTCTAGCTCATTCCACACTGCAAAAATAAGCAAAAAAACCATTGATAATCGATCATTATTAGTATTTTTCTCATTCATTCAGACTAGGGTTAACCTTCACAAGACATATATATATATGTAAATAATGGTCCATAAAGAAAAGTAAGATCACAGTCAGATAGACTCAGTTCTACTCAGTTTGAAGGTATTGATCTAGCTATGGAGGATTAATTGGCCGGTTCAGCCGTAAAGTTTGAAGGTTTTGGGAGATCACAGTTCAGTAGGGCTACGTGAACTGTTGATCTTTGAGTTCCAAACGATCGAGTTACAGCCCTGCGCATACAGCTAGTTGCACAGTAATAATTTGTGTGGTGTATCTTATTCATGTATGTGATCCATGATCGACTTAGAAGGCTAGGGGATAAAGAAGATCGGAGAAATCTAATAATGAAACACTGACCGGTGGAGGTGATGACAGGTGTGATATCTGCATGCTTAGACAGAGCTTCCATGCACTCTTCTTTGCTCATGTGGAAGATCAGACACTTCTCTATCAGGTGCTGCACCTGTTAATTCTCACAGCTAATTAGGTCACAACCTTATAAAAACCTAGCTGAAACAAAATCAACCAAGAACTAGATCAGGTATGATAGGGATCACTTGTTAGTTACCATATGTATGTATGAAGCAGATGAAGAATCTCCCATGATGCAGCTGTGTGATCCTTGATGATCAGCAGAGATCGCTCGTGGTGTAATTCAAACGAGATATGAGGGGTGGGCAACAGCTGAGACAGATAACTGTGTATGATCGAGACCAAAGATCGTATATATCGTCGCTAGCTGTAACAGTATATGCAAACAGAGAGATGGATTGAATATGATGCTGGAGATCGATCATAAGCAGTAGAATAATAAGGGAGGTAGTGAAGAACATGAGAAAGAGAAGTAGGGTTAAAAACGAAGGAGGCGATCGAGCTAAGATGAGTGAGGTGGGGAAGAGAGGGGTAGGGTAGACCCACGTGAGAGATAGATGATGATTGGTCGTGAGGAGATGAGGGGAGATTGTAAATGACCATTTATTTGTCTTGTTCCCAGTGGCACTCTGGTCCACGTGATGTGTAGGTCTCATCTCTAGTCAAATCCCTCAAAGAAGACAAGCCCACGTCACATGCCACAGTGGCATCATATATCAATTCGATCAATCCCCCTAGCTCGATCACCTCTCCCCATTGGCACCAATATGTTCATTGTCATATAACTTACAAAAGAATTTTCGAAGTTCTCTGAATATTGTTTGATACATGATACATAGATGGTTCATGTAATAGAGGCCGACTTAGCCAAGGATTACTGCGTTTGTGAATGTGATAGTAAAGGCTAGCTTCCATGTTTTTTCTGTTCTGTTTGTTGTAAAGGTTTATATCATTACAAAATTTGCTCATACATACATTGCATGGCATCACGTGGTTGGAGGAGATCATGGAGCTAACCAGCACCACAATAAAAATATCAAAATTAATTTCGACAAAAAAATGATATACTAAGCAAGAGGATCATGCATGTATCATAGGTCTTTTGTCGTTGTCAAAGTTATACTTATGGTCTCATTTCTGATTATCTGTATATTATTATGCAATCCACCGATACTTAATCACCACATTGGGTATAGAGTTTTGGACTCAAAAAGTCTCGGTGATATTGAAAGTATAATACTTTACTTATAACCTCTTGACAAAGTTGTATTTCTCCAATGTAGAATTTGACTTCTCCTCACATTCTCAACACGTTCCCGCACGTGTGGCGGATTACGAAGCCAACACGTAGATATACTTGGGGGACATCTAGCACATGTGGCATGACCATCACACATGCCAAATTTATATACTTATGCATGTTGAGCAGGATTAAGCTATTGTACTCTACTTTCTCGTACAACTTTTCATCACCTCATCTTTCGTCATGGCTTGTGAAGCACAACAAGATCAAGAATGTCTTCTGCAAAGAGTCATACAACTTGTCATCACCTCCGGTATTTCTAAAGCCCAATTTCAATGACTTTTGGATCAATTGAATGTCAGAGAAAGTGAAAGTGAAAGTGTTAATCACCAAGCACATACTTCAATCGCCAAACTGACTATGTCTAAAGTTTCTTCTCCTTGCTAGATCCTTGATAACTGCGTAACAAACCATATTGTCTCATCATCAAGCTTGTTGGCACGTAGCAACAAAAATTATTCATTGCCTCTTGTATTACTTTCGAGCGGTGATGGAGCACAAATTACTTCTACTAGATCAGTCCCATTGAATTCCTCTTACTACTTACATGATGTGTTATGTGTGTTGAATTTTAAAGTTGATTTGATGTCTGTAAGTCGTCTTACCAGAGGTTTGGGTTATTCGGTAATATTTTTATCCTGATTGGTGTATTTTGTAGGATCTGATATCAAGGAAGATGATTGGTTTGGGTAAGCATCGTGATGGTCTTTATTATTTGATGGCAATGATGACGAGGAATTCCATATCCAAAACACACCAGCCATCACCCAACCAACCAACTTGTCATCTCGTCTTGTTACCTACTAACCTTTGGCATCGTCGTCTCGGTCACGTCTCATCTCGTCCTCTAGATTACATTGCTAAAT
The DNA here is from genome assembly GCA_946800695.1 of Geum urbanum. Classification (NCBI taxonomy): domain Eukaryota; kingdom Viridiplantae; phylum Streptophyta; class Magnoliopsida; order Rosales; family Rosaceae; genus Geum; species Geum urbanum. The sequence goes on along the minus strand of OX327017.1, from coordinate 40,359,919 downwards.
ATTTTTTGAATATCTCTATTAAGTGTGATAATGCCTGCGATGTTTGTCCACTTGCAAAGAAAATTCGTCTTTCCTTTGGTACTAGTTCCATTTCGTCCACCAATTTTTTTGATCTTATTCACTGTGATATTTGGGATCCTTATAAACAATCTTCTCTTACCGGTACCCATTATTTTCTTACTATTGTGGATAATTATTCTCGCTTTACGTGATTTTTTTTTATGCGATATAAACATGAATTTGCTTCCACACAATTTGCTTCTCAGATTAAAAGTGTTCGTAGTGATAATGGGCTAGAATTTCTTTCTCTTCAATTTTTTTTCAAAGATAACAGAGTTATTTTTCAACATTCTTGTGTTTACACACCTCAACAAAATGGGGATGTAGAACACAAGCATTGTCATAGGTTGCACGTGCTTTCCACTTTCGAGCTAATTTTCCTCTAAAATTTTGGGGCGAGTGTGTACTTACGGTTGTTCATGTCATTAATCGACTTCCTACTCCTCTTCTCTCTTTCAAAATGCCTTTTGAAAGACTCTATTATAAACCTCCTCCATTTCATCATCTTCGTGTCTTTGGATGTCTAGCTTATGCTACAAATGTCAATGCCAAACACAAATTTGTACTTAGAGCAGTCAAGTGTATTTTTATAGGTTATCTCGTTGGTCGTCAAAAAGCGTATAAGTTCTACGATCTCTCTAGTCACAAATTTTTTACTAGTCGTGATGTCGTCTTCCATGAATCATCTTTTCCATATATTTTTGATCCATCACAGACAAGTTTCAACCTTATACCACCACATTGGGTGCAGAGTTTTGGACTCAAAAGACTTCGGTATGTATTGGATTTAGTTCAACTACTTATAAGGTATATTTAACTTATCACTTTATCAATGTGGAATCTTTTACTCTCCAACACGCCCCCGCACATGCAACCTTGCTCTTGGTATCCACGTGTAATTAGAAGAACGACAAGATAGACCCCAGAATGATCATCGGGGGAGATTGAAGGAACCCAAATCGGGCCCGATGAGATGAATGGAGAAGGGGGACGCGGCTGGAGAGAGACCCGCTTTGATACCATATTAAACTGTGACAAGTTTGACATGTGGACCCCTACTATAACTGATATTGTCCAAACTCGAACCACCTTGAAGGTGTTGAGTTTTCCCTCCTTTCATAACCCCACTGAAACCTTTGTAAGATTATTACTCTTCAACCTTTTGACATCCCTCTCCTCAATGTTGCATTCCAAAGTTTGGCTCAAAACCTCCTGCCTCCCCAACCCTTCTTCAACATAACCAGATGATGGATGAGGATGGTAAGCTCCTAGAAGGCTCATCCAAGTCTTGTATCAACACATTACCGGTTAGGTGGGGTTGTGGGATAATAGGTGCCACAGATTTCTCACAATACTCTAGGCTAGGAAACATGGGGTTAGCCTTATAAAAATCCTCACTATTTTCAAAGTCCCAAGGCAGGATCACATTCAGGTCAACCCAAGTAACATTTGTTAAGGAAAGCCCATTCATTTCCCTTATAGCGCTTTCATTCCAGTACTAAACGCCCTTCATTTAGCGCGCGCCCCGAAAGGAAACTAGTCAGTTTCGTGCCGCCTAAATGGTCTTGCTATGGCGCACGCCCTCAGAAGGAAACAGGCCGCTTTCAAGTCGCCCTTCATTTAGCGCGCGCTCCGAAAGGAAACGAGCCACTTCCGAGCACCCCGAATGGAAGAAAACATGCCGCTTCCGAGCCGCCTAACTGGTCTTGCTCTTTACTAACCTGTTAATGTTGCCTTTTGTCGCCCGTGAAGCCGTAGGACGCCAGTCGTGGTGTTTTTGTACGCGATAATGCGAATGGCGGGAGAACCCTTCACGCGTTTTGCATATCGGGTAGACTGATATGACTGATGGGAAGTTTGGAGTGACCCATTTGAACTTCTCCTCGGTAACCGCTGGGGGCGTAATGAATGCTGGCAGGCCAGACGTCACGCGCGTAGGAGCGTGGGATGTTGCATTTGTGACACGTGACTAGTCGTGGGAGACAGTGCTAGGGTTTCAACGGAGGTGGGAAACTAAAGAGCGAGCACGGTTACTTAGGCGGGGAATGGAACCGCCTCCTGGACACATGTCACCATCGGACGGTGGACACGCGAAAAATGAACGGTGGGCGTTCGTTCGTGCGAGAGCTCGGAGTAGTATAAAAGGGTGTTCGGGTACCGTCTCTTTTTACCTTGCTTCATACTTACTGAAACTCTGAAGAATTCTCACTGCGTATCTTTGGTTCTTGCTGTGTTCTTGCTTTGCGTTTGTGATTTTCAGCCTGCAATCTCCATCTTCGTTCTCAATCAACTTCTGGTGAGGCCCTGAATTCTGTTCTTGCACTGTTTTCTGTTTGTGTTTTGGTTTCTCCGGTTTCTTTTTGGTTTCTGCTTGCACGTAATCGTTTTTCTAGCTCTTTCTGGGTAACTGTCTCAAGAACAGGCCATGTTCTTGAGTCTTACATGTTTTGATCTGTTTTGGGTAAATTTTTGGCTTTATATGTGTTTAGGGTTTTTTTTGCTAAGTGTTTGGGTGTTGCGTGCGTGCACTTTCTCCTAGGGGATGGAACCGATAGAAATCTCAAGCAAGGTGTCGTGTGAGCATATATTTCGGGGGCGGGGTGGGTTAGTTGTAGTCCGTTCACGAGTGGGTCGGACTCCGTATTCGACTCCGTGAAGAGTGTAACGCCCCTGCAATATATGCCTAACAACGCTTATCCTGTCGTGCAGCCGATGGAGGACACACGGGCGCACAGAAGCATAGCCAAGGCGATTGGCGTGGGAGATGCATCTGAGTCATCGGGCTCTGGGGAGGGGTCGGCCTCGGGGCCATGGGGTGAAGAGGGGAGTCCTCGAGTGGAGATTGTCGTGCCCCAGTTTTCGGAGGGCGGGATCGTGCACTAGGTGTTCCCCGACGGAGTGCCAGTTCAGGAACCCAAACGAGTGCCCTCGGCAAAGAGATGGCTCGTTGGGCGCATGACTACCATATCCCCTCATCCATGAAGCTGAAGATCCCGGGGAAGAATGAGACATTCACCTGGCCTCCACGCGGCCAGACGTGCGTGAGCGAGTTCCACTTGAAGTCAGGTATCAAGCTTCCCCTACACCCGTTCTTCCAGTACATGCTGGCCTTGCCGAATATCTCGCTTGGCCAGTATGGGCTAACGTTGACCCGAACGTTGGTGGCCTTCTTCAAAACCTTTTGTCTGAGCGGGTTGGAGCATCCGACGAGGGCGGAGTTTTTGCATTTCTTCCGTCTTAAGCATTCGTCCCGTCGGAGGGATTTGGGTACCTTCACCATCGAGCCCCGGGTGAAATGGTGGTTGATCGATCCCCCCAGCTCGTCCACCACATGGCGCACAATCAGCTGCCTGGTTGAAGGTGACTGGGAGTTTGGTGCAATAGGCCCAGAGTTTGCCGCGAACGCGCACCGTCTTCATCGAGTCCCCCAGCGCTTATGCCCCTTCAATACAAATGAGTACCCTCTTACGCCCGCGGAGGAGGCCAGAATTGCTCGGCTGAAGTTCGTGTTTGATCCAGCGCCTGAAGCTAAGCAGTTTTGGGTGGCGTGCCATTGGGATCTGATCGAGCGCACGAGGCTTGCCCGAGCACCCGGTCTGTCGGGTTGTTCATACCTGTTACGTGTATGCATACATATCTTATAACTGTTTGATTCTAACCTTGCGTTCGTGTTGTTTTGCAGCAAAAATGACCAAGTCCAAAGCCACTGAAAAGGACGATGTGCTCCAGCGCCGGTTGGAGCTACTGATGGTGAGCGCCGAGAGCGTGCGCCGGGTTGTTGATGACGGCCAAGGGGGGCTGACTGTTGGGGAGACGGTCCAGCCTACCATTTGAGAGTCGGATGTTGCCTTGCATGACTCTTCCGTGTGTGCGTCTTCACAGTCGAGGGCTGCCACTACCTCCGTCCCGGAGCAGGTACCTGTTGCTCGTCTAATAGCTGAGAGAATCCTTCCTCCTCCACCAGCCGGGGGTCCGAGCGCCTCCAGGGAGCAGGGCAAGGCTGATCGGAAGCGCCTGTCCTGGGAGAAGGACCAGCGGCAAGTCGAACGCGACCAACAGCGTTTGGAGCAAAGGGACAGGCGCGAAGCCTCCCTTAACTCGGGCTCTCGAAGTCGGCCCTCCCCCCAGACTTCTGCTCCATACTTCTCTCTCCTCGACCCGCTCGCCCACTAGTCCAGGTCTGAACGTGCCTCCAAGCGCCCACTTGTTGATGGGACCGTCTCTGTGGCGCTTCCTGGCGGTAGGGAGTTGCCCCGGGCGTTGCTGGAGAAGATCCGCTGGTCACTCGGCGAGGGCGTGGAGTCCCTACAAAAGTGGCAGCAACTGGGCTTCACCTCAGCCGACAGCCTGGACCGGGCTTTCGATACATGCACCAAGCTGCAGCACCAGCTGTTCTGCTTGCGTGCTCTCGAGGGCTTGGTCGTGCAGACATAGGAGTTCGAGCGGGCGAAGGCCGACCTGCGCAAGGCGACGACGGCGCACGACAAGCTGCAAGTGGGGCTCTCGAGGCGAACGACCTGGCAGAGCGAAAGGTGGGTCGGGTGAACGAGCTTACTCGGGAGCTCGGGGAGTGTGAACGAGCGTTTACCGAGAATGAGGCCTTACTGAAAGCAGAGCGGGACAACGCCCTTGCCGAGGTGGAACGGGTGCGTGCTGGGGCAGCCACTGGGCTTGCTAAGATGGAGTCGCGCCTGATGGAGGCCGAACGCTATGCTTGGACGGAGGATCAAGTGCGGTACACCCAAGCAGAGGTTGTTGCTACCTTCAAGGATTTGGAAGAGTTCTTGGCGATAGTGACGGCTGAAGCAGAGAAGAAGGTAACTACTTTTCGGATGGTCGTGGCTCCCTTCATCGAGGTGGAGCATTATCGGGCTCATCAGCGGGCCGAGGCGGAGCGGGCTCAGAGGGCAGAGCAGGCGGCTGCTGAGGACGTCCAAATGGGCGATGACCCGATGGGCCTGGTGGGTGATGAACTTGGGCCTTCCTTGGTGAGCCCTGACGAGCAGCTTGGTCCCTCGGCTGAGCATCCCGAGTAGATAGGTGAGGCGGCGGCGGTGGGGCAAGCAGAGCAAGCAGGCGCGGGTGCTGATGCTGATGTAGACTAGTCTTCTAGTATATATTTTTTAGTAGTAGATCGGATTTTGTAGCGCCTGTGCGCGCATAAATGGCCATTCGTGCCAAAGTATGAATGAAGTTTCTTTTTATCCCGTTTGCGTGTGCCTCTTTCTTTTCTTCTTTCGTTGTTTTTTTTATATTACTTATTTTCACCAAGTGTAACATAAACATGAATAGTCTATCCCCAGTCCCCGAGTATCGGGTGATCGGGTCAAGAAAGTACATAACGTAACAAATGGACTTAATGAAAATACTTCTGTAGATGCTAGATATTACACGGTGTCAGAGTCACTGACCCTGCATGTCCTTGAGATAAAAAGTGTTTGGGATGACAACCTCATCCACGACGTAAGGGCCTTCCCAGGACGGGCGGAGTGCCTTTACCTTTTGCTGAATCGCCTTCATAACCCAGTCCCCTTGTTGGATTGATCGAGCCCGAATGCGCTGGTTATATAATCAGGCGATCCTCTGCTTGTTCGCTGCATTGTGAAGATGCGATGCGTCCCTCCTTTCTTCTAATAGGTCGTTGTTCAGCCTTAGCCCCTCCTCGTTCGTGCTCGGATCGTACCCCTCGATCTGTGGGCTTCGGTGGGTGAGCTCAAGAGGTAGTACGACCTCGGTTCCGAATGTCAGGCTGAACGAGATTTCGCCCATGGCCACAGTGGTGGTCATTCGGATGGACCATAAGATTTTTGGGACGAGCACGGGCCATCGCCCGTATCCTGTCTCTTCTGGTTCGACGTCTTCAATCTTCTTCCTGATACCCCTCCTTGATAATCTTGTTTGTCGCCTCTACCTGCCCGTTTGTCTGGGGATGCGCTGGTGACGCGAAGATGAGTTATGTTCCTTGTCGCTTGCAGAAGGCCTTGTGCTGAGGGTTGTTGAACTGTGGCCTGTTGTCCGTGATGATGTTGATCGGGCTCCCATAGCGACAGAAGAGGAATCGCCAGAGGAAGCGCTCTACCTTCTCTGTCGTGATCTTCACCATCGGTTGGGCTTCGATGAACTTGGTGTGGTAATCGATGATGACGATCAGGTATTTGTACTGCCCTTTGGATTTCGGGAGCTCTCTTATCAGGTCCAATCCCCACTGTGCAAATGGTATAGGCGATAGGAGGATGGAGAGTGGTACGGCGGACGCATGGTAATAGTGCGCGTGTAGCTGGCACTGATGACACTTGCTCGTCAGTGTCATGGCATCCGCATGGATGGTGGACCACCAGAATCCACACCGGAGGGCCTTGTGTGCGACCGATCTTGCTCCCGCGTGATGGCTGCATGTGCCCGAGTGGATTTCCCTTAGAATGGCGTTGCCCCTCGTTGGGGTGACGCACTTGAGGCTCGCCCAAGTTTTCCCTTGTCGATTAGATTGCCGTCCCAGACGCTGAAATTTTCCGCTCGTGCGATGACGTCTCTGACGCTAAAATGATGTTCGATTTATAGGGATATGGGGGATGGGTAAGACAACCCTTGCCAAACGAGTTTATGAGAAAATTTCTCATCAGTTTGAGGTATGCATCTTTCTTGCTAACGTCAGAGAGGATTGTGCAACACATGGTCTAGTTGATTAACAGAAACATATTCTTTCCCAAGTATTGAAGGTTAGAGTAGGGATGTTTACAGTGGAATCAGTATGCTTAAGATATATTTGTGTGATAAAGCGGTTCTTCTAGTTCTTGACGATGTGGACCAGTCTGAGCAACTAGAGAATCTGGTAGGAGGTAAAGACCGGTTTGGTGTAAGGAGTAGGATCATCATTACAACCAGAGATCTACATGTACTAGTCACTCATGGTGTAGAAAAACCATACAAGGTGAAAAGATTAAACCATGATGCAGCAATTGAGCTCTTTAGTTGGAAAGCCTTTAGGAAAGACGAGCCTGAAATTGATTTTGCAGAGCTCTCTGAGCGTTTCATTAAATATACTGATGATCTTCCCTTGGCTCTTAAAACTTTGGGGTCTTTCTTGTATAAAAGAAGTTCAGGTGCATGGACTTCTGCATTGCAAAAACTGCAACAATCTTCAAACAGAACGATTTTTGATATACTGAAGATAAGTTATGATGGACTTGATGAGATGGAGAAGAGAAGTTTTCTGGACATTGCATGTTTTCGGACAATGTTGGACGAGGAGTTTGTGAATGAACTAGTATCCAGTCCTCACTCACCTACTCGGATTGCAATAGATGTTCTAGTGGAGAAATCTCTTCTAACTATTTCATCAAAAGACCACATAGGTATGCATGACCTGATACGAGATATGGGATGTGAAATTGTTCGAAGAGAGTCCTATGAAGAGCCTGGTGGACGCAGTCGGTTTTAGCCTGGCGATGACATTTCTCTTGTATTCACAAAAAATACAGTAAAAATATTTAAATAAACTGAAACACCAAGCTTGGAAGGCACTGTAGTTTCCTTGACATCATAAATAATTGATTATGGAATCACTTATCCGTTGCTGTCAATAATTAGGGAACAGAAGCCACTGAAGGCATATACTTGCACTTACGTGAGTTAGAAGAGGCAGAATGGAGTCTCGAAGCCTTCTCTAAGTTGTGTAAACTGAGGCTCGCTGTTGGCCCCACATATCTTCCTAATGCCTTGAGATTTCTGAAGTGGAGTTGGTATCCTTCAAGATCTCTCCCACCATGTTTCCAACCGGCGGATGAACTTACTGAACTTAGTTTGCCCCATAGCAATATTGTTCACCTCTGGAATGGAATCAAAGTAAGTTTATGAATTTCTACCATTGCAAAAATAATGTTTCAGATATCATGCATGGAAGCTAATCCTTTTTCCATATTTCATGTTTTCTACAGTACTTGAGCAAGTTGAAATCGATCGATCTTCGTTACTCTTTAAACTTGACAAGGACCCCAGATTTCACAGGTATTCAAAATCTTGAGAAATTGATTCTTGAAGGTTGTACAAATTTAGTTACGATTCATGCATCCATTGCATTTCTTAAGAGACTCAAAACTCTGAATCTTAAAGACTGCAGAAGTATCAAGAGTCTTCCAAGTGAGCTAGAAATGGATTCTCTTGAAAATTTGAATCTGTGTGGCTGAAAATTTGAAACCCTATAACTGAAGTTATTGCAGGCAATAGCAAGTCGGTTGACCTTGCTATATGTTTTCTATTTGTTCCTCAGGAAAATATTCTAAAAGGTCCTCTAGAAAAATATGTCTGCCGTTGATGAAGAACTGGGTCTGGGTGTATGTGTATGTGTTGGCATGGTGAGGATACTCTGTTCTTCTCAGAGGCAAATTGCTTATCGTGATGTTTATCTGGATAAAAATGCAAATAAGATTGTTTCAGATCACCTTTGGTTACTTTTTCTTTCTAGAGAAATACCGTCATTAATACAACAAGAACAATTGGATTCAGAGTATAATTTCAGATGGTTTCCTAATGGAGGTTACACCAGATTCGTGAAGGCGAAGGAATTTGGGGTTCGTACATGACATGGAAGAGATCATCAGCAAAATGAACCAGTCCAGCAGTGACGTTTGCCACAGATATTACCCCTTGTGATTTTGACAAATCGGCATATGAGCAAGGTGGTAGCGTAACGGATGAAGCATCAACAAGCAGAAATGGTGGCTTTGACGATGATTACTCTGCTGAAGAATGAAAGAGCTCTATTAGACACTGTCACTGTTATTCACACTTCCTCAGCACTTTAATTTACAAGTAGGTGACCATCTGACATTATGATCCTAGTTGCATGCGATATTCTAAACATGTTTCTCTCTGTCTGTAATATGCTTTACTGTCATTACACATCTCATTTTCTGCCATCTTGATCACTAACAGTAGTCAGATAGGATATCTCGGTAGAAATCAATCACTCACTTGGTTCTGTAATGGACTGTTTCTTAAAGCTAACTCGACTGTGCTAATTTTTCTAATATGTTAAGGAGCACAATAGGCTCTTGCAGCGTGCAGTGTCATTTTAGTAGCAAATGTTTTGAATTGTAGTTTAGGTGGGAGGCCCGCACGAGCGAGTTCTGCAAAGTAAGCAGCGTCAACGCATAGGCCAGCCTATTCCCCTCTAAAAATTCATGCGCACAATTTTGAGTCGGCGCGGCGAGCAGCTCTCACCACTCGCTTTGTTTTCCTTACTCATTAGTTTAAGGCAAGTTTTTACGCTGCTCCATCCCTTTCTTTAATACCCACTCACCCAGAGACTACTTTTTCTACTTACCGATGTGGGACTCTGAAAGAACGAAACCTTTGTCGGATTGGTTTCCTAATACTTCTCGGAGTTCTCCTAGTCATTAGAGGAGTAGGATTGGCTCGTTGGTATTATAGAACTTCTCTTTAAATAGAATTCCCATAAAGTCTAATAATCTCATATGCAACTTCACTGGTTCGATCAGACCCTTTCAAATTATGGACTTCTTGCTTGAGCACCTATTGAGCTGTGTTTTTAAGAGACTAACGTCAACATCAGACTATGTGAGGTTCAGTACTGTGTGTAAGTCATGGAATTCTGTTGCAAAGGAAAATCTGAGCAAACGCACAAGGCTAACAGGACATCCACTGCTCTTGGCTTACACCGGCAGATATGGCATATGGAATTTATGTGACAACAGGAAGGACAGGGTTCTTGATGTGCAATTGGAATTGCTAAACAAACGGTTTTGTGGGTTCTCGAGAGGATGGTTGATAACTATAGATGGTTGTCAAGGGTAGCCCAAAAGCTTCCTAGGCTCGGAACAGATTCCCGGCCCATATGAAATGGTCCAACTGTACATTGCAGCACAGTGTCTGGCCACTTTGACGACTTCGTGATTCAAAACTAAGTTAATGAGCAAATCCAACTAGGCAAGAACCACTACACAACTTGCAATGGTTAACAAAATATGTTAATCACTTCATGTCCAAGTTGTTACATACTCGATCTCCAGTTTTGAACCAGTTCGATCATTACATCAGTTTGCTCCCAATAATTTGAGGGGGAATTGGGGAACCTTTATACCGTTCGCTCAATGTTGATCTCAGGTCATGTTGTCTACACCAATAACAGAATTCATGTCTTTCGCCTAGCTAAGTTTTTATATGCCATAGCAATGATAGATAATCTCCAAGGTCATCAGTAGAAACTGATCAAGACATTGATCGAAAAGAACATGTTTCTCCTATACCCTTTACATTTTACAACAAATGAGCCTAATTACATGGAAATAATGAATCCCGAACCTAACAAAACATTGTGACATATCTAACGACCATAAATAAACTGCCTTGGAAACATGTCAATATAATCAAGAAGATTTCCGAGACAACAGCGGCTCCAACTGAGGATCACTTTCCTTGGAGACCGGAGGTGTCTGGTTCCCGGACTCCAGCTTGGATAGTGTAGAATCCTCAGCTCTTTGTCTCAGAAACCTTTGGAAAGAGCTCTGTCTCTCATCGGTTGAAGAGTCAGTCATCTTCGGTGTATCCTTTAAACTCTGCACATGCTGAAGGCAAACTTGAACAGCATCATGCACTCTCACAAAGTACCACTCCTTACCAATCAGCTCTACCACTCCTGATCTTGATAAGGTAACCAGGGTTTCCCGATTAACATTTGAAATGGCAATCTGAATTGCAAACAGATAGTTGGAGACTACTTAATTAACAGCTTCCAAATTTGAATAGTTGACATAATATTGATCAGAAAATACTCCCGCAGAAAGAACATTTACCTGGATGTCCCGAAGTTTGTACTCTTGATGCAACTCTTTCAAAGCTTGGACACCACTGGAGTCTATATATGTTACAGCTATAAAAAAAAATAAGAACGAGATTCAGCCAACTTGCATAACCTTAAGCATATCAACCTTAAGAACAAGATCAGGCTTAGCACTAGCATCCTTGATTATGCAGGACTTCGCAATGATGATTTATTGTTAATTTTGAGGAGTTTGGGACCAGCTAGACTTACGTGCCATCTCTAAGATCACAAAATGAATTCTTTCAACTTCTGGTCCACGACTAGTAGATTTATCAACCTCCACTTCGTATTCTCGTAGCCTGACAAGGGAAATCCATATTTTGACTAAGATTTGGTATGAAAATAATGTAATGAACTTGCAAGTGGTTGGGGTACAGTTACATAATGACTATTACATTTAGGTGCATCTACCAAAATGCTAAAAGGTTACCTGTCTTTTATGTAACTAATGTTTGCAAAGTAAATAGGTGCATCAACCCGAACAATCACAATTCCATTGTATGTATACGCTTCTGGATACTGTTGAGTATTTCTATAGACAGTGGTGCCTGGGAGACGCCCCAAAACAGCTGCAACCAACAAAATATTACTGAGCAAGGAAACTCTGGTACCCAAACAAATGAAAGTAATACATGAAGCTAAGATCACACACATGTACTGATTGCGTGTATATTCTGAATTGAATCGAGTGTACATACTACTTACCAATATGAGGGTTTGCTGATTCATAGATAACAAAGGCAAGTGAAACACCAACCTGCAATCATCCAACATACACTAAGACTGATGCAATTACATAAAAACAGATGCACTGAGAAAATGTGAGAGGGAGATGAGAGGTAGCTTCTTTCAGAAATTCAATGGTATTCATGTGAATTGTACCACAACAATGATAGGTCATATATTATAAATGTATAATCAACCTTCTTTGGTGGACATATGTGGATTATGTTGAGTATAAGGAGCTAAACAAGAAACCCCTAAAAAACTATTTCCTTTACTGAATCAATAACTATATCAATCCCATTTGCATCAATGTACTGCTTCAAGTACTCACCCCGATTAGAACGCCAATCTCAATACCAAGGAATAATGTCGCCATGCTTGTGATGGTCCAAAGTATAAAATCTTTCTTATCCACTCGCCATAGAAATATAGCCTCATCATAGTCCACCTGAATTTTAATAGAAAAAGTTGGATTCTACAAAGTGGCGGTAAGCAGTTCAAGTTTTCATGCCAAGAATCAGTGGTGGTAACAACACAAGCATGATTATCTACATAAATAGCATGAAAAATATACCCCTGCAGCTCATTGTTGATTACCAAATTGCAATTCAGTTTGTTACTGTAGTAATACTGTAGTAAAATACCCCCCAAGTACAATGAAATCTGAGAGGAATTAGCACAACTCCTTAAAAGTAAGCACAACACTTTATTAGTTTGAATACTCACCAAGCCTATTACAGCAGAAATCACAATGGCAGCTAGAGCACACTGAATAAAGAGAGAAACTCCAGAGTTAGCACCTACCAATTATTGTCCACAGTTGAATGATGAATGAACACAGTTCAATATAATATACAAAACAAGAGCTAGCATCTTTAAAATTCTTGTAAATGGCAACTCGCATAATAAATTACTGAGCTAATGTAAAGACAATATATTGTTTCAACAAGAAATTGAAATGGAGACCCACAAAGCCAGTGAAATTAACCTGGACATTACCTGGGGTATAGATTCAAAAAATTCAGTCATAAAAAGCAGGGCACAGCCCATTATGAATCCCATAACAATTCCAGATAGGCCAGTTTTTGCTCCACTTTCATGGTTTACAGCTGACCTAGAAAATGAACCTGTATGACAAGTAACGATATGAAAGAGTATGTGACCATGTGTGGGTGCACGCTTTTGTGTACATAATAACTCCAAATTACGATTACATACAAAATCAAGGCAGGTCCTCAAACCTCACAAATCTCACCTGTTGTAGGATAGGCAGAAAAAAAGGAGCCAAAAATATTTGCAACACCAAGACCGAATAGCTGTTAGAAAACAAAGTGACTGTAATTTTTCTAGCTGGAACGACTATTTATCAGAAATAGACTATATCTAAAGAAGCGAAAGCAAACAGTACTATACAGAAATGCAGTAAGCATGTGAGGTTTGACCAAGAAGTGCTTCTTCAACTTGTACTTTCCTTTTAACTATTAACTAAGACCTACGGTTATGTGTATATTAAAAGTCCAGCATTTATAACATTATACCTCTTGATTTGAATCCAACTCATACCCATTCTTCACTGCTAATGCTTTTGCGATACCCACAGATTCCTAGAATTTAAAATAAATTACCATAGGTTCAATTAACCAGAGACAACAAAAGTAAAAATGAACTGATCTATGGAATTCCACTTACCAAAATAGCTACACCAGTGATGAGAAGCGCAGTCGGAATCAAAGAGGTGGCATATCCAAAAGCTTTGGGGATGGAAAATGATGGAAGACCTTGTGGTATATCTCCAACCTAAACACCAGATATTATTCTTCATAGACATGCCAGTAACAAAATGTAATGTACTTTAAAAAAAATTAACATGAAAGAACGCATCTTTTACCAAGGATATGGAAGATGGATGAAATATTTTCACAAAAATTGTGCCTAAAAGAACTGCAGTGAGGGGACCTGCTGCTCTCAGGAAACGCAAGTACTTCCTTGTTTTTCCCTGCATGCACAGAATCAAAGGTAAGAGAAGAACTCTGGTAAAGAAATATGTTCTACCAAAATGCGAAAAAATAAGCTCATACCAATTGTTTCATTGTCAACAGAATCGCAAGAACGATGGATCCCATAACAAAAGGGGGCCATGAAAACTACAAAAGGAGAAAAGCTACTGTGGTTAAGAAAAGGAATATACAAGTGTAACACTAGATGTGACATTGAACATTATGAAGTAAATATATGCATACTGGGTTCACATGTGAGAAGAAAAGAAGAAAAAAAAACTGAGACAACCAAAAGTTGTCTTAAATATTGTGAAAATACATGTCTAAACTAGTGTAAGGTTAACTATCTTACAACTTGTGAAAATGTATTTGTAAACAGGTGCAATGACAAAGGTTATACCACTTGGGCATGCAAGCAGAGCATACCCCATCAGCTCCAGCTATAATGCTCTGAATCAACGGCACAATCTTGCTACTTCGTTCTATATCATATCCCAAAAAGTATTTTGCTTGAGATAAGGCAATCACAATGGCTGAAGCAGTTGTAAAGCCAGAGATGACTGAGTGGCTGATGAAGCGAATAATCCATCCAAGCCTGGACAGGAGTAATTTCACAATGTAAATGAAACTATAATATTGATCTTCAAAAGAAAATGAGAACACTTAACAAGCTAATTGTAATATTGAGTTTAGATATGAATCAAACATCCACAGATGCAATATTAGTTACGGTTTATAGGCTTTGACCTTCTACAAATGTCAGACTGGACCACATACATTGTAATGCAGAGGTAATTTTACATACTGTATCCATGAAATGATAACAAAGAGGACAAAACTAGAAATACCTTAACATCCCCAATAGGCATTCCATGATCCCAACCATAAGTGCCAACAATATTGCCAGCTCAGTGTAAAGCACATCACTTGAATCAACGATGCCACTCAACACATTCGAAACCAGGAGCGAAACCAATGCTACTGGACCAACAGCTAGCTGACGCGACGAGCCAAATATAGCGTACACAAACAAAGGCACAAAACCAGAGTCTACCTTGCAAAATCAGTGTGTAACATTCAGATTAAACCATCTACAACACCAAGAAAACTAAACTATAAAAACTAAAAGATAAACTCTTCCTAATCAAATGACCACTTACAAAGTCCATATATCGGTGCCAAGCCAGCCAACTTCGCATACGACATTGCCTGCATTTTTCAACAGCAAAGGATCAAATTACAGCATTCAGTAATCAGTACACTATAACTTCATACACTCAGCCACTTACAATTTTTCTTTTACAATTTCAGTAAATATATTATTATATATCTAAAGAACATTTTTTACGCAAGGATTTTACCAACTGTAATTCAAATCAAGTAACTCTCAGTCTAAAGCTCAAATACTCCACATTTTGAAAAGAAAATGACACATATTGAATATATTCACATCATTAACTATAATTAAAGCCAAATAACCAGAATTTAGCTCAGAGATGGAAATGTTACTATGCTTAATCTGAACGAAGCATTCATTAACAGCTAGCGTTGAAATCGGTTTGATTTATAAATAAATTAATAAATAAATAGAGAAAAAGGTCGTCTCTATTTGGTCGCTGAGAAAATCAATAGTCAAATTCAAACTCAGTAATTATATTTCTACAATTTCCTCAGCAAACAAAACCAAACCAAAAACGACACCGTTTTAGAGTGAGAAGCTGAGACCGACCTGAGGAACGAGCATGACGCCGACGGTGATTCCGGCCATGAGATCGACCTGTAGATACTCGCGCCACTTGTAGCTCCTTATCCACCGGAAGCAAGGAAGCAACACCTCCACCCACTCAATCCACGTCATCCTGACGACCTTCGATCTCAATCTCGCCAGCGCCGCCGCGCACGGTGCATTAGTACTACTACTCGACGGCGTCGTTTCGGGGTGGTGGAGCGGGATGATTCGGACAGGTCGGGTCGGCATCGCGGAGCTGGAGGATCCGACGAAGTCAGAGTTGTATCTCCATCAATACGACCGTCGCATTTGGGTTTATATACGAGCGGTCGTTATTCGTTCGCGCGCTCCGAAGTGGTGGTGGTCCACTTCCCGGTAGGGTAAAACGGTAATTCTATCACCAGCAAAAAAACAAAAAAAGCGTATAAAGGTTGTGAATTTTTTGCGAGGTTCCAATCAGTGCTACTTAGATACACACGGACTTCCATTATTTACCGTGCAGTAAATACAGAGGGATACGGAAGCTGTACGTATTGAATGGGATCGGATGCGGAGAATGTTGAGGGGCGAAAATGTTGGATTCGGTAGTTAAACAAAAATGGAAACTTCCGAGAAGGTTGGGAAGGGAATGGACGAGAACGAGGACGAGGTTATGCTTAGGTTCGTAGGCTCAATCATTGAGACCGAGTGAAGACTGAACGTGCGGGGCATCTTTCTGCTAGTAGCTCGCCACGTGGATCAATCAGACTCATAAAGTCAGAACTCGGTAAATCCGGGTGAGTCAAAGTAAAAACGAAAACAACCCCATATTAGTAAAAACGAAAACTACCCACATTAGTGTACGCCAGTGGTACAATTATTGGCTCGGAAATGTTTGGTGTTATCAATCAGTTATGTATACAAGTTTATTAGTTACGTGTTAAATTTGTATGATAATGTTGCAAAAGAAACCAGGAAAGGAATAAAAGATGCTTAATCTAAATTACCGTGTGATACATGTGTTTTGGTCTCCATCGCTATAAGATTAAGATGAATGAGAGCCAAAAAAAAAAAAATTAGTACAATGTCAGTTACCTAAGTGTTACCAGAAACCAACATGTTCTCGAGTCTTGACCATTAATTATCTACACATTTTCGGTTTGATGTCCCATTCAAAAAGTAACTTCAGCATTCAAGTGGAAGGCAGTAAGGAACGATCAAAATGATACATTATGCGCACTCTCACTTTCTTAAGTGTGTGTTTGAGCGTGTTCGGGCTTGTGGCTGAACTCGTAGTCGAGATGCACAAAGGCACGTTCAATGTCAGGCAAGAGCTCGAGCTTCTCCTGCAAGGATTCACCGATGTCGTGGGCTTCTTGTAAGGGCATGGCTGATGGTAGCACAATGTCAACCTCGACAAAGTAGTGTGAGCCAAACGTGTAAGCGCGGACAGTGTCGATATGGCGTATCGCTTTGTGATGGTTCCAACAGAGGTATGTCAGCTTCTGAAGGTATTCTGGAGCAGCTGACTTTCCAACTAGGGAATTGACATTTTCCAACACGGTCATAGACCAGGTGCGAATGGTGTACAAGGCAAGCTGCAAAGGAAAAGAATCCAGGGTTGATATGCAAATATTGCAACTATCAAAAAGTCCAATTATACGAATATGTCATCAACATTCATCAGATATCAGCACTTTGATGAATCCAAATACTAGCTGTATTGTCGAATTACAGTTTGTCCCAAAGTTATAAGCAACATCACGAACGGTCAAGTTCATTTCACTCAGAAGAGTATGGTTTAGAAAAGCAAAATGCAATCTCAGTTGAACAAATCAAGGCCTATTCAAACAAATATTTGATGTTGTATCGCTCACCTTCTATGCCGAGCATTAGATTTATGACAAGGTTAAATGTACCTGATACCAGGCTGAACACTTTCCACTCTATATGTTCTTATGAATTTATTTAGTTGGGTGCAGAAGAACTTAGAGCTAAAGCACTTACAATGATAGCTCCGACGGGGTCCATCCACTCATCAAAGTAATTAGCAAGGAGCACAGCAACCAGACCAATGATGTTGGTGATAACATCAAAAAAGTGATCCTGGGCATAGGCTTTAACAATTTCGTTGGTGAATGAGCGGCAATACAGCATCAGAAGCAATTTCACCAAAGTGACAGAGAGCATAATACCCACAACCCATCGCTCTTGATCTTTGGTCAAGTTGAACTCATTCTCCTAGTAAGACATGCAAATAGTATGAGTGACTATTTAACAAAAAATAGGAAGAAGCTGATTATTATTATAAAAGTCATTTTGTCATTCAACCTTCAAAGTCAAAGATATCTAGATGCTTAAATAGTGTCCTCATAGACAAGATAACTGACCTCAGAAAATAGTGTCCTCATAGACTCTAAGATGATCTGCAGGCCCAAAGTTGCCATAACTGAAGCGAAAACAAGGATCCCCTGCATTTTTTTTTCAAGATCACATCATAAAGATAAAACCATACCTCAAAAGAGAAAGTGCAAAAAAATGGTTCAAACAAATATATAAGGATTTGTATATACAAAACATCTACTTGCTGGCTATATAAACAGAATGGAATTCTACTATGAAAGAGCCTAAATTGCACATATATACACATCACAGACAGCAAACAGTACACATAGAACCCTGCATAGGTGAACCCAAGTGCATTATTGGCTGAGATTGAGGGCCAGCAGGGTATATATTAGTGATTACACTAAGATATTAAATGGCAGCAGTGATGTATATCCCACAATACAATAGTACAGCAACATGATTTGTTTAGGTAAAACGTAGAATACCCCATAAGCACAATCCATATGCATCAACATTAGATGTAACAAAATCTAAAGATGAATTAGCACCTAAAACAATAGGTACAGATGCATACCAACGGCTGCATACGCCTCTTCCCAATGGGATACTGATAAGGGTTAGGTGTTTGCATGGAGAAAGCAGTAAACCACAGGATAAAACCAGACAAAAGATCAAGCAACGAGTCTAACGTGGATGCGATAATGGCCAATGAACCACTCCTGACAGACGCATAAACTTTCGCCGCAAACAGAACCATGTTGGCAATATTTGATATCCTGATCGCAAAAGTCTCACTCTTGGCCAACTTCTCCTGATCTTCCTGCAATCAAAATTTCCTCAACATATCAGAAAAACACCTTAAAACTGAGAGTACACTTGATTCTGCTCATAAAGATAAAAACAATATAACACCTTTGACATTCCAGGAAGAAAACCACGCTCCGCTAACTCATCCATTTCGTTAAATCCCTCGAGCATTTCCACCTGCTGTTGATAATACACCGCCACATTATCCTCCGGACCTGAAACCATCAAGCCACAACAATCAATAATTCGAGCTGCGAAAAACCTCTCATCGGCTAATTGCAGGCATCCATAGAACTAAACATAGACACTTTTAAGCCTTCGTTATACTTTCACACTGAAAATATTCTACTCCAGCACTAAGTATATATATTCCCCAAATCCACCTCTACTTTTATAACAAGTGCTTTTCTTTATGGAGTAAATTGAAGGCTCAAAACACGATGGAATCACTAGGAATTCCACACTATAAATATCAATTTAACCTAACAAGCACGAACAGGAATCGAATACCAAACGTAGCAAAAACAAAACAGAAGTTGAGATGCGGAAAATTACCTTTGACACCTAGACAGTCCTGGAAGCCACGCGGCGGCTTCTCCTTGTGCTCGGCGGACGCCGCCGCCGCGTGGAAGCTGTCGAAGTTCAGCCGCCACGCGCCGCCGTCGACGACATTGCCTTCGCCGGAGGACACCCGCAGCAAAGCCAGCTCCTCGTCGTGCTCGGCCGCCGCCGACATCGCCTCCACCATTATTCGTGCCGGCGAAAAAACCCTAGCAGCTGCGAACGATCAGGACTGCGGAAAACTTGTGAAGAAGAAGAAGGGCGAGGGGTAATTTGGGAATGCGAAATTATTATGGAGGTGGCGTGGTGTGGTCGGAGAGCTTGCGCACCAGGGAAAATGGGAGGGTTAAATAATGAAGGAGAAAATGTGAAGAAGGATTCAGGGGTGGGAGGGACACGTGGAGGGCGGAGATTGAATCCTTCATCACTCGGAGGGTGGAGATGGCGGGACAAAGGAACAGTGTCCATTAGAGCGGGAATGATTTGATGAGGAGGGCCACGGATTCTGTTTGCGTGTAATGAATGTTGTGGGGCCCTCCGGGTTTTGTGGATTTGGGTTTATCCGGTGCGGGTGAGAGTAGAGGGATCGTGATTGACGTGGGCCGTTTGATTTGCATCGAGCGAAGTCAGAGTTGGTGGTCTGTTTTATTTTTGTAGTAGATTGTTGGTGGGCTATGTGGTCGATAGGAGAATGAGGATCTTAGTAATGTGGGATACGTGGGCCCACTCTTTGGCCCGACAACGATAGTGATTGCTTCACAGTCGATGAACATGTTAAATGAGTGTTACCGAGGCTTGTAATGGAACTATGGAAGTATTTATCATTACATTTTGACCCAATTGTCCATTTCTATAGAGATATCCTAATCTGTGGAGCGCAAGTGTGAGTATTAGTAGAGAGTTGCTTCTTATTTGTTCTCTAGCATGGTCACCCCTTGTGATGTTTAAAGTGATTTAGATGTTGATATGTGTCGTGCACATTTGTGTGCTCAATTACGGATGTACCATGGAGCCAAAAGGGGCCATGGCACCCCTGCATGTTGATTGAAAGCTTAATCTATGCATCACATAAGCTTGATTTTGAATACAATTTCATTGCAAAGTTTCCTTGACCTTTTTTCATATTCATAATCAATAAGATCTAGTCATAGTTATTGCTCAATTATTATTTTTAACTATGTTTATGTGTCCTTGTAAGATAGAACTACTATTAGTCAACCGTAAAAGATGCATTTTAGTAATTTAATTTAAAGACAACAAAACAATATCTTTCTTTGAATTTGTATTTATATATTAATTAAGATATAATTTAAATCGTGTTATTATTTTGAATGATTTTTCTATAAGAAAATAGTATTAATTATATTTTTTTCATTATGGCATCTGTATGCTAATATATTCCTAGCTCCACCAATGTATGTGTTGTTATATTCTAGGTATAACTAATTATATCATTTATATGTGATAATATTCTCATTTAAACATTATTGATACCCAAATTCAATGATACGAATTACGTATCTGTACGACTGTAGTGCTTCCACGACTATGGTCGTATGGTTTCAATCTATAATGTTGTACATTTTACAAAAGCTCAAAATTGAACCTAAATTATTAAGGTCGTAAGAGTGTTCAGTTTGTAATATATGGTTTAAGTTCGAGCGTGAACATTTACTACATACACACTAAAGGTGAAGGAGACCGGAGACCCTCTTACATAGGTACTAACAGTAAAAAACTGTTTCAGAGAGAATTCAATGAATTGTGTTGAATTCATTTACTCCCAAATTAGGGTATATATAGCACTTTACAAAGTATATTCCTGATAGAAAACATATTCCTAATAGAAAACAATATCTATATTAAATCTTAAATAATTATAATTGGATATGGAACAATATTTTCAACACTCCCCCTCAAGTTGAGCATAGATGTCAATCATGTACAACTTGTCAATTCAATCGTCAAATGCCTGATGAGATAACCATTTAGTAAGAACATCAGACAGCTGCCCCAAGTTTCTGCCTCCTTGATCCTTGTTTTTGTTGTTCTCACTAATGTTCTTCATGCGATATTGCTTCAGAAGAAGATTGCCCTTCAGGTGATGTCGCTTCAGCTCCAGTATTCGAAGGGTCGACGGTATCCTTCAATCCATCGAAGGTTTCTCCCGGGTTCATTTCAGGTGCAATTTTTGATCAATCGAAGGTGCTTCCCTGGTCTGGTACTTTTGTAGTCCTCGATTGATCGAGAATTTCCTTTGATCCATCGAAGGATTCTCTCAGGTTTTCGACTGAATTTTCAGCAACTTCAAACATTCTTTCCAAGTTCTCCACTTCTTCAAATTCTAGTATGTTCAGAGGATTTCCTTCACATCTATTTCTCCCCCCCCTGAAGGGAAGACTCTAAGACTTCCCTTGAGTAATAAGGTTCAGATTCACACGACACCTTCATGAGGGCCATCTCTTCAAAGGTAAAAATAAATAAAATAAAAATAAGGGTTATGTCCCGCAGAAGAATTTTTCGGTGGTGGGAATTTTCAGTGGTGGTGGAAGAATTTTTCAGTGGTGGTGGAAATTCAAGATTTTTCGGTGGTGGTGGAAATTCAAGATTTTTCAGTGGTGGTGTGAATGATTTTTCAATGGTGGTGGAAATTCAAGGGTCTTCAACTTCAATTCGGGGTTTTCCAACTTCAAGGATTCGTGTTCAATTTTAAGGGTTTCAATGTTTGGGATTTCAGGTGCAGCGGAATAAAAAATGGTGGTGGTAATTCAAGTGGTTTCAATTCAGCAGAATAAATCAACTTTAAGATCTGGTGGTGTGCGACACCCACACCTCCTTCGGAGTAGGTGTAGGTGTAGCGTACAATTCTCATGATTTTTGGGTCTGATACCAAGTAGAAAAGTGTTTCAGAGAGAATTCAATAAATTGTATTGTATTCATTCACTCCCAAATTTGAGTATATATAGCACTTTACAAAGTATATTTCTAATAAAAAACATATTATTAATAAAAAACGATATCTATACTAAATTTTAAATAATTATAATTAAATGTGGAACAATATTTCCAACACTAACTTTAGAAGAGTTAGAACTCTGACTTTATGTAGCTATGTTTAAACCTTTTTACAACGTTGATATGTGCGACAATCAACGTTGTTGTGACAATGAATACGTATAAATTAAGTTATACATTTATCAAATCATTCTAGTAGATCTTATCATGCTAAGTGCAACACGACTAAAACTAACTTAACTAAGCAATCCTATTTCCATTCACACTCGAGCATAACTGGCCGAGCTAAGAACCTTAAAATGAAAGGAACATACCCCGCCGATACCTCGTTTCCTTTCACACTCAAGATCATGTATAAATATCAATGGCAATTGGCAAGGTAAGGCTTCAATTACCTGAAATTCTTACATTAATTGAGTTGCATTCTGATGTCTTAGAATGTAACTTGCGAAAGAGAAAACACAAGAAACCGTTGGTAACGTTCTTACATGAACTTTGTAATAAATTTTGTAACTGTTGTTCTTTCATTGCTGGATTATTATCCAATATGGATGTTGCTGGGCTCTGATTGCTCTGTACATTCTGTAATGTCTTGCACAAACTAACAGAAGAGAGCGACATGGCAATGATGCACGAGTGGAGCCACTGGCTTCACATAATGAGCATGGTCGACTGCGAAAGGCATGTGGTACGCCTGTGCCAACCTAGGGATGGGAGTGTGGAATGCTTAGCAATTGTCTCCTTCTTGAACTATTGAGCCGAAGTAATGTTTAACTCATGTGAGCTTATATGGGCTCAACACTAAATTGGGCTTCAACCGAGCCTTCAATTGGTTCAAAATTTGATTTGACCCGACTTGTTCTATTGTAGAGCCTACCACAACACTTGCGTACTCTGGTCAAGTATCATTCCTTTTCCTTTTGATTCTCTCTCCTCCACACTCTTGTAATCACTAATCTTGTTGATGGCATATCTAGAGTTATGCTAATTGATCGAGTTTTGGTATCATGAAAGATTCGCATGCAAGAAAGACTAGCAAAGTTTCATAACGAAATTTTATCTGCAATCATTCTCAAGTTTTAGTCTCGTACAGTCATAAATACTCATCTTTTTCTACCAATAAACATAAGAATGATGACAATGTCGTGGTCGGCAGTTTTTTTTTAAAGTAAAGCGCGAGTTAATCTATTTCAATGAAATCAGTTTATACAACTTTCGGCTATAATAACCTCAATTGCTTGGGGGCATTCCCAAACCAAGCATGATCACTAATAGACTGTAAACTATAGGAAGCTAACCTATGAGCTAGCGAATTAGCTTCACGATATACATGTACCAGAGAAAAACTCGGTAATGATGAAAGCAAGACTATAATATCATCAATCCCCTTCCCAAGATCGGAGTGATCCTCTCTGCCATTGACAATAGAATTCACCACTGTCTGGCAATCCGATTCAAAAGTGAGCTGTAGTAACCTATATTGGACTGCAAAGACACAAGCCTCGCGCAATGCGAGAGCTTCGCTCATCTTAGGCCAGAAACATGTGCCCACTGGAAAACAAAACCGCCAAGTACACTACCTGTATGGTCACGAAGAACGCCTCCTAGACCTCCACATTGAGTGTTTACAAGGAATGAACCATCGACGTTCGAGAAATCCCTGAGGTGGAGTTGACAATATAATGCTGGGTCTCGGGGACTTCATGGTCCTCTTCTTATGGAAAATAGTCCATACAGTGTTAAAGTAAAGCCGAGCCTGGAAACCAACTTGCAACAATGTCTTCTCCTTACCATACCACAGCCTTTGTTTTTGTTCTTTCCAGATAGACCAAGTAAGAATCATAAACAGAGCAAAGTCTTTGGTTGACATCAATGTAGCACACCGGAAGATCCATTCCCTGAAGATCATGTCCCTTGGGTTAGGGATATTCCCAATAAGACGAGGAAACTGCTTCATAATCTCTCTTGTGTAAGGGCTATACCATCCCACGTGGTTCACATCCTCATAAGAGCAGCCACATAATAGACAAACCGAGGTAATACCGTAATAGGGACTCTCAGCGAAAGTAGATTAGCTACAGTTGGAAGAACACCATGGCAAGCCTGCCACATATGTAGCTTGACCTTACCTGGTTATGAGTTCTCCATATCACTTTCCAACTTGGTAAAGGATTTGGGACGCTACTGCTTGTCTTGGTAGAGAGACTATGAAAAGCAATCTTATATGCCGACTTTGTAGAAAAGTACCACTTCTTATCGTGATGCAATATCCATCTATCCTCCGTGCTACGAATTCTCAATGGTATGCTCAAAAGTCAAAATTAATGATGCATTTTCATCTCCAAAAATCAATGAGTAAAATATTAGATATCGAAGATATATTGACTCTTCAAAATACAGATATTTCGACGAAAATATCAATGAAATATCGATTCAGTAAAAAATCGACGGAAATTAAGATAAATACATGAAACTTTGTATAAAAACTTTATGAGTTTCTTATATAATCAATATGTGTTTTGAAACTTGTAACTTGTGTTTTGTTGATTATTAAGAGAGATTATTTGATTGAGTTTTTGGGTTATTGGCGTGATGGGTTTTGTGCTTTGGATTTAATGTGATCAACATATGTAAAGTTAAAATCTCGGATAAATTCAAAAATATCAAATATTTCGGGAAATATCGAGCGAATGATATTGATATGTATGATTAATATCGGAAAGTCCAAAAAAAATGAAAAATAACACGGAAATATTGAGGATATTATCGATATTTCATTCCTTGCTCCAAACCATTCTTGAACTCGCGGCATGTTCCAACTTCGATCTTCAGTAATCAGATCGCTGACATAAGCATTCTCGGGTGCAAAACAGGGGGAAATGGCTAAGAAAGTCACGTTCTAAACTTTGCTCACTCATGTATGACAAATATCACTTTGCTCACTATCGGATTACACTTTTACTCACTTTGATCACTTTAAACCGGAGAAATTGGCGGCGCCACTTCAATTGGCGAAGCTCAATCTGTGCGAAATCAACCCAAAAATACTTTTCTCAACTACACCAAAGTCTAATTCATCATGTAAGTTGTCAAATTAACCTTTGAAGTCAGGAACACATAAAATTTCAAATCTTTGATTCTCCTTCCTCGGGTTGAATTAATGCTCGATCTTAGTATAAAAAGACTCACAGGGAAGAGATCTACAATGCCCAATAGGTTTCTTTGGCCGATTATAACTCGAATTCAAAACTCCAAATTTTACAGAATTCGGAGTGAACAAAGTGAGTACAAATGTAATTCGATAGTGAGTAAAGTGACATTTTCCATACTTGAGTGAGCAAAGTTTAGAACGTGTCATACTTGAGTGACATTCCTAACCATTTTTCTGCAAAACAGTGAAGATGCCGAAAAGAAAAAGATCGAGGTATCCAATGGTCTTGTATGATTCGAATAGTTGTACCTAAACCAACCTGCCTCTGCATGCCTTTGGACATGACTTCCCTTGCTGCACTGATCCTTCTCCAACATGCCGACCTGCTTTCTTGTAATTGCGCCTAAAAAAATCACAGTCAAGATAATAACGAGCTTTGTAAAGCCTAGCTACGAGAGAATTAGGGTACTTGATCAACATCCACCCCTGTTTCTCCAATAGTGCTAAATTGTGAGCATGTATGTCCCTAAAGCTCATACCTCCTTCCTCCTTAGGTGCACACAGTTTGTCTCAGGACAACCAATATATTTTGCTCTTTTCGGCAGTGCTTCCCCACTAGAACTTCGCGCACATCTGATATAGATTATCACAAATAGATTGAGGTATCATAAAATAATTCATAAAGTACGTAGACAATGACCGGGCAACCACTTAAATTAGAACATTTCTCCCTGCACTGCTTAACATCTTCTCTGCCACCCCTCAAACTTCTTACTGAGCTAATGTAGGAAAAAGATTCAATCCGATTCTTACCAATATAAGTGGTATGAGTAGTAATGTTTTATTCGTTTCACTCGATTAACGTATATCTTAAAATTATTTTCATTCTGTTATTTACATAGTTATTTTCGGTCAATAAATATTCCGTTTTGGTTCTCACATGCAAACTAATGCACAATATTATAGTATTATTTGTCGATACATCATAAGAACTGACTAGAATTTCCGACTATAATTTCCGACATTAATTTGGTGACTTACTCTTTGGCGTTTGGCAGAAAAAGATGCCCGCAAACTAAATTATGATCCTAGCTAATCACAAACCTTAACCAATATAGCTCATAGCCTTTTCCACCATAAAAACAGAATCAATCAGGTAAAAAAGTTAAACAACACCTTCAATAATTCAGTGTCCGGCGAAATTTAACCGCGGTGGATTTTCTTGACTGGTCCTCCCTCATTTTGCATTATTATTATTAAAACCATGCATCACCATCATCATCACCCTCAGGGGTGGATGCATGCCTAGGGCTGTGTAGGCTGCAGCCCACGGCAAAATTTCGACAAGATATCTAAGAGTATAAGTATAATTGAGTATTTGAGTTGCATAGTCAATTTGACAGATATATGGATAAATAAAATTAAGGATTATTACTTTAATATCTCTTCAAGCAAGTTATGTTCTTGTTTATATGCTCTTGTTTAGTTGTTTTTAGTTCTTATGTCTTTAATTCCTTTATTTTCTTTGCTCAAAGTCCTTTGAATAGCAACCAAGAATTATTTTCAGTTTTCTTCACAGTCCCACTAATGAATAAAATTAAGAGATGATCATGAGATTTGGGTAGTAAAACTGATAGAGATGGGATTGCTCCATTCATTTAATCAAATAATCATGTGTGTGGTATGTATCAACCGACACCGTTAGATATATTTCATTAAGTCTTGATTATATATGTATTTTACACATTTCAATTAACTTTAGTACATAGACATTGACACGAGGATGAGCCATCCGTTCATTTACAAACCTTAGACAAAGAAAAAAATTGGGCGCGCAAGGAAAAAAAAATTATGCGCTATACGCACAATATAGCCCACACTCTTTAGAAATCCTGGATCAGCCTCGTCATCACTATCAAATGTTCCACCCACTATAAGCTCTAACTCATCTCAAGCTTAAAGTCTCAAACCACATGGCTACTTTCCTGTTCTTGTCTTTTTTGTTCGTTTTCTCAAATGGGCTGTTTTGTTTTTCCGAAGCTGCCAAAGTCAGAGGAGGGTCTCCGGTGACGTATCTTTGGCCGTTGCCGGCGGAGTTCACCTCCGGCAATGAGACCCTATCTGTTGACCCGGCGCTGTCTTTGGTTGTTGCCGGAACGGGAGGGAGTTCCGGCATTCTGAGGCTGGCGTTTGATCGGTACAAGGCGATTGTGTTCAAGAACACTAATGGGGTTTCTGGGTTTGTTGATGCAATGAGACAGAAGGGACCCACGAGAAGATATGATATTAGTAAAGTCAGAGTTGTTGTAGCTTCAGAGAGTGAAGAGGTGAGTTGGGTTTTGTTTGGTTTTGTGTTTGGTCTGAGTTTTTCTGATTGGTTTTTCTGTTTTTGGTTTGATGAATTTTGCAGCTTCAGCTTGGTGTGGATGAGAGCTATACTCTGTTTGTGGTGAGGAAAGATGGGAAAGCTATTGTTGGGGAGACAACTATTGAGGTGTGATTTTGAGGCTTGTAGTTTTGTTTTAGTGTTTGAATTGTTTGGTTAGGATTAGAGGGTGAGCTTTGTTGTTTCAAAGGTTTGAGCTTTTTGCAGAATGAAGGAAACAATGTGTATAAAGCTGAAAACTTTGTTCTTGTTACGTTGGAAATGAGGTGTATAAGTGGTTTAGTTCTTGTAATTCTTTGGTGTATATGTGGTATAGCTCTCGACTTTTTTGAAGATTGAAGCTTTTTGTAGAATGAAACAATGGGGATGAAGATAACAACTTTTCCTTTTGTATGTTTCTTTCTGTATGTAGAATCTTGAGAAATGTAATCTGACTTTGCTATTTAGACTACATGTATACATACAGCTGTGATGTTGATTTGCGTTTGCATTTGCATTTGGGTTGCAGGCAAACACAGTGTATGGAGCACTCAGGGGACTAGAGGTATGTATGTGTGACTATCATTTCGTCGTGTTACACATTCAAAGCATTCATGCGTGCATAATTGGGATTGTTGTAATTCACTTTGAGACTTCCAGTTAGGCAATCAAGGGAGGGTCGAGGGACTCGAGTCCTTATCCTTCCAAGTAAAGGCTAACAGACCTTGTGCAGATGACCATCCGATAGAAACCCCATCTCTTATTTCCTCACATTTAGGTGCATTATTCTTGCTCGAACCTCTCTCTCCTCTTTCTGTGGGTTGCATCACTTGCATGTGTCTTATAACACAGTGTTCATCTAATCATGCAACAAGGAATATGCATTCACTATGATATAAGTCCTAATTGCCAATCCTATACCTGGAACGTCGAGTAGCGCATGGTTATGTACAGTCGCAATATTCAATCATATATTAATACTTCTCTTCTACATGTGCTAGACGTTCAGTCAATTGTGCACGTTTGATTATGGAAGTAAGTCTGTAAAAGTACTTAACGCTCCATGGAACATACGAGACAATCCAAGGTTCACATATCGAGGGCTTTTGCTCGGTAAGCGATGAATTATCAACTGAAATAAAGAATTTGCTGCAGATTCAATTGCTTAGTTTGCCCTATATTCAGTGGTTAATTACTGATCATCTTCAAACTTCTGCAGATACATCAAGGCACTATTTACCAATTGATGTAATTAAGCAAGTAATTGAATCGATGTCATATGCTAAACTTGTAAGTTGTTCCCCCCAGCTCTTTTCCCACTATGAATTATATCTAAGCATGCTGTTTTGGTTCTATATGCGCATGTTTCTCTTTCTTATTTTCATGAATACTGATATTGAAAATTATATTAAGTAGAATGTACTTCATTGGCACATCATTGATAGAGAGTCATTTCCTCTAGAAGTACCTTCGTATCCGAAATTGTGGAAAGGTGCGTATTCACAGTGGGAGAGATACACCATCGAGGATGCATATGAAATCGTCAAGTAAGATATCTGTATAATAATGCAAACTGTTTTCCCTCCTAGTAAATTGAGAACTACTACAAATACTGCTTATAAGGAAAAAATTGTTGAAATAGTTCAGCTACTTCAATATTGTTGCAGTTTTGTGTATACTCATATTTCTTCCTCTGAGTTTATCATTATCTGATGTGAACTTGCTCCCTTACTCTTTTGCTGACTATCTTTGTGTTTCATGCCACATTTGGACATGTTAATCTGAAGCTTTGCAAGACTTAGAGGTGCACATAATTTTCTTTCCTATTCTTATTGTATTTTAACAGGAGCACGGGACATTCTGTTCTGTCACGCTCACAAGAATGTGTACATTTCTTTGATCGGTTAGTGTTTTTGTAACAGGCATCAATGTTATGGCAGAGGTAGATGTCCCTGGTCATGCAGAATCATGGTAAATCCTCCTAAATATTAGTCGTTGTATTACTGTTGCTCAGGAAGTTTTTAAATGGTTCCAACATCGTCTCTAGTACACTGCCATCTAATTTATCTGAGCCAGGATTGTTGTATATTAAATATTTGAAAAAATAAAAAATAAACACTTCATTACCTGCTGATTCATGAAATTAGAAACCTGTTTGTATTCCTCTCAGGGGCACTGGATATCCTGCTCTCTGGCCGTCCTCTTCCTGCACACAGCCACTTGATGTTTCAAAGGATTTTACTTTTGACGTGCTTTCTGGCATTCTGACAGGTTAAGCTAGTAAATGCATTATATTCTTGAAGAACAATGTTTTGTTATTGTTGATTTATTTATTTACTATGTGCATATAGTAAATTAGTTGTCATGCGGGTTGACTAGTACTGCATTCTCTCTTTCTTGCTTAAGAAAATTACGGGTATGTGTTTAGCACTGACACATGATTATGCCTAGGGACTTTCTCTGATGCATATTAACTAAATGTTTACTAACTGATGTATACTGTGAGTCGGATTGTCTGCAAAGAATAGATATCATATCTCCATAAATACATGTCATTATCAGATTTAGTTCTTTTTATAGTTCTATGGAAAATCTTACCTTTACTCTGATAGTTACCATAATTACTCTATCATGCAGATTTGAGAAAGATTTTCCCCTTCGAGCTGTTCCACTTGGGTGGTGATGAAGTTAATACAAGTCAGTTTGAATTCTAGTACTTGTTCTAAGCTTTGATTTTGCAGTTATTTGATTGAGAAAGATATCTTATGCTGTTCCCATATTTGACAGCTTGCTGGGAAACCACTCCACATGTTAGTAAATGGTAGTCACTTAATTTGGCTGTATTTATCATCTTTCGATACCATATTATTGATTAAAATTTTAGCATGTAGGAAAGGGTGATTTGTGTTTGATATCTGTTTTGATCTTTTTTGTTTGTAGGCTAAATGAACATAACATGACTTCCAAAGATGCGTACCAATATTTTGTTCTCAGAGCACAACAAATTGCAATTTCCAAAAACTGGACTCCGGTCAACTGGTATGTCTAAGATTATATGAAGAAGTTTGTTATTATTGTTTTACTGTTAGCCTTTTTCCTTTGCATCGATCTGCATGACTAGTTAGCAGACTGCTGTTTCCTCGTATGCTCTGTGATCTTGATAAGGTTAAATTACAACACAGCAGTTTTATATCGTTTGATTAACCTGTCAAAGTGTATGAATTGTTGATTGTTTTCTGATTCCGTAAACGTTTGTGACAGACTTTATTTTTATTACCTCAGGGAAGAAACCTTTAACGACTTCCCAACGAAGCTGAATCCAAAGACTGTAGTGCACAACTGGTGATTTTTTTCTTTCCTGCACAGCGTTTTGATAGTACCAAGAACAGACATAGTTTATACAACTTCTCATTTTCTAAATTATGCGTAGGTTGGGAGGAGGGGTTTGTCCAAAGGCTGTTGATCGAGGTTTCAGATGCATTTTCAGCAACCAAGGTGTTTGGTATCTTGATCATCTAGATGTCCCTTGGGATGCCACATACAATGCTGAACCACTTGAAGGTATACACGATCCTTCTAAGCAAGAGCTTGTTATCGGAGGAGAAGTATGCATGTGGGGTGAGACAGCTGATGCGTCAAACGTTCAGCAAACAATATGGCCTCGAGCTGCAGCAGCTGCTGGTAACATGTGACTTCAACTGAGATTCGAAATTGGTCTTAGCTTTTCTTCATTGCTGTTCTTAAACTTGAGACTGAATGCCACTTTTACTTTCTTTGTAGAGCGGTTGTGGAGCCCGAGGAAAGCAACTTCTAATAACAAAACTGCACTGCCTCGGCTACATTACTTCAGATGCCTCTTGAATAGGCGTGGAGTTCAAGCTGCACCAGTGGATAACTTCTATGCTCGTAGTCCTCCAACTGGTGCTGGCTCATGTTATGTTCAGTAATTACTCCATTCATCTATATATTATGTAAGTTTGTGTATCCAGAAATGCAGCATTGATCTATACCGAATTCGAATCCTTGATTAAATATATGTGCCCCTTTCATGAGTAATAAATGTAAAAATATGAACTTAAGTTCTGATTTAACTCAGCACACAAAACAGATCAATTAACGGATCTATTACAATACTATACAAAGTACATAAACTGTTATAAGAACATACCTTCATTGTTTTTCCAATGAGACTTGGTAGACATGCTTGATGAAGAAGCCATGATAAGAACACCTGCACTGAACTTGAGATCTGTCTTCTATGATTCTGCACACAACTGCTAGCACAATGGGAAGCTGAGGAAGGCAGAAAACGTGGTGCAGATCATAGGGACTAAGACCTCTATATATAGTGATCATTATAGGATTTGATCCCATAATCAATATCCTATTAGAACAATGAAAACAACTTAATGTCTTTCATTCCACAATACTAATTCCTTGTATAACAGGTATTATACCATGAACCTCTTAGATATCCAACTGATATACAACTTGGAATCCTTTACCGAATCAGAATATAACATCTAATGTTCCAGCTATTCTAGATGAAGTCAAGTTCAGCTTCATCAAGTGAGCTACAGACTGTGTATAAGTCCATCGTTTTCCAACAATCTCCCACTTGGACTAACACTGTCTGTAAACTAATTTCTGAACTTATAAATGAAGAATAACAACTGAAGTTGCGCAAATTGAAACAAAAGAAAATTCTTGGTTCATCCAGCTTGGTCAATATACAGCTACTGTTGCTGAATACAGACTGTGTATAAGTCCATCGTTTTCCAACAATCTCCCACTTGGACTAACACTGTCTGTAAACTAATTTCTGAACTTATAAATGAAGAATAACAACTGAAGTTGCGCAAATTGAAACAAAAGAAAATTCTTGG
This sequence comes from Geum urbanum, assembly GCA_946800695.1. Lineage (NCBI taxonomy): Eukaryota > Viridiplantae > Streptophyta > Magnoliopsida > Rosales > Rosaceae > Geum > Geum urbanum. The sequence continues at coordinate 40,327,454 of OX327017.1, read as the reverse complement.
TTCATCCAGCTTGGTCAATATACAGCTACTGTTGCTGAATCAAGAACCTAAAGGATAACAAGTAATCCTCTCGGCTAAAAACCACACACAACAGCTACTGCAATCACATAAGCTAATGAGTGAAAAGGTGAATAAGTTTCGACTTGTATATCTCCCTGTTGTGTCAAAACTTCACAGTCCAAATAAATGATTTCACTAGCTGAATGAAATCTTGCAGCAAAACATTCTACCAGTGCTGAACTAAAAATTGGTAAAATGTATGAACTGAATAACATTATGTTTATAAGTATAAGTAATGAAATCTGTACAATGATGGCAATAAAATAGAAGCTTCTCAAATACATGGTGAACACTTGTAATCTGTAAATACTTTATTGATTAATGAAGAATTACAAAAGATCTGTTGAATATGAGATTACATTTGAAGAAACATCCTAAATCTAGTATCAGCTCCCACTGAACCTAAGAACTGAAATCTGAAAGAATTCCCATATTCTCAATATGTTTTTGAAAACTTGATATGGAAAGAGCTTTAGTAAATGGATCAGCTAATTGTGAGTCAGTATCAATATTTAAAACTTCAACCTCACCATACTTAACCTGTTGTCTTACACTGTAATACTTTAGACCAATATGCTTTGAACTATTCGATCTCTTACTGTTTTTACTGAAAAACACTGCAGCCTCATTGTCACAGAAGATCTTTAACGGTCCTGAAACTAAATGTCCTAAAACTTCTGTGTACAACAAGAAATTTTTGATCCACAGTCCATGACATGCAGACCCCTGAATATACAGCAATATATTCTGCTTGCATTGTGGATGTAAAGATTAATTTTTGTTTCTCAGTTTTCCAAGACACAGCACCTCCAGCTAACATGAATATATAACCTGAGATGGATTTATTTGACTTTGGAAAATTACCAGCAAAGTCTGAATCAGTATAACCTACAAGTTCAAGCTTGTTGGACCTTCTGTAAACCAACATATGAGTTTTAGTTTTCTGTAAGTACCTAAGAACCTTTTTTCCTGCAATCCAATGTTCTTGAGTTGGTGCAGACTGAAATCTGGACAAAATTCCAACTGAAAATGCTAAATCAGCTCTAGTGCAAACTTGTGCATACATAAGGCTGCCAATGAGCTGTGCATAAGGTTTGTCCTCCATAGGAGACATCTTCCCTCCATTTTTAGAAATTTTGGACAGTTTATCACCTTTGGACATTGGGGCATCACTTGTGTTACAAGTGTCCATGTGAAATCTCTTCAGAACCTTCTGTATATAGCTCTGCTGAGATAATCCTAAAACCCCCAATCTTCTGTCTCTCTTAATTTCAATTCCTAAAACAAAGGAACCTTCACCTAAATCCTTCATGTCAAAATTGTTTGAGAGAAAATCTTTAGTCTCATGGAGTAATCTGACATTTCTGCTAGCTAATAGAATATCATCAACATACAAAATTAGAAAAATGAATCCTGCATTTGTATTTTTAATGTATACACATTCATCAACTATGTTTTCTGAAAAACCAAAAGAAGTGATAACTGAATCAAATTTCTTGTACCACTGTCTAGAGGCCTGTTTTAAGCCATAGATTGATTTCTTAAGTTTGCATACATAATCCTCTTTTCCTGTTTGCACAAAACCTTCAGGTTGTTTCATATGAATTACTTCTTCTAATTCTCCATTTAAAAACGCAGTCTTTACATCCATTTGATGAAGTTCCATATCATAATGAGCAACTAGTGCCATTATTATTCTGAATGAATCTTTAGTGGATACAGGAGAGAAGGTTTCATTGAAATCAATACCTTCCTTTTGTGTAAAACCCTTAGCTACCAGCCTTGCTTTATGTCTCTCTATGTTGCCTTCAGCATCCCTTTTTGTTTTATAAACCCATTTGCAACCAATAGGCTTATGGTTAGGGTCTGGTTTTACTAAATCCCAGACTTGGTTCTTATGCATAGAGTTTAATTCTTCCTGCATAGCTGCATCCCATTTTTCTGCTTCATTTGAGTCCTGAGCTTGTCTAAAACTCAGTGGATCATCCAGTTCTACCAGTTCATCATGTTCTTGAAGATAAACATAGTAGTCACTATTTTCTCCATAAACAGGTTTTCTAGGTCTTTCTGATCTTCTTAATGGAGGTGGCTCTATGTTCTGAGGTTGCTCTAAATTTTGAGGTTCAAGGTTCTGAAAATGTAGATTTTGAGGTTCAGGCTGTATAGGATGCTCTATAGGTTGTTGAATTTCTTCAGCAACATTATTTTGAGGTTCAGGAAATTCAGCTGCTACATTGTAATTATTTTGATTCGAAACATCACTCATGGTGGTATTAGTATTCAAGGGCATATTAACTGTAGCCTCAGTTTCAACTTGTTCATCAAATTCTGAAGATAAGTCTCTAAAATTTGAATTACTGTAAGCTTCATCCAGAAATTTGGCATTGCTGGTTTCTATAATTTTAGTTGAATTGTGAGGTGCATAGAACCTGTAGCCTTTAGATTTTTCACAATAACCAATGAAGTTACAGCTAACAGTTTTGGGATCCAATTTCACTCTTAGTTGATCTGGAATTTTTGCTTCAGCTTTGCATCCCCAAACATGGAGATGATGCAGGCTAGGCTGTTTGCCACACCACAATTCATATGGTGTTGTGTCTACAGCTTTTGAGGGCGATATATTACAAAGATAGTTGGCTGTTTTAAGAGCCTCACCCCACAAAAATAAAGGTAGACCTGTAGCACACATCATTGATCTGACCATGTTCATTAATGTTCTATTTTTCCTCTCTGCCACACCGTTTTGTGTTGGACTGTAAGGGGTGGTATACTTAGCCTGAATGTCTTGCTCTTGTAAGAACATTGCAAAAGGTCCCTTTTGTTGGCCTGCTGCAGTATACCTACCATAGAATTCTCCACCTCTATCTGATCTGACAGACTTAATCTTAGCCTCTAGCTGCAATTCTACTTCAGATTTATATATTTTGAATGCTTGCAAGGCTTGAGACTTTTCTGAGAGTAGGAAAACATAGCAATATCTTGAATAGTCATCAATGAATGTAATGAAGTAAAAATTCCCACATATAGTCTTATGTGATAATGGACCACAAATGTCAGTATGAATGAGTTCTAAAAGTCTGACAGTTCTTGTTGCTGTAAGTTTTCTGGTTTTTGTTAATTTTCCCTTGAAACATTCCACACAATCATTCAAATCATCATAACATAATGTAGGCAGTATATTTAACTTTTCAAGCCTTTTTAGTCTGTTTTTAGATACATGCCCGAGTCTTTTATGCCAAAGTGCTGCAGACTTATTGTTGAACAAAACTCTCTTAACTCCAGTAATCTGGTTTTCATCATTAGTCTTTGTACTGTTTTCAAGCAAAAGAATCTCATTCTTAACAGTAGAACAATCAAGCATAAGATATTTATTTGAAAAAGTACCAGAACCAATGTAAGATGAATTCTGAAAAAGTTTTATTCCATTAAAATCAATAATAAGTCTACAACCAATGTCAACTAAAAGACCTACAGAAATTAAGTTCCTCTTAAGTGAGGGAATGTAGAAAACATTATCTAAAAACAAAGAATTTCCTTCTCCTAAATCTATTCTTAAGCATCCTATGGCTTTGACTGCTACTCTCTGGCCATTACCAACGCAGATATTTTGTTCACTTGTCCTTGGGGCTCTCTTCCTTATGATACCCTGCAATGAAGTGGTAATGTGTATTGGTGAGCCTGAATCTAGCCAATAAGTGTGTGAGCTAACATTTACGAAATTAATTTCTAAGGAAAAAACTGATTTAGAGAAACAATTACCTTTCTTAATCATCCAAGCCTTAAATCCAGGGCAATCCTTCTTAATGTGTCCCATCTTTTTACAGAAGAAACACTTCACTTTAAAGGACTTATCCCCCTTAAAATCTGCAGTTTTGCCTGATGTTTTAAAATTGGTAGTCTGTGTAACCTTATTCTTGTTTTTCTTCTTCCATTTAGGCTTTTCCACAAGGTTTACTGCAGTTGTAGGTTGAGCCTCTCCACGGATTGTGTTTTCCTCATCCACACATACTGAAATGAGTTTGTTGATTGACCACTTGACCTCTAGAGCATTATAGGTAGACCTCAGTTGACTAAAGGTTGATGGAAGAGACCACAGTGCATCATGAACAAGTTGTGCATCTGCTACTCCCATTTTTAAATCCCTGAGCTGCCCATTTAGCTGAACTTTATGCATTATATGCTCCCTAACGCTTCCATTCCCATCATACTTAAGTTCATGGAATTCTTTAAGGAGCCTAGCTGCTTCAGCCTTCTCACTCTCCTCATATTTTTCAGCTATTGCTGCTATAAAATCTACAGCATCCTCAGGTTCCTCTATTGATCCTCTGACAACCTCAGACATGGTCCTTCTAAGCACATTCTTAGCCATTCTATTGGTTCTAAACCACTCATAAAAATGCCACGAGCTATCTGCATCTGTATTGTTCTCTTCTTGATTACCTACTGGTTTGGGATTGAGTAGACAGTAGTCTATGTTTTGATGCATTCCCATGTAGAACTCTACATCATTCCTCCACTTCCTAAAGTTGTTTCCATTCAGCTCCACAACTTCTCCAATAGAAGCAAAATTGCCTTCATTGAAAACAAGGTTTTATAAGAGTTTTTCCCTATGTGAGTTTACTAGTTCCATTAAGGTTTTCAAACAATACAGAAAACATTCAGAACACAGACATAATATTATATTTTCATAATGTCATACTGCTTATATATAAGTTACAGTAACAAAACAATGTCTTTGTGACATATGGTTTGAAAAACCTGAAATCTGAACTGATATACTGTATACAACAGAAACAAAGTATTTGGTGAAAAACAGTCTAAGTCTTTAGACAAAGAAAAGTTTTCAGAAAATCTAAATAGGTTCCTGCACATACATATATCACTGCTTTCATCACAGAATCATGTTCAATTACTTCTTTGGAAGTCAAGATAAAACCAAGATTTTATAATGCTGCACAATTTGATGTTTTACTTTAAATGATTTGCTGCAGCCTGTTTATTTGATTCAAGCATACTTTGTGTAAGACATAAATCAACAACAAGTGAAACATCATTAGATAACATGATCATCCTCAAATAGCATCAACAAAACTTATGAAAAGCTTATATTTTTGATGAAGAGTCAACAGTAAGCGATTTTGCAAGTTTTGTAAGAATCGGCTCTGATACCATGTAAAAATATGAACTTAAGTTCTGATTTAACTCAGCACACAAAACAGATCAATTAACGGATCTATTACAATACTATACAAAGTACATAAACTGTTATAAGAACATACCTTCATTGCTTTTCCAATGAGACTTGGTAGACATGCTTGATGAAGAAGCCATGATAAGAACACCTGCACTGAACTTGAGATCTGTCTTCTATGATTCTGCACACAACTGCTAGCACAATGGGAAGCTGAGGAAGGTAGAAAACGTGGTGCAGATCATAGGGACTAAGACCTCTATATATAGTGATCATTATAGGATTTGATCCCATAATCAATATCATATTAGAACAATGAAAACAACTTAATGTCTTTCATTCCACAATACTAATTCCTTGTATAACAGGTATTATACCATGAACCTCTTAGATATCCAACTGATATACAACTTGGAATCCTTTACCGAATCAGAATATAACATCTATGTTCCAGCTATTCTAGATGAAGTCAAGTTCAGCTTCATCAAGTGAGCTACAGACTGTGTATAAGTCCATCGTTTTCCAACAATAAAAGCGTAGTAGTAGCAGTAGTACCGGATCAACATGCCTAGATGAATTTCATAATGGAAACCAAGTAACATCGATTCAATTACTTGTCATATTTCAATTCAAATCCTTCATCTGAAGAGTTAACTTGATTGGTTAGACAATGAGAACACAACATTTCACGACTTCTCCGACTCAAAAGCGCCCCTGGTCGTCACAGATACACTTTTTCAAATCAGGCCCCAGCTTACCTTACTATGATTTTAGTGCAATATTTAAAAATGCGTTATACGGTATTAGGCGGTAGAATTACTTTCTGGTGCCTAGTCGCCTAGACGAAAATTAATTAGATTTTAGGCGGATTATTATTTTTAATTAATTATATAATATATTATATAAAGATATAATATGAATAATATGAATAATATAAAAAATAATAAGAAAATGTTTCTTTTAAGTTCTCTAATTTATTTTATTGTCTTTAATTCATCTCTAATCTAAAGCAAGTCAAAAGGTAAAATGTGAATGTTTAAGTTTTGTCCGTTTTTTAGTTAGGCGGTCACCTAGGCGTATTAAGCGGCCAAGGCGGCCGCCTAAACGTTGACTAGGCAAATGATTACCTAGGAATGGGGTCTAGGGCTAAACTTAGACATTTTTGTTGTTTTTAGAGCCAGGCGTCGCTTAGGTGGACGCATTTTCAAACGGTGTCTTGGTGATAATTTTGTGACACATTACACAAACTAATAAGCGGCGCATTTTCAAACGGTGTCTTAGGTGATAATTTTGTGACACATTACACAAACTAATTGATCTAAAATGATTTTCACACGTGGATGGACAGGGTCTTGAGTCCTTGCTGTCTAATTGTCCAGTTCTTGAGGGATTATCACTCTACTTTTCCCCGAGTTTGATTAGCCTCAGAGTTGTTGGTCCATCAATTGCATTGAAGTACTTGGAGATACGAGGATGTGGTAACCTTGAGAGTGTTGAGATTTGTGACACAAACCTTGTTTCCTTTGTTTATTATGGACATGAGATGGTCTTGAAAGTTTGCAATGTTCCGCTTCTAGTTGAGGTAGCAATTTAGCAGTCATGCAAGAGTGATTACATACCGGTCGCCTTTGCCCAATTATCACGCTGTCTCTCTCAACTCGAGATTCTGAAATTAATTGATGTCATGGGACAAATTTCCACGACTGATTTCTTAATAAATATGGTGCATGAAGACTATAAGGAAATTGGGGCTTTGTTATGAACAAACTACGAGAGGTTGCAATTTGTTATCTCGCTAGTTTTGGCTACTTAATAACTGCCAAATACCAATTTTACATCGCAAATTGAACCAAACGATATATACATGGATCTCAGGCTAGGAATTCACTGCATAATTCACTGATCGCAGAAAAACGATGCATATCATTTTGGAAATCAAGAGCTTATTGATATATTATTATCAGAATTGAAAATGGTCGGACTAAGGCATATATGAAAAGTTTGATTCAAAACGCAAACTGATACACCTATTTAAATATACCTTATTTTCAACCAAGATATATCATTGTAATAGTTAATTATAAGGGTTATCAAACATAAAGAGTTGGTAAAACTAAATCTTAACACTAAACTACAATGCTGACAGACTCGACCACTGTACACTAAGAACACTACGAACCTAAGCTAGACTACTCTAAAAGCTACGAAAATTTAACACAATACTGTCAATACACTAGACTCAGTGGTGGACTACCACACAAAATTTGAGGGTATTCTGAATAGTTTTGATTTTATGCAGTGGTTGTAAAGACTCAGTGGCTTCTATAATTGCGCATAACTCTTTTTTTCCGTATTGAGTTAGGAATCTTCTTTTATTTCTTTTTTCTTTATTTCTCCACAAAACTTACTAAAACAATATACATAATTAAATCACTCAATTAATAACAATAAACTAAACATAAAGAACAAATTAAATAACGAATAGACGCATAAATATGTGATTATCACAAACTCGCGTAGTTGTTTTCACATTAAACGTAAATCCAATTCGAAAAAGCAACTTGATCCAAATGAACTTCAGATTGTTACTGAAGTTATGTTTCACATCTTCATGCTGCACGCATTCATCTAAGAAACATATTGGTCAGAACTGATTTTGACTGCAGTGATTCCCTAAGCAATTTCACACGTACCCTACAACCATAAAATGACATGCATACATCAAAACCAAATGGAAAAACCATAAAATCAATTGCTGAAATCCAAATTTAGGAAAAGGAACATAGAGATCAAGCAATGCGGGTACCTCATCCATGCTTACCATCGATTGTATCGATCTCATTTGATTTTAGGTAAGAAACATCCAAAATAATAAGATAGAAATTGCACCTTTACTATATAAAATAAAAAACGATAAACTAATTTACAATTTATTCTTCTCGGTCTCACACAAGTTTATGGTTAACATCGATCGATTCAACTCATATAGAAACTTCAAATTCAATATGTCACTTCCAGCACCTAATAAGTACGTTGATGCCTACCAACTCGTTTAACTAGTACGTAACGTGGATGGAAAGAAGCTCGATCATGCGGTAGCTTTCTTCCCGAGCAGGAAGACATTGGTTAGAACTGAGTTGGAGTTCAAAGATTCCTTCAGTAACTTCACACCCTAACAATAAAGCATCATACCAATACTTAGCGAGAATATCACAAATTAATTGAGATCGATATGGACCAACACTACCATATGAAAAATATTAGTGCACGAGTAAGAAATCTTTACCTCGTCCATGCAAAAATGAACAACTCTCTCTTCGAGGGCACTAAGATCCTTGACATTGAACCTGTTGAGCAAAGTGATGCTTGAAATGGTCGACATAGGCTTCACTTCCAGATCATCCATGATCATGTACGTAACAACACCTTTCACATATCCCTCACCACCGGAACCAGCTTCACTAGTCGGCTTGGGCTGACCAACATAAGTAGCTTCTTTAGACATGAAGTTATTGCAGGAAGGAGTAGGACAACGCTCAGTTGGGTCTTCAGTCACGTAACGGTGGCTAATAGGATCGTTAGAGTACCTGTTATGTAGTGAACACATGTAGAGTACCTTATTTTGAGCAGGCGATCCGAGCAAACCAAGGACATTGGGGGATCCAGCAATTGGTGCCTTGGGTTTGAGGAGGATGTCCTTGTTTATACAAGGTTGCATGTAGGTGTCACTGAGATTTTCTACACTCTTGAAGAGTTGGCCAAAGGAACCAACCATGCCATCTTTGCCGAGGAGCGTGGTGATAGTGCTCACAGGCAAAGACAGAAGACTGAAAAGGAAGTCCACGAAGTCCTTCCCGGCTTCAGCAAAGAGAACCTTTTCACGCTTTGAATCGATGAGGAGCTTCAGACTAATGGTGTTGGAGTCTGGGGTTTCTGCCATTGATGATAATGTAGGTGACTTAATTTGAAGAAGATGATGTACTGAATTACTTTATATATAAGTGAACAAATGGATCTGGAGTAGTAATGGTTCATTACTTACTCCTCTAGCTTGAGATGACTGATTGGGTAAATTAATCATTTTTTATCTATCTTTTCTTTTGCGCGCCGAAAGGATGTGCATCTTTTCCTCTTTACATCTATGCTCGTTTCACTTTGATTACTTTCTTTTTAAGTCTTGGTCTTCCACTCTTGCTAGCTTTTGATGAAGTCTTCGACTCGAAGTAAGCCTCCCTCAATTTCAACTCATATTTCACGTAATACATAGTAAAAAATTCTCGAATGCACCCGTTACTAAATTCTATTATTTTAAATATTATTATTTACGAATTCTAATATTTGAATTTACGTACTTATAAAGAGAATTTTATAACTTTGTTTTTGTCTCAGTCATGTGTTAATAAATTAATTGGTTGTTGTGAGGAAGTTAAAATTCTAGGTATGTCAACTGCTACATGAATTGATCATCTTAAGTAAGTGGTCTTCCACGTTAATTAATGTAGTTAGATTGTATTTGTTTGGCAAACAAACGTATATTAGACTCTAATTGTGGGATTGCATTTCTTGGATGGCTAATCTCGTTTAGTCTTCACCGTCTTTAAAACATAATCGAGCTTCCATATACAGCATGAGTATGTTGCTTCTGATCACATATCTCGGCCGGCCGGCCAGCAAAACTAACTTAAGTATGCTGCGAAGCTTAGAAAACTAGCAAAAAAAACATTTTCTGCATTAACCAAGTGATCAAGAAACCGGACTTCTTGCTTTTCATTACGAATCTGTAATCTCTAGTTACGTGGTTTGATCGGTTATCGATCAACATAGTTAAAGAATCTCCAATTAATTAACTCTTCGTCCTTAGTTAACAGAGCTTTTAACAGTCAAACTGAACTTATATGTAATAGTTAAAGCACTAAATATGCTCATGTAATAGTCAAACTGAACGTATATCTAATAGTCAAACTGAACTTGTTGCTGTTTGATTACTTTGAGCTGCTAAACTATGAGCTGTTTTGTTAAGAAGATAAGATAACGAGGTACGTAGGTAGTAATCAATAAAAAAGCACAAACGAAATGACTTCTGATATTACTTATAAGCTAGTATACATATGCATCTCTATAGCATGATCTCATAGCTTCACACAGTTCAAACACTAGCGTAAATAAACCACTATCCACTATTGTCATCTGTATGATGTGCTTGATTGCGTAGTAGGGATGGTTGTTGCATGTGATTGTTTATTAAATAAGCAGATGCTGAGACTAAGTCCAGGATAAGTATCTGGTACCTAGCTCACACATGTTATGGTTTCGACAGCAATTCATAGGAACACTGTTTTTACAGAATGGCTCCCGGAACTACAAGTCAACAAAAGAATAAAGCGACGCTCCAGCGTCGTGAAGCGGCGGCAGATACATCATTCGGAGGGTTTAGGGGGTTTAACACCCGCCCTATACCTTGAGGACGCGATTCCACTAGTGGATGACAGCGACGCCACTACGGTCTCAGAGCGCCCTCCCGCCCTCAGCACCCGGTTCAAGAAGACCAAACTCCCCGACATGGTGGACATGGCAACCGGAAACCCGACGACGATACAACGCGGGGTCGTTGTCGGGACGAAGACTAAGTACCTCGTCCGGATGAACAACAATAAGCGACTACAAGTGGCTTACTCTACGAGGCATCGGGGGCCTGCGACGAGGGAGTTTAGAAGTCTGATGTCCAGAGACATTGGTAGCATCATACGTGGAAAAGATCCAATGCTTGCGCCTAGCTTTTTGGGACTTAGCAATGAGCACCGCAATATCGTCAATACAAGTATTGAGGTATACTTACTGCGCTTAGCTTACTTTGTTACTTTACAGTTTATGTAAATATAACTTTTACATAACGGATTTTAAATGTTTTGTGCTAGACGAACTATGACATCCCGGCGACCGATGTGGAGATGTGGAACTTTATTGATGCGACGGCGCAAACAATCTACAAGGATTGGAAGCATGATTTCCATCAGCATTATCTCCACGTCAGCCAGGAGACTCCGGCCGAGTTCCTAGGGAGGGAAGAACAATGGGCGTGGTTAAAAGGCCACTTCGAAGACCCTGCTTACGTGGTAAGCTTCATAAACTATCCGCACAGTTTTGGTAACCAACGATTTAAAAATATACATGTTTATCTATTCTTATTTAAAAATGATTATTTTGTGTGATAGAAATTGTGCGAACGGAATCGCGGAAACCGAAACAAGAACAAGGAGCAGCAGCTCAACCACCATTCGGGATCTCTCGCCCTCTCATACCGAAGCGAGGTGTTGGAGAAGGAGGGTCATAGAGCGCCGGCCGTCCAGATTTGGATTAACGTATACCAGCCAGACAAGAATGCGGCTGAGAAAGTGGTAAGCGAAAATATGTTACGTTACGTTATTACAATTATTTTTGTTTACCATATTGTAATATTATTTAGTTAATATATTTTAATTGAGCAGGCGGCAGTGAAGCGAAGACTCGACGAAGTCTTGTCGCAACAAGATAGTGCAGCGGGTGACACTGACGGCGATGCGGTTTCCCGAGACCATCCTCTTCCTCTTGATACACAAATAAATATCATAGAGGAAGATGTGGGTTCAAGGCCCGGGACCTCTATAAGAGGTAATACTATAAAATCTGTTTGTCGTTTATCTCGATTTACGTTTTGCTCCATTTTTGTGTACTATTCAAACATATTTATTTGTTCTTGTTCGACGTGACAGGGGTGGGGCGCGCTCTCACACGCGACCCCAAACCGAGACGAGGGGCCCGAGTAGAGGAAACCCAATCCCTGAAAAGGGAGGTCGCTGAAGCCAGAGAGGAGGCGCGCAGATCGAGTGAGGCGGCGCGCAGATCGAGTGAGGAGGCGTGCAAAGCCAGAGAGGATTATAATGATCTCGCCCAAAGGGTGCAACAAATGGAGGCCTTCATGCGATCAATCCAGGCTGGGAGTCAACAAGCTCAAGCTCCTTCACCACCTCCTGGCACGTAATCGAGCTGCATCGCCGTCCCCGAGCATGAGTATACTGTGTGAATCGAACAATAGTTTAGGCTTTGTATAATCTGTGTACATTTTGATTTGTGGCATATTTTTCAATATAACTTGATTTGTGGGTGAATGAGTTATTGTGCTTTTAAATTGTGAACTGTCGTGACTTGGTACGTTTATATTTAATTTTTTTTTTCCTCTTTCACTCAATGGGGCGACGAAGATTGATCAATCTTCGTCGCCCCGTTTTTCATTGAAGTGACGACTTATATCCTCAACCTTCGTCGCCCCGTTTTTCATTAAAGTGACGACTTATATCCTCAACCTTCGTCGCCATGTTGCGTCAAATAAAATGAAACGACGAAGTTTCTCAATCTTCTTCGCCCCAATAGTGAAGGGATGAATCTCAAGCGACGTGGCGTTGGCGACGAAGGGTTGGTCACATCGAATCGAGGCGACGAGAAAATGATCCGAGGCGACCATGAAGTTTCGTCGCCTCGAATCTCTTCCCCACTAGTGATCGATTGTATCGATCTCTTTTGATTTTAGGTAAGAAACATCCAAAATAATAATATAGAAATTGCACCTTTACTATATAAAATAAAAAACAATAAACTAATTTACAATTTATTCTTCTCGGTCTCACACAAGTTTATGATTAACACCGATCGATTCAACTCATATAGAAACTTCAAATTCAGTACGTCACTTCCAACACATAATAAGTACGTTGATGCCTACCAACTCGTTTAACTAGTACGTAACGTGGATGGAAAGAAGCTCGATCATGCGGTAGCTTTCTTCCCGAGCAGGAAGACATTGGTTAGAACTGAGTTGGAGTTCAAAGATTCCTTCAGTAACTTCACACCCTAACAATAAAGCATCATACCAATACTTTAGCGAGAATATCACAAATTAATTGAGATCGATATGGACCAACACTACCATATGAAAAATATTAGTGTACGAGTAAGAAATCTTTACCTCGTCCATGCAAAAATGAACAACTCTCTCTTCGAGGGCACTAAGATCCTTGACATTGAACCTGTTGAGCAAAGTGATGCTTGAAATGGTCGACATAGGCTTCACTTCCAGATCATCCATGATCATGTACGTAACAACACCTTTCACATATCCCTCACCACCGGAACCAGCTTCACTAGTCGGCTTGGGCTGACCAACATAAGTAGCTTCTTTAGACATGAAGTTATTGCAGGAAGGAGTAGGACAACGCTCAGTTGGGTCTTCAGTCACGTAACGGTGGCTAATAGGATCGTTAGAGTACCCGTTATGTAGTGAACACATGTAGAGTACCTTATTTTGAGCAGGCGATTCGAGCAAACCAAGGACATTGGGGGATCCAGCAATTGGTGCCTTGGGTTTGAGGAGGATGTCCTTGTTTATACAAGGTTGCATGTAGGTGTCACTGAGATTTTCTACACTCTTGAAGAGTTGGCCAAAGGAACCAACCATGCCATCTTTGCCGAGGAGCGTGGTGATAGTGCTCACAGGCAAAGACAGAAGACTGAAAAGGAAGTCCACGAAGTCCTTCCCGGCTTCAGCAAAGAGAACCTTTTCACGCTTTGAATCGATGAGGAGCTTCAGACTAATGGTGTTGGAGTCTGGGGTTTCTGCCATTGATGATAATGTAGGTGACTTAATTTGAAGAAGATGATGTACTGAATTACTTTATATATAAGTGAACAAATGGATCTGGAGTAGTAATGGTTCATTACTTACTCCTGTAGCTAGAGATGACTGATTGGGTAAATTAATCATTTTTTATCTATCTTTTCTTTTGCGCGCCGAAAGGATGTGCATCTTTTCCTCTTTACATCTATGCTCGTTTCACTTTGATTACTTTCTTTTTAAGTCTTGGTCTTCCACGCTTGCTAGCTTTTGATGAAGCCTTCGACTCGAAGTAAGCCTCCCTCAATTTTAAATCATATTGTTCGATGCAGAAATATCTCTCGAGAGAGACTTTCTCCGTGAAGCAGTCTCTTTTGATATCGGATGTCTTAACCGCGTGTATCGGTCTATCCTGTATGTGCTTCGATGCTGGCGTGCCACCGTTCTTCAACGGAATTTGGACTAGTTAAAGCCGCCTGACTTCTAATGTAAGCGATTAAGATAGGGAGAGCACCAACCCTATCCGAATAGGCTCTTTCTGCCTAGGAACCTAGGACTTTTAGATATGTGTACCTCTCTGCTAGATCGCGAAATCGATACCCCCACGTCTCTCTTGTAGAGCAGAGCAATTCCTTGATGAAGTGTTTGAGAACACTAGCTTCCCTTGAGTTTTCAAGCCCTCAGCATACAAGTGAGCTGCCCTTCCACCTTCAGGTTGCAGGTTTTTGCTTCCTTTGAGCCGTAAATACTCTCACTCGATAGGTGACAAGCATTTAGACCTTCTGGGTTGCAAGAAGATAGATATCTCGAAGACGAGATAACCGTCTAGGTTGTATTGCGTATAGCAAGGATTGTTTGTATGTTTGTTCGTGGTGCTTTTCATAAGATCCTTGCGTTCCTTATATACTCGCTTACTTATCAGTCATTGATTCTGTTTCTAACTCCTTTGCTCTTGTAACTTTGTCTGAATCTCCATACCAGCATTGTGTTATACCACTCATAGGTATTCCAATTCCATCATAACTCTGCTAAGAGTCCTGCAAATATTAACTAGTTATGATAGAAACTGAGCCGCGTGAAACCAGCTCGATAAGACACAGTTCTAATAGAACTCTAAGTCTTTTTCCAGCGAAGCTCGATAAGAATCTCGCTGGGCTTTATACTTAACTTCCTCGATAGGAACTAATAACATAATGATGGGCCGCTCGATAGACCTCGGCCATCCAGGCCCAAAGTAAATATTTTATTTAGGCCCAAACATTGCCCCTCAGGTCTTGAACTTGGAAACATTCTGAACAAGCGAAAAGACTTGAATGTACCTTGAACGATGTGCTCATTGACTTTGAAACGCTATACCATCATTCGAACGCCACGTCTAACTAACTCTTCGAAAAAGTATGACGCTCGACTGACTCCTCTATAAGAGCAACAGTCCATATCCACAAGTTTCATCTTTCATCAAAAACTTTTCAATTGCTCAGAGACCTGCAACTTTTTAACTCTCACAGTCAAAAAGCCTAAGCCTTTCTTCTCACCGCCGTCAAAACCCTAACTCAGAAAAATGCCTCCCCGTAAGGGCGTTACTATTCCTTTTGACCACGTTCACGCCAAGAAGTTTGTCAAACAGCTCAAGAAAGTCGCTACTCGATCGAACCCAGACACCACTTGCACCCTTGCCGTAGATACAGAAGAAAATACAGGTCTTCTCGGCCCATTTCTGGAATCCCCATTGAGTCCAGACCTCCCAATTGTCCTTCGGGAAACCATCTGCAACTCTTCTCTTCTACTGCAGGTAGACCCTTCTGCAGACCCAAAGTCATGGTCTCCGAGAGACAGCCTCTGTTCCATTGGGAAATGGCCACACTCCTCCCCCGATGACCTCGACTGGTACCATCAACGCCGTAGGCAGGACAAAGAACGATGGGAAGCAGCAGGAATTACTGAACTCATTGATCTATGCTTCTCTCTTCCAACTGGAGCCAACAAACCCCCACTTGCTGCAGCAATGTGCTTCTGGGATTGCACAGCGAACTGCTTCAGACTTCCCTGTGGAGATATAAGCATTACAATGCTCGACCTCTATACCATCTTTGGAGTCCCTGCCGCTGAGAAAAACTGGACTCCTCAGAATTTCAGCCAGACTCCTGACAAAGCCTCAGAAAAACGGCCTACATTCTACACCGCCTGGGTAAATCATTTCTCAACGAAAAACACCGCACGGGGAGGAATAGCCTTTTTGGAGTACTGGCTATCGAAGTACCTGTTCTGCACGACCTCAGCGAAGGTCATCAAAACGTGGACTAATCTCGCTGAACGTCTTTACAGCGGAGAACCACTGAGTTTGGTTGAATCCGTCCTGGCCTCCATCTACTACAGCCTCAAGCGAATCACTCTATCGAGGCTCGACTTGAACCAAGCTGGGCCACTTTGGATGGTAGACCTCTGGCTGTAGGTCTATTTCCCTTTCTTCTGTCCCTCCAGAACCCCTAGGTTCGAAGAACACAAGCTTTTGGGCAAGTCGCTGGTCTCTATGACGCCCAGGACCAAGCAATGGTCCTACTTCAGCTGTTTCAAGTACCTCTGCTACCGCAAAGAGCTTCCTTATACCGCCATCGAGACAATTCTGGGTCGTCGTCATCCTAGCCTCCTCTCAAGTGGCTTTATGCCATCCCCTGACCAAGATAATCAAGCGAGGAGTTTGTTCGTTAAGTCGAACACCTGCCAGGATCTACCACTTCCAGACTCCGGGTATGAGCTTTATGCTCCCAATCACTTCTGCATGCAACTTGGGCTCGGCCAGGATGCACCTATGCCCCTTGTATGCTCTGTCAACAAGTATACTCTCTGGCGGGCAGAGGGTAAGTCTAATGCAGCAGAAGTCATCGATGAAGAATTTGGCTTTCCAGTGGTGATAGTTCCCGAGATTACTAAGCCACTGTCTCCATCGAGGTTGGTCACCCCAACATACCTTACTTGGTTTTCCCAATTCTGGGTCGAGCTGCAATACAAGAGTCCAGCACTGTGCTTTGCCACCATCTTCCGTCAGTTCGATGAGAAATTCCCGATGACGGCAGATAAGGATGCACTCAACGATCCTCCCTCTGACTCGAGCCAAACTCCATGGCCACAGGTATGTTTTTAATTCAGAAATTTCCACTTGTGTTTGGAAATCTTAAGATCAGCAATAACCATCCTTCTCTTCCTTCACAGTGCCGTCCAGAGCCAGATATAACCATGGCCATTCAATCCTTCAAGAAGAAAAGGACCCACCGTTCCAGATCACCTGTAAGTATTCGATTTATTACCTTTCCAGAACACGCTGATTCTTATCACTGATCTCAATACTGGCCCTTAATCTCTGTAGCTCCAAAGCTCCAAGAAACTCAAGCGGAGGGCCCCAGAGAGTGGAGTTTGGCTGGAATCACGGCTCAGGAGCAGAAACGATAGACTACGCCTCGTCACTCAGGCCTTCTTTGCCTCATTCGATCAAAGGAGTAGCAAAGCCTCAGGGTCTAGTGCTTGCTCAGCCATTGCTTTTACCATTGCACACTGGTTTTGTGCAAATCCAGGTAGCACTCCCACTCTTTCTCAGTTCGATGACCTCCTTCTCCAAGGCTCCAGGGAATGGCAAGAGCTATGCAAGGATGAGTCCCTGGCCATGAAGTATCCGAACCAACATTTTGATTTGGACACCATCCTGAAGGCAAACATCAGGCCGCTCCAATTCTCAGCCGATGACACCCTGATAGGACTCTTTAATCCTGAGGGTTTTGCTAATCTGAATGGTCACGGCTGCTGCTCCTTCGATGACTTGTGGGAACACATTCAGAAAAGCAGGAAGCCTCAGGTCTACATAGTGAGCTGGAATGATCACTTCTTCGTCCTCAAGGCTGAAGACGAAGCCTTCTACATCATTGACTCACTAGGAGAAAGGCTCCAAGAAGGACACAGTCAAGCCTTCATTCTGAAGTTCGATGAGTCCAGCACCATATCCACTGTTGCAGATCAGGCCGTAGTTAGCAGTCACAAAGAGTGTTGCAAGGACTTCATCGTCCAATTCTTGGCTGGAGTCCATCGAGCAGAGCTTGAGGAAGAGGAGAAGAAGCAACCTGTAGCTCTTACCACCTTGTACAATCGTCTTCAGATCGAAATTCAAGGCTGCTACATTCCTTCCTCTTCTGGCGAAGGTCCCAGTGCTCATGATGAGCAAGTTGTCTCAGAGGCTGAACAAATCGTCTCCTCACCAGAGCCTAGATCTGATCGATCACAAACTCCAGTTGAGACTAGCCCAGAGGTCGAAGCATCGAGTCCTCCCTCACCAGTGCCACAAGTTCAGACTCCTGGGGAAACACCAGTACTGTCTCCCCAACAAGTAAGCTATCGTAACCTCACTTCTTAGGTTAGTAATTTGTTCGATATAGTCCTAACACTTCCTGTTATTTTATATCGAAGCCCGAAGCTGTTCCTATGGACCTGGTCATTCAGCAAATTCTTCCTGATAGCCCAAGGAAACAAGCAAGCACAGTAGGAGAACCAATTTCGATGGCCATCGAGGAACAACCTGATCGGTCTCTGGATATTGATGAAGGATCTCCCGTTCGAAACGAGGAAATATCTGTCCCCTCTTCATCATCCTGAAAGCAACTTGACCTGGTCAGTGTGCAAGAGTCAACCACGGTCCAAGAACTTGCAGGTGCAGTGAGTACTTCTAGCACTCCTCCTGATCGTACCGTCCTCATTTGTCAGCTTCGTACAATTCTTTCTGGGCCCCTAGACTCCAGTTCAGATGTTGAGGCCGTTTCGAGAAAAGTGAAGGATTTCCGAGCCACTGCCCCTGCAGCATTTATTCCTCTCCTGAATAAGTTAGAAGAACATGTCCTTGAGTATCAACGCCAAAGTGAAGCCTTTCATGACTTAACACTCGGGGTTGAACGTGAGACTGAAGCAGCGAGCACCCTAGAGCAAACAACTCAAAGGGAAGCAGAGGAAATCCAAAAACTTGTGCAGGAGAAAGAAACAAGGGAAAAGGCTCTATTGACCAAACGTGCCCAAAGGCTTGCTCTTGAGGCCGACCTTGCCAAACTCAACTCTGAAATAGCTGTCTTGGAAACTGAAATCCCCGCTTACCAGGACAAAGTGCATCATTTCCTGAATGAGGACGAGGCTCGGGCTCAACATCTACAAGAGGCACGTGCGAAAGTTAGCGAAGCTTGTTTAGCAGCTCAACAAGCCTGGGTGGCCTCGGAGTATACTAAAATCTTGATAAAGAGCTTCGTCTTCCAATTGCAAACTTTGGGCCTCTAGTATAGGCTTTTTGTATTTGTTATCGAACAAACAAAGATCTTCATATATCTACATTGTTTTGACAACAAAGCTTCTATTGGGTTTAAAAATTGATTGGGCCTCTATAATAAGCCCTTTTCCCAACTCTGACCCAGCCTCATTTCAGGCTGTAACTAATTTTAACTTTTCGGTTGTCCAGCAATAAATGGAATTGAATTCTATACTTGGAATCCGTATCGCGTCAAACCATCGAAATCTTTGAAATACGTTTTACCTGCCCCAAAGATCTTCTCATTTATCATGCACTTCTTGCGAGCAGATAAACCGCTTCCATGGTCCACTGTTAATTGAACACGTATTCACTGTTGTTGGGTGTAATTACTCACGCGAAACCAAACCGTTGTAATTCCTGGCTATAAAAAAGGTTCCCTTCCCTTGGTAAAATGAACCAAGTCCCTTGCGAGAATGAATCAAACCCAACTCGATATGCTCTGGTCTTACTATCCAAAGAAACCTCCAGATAAATCCTTCGATGTTCTGTTCCTTAGATAGCAATATCCATGCCCAAACCTGGACTAGATAGCAATATCTATGCCCAGGCGTCGCCTTGGCTCTCCCTGCTTGAAGGAGACTCTAAGGGAGAAGCCACACTCCCGAGGTTCCATCCCCTTCGTCTTCTGCCTCGCACCCGTTCGGTGTCGATATGCATAGAGGGTGGTGTTCCTCTTCAATGCCTCATGCGATCCATGGGGAAAGCTGGGGGCATCATGCTGACTGGAGAAAGGCGACGATCGTCAAGGCAGGTGCAACTCTTGTTGTAGTCATCCTCCTCTTGTCTTGATGATTCAGGTTCCTCTCCCTCTCCATCGCCGAGGTCGATCTCTTCAAATCACCGAGATCGATCTGCAGGCTTTATCTTCTTGAGAGATGGGATTGGGAGCACAGAAGATCTTCTTTCTCGCTCTCCAAATTGGACCTCTTGTTAGGTTGAGAGATGGAGAGCAACGCAGAGGATCTTGTGAAGAATGAATCCTTTAGCTTTTTCATTCATCTTCTGCAGTTGTCGCAGTTGTCCAAGATTCATCTTCACCATATGGTATCAGAGCCTGAGGCCGCAAAGCCTTTGTATTATTCCAAGTATTTGAATGTAATATTTATTTTGAAGTGTAAAAGTTCTTTGTATTGATAAACTCGTATATAGTTTGCTCAAAAATTTAAGCCACAAAGACTGGCCTGTATCGAACTTTGACTTGGAATAAATAACTACTCTGATTACAAAATTTGGCCTCAACTATAGGCACTAATTATTTAACCCCATTAGTAGGTTTATTCGATGACTATGATCCTCGATGAGTATATGAGTTGCCCCTGTAGTTTATTGATGCAATAGCATGAATAAACTAGATTAAGCAGTATCTGGAGGATCATCATACTCCCAAACAGGTTGTATGAATTTCTTTAGGTAACGACCATTTATCGGGTTTACATGTATAGTACCATCTCGATCTCTCAGACGAACTGCTCCTTTACCCAACAGTCGATCGATGATGTATGGTCCTTCCCATTTTTCTGACCATTTTCCTCGTCCTTCCGTTTTCTCACCGATAGGCAAGATCACCCTCCAAACGAGTTCTCCTTCTGCAAAACTCATGCCCCTTGTTCGCTGGTCATAGGCACGAGCCACCTTTTGTTTTTCAGCACGTAGACTTTCAAAAGCCTGAATTCGATGCTCATCGAGGTCTTCATGCTCTTGCCACATTGCTTGGACATAGTCTTCACCGATCAAATTGTGTTGCTCCATTACCCGTAAAGACTGAACGTTGATCTCTAAAGGCAAAACAGCATCGTGCCCAAACATCAGTGCATAAGGAGTTGTACCTGTGGGGGTCCTCTTACTAGTCCTGTAAGCCCACAAGGTATGAAAAAGTTCTTCATGCCACAGTCTGGCATTTCCAGCGAGCATCCGTTTTAGGATATGTATAATGATCTTATTGCTCGCTTCAGCTTGACCGTTGAATTGGGCATAGTATGGAGAAGAGTGGAGAAAATGGACCCCTAGATCCTTCATTAAGGTATCTACTTCTCCAGACATAAAGGTTGCCCCTCGGTCTGATACAAAACACTCAGGGATGCCAAACCGACAAATAATATCTTCAAACAAAAATTGGCGGATGGCCTTCGCTGAAGATACCCTGAGAGGTCGAGCTTCGACCCACTTTGTGAAGAAATCATTAGCCACTATTATGAACTTATGCCCTTAAGATGAATGAGGATGAATCATTCCAATTAAGTCCAAAGCCCATCCTCGAGCTGGCCAAGGCTTGATTATAGGCTGTAATGGTATTCTGGGCATATGGTTGACTGGACCATGTCTCTGGCATTCTTCACAACCCTTAGCGAACGTGATGCAGTCTCTGAGCATTCCTGGCCAATAAAAGCCATGTCTTCTTAATAACCATCTCATCTTGGGACCGGCTTGATGAGCCCCTGCAACCCCGAGATGGACTTCTCTCATTAACCGCTTAGCATCACGTCCAAAGACACACCGTAATAGTATGCCTTCTTCTCCCCTTCTATATAACTCAGAATCTTTGAGCACATAATTGGGAGCTAAAAAACGAATCCGCTTGTCAACCGGACTATTAGGATCCTGGAGATAAGAAATAATATCCTGTCTCCAGTCTTTGTCGATGTGATCAAGTGTAGCAACGTACCATTCGTTTTTATCTTCTTGTCGTGCAAGGAAAGATGGAAGGGTTCTTCTTTCAACCTTAAGTATTCTTTCTCGTACTCCATCTTGCAAACTTACACCCGTTGCTAGTTGAGCCAACTCATTAGCTGCATAGTTCTTCTCTCGAGGAACATGACTCAACTCCACCTCTGTAAACAACTTCAATAAATCACAGGCCCTCCTTGCATAAGGTTCTAGTATTGGACCTGCCTTGTACTTTGTCTCAAGTTGTCTGATCACTAGTTGGGAATCTCCAAGGACATGCACATCGTTGATCTCCATATCTAATAGAAGTTTTAATCCAATGATTAAAGCTTCATACTCTGCTTGATTATTTGTGCACTTGAAGTCCAACCTGAAAGAATAAGAATAAGTTTGGCCGCGTGGGGAAATCAAAGCTACCCCTGCCCCAGCCATAGTACTCGTACTGGACCCATCGAAATATAGACACCAGGGGGCCACATCGATACGAGCGAGATCCAGTTCTGGTCCATCGACCACTTCTTCCATGGGATGATGAGCCAAAAAATCAGCCATTGCCTGGCCTTTCACCGCCTTCTGAGGAACATATTGTAAAGAGAACTCTGAGAGAGCCAGAATCCACTTTCCAATACGACCACGGAGGATTGGTCTTGATAACATATACTTCACTAAATCTGTTTGTGCTATGACACACGTAGTGAAGGATAGCATATAGTGCCTCAACTTACACCCTGAAAAGTATAAGGCTAGGCATAGCCTTTCCATTGGAGAATATCTCGTTTCACAATCGTTCAAGGTACGACTAAGGTAGAAAATAGCACGTTCAACCCCTGCTGTGTCGTCCTGAGCCAGTAGGCTTCCAATGGAGAGCTCTGTAGCTGAAATGTACAGCTTAAGAGGAACCCCAGGTCTTGGGGGAACCAAGACTGGTGGGCTCGTTAAGTATTCTTTGATGGTATCGAAGGCCTCTTGATGTATAGGCTCCCATACAAAGTTCTTCTGATTTTGAAGCTTGAGGATAGTAGAGAATGATTGTGTCTTCCCAGTAGCATTGGCAATAAACCGTCGTAAGAAATTGATCTTTCCTAATAGGCGTTGTAGTTCCTTCTTACTCTTTGGTGGGGCTGCACTGATAACTGCTTGTTTCTTGTCATCCGGTATCTCAATCCCACGCTGATGAACTAGAAAACCCAGGAAGTCGCTTGCCTGGACGCCAAACACACATTTGGCCGGGTTCATCTTCAGTTGATGCTGCCTCATTCTGAGAAACACTTGTCTCAAGTCTTCAAAATGGTCGCTTCGATGTTTCGTTTTGACTACCACATAATCGATGTATACCTCCATGGTCTTACCGATAAGATCATGAAAGATCAAGTTCATTGCTCGTTGGTAGGTTGCCCCTGCATTTTTGAGTCCAAATGGCATGTCCACATACTCAAAAACACCGGCAAAGCCTGGGCATCGAAACGCCGTTTTATGTCTATCCTCTTCAGCCACTGGAATCTGGTGATATCCTGCAGTACCATCCATGAATGTCAACATCTCATGGCGGGCAACTGAGTCAACCAACAAATCAGCTACTGGCATAGGATAAGCGTCTTTAGGGGTTGCGTTGTTCAAGTCTCTATAGTCGACGCATACTCGCATCTTCCCATTCTTTTTCTTGACTGGAACTATATTAGACAGCCACTCATTGTATTTGGCTACCCGTATAATCGCCGACTTGAGCATCTTCTCAACCTCCTCTTTGACTAGAATTGTTGTCTCTGTGTTCATGCGACGCATCTCTTGTTTTACAGGCTTCTTTCCCTCGATGGTGGGCAAGTTGTGACAGACTAGGTCTGGTGAAAGACCCGGCATGTCCTCATATTTCTCTGCAAAACAATCTGCATAATCTTTCAGCAACTCAATCATCTTGAGCCTCTCTTCAGGCTCCAAGAAAGTACTTATAGCCACAGACATTGGCTCTTCCTGTGTCCCAATCTGAATGTGTTCGATGGGATCTTTGACTTTAGGAGGTATATCATCTAAGGCTGTTGGAGCTAGTTGAATCTCATCCTCCTCTTCTAAGTCTTGCAGAACGTCTTCATCCACGTATTCCAATGCTGCAATCGTTGGAACCTTCTCAAAGGCTTGGCTTTCTAACATAAAGTTGTGAAAGCGTTCGTGCAACGAAAGACAAGCCTCGGTCTCTATTTCTGATAGAGACCCGTTCATGGAGAACGTCTGGATGGTAGCTCGATGGTGTAGGGTCTTTGACTATCCTGATTTGCTTGAACAATCCCCCACTGAGCTAATTCAGAGGCCGTGACACCCATCGGGCGGCCTTTACTATCGACGCCACATACCTCCAATGGCCTAAGGTCACTGTGGTAATACCTGGCCTCTAGAGCATTAGCGGAATATGGGCGAGGGTCAGCGTTGACTATTTCTGCTTCCCCTGACTCCATGTTCCAAAGTAACATCTGCTGATGCAGCGAAGATGGTACACAGTAGCTTCGATGGATCCAATCACGTCCCAGGATTGCACTATATGGTGATGTACATTCTACCACAAAGAATGTGTAAGTGCCCGAAGCTATCCCGATGTGTACCTGTAGGAAGACAATTCCCAAGGTCTTCGTTAGGCTACCCTGGAAATTCCTGATACTCAGCGAGGTCTCTTGGATAGCTGACTTGGGAACACCGATAAGGGCCAATGCCTTAAAGGTGATGATGTTCACCGCTGCCCCCGAGTCCACCAATAGTTTATTCAATTGGACTCCTTGGACTTGTCCTGTGACATATAGTGGCCGCATATGCATGGCCATGTCAATGGTGGGCTTGGAGAACATCATTTGTCCTCTTGTGTCTGGTGAATCCAGTTCTTGTGTGTCATCGAGCGTGGAACTGTCTGGCACTTTTGATTCTTCATCTTGTAACATCACGCTGCTGATGTTCCTGGATTCATCCCCTGTTGCTGGTGAGGGTAAAGCATATTTGGAGGATAGGACATATACCATGTTAATGGCTGCAATGTCCCCTTCGATGGAATCTTGTACCTCATCGACCTCATCCTCACCGTAATCCACCAACTCCTCGTCATCGTTGTAGTTATCACCTTCAGCCGATGGCTGTCCTTCCTCGATAGACACTGTAGTCAGTTCGAGGTGAGCAACTTGCTGTACTATATCCTCTGGAATAGGTTCGATAGCTGCTGGTGGCGTTGGCGGTGTAGCTGTTTCCTTGGGAACCGGGGTTAGTTTCTTGGCCTTCGCTTGCTCTTCTACAACTAAAGGCCTTGGCTTCCATTGCAAGACTGGTGGCTTGCTTGGAGTACTCTGTTGTGGTGGCCCCTCTGTTCCCTTAGGAGGTGTCTTCAGCCCTACTTGTTTCACCGTGTCTTCTTCAAAGTTAAGGCGTCTCCTTATTGGTCGTTGTTTCTGAACTACACGATGAACCTCTAGAGTAGGTTCGGACTCTTTTCCTTTGTTTGCTAGTTCTGGGTTTCTATCAAAAACCCCTGGTCTTTGGGCTCTCACTTTGGGTTCGTGAGATTTCTTCCCAAACACCACTAATGGATTTGCTGCAAGAGTGTTCAATCTCCTCTGCAGCACTTCTGGAGGAAACTCCAGGTCTTCTTCCTTGATAAGGCCAGCCTCGTAAGCATCCAATGCTCTCTTGGCCCTACCAAAGTGTCGCTGTAGGTTTCTCCTCTTGCTCGGAGTCACCTCGACTGTCTTTCCCTTCTCCCTTATATACCATACATCCTCCTTTGTGATGTTCCTTGAAGCTGGAGGAACGTACGGTTTGGTGAGCGTATCAGCCACCTTAGATTCAGGCGTTTTAACCACACTGGCATGTTTTGTTTCCCTTGGTCGCTTGGGAGCGGGAGTATCCCTTTGTTTTGATGGTGGGGACTGATGATCTTTATTGGAAAATAGCTCCGGGAAGGCTTTGGCTGCCTGAGCCAACTCTTCGAAGGAGATCTTCAGCCCACTCCTCAATTTGCAGTGTGCACAAAGGGCTACTGGCGAGTCTGCTTTAGGGTCCACCTTCTCTTTTCCTTTATTCTTCGGTGTACGAGGTAGACTCTCGCAAGCAGTTGGTTGGTCGTTGGACTGCTTTCTTTTGTTTGTTTTAGTACCTGTCACGTCCAACATGCCAACAATCATGGGGATGGGAGTTGTTAAATTGAGCGACGGTTTTTGCTCGATCGCTATCACTCCGTCATCGATCAGTTGCTGAATCTTATATTTCAAATCTCTACAAGCAGCTGTAGTATGACTTCCCCATTTATGGTGATACTGACAATAGGGGAGACCCCTGACATCATCGGGATGTGGGTCTGGAGATCCCCAGTTATCGGGTACCACAGCTATCCCTTCTAGGCATAGCTTTTCAAATATCTCTTCCCGCCAGGATGCGTCATATGTGACGCGTGTCCGCTTGGGTCGGACGAAGGCTATGTTTCTCCTGGTCCTACGCTTGGACTTCTTCTTCATCTGAGTCGGTGTATCTGGATTGTGCTTCGAAGAAGTGCCACTGACGGGAGACTCTGTAACCGGAGGAGATGGCGTTCTACGAGGATATTCCGGATGAAAATCCATCTCTCCATCTTCAGTGATCACAATCACTTGCCAGTTAATCAAGCCCTGGATCTTATCTCTCAGGGTTGAACACATCGATGTTCGATGGCCAAAGTGATTGTGGAATCTACAAAAATGTTGGGCTGGCCCTTCATACCGTAGATGTCTAAGCTTATAGACAGGGTAGAATAAGATTAGCCCCATATCTTTTAACCTATCCAAGTATTCATCCACCATGTCCGTTTTGAATGAATAGGTTAAGTAGGCTGGTTGATTCCAAGCCTCTTTGTTTCCAAGGATTCTACTAGGCGTTGGCCAACTTACGTCAACCATATTCACCTGCTGAGCCGGGAATGGCTCGGAATCCACTAGCGCTGCTGTCTTGGACGAACCTTCCAATTCCAGCTTTCCTTCATTGATCCACTTTTGGATCTGGTCTTTCAGCTTGATACAGTCCTTGGTAAGATGGTTTCATGCTCCATGGAACTTGCAGTACTTTTTACCCTTTAACTGCTCAGCTGTGGGAAGCGGTTCGAAGTCGGCCTTGACCACGCGCAGACCGTACAGCTCGTCTAATATCTCATGCGCCATGTTGGCGTCATAAGTTTACTTCTCGAACTCTGGCTTAGTAAAAGCCACTGTCGAGAGCTTGATGGGACCTCTGTTCTTCTGAAGCTTTCGGGGTTTCAGCACTTTATTTGTCATTAAATCCAGAGCCCCTATACGGTCGTCCTCAGAATCTGTCTCCTGGTCGTCCACCTGTTCAACATAAGCCACTGTTTTTGGCTTTAACCTGTCGTAGGTTCTGTTGGTATACGTCCCTTTGGACGCATTCTTCCTGTTATCTCTCTCCTGCATATTGTTGTAAGCTCTGGTCACCGCATCGATGAACTCATTCAGAGAGAAATACTTGCTATTTAAGAATAGCTGGTGATAAGTATCCTCCAGCCCATTCTTGGCCATCTCGACCACCTCTTCCTTGCTCAGAGGGGTCTTACAGAGGTTATACTCTGAACGGAAACGGTGTAGGAAAGTGACCGGACTCTCGGTCACCGAATGGCTAAGGGAAGCCAATTTTCCCACGGTGGTTTCTGGCCGTTCCGTTCCGAAGTGGTCTATAAACAGGGCCTCCATCTCCTTCCACGTACTGATCGAGCCTTTCTCGATGCCAGTGTACCATACGAGGGCTGATCCCGATAATGACGAACCGAAGACCCTTAGT
Organism: Geum urbanum; assembly: GCA_946800695.1. NCBI lineage: Eukaryota > Viridiplantae > Streptophyta > Magnoliopsida > Rosales > Rosaceae > Geum > Geum urbanum. The sequence continues at coordinate 40,299,773 of OX327017.1, read as the reverse complement.
TTGAGTCCATCGTCCTCGGCAAACTGGCCTAGCTGCAAGGTGAAGTAAGCCAGATGTGTTGCCGCATTAGCGCCATCGTCACCAGAGAATGTCTGGAAGGTCTGGTGTTTATAGAACTTTGGCCAATGCCATTCGTTAGGATCGTCTTTGCTTAGGGGATACGGTGCTTCGTAAGTCTCATGCATCTTGGTTATTCGTACTTGACAATCCTCCATGAGCTTATTTATACGTGCCTCCCACTCGAAAGCAAAAACCTCTGATCGTCTGGTTTTCCTAGCCAAGTCCGATACGGTTTTGGTTAGAGAACCCAGATCCCTATCAACTCTTTGAGTGATAGCCGCCGCTGCCCGGCGGTATTCTTCCAATCCTTTGTCTAAAAGGCTTTGGACATCTGCCCGTAGGCGTTCTTGACCTTCTGCCAAGCTAGTTACCTGAGCGTTTATGGATTCTTTATCCTCTTGTTCTTGATTCAACTCTGACCGCATAGACCGCATAGTACTTGATATCTCCTTTAAGGAGTCGGTCTGAGCAGCGAGATGTTCACTATGTTGCCCAAGTCTGTCTTCGAATAATCGAAAACCACTAGCGTGGTGTAAGTCCCGTTTCACTGCATAGGCTACGTATTCGTCATACGTGAGTGCCTTTATGTCTGTTTCACTTAGAGGTTCGAACTCCATGATGTTGAAGTTGCTAGCGAAGATAATTTCAACCGCTTGGTTACTCAATGAACGACACTGGTTAGAAGTGTGTCCACGGTATGCCGGTTGTGGATGTTTACGACACTGAGGGTAAACCCTTCGATAAGGGTCTCCAATTGTCGCTTAGAGACGCAAAGAAGTATTGACAGTCCCACTGGGCGTGCCAAAATGTTCGATGCAGAAATATCTCTCGGGAGAGACTTTCTTCGCGAAGCAGTCTCTTTTGATATCGGATGTCTTAACCGCGTGTATCGGTCTATCCTGTATGTGCTTCGATGCTGGCGTGCCACCGTTCTTCAACGGAATTTGGACTAGTTAAAGCCGCCTGACTTCTAATGTAAGCGATTAAGATAGGGAGAGCACCAACCCTATCCGAATAGGTTCTTTCTGCCTAGGAACCTAGGACTTTTAGATATGTGTACATCTCTGCTAGATCGCGAAATCGATACCCCCACGTCTCTCGTGTAGAGCAGAGCATTTCCTTGATGAAGTGTTTGAGAACACTAGCTTCCCTTGAGTTTTCAAGCCCTCAGCATACAAGTGAGCTGCCCTTCCACCTTCAGGTTGCAGGTTTTTGCTTCCTTTGAGCCGTAAATACTATCACTCGATAGGTGACAAGCACTTAGACCTTCTGGGTTGCAAGAAGATAGATATCTCGAAGACGAGATAACCGTCTAGGTTGTATTGCGTATAGCAAGGATTGTTTGTATGTTTGTTCGTGGTGCTTTTCATAAGATCCTTGCGTTCCTTATATACTCGCTTACTTATCAGTCATTGATTCTGTTTCTAACTCCTTTGCTCTTGTAACTTTGTCTGAATCTCCATACCAGCATTGTGTTATACCACTCATAGGTATTCCAATTCCATCATAACTCTGCTAAGAGTCCTGCAAATATTAACTAGTTATGATAGAAACTGAGCCGCGTGAAACCAGCTCGATAAGACACAGTTCTAATAGAACTCTAAGTCTTTTTCCAGCGAAGCTCGATAAGAATCTCGCTGGGCTTTATACTTAACTTCCTCGATATGAACTAATAACATAATGATGGGCCGCTCGATAGACCTCGGCCATTCAGGCCCAAAGTAAATATTTTATTTAGGCCCAAACACATATTTCACGTAATACATAGTGAAAAATTCTGGAATGCACCCGTTATTAAATTTCATAAATTTAAATATTATTATTTACGAATTCTAACATTTGAATTTACGTACTCATAAAGAGATTTAAAATGACAAAAGAATTTAAACTTTTATATGTAATTCGAGGAAATTATAAAATGACACCTAATTTTGAAGGAGTTGAATAAGGGAATTGAGTCTCTCAATTCCCCTTAATTTTAAAAAACAGCTCAAGAAGCTTATCCAAACAGAGAAATTTAAGAGAAAGAATTGTGAATTGTTAGAATCCGTTTAAATTTCCTTGATATTTTCTCCATATAAACACACCGCAAGAATATTCACCGGAGACCATTTTTAAATGTGACACGTTTCACAATACAATAAATTCCTTTTTGTTAATTTTTTTTAAAGTTGATTGAGATTATAATAAACTCAAAGTATGATCGTTCTCATTGCCTACAGAGAAGCCGCGCAAATCCCTCCCGCTTTGTTGTATTGTCCCCGCCCTTAAGCATTTGTGCAATTTCATAACCAAACTCTACAACTAGTCAACAGTTCATGGGCAACGGTCTTATTACAAAACTCTCACAGAAAAAATGCCTGGATTGTAGAACACGCAAGAATTTGCAGCATAAGACCAAACTAAAATACAGAAGTTTCCTCCCAGTTTGAACGTACTAGTCCTAGAAATTTGTCACATAGGCTACACCAAAATCACCGATCTAGATTTATTTAAGTTGATTTGGAAAGTTATTAAGAATATCGGAACTCCACGCAGTCGTTGTTGGCTTCATTCCCTATACATGTCCAAAAAACAAATGCATTCACAAATCACAATTACATGTCGTCAAAATATGTATTTACATATATAAAAAAGAGATTTAAGACTATGAAAACGAATTCAAACCTCATCCCTGCCAAAATAAACCACCTTGTCTTCAAGAGCACTAACTTACTTAACATCCAAATCTTTAAGAACATCTACAACCGATACAGTTGTCATAGGCTTCACTTCCAACTTTCCAAGTCATCCATGATCATGTTCGTAACACCACCTTTAACGTACCCTCCATTTTTGGTGCATGTTTTTCCACTAGATGGAGTTGTACTAGTAAACACAGTGCTTTCGCTTTCTCTTTATCTTTCTCTTTCTCTTTCTCTTTCTCTTTCTCTTTCTCACAGCTGACAGTTTTCTCCAACGAAATGGCAGCTGCAGGACTTACAGACAGTGAAGTTTATGCCGAGGAAATCGGCACCAACAATTATAGCCACAGGCTTCAGCAAGGTGTCTTTGTTGAAGTTGGGTTCCTTGTGCATGTCATCCAGATTTTCAACGCTCTGGTAAAGTTTTCCGAGGCAACCAACCATGCCATCCTCATCAGAGAGGAGCCTGATGACAGTGGCAACAAGCAAAGAGAGAAGAGTGAAAAGAAAATCTACAGCTTCTTTGCTCGCTTCGGCAAAGAGAACTTTGCGGCCCTTAGAGTTGGATGTTGCCATTTTGAAGGAGTTATGAGAGGGCTAGGATGGGAACCACAAACCTAAAAATGCCTATTTATATTCACTGATTCATCCCCCAAAGGTGCTCAAATTTTGTTCATTTCAAAATCTCTACGGGAACCTAGGAGACGTTTAGTTTAGGTTTATACTCTGACAAAGTAAATTCTGGAAATTGAAAGTCTCTACATAGTTATTAGGTATTTTTGGAGCATTATTACATGCAATAGAAGCATGGCATGAAATTAAATAGCTCATGAAACGAGTACATTCCCCAGTAAAAAGAAAAGGAATTCCAGAGGGATTCAAATCATTCAGTCGATGTATACAAAATCTTTATTTGTTTGGAAAATTCTGAATGCATGCCATTCCAGCCACTTTGATTGCAATGAGATATGAGATATTTTAGCAAATTTGACCCCAACAAGCAAAATTGAAATGCATTCTTGGTGCTAGCTGCATGTATCGCAAATAAATCGATAACTAATCATTCTCCTAATCGGTCTAATAGAAATCAAATTGCCATGGCAGAAACTGGTTCCATACAACCAAAACATATATCCAACGTCTTCATTAGATATCGTGGAAGAGGAAACAGGGGAGGAGAGAGAACGTAAGCATTAGGATGGAAGGTTTAATGTAAATTGCTTGGCGTGGAAAGGCATTCAGGATTTGATCCATGATATCAGTGAATGAATATACAAGAAACATCTGATCTTTGAGTTAAGGTGTTACAGCACTGTACAATCAGTTGACTCGCCACGACACAGTTGAAGCCGCCTCCTCCTCCTGTGAACAGCATGTCCAAACGAATATAAATGTCAGGATTTCACACAGCAAGGACTCCTAGATGAAAAATCATCAATCAACAACCTTTATTCCAGCTAGCACATTGGCCTATTTTCTAAATTTAGTACAGATTAATGAATATTTCACTCAATTGGCTGGGGTTGTAAAGAAGGGTGGATAACTAGGACTTCAGCGGAACAGGCATTTACTGTACCAAACACCTAGGTGATTTACTGGCACACTATGATCTTATCAAAACATATTATAAATGCAGGAGATGTTGGACAACTTCAGTGCATGTGCCACTTCAAAGCACAATAACAAGATCAGAGTAGATGGTTGACTCTGTGGTCTAGATGGTTGATTTACTTGTGACATACCACATCGCCATATTAACATTGTATTACTATTCCCAAATAGTATACAATACGCAAAACGTTAAGGTAAGAGTTGCGAAATAGTCCATTACCTCGGTGGTTTTTCCACTGGAATTCCTCTTGATTTTGAAAAAGTTGGACTGCATCAACCCATTTGGAGAAACAGACAATTGATTTAAGCACCAGGGATAAAGAATCTTTCCCCCATTTGCATTGATGCTACAGCGGACTCAATATTGCGAAAAAATCCGCTGGTTCTTCATTTTCTCTTACAATCTGTTCAAATACAACATCCAGTAGACATGGTTAGAAACCCTGCAGGATTGCTCAACTGATGAGCCAGCATAGGCATTTCACAGGTTTGATCCAAGTGAATATTGTAGTGCAAGAAACATAAATGAATGAACACAAATGAAGACAAAATGTGGCAATTCATCACAAAAGAGAATGGAATTAGCTTGTAGTACCAAATGGGAAAGAATCAAGGGGAAAATGTAAAATACAGCAACTGATCCATGCCACCACACCAGACTTTCTACTGCGATAAAGTTTTCTTATGGTCCTTGGATACAATCACTCTTTATTCTGTAGATAATTTTTGAACAAAATAATTTGAATTTTATAACATAATAATCAAGAACAGTGATAGAAAATTTCAACAAAACAATAACAAAAGCTATGAAAGACAAAAGTCAAAATCCTGACAGCTCTCTAGAAACATAATAATCATACACATTCCGCTGAGAAATAGATACTAGAAACGTTGCTATAACCTCTCAATTTAAAATCCGTTTATTGTACCAACAACAATTGAGCCCTAAGAGTGCAAACATTATACATAAAGATGAAATTGAGCAAAATTTAAAAAGTAAATTCAATTGTAGAGTCCATACCTTAATGAGAGTGTCTTTTGGCAGACCCATTTGGAAGAGGACATCACAACCAACTTGGTCCCAATTAATCTGTTCTATATCAGCTCTCTTTCTGCCACTATCTAATTGAATCTGAGGATTACTATTATCAAAATATCTTCCTACCCAAAGATACAGAAACCTGTCTTCACTTTTACCTAAGTGAGCATTTGGTGAGAAAACAGCAAAAGCAGCTTTAGAATCTAGTTCAGTGGCATCAAATGATGTTATCTTCTCTAAACTGGGCCAGCGGCACACAAATGGTTGCATAGGATTAGAGTGCTTCAGACAGCCTTCACCAGCTTTACTAAAGGTAACGGAGTCTGTGGATTCTCCAGAAGGGCAATTCTTCCAAGGTTCAGGACTATGTTTGATATAAGAAGCATCCTTTTGGCATGAGTCAGAACTACCTGCCCTACCAAGGACTATGTTGCATCGTGGTGTTGAATCTCCTCCACCATTTTCAACACGATCCTTCGACTCTAAGACATTGCCAATCTTGTCCATGTCAAGTACAAAACAAGTACTGTCACTTTTAACACCATCTTCATTACTAGGAAGAAATTTTGATGAAGTATTCAAACTCATCGCAGGTAACTTAAGAGACTTTGACAAACTACCTCTACGCTCTGCAAGTGAAGATGACAACTTTTTGGATGGTAATGAGGTTGATCGAGAACAGGCATGTGAACTAGTGTTAAAAATAACTTTTTTTGGAATGTTAGACATGGGTTGTTCAGAAGATTTAGAGAGGAAAGACAGGTCAGAGCTTGACAATGTTGACGATACCGGAATTGAACACGAAGATGCAGATGGTGAATCTAGAGAGGACTCTGAAAAGTACTTTGAGCCAGTGCTTGAATCAGAAGAGATTGAATCTGGTGAAAGATATGGAGGTGAAGAAGATGAGGATGGTGAAGATGAAGAGTGTGCAGCTGAAGGTGATATAGAACTTTTAGCAGAATGAACTAACATCATAGAATCTGAATAGACCCTGGTGAGTGATGATCGGGGTGCTGAGACAAACTCCTTCATATTACCCAAGGCAAACTTACGCCGAAGTGCACTCCAGCTGCTTTCTCTAGCAGGAAGATGAGTGGGATGCTCATTCTGTGAGGATGCAAATGGAGGTACAAAACCCCCCATAATAGCTTTCTGGAAAATTTCAAAGTCAATATTGTATGTTTCTGACTTTCTTGCACCCGAACCAATCTTTTCTTTTGACTTCCCACCCTCTACTCCATTGCCAGGATTATCCATCAAGGGTAAAAGGTTAGAGAAAGCATCCCAAAAGAAAGCAGGCTCCTCCCCATCCTTGATTACTGTTATTGGGCCCTGCACTCTCTCATACCGAACAATCTGACTAACAGCTCCTCGTGCATCCCTTTCCATGATATGCTCACAATTCTTACCAATCCAAAGATAGATGGCAGACGGTATATGAATAATAAACGCACCTCTAGAATCCAGAGCAGATGGTGATGGATTATTCAGCATTTTGGGGACAAGATGCAATGGATCATATGGTGAATGTGGAGCAATCTTATATAACCTCAAAAGTGAACTTGGGCTAAGAGGGAAAGCATGGACCCTCTTTTGACACTGTAATAACTGACAAGCAAAACCCATATTTGGATCAGCAATTCCTCTAGCTGCTTTCACATACTGAAATGCATCATCGAAACTTTGTCCTTCTCTCCACATAAGATAAGCAATCACCAATGATGTGGACCGAGACACCCCTTGACAACAATGAACAAAGACCCTTCCACCTTGTTCTCTAACATCTTCAAAGTAATCAAAAACATCATATAAGATACTAGTAATATCCTCTGTAGGACTATCCTGCAACCACAGTGTTCTATACACAAAATCCGACTTGAAATACTCAGGACAAACAAAACATACGCAATTCAGGACATGGGTTATCCCATTCTGCTTAAGTATGTCTCTGTCCTTCGCAACAGCATCACCTCCAAGATAAATGTGTTGAGCCACTTTCGAGCACTCTTTATCAAAAAAAGCAATCTTATCCCTCCTCACAAGCCCACCATTCTTTTCTGGGTTCTTCTGAATCGTTGACAAATCAAGTTTCAGCCTCTCCCCACCACTTCTCCCACTCGGAGTAGGAGGCTGTGGCCACTCACCAATATCATCCGAACCTGCCTTGGGCCACTCATCCAAGCTACGCCTAGCAATAGGCAACTGCAAGGGCGGCAAACCAGACCTAGCCTTGCTACTCTGCTGAGACCTAGGCGTCAACGGAACAGGAAACCTACGGTGGCTTTGCCCATTACTGTTTCCTACTGCAGCATTTAGATCTACAATATCCTTCTCCTCACTTTCAGCGTTGTGACCCGCAGACCTTGACGCCGACCATGAAGCCGAGCGCCAGAACATTTTCCGAGAACCAGAAAGCGGGGGCGGTGCCTGAGAAGTAGCTCCAGCATCCTCACTATCCACCATTCCCAACTGATATTCTCAATGCAAAAAAAAAAAAAAACGATAATCCGAATAAAACCCTTAATTCATTTCCATTTCCATTTCTAAACTCCCCTATGCTCCACAGAAACCCAACAAGTCCAGATTTTGACTACCAAAACCAGAGAAATCCAACCCCATCAGATCAAGCATCAGCTAAAAACACACTGACAGACCAAAAAAACTACAATGAATATATAAAAAAACCAAATAATTAAACATTCATATTCATATACATATTCAAATACTAACTCTAAATCTTATGCATCAAACCAAATCCAAAACGCACTAATTTTTTTTTAGGCAAAACCACTGTTCTCCAATATCTATGTGAAATGATGAAAATGGAACATACCCATCTTCATGTCGAGCACAAATTAATCATCTTTTATCATAAATTAAACGATGCTAGGGTTCTTGACAGAAATAGAAACCAAGATTCGATTTCGGTGACTTACAGATTGAGACGACCCAGAAAGCCTAACTCTTCAGAGACCCAAAACAGAGCGGAGCAGAGAGAGTGAGAAGCTTTAAGCGAGTTTAGAGAGAGCGAGCGAGAGAGAGAGAGTGAAGCTCAGGAGGGAAAGGAATACAGTAAGAGCCACACTGGGTTTTTCTTCATTCTTATTATTTGACGGTTTCAGAGAGAGTGTGTGACCCGGATCCAGATTCTGACTACCCGACCCGAATCGACCCGAACCAATGTTATATGGTTCGATCTTAATGTCTAGCATAAGTGCATAACAGATTTTTTTCCATTTAATTTGGTAGGATATTAAATGAGAAATCTTCCTTTCACTTGACCTCTATTTTTTGTTTGACCTAAAGGAATATAAATTTGATTCCTTTTTTTGTTATTTATAACTGAAAAAAATCCCTTTGAGGACTCTAAAATTAAATGTAGAGTTGGCTGTGAATTGTTTGACCAAAATATGAGCTGGTTATTATCAGTCAAGAACCAGAACTAGTAATTTTGAATTTTGACTAACAAAAAGTTGGAAAAGATCTAAATCTTTCCAAGTTAGGACTAGATATAGGAGTGAAATGTTTTACCGAAAAATTGAACCGAAAATTGAAATAAACCAAACAAAAATTTGTTGGGCTCAAAACACGTGGGACAGACTAATCTAGAAACCGAATCGAACTAAATCTGAACTAAATAACTTTTTATGGTACGGTACCGAATAAAACCAAATCGTTCCGAAATAATATATGTTTCAAAATTGTACTTATTTGAGTCATTTCTTTACATAAATGAATATACACATCCATTTTGAATATTTTTTGGACATATGTATAGAAAACACTTACAACAAAAAATACTTTCATTCTCTCATATTTCTTCTATCTCTCTACGGTTTTGTCTTTCTCAAACAATAATTAACTTAAATAATTGTTTAGGCCTAGAAATTTTTATCAAAAAATCGATCTCAAACTAAAATATACCAATCCGAAACTCGTGTGACAGGCTTGTCAAATAAATGAACCGAATAGGACCCGAACCGAAAATTTTATTGCGGTTTGATACGAGTTTCGACCTAATTCTAAACCGATCTCACTCCTAACTAGATTAGAATTTTAACTAATCTTCAACATAAACAACTTTGGTAGGTAATGAAGCAAAAAATAATCATGGTTACTTAAATTTAGCTGCTGATAATTGACATTTGACAGCTATGGAGGACATATTTGTATTGAAAATGACCATTAACAGAATTATAAAAGCTAATTTGCTTTGAATGCCGAGACTCTACATAAATAGGCCATAATTTGGTGGGAAACAATAAGGTTCTAATTTGCTAATACTTGCTATTTTCCACAAGCAATGAAAAGAAGTGACACTTTCAAACCAAAGTCTCAAACTTCTTGAAGGAAAATTTGTTATGGTCCTTACGGAGTTGGCATAAACAAGTTTTGGAGTGTATACTACAATCTGCAAAGCTGTTACTGATTAGTTTCTTGCCCACAAGCAAACACTGCCTTGGATTTGGCCATAGACTTTGGAATTCTTGCCTAACAATTCTTTAGTCCTGAAAATGTAAACTTGAAGTCAATGTCTTTCTGGAATTGAAGGAAAAATGGATTCTAGACTTTTAGTCAATAGAACCTCTTATGGTTCTTTACTTGATTGTTGGACAAGTTAGCCTTAGACTTGAATTAGATAACCTTGTTTAAGCAAATGGCCTGGATTCTCTGAAGTATTCTTCTTCGTATTGAAAATTTGGTTATTTTGTTCCAGTTCTGATGGTTGGAATTGCTAGATTGCAATTTGATGACTCCTTAGCACTTTTGTGACCATTCATTGGCAGAAAAGAGATATGAGTTGGAGTCTCATCGCTTCTGCCAACAAGACCAAATTCTATTTGAATGATCCAGTTTGATGTGGCATTTTCCTATTTAATTTTAAAAATATTTGTGAAGAAGAAATCGTCAAGGATCAACCAGCATGTGAGAGAACCAATTTTCATTTAGATATTGGTCAAATAAGTAGAGCAGAATTTGGCCTCACGCCATTTCTTTCTCTGTCAACACCAGCTTAAAACAGAAAAATGCACCTAATGCGTTCACATTTTTGAAGCTCCTAAACAATCTGATTCTGAAGCAAGCCTCAACGATATACAGCACCCATTTAAGTTTCGAAAATACATTGTTACTGTAAACCGTAGTATCTGCCTATCTTTACAAATATTTAAGCATTAATTTTTGTACTATGGTCATAAACTCATATCTGCACTGTTCGAACTTCGCCAGGATGAGCAGAATCTTTAACAATTTTCTCCAAATTAACAGCTGACTCTGTCAAGAACTTCACAAGTTGTAAATCACAGTTGCGTCCATGATACCCATATATTTCCACTGTCCTTAGACAATCATGGGAGCATATGGCAAATTCGTGAGATAGAGCTTCTTCTCGGTCCATTCCCAAAGGATACAACTGCACCAAACGAAAAAACATAAATCTACATGCAAACTACCCAAACTACTAAGAATTTACAGCTACAATATAAAATTACCATTAGTTTACAAGTCTCCAGAGCAATAAAATTGAAGTAAACCCTATAATCGGACACTAGCAGTATGGTAAGAAACTGAGTGAACACCCTAAACACTCATAGAAACATCGACACCCCTAAGTAATCTCCAATAACCAGTTGCACCAATTCTTAAGGACCTCGGAGAAAACTAAAACAGTCAATTTGTATGGGATATATGTCTAAGGTATGCAAATCAGTTGCCAATAGAATGTCATTTACCTTGTTTCATTGCAGTGGTAAACTTGATTTTGGAATCAAAACTGAATAAATATCAGAAATACGAAGGACAAATCAGCTATGAAACCTACAAAGTAATCTATGTATGAATACATACCTCCAGCACAAGTTTGTTCAAGCAAGGGGATGCGTCAAGGAAACAAGTTAACTGAAGAAGAATGCAATCATCATTTTCATCAAATCTTAACTCCAAATGCTTGAGATTTGTGAATATAGGAAATACGAGATTCCTGGGAGGAAACTTCTGTATTTTAGTTTGGTCTTATGCTGCAAATTCTTGCGTGTTCTACAATCCAGGCATTTTTTCTGTGAGAGTTTTGTAATAAGACCGTTGCCCATGAACTGTTGACTAGTTGTAGAGTTTGGTTATGAAATTGCACAAATGCTTAAGGGCGGGGACAATACAACAAAGCGGGAGGGATTTGCGCGGCTTCTCTGTAGGCAATGAGAACGATCATACTTTGAGTTTATTATAATCTCAATCAACTTTAAAAAAAATTAACAAAAAGGAATTTATTGTATTGTGAAACGTGTCACATTTAAAAATGGTCTCCGGTGAATATTCTTGCGGTGTGTTTATATGGAGAAAATATCAAGGAAATTTAAACGGATTCTAACAATTCACAATTCTTTCTCTTAAATTTCTCTGTTTGGATAAGCTTCTTGAGCTGTTTTTTAAAATTAAGGGGAATTGAGAGACTCAATTCCCTTATTCAACTCCTTCAAAATTAGGTGTCATTTTATAATTTCCTCGAATTACATATAAAAGTTTGAATTCTTTTGTCATTTTAAATCTCTTTATGAGTACGTAAATTCAAACGTTAAAATTCGTAAATAATAATATTTAAATTTATTAAATTTAATAACGGGTGCATTCCAGAATTTTTCACTATGTATTACGTGAAATATGATTTGAAATTGAGGGAGGCTTACTTCGAGTCGAAGACTTCATCAAAAGCTAGCAAGAGTGGAAGACCAAGACTTAAAAAGAAAGTAATCAAAGTGAAACGAGCATAGATGTAAAGAGGAAAAGATGCACATCCTTTCGGCGCGCAAAAGAAAAGATAGATAAAAAATGATTAATTTACCCAATCAGTCATCTCAAGCTAGAGGAGTAAGTAATGAACCATTACTACTCCAGATCCATTTGTTCACTTATATATAAAGTAATTCAGTACATCATCTTCTTCAAATTAAGTCACCTACATTATCATCAATGGCAGAAACCCCAGACTCCAACACCATTAGTCTGAAGCTCCTCATCGATTCAAAGCGTGAAAAGGTTCTCTTTGCTGAAGCCGGGAAGGACTTCGTGGACTTCCTTTTCAGTCTTCTGTCTTTGCCTGTGAGCACTATCACCACGCTCCTCGGCAAAGATGGCATGGTTGGTTCCTTTGGCCAACTCTTCAAGAGTGTAGAAAATCTCAGTGACACCTACATGCAACCTTGTATAAACAAGGACATCCTCCTCAAACCCAAGGCACCAATTGCTGGATCCCCCAATGTCCTTGGTTTGCTCGGATCGCCTGCTCAAAATAAGGTACTCTACATGTGTTCACTACATAACAGGTACTCTAACGATCCTATTAGCCACCGTTACGTGACTGAAGACCCAACTGAGCGTTGTCCTACTCCTTCCTGCAATAACTTCATGTCTAAAGAAGCTACTTATGTTGGTCAGCCCAAGCCGACTAGTGAAGCTGGTTCCGGTGGTGAGGGATATGTGAAAGGTGTTGTTACGTACATGATCATGGATGATCTGGAAGTGAAGCCTATGTCGACCATTTCAAGCATCACTTTGCTCAACAGGTTCAATGTCAAGGATCTTAGTGCCCTCGAAGAGAGAGTTGTTCATTTTTGCATGGACGAGGTAAAGATTTCTTACTCGTGCACTAATATTTTTCATATGGTAGTGTTGGTCCATATCGATCTCAATTAATTTGTGATATTCTCGCTAAGTATTGGTATGATGCTTTATTGTTAGGGTGTGAAGTTACTGAAGGAATCTTTGAACTCCAACTCAGTTCTAACCAATGTCTTCCTGCTCGGGAAGAAAGCTACCGCATGATCGAGCTTCTTTCCATCCACGTTACGTACTAGTTAAACGAGTTGGTAGGCATCAACGTACTTATTAGGTGCTGGAAGTGACATATTGAATTTGAAGTTTCTATATGAGTTGAATCGATCGATGTTAACCATAAACTTGTGTGAGACCGAGAAGAATAAATTGTAAATTAGTTTATCGTTTTTTATTTTATATAGTAAAGGTGCAATTTCTATCTTATTATTTTGGATGTTTCTTACCTAAAATCAAATGAGATCGATACAATCGATGGTAAGCATGGATGAGGTACCCGCATTGCTTGATCTCTATGTTCCTTTTCCTAAATTTGGATTTCAGCAATTGATTTTATGGTTTTTCCATTTGGTTTTGATGTATGCATGTCATTTTATGGTTGTAGGGTACGTGTGAAATTGCTTAGGGAATCACAATCAGTTCTGACCAATATGTTTCTTAGATGAATGCGTGCAGCATGAAGATGTGAAACATAACTTCAGTAACAATCTGAAGTTCATTTGGATCAAGTTTCTTTTCGAATTGGATTTACGTTTAATGTGAAAACAACTACGCGAGTTTGTGACAGTCACATATTTATGCGTCTATTCGTTATTTAATTTGTTTTTTATGTTTAGTTTATTGTTATTAATTAAGTGATTTAATTATGTATATTGTTTTAGTAAGTTTTGTGGAGAAATAAAGAAAAAAGAAATAAAAAAAGGATTCCTAACTCAATACGGAAAAAAAGAGTTATGCGCAATTATAGAAGCCACTGAGTCTTTACAACCACTGCATAAAATCAAAACTATTCAGAATACCCTCAAATTTTGTGTGGTAGTCCACCACTGAGTCTAGTGTATTGACAGTATTGTGTTAAATTTTCGTAGCTTTTAGAGTAGTCTAGCTTAGGTTCGTAGTGTTCTTAGTATCCAGTGGTCGAGTCTGTCAGCATTGTAGTTTAGTGTTAAGATTTAGTTTCACCAACTCCTTATGTTTGATAACCCTTATAATTAACTATTACAATGATATATCTTGGTTAAAAGTAAGATATATTTGAATAGGTGTTTTCCCGCCTACTATCAGTTTGCGTTTTGAATCAAACTTTTCATATATGCCTTAGTCCGACCATTTTCAATTCTCGATCATAATAATATATCAATAAGCTCTTGATTTCCAAAATGATATGCATCGTTTTTCTGCGATCAGTGAATTATGCAGTGAATTCCTAGCCTGAGATCCATGTATCGTTTGGTTAACGTTCAATTTGCGATGTAAAATTGGTATTTGGCAGTTATTAAGTAGCCAAAGCCTCTCGTAGTTTGTTCATAACAAAGCCTTAATTTCCTTATAGTCTTCATGCAGCATATTTATACAAATAGCACATGAGAAAAAAGGTTTATTAATTCGAATCTAAAAGAAATCAGTCATGGAAATTTGTCTAGTCCAAACAAACTGTAAATCCAATCACGAAATGAAACATGTCTTGATGAACTTTAACAACTTACTTAAGCAAGCATAAACAGTAGTTCAAAGTTGAGATCGATCTTCATGGTTCCCTGCACAAGACACGCCTCCAAGAAACACATTAGTCAGAACTGACTTTGATTGCAACGATTTCTTAATCAGTTTCACGCCCTATAGCAAGATACACAACAACGCTCATTGATTCATCTGGACAAAATTGCATGAACATTGTTCCGAAATAAACTATATAACCAGCACGTAAAAGAGAAAATACTCACCTCATCTATGCCTAGACAAACAACCTTCCCTTTTAGGGCACCACAATCCTTAACATTGAGCTTCCCGAGCATAGTACGTACGTTATAGTCGTAGCTTGAGACATTACAGGCTTCATTTCCATTTCCAAGTCATCCATAATCACAAACCCCTTCTCTGTAGGGACAGAAGAAGCTTCCACCGGAGTAGTATTAATCTTCGGTGGAGCAACATAAATCGTCGGAACATTCAGATAGCTACCGCACTGAGGACATTTGGTGTTAGGATCATCGGAGCAATACGGGGTTCTATTATAACAGTGATTTAAATTAACAAACGTAGCTCTTCTTAATTTCTTTCAAGTTTTTCGACCTCAACCTCAACGGGTTCTTCGATCTGGTTCAGAATGATGTGTTTGTTTAAAACACCATATCTCTCAACGCTGTCAATAAGTTTGCGTAGGCTTCCATCCATGGGATCCATTGAGAGGAGTCGTATCATCGTTTTGGCAGGATAAGAGAGAAGAATGAAGAGGAAGTCCACGAAGTCCTTGCCTGCTTCGGCAAAGAGAACCTTCTTTTGCTTGGTGTCAAGGAGGAGCTGCAACCTAAATGTTGCCATTGACGGCAAAAGCTTGGTGTGGTTCAGTTTGGACGTACTAGGCTTCTAGGAACTAGGTCACCAAATTAAACCCTAACTATTTGTATTCCCATAAGGTACCGCACATACCCCAACCCTCTGCGATTATATCATTGGGCAAAGTCTATATCTTAAAGCCCAATAAGGCCCAAGAACCGTGCTTTATATAACTACCATTGAGCTCACATTTCACCCTATACCCTACTCCACCGCGGCTGCAACGCTGTAAATTGTAAGTACCCTCTTCACAACTCTCTTCATTTCTTGCTTAAAGGTTTCAGCTTAGTTGTTGGTACTTGGAAGTGAAGTAGTACATGTATAGATGCCGATATTCTCTGGTTTCTTTCTTATATTTGTCGTTGCTTGCTTGTTTGTTAAATATTCTCTGTATTCTAATCGCGCAGATTCCATTTGATCACTACTTTAATAAGGAAGTAATAAAGTAAATTAATTTTTAGGGTGTTAATTTGTATGCTTATCTGATTCAAGTTATAATGGATTTTGTGAAGTTTTGATCTGATATATAGAGAGAGATAATGGGAACTACTAGCACTGCTGCCAATATTACTATGAAGCTGTTGATTGATTCAAAGGGCCACAAAGTTCTGTATGCTGAAGCGGGTAAAGAGTTTGTGGACTAGGTTGAAAGCCCGCGCGCGAGGCGCGGTTATGAAATGCAGCTCAGACTTCATACTACTCTGAACAACTATTAAGTACAGACTTTACTTACTTTGTAATTAGTGTTTAACATGCAATTTAAGCAACGAATTTCGCATGATTTGGTAGTTTACATGATCTCCCTGTGATTGATAATGACATCTACCCTCCCAAATGTGTGATTCTGTTTATGTATTCTCTCCATATTTGATTATGCCTGGAAGGTGTTCAACGAAATGCTTCACAGCCGCCCTCTTCCTATATCTAGTAAAGGTGAGCACTGAGCTTTCTCTCAATGCAACTATTCTGAATGCAGTTTTTCTTTTTCTCAAGGCAACTCTTTTTTAAAGCAGTTTTTTCTCAAGGCAATTTTTTCTTATGGCAATTCTTTCTAAATGCACAATTTTTTCTTTTAAGGCTAACCTTTATATGGAATATCTACTCTATTAATCAACGAATTCAATAAGTTAAACCATAAATTTTGCACTACAATCATTGACTGTATAAGACATAATATGTGCTGCGAAGTTACCTTGACCAATTGCTGATCCGGTTTGACTCCACGAATAACCCCAACACCAACAACCTTGTCACTCACAGCTTGCACAAACCTTCTTACAACAGGAAGGCTCACCTATTATTATATCATAAACTAAACTTAAATAACCATCCCATAACATAACATAGAAATTCACAATCAATAAAATTCAAAATCTACATAAAAACTCAATTACCATGAGAAACTGAAACTACAAAACTCAATACTAAGCAAGTTTCATGGTTGGAAGGTGTTTTCATTTCTTTTCAAATTTCAACCAAATCAATATGCTTGATAAATCTCTATTTACCTTTTCAGCAGATGATGCACGGCCAGAATTTGCTCCAGCCCCCAACCTGTGTATCAAGTCTTTTGTGTGCTCAATCTCCTTTTGTTGCTTTTCCCAAGCAGCATTTTGAGATTCAATCCATGCTGCCTTTGCAATATAATACTCGGAATAATTTCCCTCATACGTCCTGGAGACGCCCATATCAGTTTCCACTATTTTTGTGCACAGCTGATCAAGAAAAGCTCGGTCATGAGATATGATAACCATCGGCACATCTTGCTGATTCAAATAATCTTCCAGCCACTCAATTGTGTCAAGATCAAGGTGATTTGTAGGCTCATCCAGCAGTAGCAAATCTGGATCCTGATTTTAATCAACCAGTACACCACGATTAGCAGCTAAACCAACCAACACTCTGAGACCATACACATGCTATAGACTATAACAATAAAAACAGCCTGAAGTTAGCTCAAATGCAATTACAACAACACTTCTTCGTTCATTCAATCATAATTATTTTCTAAGTACCTCACTTTAGATTAAGGATGCATCATATGGCTAATGTAGCAAACATTGCTTTAACTTGCATCTCAAGTAAATGTAATTTCCATAATAACCACGAATCATCATAAATCACCACGGCATTATCTCTACCATAATTCACTGGTGCAAACTATAAACTCACACGTCAACAACAACAAAATTTCTCACCGAAAAACAAAAAACTATACCTGAAGCAAAATCTTCCCAAGTGACATCCTCATCTGCCATCCACTACTAAACGAAGCCACCAACCTATCCCCATCTTCCGGCGCAAACCCAAGTTCCGGCATGAGCTTACTAATCTTAGCATCCACCATACTCAAGTCACACTCCTGCGCCCGATTCTGCAGCTTATCCAGCTCATCCAAAAGCCTCCCCATCAAGTCCATGTCCCCTTAAAGAAGCCACCAGTTGAGGTTGCCTGTGACATTTGAAAATGTTTACCTTAAAGAGCATAAACTCAAACCAACGTATGAAGATAATAACATATTTTCCAAGCTCGGTCTGTTTCTAAAATGGAAATGATGATGGCTCAAGTCTAGGTGTATGATATTGATGTTCATTCTACTTGAGAATGAGAATTCATGATTCATGGTTTTACTTAAGAAACCATTGAGTAAGACAATGATGTCCATCCTGACCTCAAATTCTTATCTGTCATTGATGCAGGAACCAGAAACCAAGCCATTGAAAACCCATAAGAAACGAATAAGAGCCTCAGTTCGATCTTACAAAATCAAGCATGCATAATCATAAAATTGCATACATACCTCTAGTCCTCTGACTACTCCATACACTGTGTTTGCCTGCAACCAAAAAAAAACAAATCAACATCACAGAGGTGGGTTTCAACATCACGAAATCAAACCCATATCGCTCACGCAGGCAAGATTACATAATCAATTAAAGAAAGCAAGAGTGATCAGATTAGGTCGATTTAATACCTTCCGGCGTCGGAGATCGGTGAGGATTCTGGTGATTGCAAAAGCTTGGGCGCTCTGGAGAAGAAGTCGACCTGGATAGAAACGATGGGAGGAGAAGGGAAGGAGGATTTAATATGGGCGGACGCTGGAGGCGAGGCTCGACGGAGCTCAGCGTTGGCATTGCAGAGGAAAATACTCGGTGAGGCTAGGACCAAATCGATCAAATTGTTGGGGTTCAGAGGAGATTGCTTTTCTGGGTTTGATCAGAAGTGGGGGAGTTGGTGAAGCTCTGCTGATTGAAGAAGCAAGCAGGCCTGATTTTGTGGGTGTGATGGGGGGAGTTGGTCGCTGACCTGATCGATGCAGTTTCTCTCTCTCACAGCTCACCCTCGCACGCCTCACACGTATAGCAACTGTGAACAGGGAAATGTACAGGAACTTCGATGAACAGTAAGGGAGGGAGGAAGATTGTTATATAGGAAATTTCCTTTTTACAATTATGTCTTTGCCTGTTGGGACTGTGATTAGGCTACTCAGCAAGGATAACATGGTTGGTAGTCTAGGCAAGCTTTATGACAGCATCGAAAATATTGGTGACAAATACATGCTACCAAATCGGAACAAAGATAACTTGCTCAAACCCAAAGCTATAATAGACAATGGCAACGTCTCTCTTTTGTTGACCAACGATGACCCTGTGGCCAAGAAAAACACTTACATGTGCAGTAACTACCACCGGTATGTTACTGATGACCCTAAAGCCGTGTGTCCAAGCTGCAAAGGTAACATGGCCTATGAAGTGCCGTATGTTGCTCCGAAGACTGCTGCTGATGGATCATCTAGCAGTGGTCATGGTTATGTGAGGGATGTTGTGACATACATGATCATGGATAATTTGGAGGTGAAGCCAATGTCTACTATATCATGTATAACTATGCTTAACAAGTTCGGTGTGAGAGAGGTCGGCTGCCTTGAAGAGAAGGAGGTTCATCTAGGCATGGAGGAGGTATGCATTTGTTTCCTATATTTCTCTCAACCTGTTAATAAATGTGATTCTACCATGTACACTATCTTCATTTTCATAAATGATTTCATATAGCTTGTGCCTGTCAAGTTCTTGACAATTAGACATAACACTTGGAATAATCGTTTTTGTTTTTTGTTCTTAGGGTTTGAAACTGTTGAAGGCATCCTTGGAGTCGAATTCTGTTCTCACCAATGTCTTCCTTGGGAAGAAAGAGTCATAAACATTGTCAACTTATATTTTCCTCTATAAGACATAACACTTGAATGTGTTTACCGACTCTCTCTATATTTTCCTCAGCCATTATCAACTTATATCTTACTTTTTAAGTTTCCTTCAATATCTTACAAACTACTTTCGATTAATTTATTGTTGAAGGAAAAATTCCTCATACGTAATAATATCGGACATCTAATGATCAGATCAAAATGATGGTAAAACTTTTTAGTTACATGTATTTCTGGTTGTTAATTTGGGATAGAACCAATTATTTGACAAAATCACACAATGTTTCATGACAATATATGGCAAGATTTTTTCAAAAAAATAAAAAATACATAGCAAGATATGCGTGTTACGAACTCTTACATTACCCGAACACAATCTCAATGTGATTAATCAATTTTGGATCTGTCACACTCTATGTACTAGGTACATTTAACAAAACACAATTCTCCATGTGACATTGTAACGATATAACAGTCAAAATTGATATTTGTTCTTACAAACCAAGATTAATGGACTACACAGAACCGAGGCCCAAACAATTTGTTTCTATCAAACCCAAAGGAAAGCCCATATTTTATAATCAAACCCCAAATGAAAAAGGCCCATATGTATTCCCAGGGTTTTAGCCAGAGCTATATAAAGCCACGAACACTGATCTTCTTCACCAGCAAACCCTACCTTAGCGCCTCCGCCATTTTCTTCACTCTAACAATGGTGTCCGGATCAGGTATCTGCGCCAAGCGCGTGGTCGTCGACGCGCGTCACCACATGCTCGGCCGTCTTGCCTCGATCATCGCCAAGGAGCTTCTCAACGGCCAGAAAGTGGTGGTGGTTCGCTGCGAGGAGATCTGTATCTCCGGCGGCCTTGTCCGTCAGAAGATGAAGTACATGAGGTTCTTGCGTAAGCGTATGAACACCAAGCCTTCTCATGGCCCCATTCACTTTCGCGCTCCTGCAAAGATTCTCTGGCGCACAATCCGTGGGTACGTCGTCGTTTTTGAGCTTGAGCTTGTTTGGATTTGATTGATTTCTAATGACATGTTTATGTGGATTTGAGTAATATTAGAGCTGAAACTAATATGATATATGCTAAGTTTTGTTACTGTATTTGTATTCGTTATTATTGCAATTTTAGACGATAATAACTAAGAAAAATTGCATAATGAAGCTCGTAGCTTTAGTTCAAGTGATATTGTACTTTTTAGAAGGTGTTTAGATTTTTTAAGTGGAAAATTTGTGGGAAACTGATTTGAGGTGATGTATTGTTTTGGTTGTGTAGGATGATTCCTCACAAGACAAAGCGTGGAGCTGCTGCGCTTGCTCGTTTGAAGGCATACGAGGGAGTTCCTCCTCCGTATGACAAAATCAAGAGGATGGTGATTCCCGATGCTCTCAAGTGAGTTTTACTTGCCGTTTTTGTTTCGGGGTTTATAATTTGCTGGTATTTGTTATGGTGAAGTAAATGCTGATTGTTTGTGTGTTTTGAAAATGATCAGGGTATTGAGGCTTCAAGCAGGGCACAAGTACTGTTTGTTGGGCAAGCTTTCATCTGAGGTTGGATGGAATCACTATGACACCATCAAGGTAATAACTTGCTTTTTTTTTCTTCGTTTTCTTTTACTACTTTGATCTTGTGTATCCTTTTTCCGTGCAAGTATATATCTTTCATAGGTTCATTGAATAGTGAAATATGATTTGCATGTAGTTTAATCATCACAAATTTGCAGTTTTGGGTCTGCAATGACCTCTTATGTATGTTGTCATACAAGTAGCATGATAAAATAATGAATCGGTTAATTATGTTCTTACACAGTTTGCATATCACTCCAGTTCAATGACAGCTTAATGTCCTTAGACTAAAATGTACTTGTATCATTCACTTTGAGCTAGCCTTGCTTTCAACGGATGATGTGTTTATCAGTTAATCTTGTTTTATTTGAGTGTTATATGCTTTAGGCTACTGATTATTTGATTCATGAAGATATTTGTCCTCGTGCTGACATATGCACATGTGAATACTAAAAAAATATTCTTCTACTTGGGCAACAACATAAAACTGTGGTATACATGTATTTTTGCTTCATTTGTTTTGCCTTTGCTGCATGTGTGTTGACTAATGTTTTGATAATGTACAGGAGCTTGAGAAGAAGAGGAAGGAGAGGGCTCAAGTTGCTTATGAGAGGAAGAAGCAGTTGAACAAACTGAGGGTTAAAGCTGAGAGTGCTGCTGAGGCAAAACTAGAAGCTGAGCTACAGATCATTGCTCCTATCAAGTATTGATTGTTAGGCATTTCTTTTGACATGGAAATGCTGTCCAACATTGGATTGACAATCTTCAGTTTTGTTTTGGATCAAGACAATAGATTGTACTCTGTTATGGCCATGCGCTCTAGTAGTTTTATCTTTTTGATACATAGTTGATCATTTGTCTGCAATTTGTGTTACTTTGTTAGATGGGAATATGAATTCCTTTCCAAATTGGTTATCTTTTAGAATTCGACGTGCACACTGAGTTCCCCATCCTGTATACTGAATTGATTTTGTGTAAAATGCTACTCGGTAGATATGTTTTTTAAACATTCATTCAGATCATTGGAATATGTTGAGCCTTAAGATGGATAATTATTCAAGTTACGTAGATATGGTTCTTAACCTTCAATCAGATCATTGGAGTATGTTAAGCCATTAGACAGATAATTATTCAAGTTAAAACGGAGTCGCTATTTATTGGGTTTTAACATTCTCCCCCGTTACACAATTCACAAATGACAAAGGTATTTTCATTTTATAACATATCATTCTAATTTTAGCAACCTCAATGAGCGAGTGAAAGAATGCATCTATTTTTCATTATGGATCTGTCACACTTTAACAAAGAAAAGATATGGTTGGGCTTATGAATTGTGTTATAGTACCAAATTGGGACTGAAGGAGGCCCAAACTAAATTTTATTTATTAGTAAAAACCCAAAGAATAGGCCCAAACAGACCAAAGGATTTTATTTACAAAAGAGACCAAGCTATATAAAGTTACCACACTCTTGAAAACCCTACTAGCCGGCCGCAGCTTCTCTCATTCTCTCGCTCAGGTACTTTACTTCTCTCTCTCCCTCGTCGCCACCGCGCTGCAGTTATATGTTTGGTGGGTTTGGGTTTTGTTAGAAACTGCGATTGGTTATGTTTTACTGATTGGTTCTGTTATTGTCTATGCTTCTCAGGTAGGATTGTTTCTCGCAGAGATTTGAGCAAATGGGTCCTAAAGGTAGTTCCTTTGACATTAAACTAAGGTTTTATAGATTCAATTTTGGTTGGCTCTTTTAGTGATAGTAACTTATGTTTCACCTGTGTTTCATGGCTTCAATTCGAATGTGCATTATGTTGCTTTGTCTAATGAGGGAAAGTTCTAAGCTTTGCGATGAAAGTTGTGTTTTATGCAATGGGTTTTTTGCTGTTTTTGTGTTGTCAATCATTTTTGTTTGTGTTGGTAGTTTAATGGTATGTGAAACTAGTGGAAATAAGGTATCTTTATGCTTCCGGTTTGATTTCTAATGTTGGCGAGTCTTGAAAATTGATTGATCTATGGCGAAAAGCTTCAGCTCTGGCACTAGTTGTTGGTTTTGGTTCATAACCGACTAAGTTGTAAGTGTATTCCATCTAAGAGTTTGTTTTATGATTCTTTTGCAGCTGTTGATGGCAAGAAGGCTGATCCCAAGGCTCAGGCCTTGAAGACTGCCAAGGCTGTGAAGTCAGGACCAGCTTTCAAGAAGAAGGCCAAGAAGATCAGGACATCTGTTACCTTCCACAGGCCGAGGACATTGAAGAAGGAAAGGAACCCCAAGTATCCCCGCATCAGTGCACCACCGAGGAACAAGTTGGATCATTACCAGATTCTCAAGTACCCATTGACCACCGAGTCTGCTATGAAAAAGATTGAGGACAACAACACTCTTGTTTTCATCGTTGACATCCGGGCTGATAAGAAGAAGATTAAGGATGCTGTGAAGAAGATGTATGACATCCAGACCAAGAAAGTGAACACTTTGATCAGGTAAATGACTTCACTTTGTGTTTTTTTCTTTCTGCTCTAATACTAAACTGTATATACAGTGTATCAATGGTAGTATGATTTTGTTGTTATATCTGTGTCCAACCTATTACTTGCATTGTGCAGGCCTGATGGAACGAAGAAGGCATATGTAAGGTTGACTCCTGATTACGATGCTTTGGATGTGGCCAACAAGATCGGCATCATATAAGCTATATCTGTGTTTTATTGTTGAGCAAAAAGATTCTGTTCTTCCGTTGACAGTTTTGTTGGTAGTAATGTACTAGTTTAGTACTCTTTTATTTAAATGTTTGAGAACCATTTCTCTTTTCTTATTGCAATGTGATGCTATTGAAAATTAGTACTGCAATTATCTCTCATCACTCATGTTCTTGTTAGGCCTATAAATATTCCAAAATGCACACTGTATTATTCCTTAGGAATGATATGTTCCGGTTCAGTTTTGCATTTACGGAAGTATGAAGAGTACATCCAACTTTGAAACTGCTCTAGTATCATTTTCCATCAAAAGCATGTTTGAACTCTGAATGCTATTAAATATGCACAGGTGTTCCTCTTAACTTCAATAGATACATTTCGATGTTTCCTAATTGCTCATGATTCATGGACTTTGAAAAGTTTGAAGGAATCAGCAATGGTGTGTAATTTGTCTTTCATCTTCTCCCACCTTCTTTCGTTGGCACCTGTCGTCAAAGTATAGAACTTACCTGCAATGAGCAATGCAGGTCATAAGCTCATAGCCATGGCCAAAAATACAGGTCAAGTACAATAATCGAGAGTCCAAAAGCTGATTGGCAGAGGTCTTTCCGTTACATACCATTGTTAACGGCGATAGTGCTGAGAGCGTGGCGAGTATAGTTTGGAGCTTTGGCCACAAACTCAAAAGTGTAATGTGTTCTCCCATCAATCTCATGCTGCACCAAAGACACAATGCCATTAGCCCTGCAACATCTAGCATAGAATATAGATACTAATCGATTCAAGTACAGTGCAGACTGTGTAGTGATACTAATCCATTTGAATACACTACAATGGCATCTACAGGTGTGTTTGATGCAAACCTGCGCAACAAACTCATGTGATTCATAAAGAGAAGTCTGCTGGACAAAGTTCAAACAAAATAAGACTATGGATCAAACCTCTGATGCTTCAATTAGCTTTGTTTTCTGGGTAGGAGGGGCCAGAACCTTCTTGATCAAAGTCTCGGCCACCTGTGATAAACCAACAAGTGAAGGGCTGAGCAAAATGTACATACAAGTTGATGTCCACAATTGCCAATCTAGCTGACACAGTTCATGTAGCTAGGTTTCTAACCTCTTGTGGAGACCCAAATTCCTTGATGCTTTCTTTGACAGTTGGGTAAAGAGTCACACTTGCAGTCTCTAATGGCTCGATCACATCCTTGAATACCTTGTCTTGGCCTTCGATGGTCACTTCCTGCCACCCGAAAGGGTACACAAATTCGTATCCGTCTTTCTTGTCCGTAACAAGCTGAAAATTCTTTTTGTTCTCTGCAGCAACTGAGCCATATCAAAGATGTTGCTTTAGGATACCAGTCATCATTTTAGTAAGGAAAGCACCTCAGTTTGTACAGTTCACACATAGTAGGCATTGTTATCTTGCTACTTGGACTCTATATAGTATCTTTAAGTACCCAAACATTATAATTGGTACAACTTCTTTCATGTTACAGAATGCTGGTTCACAAGAGAAGCCCATGTAGCAATTGTCCCTGCAGCTAGTACTTGGCGTCTCCCAGATCTATCTGCCGAGTATAAACATACATTTAGATAGAATTCAAAGTATCATTACTCTAACTTAGAACAAAACCAGATTGTATTACTTCTAACTGATTTGGCCAGCTATGTACAGCATTAATGCATATTGAAAGGAGCATAATTAGTGAAAGTGAGGACCTTGAGAAGGTGAGCATGTTGAAGATGATGAATCTTGTTCTGCTCTTACCAAAAACGACACGCTTCGTCGACAGCAATGTGATTTGTTTTGTACCTAGTAATGCAACAAAACCTAAGCTTAATTATGCAGTTGGAAAACCAAAAGAGGAAGCACTGCAAAACAAGAAAAAACAGAAGCAGAAAATAGTAGGGGGCATTGAGAACCTTAATGAAGGAGTTGAGCACAAGGGTCCTGTGGAGTGACGGTGAGTTCTGGAGGGTCGACATTGTTAGTGTGTTTGTGAGTGAAGAGCTGAAACAAAGTGTAGTCGTCACTGTGTGTGCGTGTGTGTGTGTTTCAGCCGAACTATTGTTTTCTGTGGTGAACTGGATCACCTTATCTGTTTCTTTCTTTGTTTGGACAGAACACAACTTTGTATGCTTCTTGTTCCTTTTCATTTCTTCTCTGGCATAACAAAAGTCAAATGTTACAATCTCCAATTCTTTTTCTTTTTCACTGTCATAATTTCAATTTTTATCTAGCTTTTTTGATACAATTATGTTTGACATCTGAAACCTCACTTTCTCGATTCCAATACTCCACACTCCCTCATCGTTGTCCATATTGTTTGAGAGCTTTGCAACAACAGGTTAAGAGGCTATAATTTACTATCTAACAAACGTGGGTTTTCCCACTGTAACTATTCATACTGTTCATACCTTTGGATATTATTCAAAGCATGTGAGCCGTGTTGGGATACTGTTCTGGATCGATTTTCAGCTCTCTTTTTCATTTCCTACCAGCTCTCTTTCTCTCTTTTTCCTTTCCTACCAGCTTTCTTTTCTTACTCCCTTTTGTCTTCGCTTTAGATCCAAATCTGGGCCAAATCGACTTTCAGAGAGAACCGACTTTGAGAGAGAGTCGCACACAGATCTGGGTCGGAGACCAACTCCAAGCTTCTGGGTTCGTCGCTGCATCTTCTTCTCTTTTTTTGTCAAGTTTCTTTTTCTCTTTGTTTTCATCGTTAACTAATCCATGTGGGTGCTTTGTTTTCATGATTATATGGAAGGATTTACTCAATTGTGCTCCTTTTCTTTGGGCCAAACACTGTTATTTTCGATGCTGTGTATCAATCAATGTGCATATCGATCAAACTTTCCCCAAATGAAGATTTCCGAATAGGACTCTTTCATAAACCATTCGAAGGATGCGTCGATCTTAGCTTTGATTGATACGAGTCATATTACAGAAGAACATGCAGACATACTGTTAGGAATTGGCCAAAGCAAGAATAAGTCTTTCCTACTTTGTAGGAGTTAGTGGCCTTCAGTTTTATAAGTTACCGAGTCTTTTGTTTTATTACTTTTCAGGAGTTAGTTGTTTAGTTGCTTCGTGTTTGTTCAGTCTCCTCTGTTTAAGCAGCAAGTTTGTATTCTTTCAATTATCAATCAGAAAAGCTTTGATCAAACAGTTTTCATATTGCATAACCAATTTCAAGATAGACATGCATATATTTCGGATATATATATATATATTTGATTGTGTGAGATTTCTTTTGTTTGTTTGTGTTGCTGTTGTTCATGTTGTCTGTGGTGTTTGATATTTTAAGATTGCTTCTACGTATTGAGTGAGGTAATAGTGTTTGATCTATACTACTTTATTTGAGTTTCGATTATATGGGAGGATTTGCTCAACTGTGCTCCTTTTCTTTTGGTTTTTGTGAATTTTCAGTTTGTTATTAGCTTATTGTTGTTTGGCTGTATAGTTTTGAAGGTTTGTTATGCAATGGTAATGAGATTTATGGCATATGATGGAGCTTATAAATGGTTATGTCTTTACAGTATTTTGAAGTTCATCAAAGTGGTTGTTTCGACTCCAATCGAGATAGTAGTGGTATTGCACTGAAACAAAGGTAAGACTGTGTTATTTTGGATGTTATTTGTCGTTTTCTATGAAAATAGTTGTGCATATGGTGCAATTACTTAGTAGAGAGAAATATTAAAGGGATGAATAAAAACTGTGAAATTTATAAACTGAACCATGTATATATACAACATGTCTGTTATGAAAGATGTTGATGCTGATGAACTGATATTAAGCTCTCTAATCTTTGTTCTATTAATTTGGTTAGCAATTTCGTGATCATTCATTCATATATTCAGCAGCAACAAATATCTAGGCAAACTTTTTATTTGCTAATATGGCCTTCTGAAATTCTGCTTAGAATGTAACATTTCGTTTTTGTAATTGCAAACTCTGTTGCTTTGATTGTTTTGATATTTTAATATTTCCTTCGTGTCATCATGGATGGACTTCTCGCTTATTTGCAATATTCTTCATTGAAGTCATGATTTGTTATATTTCAATCGATTCAAATTTGGTATTGTTCTAGACATAGGGTGAGATTTGATTTTTTTCTTTCGATATTTGGAGTTTGATTTCCTGAACACAAAGATGTAGAAGTAGACAAGAAGTGGCTTTGGTTTTTGTTACTTTGACATTGATATTGCTGTCACTGTGATAAGAGAGT
This sequence comes from Geum urbanum, assembly GCA_946800695.1. Taxonomy (NCBI): domain Eukaryota; kingdom Viridiplantae; phylum Streptophyta; class Magnoliopsida; order Rosales; family Rosaceae; genus Geum; species Geum urbanum. The sequence continues at coordinate 40,271,517 of OX327017.1, read as the reverse complement.
GATGTATGCCTAAGTGTGGTGTGGCCTTCGGATTCCATAGTACTTTAGAGATTTTGAGGGTTTCGATTGTCAAGTTTCTCGCTATATAACAAACGTAGGTTCTTACTATTCATACTGTTCATTCTTTGGGGAATTGTTCAGAGCGTGCCAAGCGTGTGGCTTCGCTGTTTTCTCCCCTTTTTGGTTCCCTGCCAGTTCTTTTTGGTCATAACAAATCTCATCATATTTTCTCCACTTGCTCTCTTCCCTCTCCGTTCTAGATCCAAAATTGGGCCAATTTGATTTTGAGAGAGAACCGCACGCGTTTTTTTGAGAGGGCTGAATTTGAGAGAGAGCTGCACTCCCTTTCTTCTCCGTTGTAGGTCCATATCTGGGCCAGATTGATTTAAAGAGAGAGCCGACTTTGAGAGGGAACTGCACACAGATCTAGGTCGGAGATTGACTCTGAGTTTTTCGGTTTGTCGCTAGATTTTTTCCCTTCTTTTTTTCAGGTTTCTTTTTCTCGCTGTTTGCATGGTTTTTTGATCTCTGTGGTCGATCTTTGTCATTTCGTAGGTTGAATCGATTCTTGGCGTTGATTTCTTGGATCGTGTTTTCGTTTTTGACATTGTTGTGGGACATATCTTTTTCTTCTGTTTGATTTTAAAGGTATGGTTTCAGATGTGGGTAGGTTTGATGTTTTATGTTCAGTTATTGGTGCTTGATTTGGTGTTGTGATTTAATCATGTTGTTTGTTAACGTTTGTTTCTTTTTATTAGTCTCTGTGCGAATTGCAGGGAAAATGATTCGTTTTTAAGCAATAAATAAATCTTTAAAGTACCATGATCAGACTCTGTGCCTTTTATTGGTAGAACTGCATAGTTTGAGTATATTTTTTTTTGGCAGTTTTTTCGATCTCATCTATTTTTATTGTGATGTTTTTTATTTTGTTTTTTTATTGGTTAGATCTTTGCTATCAGATACTGTTTTGTTTATCCATTTGATGTGTTTCGTGAATATGTGTGTGTGTAATTGATTAAATTAAACCCTATCAAATAATGCAATGTTTCTTTGTTTGATGAATTTTTATGGTTCGATTCAGTACCCTTTTGTACAATAAGAAATTTCCTGATTATGAAGCGGGACTAAACTGATGAATTTTATGTCATTTTTTTATGGTTTAATTAGTATTTGGCTTTAATAGGAATTGATGTTGTGTTTTTTTGTGTATTTTTGCAGGGTGTTGTGGACTGTTAAGGATCTATTAGATTAGGTATTTGTTTTTGCTATATTTTTAGATTCAGCTAAATGTTATTTTCCCTTATCTGTGATTTGTCATAACTTTGTTTTTTATTCTTTTTGTTATGTTGCAGATTATTGGCTGAGCAGTCTCTTCACATTTAGCATCAACAGGTGATCTATTTGAATTTCATTTGTTAGTACCTTTTTTCTTCTTTGTTTCATTGTGATTTATTAATTGGTTTCTTATTGTGGTTGGTTTTTTCTCTGCTGTGGATTTCTTTTGTTGTGTGAGCTTTCTTTTGTTTGTCCATGTTGCTGTTGTTCATGATGTCTTTGGTGTTTGATGTTTTGGGAGTTTTTCTATGTATTGAGTCAGGTAATTGTGTTTGATCCATGATGATTTATTTGAATTTTGATAATATGGAAAAATTTGAGACAGAGATTTTGCAGCTTTGAATCTTGCTGTTATGTTTCTTGCTTAAGATTAGGTATTGAACAAGCTATGATATTTTTGTTTTCAGAAAAAGTTTTTTGCCACCTATAATTGTTAGTATAATGTTCATTCGTGCTATGATGAAGAAGTTTTCATATGTGCTTGAACTAGCTATATAACATTTGTGGGTTTCCTGTTCATTGTTTCTGTTCATTCTTTTTGAGATTATCCAAGGCATGCGAACTGTGTGGGTAACTGTTTTGGGTGAGATTTTCAGCTCCGGATTTTCAGCTCTCTTTCAACCTCTCTTGATTTTCTGCTCTCTTTTTGAGATTGGAAGACAGATTAGGTAGGCCAGCTCACATTGCAACCATTGCAACACAGTTATTTCAACTTTTTGATTTCCTGCTCTTTCTTTCAATCTTTTGCTCTCTCTATTTAGTTTTCTTTCTGTTGCAACCATCGTCAAACGCCAACCTCTCCCAATTTCGTGCTCTCTCTTTCAATCTCTTGCTATCTGTATTTCGTTTTCTCTGCATCGTAACTATCGTGAAACGCAAACCTCTTTAATCATCTCCAAGGTAAACTGATATCCGCTGTCTATCCGTAAGTTTTCCTTGAAGTTATTTTTTATATTAGTTTTAGGTTCTATGATTGATCCATTTTTGATAAATTGGTATAGAGGAGGGAATTGGTATAGAGGAAGGAATTGGTCATCGATCCATTTTTGATTGCAATTGTTTCTGGGTTTTGGGTCATGTTTCTTTTGATTGATTCAGAGTTGTTTAGGGTTGTCAAAGATATGTTAATGTGGGTGTGAGAAAGAGAAAAGACAGTGGCATGCTTTCATGTATGGAAAGGCTCATATGAGTAGGTGTGGAATGTATATGTGAACTTCGTCAATTTGATCATCTTAAAATGTATGGAATGGTTCATATGAGTAGGTGGTTAAGATCCATTGAAGTCTTCCATTTTGTATTCAATTTCAGAATGTACGAACACCTGTGTTGCCGGCGTTTGATCGAGTCATATTTGTTGCTTTCTCTTTGAACCGATAAGCCACAAGTGTGAATATATATATATAGGACAGGAAGCTCGATTGTATATGTATGGCTTTTTAGAAACTTAGCTTTCTGTTTGTTTACTAAATCAATTGTGGGTATTTTTTAGATCGGGTCTATCATCAAAATCTTAGGACTTTAGTAGTTTCTGGGAATCACAATCTCATTTTTTTTCTTTCCAAGCAAATCAGGTTCGATCATGTTATTTTTATTACTTATTGATAGAATTTGATGTTATGTTTGGTTGCAAACGTATCCTAATCTATTGCAAACCAATCCTGCTTATACAATATTACACAATAGTCTAAAGTACGTAAAGCTTTACTACTACAGAATTGTGATTTTGCCATCGGTTATGATTTGTTTTTTCGTTTCACTTTGATGACCTAGCTTTTGTGTCCAGGCAGTATTTTCACGAAGACGATACCGTTGCTCAAAAGGTAATGACACCATGTTTTCTTACTTAAATTATGAGCTTTTCATAACAAAGATATGTTCTTTATTTAGATCTGATCGTTTCATTACTAAAAGAAATTATCATCGTTTCTTGGGTTTAGGTAATTGTAAACCCACTTGCCTAAACAAAATAGAGTGTTGGCTCAAGTTGATTTGTATTAAAAATGATGTAGTTTTTTTTTTTCGTTTGTGGCACTGGATCTTTTGTGTTCTGTTGGAAGTAAAGTTAGGTTATATATTCTAGATATATCAATGTATAGATCGTCTTAGCTTTGGAGGGATGTGCTAATCACCGTATTTTATCTACAACTTTGTAGGGACATGAAAAGACTAGCCTTTTCTTTTTGCTGTTTTTATATTTTGGATAAGCTCTTTTATCTTTGTTGTGAATTTCATAGTTATTTCATTGTATACCGGAGAATAAACTTTTATTTTTCTAGATTGCATGCAGTCTGATTTGTTGGAGTCGGAATGAAATCTATTGAATATACTATGTTTGCTATTATAATTAGTTTTGTTGTGTTACCAACTTTACATCTTATTGATGTTGGTTTAACAATCCAGTGGGTTAGATGGTTGATCGAATTTGGATTGTGTTATGTTTCGTACCATTTGGATGTTCTCATGAATCCCTGCGATGTATGTCTATTTAGTTGTTTGTTTTGTCAAGTAAATATGTATGAGTAGCTAAAGATTTGGTTTAAAGTTCTAATGAAATAGTAGTATCTACATTCTTTTGATATGTGAAAACAATAGGCTGTTTTTTGACCCTCTTTTTTGATAAACGTTATTTTATTTATTTTGATACTGTTAACTTTTTCAATGATGTTTTATTAAATCTTGCTATATATATAAACATATTTTGTGGAAATTGTGTAAGCCTTGAATATATTATAAATAAGGATTTTTTATGGAGATATTTAAAAATATTTTATAGGTATGGGGCGGAGGAAGAAGTCAGTAGCACCGTTAGAGTCTGTTGCAGGAACCTCGCAAGACAAGAGGTCTCTAACCAAAAGACGCTGTTTTTTTCAAGCTGCTTCTAGAGAATCATCAGGATGTCATGACATGGATACAACACCACACAACAGTGACAACGATGTAGATATGCACCAGCTTATCTCAGGTAGTATACATTATAAATTGTTGTCTTTTATTTTCAATGGACCTAATAATAATAGTTAAAATAATGTTGGTATGATATTACTGAGTCGTTTTAATTGTTTTAATTATATGATGCCTAAAATTTCTATTATTTTGTAGTTTTGGAATTCAAAACTTTGTCTTCGTTTGATATTCGGCAAGTTATTTATGGTGGTATACACATAAAAATAATCAAATATATACCTTCAAAGTTTAGAGTATGTTTAGAGTTTAGAGTCAATTTGATAGCATTTTGCTAAAACGATATTGTTGAATTGTTAGTAATTCACAATAATAGGCTGCTTTCTTACAATCTTTCTTCCTAACATTGTTATATTATTCTGTTTATGTATTGTTGGGTGTTAACCAACACTTCATTAATTCTTCCTGTATATATATAAACATATCATGTGGAGATTGTGTGAGCCTTTAAAATATATTATATATAAATAGTTCTTATGGACATATTTGAATATGTTTTATAGGTATGTGCTCCAAAAAAGAGTCGGTGGAACTATTAGGGCATGTTGCAACAACCTCTCGCGACAAAAGGTCTCGAAGCAAAAGACAACGCTTTTTCAGTGCTACTTCTGGACAATCTTTAGGATGCCATGAGGTGAAGACAACACCACACAATAGTAACAATGATGAAGATCTGCATCAACTTATCTCAGGTGCGATACATCATGGATATCCATCTCCTGTTTTGAATGTAGCTGCTATTAATGCCTAAAATAATGTTAATGTGGTATTTTTTTTTCTTTGTTTTAATTATTAGATGGCCAATATTAGCATTATTTTGTGGTTTTAGAAATTAAAACTTTGTTTTGCTATGATTTTTAGCGAGTTATTTATGGTGCTATACACATATAATAGCTTATTAAATAGTAGAAATTATTGTGCCATTATTTAGGTCAATCTTATAGTATTTCGGTAAAATGATATTCTTGAATTGTCGATTCTTTGTAGGAGATAGACTTCTTATTTTGTGCTTGAGAAAAAAAATTGTGAATTGATTTGTCTTCAAATGTGATGGAATTTGATTTGGTTGGGTTGACTCTATTTTGTTTAGGCAAATGAGTTTAGGCAACTATGTGGTTCTCAATCAAGTAATTGTGTCGATTAGAAATAAGATTTGTAACTGCAGTTTTAAAAGTTGAATTTGGGTTTAGGGTTTGTCATTGTTGTGTAGCAATCTGTTGATGTTTGGAATTTGTTTTGGATGCTGAAATTGGTATTCTAGATATAGTACGAAAAAAAGATTATAGTTGTTTCAACAGCGGGATGGGGTTAGATCAGGCAAAACCTTCTTTCAATAAAAGACAATGCTTATTTGAAGCTGCTTCTCAAGAATGTCCACCGTCCCATGATTTAGAGACAGGGTCACTGGACAACACCGATCGTGAAGATGCTAATGAAGTTATACCAGGTATTGTAGGTGTGGCGGTTTATTACATGGCCTATTTGTTGCGGAATCTATTTGAATCAAACTGACAATGTTGCTTTTGCCTCCTAGGAAATGTAATCATGGATTCCAGTGACGTAGTAGAACCATCAATTGTAGCTGGGAGTGATGAAGATGTTGATGATGAAAATGAAAATGAAAATGTGTTAGGTAGTTATGCACATGTATAAATGCTTTACATATTACAATGGTTATGCAATAGTTTGTGTATAAGTAACGGTGCATTTTTGTGATATAGGAAATGTGAATATGGATTCATCTATTTTTGGTCAATCATCCTACCAAAGAAAGCGCCAAGGTAAATGATGTTATTCATAATGTTTGCTTGATTAATGGAAATCTATCATTTTCTAAATATCTTTTTTAATGATCTGTCGCTTAGGTGTGGTCACTACGTACAATGACTCGGGCGATGATGACAACATGTGTAGTCAATGTAATGCTTTCTTTTGGTCAGATGAGGCATTGAAAAAAAAGGATAGAGGACAATTGGTTTACACCGCATGTTGTGCAAAAGGAGAGGTACGACTTCCATATTCTTTGCCGACACCTGAATTTTTAGAACAATTATTGAATCCAAATAATGGTCATCAAAGTAAAACATTTCGTGAAAATATTCGAGTTTACAATTCTATGTTTGCTTTTACTTCCATGGGTGCAAAAATTGATCACAATATCAACAATACCCCTGGTCCTTATGTGTTTAAAATTTCTGGACAAGTACATCATAGAATGGGATCTGTGCTACCTTCTGAAAATGAATATCCTAGATATGCCCAATTATATGTGTATGATACGGGTAATGAAGTTTTAAATCGTATTAATGCGATCGATCCAAATAACGCCAATAAAAAACTTGATCCCATTATTGTTGAAAATTGGCCAATATGCTTGATGAGGTAAATGAACTAGCGAAGAAATTTCGATCCGTTCGAGATGAATTTGAGAATGAATCATTGCCTAATCTTACTATGAATATCCTGGATCGTCAAGCAATCGATAGTAAACAATATGAAATGCCATCTGCTTCTGAAATTGGTGGTTTGATCGTTGGTGACATTGGAGAATTTGATTCTAATAGAGATATTATTATTCGATCAAGATCTGGAAATTTTAAACGAATCTCAAAGATACATCCAAAATTGATGGCCTTACAATATCCCCTGCTTTTTCCATATGGAGAGAATGGGTTTGAAATAAATAAACCACTGCGAGTTGTTGGATGGAAACAGAAAAAGAAAAAAACAAAGTTGACAATGGTAAAATTTGTTTGTTATCAAGTGCATGATAGAAAAGACGATTCAAGCACTTTATTAAAAGGAGGAAGATTGTTTCAGCAATATTTGGTTGATGCATATGCAACTGTGGAAGAAAATCGTTTAGATTATATCAGAAATAATCAGCCAAATATGAGGTGTGAACAATTTAATCAATTAACTACCCTTTCTTCAAATGGAGTCACAAAATGTTCAGATGTTGGAAAAACAATTATTCTTCCAGGTAGTCACACAGGAAGCCCCAGGGATATGCTCAATAATTATCAAAATGCCATGGCAATATGTAGATGCTACGGAAATCCAGATTTGTTTATAACTTTCACTTGCAATGTTAAATGGCCAGAAATTGTTAGATATTTTCAGAAAAAACCTGGATATCGAGCAGAAGATCGACCAGATATAATTTCTCGAATTTTTAAGATAAAAGTGGATGACATGATTGCTTATGTAAAAACTGGGGAGCCTTTTGGACCTGTCGATGCACACGTTTGTACAATTGAATTTCAAAAAAGAGGCTTGCCTCATGCTCATATCTTATTTTGGTTGAAAAGACCGTATAAATGTTATTCATCGACAGACATTGATTCAATTATTTCAGCAGAACTACCAGATAAAAATGCTCAACCAGATCTTTTTGAAATGGTTAGACAATTTATGATCCATGGTCCTTGCGGACAATTGAATCCCAAATCTCCGTGTATGCGAGACGGATCATGTACAAAATCTTTTCCCAAGCCATTCAAATCTGGTACTATGTTTCACGCAATCAAAGCTCCTGAATATAGAAGACGCGATGATGATTCAAAGTTTGTGGTAAAAAATGACATTCATATTGGCAATAATTTTGTCGTTCCATACAATCCAATTTTGTTGTTGAGATATAATGCTCACATAAATGTTGAATCGTGCTCTCAGTCAATGTTGATAAAATATTTATTCAAGTATATTAATAAAGGTCCTGATAGAGCTCGAGTGGCGGTTGCTGACAATGTAAATGATGAAATAAAAAATTATTTGAATTGCCGATATTTAACTCCGCATGAATCTGTTTGGCGCTTATTTGAGTTTTCAATTCATAACAGATTCCCTGCAGTACAGTATCTAAAAATTCATTTACCTGGTCAGCAAAGTGTATGTTTCAATGAAGGTCAGTCTCTTGATCAAGTTGTAGATAATCCAAATAATGGTCATACAATGCTGACTGCTTGGTTTGATGCAAATACTATTGATAAAAAAGCATGTAAATTGACATATGCAAAATTTCCATCTAAATATGTTTGGGATACAAAAACAAAAGCATGGATTCGAAGGAAATTTTTGGGCTCTATTGGTAGAATCGCGCATGTGCCGCCACTCGCGGGCGAATTATATTACTTACGAATGTTGTTAAATATACAAAAAGGATGTCGCGATTTTACTTCTATTAGGACAGTTCATGGAATTATGTACCCAAATTTTCAAGAAGCATGTCAGGCTTTGGGTTTATTAGATGACGATAAAGAATGGATGGAGGCAATGGTTGAATCATCATTTACAGGAACCTCTTATCAAATTAGACAATTATTTGTTACCATTATTCTTTTTTGTAATGTTTCTGACCCACGATCTTTGTTTGATGCACATTGGAAAAACATGTCTGATGATGTTGTATTCAAAATGCAAAAGGAATTTAGCATGACCAATCTTACTCTGTCTGATAATGATTTGAAGAACAATGTTTTGCACGAACTCGAAAATTTATTGAGCATGTCTGGAAGTTCATTAAAAAATCACAATTTGCCGATGCCAAGATTGCGACAATTGCAAGAGTTTAACAACAAATTGATAAGAGAGGAGTTGGATTTTGATTGTGAAGTGCTCAAATATACACATTCAGAGTTGGTGGCAAAATTAAATTCATGTCAAAAAATGATATATGATCAGGTGATTGAAGCTGTGGAATCAAAAAATCATAAATCATTTTTTGTTTACGGTTGTGGAGGAACTGGAAAAACTTTTTTGTGGAATACAATTATTTCTAAACTAAGATCAGAAGGAAATATTGTTTTAGCCGTTGCTTCTTCAGGTATTGCTTCTTTATTATTGCCAAAAGGTAGAACAGCTCATTCGCGTTTTATGATAAAACCAAATATGGAAAAAGTGTTGGCCTGTTCGATCAATAAAAAGACCAATCTTGCCTATTTAATTGAGAAAGCAGAATTAATCATTTGGGATGAAGCTCCTATGTGCAATAAATGTTGTATTGAATCTTTAGATAAGAACTTACGTGATATTATGTCAAAAAATTCTGATGATCCAAAAAAAGATATACCATTTGGAGGCAAATCAATTTTGTTTGGTGGAGATTTCAGACAAACTTTACCGGTTATACAAGGAGGAACCAAAGAACAGATCATTGAATCTACGTTAAATAATTCATATTTATGGCCTTCCTTAACAGTATTTCATTTAACAGAAAACATGCGATTGACATCAGTTAATTTAACTATTGCTGAAATAAATGAAATCAAAGATTTTGCGGAATGGATATTACAAATAGGAGAGGGTCAATTACCGTCACATTTTGTCACCAATGATCCTGATGCATCTTGGATTAAGATTCCCGATGATTTGCTCACAGATTCAACTATTTCTCCAATAGAATCGATATTTACAGCTACTTATCCAAGTTTTAATGATAAATACAGTGATACCAATTATTTGAGAGAGCGTGCTATTGTGACACCTAAAAATTTAATTGCTGACGAGATTAATAGATATGCAATTGATTTATTGCCAGGTGATAAAAGAACATATTTTAGCTCTGATTCTATTTCATTCAACTCAGGATCTTATGATAGTAACAATCTTTTATACCCTGTAGAATTTTTAAATAAACTTGAATTCAGTGGCATACCAACACATGAACTTATTTTGAAGATCGGAATGCCAATTATGTTATTAAGAAATTTGAATCAAATAAGAGGCCTATGCAATGGAACGCGCTTAATTGTAACGAAAATGTTCGAAAAATTGATTGAGGCAAAAATATTGACGGGAACTCATGTTGGAGAAAAGGTTTATATTCCTAGGATTGTTATGATTGCAAATGAAACAAAATGGCCGTTTACTTTTAAGAGACGGCAATTTCCTCTCAGAGCGTGCTATGCAATGACAATTAATAAAAGCCAAGGTCAATCATTAAATCAGGTTGGCATATATTTAACTGAGCCTGTTTTTAGCCATGGACAATTATATGTTGCACTATCAAGAGTCACATCAAAAAATGGTCTTAAGATTATTATAAACAATGGTGATGACATACCCTATAATTATACAAAGAATATAGTTTACAAAGATGTTTTACAAAATATATAATAGGAATTTAAAATACTTTGCATATATCTTTTTCTATACATAGCATCATTTTTTAAATCTATTTTTGCTATATATACATACAATGTATTTGACACTTTGTATATATGACTAATTTATAAGAAAATAAATTTGGCCATATCTAGGGATAGTTTGATACACACTTTTCGTATTTAGATATTACAAAGCTTGAGACATATTCAGAGCTTTATTTTCACTATTTAGTCCACATTCTTCTCTGTCAGATCAACCACTACATTTGAATATATGAAAGAAAAAAATTGCCACGTTTTGGTTCTTATCCTTTTCAGAATACTCAGTTCATTCCAAATAACTCATTTCACAGTCCGGTTCAATCATGCACTCACACCTTCAGTTCGTTCTGAACCAAGCCATCCTAGATCAATCTATTCTGTTTCCCATCAAATCAATTGTAATGATTCATCTAGATTTCGCAACTTGCGCTGCACCAAATTCCTTATTAAAAGATCCTGAAAAGCCTTGATCAACTGATCGTGGAGGCACTGTTCGCCCAATTCAAGGATGGATGATGTTACCTCCGATCATGTCACCTATGGTTTAGATAGAGGTGATGTGGCTGTGTATAAAAGGTAAGTTGCAAGAAAAAGAGTCGTTTCTAATGTGCAATCAAGGACAGAAAAGATGTTCCCAGTGAATGTCTCATATTTTTGCCTTTTTCCCTGTTCATGGAGTAGATGTATGTGAATGTTACTGATATGAAACTTCAAGCATATCTATTGTTGTGATGGGTTAAATGAGTTAATTTTCTGAGGTCAATATGTTGAATATTGATGCCCTTAGTTTGATAACATGAGATTGTTATGGTGATGCTCACCTAGAAGTGAATATACTTAGTTATTTGTCATTGATTTGCTTTTCATTTGATTTCAGGAGCTATTTTGTATAAGGAGGATTAAATTGCATAGGTTAGTTCGATTTGATCTTGCACGGAGAACTGTATCGCAGGTGATTTGATTTTATGTGGCTGTCTATGTGCTTATGTGTACTGTTTATGAATGAAATTGATGTTGTTTAAAGCTTAGTCAGTATTGACTATTGAATAGATTTTATGTGCCATGAAATGAAGTACCAGAGATTTTGGGGTCTGACAGCTTTTTTGTGGGTATACAATTTCTCAGAAAAGTAACATTAATTTTTAAGCTTCTCTTTCTTTTATGTCAAAATTGAATTCAAGAATTCGAAAAATCTAATAAAAAAGAAGAATAAATCAATCAACTGGGGCTTGATCTTCTTTGGCAACTTGAGTGAAGAGTAGACCTTTGTTTTCCTGAAGTTTGTTGTTCAAAACATACATAAATATTACTTTGCATTATTTATAGAAGAAGGATGATTAAGTTCTCTAAGAAGGGTCTTCTTTTGCTGGTTTGGGTGATTTTTCAATCCTAGCCAAATATGATGCCCAAGCATGACTGTAATTGGAGATGGTGTAGACATGTAGTTATGATGTTTAGTTGGTTAGTTACGTACATTGTTCTGCACTTTGCATACTTCCTTCTATCATTATGGTTGTCTTCATAATCTCACATACTCATTCTTTTTCTTGCTGTGTTTCACTAAGATCCATTCCTGCTTATTTACTTTTTTTTTTATATAGATCTCAGTTTTGTTTCTTAATTTGACAAAAAACCTAATATTGTTCCTGTATCGTGGACTATTTTTGTATGTGTTCATTATTTTTCATGTTGGTATTTTTTATGATTTTTCTCTTATTCCTGGCAAGTGAGAAATTAAACATGTTTAATATGGTTATATAATCTGTATGAATGGATACTAACCTTTTGGCCTTATCGTCTACAAGCTTTCTATGGATGCATTGAGGCTGTGAAGCCACCACAGCAAGTTCCAGTGAGGAACTCAAAGAAGAAAGAATTCAGGACTAATATTGTGTTCATGTTCATAGGGTACTTTATTTATAATCTTATTAGCACTAATTATGTATACTACATTGTTAAAATTGAATTTACTTATAGCATATACATTGGATGTACAGGAGAGAGGAACTGAGAATCTCACTATGGGGAGATGCTGCAAAATCATTTCCACTCCAAAATGTCATTGACTATCTTGCACCAGTTCTTGCAATCTTCACTTGAATGCGAATCACCAAGTATAAAGGTATTGTGCCTAAGTTGATGCTTATGGTTTTGCTTTATTAATATTTTGCTATTTTAAAGTGTCATGGCTATTTAGATGCTTTATTTATGAATTTTGTTGTGCCGCATCATAAGATGATATTGTTTGGCCATGTATGATGTATATACAATTAACCATCAACTGTTTATGCTTTCAATTGATATTTCATGTTGATGCAGAAAACATAGGTGCATCCAACATAATTCATACATGCCTTATCCTCAATCCCCAAATGGAAATGACAGAACAGTATCAATCTGAGTAAGTTTGAGGATTTTAATCAGTTATTCAGATTGTGCAATAAAATAGATCATTTTTAGAATTTATATTCGGCCATATTCCCCTCATGTTAAAAATTTTGTCATGTCAGGTTCTCTAGAGCAGGGGACATAGTGAGAATTTCTGGTCCATACTCCAACATGATGTTGTTGGGGGAAATCAACGAAACAGACAAAAGAATTTTTGCTGAATTAAAGATGTTAAATCCAGCTATGCACACGGTATATAACAATGTTGGTTATGTACCGAAAATTAGTAAAATGGCATAAGCTCTAGGTCTTTAACCACAAACAATTTTTCACATCATCTTGGTTCAACCGCGCCTCTGGCGCGGGCCTCCACCTAGTTGATCCTATAAGCGTATCATATGGCTTTCTTTGGCGAGATGTAAATATAAAAACCTGACAAGTCATCGTAAGGATATATAAACAGTGCATGGTTTGATATATTGTATGTAATTCATTATTGTACTCCGTCAATATAAACAGTGTAGCTCTTGATACAGAGCTACACTGTTTTCCTGAGGCACATAATGCAACAAAGTCAACATGCATGCTTTGAAAACTGAACTGTATAGAGCTCTGCTGAGTCTCATCACTAACAACTCCTTGCTTTCCTGAGATTGCAACATCCCATTCTTGCTTTTCCGTAGCTTTGAAAGTGAGGAGATATCGAACAATAGCAGCAGTAACAACTCCTCATTTCCCAAGTCGAAACCTGCGATTCTTCTGCCAGCATAATCAATCCAATGCAGCCTCTCACATTTGGCATCACCGCCGGAATCAATGCCTTTGCATGAGTTTGATCTCAGTGAGTACAATTTAACTTCAATATCCTCGCGGAATTGGATTTTGAAGGGTTAAAAATGACAACCCATCCACTGCCGAGGGAGGCAGAGAGGAATACGACGCCGTTGCAGGTGCCCAGTAGTGTGACTGGCTTCGGCGGCCCCGGGAGGGACAGAAACGACGACATTTCGGGTTCGAGTTCGGGTTCGGGTTCCAGCTGGAATATGTGAAGCCGAGGAGGGTCGGGGCAATTAAGAAGCCGATAGTGGCTCCGGCGCTCGCGAGCTGCTTCGAGCTGAGCTCGAGCGCAGTCGTGGTCGCGCAAGATGACGTAATGCCATAGTCGGCAGACGCAGGCGAAACGGATGAGCGATTTCACCGGAAGTCGAACTAAGATTCGGAAGACGATCTCTTCGGGTAGGTCTTCGCCGTGTGCCATATCAATTTGGGGTCTGCCGTCGGCGAGTAACAACCCCGTAGAGATCTACGGTCAGTTACTCTCCGGGATAGTTTGGAATGGTAGTAAAAATATTCGATATTTATAAAATATAATTTAAAATAAATAATTATTCACTGATTTATTTTTAGCCGTAATTTTTAAACTAAAAATTTAAAAATAAATATTTTTTTATTTTATCACACATTTTTTTTATTGAAATAGTTAAAAATAAGTTAATTTTATACCAAAACCGTAGTCCCAAACGAGACTACTTTATGTACACCATAGTGTTTATACACAACACCAAAAGGCTACGGCGTCGTCACATTGTTAGCAAAATACGACATGCCGTATGTTTTTTGACTAGACCATCTCAATGATGCATTATGTTAATTTAGTGGCTACTTAGATAAGAAGTTAACGTCTATTTCTATATATGAAATAAGATGGTTAATGCAAACTTTTGCTTACCAGAGACCTTTCACATTAGCCAAGAGGCTGGGTTAATGCAAACTTTTGCTTACCAGAGACCTTTCACATTAGCCAAGAGGCTGGGTTTAGGGTCACCATTTGACCATGGGTCTAAAAAGTTTGTGGGCGGCCCGAAATTTATTGAGCTCAAACTCGGTTCGGATTTAATCCTGAAAAAGTCTGGTCCCATGGGCATAAGGTCGGGCTCGATCGGAGGTCTCAAATCCCATAGGCTCGAAAAGACTCGACATGTCGAGGCCCGCTTTGTCCGGCTCATCAAATATAAATATTATAGATTATTTTATCATTATAAACCACTATAATTTACCTCAATATCAATCATTCATATACAAATTATCAATTTTTAAGGCTTGTATATTATTTAGTGTGTATAATTATAGATATATTTAATTGTTAAATACTATTAAGTTCTAATTTTTTTATTTAATACATAATAATAAAGCCCGGCCCGGCTCGGCTTTATTGACTTAGCCCGGCTCGGCTTGAAAAAGTCCAATAAGACCAGACCCATGGGCTGCCTGGCCCGACATAGATTTTAGAGGTGTTATCTTCAAACACGATCTGTCCTATTGTCGAGCTTTAGCTGGGTCGCCATTCCTTATAATTGATCGATCACTTAAAATTGATGAGCTAAGAATATCCAAATATAGTATCGACTCTTCTCATTTTCAATTAGAAAGACCTTCATTGAAATAATTTTTAGAAAACTACGAGAAGCAGTATTGATCAACGACTTTTCTTATTCTCAATTCCATCACACACAAACACTATCAAAAAAATTTGAGCTATCATATTATCTCATCAAAGATTTCTTCCTCTAATATTCTTAGATAGAACTTGGGAAAACAAAAGAGGAGGGAATTACAGCTTAGCAAAGATTATCTACTATTGTAACAACAACAAAAAAGAAAAAGATTATCTACTATAAACAAAGGTGACCAACTCAAAAAGGAAAAGAAAATGGAATGATGGGCACACAGAAGAAACGCCCTGGCAACAAAGCAAACACAAAAGTCATCCCCCCTTCTGACCTTCTTCAATTATGCTGCTCCCCCAAAATACACAACCTTTTAACAAAAAATCCCAAAATTTAAAAAAATAGAAAATAACGCATATCTTCTCACAGGGACCTCAACGTAACTTCCACACCTCCCACCCAGCTGTTCACACACTCACCAACACCCTCGTACCTCCCCAAATGACCAAGCTACCCCAAAAAGCGCATCGCAGGCGTTTGACCGTCACGTCAAAATTACATAAACGACAGATTTATTTCATTTTTTCGGTGCTTTATACATTTGTATTTAAATTTAATTTAATTTTCGGGGTTTCGTATGTGACAGTGGATTTGTGTCTGTAGAGAGAGAGAGAGAGAGAGAGTGAGTGTGTCTCATTTTCTTTCTTTCTTCTACCTTCGTCTTTCTCCGCCTTCTTTGACCGAGTCTCACCTTCGTCGACGACTCTCTTACCTCCTCCGTCTTCTGCAAAATTCGCGAAAGCTCCGAGAAGCCAAAAAAAAAAAAACAGAAGCGATTGAGATTCACAAGCGGATCTGTAAGCTAAATTTAGAGGGAGAGAGAGAAGAGAGAGAACAGAGAGAGAGAGAGAGATAGAGAGTAGGTTTAGGGTTTTTGGTGAGGCGTGAGCAGGTGGCGGGAGTTTGAGCGGAGATGATGATCAATCGGGGGCTGTTCGGGTGGTCTCCGCCGCACGTGCAGCCTTTGACGCCGGTGTCGGAGGTTTCGGAGCCGCCGGAGTCGCCGTCGCCGTACATGGACATGAGCGGCGACACGTCGGCGCAGCCGGTGGAGCAGGAGGAGGAGATGGAGGAGCAAGAGGAGATCGAGCCGCCGCCGGCCGCCGTGCCGTTCTCGAGGCTGTTCACATGCGCCGACCGGCTAGATTGGGCGCTCATGACCGTCGGATCGGTCGCCGCCGCCGTGCACGGGACGGCTCTCGTCGTGTACTTGCACTTCTTCGCGAAGATTATACACGTGCTGTGGATCGATAAGAGTTCGGAGTCTAGAGATCAGAAGATGAATATGACGACGGAGCAGTACCAGAAGTTTATGGATGTAAGCTTTAATCTCTCTTTGTCGAAACCCTAGCGTACGTTTATGGAAAAAGAAAGAGAATTGGAGCTGTTTTCAGCTAGGTTTGTGCTTAATTCAGCTGGAATTAGCTGATTTAAGTGAATACAGTTATTCATTTTCGATTTTCGGTTAGTTTTCAGCTGGAAATGATCGCCTTTGTAGATAGTTTGCTTTGTACTAAATAGTTCTAGCATTAAGAACAACCCAGGCAGGAACTTTATTACAGTATATATGGAGTCTTAATTAAGTTTCATGACTGGGAAGGTAGCTAGTCATAGTTTCCATTATCGATCATTCTAAAACTCATATCGAGTGTATAATCTGGGGAAGAGATCCTTGCTTATTATTGAGTAGATGATCAATTGTGAGTGAGCTTGATAGTTGGTGTAACTTTAGGTCTATTTTAATCAATCATCTTTAAAAGGAAAGAGTCATTTTTTTTTAACTAGGGAAAGAACCATTAAATGCCTCAATCATGGTGAGATCAAAAGGCTTGGGATAGGCTTATCGGTTACTTGCTTTGCGGTAACGTATGCAAATGAGAAGTGCTGGTACATGTACTATTTGGTGAGTGATATTCGGTTAACTGCTGGAATATTATGAACAGTTTTAGACAATGTTCTGTTTCGAGGTCTGGTAGTAATCAGAGCTGCGTATCATGTTCATCTGATTATGGGACAGACATGTCAGGGTGTATCTGAATGAGACATAAACGATGATGGGATGTTACGTTAGTTAGAAATTTGGCTAACTGTCTAGTGGCATCCTATATGGTCTGTAGTCAGTATAAGGGGTAGTGGGTGAAGGCAAATTTGTTTTTTTCTTTCGAGGAATGATATGATTCATACCTGTTTTAGAAGACATATTGAACTTTAGGGTAACGTTGCATTAGATTGTTAAACCTTCGTGGAAGTTTATACGTTACAGAAAGTCACTTTCTTGTAGTACTCAATTAAGTTACATGTGTGAATCATTATGATGCAAAACAGAATCTTGTAATAAAAAGGCTGCTTAGCAATTGTATTGAAGCATAATTTATTTTTTGCTTTTCTCCTCCTTGCCGAGGGACTTTTGTTTTACTTTCTATAACATTTTTGTGTCATGATATACGTTTTGAGTGTGCATCCTGTTTTGTGTGGAAGTCAAAGATACAAACTGAAGCTCAATAATTGCCTTATTGTCTGCCTGCAGCTTGCTTTAAGCATTATTTATATCGCTGTGGGTGTTTTTGCTGCTGGGTGGATTGGTAAGGTCTTCGTCGTTTGATATTCTATTGCTTTTCTTTCACCTTAGAAGATGCTTGTTTGCATACGGTGTACTAAATAGTTCTTGTCTAATAGAGGTCTCATGCTGGATTCTAACGGGAGAACGGCAGACTGCTGTCATCCGGTCAAAGTATGTTCAAGTATTACTTAACCAGGACATGAGTTTTTTTGATACCTATGGGAACAATGGGGACATCGTGAGTCAAGTTTTGAGTGATGTGCTACTCATTCAGTCTGCTCTTAGTGAAAAAGTATGCCTTATCCTTCCTTCACGTCATTTCCATCACCACTCTTCACACACGTTCGGCCACTCAATTTATTTTGCATTAATCTCTTGGTCCATGCGTTTTAACCTATGTTTTTATTCTCTCTCATAATGCAGGTTGGAAATTATATTCATAACATGGCAACATTTTTCAGTGGTCTCATTATTGGATTCATCAACTGTTGGCAGATCACAGCTTTAACATTAGCCACTGGTCCATTTATTGTTGCTGCTGGAGGAATATCAAATATATTTCTTCATAGGCTTGCTGAGAATATTCAGGATGCGTATGCTGAAGCAGCTAGCATCGCTGAACAGGTTCCTTTTTATCTTTAAAATCCTACCCCATACAGTAAAAATAATTTTTCTCTTCTCTCGCATTTTCTTTGTCAACCATGAATGTATTAATTGAAAATAGCAATAGGACTTGCTTTTTTCCAGTATAATGTTTAGTGATTCGGTGTTTATATGTGTGCTATGGTTTTCCATGTAAATGAAGTGAAAAGGTATTAACTGTCCGCACATAATTTCACAGGCAGTTTCCTACATTGGGACATTATATGCATTTACAAATGAGACATTGGCCAAGTACTCTTATGCAACGTCATTACAAGCAACTCTTCGATATGGTATATTGATTAGTCTGGTGCAAGGACTTGGACTTGGATTTACGTATGGGCTTGCCATCTGTTCGTGTGCTTTACAACTATGGGTTGGAAGGTTCCTGGTTACTCATGGAAATGCTCATGGTGGTGAAATTATAACAGCTTTATTTGCTGTAATATTAAGTGGCCTGTAAGTTTTGTGCATACCATTGTATATACATATGGATATATATCATTTTGTTATTGTCTTGTTTGATCTTAGTACTAATGTATATATATACTTCGCTTACAGTGGGTTGAACCAAGCAGCAACAAACTTCTACTCTTTTGATCAAGGCCGAATTGCGGCTTATAGACTGTTTGAGATGATAAGTCGATCATCCTCTATTGTGAATCATGAGGGAACTACCCTGGTGTCCGTGCAAGGGAATATTGAGTTTCGGAATGTTTATTTTAGCTATCTATCTCGTCCTGAGATCCCTATATTGAGTGGGTTTTACCTTTCTGTACCTTCTAAGAAAGCTGTGGCACTCGTGGGCAGAAATGGATCTGGAAAAAGCAGTATTATTCCCCTCATGGAGCGGTTTTATGATCCAACATTAGGTATGTTCACCAAATTCTCATTGCGGTGTGGACCCTTTTTGCATTCATGGTTCCAGCTGAAGAATATTGCAATAATTTCTGCTTGCAGATTCCAATGTTTTTTTCCCTTTTGTGGTGCAGGAGAAGTTCTTTTAGATGGAGAAAATATAAAGAACCTGAAATTGGAGTGGCTCAGAAGCCAGATAGGGCTAGTCACACAGGAACCTGCCTTGTTGAGTTTGAGTATAAGAGATAATATAGCTTATGGGAGGGATGCGACAATGGATCAAATTGAAGAAGCTGCTAAAATTGCTCATGCACATACATTTATCACTTCACTTGAGGGATCATATGAAACACAGGTAAAAAAAAGAAAGTCAAATTTCATTTCTGCTGTTTTGTGCTGTTAAATTAGTAACTTATTTCATTTTTTTTAGTATTTTATTCATTCTTATGTGTCAGGTAGGACGGGCAGGATTAGCATTGACAGAAGAGCAAAAAATTAAACTTTCAATAGCCAGAGCAGTACTTCTGAATCCATCAATACTTCTGCTTGATGAGGTCACTGGTGGACTTGATTTTGAAGCTGAAAGAACTGTGCAAGAATCTCTTGATCTCCTTATGTTAGGACGCTCAACTATTATTATAGCTCGGCGGCTTAGTCTGATAAGGAATGCTGATTACATAGCGGTAATGGACGAAGGTCAACTAATTGAAACAGGTACACATGAAGAGTTAATAACCCATGATGGGTTATATGCAGAGCTTCTCAAATGTGAGGAAGCTGCAAAACTTCCAAGGAGGTATGATACAAAGTCGCATCTTTCTAATACTTTTTTTGAGG
Source organism: Geum urbanum (assembly GCA_946800695.1). NCBI lineage: Eukaryota > Viridiplantae > Streptophyta > Magnoliopsida > Rosales > Rosaceae > Geum > Geum urbanum. The sequence continues at coordinate 40,251,280 of OX327017.1, read as the reverse complement.
ACTCTGAATATTATACAAAATCTTTCGGCCATGTATGTGGCTGGAAGTTTCTTATATTTTAATTGTATATTTCATTTTTTTGGCTTACTGAACGTATTGTTTTTATTTTTATTTTTTGATGCAGAATGCCAGCGAGGAATTACAAGGAGCCTACAGCTTTCCAAATTGAAATGGATTCTGCAGCAAGTAATAGCTTCCAAGAACCATCATCCCCAAAAATGATGAAATCACCCTCACTTCAGAGGGTTACCGGTATATTTCGGATGGGTGATGGCAATTTTAATTCACGGGATTCACCAAAGAGTCCACCAGCAGAGAAAATGCTGGAAAACGGTCAGCAGCCCTTAGATACAGTAGATAAGGAACCTACAATAAAAAGGCAGGATAGCTTTGAAATGAGACTACCGGAGTTACCTAAGTTAGATGTCCAGTCCGTAAATCTACAGACATCAAATGGTTCGGACCCTGAATCCCCTGTTTCACCCCTTTTGATATCTGATCCGAAAAATGAACGTTCTCATTCACAAACCTTTAGCCGCCCTCATAGCCATTCTGATGATGTTCCAATGAAAGTAAAGGGAACAAAGAATGCACATTACAAAAAATCACCATCATTTTGGAGGCTTGCACAGCTTAGCTTTGCAGAGTGGCTTTATGCTGTGTTAGGAAGCATTGGTGCTGCTATCTTTGGCTCTTTCAATCCTCTCCTTGCCTATGTCATTGCACTTGTAGTAACAGCATACTACAGGGCTGATGAAGGTCATCACTTAAGCAAGGAAGTAGACAAATGGTGCTTGATCATTGCTTGCATGGGTATAGTGACAGTGGTTGCCAATTTCTTGCAGCACTTTTACTTTGGTATTATGGGGGAGAAAATGACTGAACGAGTTCGTAGAATGATGTTTTCAGGTGCTACTCTTCTCTTATTTGGTTTCATGATATTGCTGTCTACTGTGTAGCCACTGTATTCTTATGTATTGACCATTATGTTACAGCAATGCTCCACAACGAGGTTGGATGGTTTGATGAAGAAGAAAACAGTGCTGATACCTTGTCTATGCGGTTGGCCAATGACGCCACATTTGTGCGAGCTGCATTTAGTAATCGGCTTTCAATCTTTATACAGGACAGTGCTGCTATTATTGTTGCTGTTCTTATTGGGATGTTGCTCCAATGGCGACTAGCACTTGTAGCTTTGGCGACCTTGCCTGTTCTCACAATTTCTGCCATTGCACAGGTTTTTGTCATTTCTACTCTGCCTCGTACAAAATTATCTGATGTCTGTTGGAGTATCCAAGTGTTTCATGATTAAGGCTGTGTTAGAATCCTTTTTCTTTTTGAGTATTAATCCTTGTGACTGATATTCTTACTCACTGTTACTTAATGATCTTCTTCAATCTTTCGTTTATTTGTCAAAATCATTATTTTTTATGGTAATTGATCCTTGTTACACTTTACAAGAATGTCTTGCTATATTTTACGTTTATTTGTCAAAATCATTATTTTTTATGGTAATTGATCCTTGTTACACTTTACAAATATCTTGCTATATTTTACACAGTTCCTTCCTGCTTTACTCTTTTGATTTAAGGTTAACATGTCATTGGTTTGAACCGAACCATCTATTTAAATATTGCAGAAATTATGGCTTGCTGGCTTTTCCAGGGGGATTCAGGAGATGCACAGGAAAGCATCTTTGGTTCTTGAGGATGCAGTTAGAAACATTTACACTGTGGTAGCATTTTGTGCTGGTAACAAGGTAATGGAGCTGTATCGATTGCAGCTAAAGAAGATATTTAAGCAGAGTTTCTTTCATGGAATGGCCATCGGGTTTGCATTTGGATTTTCACAGTTCCTTCTTTTTGCCTGTAATGCTCTTCTCCTCTGGTATACTGCGTACTCCGTGAAGAAGGGGTATATGGATCTACCAACTGCCCTCAAGGAGTATATGGTTTTCTCTTTTGCAACATTTGCACTTGTAGAGCCTTTTGGATTGGCTCCCTACATACTTAAACGGCGCAAATCTCTGATTTCAGTGTTTGAAATCATAGATCGTGTGCCAAAAATTGAGCCAGATGAAAGCTCGGCCATGAAGCCACCTAATGTTTATGGAAGCCTCGAGTTGAAAAATGTTGATTTCTGCTACCCAACGCGTCCAGAACTGTTGGTGCTGAGCAATTTCAGTCTCAAAGTAAACGGGGGGCAAACTGTGGCTGTGGTTGGAGTTTCAGGGTCGGGTAAGAGCACCATAATTTCTTTGATTGAGAGATTTTATGATCCAGTGGCTGGTCAAGTAATGCTGGATGGTCGAGATCTGAAGCTGTATAATTTGAGATGGTTGAGGAACCACCTTGGTCTTGTTCAGCAGGAGCCAATTATTTTCTCAACAACAATAAGGGAGAATATAATATATGCAAGGCACAATGCTAGTGAAGCTGAGATGAAAGAGGCTGCAAGAATAGCAAATGCTCATCATTTCATCAGCAGCTTGCCTCATGGTTATGATACACATGTGGGGATGAGAGGTGTTGATCTGACCCCGGGCCAGAAGCAGAGAATTGCAATTGCCCGTGTCATTTTAAAGAATGCTCCCATCTTGTTATTGGATGAAGCAAGCTCATCCATCGAATCTGAGTCAAGTCGAGTGGTGCAGGAGGCTCTTGATACGTTAATCATGGGTAACAAAACAACCATTTTGATAGCTCACAGAGCTGCAATGATGAGGCATGTTGACAACATTGTGGTTCTAAATGGAGGGAGAATTGTGGAAGAAGGATCCCATGATTCTTTAATGTCAAAGAACGGTCTGTATGTCCGGTTGATGCAACCTCACTTTGGCAAGGGTTTGCGGCAACACCGTCTTGTGTAGAATGTGTATTTGGTCTTTGAGAATTAGGGTGGGGATTCATCTGTACAGTTCTCATTCTCTCATTTTGAACTGCTGGAAATATTTGCACCCGATGGTTTTATCCTAGAATATCTGTCGGTGGGACCTTATATCGGCAGGTGAGAAGAAGAAACAGAACACAGAGGGTTGCGACGATGTTTATAGAGCAGAGTGAGGGGGGTGGAACTGGGAGTGGAGGCAGAGGCGGATTCATAGTTATATGTTCAAATGTAGGCGTTAGGAATAGGGTTTTTGATGTTTGGTTGGGCTTTGAGGCTGTGCTGTCTGGTCTAATTCTTTTGGAGGCAAGCATGGTTAGGTTGGTGCTTTGTGTCTTGCCTCCATCATATATTGATTGTTTTGAAGCAGAGTTGGCATCTACTGAAGTGTGGGGGGTTTTCCCTATATTTTAGTTTTCTCGATTCGCTCTTTTGTTACTTGGGATGATAATTTATTTGTCTGTTCAAGTTCTCCCATTTGTGAAAAGCGTAGAAACAATCGGGAGGAAGTTGTTGTAACATTTGTAAATATATAGATAATTTAATGCTATTCTTTTTCCCCTGCTTGTGCTTGGTCCCAAAATTTCATTTGTGCACTGTAGTTTTGTTCTGTTAAGATCTCTAAAATGAGGTAGTAATGTTGCTGATCTCTAATGATTGCAAGGAAGCAAATGTTCTCTGTTCTTCGGGTGCTCTGTTGGAAATTGAAACGGAAAACGTCTGGAAAATTCAGTCACTGAAGAAAGGGCTTCCTCTTTGTTTCCCTGAGGTACTCTCTAGTTGTAGCCATCTCTCTATTTCTGGAAGATCTTAGAATATATATATACACGAAATGGAAATTTCACATTGAAGATGCCTCCCTGACATTGCATTTCAGATGTCAAGCAGCCTGAAGGAGTCTGCGACTACTTTAAGTTGGTTGCGGTATCTCCTCCATCGTCTCTCATTTGCTCTGACGATTAGGGTGTAAAATCTCCTCCATCGTCTCTCATTTGCTCCGACGATTAGGGTGTAAAATCTCCCTGTGGAGAGTACATACAACTTAGTAACGTTGAATTGAAGGTAGTGTGCTTTCAGTAAGAGTGATCAGAGTTCTTCTGTATTGTGTTCTTCTTTGAACTTGACAAGATAACATGCAAGATGTTCATCAAGAGAACCAAGTGACTGGTATTACTTACCATTTCCAATGGCTATGGTTGCAAAAGAAGTGGTAGCAAAGTTCGGAGATTAGAGTCCATACTCAACGGTGTAATAGCTCTTCCCATCTATGGTTTTCTGCATTCAGTGGATAGCCAATGAAGAAAATGGTCAAGTATTTGGGGTAGGACAGTAACATTGTTGTATGTCGAGGTATGGTGATGCAAAGGATAGAACCTATTTTCGACTTGGTTTGGTGCAGCAAGTTTATGCTTCACAAAATAGGGAACAGCCTCTTCCAATGGACCTAAATCATGGATGTCACTTTTATCTGTGGGAATGAATCTCACTCTAACATTGTGAAGTTGCATGTATCGATCTTTGAAAGCAGAGTCGTGAGCCCTGAAGTCGAAATCCTGAAAAACAAAACATTAAAGTTATAGTGAAGGAAGAGATTTTCTTTATTGGTTAGACTTGTGCAGAAGTGTGATTGTTTTCCCAGTTCTTACCCTCCAGTCAGATGGGTAAACATATGAGTACCCATCTTCTTTGTCGACATAGCCTCGAAACTTTGCAGGTACTCCTTCACATTCAAGAAATTGGATTAAGAGCAACAAACAGGTTCATTTAGAAAGTACAGGTACCTTCAGCCAAGACGGAGCTTGTATTAAGTAGAGTAGTAGTTAGTGCTCCAATTCCTAAGAGTAGTGGCATTCTCTTGTACTGGCCTAATTTTCATCAAGGCAATGAGTCCTTATACTAAAAGCTTATTCTATCATTTAATCTTTAATCTAAAACTCAGTGCTGAAATTCTCTAGAAACAATGCAGAAGTATTAACATAAGAATGCAGAAGTATTAACATAAGAAGTAACACTAGGAGCTAAGGTTGAATTATGTGAAAGAACATTATCCAAAGCAGCATTTCTGTGGTAGCTAGCTAGCTATTCATGATAAGGCAATTTGTGAATATACACACATATAGTACCTGCATGATTGAGTATGATGAGTTTTAAGAAAAACTCAGATGGATTATCTTATTTTCTTCATTGGAAGGTGTCTCGCCGGAGCATGTGATAGTCCTACCGGGAATGTATGCACCGGTAGCTTTCGGCACCTCATTATGATTAAGCAAATTCAACTGGTGCAAAACCAAGTACAAACTACAAAGTTAGTACTAATTAACTTAACTATTTAACATGGCAGACTAGCTAGAGAAATTAGGTGCAAATTTACCTTATTGTCAGATAAGGTAGTGGAAATCCAGCTCAATGAGAGTGATGATATTGCCATGCTGAATGTGAGAACTGATGAAGTGTATGAACTCTGGCAGTAGTATAAGTGGATGGTGGTTTATGTGGGTTATGAGGCTGGAGGAGCTGGAGAGCTTGCACGTGAAAGGCACGTGACCTTTTACATATTATTGGAAAACATTTATGCAAATAGAACAACTCGTAATGGAGCAACATCATGAAAATTCAAAAGTAGACTCATTTCAAACCAATCGAAATGTATATATATTGAAGTGTAGGTTATTCTGCTCCTCAAATTATGTCGAGATCATATTGACTCTCATCCATAAGATCATGATGAAAGGGGGGAATAAAGGATAGTTGAGCCAAACTTGTGACCTGTGCCTCACGCATTAGAACCCTAACAGAAGACGTTCCCTATGCGAATAGGAATCCTTATCAGATACGAAAAGGTCGGACGATGCTGAATATATCCCTGTTAGGATTCTATTGTAGTACTCAGGGACATCTACTGTAATAGAGAATCGTCTGTGAGAGTATTAATTATCGTATATTAAGAACCTAGTTATTGTTATATATCTTCAGCCTCCATGTATTGTAAGACATTAATGATGAAATTAATGAATTTATCTTTTAATTTACTTTCAATTCCTGCATTTTAATCTTTTACTTTCCTAATTGTAATTCTGATCCTACCAAATGGTATCAGAGCCCAGATCCAAATGGGCGATGCAATTTTTTCTTCAAGATTGCTTAAATTCTATGGTTGCAATTAACCAAGCTACGAAGGCTGATAATCAGCTATTCTGGGAAGAGATTCGTCGGACCATGGAGGAGCTCCAATTGCGATTTTCACCGAGCGCAACACCTCCGGCTACTGGTCCCTACCTAGTACACACCTGAGGATCCTGAACTTCCCAAACCATGGAGGGCTCTTATAGATGGCTCATCGGGTTCTCTGTATTACTGGAACCCTGACACCTCTGTTGCACCGACACTTCCCTAGGGTGGAGTGTCGGAGTGTCCGACACGCCACGTGGCATGTTGAAAAATGTTGACTTTTTCGACACTTTGACGATACGCCACATAATTAACTCGACACGCCACATTAGTAATTTATAAATAAAAAAGAAAGACATAATCAAATAAACAAAAAATAGAAGCCTAATATACTTAACTCAGTAGCTCATCTACTCTCTCCTCTGCCTTTAGTGATTGTGTGGCAGTTGTGAAATTGATTGATTTTGGTTTTGCAAAATGTTCTGTTTGGTTGGGATTTTATAAAATTGATGTCTGGAATGTTAGAATACATGATTATTGGACTTGTCTATGTGTATTGTTGCTATTAGTTTCTATTGAATAGCATGAGTTCAATTGTTATTAAATAGATTGAGTTTTATGTTTTGATTTAGCTATGTAATGAATTTGTTTCATGTTCCTAGTATTTTTATATTTTGTATGTATAATATATATATATTAATTAATTGTCGTATCGCGCCGTGTTGATGTCGCGTGTCTGTGTCCGTATCCGTGTTGGTGCAACACAGCCCGACACTAATGTTACCCAATATCAAAATTGGAATCAAAGTGTTATAACTTAGCTGATATGAAGTTATCAGATTACTGAAGTTTTCAGAAAATACATGAGGAACATGTGATTATCAGAAATCAAATTAAGTGAATAATCATGTACTGCAAATCTGTTTCGAATTCAAAATTCAAATAATGCAGTTATCATAATTCTATCATATACAGATCACAAAACAGATGTCATGATTTCTTTGATGAAAGGCACCATAACTGCTGTACCTAGTGTATATATATAAACATCAGGATATATAAACATTGATCCCTGCTAGACACAACGTTTTTTCTATACATTCTGTCCCATCAAACAACTAGAGAACTAAATGGTGCATCTAGGAGAAGATTCAATGTCGCAAGGAACAAATTGCTGTTAGTATTACCGTGTTCATATTCATTATGTGTACATTTTGCAGCATACAGTTTGTTTCTTATTCTGTTCTTGATTTCTATTTGAAATAACAATAACATTATAATATGGATAATGTAGTTTCCTGTAAATTACATTATGTTAATCTAACAGCTTGCTTTCAAACCCAAAATTGATGTTTAATATCACAAGTTCACAACCTTGGACTGCAGACTTTATACTACAATATATGAAGGAAAAGCAAAGACCACTAATCGCATACCGATACCGTCGAAATCAAAAAGCAAAATTTGTAACTAAAGATACCAAATCATCAAGGCTTCCAATCACTTGACAGAAGAGAATCATTTGATATTTCAAAAATTGCACAATAATATGCGCAACCAAATCATCAAGGCTTCCGATCACCTGACATAAGTAAAGTGAATCAGAAAATATCAAATGATTCTCTTATGTATGTATGTATGTTATCAGTCTTAATTTTTGAAGAGAAACTAATGTTTCATACCTCATATGATCTTCTCAACTCCCAAAGATCTTCTGTCACTTTAGATTGTGATCTTTTTCTTATCACCAGTGGATAAATTCTCAACAGACACGCTCAAGGTACCATTTGAATCAGTACTGAAACAGACGTTGAGTCGAGAGGCACCCTTGGGAGCTGGAGGAATGTCATGGAGGCTACATTGACCTAAAAGGTTGTTATTTAGCGTAGTAGTGCTCTCACCCTCAAAAATAGAGAATCTAATGCGAGTGTGGTTATCACATGAAGTGATCATAACTTTGTCCTTCTTGATGGGAATTTTGGTGTTTCTAGGAATCACAACAAACATATCATTATGGGTGAGGATGACTGTAAATCGGTCTCTGCTCCCTTAAGCTGCCTGAGATTTGTCCCTCTCCGCCACAAACAAACCAAACCCTCATCACCTTCACCATTATAGCAGCCCTCAATCTCTGTGAAGCTTTTCACAGTGGAGCCCTGAAAACTTGGACTAACTTTCTCTCTGCTCTCTTAAAGTTTTCAACTCTTTTTGCTCAGTGGTGTAAACCAGGTACTGAAATCTTTTTCAGCTATATGAAACTTTGAATTGTCTATTGATTTGTGTTTGAAGTATTTGAATTGTGGGATTTATCTCCTTTTTAATTTGATTGCTGTTAATATTATTAACATTTTGAATAAGAAAGTTGGAATGTTTGGTCATTTTTGTGGATTTTGATTCATTTGGTCATTCCCTGATACGTTTGAAACGTTTCTGATGCATCTAATTCTCGAAGGTTTAAACTTTGTGGAACCCTTTTGATTGTTGAGTTTAAAGGTTCAATCTTTTGTGTATACATGTGATGTAGGATTGTAGGTTTGAATTTTCTTTCTGGGTTTTCAAGGCTGGTGCTGTAAAGATTCAAGTGTGCAGAAAGCTGTGGTATAGATATTACGGCATATTGCTCAGAAGCTATTGGGTTTGTGGCTAGTGTGTTGTAGTTGCAATCTCAATGATCACGGATCAATCCTTGAGTGGGTTTTATGGTTCTAGTAATGAGTTGGAAATCAGGGATCAGGAACTTTCGGACTCGGTGAATACGAGATTAGATAGTGGAATCAGAAATGGTAGTGGTTCAAATAAGTTTCTTAGACATAACTGTGCAAGTACTGCGGTCCAAGTGCCTCTCACTCCAATTTCTAGAGATGTAGCACCGCTCTTGAGCATGAGCTCGGATGGGGATTCACTTGAGGACTGTGATTTCAGTGATGTGGTTCTCAAGTATATTAACCAAATGCTTATGGAAGAAGACATGGAAGAGAAAGCGTGCATGTGTATGAGCTTATTGGAGATAAGCATCCTCTCCCGCCTTTTGATTTGACTCCTTTTGGTGATCAGCACCATAGTAGCCGAGACGATAATCGATCTCCACATTCAAGCTGTGGTAGTACTACATCCTCTACCGGTACTAGTAGTAGCATTAGGGATTGTGACTTGCGTGAGTTTAAGTCTCTCAGTGTTGCTTCTTAATCAACTTCTCAGTCATCCCATGCTGCATCAAATGGAACTAGTAATCTTGTAGATGGGTTTGTTGATTCTCCTGTGCGCACTCTAAGAGTTCCCGACTTTTTTAATGAGACTGATGCGATTGTGCAATTTAAGAAAGGGTTTGAGGAAGCGAGCAAATTTCTTCCAGATGGTAATAGTCTAATTGTTGATTTGGGGAGTAAGACACCCTTGCTTAAATAGCTGAAGGCAGAGGCTACCGATCTGATGATTCAGGTAGACAAGAAGAATGAGATTGATTACTCTTCTCTTGGGTCAAGGGGAAAGAAGCATCCTCATCATGATGATGTATCTGTAGAAGGAGAAAGGAGTTACAAGCAATCATCAGTTTCGAGTGAATCAACTGTGAGTCCGGAAATGTTTGACATGGTTTTATTAAACTGCGGACAAGGAGAAATTGCTCTTCGTGAAGCTTTGCAGAATGGAACAAAAAAGAACGTACCAGAGAGTGGAGGAAAATCCCTTGGGAAGAAGCAGCGAGGTAAGAAGGATGTGGGGGTGGATTTGACAACTCTTTTAACGATTTGTGCACACGCAATTGCAGCTGGTGATCGACTTAATTAAGCAGATCAGACAGCATGCATCTCCCACGGGAGATGGGATGCAAAGACTGGCTTGCTGTTTTGCTGATGGTCTTGAGGCGCAAATAGCTGGATCTGGTACTCAGATCTACAGAGCCCTTATAACCAAGCCAACATCAGCAGCAGATATCTTGAAGGCTTACCATCTGTTTCTTGCAGCTTGTCCATTTAAAAAGCTATCAAACTTCTTCTCAAATAAGACAATCATGAACAAGACTTCACATAGTTGATTTTGGTATACTTTATGGTTTTCAATGGCCTTGTCTCATACAACGTCTCTCATCCAGGCGTGGTGGACCTCCAAAGCTCTGTATTACTGGGATTGATTTTCCAAATCCAGGTTTCCGTCCAGCTGAAAGGGTTGAAGAGACAGGACGGCGCTTATCAAAGTATGCAGAAACTTTTAAAGTTCCATTTGAGTTCAATGCAATAGCACAAAAATGGGACACCATTCGAATGGAGGATCTGAAACTGGATTCTGATGAGGTCCTCGTTGTGAATAGCTCTTACAGACTTAGAAACTTACTTGATGAGACTGTCGTGCTAGAGAGTCCAAGAGATATTGTCCCGAACCTGATCAGGAAGATGAATCCAGACATCTTATTATCACAAGGATTTTGTAATCGATGAAGATAGCCGGTGGCTCGTGCAAGGATGGAAAGGACGCATCCTTTATGCACTCTCTACTTGGAGGGCTGCTTATTAGATGATTGTCTTTGTTTGGTAAACCTTGTATGGCTTCAGCCACAAAATTATGTTATATTTTGAGACTACATATGAAGCCAAAGAATACCAACTAGTTTGTTCGAAATTCAAGATCATCTCTTAGGTTCTCATACTGGAAAAAGATGCATGATTATGTTAAGCAGGTTATATGAAATTTGGCATTGATTTTGCACACTAAAACTTGGACAACAGCATACTCGCATCTTAAAACTGGAAGATTTAAAAAAAAAAAAAATGAATCACTTCACATCTTAAAACTGGAAGATAAGAAAGTCACTCATAACAGGTATGGTAAAATTGCCATCACTGTGTAACATCTTTGTCTTTGAGTTTTTTTGTGTTTTATAATACAATTGCCATCACTGTGCAACATCTTCAAAGTACTCTTTTGATTCCTTCTAGAAACTAATCAAGATATGAGGAACCTGTTATATTTTAAAAACTTCAATATAATGTCATCTCCAGGAGGAGGGAGGTATGCATCTGTTATACGCCAGTGGAATATTCGTTTGAATTTGTTTTTGAATCCTTATAAATCAATCCACTTTTAGAAATAGCTTATATATATTTCACAGACAGATGCTAAGATCTTAAGGATTTTTGAAGCTATAAGTTAGAACCATGGCTTGGAACCATTTTATTGGCCCGTTGCCAGGCTGGTGGCAATGATGACTTTGAAGTGAAATGAGGCTTCAATGGCTCCTTTACTGCTTTGTAATATACTACTATTTGCAGCTTTTCTTCCTAATTTATTTAACATGTTTCATTTGATTAAATAAGCAAGTTGACAAGTTAATTAGGAAAGACAACTGGTGTTAAACCGTATGGTTGGGTGAAGGTAGTTTATGGTAGGTTTTAGTTGCATTGGTTTAATCAGCATTCAGCACAGCTTGTTGTAAGTCAAATTCCAACTGCAAGAAGCTTAACTTGTTCTGTGAATATAATTATAGTACATTTCTATCGCCAGTTTTGTAACCCGGTTGAGGAACATGGCTGAAGCATTGAGTATTCGCGCTCTCATCATCCAACTCTTTTGCGGTGTGAGCACTTTATTACATTCCTCTCTGTAACTAAACTCACTTGACATTGCATTTCTAAATACAAGTTTTAATATAGTTGGCTTCAGCTTGACATTACTTTTTCAGCAACTAGTTTTAGTACTGTGTTGGCTAGCTAGTGGCATTGTGGCAATGTGGAAACTGTTATGCCTATCTCCTTTACCTCCCTCTCAATTTCAAGTCGCATTTTATAGTGAAATACGGAGTAGATGATATGTACTCGTCTGTACAAGTATTGACATTTAGTTAAAGTGAGTCAAGAGTCTTTGCGTGGTGGGGTGAGAGATGGAAACCAGTCCCAACCCACTTGCTGTTCGTCTCCAGAAGTTAGAAAACAATATGTGGTTCACACTTAGATCGCGAGCCAATGGTAGGGAATACCATGACATTATTGAGGCTGCGTGTTATATCAAGTGGTTGTGATAATGAGATTGACATTATTATCTGTGCTTAGCTCTCTATCCTATACTCATATTTATAAGCAACTAAAACATACATGATAGCACACCAGTTTTCAAACCTGTGTTTACTGCAATTCCCATAGTTCAATTCTCTCCATTTCTTCTTCTTCCATACATTCTCATTTAGTTTCCAAACATGGCTGGAGTACTGGTCGACGTTCTTCTAGAGCGTTTGGCTACACTTGCCTTTGACAAGGTCGAGCGAGAGTTCAACCTGGTGGCTGGGGTTAAGAATGAAGTCTCAAAGCTCACCCGCAGTCTCAAAGCTATTCAAGCTGTGCTGGAGGATGCCGAGAAGAGACAAGTGACCGAGGTCAGTGTGAGACGTTGGCTTAAGGAACTGGATGATGTCTCGTATGAGATGGATGATGTCTTGGATGAGTGGGTCACTCAAGTTCAAATACATCAAATGGAGAAGCAAGAAAACCAAGGTGAACATGCTCTTCTTGTTACTACTAGTCCTAAGAAGAAGGTATGCTTCCCATTTCCTTCTTCTTGCTTTTCTTCCGGCCCAATCAGTCAGTTAATGTTTCGTCGTGATATTGCTGAGAGGATAGAAAAGCTAAATGAAAGACTAGCTCAGATTGATAATGATAGACAAAGGTTTAGCTTTCAGAGCACCACAAAAGGCCCTGAACTGCCTGAACGACAACAAACAACTTCTTTTCTTCCTGAGAAAACATTTGGTCGAGTTGAGGAAAAGAGTCTTATCCTTGGCAAGATGCTTAGTGAGGGTAGTGGTCATGAAACAAGTGTTCCTCTTATCATCCCTATCATAGGGATGGGGGGAATGGGGAAAACAACTCTTGCCCAACTAGTCTATAATGATAAAAGTGTCGAATCTCTTTTTGAGAAGAGAATATGGGTTTGTGTCTCGGACCCTTTTGATGGGGTCAAGATTGCTCAAGCTATTCTTGAAGGTCTAGATAAGGACTCTCCCTCGAGAAATTCAGATAAGTTGCAAACTTTGATGCAATGTATATCTGAATTGATTAGGGAAAAAAAATTCCTCCTTGTCTTAGATGATGTTTGGACCCCAGAGCCTAGTCAATGGGAAGAATTGATCAAACCTTTACGTAAAGGTGTTATCGGCAGTAGAATATTGGTGACCACTCGAAAGGAGGAGGTTGCTACTTTGATGAAAGCAAGCTCTCACTCGATCCATTTGAACAAGATGAGTGAAGAGTTATGTTTGTCATTATTCTTTTACTATGCAGACATTAAGGAAAGTGATGAGTCTGAAGTATTTCAAGACATTGGCAAAAAGATTGTAAGAAAATGCAATGGCTTGCCTCTTGCTGCAAAGACATTAGGTAGCCACATGTGTGACAAGAAAACAATCCAGGAGTGGCGAGATGTTTTAAGTAGTAAGATATGGGAAAATGAAGAGATTAAAGAACCTGTTTTCAAGCCATTATCTCTGAGTTATAATGATTTGAGTCCTATTGTTAAACGTTGTCTTTTGTACTGTGTAATATTTCCAAAAGATTACGTGTATGATAGAGATAATTTGATAGAGTTATGGATGTCACAAGATTATGTGGATGTGACAGGAAGTCTAGGAAAGAAATATTTTTATACCCTGGTAAGACGTTCTTTCTTCCAGGATATTAAGGTAGATGGATATGGGATAACAAAGTGCAAAGTGCATGACATTCTACATGACTTCTTGCAAAGTCTGACTAAGAATGAATGGTTTATCAATGATTTTGAGCCAGCGGCTAGAGAGGGAATAGTGATAGCAGGTGATGATAAGATTCGTCATCTGGCCATATTGCAAGCATCGCAAAGTGACTATTTGAGGTCAAATCTCAGATGTGAACATTTGCGTACCCTCGTAGCTTTTGGTTCACCCATTAGTTCCATTGTGTTAGCCTTAATTTTACAATTGAAATGCCTAAGGACTTTAAACTTGTCCGATAGTGGCATTAAAGGAATACCAAAGGAGATAGGTGGACTGATCCATTTAAGGTATCTCGATCTATCTGAGAACCGCGACTTGAAGGAAATAATACATTTGAGTAGTCAACACAATCTGCAGACCTTGCGTCTTGTTGACTGTGATGATCTTGAAAGAGTAGATTTGAGAGGGCTAACGAATTTAAGGAATCTTATGACTTTACGCAGTGACGATGTGAAGTTGATAGGGGTTGAGCAATTAACAAATCTGCGAGATCTGGATCAACTAAATGTCCACAGTTACGACGTCCAGTTGGGAGTTCTGGAAAATTTGAATCAGCTTCAAGGATCTCTTCGTCTTCGAAATGTTGCACGATCAAATTCGAATGAGGCAGCGAAAGCAAATTTGGTGAGTAAGGAGGGCCTCCGGCTGTTGTCCCTCATCTTCAGGAATGATGATGAATCAAGCTCGACTGTTTCCAATCAACGACAACAGAATGATAGAGAAATACTGAATGCCATACACCCTCCTCCTGCTTTGGAATCGTTAGACATCTCGTCCTATGCAGGCAACACCCTGCGGACAGATTGGTTTTTGTCATTAAACAGCTTGACGCGTCTTATCCTTTGGAATTGGCCAAATTGTAAGCATTTGCCTCCTCTAGGGAAATTACCGTCCCTTGAATCATTAGAAATGGAAGAGGTTGGCGTGGAAAAGGTAGGTGTTGAGTTTTTGGGAATAGAAGAGGCAGAAACACCAACGTCCTCAGGATTCCTATCATTTCCAAAACTGAAACGACTCGAAATCGCCTTCTCCAGCAAATTAAAAGAGTGGAAAGGAGTGGACGAACTAAGCGAAGAGGAAGACGACGCTGAGAAGAAGAAGAAGAAGGATATTACAATAATGCCATGCCTTTCTTCTTTGGAGTTAATTGCTAACGACGAGTTACCAGCACTGCCGGACTTCCTGTGGAAGACACCACTCCGGCAATTGACTATTCAATATTGTAAGAGACTCCGCGTGCTTTACAGAGGAGGGGAAGGAAGTGAGAATGAGTGGGCCAAAATTTCACACATCCCAAATATCAGATTTGACGATAAGTGGATCCAGGGGCAAGATGATGGGTTGTGGTAATTGAGGTATTGACTGTATCTCTAGGTATATCATTTATCTATAATATTCATACAATGTTTGACTCATCAATTTCTTTCACAGCTGCTTAATTCAACCCAATTCCCAACTGCAACTCTCTCAGAGACATACATGATTCAGGGTCCTGTTGAATAAGGCATTTAGAGTGGCACGCATCCCAGTTCCATAGCTAGGACAGCTGGGGTTTATGGTAATGCTACATGTTTATACCATTCATCTTCGTTTATCCTAGTTTTTTGTGGCATTGGTTTAATTGCAAGTCAAATTCCAACTGCAAGCAGCTTTACTTGTTCGTGATTCATGTCTACTTCTTTTATATCATCTTTTGGTCATGTGGATGCACCAAGGCTGAGCTGAGTCAATGACGGACCAACCATACCAACACTTAGAAGCTGTTCGATGACTATTTCAGAGGACAGATCACCAAGGTACGCAGCTCTGCTAGTCAAGAAGCTAGTCTTTGATTGTTCAACTTCTGCACATGGTCTCACTTCCATAAACAAAGCAAGCAAATGAGACAACACTAAGAATAACAGTAATCCGTTATTGTTCATTGTCTAATTTTGCATGCTGTATATTTGCTGTGTCCTCATTCATATTGAGAAAGAGTGATAGAGTTCATTGGAAGAGGCAATTTTGATGTTTACTATACTCACTGGCTGTTTTCTTTATTTTTGAAGAAATTAATACTTTTACAGGGAGGCACAGCAACAAAGGAATCTCTTTCATCTCTGATTTATTCAAGTAGAGGAGACAAAACTCTTGCAGTACACGAAGATATTTAGGAACTTAGTTTGAAGATTTCAATACAGTTCAGCCAGAGGTATGCATCCTCTATTGCTCTCGTTGTGCCTTAATCATTTGTGTGTTACTCGTTATTCATTTTCTAGAACCATGACACAGATGCGATGAGTAAAAACCAAGGAGAGCTGACGAAAGAAGTTAAATTCCCTGGAAAGAAAATCAGCAGCTCCCTCAATTGCGATTGCTTCAAAGAGTGGTGAAGATTGCATTCATGTTAATTGTTGGTCCTCGCGAGGTTCATTTGTAGCTTTCATCTGCTGATAACTACAAGCCAGCACAACTTCAAATAGAAAAACAAAGATTGTAATGACCTAGAATGAGACAATTGCTGAGTGCTGATGCATTCAAGAGCCAGGAGGTATGCATCTTCTATTGCTCCTGTTATTTTCCCATTGTTTTCCTTTTCATGTTAGTACTTCATTATTCATTCTGGGACCATTACACAGATTGTGATGGATATATACGTTGCTTAATGAAAGAAGCTGATGTGGATGGTTCAGCCGGTCTCTTGATACAATCTTAGAAGAAGGCCAGGCGACGAAGCCACAATTATCTTGATACATGTTAGAACCTTCTGGCATTCATGCAGCCGACCAGCAAGCCAAGGAGTCATACATTTTGGATCACATGCCAATAATCTGTGTTTCACTCAGATGATTATAGCTGTTTGTGTCAGGGTACAGGACCGGCTTGCAAACACAAGGAAGTGTCAAATGTGATGAGTGGAAACCAAGAAGAGCCAGCAAAAGAAGTTCAATATCTTCCGAAAAGAAAACCAGAAGCTCTAGCAACTGCTTCCAGTGCTGGTGAAGACTTGTCTTTCTCGGAAGTTAACTGTTGCCAAGTATTTTCCGAATACGGACTTCATGCATGCCACTCACTGTACCTAAAGGAGCATCGTTCACTTGGAGGAGTATAGTTACGGGTTGGCAAGTCCTGGAGCTGGGAGTTAGATACCAGGTTGGTGATGGAGCTCAGATCTCGGTATGGAAATGATCATTGGCTCCCTTTACCTCATCACTTCAAAGCTTACTCTATTCCTATGGAAGGTACTGAGAATCTGAAGGTGGCAGAAATAATAGATAATGAGATGGAGTGGCTAGTCTTCTTACTACAGGAGCTGTTTATTAAGGAAGAGGTTGATATTATTAGTAGTATTCCTCTCAGTATACGCCAAGTCAGTGACAAGATAATGTGGCATTATGGGAGGAGTGAATATTGCTCAGTGATCTAGAAGAGTGGAGGGATCATTCCCCCGTGCTTGTTCTGGTGGTGAGGTGCAGGCTTCAACTTCTACTGGAAAGAACCATCGTAAGCAACTCTGGAGTTCAATTTGGTGCAGGATTGGCTTTTAGAGATGTGTGAAAAACCCACCTCATCTCATCTTGATGTGTTTTTCACATTTCTTTGGGCTATATGGCATGAAAGGAACAATGTTGTTTGGAATGGTGGGAGTTTTTGCTTCCAGTAATATGATTGTTTGGGGACTTTGGGCACAAGCTTTTCTGGAGGACTATGTTAAGGGTCACTAAGCAACGTCAAAACACTCGTTGGCTTGGTCCACGACATGGTAGATTGAAAAGGTATATATAGATGGTCTCAGGATGCCCATAGATTGGCACACCTGGCTAGTTCTAGTTGTATTAATGTTTTATGGTCTGAGGATGCCCTTGGTATTATCTAGGATGTGCTCTTTCAAGATCATTGTAATTTAGACCGGAGGATTGGTTTTATGTCTCCTCCGGGTGTTGCTTTATCAATGAATATAATCGGGCGTTGAGATGAGCCTCCGAGCTTATAGGCCGGTACCAAACCCCTTGTCAAAAAATAAAAGTTGCGTTTGTTATACAATTAGGTGGCTGCCCTCGCCTAAATGCGGTTTGCCGAAGAAGTGAAAATGCAAGAAGAAAGAAAAATTTGTGCTGTATAGAATACAAAATGTAGATGTTCTTCACTCATTAACATTAAGATTGGCCTAATAGAGATATACAAAAGAGTACTATGATACATATAGTTTCAAGTGGAGTTTATGTACCCCAACAAAAGACTACTTTTTCGATAGCACAAAAACTACATTAAGATGTTCTACAATACTATGATATGAAAAGTTAGAAGATAAATATATTATATTATACACATTGAATCATTGTTCTTAGTATCTTGATTGTGCCACCAACTGCCCCTAAAACTATGAAGTCAATATAGATTATTGTCTTGGATGAATGTATTGGTTCCAATAAGGAAGTCTCTGATCCTTATTGATGTAGGATTTGTAATCCATGCTGATTACAAATAGGAGAAGGGTAACATTATTAGGAAAACCTATTCCTATGTGGTGTTGGAGTTCCTTATATCTATATAACACTACATCAAAAGGGTCTATATACAACAACAATGTTCTATTGTCTAATAGGGGTCTTTCTGTTGTATATTGCATTGCTGACACTTACCATCTTAGACAACATATAATTTTTGTTGTTAAAATCTATTTCCAACAACGGCGACTTATAACTTATGTTGTCTGTGAGTGACAAAAAATTATACATTTTTGGACCCTATATGTTGATCAATGCGACTTATAAATTATATTGTCTGAAGTTAGAGTTGGTCAATGAGAAACGAGAACAACAACATATATTTTATAAACTATTGTTTCTGTAGTGTTTAACTGACAGAATCATTTTATTTTTTGAACTTCCTTATTTACTAAAACAACTTGTTTATATAATGTCTGATGTATAAATTGTTATAAGAGTTATGACGTACAACATAACTATTACATTTTTGTTGTTAGAAAGATTTTAAAACTACGATTGTGAAATTGTTTATGAAATTTTGTGATACAAGACTCAACAGAAAATGTAGAATTTCTGTTGTCCAATGTTTGAAAGTACTGCACACCTCTTGTAGTGTTTGAAGTGGGGAACAACAGAAATGTGGAATTATGTTGTAAGAGAGATTGATGAACTGTTGTTTTTGTGTACATTTTGTAGTGTGAAAATCAGAACAACAATAGACGAGAAATTCTTCTCATTCATCACAGTACATGAGCATTTGTTGGTGCCAAAAGCAACATATATACAATAGCTAGCTAGCTTCATAGTGAATTGTTCTATTGCTCTACACATTCACATGATTGACAAAAGCAAAATGCGCGCTACACAAACTTATCGATCAAGCATAATTGTTCAAAAAAAAGATGTGCATGATCTTAGTATTACCACCTAATTCGATAGGGGCGCGCCAGCTACTTTGAAAACTGAATCTTCATACGATGATTTGCCCGTTGAATCCGGACAGCATCAATTTCATTTTCCATGTACACTTGTTGTTTTCTGCCGCTTCTCACCTCCCACTGGAAACACAAGTGTAGATAAAACATCTTACTAAACAGTAATTCAACAAGTGTAAATGATGTATATATAAAGGTCACAGTTCTATGATTGCACTTTCATTATGCCTAGCACAGTTCTACATTTCACAATTCAATAAACCTCATATGTACAGCACATGTATATAAACCTCACATGTACAGCACAGTTCTATATATTAAAGATCATACATTAAGGAAAGATTAGCTGCTAACCAATCCAGAGACCATCTGATATATTGTATCAACATCAAACCCAATTTGGAAAAGGTTTGATTTCACCTCATTCACCTGTATGCAAATAAAATGTCAAATGAATACAGGAACAGTTATTGGTGTGCGATAAGCACTATCAGCTCATTACTTCAAATTAATGCATCCCAAAGTCCAATTGACACTCTGAAGCTGATGCTATTAACAGAGTTTTACTTTTGCAAAATCGACCTTTAGAGAGGGAAAGGCCTCAGTCTAGCTCATAACAAAATACTGCATGTATTAGTTAGAACAGGAGGTCAACGATATCCTATTTCCCTACTGATTCACCCACGGTGGAGAAAGTGGGGAAGCAAAACAAATGAACTCATTTCAATAGAAGAATTTTTAATCATGAGACAGAGTATTTTCTGTCTTTAAAAATATTTATGCAAATTAGAAGTTCCATACACCATTAGCAATAAGCTGAGTTGCTTCCTTCTACTCCTCCAGCTTCTTGGTCAGTTGCCTTTTGTAATCTGTATACCAATTTCAGCAATTACCATATGGTAAAAATGACCACCAGGTGGCTAACCAATATGACTTACAACTAATGTTTCATGCAGTCTCTAATTGCTTCGATACAGTTGCAACAGCATTCGCCATATTATGCCTTGTCACATACATTACATCAGACAGTGACCATCCCTGCACAATGCAGCAAACACATCTATAAAATCAGAAATGACACAAATCACTACAAGTACATGTCTAACTGCTTGTGACCACAGAGTTGGTCAGATGTAGGTCTAACCTCCCATTTCATGTAACAGTATCCCATAGCACCAATTGCAACAGCTGGAAGCAAATATGAGGCATAACTCCCTGTCAAGAATGAAACATCAGAGTACACCCATCTAATGAGGATGTAACAAAATTTTTCCCACATGATACAAATTAACTCCTAAACGGACTTCAAGAGACACTAACATGTGAATGAAAGTATAACATAGATAGTAGTAATCTGATTGGCAGCATTTTCCTTATGCAACTGCAATATTCATAGAGATCGATCAAGCTAATTTACTATATAACATTGGTGAACCTTCTGTTCACCGATGAATAGTCCATATACGTGCGGGTTGGTTTCGTGCGAAACGTGCGGCTTCCTCTGTTCAATCCAGTCACTTTATCTCATCTCTCGCTGCCTATCATTTGTTCCTCATCTTATCTGCTTTCCTCATCTTTCTCTCTCCGTAATTCCCGAACCCTGGATCTTCTCCCTTCCCTTTCTCACCCTAGATTCTCATATATCTTCCTTATTTCAATTCAGCCTCTCATATCATCCTTCACTTAACTGTTCTCATCTTCACACCGGTGTCTTCCTACCATCATTTTTGAACCGATCGAATAGTTTTGATCAGATAGCCTCAGCGTCTTGCTCATCGCAGGTTTGTAGCCTCTATTCTTCTCTTTTGTGATTACTGCAAATTTGGTATCGTTCGATTGTTGTGGGTTTTGCTTTCGTATTTCAATGCCACAGCTATTCTGCGATCAGCAAAGGTGTCTTGCTTATCTCTTTGAATCCAAGTTATAGAGTCGACGTCTCACTGATCAAGCTTTAGCCCAACTGGTTTTTTTTCCTTTTCTTTCTTCTATTCTCTGTTTTGGGTTCCTTCTCGGCTTGGGTTTAGTTTTAAATTTGAATGAGTTCTTCTGTGCCTTGGGTTTTCCCTGGTTTCTGGTCCGATCGATTTCATTTTCTGATTAGATGGGTTACTTTTCGTGGTTATTGATAGATCGATTGCAACTGTACAGGAGACCATCGACGTCGTGTCTCTCTGCAACACGTGGAGCTGTTGGGTACCTATATCCTGTCTCTTATCTTGATCTCCTCTGCACACTCAAACACGCTCACACACTCAAACGAGTCCTTCAGCCTCTCTCATTAGATTTTTCTTCGTCTTTGACCATCAGGTATGCAAAAATTCAAACTTTTCATATTGAGTTTCTCACCATTTCTGTGAACAGTGTGTAATTGGGTTTTGATGTACAGGTTTCTTCGTACCAATATAATTATTAGTAGGTCATGAGCAGTAAAGTATTATAGTTAGTTTTGTTTATGATCGGTGAATTGTGAGTGCTGAAGCATTTGGTTGATATAGTTTGATTAAAGAGCAGTAAAGTATTATAGTTGGTTTTGTTTATGATTAGTGAATTGTGAGTGCTAAAACATTTTGTTGATATAGTTGGATTAAAGAGCTAAAGTAAAGTATTATAGTTGGTTTTGTTTATGATCGGTAAATTGTGAGCATTGAAGCATTTGTTTGATATATAGTTTAGCTTAAAGACCAGTAAAGTATTATAGTTGGATTTGGTTGATATAACCCAATCTTAGATAAGATTGAATTGGCTGAGAGAGAGGCACGATGTCAGTAAAGGTGTCTCTCACAATCTCCCACAGGTATCTTGCGATCAACCTCTCTCCTATAATCACTTCTCTTTGAATCCATTAGTAGCCAAAAAATTTGGAGATTGTGAGAAGAGATAAAGCTAACGTTTGTTGTTGTATATGGATCGATTTTGATTTTGATGGATCGGTTTTGATTTTGATGATAGCAATATATGGATGTATAGAATACGTTAAGCTAGCTTCCTTGATTTTACATTAAATGAAGTTGTTTTATGATGCAATAAATGAATTTTCCTATACAGCTAGCATCTATAATGGTATAGTTCCATTATAAATTCAGCAAAATTGTGTAAATCAACTCACAGTGTTCGTACCCTTTATTGGATTTACATAATAAGATATATACCTATCTTCCTATGTCCCAACTCATCCGTTCATTGGATACCAAATTAAGTTCATGAGACCCTAACCGAATAGGGTTATTATGTTCGTTCGATTTACATAACAAGATATATTAGGTTCCTATGAATGATTAGTATTGGATGTTGCAAGATTGCTTATACTACTGGCTAGAAGATCATCAGGCTTTGGTATAGAGTGTTGATATTGAATTAGGATGAAAGAGAATGTAAGATTCATGAGAGACATAGTTGTTCTTTTCTTTTCTTCTAGCATACTGTAATCTTGGTCATATTTATATTGTGGTGTTGTGAGATTTCAACGGGTTTGTCTCTCATGAACCTTACTGTGAATCGATAAAACTTATAGTGGTGTTTTACAAATTGCAGGAACCTTATTGTTAATCAAAGCTAGCAAGCTTGCTCACCGATCGGTATGATCGAATAGTTTCGCTATACAATAGGTGTGCTTCCAATTCCTTTCTTCGTTTTCTTCAATTTTGTAGAGTAGTTTAGATCAAGAAGTAGATTACGAGGTTGAGGTGTTTGGGTGAAAATTTGGTTTTTTTCAATATGGGTCATGGACTCTTATCTTTTGTTTCGTGATCCTCTTTCCTTCTCCAAACCCCACGATTGGTCTCTATGATTGTTGTTGGTGCTGGATTTTGATTTGGATATATGGTTGCTATATATTATTGGTCTCTATGCTTTCGGTCTTCCTCTATGGTTGCTATATATGATTGCTCTCTATGATTGGATGTGATTCTAAAATATTAAGGTGATACTCTGGGGTTGTAAGCAATTGATATGATTGGTTTCTAATTTTTTCAATCCAGGTGTTTTGGCCACTTCATCTGCAATCAACAAAAGTTTACATGTAAATATGATTGGTTTGGTTTTCTAAAAAGGGATATTGGATTTTTGAATTGGTTTCCAAGTAAATCAATTAATTTTGGGAGCAGGTTTTGTTGAGCATTATATACTTACTCCTCCGTTGAACGAAATTTGGATTCTTGGTTTCAAGATTCAATATCTAACAAAAGTCTTTTGTTTTACAATGATTGAATCTCCTCATTTCAGCAGCGTATAAAGTTTTGTTCGTGGTTTGAATTTTTGCTCTTTCAATGTACCAATTCTTGGTCAATATTTATGGTGTTTAACAAAGAGTCTGTTAAGAGATATGTTAGATGTGATGACGGTGATTTGGTTTTTGTTTATATTTTGTAGTTACTCTAATCAATATGATATTTGGGTATATGGTAGTTTCATGCATGTGGAAAATCGGAATTTTGTTTTTTCGGTTTGTTGTTGATTTAAGGCTTGAATGGTCATGCGTATATGTGGAGGAATGTGACTGTATATAGTGTGGGTTGTTGGTATTTGATCAACTTTTTTCCGTTTTTCTTTGGATCTTTGATTTATAGCGATCAATTTTAAAATTGTAGATTATTTGTTTCGTTATTGTTTTCGCTCTATTGGGTTGCCAATTTTTATTAACTTTGAAGGTTTTATGGTTCTAATTCTAAAACTATTTGGTTATTTTTCTTTCGGTTGTGATGAGTCACGTTTTGAATTTTTATTTTATGAGCTTCTTTCTTCTATTGAAACTGTGTATGTGAGCTTCTCTACTACTAAAAGCTCCGTTTCTTACTCTTTAGCATGCCATATGTGTTGCTCCATATACACCATGTCATAAACATCTTTACATCAATGTTTATGTCATCTCCATAAAGTATTGTTCTTTGTGGATATAAGTGGTTTATGCTGAATGTTTTTCCTATTTTTTTGGCTTGCAGGGTTCATAAATTATATGCAATAGATACTTTGTTGTATCTTTGTGTTGTTGTTTCTTTGTTGTCTCTATTTTTAGTTTTTCCTCAACAGTCAAGTATGTATTTTTCCTGATTAATGTTCTCTCTCATAATATGTCGTTTACAAAACATTCTCATTTTTTATAAGCTTTGTTTTGATGTATAAGCTTTGTTTTGATGTATCTCTTCTAATTGTGAAAGATTTTAGGTCTGGGTATCTCTTCTAATTGTGAAAGATTTTGGGTCTGGGTTTTTTATCCCTGCTGTAGTCTTTCAGCAGTCATCGGTCATTACAAGAAGGTACCCCCTGCGCCTCTCTTGCCAACTTTCTCAATTTACTCATTCATTAACTGCAGATATATCAATACCCAAATCGTAAATGAACTTAATATTACTCAGTAAAAATTGAATCTTTGTGGGATCTAATGTTGAACTGTGATTTGGTAGGTGAAAGGAATGAATTATGATTTGTTGGCTTCGATTTATTAGCTGCTTATTTATTGTCAATAAATAATTCTGACTATATAATTTAAAATGTTAGCTGCTTAATTGTTCCAATATAATGATAGGGATGGGTAGCTATTTTATAGATCCAGCAACCGTATAGGTTTGGTCAGGTGTGTCTTTTATTCTCACATGTATGAGGTTAACACTTAACACTGTAACATTTATACTGTCACTAAATAAAGTTGATTACTTCAAATTAAGGTTTCACTGTTACCATGTAGTTTGAATAGATTCTTCATTATTGGGAAGCAATTTTTCTTGAACTTTTGGATGTTTACTGTGTTAAGATGTGTAATAAGTAGTAACACTTGGAATCAAGAATAGGAATCCATGCCCCGATCTGTGATGGATGTTTGGGCTTTTGATATGAATACTCGATTTGGTTTTAGGAAATTTGGGTTACTTTCAATCATCGTTGCATCGTCTGCTCAAGTCGTTGGTGAAAGCTTCAAATCTGCTCAACTTGGTGACGGTCTGAAGTTTGGGTTTTCTCTGATCCCATCTGCTCACCTATCTCTCCTGTCTGTAAGTGTTGTGAGCACCATTGAGTCAGTTCTTCAACTTTTAGGTTACTCAAAAAATTATTGTGGAAGTGTTGCTTTTAGTGATGAAGAGTTATGAGCTTTCCGTGTGTTTGCTGATATTGTTTTAAGTGTTTGATACCGTGACATCCATTCATGATGAGATGCTTTATCTTCGTGAAAGGTACAGAACCGTTGTACTAGACTGAACTTTTTTCTTTTTAGCTTTCTTTTTGTTCATCTTATTAGATCAATTCTTAAAATTTGATTCTGCATTTGGTTTACTACGAGTACCAAAATTGAAGCTTATAGTTTCGGTAAAGATTTAAGATCTTCCATTAGGATATCTCCCTCTACAATGATACCATTTGACTACATAAAAAATGGTAGTTTGTGTTTCCTTTGTGTACACATAGAGTCAAAACTGATTAAAATTCTCAATAAATGGCAAGACAGTTTTTCCAGCCTAACATTATGGGTCATTAAATTTGACCGAGTTGAAATTATGATATTACTTGGGTTGAGAAGAACCAGTATGCATATTTATCTGATTTCCTTCTTTATCATCTTCTCTCTATCTGTTTTCTATCTTGGTATTTCGGGGAGGAAGAAATGCAGAACCTGCTTTGTTTTTTATTGATCTCTTCTTTTTTGTACAGCGATCTTAATTCACTCTTTGTCGTTTGGTTTAACTTGGATTGATGCATATTTTTTCCAGGTCCTATTTGTGGTAAAGCCCCTCCTAAGTGCTCTGGTTTGGATTCCAACGAAGAGGAAGATCACGTATCTGGGTATGAATTGAATTTTACTTAATTTCCTCTCTTCTTCTTTTTTTCAGTTAGGGGCAACTTTCGTTCTATTGGGTTATTCTTCAATTGGAATTCCATGGGTTCGACATTCAACTGTATGCATATTCTTCAGTTGAATGCATATAAGAGACATTGAATATTCGAGATACAACATTCGAACCCAAGCCAAGCATGTATACTCTCCAACTACTGAATAACCAGACTTAGATTGTTGGGTCTGCGAAACATGGGTTTCCTTTTCAGTTTTGAGTATATGTTAATTGATTTATATTTTGGAATTTCAGTGACTTATTCCTTGAATTTCTCCAGTTTTATTTAGAAAAAGAACAACCAGAATCTCCTGTCTGTGCTACCCATTCCCTCTCTCGCTCTCTAATTGCCTCTTCACTTTGGTGAGCTTTATTTTTTTTATTGATCTCTTGCTTCTCTTCTTATTTGTACAGTGATTCAAGCTTTGTTCTTTGTGGTTTGGTTTAACATGGATTGATGCCTATTCTCCTTTGGTTGGTATGTTCCTGTTGGATGTACTTTGGTTTGTATGTTCCTAGATCGAGATGCACTTTTGGACTCAGAAAATAGTTTAGTTCAGGTGGTTGTAATTATAGGAGTTTTAAGTTATTCTTCGAATGTCTTTGGATTCCTTGAGCACATCATGCAAGCACAGATTACAAGTATATGCAAATAAAAATGTCCGTGCATATATTTATATGATATCTACTCAAAACATTGTCATGTGTGATGCAATCTACTACTACTACTGCTTTGTAATTCTTAGTAAGCTCTAGAAGACTTTGAATCCTGATTGGTTTGTTAGCACTTACATGTACATATTCTATTGTATTACAAGTGTTTTTTTTTCTTCTAGAGATGACTGAACAATAGTTTATTGCTGCACTACACCTTCTAACACTTTTTACGGCCAGATGTATATCAGATCAATTTGAACCTCTTTAGTACAACCCCTTGAATCCATTAATTAGAAGGCTTAGGTTTTGGTTTATTGTGTATAGTTATAGCTAGAAGGCTCGGGTTCTTAGCATGGCTCTTCCAATTTTTGGTTCACAAAAAGAGATAACGTTGGGGTTCTTAAGCTCTTATATGGGTTTAGATATCCAAGAAATGATTATAAAATTGGGAGTTCTTGGAGTATACAATAGGGGTTCTTGGATAACAAATCGGGGCTATTTGTGATTTTGAAAGTATATATAATTGGGGCAAAGGGGTTTCTTATTAGAATTTAATACTGATTTGAGTACTATTATGTTTTAATCGGAAGTTTTTGGAATAGGAGCACTAGGTTTGTATTTGATTATACAATGAGCACATTGTATTGTTATGTCCAAGAAATGAGTGCGTTCTACCTCATTGAAGCAGCCATGAAACATGTGATTTTTTAGGTTGGCTATGAATGTTGCTGTAATTGTTTTTGGTGGAACTCTTCATCTCTTTGTTTCTGCTACCATATTTCTAAATTTTCCATTGTATTTTGACCATGATTATACTACATTCATCTATCTTTGTTAACTATTATTTCTTTTTATGCATCGATTCATTGATGTAGGTGTTTGGTTACAAAAGCTTCAAAGTGTGTTGCAGACTTGCAGAAGGTATACAAAATTCTATGAGACCTTTGAAAAGGCAGTTAAATGGTTTTGCATTGGTTAATTTTATATGGGTATTTCTTGGCTTAGATTCCTATTGCTAGAGGCTAAGAGTCGTGAGACAAAAAAGAAGAAGTGATTATCTGAATGCTCATTGATACTATGATGTTTTGTTTACGAAGAACATTGTCCTAAGAGATGTAACATTTCTACGCTTTTCTTGATTAATAGACATGGGAATATGTTACACCATCATATTATATATTATTTGGCACTACAGTTAAAGATAACCGAATGAAATATTATAAATTTCAATATAAATATATGTAATACATTTAGAGAACTAAGAAGACGAACAAATGAAGCAACTAAGAAGAAAGTAGAAACTATGATATAATTATTTGTTTTTTATTGTGCTTTTTCGCCGATATAATTATTTGTTTGATCAATTGTGGTAAATCTCTCTATCAATTCCCGATATATTTATCGCTTCCTAATCTCATCTCAGCCTCACTCTTACTCTCATCGCAGCCTCACTCATTCCTCCAACAAAAGCACGTACACTGCAGTTTCACTTCCTCCATTCGATCGATTTGTCAGCCTTACTCTCACTTTTCAATCTGTGATTTAGCATTCAATTTCATCTTTTGGGTTGGTAAGGTTTAGATATGTCCATATGAGTTTCCTTCTCTCCTTGATTTGAAATTTTCTTACTGTGTTTATGTTTATGGATTCAGATTTCATAGCCACTTTCGAGACTGGCTCTCCGTCAACCCTACAAACTGTCGAAAAAAAGTAATAACTTTTGCTTTCCTTAATTGATTTTGTGATGCTATATGGTTTTTGATTGTGTGTTGAAAATGTGTATTTCTCACCTGAAATTCAGTGCCTAAACCCTTCTCCGATTGTTAATTGATTTCTCTATCCATATTTGGCATGGGGGTTCTCATTAATCAGTTGATTTTTGTGGGAATTTGAATTCTGGATTTTGATTGGTTTGGTGCTTTGGTTAATCAAGTGAATGGTGTAAATGGTTACAAAAGTGAATTCTGGGTCGTCGTATATAAACCTTCGAATTGATGGGGTTAATTTTTTAACATAGCAGAACTGATGATGTGTACATATTTTGGTTTTCTTTTTCTTTCTGTTTTTTGTATTCGAACAGCAATTGATGTTGCTGGGGTATGTTAGAGGGTATGTCAGTGTATACTTTGCTATTATCAATTCTAATCTTTGTGGATTGGATAAAATTAGATATGTTTTTCATTATTGCTGTATATTAATCAATATTTATTGATGTGGATGTTTGTCGTATTAAAATCATATAACATGGGGACAAGTCCCGTATATTGATCAAATTAAATTTGT
The DNA here is from genome assembly GCA_946800695.1 of Geum urbanum. NCBI lineage: Eukaryota > Viridiplantae > Streptophyta > Magnoliopsida > Rosales > Rosaceae > Geum > Geum urbanum. Next base: position 40,222,332 of record OX327017.1, on the reverse strand, counting down.
AAACGGTTATAATTTAAAGTAGATGATATTCGAATTGGTAACACTTGACTGTAAGTTCTATATCTGCTAAAGTGATATATATTTGAATATGGAAAATATATGGTTTGTCTCCTATTTAATAACTCTTTGTTATTGAGATATTTTTGCTATTAATTATGGGGATGTATTTTTATTATATAAACTTTAGGCATGGGACGAAAAAGAATTAACAATGCTCCGGGATCAATGACTCCTTTGAGTAAGAGGCAACGTTTTTTTCAAACTGTTCTTGAAGAACCAACGACTAGCCATGAGACAACTATACCTGTGGTAGATCCTACATCAAGTGTTCCAACAACCATTGATGTGGCTACAGAGAGCATACTTGGACATATTGTTTCAAATCAGGGTGATACCCATAGTGATGATGTTGTTGAGCAATGTGTATCAGGTGCCTAGGCTTCTACTCATTTCATCTTTGTGATTTTGAAGTGTTTTGTAACAAACTTGATATGTTAAATGATAATAATTTTGTTTCGTGTAAATTGCAGCAAGCATTCTAGAAGACATTGTTTCAGATGAAGATAGCAATGATGGCGATGATGACAATCAACTTATATCAAGTAAGACTTAGACTTAAACTCATGTGATTATTGGGTTTTGTTTAGACTTAGACTTGGACTCATGTGATATTGGGTTATATGTAGCGGTTCACAAATTCATGTTGTCTACATATCCATATCATGAGATCCTCATTTGTCTTCAAAATGTTCCTTCCTTTTATGTTTTCTTGAGCCAAAATGGTAGCTTTCCAGTGCACTACTACATCTACTGTATAACATTAATGAGCTATTTATGTGGTTTTGCTATTGTAGAAATCAAGCTTTAATTTTTGAGAGTGTTGATATTACAGATGTTACTACTTTTTGTTTCAAGTCTTAATTTAAGCTTTAGATGGTGTAAAGGTAGAACTTTCATGATTTTGTTGTTGTTCAATTAGAGATTTTAAGTTGTGAGAACCTTCAATTTTCATTCGTATGCGAGACATAAAGCTCATGATTGATAAGAGTTATTTGAAGCACCATTTGGATTTGTTTGATAGTTTGATATATGATTTGTATTTATTTTTAGTTTTTCGATATTATAAATAATGATGAAGAGTTTGTGGTTTGAATTGTGATGAAAGTTTGTAGTTTGTGGTTTGTAGTTTGTTGTTTGAAAACAAAAAATTTGGCATGTCTTAGTTTTAATGGATTAAGAAAAAATAGATATGGCGCTGTATAATCAATATATGGAGGCACAAAAGAGTTGTTCTAATACATAATATGATCTTCAACATATTTTTAAATACCTGCAGGACAAAATTTGGAAAGACATTGAAAGGGAAGCTCTAATTATTATGGATATTGACCTGTTGACAAAGTAGTGAGCATAGATTAGGACACTCAATCTAAGAATAGTGGTACATAATTTGTTCTTCATTGGAAGATGTACAATCAACTTGAGATTAATGTTTTACATTATACAATATTGCTTTATGCAATCTTTCATATTATCCAAATAGACTTGGGTTAACGAAGGGAACTATCGATTGATACCTCTCTACTCTCTTATATATTATGCTGATTATTGAAGTATGTATCTTTTTCCTTTGTGCCATGTGATACATAATTTGTTACCGATTGGGAGATGTAGAATCAATCTAATCATACTTCTTTGTATCAATTACAGGTCTGGATGGAACAATCTTTGGGCAAGCATCTTATCAACGAACTCGCACAGGTGATGACAAATTTCAATATAAGTTCATAAAAATTCATTGTTAATCATTAATATCTAACACAGATTTTGATAATTGTGATTGCAGATCTGGTCGTCGATTATAACGATTCTGGTGATGACGCTTACTCATGCGGTCATTGCACTGCTTTATTTTGGTTAGACGAAGCATTGAAAAAAAAATTGAAAAATCAATTGATATATACTCATTGTTGTGAAAAAGGACAAATTCAACTGCCAATGTCATATTCAACTCCAAATTTTCTTAATGAATTGTTAAATCCAGACAATGGTCGAAAAAGTGTATTGTTTCGTGATAATATTAGAGTTTATAATTCCATGTTTGCTTTTACCTCTATGGGAGCAAAAATTGAGCACAGCATAAACAATGGAGGAGGTCCTTATGTCTTTAAAATATGTGGACAAGTGCATCATTTGATGGGTTCTGTTTTACCTTCGGAAGGAGAATCTCCTAAATATGCTCAGTTATATGTATACGATACCGACAATGAGATTTCAAACCGAATAACTGCTATTGATCCAAATAATGCAAATAACAAGATTGATGTTGACATTGTTAAAGGATTAGTGAAATTGTTAGATCAGTGTAATGAATTAACCAAATTGTATCGATCTGTGAGAGATGATTTTGAGAATCAATCGTTGGCCAATTTTGATATGACTATACTTGATCGCGAAAATACTGACAGTAGACAATATGAATTACCTTCTGCTTCTGAAATTAGTGGATTAATTGTGGGTGACATAGGTGAATTTAATTCTAATAGAGATATAATTGTTCGATCAAACGAAGGACCACTTAAACGAATATCTAAAATTCATCCTAAGTTAATGTCATTACAGTATCCGATTCTTTTTCCATACGGAGAGGATGGATTTAAAATTAATATGAAATTAAAACCAATTGGAAGCAAAAGTGATAATAAAGATAGAAAATTAACAATGAACAAATTTATATGTTATCAAATACATGATAGAGCAAACCAATCGAGTACTCTGTTAAAAGGTGGCAAATTATTTCAACAATATTTAGTCGATACATATGCAACTGTCGAAGAAAATCGTTTGGAATATATAAGGCATCACCAACCAGAACTAAGGTGTGAGGCATGGAATAATATATCTACATTTGTTTCAAATGGAATTGTCCAAGGTGCTGATGTCGGAAAAAGAGTTTTTCTTCCTGGTTCTCACACGGGCAGTCCAAGAGATATGATAAATAATTATCAAGATGCAATGACAATTTGTAGAGAATACGGTAATCCCGATTTGTTCATTACTTTTACGTGCAATGTGAAATGGCCAGAAATTTTAAGATATTTCGAAAAAAAACCGGGCTACAAACCAGAAGATCGTCCTGATATTATCTGTCGAATCTTTAAAATAAAAGTAGATGATATGATTGCTCATATTAATAATGGAAGACCCTTTGGAGAAGTCATTGCTCATGTATGTACGATTGAATTCCAAAAGCGAGGCTTACCGCATGCTCATTTATTATTTTGGCTTAAATACAAATGTTATACTGCAAACGATGTAGATTCCATAATTTCAGCAGAATTGCCGGATAAAAATATAAATCCAGAGTTGTTTCAAATAGTTGGTCAATTTATGATTCATGGTCCTTGCGGTCAAATTAATCCATCATCTCCGTGTATGCGAGACAAATTATGTACAAAGCATTTTCCAAAATCATTCATTCCTAACACAATTTTTCAAGCAACCAAATCTCCTCAATATAGACGCCGTGATGATGATTCGCGTTTTGTAGTTAAAAAAGGAGTTCGTGTTGGTAATAATTATGTTGTTCCATACAATGCTAATTTGTTGTTGAGGTATAATGCTCATATAAATGTTGAATTATGTTCTCAGTCTATGTTGATAAAATATTTATTCAAGTACATAAATAAAGGACCCGATAGAGCTCGCGTATTGGTTCGTGATAATATAAATGATGAAATCCAAAACTATCTCAATTGTCGATATTTAACTCCTCATGAGTCAGTCTGGCGTTTATTTGAATTTTCTATTCATTCTAAATATCCTGCAGTTCAATATTTGAAGATTCATTTACCCAACGAACAAACTATTTGTTTTCATCAAACTAATACTCTTGAAAATGTGTTACAAAATTCAGCTATAGAAACTACGATGGTAACTGCTTGGTTTACTGCTAACAAGACTTATAAGAAGGCAAAGAAATTAACATATACTCAATTTCCTACAAAATTTGTGTGGAATGATGATAAAAAATTATGGACCCAAAGGAAAAGATATCGCGTTCTCGGTAGAATAGCACATGTGCCACCAAATGCGGGTGAATTGTACTATCTTAGAATGCTTTTGAATGTTCAAAAAGGATGTATCAATTTTGAGGCAATAAGAACGATTAATGGGATAGTATACTCTACTTATCAAGAGGCATGCCGAGCTTTGGGATTACTAGGCGATGATAAAGAATGGCTCGAAGCATTGTTGGAATCTACTTTTACTGCCACTTCTGCTCAAATTCGTTATTTATTTGTTACAATTATTCTATTTTGTAATGTCTCGGATCCTCGAGCTTTGTTTGATGCATATTGGATTGCGATGTCTGATGACATATCACACAGAATGAAATCAAATTTTAAAATGCCGAATCTTACCATACCCGATGACGAATTAAAGAATGTTGTTCTACATGAACTTGAAAAATTGTTTAACATGTCGTCCAGTAGTTTAAAACACCATCAATTACCAATGCCAAAGACACAAAAAACACATCAACTCGACAATAGGCTTATTAGAGAAGAATTAGATTTTGATTGTGAAACATTGAAACAAGAACATTCTGATCTGCTTATGAAATTAAATAATAATCAAAAATTCATATACGATGAGGTGATCAAAGCTGTCGAACAAAAGAACCCAAGATCATTTTTTGTTTATGGTAGCGGAGGTACAGGCAAGACTTTTTTATGGAATACTATAATTTCAAAATTGAGATCCGAAGGAAAAATTGTTTTGGCTGTTGCTTCGTCAGGCATTGCTTCATTATTACTTCCGATAGGCAGAACAGCTCATTCGCGTTTCAAAATAAAGACGATTATAGATAAAGATTCAAATTGTAATATAAATAAACAAACCAATCTTTCTAATTTAATTGAAAAGGCTGAATTGATAGTTTGGGATGAGGCTCCTATGTGCAATAAATTGTGTATTGAATCGGTGGATAGAACATTGCGTGATATTTTGTCAAACAAATAATATCCATTTGGAGGAAAGACAATTTTATTCGGTGGAGATTTTAGACAAACATTGCCGGTGATACAAGGTGGTAGTAAAGAACAAGTGATTCAAGCATCTTTTAATAATTCATATTTGTGGGCTGATATTACAATATTTCATCTGATTGAAAATATGAGATTGTCGACAATTGGTCTAACTCCTCTTGAAAAAAATGAAATTAAAGAGTTTGCTAAATGGATGCTAGATATAGGTGAAGGTCGATTGCAATCTAAATTACCCATTGATGATCCCGATGTGAGTTGGATAGATATACCGAAAGATTTGATAGCCGATGGTACAGTTGAACCTATAAAATCAATTTTTGAGGCAACTTATCCCGATTTTGATACAAAATACAATGATACAAATTATCTAAGAGAACGTGCTATTGTGACTCCCAAAAATATAATTGTTCATGAAATCAATAATTATGCGATTAAATTAGTACCTGGAAATAAGAAATCATATTTTAGTTCGGATTCTATTTCATATAACTCAGGCAGCAGTGATAATATTAATGTTTTATATCCCATGGAATTTTTGAATAAGCTTGAATTTAGTGGTTTGCCGACACATGAACTCACATTGAAAATTGACATGCCTATTATGTTATTAAGAAATTTAGATCAGATACGAGGTCTATGTAATGGCACGAGGTTGATTGTGACAAAATTATTTGAGAGATTACTAGAAGCAAAAATACTTACTGGAAATAACGTCGGGCGAATAGTACATATTCCAAGAATTGTACTTATAGCAACTGAAACAAAATGGCCATTTACATTTAAAAGACGTCAATTTCCTGTTAGACCCTGTTATGCAATGACGATTAATAAAAGTCAAGGTCAATCATTAAATCAGGTAGGAATATATTTGTCAGAACCAGTTTTTACTCATGGACAATTATATGTGGCACTCTCAAGGATGACATCAAAAAAAGGTCTTAAGATAGTGATTAAAAATGATGATGATGTGCCTAATAACTATACGAAAAATATAGTCTATAAAGATGTATTACAAAATATATAATATATGTATAATTCCATACATATTACACATAAACATAATAGACAGTGCACATATTGTCACATGTTTTAATACATGTACATTTTTAACATTTAAAAATATCAACACATATACATTGTAACATGTTATATCTTGGCTAAGCATCAATATATGGGGCATAAAGGCATCTGCTTTAGATTTAGTTACTGTTTTAATACATGCACATTTTATACATTTAAAAGAATGGACACGTATATTTGGTGACATGTTATATCTTGGCTGACATCACTATATGGAGCATAGAGTCATGTACTTTGGGTCCAGAGGCATATAGGCATATGCTTCAGATCAATCAAGACATCTGCTTTAGATTTGGATATTGTTTCAAGACATGCATATTTTATACATTAAATAAAGTAAAGACATATTTTGTGACATGTTATATCTCGGCTGACATCAGTATACGAGGCATACAGGCATGCACTTTGGGTTTAGAGGCACAGAGGCATGTGCTTCAGATCAAATTAGCCTCTCTTTCCACAGACAACGAAAATTGGCGAGAACACAGCCGACATCGAGCCGGCGGCACCAGAATGGGCACGATCCTATGGTCAGTGCCTGGAGGTAGGTATGATTACACTTCTATTCTATATTTTGCTTGGTAGTAGGAAAAAGTGTCAATATATTTTCATTTTGTGTGTTCCTCTACTGTTTCACGGCTTCAACTATGGAATACCTTTGTTTACTTCGTCTAGGCATAAAGGCAAGGAATCATATAGATGATGATGGTGTAGTATCTTCAATGTATAATGCATTCTTTTGTAGATCAATAAGTAGATGAAAGTTGCTCCGTAGTAATGTTATTATCGCTCTTCTAATCAATTTTGTTGGTTCTGGATATCCCTAAACTCATCTTTTTACTCCCCGTAATGGTGCTAATAGAAGGGGATATATGATAAATGTGCTGAACTCTTTTTGTCAGATTTTTATTCCCAAGGATTTTTTTTGCTTTTACTCCCCGTAATGGTGCTAATAGAATGTGAATATGAATTAGCTAATTTTTTATTTTTCATTTTTATTTTTTCTAATAATAGTGTGGGAAAAAATTTGAGCTTTGGTATAGAACTGATCAGACCGCTCAGGGTCTATTGGTTCTACAACATTTGTTGCAAATTAGACAACTGTACGTATAGTGATCTGGCAATTTTTATCTTTTGTTCATACATGTGATGTATTTCAGTGATCCGGTCATAATATCAAGTATATGTAATTTTCATGCATGTTGTAATACGTTTATAGTATTAGTACAGCTGTGATTGAATTCAGTTTTTCAAATTTAATCACTTTGGGTTTAGTTTTGAGTGTTTACGATAATAAGTTCAATCAAATGATAATCATGTTCTCAATAGGCCTTCACGCTACAATCGATAAGCATTTCATGTTGTTTTAATGAATAACCATGTCTTTGAAGGGAGCATTTAATAATTTTATTTTGCTTTACATTTTCAGCCGAAATACTTATACTATCATCTTATCGTATAACCGCGCAACGCGCGGGGATTCACCTAGTCTGCTTACAGATTAAACTTTCAAAGAGACAAAATCAGTGAGAGCTAGATTTGCTCACATTTTTAATTACTAATTATGATATTCAATCTTTCAATCGTGACCTTAACAATTAAGACCAAATCCCCTTCCAAACAAAAAAGAGACTAAATCAGTGAGTATGATTGCAGCAAATACGCGTACCTCAGTATAAACAACTCATGAATCTTTTTAGTGAGCATATAAAACTGGCTACATGAGAAGCTTCTTCTTCTCCACTTTGTGACTTTGGATATTATATACAGGTGTTTTCCAAAAAATATTGTTGAAGGCTACCTGTCGAGTTTAAAATGAAAAATAAAATTTATATTTACATTTTCTCTTTCTGGGGAAGGATAGTCTGGTTTCATAGTCAAAATTCAAGAATGAACAACAATATAACTTATCAATGCAATCTAGTGGGCTGCTTCTACTACATGAACAATTCATTTCCCTATCGTTACACTCAAAGGTAAATAGCAGTGGCAAGACCAATTTAGTTCAACAGCCAATCTGTTTCGACTTTCGACAAAAATGTACTATGAAGCCTCCAAACTAGAATAGAACCAGAATCAGAGCTGCCTTACAAGACTGATGTTCTGAGAAAATAAGGATATTATTAAGTACAACAGTTGTAAGAATCAAAACTGATATACATTTCCTCGGATGGCATATATTTGCAGCAGTTAAGTACAACAGTTATTAAGTTTACAGCAGTAACTAGCATATATTTCAGAAACTCTAGCATCGATTTTAAGTTGTTTGTACTTTGAAGACGACATGGTTTCATTAATACTAAACCAAAGTGATTGTCTAAAAAATCTTTTGTACCTTGGCCTACCAAAGAAGATAAACTGTTTCAAATCCATGACATAACCATTCAAATTAGGAGAGTGCTAAGCTACACATATGCCATTACACCACTATGGCAATAACCATAGTATCGATTCCTGCACTTACACCACTATAAGTAATTATATGATCATAAGTCCGTGAAAATAAGCATCATGGAAGTGCATGCAGAGTCATCAACATCAACATAGTATATACAAGTCCTGCTAATAAGTTTCAAAATAACCATGAATATCTTTCTAGCTGAAACACTTAAGATACTTCAACGAAACATATTACATAGTATGTACACTGATTACGATTTGTTTTGGTCCAAAGAAACTTCATTGATAAAAGGAAATAAGTAAAGAGTTGGGCATACCCAAACTCAGTGAACAAAGCACAGCAAGCACTCTACCTTCACGTGGAGCCCAATCCCACTTAATCATATCAAAACAGACTGCATTTATGTGATTAAAGTTATTATGGAAACAACTAAAATGAGAAATAAGAGACCTAATTAAATTGAAAAAATAAACCATAATCAGATAATGGTATGCTTACAGCTAAAATAAGTCAAAGAGAAACAAGAATCTTGAGTTGAACACAATCACAAGAAACCAAGTGCACCATTGCCACCGCCTGCAAACCAAATGCGCTTTCAAACATTAAATTTCTTTCTACGATTCTATTAGGACACAATAAAAAACAGATATTCGATACCAAAATATAAACTCTATAGTTCACATGATAAATATACCAAATACTAATTGTCTTTCATCTTCAAATTCAACATAACAGGTTATGCCCCCTCTATGATCACCACAGCACGCACCTGTGTACATCAAAGAACAAATTGATATGTTAACATGAATGCTCATATTTCCATCTTAACATCAAATCCAACAGCATCCACATGATATATATTCCAATTTGTGCCACTGAACCACAGTTAGTTTGATATACTGGGGAAATCAATGATTAATAACTACTGATCTGAATCGATTCATAGAGAGGGAGAGAGAGAGATTGTAACTCAGATGATTACCGTCAATCTTTTGTGAGAAAATTATAATCACCCAATAGCGTTCAAAGAAACATAAAAAGTTCCCACATTGTTCAAAGAAACCTAAACCCTTCCCATTGGGTGAATCCCAACTCCATCTGCCAAGATTATCCTCAACCAATGCGATTGTTTATTTTATTTTTATTTTTAAGAAAACTATTAAAAGAAAAAGCACAAGCAGCATTATCATAGTATAGTGCTTACAATAAGAGGCAGTATTGACAAGACAAACATAGCCTGCCATCCTGCACAGAAAGAAACATCAATCAAGTTATACAAAAATATTGATTGAATATAAATACAAAGGACTACTTCAGTTATCAATGGAAAATGGAAGAAGAAAAAAAATATGAAGATTTAACTCACCATGAACATTGAGCAGTAAATAGAGTCATAGTGGTCCATAGCAATGAGCTGCAGAGTTTGGTTCTATTACCTGATTCCCACAACAACCTTAAAATCATCTTCTAATGACTTTTTAATATATTTTTGAAAGTCAAACTTGCTTCCAGGAGCTAAATGAACCTATAATATCAAACCACACAGTCAGTTGGTTTGCTAAAGTACCACTATGAAATGAAGATTGTTCCAAAATTTGAAAAACGGAACTCACAGTAATGAATCCATGCTGCATGGTCAAAAAATCAGCTTTACGAACAGACCTAAAGAATTGTCCGAAAAAACATACCTGAAAAGAAAGAAAACGGAACAAGATTGAGTATCCAAGAAGCAACCGATAAAGAAGAGGGATGCGATGACAGGCTTTGCATAAGAAACTCCAACTCCAGACACCATTGGTAGAGCTTTGACTTAACAGACTAATAACTTTAGATCAGAGGTAGAGATTTTCCAATAGTATTTAAAATTTCTTGACACCTAATCAAATCCCTGATGCTTGGGAATGTAAGTAGTTCAGAGCTTTTAAACTAATTAGAACAAATGATTGAGCTAGTAACATACAAAATAGAAGGTGATCAGATTTATAAACGTACCCATCTTGGATAGGGGAAACTGAGATTAAACGTCCCTTCACAAGTATAAAACAACATATGATCAAAGCCTCGCAAACATTTAAAACATAAAATATGGAGTTAAGAAGAAAGTGTGACACGCCATTTCTTGCAAGCTTCGCTCAGCACCATAACAGCTATCTCGAGCACGACTTCTAGAATCAAGTTCCTACAAATACATATAGTAATAAAGTAATATCAACACTCGTACACTCGTACACTCAACAAATTCATTGCCATTTCTTGGAATAGCATAGCCATTTCACATTTTACCCAATGCAAATCCTGCTGAGGTACACCACAGTTATCAAGGTTATGTACTCCGGAGATAATCAATTCCTAAATTTGGAAGCAACAATGAAATGTGTTACAAGTCCGAACACATCTTTGTAAGGTGAAGAAGCTAAAAAAAAACAGTAGTACGAGACAAACCCTATGCGGGCAGCTATCTTGTAAACTGAGAGGTAAGCCATCTGGCTCCATTTGTACCTACAATATATAGAAGTTTCATTTCACGACACATATTTATTAGCATGAATCATTAGTCTGCATGTCAAAGATCAAGCTGTGACCAACCTTTCATTTTTTGTAAATATTGCCTCTGTATAAATAGTTGACATTTGTTTCTCAAATGGTAAGAGACTTTTATAAATATTTATATAGTGGAGAAAGGGTCTTTCTGTAAATATTGCCATTTGAGACCCTTTCTCTTGGTTTGTTGTGCATATTTGCTGTCTCTGACCATAAATCACAACAAGTGGTATCAGAGCTTAGGCTCGAGTGTGACCTAAGTTTGAGTTAGTGGTTCATGGTTAGGATGGATCGGGTAAATAGCACAATGATTAGACTCACCTCCTCGAATTAGGTGACATGGAAACCAAGAATGGAAGACATTCTATACTGCGGTGATTTGCATGAAGCGATTGAAGACATCACTAGTAAACCAAGTACTATGAATGATAACAATTGGCGAAAGTTGAACAGAAAGGTAATTGGCATGATTAGGCACTGTAGTAGAGAGATAGTGTGCACAGAGTTGCCACACGTCAGTCAAGAGGTACGGGCCACGTGTGTGGTTGGGAATTTGTGATGCGCAATTAGTTAGTTTAGCGGCTGAATAAGGATATTAAAGAGGGAGATGAGGAGATGATGTAGGATCACCGACGTGGCCCTTGTTGGCCAATTAAAACTCTTGGCGCAAAAAGGCAGGCGATTTTTTTTGGAAGGACTCGATGTTTTGAATATTTAAAATGCGGACCCTTTCTCCAAATCAAGTTTGATCTCTTAAGAGACACATTCTAAGGGATGGAAATGGATGAACACATCCAACGATTGTGATTTAAAAACATAAAAATAATGGTAGGGTCATATTAATTACTTTCAATTACAGCTGTTAGATGTGTTCATCCATTTCTATCCCTTAAAATGTGTTCCTTAGGAAAACAAATCTCCTCCCCAAATATACAACATGCAAGTTTTAAAGTGGTATACGTTTCCTTTCAAAAAAAGAAGTGGTATACATATGTAACCCAGAACATTCAAGATTTCTCTGTATGAGTAAAACAAATATAGAAGCCAGATCAAGACTTGCATAAACATCGGGGGAAATAGTGAAATAAATCACTACAAGACATATATCAAGAGAACTACATTATACTCTAAATATATTGTAAAAGACTAAAAGCCATATGTATTCTTTAGAAACTTGGTTGAATCCATGAAGTCCATGTTAGCCCGTCGAGTTTGAAGTTTCGCTCATCCTTCATATGATAAATATTTATGACGTTATTGTCGTCTGTCCCGAAATATATGCAATTGGATTTACATATAGAATCGTCGACTAAGGCCTCAATTGAGAGTGGGGAACTAAATCGACTCAAAAACAAGCTTCTCTTTCCCAAATTCTTCATTTCTGATTTGTTGGACCAACTATTGTCCTTACTAATCGGCACCTCGAACACCATACACTCAAGATGTATACCTACATAAGAAAAGAGAACCAGCAACAAGCCCCATGTTGCTGATTCCACAATATATGGTAATTCAAATTGGTATAGGCCAAAGAGTTCAATTGGAAAATTTGGAGCAATAAGCTTGAGTTGAAGGTCATTAGGCTCTTCCATATCACATACCAAAACATAACCTGCATAGTCCACGACATAAAATTGTCCCTTACAATAAGTTGTGTCGACTAAACGTGTTACATTCAAATGATTTACGCTAGTCCAATTGTCATTATTTTACCCTGAACTGTAAAATACCAAAGAATACGCTGACTGTAGCATGACTCCATAACTTGATGTCCAAGAAGGGCTCGATGACAACACAAACTTATTGAAATAACTATCTAGATGCGGCAGATTAATCCGGGCATGGTTTAATGGATTAAGATGAACTTCAGAACCATATCCCTCTCTCAACAACAACCATCCAATAAAAGAAAAGTACTTGGTATATCATTTACCTCTTGATGTTGGAAAAAATATTCCTATTATAATTAGAACTAATTTTTGTAGATATAATATGATCGTGTAAATATCTTTTCTATTTCAGAAACCACTTATAAAACTATATTAACCTCAAAATTGGGATGAATGAATTATTGAATTCTCCCCAAAATACTTTTCTCCTTGACATCAGAGCTAAATTCTTGAAATTTGAAAACCTTGAATTGAATTAGAAACCTTGAATCACCACCCAATTTTTTTTCGTTGTACATGAATCTATAACTGCACTTTGAACACTTGAAGAGATTAAGGGTGAACAAAACATATTTGCTGAAGATGCGGGAGCACTCGTCCCTAACAACGAAGCAGCCCCTGTACAACTCATTCATAATCACCAACACTACCATAACACCATTCAAGACAAATCCGTTTTTCCCATCAACGAGCTCCTCATTGAAACTAACTATTCTAGTTGGTTTGGATACATGTAGATTCGTATTGAGGGGACAGAACAAGCTTGACCTTTTCACAGAAAACCCTTATGTTGTTGCCTCTACAGAATATCAAACATGGGCAATCGATAATGACAAAGTGAAGTGTTGGCTTGCTGAGAATATATCCTCTGGCTTGAGGAATCGGTACCTCTGATTGCCCACAACTAAAGCAATCTGGGATGCCTTGTACAAAACATACTATGATGAATCGGATGAAACCCAAATTTTTGAGCTTCATCGTCTGTGTTATACAACGAAACAGAATGGAAAACCTCTTTCAACATACTACAATGAACTTATAGAATGACTGGACAAAATGGATCCATGACGCACTTTCAAAACACCGTTGATGGCGTTGTAAATGAACCCTCTTGATGATCGAGCACACAGAATAATTAAGTGGGGCTGCGGAGAATCCGAGGGAGGAGACCTCGATAATGAAATGTTCGAAGTTTTGAGGTTTTGAGGTGGAGAGACTCAAGTTGATGACAGTCAGAAATGATTAAGCTGAGTAGCTTTGGACTGGAGTTAATATGCAAACTTTGTAATCCATCACATTCAACGATCTTCAAGTTTTCGAGAAAACGAAAACTCGAAAACAGAGAGGAAACTTCCTTATTGACACAACTGGTTACTGATTTCAGATAAAGGGTTTTGACAAAGAAAGTAGATGGACAAAGGTGGTTAAGAGTTCCAAGAATTTGGTCATTTTTGAGCTGCAACCGCAAATCAAATTGCCTTGGAGGGTACTTCAAATTCTCCTCCTTTTTCCCTGTAGAAAAATCCAAATGAAGTTTATTATTGGCTGCAAGGCTAGCTAAGAGCAGATCACTACCTTCGCCGAGGTACAGTTTAAGACTCCTGGGGTGCTTCAATGGATTAAGCTTGTCAAAACGACACAAAAACTTAGCAACTGCATCAGAAACATCATCGATTGTAGCATGTTGAACCAAAGTTGTGTTCCATAGCCTTTTCCATCTACTTGAAAGTAAGCTGGTTTCTAATGCTGATTCCGAAGGAAGAAAAGATATGATATGACCAATCATCTCATCTGGCAATCTACCAAACAAATCTTCTCTCTTTTCTTCCATCGTGATCCTAATGACTCGAACTAGAAAGCCTAGAATTGAATGACCACTATAATTAGTGTAGCGGTTCAAATGTGATCATTGAATTAATCCACGTTCACGTTACATCTTACCAAGAGAATCAACAATAAGGGAAAGATTCTGAGTCTAAATGAAACCCGACGGCTCTTTTCGAAATAAACTAACCCTCACGAAAGTTGTTACCAAAAATCAGCAACAAAATTTTGTGAAGAAACCGATCAGAAGACGCAAATTAAGCAGACATAGACATTACTTATGCACGTTGAACAATAAAATGAATAAATAACAAACATTAAATCCAATCCCTTACGCATGTATCTACTAGTATCATAGTGATACACAAGAATACACTTAAAACCTTTTTTTGGGCCAAAATACACTTAAATTATGTTAGAGCATATTCAACAACTCTCGTACAAGTTTTTTATTATAAAAGATGAAATCACAAAATCACTATAAAAAGAGAAGCTCAACTCCAACAATTTTTCTATTCTACGTACTATTTTCATGCATAATTTAATGAATATATATTAATTAATATGATTTATTTATTTACATAAAACCAAATCCCATGTTAAATGATTTTCTCTTTTTAGTTGTTTTAAGGAGCACAGAGAGAGTGAATTCTATTGGGCAAACATTAAATTTTATAATTTTTTTTATGAATATACAAGTCAATCTTGAGTTTTTTATAGATATATATATAGGGATTTTCTATTACTTTTTCTATTTTCTATAAGATACAAGATAGTTTATAAGAGCTGTTGAAGCTAAAAATAAATATTTTTTCGTTAAAATAACAATTCTTATAATTTTACAAGAATTCCTTCTAAGACATTAGAGTAATTATGGTACACTATATACAGTATATAGTTGCATATTATTCATGCTTGGACTCATGTGTCAGTCTCAACCAGTCCAAACTTTGCATCCCTCGAGCCTCGGCCCAACACTATAGTTGGACTCTTTAAAAGTTTAATATGAACATTTATGACCCAACCAAATACGACACCGTATTAGTCATCTACTACCTTCCCTTCCCTGAGAACAAAACCCTGGACAGGGTTTAAGCCATTGGCGCCTCACATCTCTCTCTCTCACAAAATGGTTTTATCAAACAGAAAACTAAAGCAGCAGCTGAGGGAGAAGATCGCTGATTCTCAATTAACATTCGAAATAGTCAAATCCGACCCGTCTGGCGACAATGAATGGTCCGGGTCCGCAAACCCGGATCCGAATCCGACGCCGCAGTCACTGAGAGCGCTTCTAGGCTGCAAAACGCCGAAGCCCAGTTTGTCTAAGAGCGCCAAACGGCGAAAGCTTGCAGCTTTGAGAGCTCCGGCGAGTGGCAGCGGCGGTAATAATGAGGAGAACAATGGGCAAGAAGAAGAGAAGAGTGGAGATTTGGGTCTAGAAGGAAATGTGGATTTGAATAACGAAATTGGGTCTGAGAGTTTTGGAGCTGAAAAGAGTGAAGCTTTGAGTTTTGAAGAGAGGAGTGAAAATGGGTTAGTGAAAGCTTTGAAAGCTGCGGCTCGATAACTGAAATTGATTGTATGACATTTCCTGACAGTGGGAAGTAAATTGATTGGTTATGGTCTGCATTATGTATGCATTAAGATCAGAACATTGTGTCTTTCAGTTTGTGCTCCTCGAGCACTCGGTTCTGCTACAATTTCAATTTTTCTAAATGTTCGATGTGGACACTTCATCATATTGACAGTTTAGGAGGAGTGGTGGATTTGGGTTTTGTAGTCATTCAAAATGAATAAACATCGATTCAAAACCAAAATGAATTATAGGAATTACATGAGCTGAACTGTTTAGATACTGCACAACTTCGAAACAATTTAGAGAACTAGAATTGAAAATGGCTCAGTACAATGTTTAATGGTTATCGTTATATATGAACAAATTCTTAGAAGTTTGAAGTTTGGATTGATAAAGCGAATGAGGATTTTGAAAGGCCAAGTTAATTGATTCAGACATAGGTTCTTCCTTATAAGATACGAGTACCATTTGACTCATTTTCCATTTCTATATTTCTACAGACAGAAGCTGCTGCTAAACGAGCTTTGGCTCTTGATGGAGCTGACATGTGAGTCCGGGCAGTGTCCCATTTAGTTGCTTTGTTGTTATTGGTTTCTTTGTAGATTCTTACATGATTGTCTTGGAACTTTTTAATGTTTCAGGGGTGGACTCTTTTTGAAAATCCTGCCATACAAAGCAACTCGAGTCAATAAAGTATCTGATTTCTCCCCAAAAATTGTTGAGGGCTACAATAGGATCTATGTTGGAAATTTGTCGTGGGATATCACTGAGGACGAACTGAAGAAACTTTTCTCGGAGTGCAAGATATCATCTATCAATTTTGGCTTGGATACAGAAACAGGAGAATTCAAAGGCTATGCGCATGTGGAATTTTCTGATAGTCTCTCACTGACAATGGCATTGAAGTTAGAATGTTAGATCAGAAAGTTGTGCTTGGGAGACCTGTTAAGATAAGCTGTGCAGTTCCTCTGAGAAAACTAGAAATCCAGCCCAAGTCTTTATCTACTACTACAGGTATTGTTGCGGGAACAGTGGCCACAGATGCAAGTGAAGGGGCTGATAATGCTGGGTTGAGTTGTGGTAAGCTTAAGAGAAGGGGCTACGAGTGCGGTGAAAAGGGCCATGTTTCTTCGCTTTGTCCAAAGAAATAACCTGCAGATGTAATAGATACTAAGGCAACCTATACAGAGCCTGTGATGACTACAAGTACATATATGGACTATGTACCTACAAGTACTCATTTAGACTCTGCAACTGCAACTACAGAATCTGCTGACACCGGGTTGAGTTCCCTCAGTGGCAAGATTAAGAGAAGGACAAGCTATGAGTGTGGTGAGAAGGGCCATGTTTCAACTGCTCGTCCAAAGAAGCAATCTGCTGCTGTAATAACGCAAACCAATGCATACACTACGCCTGTACGTACAGTTACAAACCCCGTTTTGGAGTCTGCTGCTATTACTCCAACTGCAGGAGTTGATAATAGTGGGTTTAAGTTCCGTAGGTGGTGAATTAAGAAAAGAACTTGTTACGAATGTGGTGAAAAGGGCCATGTCTCTACAGCTTGTCCATGGAAGCAATCTGCTCATCCTACAGGAACCGCTCCAACTCACAAACCTGTTCAAACTCCAACTCCCCTTATGGATTCCACAGCTACAACTACATTTACAGGTGCAGAACCTGATAATGCGGGGTTGAGCTCTATCAGTGGTAAGGTTAAGAGAAGGACGTGCTATGAGTGTGGTGAAAAGGACCACATTTCTTCAGCTTGTCCAAAGAAGCAATCTATTGATAACACTGCAAGCTGAAAACTTGAGCATCAAGGCAGGTTCCTATGGTGTATTACCACTCATCTGTTCTCCTACTAATCTTATTTTGGTAAACAGATTACCCATCTCACAAACTAGTATTGTTCGAATCGGCTCAAAAAGCCACAGGTTGCTGGTTAGACTGTTAGATCAATAGTCCAATACTGTGAAATTTTGTTTTGTTGAATCAGCTTACTATTGAGGCAAATATTTGTATAATGAGATCATTTTTTCAAGTGATAAAACAGATTTTGTTCCTTGCTTCATAGACCAGATGTAACTAAACATTATCATTGTTTGAGAGCTCATTTTTATTGTCGTTAGAGCTTAGTCCCATGCTGCCAATAGTGTACTCCCATCAATATGAGGAAAGTCCAGGTTTCGACATTTACTATGGTCTAATCAAGGGTTAGGTTCCATTTAAATGGGCCTTCACCTAATTTCAAGTGCAAGTAGGTGCAGTCGTACACATACCAATGATAGAAGCCCAGTAGGACCAATGTATACACACACCTTTGAGTCTTTGACGTAGCTCTACTGTTGTCTCGTACATCCTTGAATGAAAAGTTATGTACCAAAGTCAAGTTGGCTAGTAGTCTAGTACTTCTACAATGCATCTATGAATTGGCTACCATAGGATGATCAGTATTTCCACTATATTTAGGGTCCAATTTTCTATCTAAATATCTACATTTATCATGCTGAAGCTACATCAAATGTCTAATTAAACGTTTTGATGATTAAATGAAAGACAAAGCAATTAAGCTTTTGATGAGACGATAAAGAAAACATAAGTAAATTTCGTTGTTAGACACTTAACAGTATATGGTAAGTAATTTCATAATTTTCATCACGTGATTCATCATGATCTAATGTATGTGTGTATGTGTTACCTAACAGTCTGATATGTTATGAGATAGTTAACAATCTTAA
Source organism: Geum urbanum (assembly GCA_946800695.1). Classification (NCBI taxonomy): domain Eukaryota; kingdom Viridiplantae; phylum Streptophyta; class Magnoliopsida; order Rosales; family Rosaceae; genus Geum; species Geum urbanum. The sequence goes on along the minus strand of OX327017.1, from coordinate 40,203,451 downwards.
CATATTATATATGGTTACATATTATTTTTTTAGAGGATATGGTTACATATTATTAAGATAGAGTTGTTCGACAGTAACATATTAGATAATCAATTATTTTGAAAAAAATTAAAAAAATTAAAAGAGAAAATTCGCAATGTATCATGTATTTCAGTAAAAAGAAAATCTTTCATTTCTGGACTGTAAAATTCAACAAAACCAAACCAATCCAATCGTACGTAAAAAAAAATATACTTCTCCCCTTTTGTTAGTAAAAAAGAACAGTAAAATAAAAGAAGAAGGAAGAGAAGTTCTCCATGTCCAGAACTCGATATAAATATTCACTATCATCATTTCGGTTTTTGCTACATTGCAACTCCCTCTGGTTTTCTCTAAAGGTTTCTTCACAATCATCCTTCTCACTTCTCACTGCATGCTCTGAAATCCAAACCCCAAAATCAAAAACTTTGGTTCTCACTTTCATATATATCTTCTGATATTATAACAGATATATATCTATGTTGTTTATAACAACTAAAGTTACAAACTTTCTTTCATCCCCCCAATCCCTTTTAAGCCAAAAATCATCTTCTCCCACATAACAAAGTAACTGCATGTTCTTTAGCTTCTCTGTGAATTTGGGGTCTCTGTGATTGATGGGCTCTCTGTGAATTGTATTGAGATTCTTTGGTGGGTGTTTTTGTTGTGTAGCTGAGCTTGCTTGACTTGGACTGTGTGTGTGTGTGTCTCACTGTGTCTACTTCTCTTTTTTTTTTTGAGGTTTTGAAATGGGGCCCATTAGAGGGTTGAAGAGGAAGAGGAAGAGTGAGCCGAAGAAGCTTGACAAGAATGTGCTTGCTGCTGCTGCTGCTTCAGGTTCACATCCCGAGTCATTGGATTGGTGGGACGAGTTCTCTAAGAGAATTAAAGGTAACATACGTATGAAAATATCTAGCTTTTCTGCTTTTGTGTTATATTGATTGTGTTTGAAGTGTTAAACTTTTCTGTTGTGGATTGATTTAATGAGCATTGGTTTTGGTTTGCTGTGTAGTACGTTGATGTTTATGAGGGTATGAGTTGGGATAGCTTTGTTCTTTGATGGATGTAGAACTTGGGCTTTGATTTGATTTCTTGTTGAGAGCTTTGATTTCTGGTGGTTCTTGATATTGTTTAGAGCTCAGCTTAAAGAATGTGGTTGATTTATATGAGGGTTTTAGGTTTTCATTATGTCAGTTGACCTGTGATCACATTGGCCAGTTCTGTTTCTTAACTATCATATTGATGATTCTCAAATGTGAAATTCCTTGAAATCAATTGAGATGTATAATACTAGGTGTTGTTAACCGGCTCCTGATTTATAATTCTGAAAACTTTGGTTGTGTGTCTGATTTGAATTTTATGAATTTGTATTGTTAAAGAGTGCTTACCAGATGTCTAGTGTCTTTGCAAGCTCCTATCCTCGAAAATGATTTTCTGTGATCATTGACTAAGGGCTTGAAAGAGCCCTGCTACTCACATGTAGTCAAGGAAGTGATGGTTTCATTATTAAAGGCTTGTAGGAAACTTATTTATTCATTAATCTTTCTTTGAAAAGTTTGAAGTGATTGGTTCTATTATTCCTTGCTCTTAGAAAAGTTGACGTATCATAAGTTTTCCTTTGAATAAAACATTTTCTCTAACAAATTCAGTTCTTGTTATCCATGTCTTTTGGTTCTAATGTTGTCTTCTGTCATATGGCAAGAAGTTGAACTAATTTATTCAAGTTGGTTTTTTATTGTGTTTGATTACAGTGTTCACTTTATATCCAGGTCGTCTTTTGAGTATAACTGAAAACTCAGATTTGATAGATGCGTTATTTTCTGTCATTTAGGGCCTTTATCTCCATCAGAATCGAAGGATGCAATGAAATTTGAATCTATCTTCAAAATGTCAAGAAGGACGTTCAGCTACATCTGTTCACTTGTAAAGGAACATATGGAGACAAGGAACTTCAGCAGTTTAAAAGGCAATTATTTGTCTCTGGAAGAAAAAGTTGCTGTTGCTCTTAGAAGGCTTAGTTCCGGTGAATCAATAACAACCATTGGTGCTGCCTTTAGGTTGAGCCAAACAACGGTTTCTCAGATAACCTGGCGGTTTGTGGAAGCAATGGAGGAGAAAGGGCTTAAACATATTCGCTGGCCCACAGAGCAACATGAAATGGAAGAGATAAAGTCCAAGTTTGAAAGAATATGTGGCCTTCCAAATTGCTGTGGTGCAATTGACATCACTCACGTCACGATGACTCTGCCTGCAAATGGCTCATCAAATGATGTCTGGATTGATAATGAGAATAATTGCAGCATGCCCTTGCAGGCAATTGTTGACCCTGATATGAGATTCCGTAACATTATAACTGGATGGCCAGGAAGGCTGAGTGATGACATTGTCCTTAAAAGCTCAGGTTTCTTCAAACTGTGTGAAGAAGGAACTTGTCTAAATGGGAAGAAAATGGTGTTGTCTGAAGGAACAGAAGTAAGGGAGTACATCGTAGGAGATTCTGGCTTTCCACTTTTGGAATGGCTTCTTACGCCTTACCAGGGGGAAAATCTCTCAGATGAGAAGTCTGAGTTCAGCAAGCGGCTCTCTTCAACGCAATTAGTGGCAAGAACAGCACTCATGAGGTTAAAAGACATGTGGAAAATCATTAAAGGCGCAATGTGGATGCCTGATAAGAATAAGCTGCCGAGAATTATCCTTGTCTGTTGCATACTTCACAACATAGTCATTGATAGGGGGGATCAGATGCATGAAAAAGGGTCATCATCTCATGTCCATGATTCTGGTTACCAACAGCAGAGCTGCGAATCTGTCGATAACTCAGGCTCTCTTCTGAGAGATAAACTTTCCCTATTCTTGTCTGGAAAATGACCTTGAGAAGAACATATATTGTACTCTATCCGGATGATGGTCATCCATTGATTTTTTTCATTGATAAATTGTCGAAGGTCCTTGTCCTTGGGAAGTTATAAACTTGAGAAAAGATTTTGATCTAAATAATTGTTTCTTATAGCTTCATACAATGGTCATAAGCTTGCTTATCATACAAAATTCACTGAGAGTGACCAAGTATGGAGCATCAATGAGCATAAAACGAAAGCGCCATACACATGAAGGGTCATCAATCTTGAGGCACCAAGTGATTTCATTTTCTGGTCTATAAAAATGAAAATGTTAATCTCAACTACACAGATAAACAAAGAGTGATGCAGTGAGGCATGATGCATCCAAGTTACATTGTGATGTTGGTAGAGGAAGACTGCATATCAACTGCCATTTAAAGCGAAAAGAGAACGAGAATGCTTTGAGAGAAACTGCCCATAAGTTTGTATTTTACAAAATGAGGGTACAATTCATCCACAGATTACAAATCATCCCATTAACCGAATACAATAGTAAAGGCAAATTCAAGTCCACAGGACCACAGGCTATATAAACATGTCACAGACACCACATAATAGACCCTCCAAATTGCATTCCTGAAGCTTTAAGTTCAAGTGGCGCGACTTCTAATAACATCAAGATCCATCTCAGTAGGGTCAGTAGCTTGCAACTCAACCTGAATGCCATCCAACTCTCTCTTGAACCTGTCCTTAGAACTTGCGTAGATCATCTTGCTTCTCACCCTCGATATGTCAGGGGACCTTCATATGTAAATAGAACAAGTGACTATCAAAAGAATAGTTCAATGATATAATAGCTCATATAACCCAAAAACTGCAAACTCTATCTAATTACCAAGCAATAAAGATAATCCGGCTCTTCTGACAATTCTCTTCAGTCACATAATCAAAGTCATACACAGCATATCGGCATTCATCAGCGGGGAGGCATTTAGAGAAATCCTCATAGCTCTCACTCGGTTCTCCGAGCTTCTCCACCACAACCTGCTTCTGCTTCTCCTCAATCTTGTAAACTATGAAACGATAAGTTCGCTTCGCCTTCAAGTCTAGAAACCTCAACTTACAGTCATCATGCACAGCCATCCCAGATGCCGCGTTAGCCTAGAAAAAGACCAACCAATAACCACAAAACACATCAAGTATCTCCAGATCATAAAATAAAAATTCATAAAATTGCATTTCAATTCGATCCAATGCCGTAACATTTTACTTTAAGCAAAGCATCATCCTTTCTCCTAAATCCTAATCCAATAAAGCTAACAGATGTACACACAGCACACCACAAAAACTAAATAAATCTAAAAATAGCCACAAAATTTATAATAATTAAAAAATTATAAATTACTTAAACATTTTCAGTCATTCAATCATGTATGATAAACTAATTAACATCAACTGAGCCCCAAGACTAAAAAATTCAGGAATATATGGATAACTGATCATATATCGGAAATTGAAACTTATAATCGAATCGAAAACGATTCCGAATTCGACTTCTCTAACGAAATTTTCTACTCGGCCTACTAATTCGACTGAGTTCTACGAATCGAGCATCACAATTCGAACAGTATGGAGTCGATTATATTATACTATCAAAAAATAAATATATAAAAAAAGTAAAAAATAAAACGATAATGAAGCCCTAGACCTAGAATGAATTAGAGGAAGTGCTCACCATTATTGGAAGAACGGAGAAAAATTCTGCAGAAAATTTAGGGCTCCGAGAGAGAGAGAGAGAGAGAGAGACGAAGAAGCAGAAGAAGAAGAATATGAAGACTGTGTCTTTAAGAAAAAGAAAGAAAAAAAGAGGAGGCTTTTTTTCACGTCTGGTGTTAAATTCACCGTCACGGCTGCGGAAAATCGATAGTTGTCCAACTGGGAGAGTACACGTGTGCTGTGATGTGGAATTGCGTGCCACCTCGGTCGAGGAGGAAGCGAAGGATGGCATGTGCTTTACGTAAAGGAGGGGCAAGAATTGTTGTATTTTCAAAACAAGAGCGAAACGGCGTCGTTTGAGTTTTTTTTTGTTTTTTTTTTTATGGAGACTCTGTTAGTATGTTAGCGTAAAAAAATTTACGCGAATTAAAAACAAAAAAAATAGGGGCGTATATAATTTAGTTATTTTATATAAATAAAATTCGTAAAAATTTACTCGGGCTAAATTTTTTCTTAAAATTTATTAGGAGGAAGAAAATTAGGAAAATTTAATAAAAATAAAAAATAATTAAAAAAACGTAAAATTCACAAATTATTCAGCTGAGTCAAAAATATATTCTTTTCTAAATATTTTGAAAAATTTGGCGATTCATGAATTAACTAACTAGGCATTGAGGATCATATTTTTAGGTAAGGCTATGGCAATAGAGATATGGTATAAACATTTATTTATAATTAGTTAAACAAAATTATAACTTTTTGAACACTTCATTTAGAACAAAATTATGATCATTTTTTATTATTATTTATAAACAATTAAACTAAAATACAACATTAACAAAAATTTATTCTCAAATTTGTAAAAATGTGCTCGTTTGAATATTTACAAAAAAATGAACGAAATTACTAAAAACTCATCTCATTTTACAATAATAATAACAAAATTAGTAAACAAAATCTACCGTAGAGTCATTTCACCTTAAAAAAAATTCATATTTTTGGCCAAATATTTTCCTTTTAATTCTAACTCTTCTTATTCAGTCGTGACAAAATATATATATATATAGCTATTTCAAACAGATGAACACCTATAAATAAGAAGGTTTTTGATTGATGAGGCAGTAGGTAACATTGTGGATAAATTTTACCGGATAACATAATAAGTCGTTATTTGTAAGCATTTGTTTGAGGTGTATATGGTGTAGTTTTTAAGATATTAGTGAATTGAGCGAGTGTGTACAATGAGACTAATTTATATTATACATGCACTAAAGTAACAAAATTGTATATCATGGAATCGACTCGATCATCAGATTATAAGTTCATAACCTTGTCCCATTCTCATCATTTCAGGCAGAACAGATCTATTAATTCTCTGAATCCAGTTAGTAGGGATCTTGAACTAAGAAATAAATTCTAAAAGCTAAAAAATGGTATCCTGAGCAAATTCATTAATCGAGTTCATTGCCTTGTCGGATCAATAATAGATGTATCCTTCAAAATGGGGTTGACTAAAATCAATTCGAAATTCAAATAACCTACAAGTGGTTTCTATATATGCTCATAGGTAGCAGCACTAGAAATTGTTAGCTATGACAAATTTTCTAGATGCAGAAACATGATGATCTTCCATAGTCACTTTCTGAGTGATTGAAATCGGAACCAAGCAAAGTCCTCTGCTTCTGAGGTCAAAGACCTGGCTACTACTCCCAATTTCCTGTTCACAATTGTAAATTTAGGTAAGAAAATGAGAAAAACATCATAAATCCATGTCCAAAAACTTGAGATGACTGCTTACTTGTGAGTGAAGACTTGTTACATTCTTGTATGAACTGCTAAGCATTCGATACAGATTCTGCTAAAAAGAAACAAATCAGAACAGGAAAAACACAAGAAGCAAAATTAGCGCGAAAACATGAGCTGAATTCGACAAGTTCATAATGGTTGCATAGTAATCTAAGCTTACCTGAATTTTTTGTTGAAGGAGCGTGATGTGACTGGAAGCCTCTTGAAGAACTGAGGCAGTGTCAGTCTGCAACGAGTTCACTGTTAAAGCCCAATGTAATTCGGATTTCCTAAATATAATGGGAATCATGTAATGAACTAAAGTGATTTGAATATCTATCACCTTGCCATAAGGGGACACCAGTTTTTGAAGAGCTGTGATTTTGTCACTAAGCTTTTGGCTTTTCCTTACAGGTACTTGCAACTTCTGCCAATCAAAAGCTTTAAAAGCTTAATATGAGCATAAATTTACAAATAAGTTTATCTTTAAGATATGCACTATAATTTGATTAGTTGGTACTAGTTATTAACACACCCTATTGTCTTGTGTTTCCCTTGATGCCTCTTGCATTTGTGTATGCCATTGCTGTTGAGAATTTGTCACTTTGCTTCTCTTCCTTTTGTTCCCTTCGTTTGAAGCTGTTCTGTCACCATCAAAACAACCATGGCCAGTTTTGGGTAGGATGTCATTGGCCTCAATTATTGGGCGCTTCCTTGCATTTTCTATGACCTGAAAATCCTTCAAGGAGAGTTAGAAGGACAATACATGAAAAAATATCTCTGTCACAATGTAAAAATTGCCATAGATTAACAACTAACAATCATTTAATTAGTTTGAAGTGACTTAAAAATAGTAAATAGTGGATCTAAGTACAATTACTCTAATATGGGAACAGAATTACTAATTAATCTTACTTCAAGTTGGGGAGCTGAGATATTCTTTTCCAGCAACATTGGCTGCTGAGAAATGCCATGGTCATATCCGAATGCCTCATTTGAATAATCTGCTGCATATTAACAAGCCAACAAGGTAATTAACCCAAATTTATTCAACTTTTAAGAGTTCACTAGCTTACAAAGGGTAGGAGACAAAGAACAAGAGGAACTTGGTAGAAATTAGGCAAAGAAGAGAAACGTTGTTGATAAGAAACATGAGCATATCAGATGGAAAGGGAAATGCACCAAACCTGGTTGATAGGTAAAGAGGGATGACTGATCAAGAGGAAGAGAAAAGTCACCAGCAACTGTGCTATGGTTGGCACTTTCTACTGCTTTGGACCCAATGCAGAAGCCACTGTCATAGTGCCATATCCCATATTACATTGTTTAACTTGAATTGTCATTACTACACTGACATAGTGAGAGGATCCAACTTATTTTGGACCCCAAATAATTGAAACTTGAACTATTCCCAGGAAAAACGAAAAAGAAAAACCATGAAGAAGGGAGCTAATGAAGCTTAGAGTGCTTACATTTTTCTGTTCATGTTCATTTGAGCATCCCAATTTGACATCTGAAAATCAGAGTTTCCTGAAGAAATTGTGAAAATTGATGCAAACAATAGTCACTCACTTAGAAAGCATAAGCTTCTCATCACTAATAGGACTAATGAAGCTATGTAATGATCATTACCAAAGTTGTAAAGATGGGAAGGAAGAAGAGCGTTGTTCATGGAATCCGATCGACTACTCTCCGGCGAGAAGAGCATAGAGATCGATTACAATCCCACTTTTTGAGCCTTGAATTTCTCTGATCGGAGTACTACTTCTGAAAACAAACTTATCAAAACGCTTACATGTGATTGGTGATCGAGTTCATATAGCAAAAATTGCACAATGCATGCATATAGATTATGAAAAGTTGAAAATTCACTGATTCCTGACCTCAAATCTCCAAAACAGATCGATTAGCTAGTTTCTCTCGCTGGAGAACCGATGAAATTAGCTAGTTAAGAAGGAGATAGGTGAGAACTTAAATACACAGCTGGAGGTTTATTTTTGTAGTATGGATGTGACAAAAAGAGGGTTTGAGTGTCACAGATGCTATTTTCCTTTGAAGGCAAAAGGTTGTGAGCACAAGGCATCTTATATACAATTAGTAGTAATGCATGGGAGGAATATGATACGTCCAAATGACTCACAACTCTTAATTATAATGGTATGGGACGGCCTTAGGCCTCTCTCTCTCTCTCCCCCTTTGCTTACGATCATTATCAATTTGACTTGCTTTGAATTCTTTACAAAAATTGGATGGAAAGTGAGCGGTTATTTTTGTGTTTGATTATAGAAATGACGCTGCGCATAGTCAAAGGTAAGCGTAATTGTATAAACTGGCTGTGTAGAAAACAATAGGATCATGATGGAAATTGAATTGATGCATTGTTTGACTCGGTTTCTTTGCACTATTTTTAACTCGGTCAACTCGTGAGCATCATCCCCAGAGTCGAGATCGATCGATTTGGATTGTTTTCGTAGTTACATGTTTACTAGCGTGAAGCTCTTGAAATTATTGTCAAAATAAAATAATAACAATAACTCCTTTGATGTAATATCGATCACTAAATCGAGGAGGTGAAAGTAAACAACAAAGTGTCGCCGGTTTATGCATGTTTCTAGTTTTATTAATGAAATTGAGCGTGGAGATGAGCTTCGAGCTTATAACCGGAACAAAACTCTTTGAAAAAAATAAAATAAAAATCCAACACTAAGATTAATTGTGAATGCAAGCAATTGATCGAGTGCTCGTTTTTTTTTCTTTTCGATAAGAAGAAATTTATTTGTTGTAATCTAAAATTAGGGTGTCAAGTCCAAAGAAATAAAAGAGTAAAAGATGCATGAATCGGGAAAAACGTAGTCCAATTTTGCATGGTCATTGCAAGCTGCTTTTGACATTTTTGATAGCTAAGCAATCAGTTCATATTCTTACAAGAAAAGAAACTGAACCAATCGCAAAAGTGTTTGCAATTTTCATTGTCTTCCGCACGAACACGTTTCAGAAACCTCAATTTGATCTTCAGCCAATAATTGGCACAGCCTAGCTAGCTATATATATGGGATCTATATATGTATAGTTTCTAATAGGTAATGACGTTTGGTACTATGGTACGTACCATCACTATTTTTGGAGTCTAAATTATTGAGCTCATACCTTTTCGATCAGTTTTCCTTGGTGCTAATTTCTTCGATCATTGATATTTTTTTTGTCTCTGGGTAATACTTTGTCCAAGAGTTATACGTTTTAGTAGACTAACTGAATAGACCAATCCCAGCATCTATGAATACATGGTTGGAATTACGTCATCATGCAAGAGCTGGCTTCATTTATATATATATATATATATATATATATATATATATCGGTCCTTTTCGAATACGGAGGTCCGCACCGTGCGGATTTGGATTTTCCGGCCACTTCCCGGCCGAATTTGGGTAAACTTCCTTCTAGACATATGTACATACATCTGTGTAGATCATTTGTCTAGAAGAAACTTTTGGCTAATTCGATCTCTAAGGCCCTCAAAATCGCGTTTCAAAAAAACTGGACATAAATCGGACCGGTTTATGTCCAGTTTTTTTGAAACGCGATTTTGAGGGCCTTAGAGATCGAATTAGCCAAAAGTTTCTTCTAAACAAATGATCTACACAGGTGTATGTACATATGTCTAGAAGGAAGTTTACCCAAATTCGGCCGGGAAGTTGCCGGAAAAGCCGAATCCGGCCGTATTCGAAAAGGCCTGTATATATATATATATATATATATCATTATGCTTAGAAAACGTACAAACAAGGCACTAGGAAACAATGCAAGGTGAGGTTCATTATTTCGATCTCCATGTACGTTGTCATGTATCATTTAGACCTAACAACTTGAAACAAATTTGTTTCGATTTGTTCGTTAAGAACAAATATATCAAGTACGTATGTATCCAAGATAAGAAAACTTGAATCGGAGTTCGCGATCGTATATAGGACCATGAAATTTAATTTTCTCTAACTCACAAGGTAGAAATTAAAGCAAAACAGATATATACCTATTATTGCATGCGCTCTAATTCGATCTCTATGGACTACGTACATGTATTCGAATTAGTCATATATATCACCATGATCAACCTTTGACTAATTAAACAAAGTACAGAAGGTTTGTTATCTCAATTATCTCTGATCTCCATCTCCCTAAAGTTGACTAATCAAGTCAGCCTCTTTGGTGTGTAAACAGTAGTTAATCATCTCCTAGACCATGCACTATAGAAGTGACATGTGGACTGTTTTGTAAGTTGGTTTCCTTTTCAGATAACTAAGAACCTTCTTATGGTCATCCGTCCGTGACTGCAAAACAAAAGAACCTCCATAATATTTGTGGTGTTGTTATGTGAGGGCGAAGAGAATCCGACTAATATATTAAGTAGATAGATGCATGTTGGCTTTGTATATATGTCTTCTTATATATATTGGTATGGGGTTGACCGGCGGGGGCGATAAGAAAATGAAGTTGAACTCGATCGGAATGTCAACTTAGCTTGAGAAGGATAGAGCTTGTCAGCTAGGTCTTGTACTCGATCAATTATAAAGTATATATATGTTTCATCGATCATAGAAGTCATAGCTTTGGATATCAAATTGACAATTTACAGTTCAATGTTTACATGTCAATTTGCACGGTGGACCGGTGGTAAATGGTAATATATGTGTTATGTACATTATGCATATATAATCTTCACATCATGAGTAATGCATATATATTATTACACCCTCTTGCATATAGGACTCATTATAAAAAATAGTTAAATTTCATGTGTAAGATGTCATCGGAAACTATCATCTAGGAGTTAAAAAATTTAGTGCACACATAATATATGAAATATATTATCTCTTACGTATACAAGAAGTTCAAAAGAGTGTAACAAACATTTCCATAATTTCTTACATGCGACATTATAGATTAGCAACGATATAACTCAAATCCTTCTTCAAATCTAGTCAGAGAGTTCTAATTAACAGAAAAACATTCTTAGGGCATGGACAAAAACACTAATCTCAGAATGGGCCTTCAAATTCGGGTCGAACAACCCCCGTTAGTGAGTAAGCCCAATGACTTATCCGATCCACTCTCAAAAGGGCAATTCACATAAAAAAAAGCCCAGCGTTCCCACCAATTATAATGGCTTAGGTTTCCACACTCACACGTTCTCTCTTTTGCTTAAGCCCTAGAAGAAAGAAAACCCTAACTCTCTTCTGAGCCGGCGGCGCCTCTGCTACTACCACTTTGCTCATCTCTCTTTTCTGGTCAGCCCTCATTTTTACTTATCTTCAATGATTTAAATTAATTTCAATTTCTATTCTTTGTAATTTGTTCATATATGGCCGTGTAAATTTTGATTAGTGATTTTTTGTTGAGGCGGAGCTGGGATTTACCTGAGCTTCTGGGTTTGGTGTTTTGGGAATTTAGAGAAGATATGGACCCAAAGTTTTGATTTTTAGTATGTAAATCTATTGGATCTTTGATTTGATTAAAATGATGTGGCTGTAGTTGAAGTGTGGATTTACAGGGTATCAAATTTGGATTTGATTTCGTTGTTTAATGTGGGTTATTATTGTAGGATGAGATTGTTTTGGAACTGGGTTCGAGTTAATTTGAACTAGTGAGAAACCTAGAATTAGGTGTAGACTTGTTTCACTGCTATGTGTTTTAACTCGTAGTAATGTTGGCTCTTGTGTAAAGTTTCGCTGGATTGTTAGATTAGATAGTGAGATACGGATACATTGATGGAGCAGGTCTTAGATTAAATTTTGTGTGGTTTATCGTTGCCAAGTTTGTGAACTAAAGCCCGGATGTTTTGGTGATGTGCAGAAGCAAAAATGGTGAGGATTAGTGTGTTGAATGATGCTCTTAAGAGCATGTACAATGCTGAGAAGCGCGGTAAGCGTCAGGTGATGATCAGGCCGTCATCCAAAGTGATCATCAAGTTTCTTATTGTGATGCAGAAGCATGGTAAGTATCTAATTCTTCACCTGAGTTCTCTACTTTTTCCTAGAGTGTTTAAATTGTTTAAATTATTTATGAATGAATGGATATTAATGATTTTGGTTTTCTGCATCAGGATACATTGGTGAGTTCGAGTATGTTGATGACCACAGGTCTGGTAAAATTGTGGTCGAGCTGAATGGAAGACTTAACAAATGTGGGGTGATCAGTCCTCGTTTTGATGTTGGTGTTAAGGAGATTGAGGGTTGGACTGCTAGGTTGCTTCCTTCAAGACAGGTTAGATCACCATTTGCAGTTAATATGTAGTCAAAGTCTAATAGTTGCTGTGTTATTTCAAGTGTTTAAACAGGATATGACTTGAGGCTTTGCAAAGAAAACATAGTTAATCCGTAGTTATATATCAATCTGTTTGTGTTATGGTGATTTGAACAATTTCGTGTGATTCTTTGAAATGTGAAACTATGGGTGAGATTGCATATCATGGCCTTGAACAGTTAACTTACTTCATAGCTGGCGTGTTCTCCCTCATTCATCTTCTTCACTGTGCACCAGTCTATAACTAGTTGGCTACTTGTGAATCAATTACTGAGCACACATTTTAGATTACCCTCATCGCACTAGTAACATAACTCAGTTGAGCTCACTACTCTTTGCCCTGTCCGCAGTTTGGATACATTGTGCTCACAACATCTGCTGGCATCATGGATCATGAAGAGGCTAGAAGGAAGAATGTCGGTGGCAAGGTTCTTGGTTTCTTCTACTGAGCAAGCTTTTCATCGAGAGTAGGACCTGGCATTTCTGCTGCCAAGGGGGTTATGGCCGTGCTGGTGTGGAACATCATGGATCGCTTTTATGTTTCAGTTTGTGTTTGTTTTGGATGCTTGGAAATTTCTCTAATGGGGTTTGTTGCTTCATTTATCAGATATTGAGGCTTGTTCATCCACACTATCCGGTGGTTGTGTTAAGTTATTGAATGAAATGCAGATTTGACCCCACATTTGTCAAGAGAACAACACACAGTAGCTAGGTTACAAACCAAAACAAAGATTTCATGTTTGACAGTTTGAGCACAAAGACAAAGTAGTATATAAACCAGAACAGGTTTTATTGGGAGAGAATGCCTAACTAAGCAGGATTAATCTCCATAAAAAGGACATATAATAGAACAAGTTTAACATTGAGAGAGACACAGAAAGCAAAAGCTTCTGGCCTTGTGGGAGAGACTGCCAAAGATCGTAGTTGCCCTACCGTTGTTGGACACCAAATACCATTCAATTCATAACTTAAACTTCATTGAGCTTCTTATCTGCCGTCACCATCTTTGTTAGCAGCAGCAGCTGGTCACGCTCAGCTGCACCACCAATGTTGTCTCCGCCACGACTCTCGAACTCAAACTCCATGGAGGAAGCTACAAAGCTCGAGATCGCAGAGAGCTCCCAGGATTTTGTGTGTGTGTGTGTGAGAGAGAGAGAGAGAGAGAGAGAGAGAGAGAGAGAGAGAAGTGTCGGAAATGTGACAAACAAACTCGAGCATGTCTGTGACGTTTTTGTAGGTAAAGGGTAAGTGCGCAGAGGATCTTCTCCGTATATACTCCGATCCAGTCTCAACTTTCTTTGGTTTCTTTCCTGTTTTACATCTTGTCTCCTCTAATTTATTTTTATTTTTCTGCTTACGCCGAAGTCTTTTGAGCGTTTAACTCTTCTCTCGTCAGAATGACAACATTATAAGGGCATCTCCAATGGGAGGTGCTAAAAGCTAGATAAATAGTTTTGGTGATAAAATGTCATCTCCAATGGTTGAAATCAGAGATGCTAAACCCTATAAATATAGGTCTGGGTGTTATAAGAAGTGCTAAACTAGATCTTTGTTTAGCACTTGTTCTATACTGATCGGAGTGGGTCCCAGTGACAAAGGAGAGAGGAAATGTGACTTTAAACAAGGATTTTTTGAAAATATAGGACTTTACCATTGAAAATGATTGAAGTCCTAAATGAAAAGTCCTAAATTGAAGTCCTAAATATAGGTATAGGACTCCATATAGGATTTCACCATTGGAGATGCCCTAAGGTCCTTTACTCTAGACTGTACTTATAATATGTAAAACAGAAATGTGAGATACACGTCAAAATTTAAGTCGTATTTAATTTAGATAAATAATACATGAGAAAAATTACGTTGTTATTTTACATATTTGTGTTAATACAAAACTGATTTGTATAGTTCGATTATTGATGCCATGGGTTAAAATTAAGTCATTTTTGTACTTATCTTTTCGAATTACAAATTTAGATAATCTATACTTTTTGTATTTATTTATTTATTGTCTCAAAAATATTTAGAGCAAATATAAACGAGCAGTGATTCTCTGCAGCCGAGTTTACTTCCCCACTGAGAGTAACACACCGTATATAAACCAGAGAGAGCCAAAGAGGTCGTCACGAACTCGAAGTCTCTTCTCTTCCCATATATATTGGATCGTTTTCTGAATATCGCCGACCAATTTCTAAAGCCTTAACACCGAAAACGTAACTGGGTCTCTAACTTTGATCTCATACATTGTCTTTTACAACGTTGTCGAAATCAAATTAAAAACATAACCTTTGGTTTTTTCCATGTTTGGTTTGCAGAGAGATTGAGGGTGGTTGGATTTTGCATTATTGGGTTTGGTGATATAATCAAAATCAAAAACAATGGCTGCGCCACCAAGAGGTCGTGCTGATTACGATTACCTCATCAAGTTGCTTCTCATTGGCGACAGTGGTTAGTTTTAAAAAGCTGTAATCTTTTCTTGAAACGACAACATGGGAGTTTGTGACATTTAAGATCTTCTTGTTTAGTTTGTGTTACTGTCGGACATTGTGCTTGTTATTAAAGATAGTTTCTTGTTTGAAAGTGTTGGGCTTTGTAGGTTTGGTATGTGTAGTTGTACTTTTGATTTATATGATGTAGCAAATGGAATGTGATGATTGAGTTGAATGAATATGGGTTCAGATGCTTCTGTGTTGTAATATGTGAACTACCGCCTAGATTCTGGTTCCGAATGATTGACTGATATTTAAGCCTAAATTCAGGTGTTGGGAAGAGTTGCCTGCTGTTACGATTCTCCGATGGCTCCTTCACAACCAGTTTCATTACTACTATTGGGTTTGTGCTCTTAGAAACTATGGACATTTTGTATTCAGAAACTCGTTTATCAATGGAGAGCCTTATTTAACATGTCTTGTGTGATGCTTTTTCCTTGACAGAATTGACTTCAAGATCAGAACCATTGAGCTCGATCAAAAACGGATTAAGTTGCAAATCTGGGATACAGCTGGTCAGGAAAGATTCCGAACAATCACAACAGGTATGTGTTTGGGATTTTACAAGCTATCTCGCTGTCTGAAAACCCAAAATTTTAGTATCAAGGTTATAGAAGTTTGTTTTTACTGAGATACTTTGGCATCTTTTGGAGAAATTTGATTAAATTGTTTCCTTATAATAGTCGTTCAGGACTTGTTTCATGTATGTTTTTTATAATGTGCAGCTTACTATCGAGGAGCAATGGGTATTTTGTTGGTTTATGATGTATCTGATGAGGCGTCTTTCAACAGTAACTTCTCATATTCCCATACCTAGCATATGAACTTTGGATAGCCTGTACCTTTTTACTTCCATTTGTTTTCTAGTTTAATGGTCTTACTTGTACCACTCCATAACTATCCTTTTATTTACAGACATAAGGAACTGGATTCGTAACATTGAACAACATGCTTCTGTCAATGTTAACAAGATACTGGTGGGAAACAAGGCTGATATGGATGAAAGCAAAAGGGTGTGTAACTTGCATTGTCTCACTTAACAAAAACAATCTTATTCCTTTTCTAACATAGTGCCTTAAAAGAGTCAGATACTATGAGTTTAGATCTCTGCTTTATCTGAGATGAGGATGCTAACTTGCTCACTTGTATTGTTTGTTGTATACACGCACTTGTAGTGCTTTATTAATGGTATTCTCTATTCTGGTAGGCTGTGCCTACATCTAAAGGTCAAGCTCTTGCAGATGAGTATGGTATCAAGTTCTTTGAAACTGTAAGTAGTGATCGATGGCATTGATTTTATGGTGGACATTAGGTATTGGAATTTGTTTATTTAGACAGAATGTTCTGATTATGCAGAGTGCAAAGACAAACTTAAACGTGGAGGAGGTTTTCTTTTCAATAGCCCTGGATATCAAGCAGAGACTCGCAGAATCTGATTCCAGGGGCACTGAGGTGGTGTCTTTATTTCCTATTAACAAAAATATTTGAACTTTTGTTTCTCTTTTCAAAATCAGTAGTTCTATGCCATCCAAATTGGCATAGAAGTGATAGAACTAATGGTTTTGAACAAGTGTTCTGTGCCTTCCAACTGTTCTGTCCATTTTGTACAACTGTTGACTAAAATTTTGATAGACTCGTTTTTGTGTAATGTTTCAGCCTCAAGCACTACAGATGAACGAACTAGAGAACGAAGGTAACGGTCAAGCTGCACAAAAGTCATCATGCTGTGTTTAGTACAATGAAGGAAAGGTTGCACTGAGTTGGGTTTAGGGTGAAAACGCGACTACTTTATGGTGCGCGGCTCTGTCTGTTCGAAGTCTCAGTTACCAGGGATTAGTATTAAAAAGTAGTTTTTGAATTGTTCTTCTCTCATTGTGAAAATTAGCACAAAAATTTCTACCCTCTGTGGTCATTACCTTATGCACTGATGTAGATAGATAATCAGGCTTTGGTTCTTTGCCAGGAAAAGGCTTTGGTTTTTTTCCTTTCCTAATTCAAGTAGACCAATCAACCTATTTTACTGCTGATCACACTGACATGGTCATTTTATTGGTGTGTGATCACTGATCAGTGATTCATAGATATTTACTTACTACTAAATAATCACAAGAATGATGATCTATATAGTATATTACCCATTACCATATTGTGAGAAGAAATCACAGTACAGTTAGTCAAATCTACTTCAACACCTTTTGATAGTCTAGTGTCTCAAATTTGTCTTAAGATTTGTAATCAAAGCTCACTGAGTGTCTGTGTTCTTTGCTCTCTGTAACTCATTCTGGGATTCACACACGTATTTGTAGCCATGTCTAACGCAAACACATCTATTATTATCTGATAATGAGAAATCAGAACAGTAGCCCGTTCAACCCTAGAGACTAGGACTGAGGACTTGGCCTATTTATCCAACACATAAACCAATTCTCTTACAGAAAAAAAAAACAAATTTTCCTGTTATAAATCAACAAATAAAGAAAGAAAATTAAATAATTCTCAAGTTCAACCTAGCTTCTCTATAGTGTTAACAGCTAGAAATGCCACATGGGTTTTGGTCTAGGAGAAAAATGGAAGGGTTGGTTTTGAACTCAGAGATTTTGAAGCCGAGGAGTTAGAAAGGTATGCTTTTGTGGATAAAGACAGAACTTTTCAGTGCTCCCTATAAAATAGATCGGCTGTTTTTACTGGATCACTGTGTAAAAGTAAAAAGAGAAGTGGCGAGTTATAAGGAGGAACTCGGCTTACCGTAGTCAGTTACAGGTACTACATAGCCTTCTCAATGTGTTAGCTTATGAATGTGCAAAACTCAAAGGTAGTTTACGATTCAAGGTTTGTTCTTTGTGTGTGTTGATATATATATTTCTGGTTTTTATAGGGTTGAAGTTTGAAGCTTTTTTTGGGTTGAGTTTGGTTAGAAACTTAGAATATGAGGTGGTTTAGAGCAGGGTTTAGTGTGGCAAAGTTTGCCATTAGGAGATCAATATCAATATCAAACAGGGTTGATCACCATTGCACAACCTTCGATACTAGCACACTACCTCATTGTGCAAGTATTCGAAAGCAGAAGCCGGGGCACCGGCGGTGCCGCTTTCTAGGCTCTCTGATAACTTCCTTGATGGAAGCAATAGTGTTTATTTGGAGGAGCTTCAGAGGGCATGGGAGGCTGACCCTAGCAGTGTCGATGAGTCGTGGGACAATTTCTTTAGGAACTTTGTGGGACATGCCTCTAGCTCCCCCGGAGTTTTGGGGCAGACCATTCAGGAGAGTATGAGTTTGTTGTTGCTTGTTAGGGCTTACCAGGTTAATGGTCATATGAAAGCAAAGTTGGACCCTTTGGGGTTGCAGAAGAGGAAGATCCCAGATGAGTTGGACACTGCTTTACATGGCTTCACTGAGGCTGATCTTGATAGGGAGTTTTTCATAGGGGTTTGGAGTGTATCAGGGTTTCTAGCCGAGAATCGGCCAGTGCAGACCCTTAGGGAGATATTGACTAGGCTAGAACAGGCATACTGTGGGAGCAGGTGCAATTGGTTAAGAGAGAAGATTGAGACACCATCAGTGACACAGTACAATGTGGAGCGGAAAAAGGTGTTTCTTGACAGGCTTAAATGGAGTACCCAGTTTGAGAACTTCTTGGCGACTAAGTGGAAGACAGCAAAGAGGTTCGGGTTAGAGGGTTGCGAAACTCTCATTCCGAGGATGAAGGAGATGTTTGATAGGGCAGGATCTTGGGGTTGAGAGCATTGTTATAGGGATGCCTCATAGGGGAAGACTGAATGTGTTGGGGAATGTGGTACGGAAGCCTTTGCATCAGATATTCAGCGAGTTTAGTGGTGGACCGAAGCCTGTGGAGGAAGGAGGGCTGTACACCGGGACTGGTGATGTTAAGTATCACTTGGGAACTTCCTATGATCGACCAACTAGAGGCGGGAAGAGGCTTCATCTCTCTTTGGTTGCTAATCCGAATCACTTGGAAGCTGTGGATCCAGTTGTGCTTGGCAAAACTAGAGGGAAGCAATATTATTCAAATAATGTGGACAGGACCAAGAACATGGCGGTTTTGATTCATGGAGATGGTAGCTTTGCCGGACAAGGCGTGGTCTACGAGGCTTTCCATTTTAGTGCTTTTCCTAACTACACTACTGGTGGGACTATACACTTTGTGGTGAACAACCAAGTTGCCTTTACGACTGATCCAATGTCTGGCAGGTCTTCGGAGTATTGCACTGATGTTGCTAAGGCCTTGAGTGCACCTATTTTCCATGTAAATGCTGATGACATAGAGGCAGTTGTCAATGTTTGTCAACTTGCAGCTGAGTGGCGTCAGACATTCCATTCTGATGTGGTCATTGATTTGGTGTGCTATCGTCGATATGGGCATAATGAGTTGGATGAGCCATCATTTACACAGCCTAAAATGTATAAGGTACTGTCTGAAGCTCACTCTATTGCTCTTGTTATTTATTATCCATGAGATTATGAGTACTGTACTGTAGCTCTTGTGATTGTTATAGAAGACTTCTGACGCTCTTGTTTCACTTAATTTGGTGATCATAGGTTATTGGAAATCATCCCAACTCATTAACAGTTTACAAGAACCAACTTCTAGAATCTGGACAAGTGACCCAAGAAGATATTGAGAGGATAGAAAACAAGGTCAGTACTATTCTGAATGAAGAGTTCATAGCCAGCAAATATTATGTTCCTCAGCGAAGGGACTGGCTTGCATCTCATTGGTCTGGATTCAAGTCACCTGAACAACTTTCTCGTATCCGAAATACTGGGTACGTATAGGACTTTTTGTCTATCATTTTCAGTTATACAATGATGTCATTATTTGTGTTTTGAGAAACTTCATTTGCTCTCATTCAGGGTACAACCAGAGATTTTTAAGAATGTAGGGAAAGCAATCACAACCCTGCCAGAGAATTTTAATCCTCATAGATTAGTAAAGAAGACTTATGGAGACCGCGCGAAAATGATTGAGACCGGTGAAGGCATTGATTGAGCAGTTGCAGAAGCACTTGCCTTTGGTACACTGCTCGCAGAAGGTAACCATGTTCGACTGAGTGGTCAGGATGTCGAAAGGGGTACATTTAGTCATCGACATGCTGTACTCCATGATCAGGAAACAGGAGAAAAGTACAGCCCTTTGGACCATGTCATTGCCAACCAAGATGAGGAAATGTTTACAGTTAGCAATAGGTAATGAGTGGGTACTTTCTTTTGCATTTTCTTCTTCCAACTGTCATCAATGTGTTACCTAGAATAGATCATATTTCTGTTAGTTTCTGGATCACACACCTCGGAGAGACTACACTGATGACTAAGTTAATTTGGAATTAGCCATTGGAATTCTCTCTTTCTAAAAAGATAGATGCTTTTGTAATACTAATGATAAGAGAGACTTTGGAAGGCTAGGTTCACATGAAAATTGGTGACTCTGCATGAGCTGTTTGTGATTGTGTATGCAGCTCACTTTCGGAGTTTGGTGTTCTTGGATTTGAGTTGGGTTACTCGATAGAGAATCCGAACTCTTACGTGATTTGGGAAGCTCAGTTTGGTGATTTCGCCAATGGGGCTCAAGTTATATTTGATCAGTTTCTGAGCAGCCGGGGAGTCAAAATGGCTTCGCCAAACTGGCCTTGTTTTGCTGCTTCCACATGGTTACGATGGTCAGGGACTTGAACATTCAAGTGCAAGATTGGAGCGTTTCCTTCAGGTAATCCATATTTTCCTTTGTCCTTTCCCTCTTTGTACTAATGTTTGGCATAGATCTCATATAACAGAAGCAGTGGCTTCATCCAATACAAGTTTATATGAATGCCATGACAGATGAGTGATGACAACCCCTTTGTCATACCTGAGATGGACCCGACAGTTACGAAGCAAATTCAGGAGCGCAATTGGCAGGTTGTAAATGTGACAACTCCTGCCAATTATTTCCACGTCCTGCGTCGTCAGGTGAGATCGCAGAAACTATTTCCTTTGAAGGCTATTGTTCAGCATTGGAAAAGTTTCTGGATGTTCTTATGTTTTTTTCTTTTGGCTCATTACTTAGATAAACAGGGAGTTCCGCAAGCCTCTTGTTGTGATGGCTCCTAAAAACTTGCTTCGGTACAAGGAATGCAAATCAAATTTATCCGAGTTTGATGATGTTGAAGGTCACCCAGGTTTTGACAAGCAGGGAACCAAATTCAAGCGCCTTATAAAGGATCAGAATGATCACTCTGATCTAGAGGAGGGTATTCGAGGACTTGTTGTTTGCTCGGGGAAGGAATGTATCTATGCAACTCTCCCCGCTTATGGGACTATATGAATACCATATTTTCATATGTATATGCCATGGTGAAGAGAATAGAACCTGGCAGAAATTGATCATATCTGTGATGACTTGTTTTGTATTCTCATTTTCTCCTTGGATACAGATTTACTACGAGCTTGATGAAGAGAGAAGACAGAGTAATGCGAAGGATGTAGCCATATGTAGAGTGGAACAGCTTTGCCCCTTGCCGTATGACCTCATCCAGCGAGAGCTGAAGAGATATCCTAGCGAGTACTTTTAAGTTTTAACCAAGACAAGTATGGAGGTTCTTGGAAGTAACTAGGTGGAGGCCCGCGCCTGAACCAAGATGATGTGAAAAATTGTTTGTAGTTAAAGACCCAGAGCTTATGCCATTTTACTAATTTTCGGTACATAACTAACATTGTTATATACCGTGTGCATAGCTGGATTTAACATCTTTAATTCAGCCAAACAAATCAACCGTGTGCATAGCTGGATTTACATTGCACATTTTTGCCTCCCTAATTGAATACTTGTGTGAAAATAAAGAAAACAAACAGATCAAAGATGAAAAATATTCATGCTAGCAGACACAACAAAAAGATATATCTAAATACACTATTTTTAACAAAAGAAAATGTGCTGCAAGTAATTAGAATGAATAAGATTATTTAAACTTTAAACTAAGAAATACTACTGTCCAACCTGTAACTCAAAAAAGTGATATCAGTTTACCTTCTCATCCACCAAGAGATAATAGAGGCCTTCATATTCCGTACTCTCAAACCGCCTCGGTCTCCATTGTAGCGAAACATTTGCCCAAAGAGTCATGCCAATCGTGAACGCTTTAATGTCCTTAATCAACTTCGTCATCTTTGATCCACCTAGGAATAAGAGAAAAATCATAAAAAATACCAACATGAAAAATAATGAACACATACAAAAAGAGTCCACGATACAGGAACAATATTAGGATTTTTGTCAAATTAAGAAACAAAACTGAGATCTATATCAAAAAAATGTAAATAAGCAGGAATGGATCTTAGTGAAACACAGTAAGAAAAAGAATGAGTATGTGAGATTATGAAGACAACCATAATGATAGAAGGAAGTATGCAAAGTGCAGAACAATGTACGTAACTAACCAACTAAACATCATAACTACATGTCTACACCATCTCCAATTACAGTCATGCTTGGGCATCATATTTGGCTAGGATTGAAAAATCACCCAAACCAGCAAAAGAAGACCCTTCTTAGAGAACTTAATCATCATTCTTCTATAAATAATGCAAAGTAATATTTATGTATGTTTTGAACAACCAACTTCAGGAAAACAAAGGTCTACTCTTTACTCAAGTTGCCAAAGAAGATCAAGCCCCAGTTGATTGATTGATTCTTCTTTTTTATTAGATTTTCCGAATTCTTGAATTCAATTTTGACATAAAAGAAAGAGAAGCTTAAAAATCAATGTTACTTTTCTGTGAAATTGTATACCCACAAAAAAGCTGTTAGACCCCAAAATCTCTGGTACTTCATTTCATGGCACATAAAATCTATTCAATAGTCAATACTGACTAAGCTTTAAACAACATCAATTTCATTCATAAACAGTACACATAAGAACACAGACAGCCACATAAAATCAAATCACCTGCGATACAGTTCTCCGTGCAAGATCAAATCGAACTAACCTATGCAATTTAATCCTCCTTATACAAAATAGCTCCTGAAATTAAATGAAAAGCAAATCAATGACAAATAACTAAGTATATTCACTTCTAGGTGAGCATCACCATAACAATCTCATGTTATCAAACCAAGGGCATCAATATTCAACATATTGACCTCAGAAATTAACTCATTTAACCCATCACAACAATAGATATGCTTGAAGTTTCATATCAGTAACATTCACATACATCTACTCCATGAACAGGGAAAAAGGCAAAAATATGAGACATTCACTGGGAACATCTTTTCTGTCATTGATTGCACATTAGAAACGACTCTTTTTCTTGCAACTTACCTTTTATACACAGCCACATCACCTCTATCTAAACCATAGGTGACATGATCGGAGGTAACATCATCCATCCTTGAATTGGGCGAACAGTTCCTCCACGATCAGTTGATCAAGGCTTTTCAGGATCTTTTAGTAAGGAATTTGGTGCAGCGCAAGTTGCGAAATCTAGATGAATCATTACAATTGATTTGATTGGAAACAGAACAGATTGATCTAGGATGGCTTGGTTCAGAACGAACTGAAGGTGTGAGTGCATGATTGAACCGGACTGTGAAATGAGTTATTTGGAATGAACTGAGTATTCTGAAAAGGATAAGAACCAAAACGTGGTGATTTTTTTCTTCCATATATTCAAATGTAGTGGTCTGACAGAGAAGAACGTGGACTAAATAGTGAAAATAAAGCTCTGAATATGTCTTAAGCTTTGTAATATCTAAATATGAAAAGTGTGTATCAAACTATCCCTAGATATGGCCAAATTTATTTTCTTATAAATTAGTCATATATACAAAGTGTCAAATACATTGTATGTATATATAGCAAAAATAGATTTAAAAAATGATGCTATGTATAGAAAAAGATATATGCAAAGTATTTTAAATTCCTATTATATATTTCGTAAAACATCTTTGTAAACTATATTCTTTGTATAATTATAGGGTATGTCATTACCATTGTTTATAATAATCTTAAGACCATTTTTTGATGTGACTCTTGATAATGCAACATATAATTGTCCATGGCTAAAAACAGGCTCAGTTAAAAATATGCCGACTTGATTTAATGATTGACCTTGGCTTTTATTAATTGTCATTGCATAGCACGCTCTGAGAGGAAATTTACGTCTCTTAAAAGTAAACGGCCATTTTGTTTCATTTGCAATCATAACAATCCTAGGAATATAAACCTTTTCTCCAATATGAGTTCCCGTCAATATTTTTGCTTCAATCAATTTTTCGAACATTTTCATTACAATTAAGCGCGTTCCATTGCATAGGCCTCTTATTTGATTCAAATTTATTAATAACATAATTGGCATTCCGATCTTCAAAATAAGTTCATGTGTCGGTATGCCACTGAATTCAAGTTTATTTAAAAATTCTACAGGGTATAAAAGATTGTTACTATCATAAGATCCTGAGTTGAATGAAATAGAATCAGAGCTAAAATATGTTCTTTTATCACCTGGCAATAAATCAATTGCATATCTATTAATCTCGTCAGCAATTAAATTTTTAGGTGTCACAATAGCACGCTCTCTCAAATAATTGGTATCACTGTATTTATCATTAAAATTTGGATAAGTAGCTGTAAATATCGATTCTATTGGAGAAATAGTTGAATCTGTGAGCAAATCATCGGGAATCTTAATCCAAGATGCATCAGGATCATTGGTGACAAAATGTGACGGTAATTGACCCTCTCCTATTTGTAATATCCATTCCGCAAAATCTTTGATTTCATTTATTTCAGCAATAGTTAAATTAGCTGATGTCAATCGCATGTTTTCTGTTAAATGAAATACTGTTAAGGAAGGCCATAAATATGAATTATTTAACGTAGATTCAATGATCTGTTCTTTGGTTCCTCCTTGTATAACCGGTAAAGTTTGTCTGAAATCTCCACCAAACAAAATTGATTTGCCTCCAAATGGTATATATTTTTTTGGATCATCAGAATTTTTTGACATAATATCACGTAAGTTCTTATCTAAAGATTCAATACAACATTTATTGCACATAGGAGCTTCATCCCAAATGATTAATTCTGCTTTCTCAATTAAATAGGCAAGATTGGTCTTTTTATTGATCGAACAGGCCAACACTTTTTCCATATTCGGTTTTATCATAAAACGTGAATGAGCTGTTCTACCTTTTGGCAATAATAAAGAAGCAATACCTGAAGAAGCAACGGCTAAAACAATCTTTCCTTCTGATCTTAGTTTAGAAATAATTGTATTCCACAAAAAAGTTTTTCCAGTTCCTCCACAACCATAAACAAAAAATGATTTATGATTTTTTGATTCCACAGCTTCAATCACCTGATCATATATCATTTTTTGACATGAATTTAATTTTGCCACCAACTCTGAATGTGTATATTTGAGCACTTCACAATCAAAATCCAACTCCTCTCTTATCAATTTGTTGTTAAACTCTTGTAGTTGTCGCAATCTTGGCATCGGCAAATTGTGATTTTTTAATGAACTTCCAGACATGCTCAATAAATTTTCGAGTTCATGCAAAGCATTGTTCTTCAAATCATTATCAGACAGAGTAAGATTGGTCATGCTAAATTCCTTTTGCATTTTGTATACAACATCATCAGACATGTTTTTCCAATGTGCATCAAACAAAGATCGTGGGTCAGAAACATTACAAAAAAGAATAATGGTAACAAATAATTGTCTAATTTGATAAGAGGTTCCTGTAAATGATGATTCAACCATTGCCTCCATCCATTCTTTGTCGTCATCTAATAAACCCAAAGCCTGACATGCTTCTTGAAAATTTGGGTACACAATTCCATGAACTGTCCTAATAGAAGTAAAATCGCGACATCCTTTTTGTATATTCAACAACATTCGTAAGTAATATAATTCGCCCGCGAGTGGCGGCACATGCGCGATTCTACCAATAGAGCCCAAAAATTTCCTTCGAATCCATGCTTTTGTTTTTGTATCCCAAACATATTTAGATGGAAATTTTGCATATGTCAATTTACATGTTTTTTTA
Organism: Geum urbanum; assembly: GCA_946800695.1. Classification (NCBI taxonomy): domain Eukaryota; kingdom Viridiplantae; phylum Streptophyta; class Magnoliopsida; order Rosales; family Rosaceae; genus Geum; species Geum urbanum. The sequence continues at coordinate 40,177,259 of OX327017.1, read as the reverse complement.
TCAATAGTATTTGCATCAAACCAAGCAGTCAGCATTGTATGACCATTATTTGGATTATCTACAACTTGATCAAGAGACTGACCTTCATTGAAACATACACTTTGCTGACCAGGTAAATGAATTTTTAGATACTGTACTGCAGGGAATCTGTTATGAATTGAAAATTCAAATAAGCGCCAAACAGATTCATGCGGAGTTAAATATCGGCAATTCAAATAATTTTTGATTTCATCATTTACATTGTCAGCAACCGCCACTCGAGCTCTATCAGGACCTTTATTAATATACTTGAATAAATATTTTATCAACATTGACTGAGAGCACGATTCAACATTTATGTGAGCATTATATCTCAACAACAAAATTGGATTGTATGGAACGACAAAATTATTGCCAATATGAATGTCATTTTTGACTACAAACTTTGAATCATCATCGCGTCTTCTATATTCAGGAGCTTTGATTGCGTGAAACATAGTACCAGATTTGAATGGCTTGGGAAAAGATTTTGTACATGATCCGTCTCGCATACACGGAGATTTGGGATTCAATTGTCCGCAAGGACCATGGATCATAAATTGTCTAACCATTTCAAAAAGATCTGGTTGAGCATTTTTATCTGGTAGTTCTGCTGAAATAATTGAATCAATGTCTGTCGATGAATAACATTTATACGGTCTTTTCAACCAAAATAAGATATGAGCATGAGGCATGCCTCTTTTTTGAAATTCAATTGTACAAACGTGTGCATCGACAGGTCCAAAAAGCTCCCCAGTTTTTACATAAGCAATCATGTCATCCACTTTTATCTTAAAAATTCGAGAAATTATATCTGGTCGATCTTCTGCTCGATATCCAGGTTTTTTCTGAAAATATCTAACAATTTCTGGCCATTTAACATTGCAAGTGAAAGTTATAAACAAATCTGGATTTCCGTAGCATCTACATATTGCCATGGCATCTTGATAATTATTGAGCATATCCCTGGGGCTTCCTGTGTGACTACCTGGAAGAATAATTGTTTTTCCAACATCTGAACATTTTGTGACTCCATCTGAAGAAAGGGTAGTTAATTGATTAAATTGTTCACACCTCATATTTGGCTGATTATTTCTAATATAATCTAACCGATTTTCTTCCACAGTTGCATATGCATCAACCAAATATTGCTGAAACAATCTTCCTCCTTTTAATAAAGTGCTTGAATCGTCTTTTCTATCATGCACTTGATAACAAACAAATTTTACCATTGTCAACTTTGTTTTTTTCTTTTTCTGTTTCCATCCAACAACTCGCAGTGGTGTATTTATTTCAAACCCATTCTCTCCATATGGAAAAAGCAGGGGATATTGTAAGGCCATCAATTTTAGATGTATCTTTGAGATTCGTTTAAAATTTCCAGATCTTGATCGAATAATAATATCTCTATTATAATCAAACTCTCCAATGTCACCAACGATCAAACCACCAATTTCAGAAGCAGATGGCATTTCATATTGTTTACTATCAATTGCTTGACGATCCAGGATATTCATATTAAGATTAGGCAATGATTCATTCTCAAATTCATCTCGAACGGATCGAAATTTCTTCGCTAGTTCATTTACCTCATCAAGCATATTGGCCAATTTTTCAACAATAATGGGATCAAGTTTTTTATTGGCGTTATTTGGATCGATCGCATTAATACGATTTAAAACTTCATTACCCGTATCATACACATATAATTGGGCATATCTAGGATATTCATTTTCAGAAGGCAACATAGATCCCATTTTATGATGTACTTGTCCAGATATTTTAAACACATAAGGACCAGGGGTATTGTTGATATTGTGATCAATTTTTGCACCCATGGAAGTAAAAGCAAACATAGAATTGTAAACTCGAATATTTTCACGAAATGTTTTACTTTGATGACCATTATTTGGATTCAATAATTGTTCTAAAAATTCAGGTGTCGGCAAAGAATATGGAAGTCGTACCTCTCCTTTTGCACAACATGCGGTGTAAACCAATTATTCTCTATCCTTTTTTTTCAATGCCTCATCTGACCAAAAGAAAGCATTACATTGACTACACATGTTGTCATCATCGCCCGAGTCATTGTACGTAGTGACCACACCTAAGCGACAGATCATTAAAAAAGATATTTAGAAAATGATAGATTTCCATTAATCAAGCAAACATTATGAATAACATCATTTACCTTGGCGCTTTCTTTGGTAGGATGATTGACCAAAAATAGATGAATCCATAATCACATTTCCGATAAGACAAAAATGCACCGTTACTTATACACAAACTATTGTATAACCATTGTAATATGTAAAGCATTTATACATGTGCATAACTACCTAACACATTTTCATTTTCATTTTCATCATCAACATCTTCATCACTCCCAGCTACAATTGATGGTTCTACTACGTCACTGGAATCCATGATTACATTTCCTATGAGGCAAAAGCAACATTGTCAGTTTGATTCAAATAGATTCCGCAACAAATAGGCCATGTAATAAACCACCACACCTACAATACCTGGTATAATTTCATCAGCATCTTCATCATCGGTGTTGTCCAGTGACCCTGTCTCTAAATCATGGGACGGTGGACATTCTTGAGAAGCAGCTTCAAATAAGCATTGTCTTTTATTGAAAGAAGGTTTTGCCTGATCTAACCCCATCCCGCTGTTGACACAACTATAATCTCTTTTTCGTACCATATCTAGAATACCAATTTCAGCATCCAAAACAAATTCCAAACATCAATAGACTGCTGCACAACAATGACAAACCCTAAACCCAAATTCAACTTTTAAAACTGCAGTTACAAATCTTATTTCTAATCGACACAATTACTTGATTGAGAACCACATAGTTGCCTAAACTCATTTGCCTAAACAAAATAGAGTCAACCCAACCAAATCAAATTCCATCACATTTCAAGACAAATCAATTCACATTTTTTTTTTCTCAAGTACAAAATAAGAAGTCTATCTCCTATAAAGAATCGACAATTCAACAATATCATTTTACCGAAATACTATAAGATTGACCTAAATAATGGCACAATAATTTCTACTATTTAATAAGCTATTATATGTGTATAGCACCATAAATAACTCGCTAAAAATCATAGCAAAACAAAGTTTTAATTTCTAAAACCACAAAATAATGCTAATATTGGCCATCTAATAATTAAAAGAAAGGAAAAAAAATACCACATCAACATTATTTTAGGCATTAATATTAGCTACATTCAAAATAGGAGATGACTATCCATTATGTATCGCACCTGAGATAAGTTGATGCAGATCTTCATCATTGTTACTATTGTGTGGTGTTGTCTTCATCTCATGGCATCCTAAAGATTGTCCAGAAGTAGCACTGAAAAAGCGTTGTCTTTTGCTTCGAGACCTTTTGTCTCGAGAGGTTGTTGCAATATGCCCTAATAGTTCCACCGACTCTTTTTTGGAGCACATACCTATAAAACATATTCAAATATGTCCATCAGAACTATTTATATATAATATATTTTAAAGGCTCACACAATCTCCACATGATATGTTTATATATATACAGGAAGAATTAATGAAGTGTTGGTCAACACCCAACAATACATAAACAGAATAACATAACAATGTTAGGAAGAAAGATTGTAAGAAAGCAGCCTATTATTGTGAATTACTAACAATTCAACAATATCGTTTTAGCCAAATGCTATCAAATTGACTCTAAACTCTAAACATACTCTAAACTTTGAAGGTATACATTTTATTCGGATATCTCTAAACTCTAAAGGCACTCTCTACCTTTGGTTAAGTTTGGTTTATTTCGCAAAAATAGAATGTTCAATTGTATGTTACATCATGAATATATAATGCTACTATATGTGTATACCACCATAAATAACTTGCCGAATATCAAACGAAGACAAAGTTTTGAATTCCAAAACTACAAAATAATAGAAATTTTAGGCATCATATAATTAAAACAATTAAAACGACTCAGTAATATCATACCAACATTAGGTCCATTGAAAATAAAAGACAACAATTTATAATGTATACTACCTGAGATAAGCTGGTGCATATCTACATCGTTGTCACTATTGTGTGGTGTTGTATCCATGTCATGACATCCTGATGATTCTCTAGAAGCAGCTTGAAAAAAACACCGTCTTTTGGTTAGAGGCCTCTTGTCTTGCGAGCTTCCTGGAACAGACTCTAAGGGTGCTACTGACTTCTTCCTCCGCCCCATACCTATAAAATATTTTTAAATATCTCCATAAAAAATCCTTATTTATAATATATTCAAGGCTCACACAATTTCCACAAAATATGTTTATATATATAGCAAGATTTAATAAAACATCATTGAAAAAGTTAACAGTATCAAAACTAAATAAAATAACGTTTATAAAAAGGAGGGTCATAAAACAGCCTATTGTTTTCACATTCTAGCACAGACACCCACAATCATCTTCATCAAAATTTCTCCATATCAAAAGAATGCAGATACTACTGTTTCATTAGAACCATAAACCAGATCTTCAGCTACTCATACATATTTACTTGACAAAACAAACAACTAAATAGAAATACATAGCAGGGATTCATGAGAACATCCAAATGGTACGAAACACAACACAATCCAAATTCGATCAACCATCTAACCCACTGGATTGTTAAACCAACATCAATCAGAAGTAAAGCTGGTAACACAACAAAACTAATTATAATAGCAAACATAGTATATTCAATAGATTTCATTCCGACTTCAACAAATCAGACTGCATGCAATCTAAGAAAATAAAAGTTTATTCTCCGGTATACAATGAAATAACTATGAAATTCACAACAAAGATAAAAGAGCTTATCCAAAATATAAAAACAGCAAAAAGAAAAGGCTAGTCTTTTCGTGTCCCTACAAAGTTGTAGATAAAATACGGTGATTAGCACATCCCTCCAAAGCTAAGACGATCTATACATTGATATATCTATAATATATAACCTAACTTTACTTCCAACAGAACACAAAAGATCCAGTGCCACAAACGAAATAAAAAACTACATCATTTTTAATACAAATCAACTTGAGCCAACACTCTATTTTGTTTAGGCAAGTGGGTTTACAATTACCTAAACCTAAGAAACGATGATAATTTCTTTTAGTAACGAAACGATCACATCTAAATAAAGAACATATCTTTGTTATGAAAAGCTCATAATGTAAGTAAGAAAACATGGTGTCATCACCTTTTTCAAATTATCCAAATTATCTGTCATATATCTGTCATATATAAACGATGCAAATTTCCACCCACACAAATGTTTTCATCATTTTCATTGTAGCATAAACACATTAAGCGAATAAAACAAACAAATCATAAAGATAATAATGAATTCCGAAGTACCAATATGAACACCAAAAGAACTCAGATAGTAAATTATAATTGAATCCAAAATAATCCAATTAAACCATAATCAGAGCTTACATCAAATTCTATCAATAAGTAATAAAAACAACATGATCGAACCAGATTTGCTTGGAAAGGGAAAAAATGAGATTGTGATTCCCAAAAACTACCAAAGTCCTAAGATTTGGATGATAGACTCGATCTACAAAATCCCCACAATTGATTCAGTAAACAAACAGAAAACTAAGTTTCTAAAAAGCCATACATACACAATCGAGTTCCTGTCCTATATATATATACAGACTTATGGCTTATCGGTTCAAAGGGAAAGCAGCAAATATGACTCGATCAAACGCCGGCAACACAGGCGTTCGTAGATTCTGAAATTGAATACAAAATGGAAGACTTTAATGGATCTTAACCACCTACTCATATGAACCATTCCATACATGCCAGACAGAGCTGTAGTATGTGTTAGATTTGTTTATAACATATTCTATCTCTTTTTCTGTCGGTGAGGAGAGAAAGAAACCTGAAAAAAAGAAGGGAAAAAATCTAGCGACAAACCGAAAAACTCAAAGTCGATCTCCGGCCCAGATCTGTGTGCAGTTTCCTCTCAAAGTCGGAACGGAGAAGAAAGGGATAGAATGTTTGTTGAACGAACAGATCTATGTGCAGTTCCCTCTCAATGTCGGAAAGGAGAAGAAAGGGATAAACAGTTCCCTCTTAAAATCAATCTGGCCCAGACATGGACCCACAACGGAGAAGAAAGGGAGTGCGGCTCTCTCTCAAATTCAGCCCTCTCAAAAAATCGCGTGCGGTTCTCTCTCAAAAGCAAACTGGCCCAATTTTGGATCTAGAACGGAGAGGGAAGAGAGTAGGTGGAGAAAATACGATGAGTCACATACCAAACAAATCCACTATTAATCAAATCATACAAAACACAAAAAAATACAAAAATACAAAACAATCAATTAATGAAATGAAGTTAGTGCATTATGGAATCTCTGTAAACCCTAACCTTTGAGAGTGTATCAACAATGGTGTCAAGTATATGTCTAGACTGTCGATCGTAGTACTCGAACTTCCAACCCGGATCGTTATGCGAATGCGGCACCACAATGATTTTGAGCTTCTCGGAGTCCCACCCGTCGCCTTTGTAAGCTACGCGCCACCCTTGCTTCCACGGCCCGCCGTCGAGGTCGGAGAATTTGATCTTGTCGTACAGCGCCTTGGTGGTGATGTCCACGGGCGGCAGCGGCGGTTGAGGAGGAAGAGAATGATAAGGATGAAGCGGCGTCGTTTTGGGGATCAGGTCTTGGAGAAGCGGATCGGGGACTTGGGCTGGGTTGATGAGGGGTTGGAGGAGAAGCGGGAGGGGATGACTTGGGCTGGGTTGATGAGGGGTTGGAGGAGAAGCGGGAGGGGATGATCGGGTGCGGGACGCCATAGCAAAGTGTATACAACTAACTGGCAAGGAACCAAAAAGTGGAGAAAACAGCAAAGCCACACGCTTGGCACGCTGTGAACAATTCCCCAAAGAATGAACAGTATGAACAGTAAGAACCGACGTACAGTAAGAACCGACGTTTGTTATATAGTAAATAAGACTAGTCATGAGGTTAACACATATCGTTGTTTGATTTTGTTCAGATGCTGAGATAGTTTGGTGCCAGGACGAGCCGATGAACATGGGTGCCTACAACTACATTGCGCCTGGCCTTAGTACTGCCACGATGTCCGTGGGCCGAGGAACTATGGATGACATCAAATATGTTGGCCGCCGTCCATCTGCTGCCACGGCCACTGGTTTCAATCAAGTTCATCTCAAAGAACAAGCTGAGCTTCTGCGCAAAGCGCTGCAGCCGGAGCCAATTGATCAGACAAACTGAAGCCCCATCTTCCATACCAATCGAAAATCAATCAAAGACCTAGCTTAACATGGATTCTCAATATATAATAGTTCATATCCTGAATCTTTTGTTGATTCCAAAAGAGTTTGTGTCTGTTTTTTGAATGGCATGTAAAACATGTCACTTTCATCTTTTGTTTCTCCCAGAATAGTGTGAAACTGCTCTATGAGTAATAACACAAGGTTGGTTTGGCCAGTCTACAAGCATTTTGGACAAACTGATTGGTGGATGTGTATTAGAAAAGAAATGCAACTCTGAAATAGTTAAGCTTTCTAGCTATAATTACATACGTATTACATCAAATCAGCTTCTACACCACCAATCTTGAATTTATAAACACATCGCTCAGTAAACTATGTGTCTATGTAGGGGGTAATATATAGAGAAAATAACTTTTTTGTTTTTAGACGAGAAATAGCCCCAAGTATGACACTTTATATCACTTTAATCCTTCGAGTTTATTTTTGGTTATCATTTTGGTCACTCAAGTATGAAATATATCAATTGATAAAGGGGTTTGGTACTGCCAAATGTCATGCTACGAGGCTCATTCCCACGCCTGATGATTTCATTAATAGAATAAACATGACTCGAGTGGACATAAAACCTAAATCTATGTCTACATTATTACTAATAATATTACAATTACCTTCAAAAAGAACATCTCGAATCATAAGTTCATATCAGAGCACTCTTCAAACCACATCGCATCAACAAAGTAACTATTAAGCGCAGCTGTTATTAGGAGCTAGTTAGGCTAATTTGTCACACCATTAGATGTCCTCCACGTGTTGGTCATCTGTAGCTTCTGGAGAATTAGTTCCTTATTTGTTTGTGTACTTAAGCTGCGTATGTGCTGGGTTACATTCAAGTATGATGAAATCAATCTAATTTTCCTCTCTCAAATCTTATCCTCTCTCTCAACCTCCAGCCCTGCAACTCCAGAGCTTTCAGTAACAACTAGGAAAATGTTTATGAGCAACATCATTTGCTTCACGAAAGAGATGACGTACCGTGGTATAACCAATAGATACCAATAAAACAACGACAATCCTCCGAAAGACTTCCCAACTCCGAGCAATCTTTTCTCCTTATTTCCAAGGCAGACACCATGACAGCACAATCACTCTCAAAATCAACTCTGTCCAAGCCACATGCCTTAAGAGCCTCCATCTCCATATGTAACGCAGATAAATAATGAGGCAAAGAACGAGCTATAGTCGCCAACACATTACACTGCTCATCTTGTACAAGCTAGAGAGATAACTACTTAGAACACCATGATTTGAACAAATGATACTATTCGAAATTTAGAATGAATTACTAAGCAATCAACGCGAAACCTTTGCACTAGTCCAACCAAACCAATCAAGTTGCTATCAACAGCTCAAACAATTCTGAAGTATGAACTGACTTTGCAAGTTCATCATCCTGAATCCACATCCCATACTGAAATACTGAATAATACACTAGTCGAAATAGAAAACAATTTTTCTTAGGCCTCCTTCTCTTGCAGTTCCTGTACGGTTAGGGAGTAAAACTCAATTAGACAGAACCCTGGATTTGTAATACAGAAGTCCGATCTTATATGTAAAAGAGAACTAATATATGCCAATATACATAAATAAGATCCAGACAAATACTCAAGCCAAGCTTCGTGAGAAGGTGTACAATTTTGTGTATGGGAATTAGGAAAGCAGTTAAAGGAACTTGCCTCAAGGCCTTAAAGATATTGATCAAGATACATCTTCAAACGGCTTGACTATGATTCATCATGCAATCTAATGTCAAGAGTTTGAAATAACGGTTGGCGTAAACTGGGAGTAGTCTGAATAATACAGTATAACACTAAATTGTTAACGAAAACAGAGTTGGTTTTACACGAAACATCAATATACTACCTTTGACATGTCGACTTATACTCGCCCCTATCAAACTTGTGGACATTCTTAGGGCATGGGAAACGAGTATCAAATTTCCCAGAGTCTCTAAAGCATGTCTGTTCCAGCTTAGGAAATCTTACTATTGGACCGTGACTTTCAATGGTACCGTAGAACCTTGTGAGCTTCTTAAGAGTTACCAAGAACAATATCTTCACTTTTGGAAATACGATCATCTCGCAGTTATCTCCTTCCTCGCTTGCTCCAATTACTGCCTCCAAGTACAGAACATTCAACTACAGAACGACTAGAGAAACATATTTCAGGGTCGAGCATTCGCCAATAGCCAAATACTTGAGAGTCTGGAAGATTGCATTTGGAGAAGCAGGACCATTGCACATGTCTATTAAATTTGGTAGATTTCTCCAATGAATCTTTCTCAGTTTAGTGATGATGATCTGTTCTGGCTCCATCCCCTTAATTCCAATGAATCTTATACTTAGAATCACAAGCTTCCCAAGCTTTCCAAAATCAAACTCCAGCCCAGAAGCATTGATATTACAATCTATGAGCAAAACTCGGAGATTGAGTAACAAACTGGTTACTTTGTTTCCGGATAATTCGTTGCGGTACCATATAGTGCTTTGTCTAAGATCCAAAACTCTTAATTCATCATGACTTTGAAAGACTCCGTGGAGGAAAATCTTCGAGTACAGGAAGAAGTTCTTAGTGATAAGATCTGTAGGGATTTAGGACATACCAACTCTGCCGTCGGATTTTCAATGCCCATATTTATCAACGAGATAGCAGAATGGTCGATATCTGCATCAGGCCATTTAGTGCAATTAGAAGCATATTTCACAGACCGATCCGCATCTATAGGCATTCCATTCTGATCTCCACATTTCACAAGCATTTGTGGGCCATCTTCGGATGATGAAATCGACAAAGCCACATCTCGGATCACATGATGCATCTTTACGCATCCCTTCTTTCCACTCACCAAAAGCAAGCCTAAATCTTTGAGGGACTTCACCACCAAATCTGCTCTGGCTCTGGCTTCTTGCAATGCGTTTGATCCTTGGAACATTCCTTTCCCGAACCCATTGAAGATGTAACTGAACACATCTTCAATGGAGCTATCATAATCTTCTGGAAAGAGGCAGAAAAGTAATAAATATGACTTGACATCACTACTAGATTCATGGCATAGCTTTATGCAATTGAAGACATAATTCTCATCTTCAGGGTCAGCAGATTGAGAGCCGAGTACACGTTCAGCTGCTTTCTTCCATTCGTCTAAATCTGTCTCGAAGTTCACTAGCAACTGATGTTAGTGCAACAGGTACACCGGCACAATTTCTAGCTACCTCCCTGATCACACTATAGAATATTTCAGCTGGTTCATGAAAATCCAGTCTCACTTTCTTCGACAACAACTTCAAAGAATCTTCTTCGGCAGTATACTGAGATTGATCTTCACATCACTATTCATTTCCTGACACAACTTTTGTATCCTTGTGGTGTACAGGACTTTGGACTTTCGTTCCTGAAGCTCCTCCTTGTTAGGAATTCCAATTCTTGACAATGGTAGTATCCTCCACACGTCGTCTAAGATTATGAGAAGCTTGTTTTCTCTCAGTATTGCCTTCTGTAATGCGATGGCTCTACCCTTTTCTTGTGTGTCCTTCTCGAACTTCAAGGCTAGCATGTCCCCGAGTTGGTCTTGAATATTACGCAAGTCCAAGCTTTGGGAAAGTACAGCCATAATCAATTTGTTGAAAAGCCCATTTAACCGTGCTTGTGCACCAGCATGTTTCACAAGGGTCGTTTTTCCGACCCCTTTTATACCGCAGAGCCCGACGACAGTAACCTCACTAGGTGGACGCCCGCCCCGTTGGGGCGGTGTTACCACTATTATTTCGATGAGTAATAGTACATCATTGCAGACAATAGATGAGATAAAAGAAGGCAGAAGAGATCTGTGCATATATAGAAAGTAATGATATGTTTACAATACGAATGTAAGGGATCGAAACTGCATTGAAGAGATATGCCGATGAGCGGTCTTGTACAAATGAGAATTTCAAAGAAAACACAATGATTGATTTAAACAAAGTAATGTAAAATCGAAATTTTTTCACAGAGTAATGTATTAAAGCAATTTTATAAAGAAAAACAAAATACAGCCAAAGTGACACTCGTTGAAAATTTTAGAAGCATCTAAGTTCACATTCATTGATTTGACCATTATAGCTAGCTGAAAAGAAATCAATTTACAAATCAAGTACTATCTAAGATAGTAGTTACAATTTATAAAAGACAGGAGTTGAAGTTCTCATTTATACAAATCATAGAAGTTTGATTCAACTTTACAACACAAAACATATACATGAGTGACAAATTAGAAAATAAATAAAAGATAAATTATAAGCTAGGCTGTCATTAGCCTGTTATCTAGAATATCAAAGTTGGTCAATAACATGTATGATTCACCTAAAAAAACAACTAAGTTGGTAAATAACAGGTATGATTCACCCAAAAAAATACGCTATCAAGTAGAGTCTGATTTGGGGTGTCCAAAATGAAGAAGAGTCATCTTAAATCATTAGTGCCAAGTGCCAACAAAAACTCTGACTTCTTTATAATCTGTCACACAAAAAAAAAATATCAACTGCATTTCAATGTCTCGTCAGTTAACTTTGTTGAGAACATTATGTACTTATTGAGAGATATGATGCTTACCACATAGTTGTTGTTGTGAAACTTCAATACTTGGTTTCAGTGTCTCTGAATTTTGGGCAAATCTGAAAGGTAAATTTTGAGTAATTATATTTAACCTAAGAAAATTTGATAAATACTGGTTATTATGTTTAGCTTACCTTTTAGGAGGCTAGGTCCTCTGATGAAGAAAAAAACAACGAACAATTGCACCCATCGTCTCTACATTTCACACACAACAAAATCTAATATCAATTTTTAGAAAATAGAGTGCTATATTAGTTTATTTTCAGATTGATGATCACTAACCACATTTAAGGACAAAGTCAAATATAGTTCATGTACACATACTTGATTGAAGCTAGCAAAGTAGATAATAGGCATACTAATGCTCTTTTCATTCTTTAGAGTATTCTTGAGGGAATGAATGAGATATTCATTTAATCCTGAATAATCGCGTTATTAGATAGGTTGCTTCCCAAAATCGCTGTCAAAATGATAGATAAGTAGAAAACATCATAATAAGCTTAATAAGAACCGAGACTTCAACTTTATTTGCCAACATAAGCAATTGGTTCTATTACATGAACTTTAATTTAAATTTGTTAGAGCAAGTAAAAGAAAAGTATATATACAAACTTACGTAATGTATAATAGGAGACAACATGTGGGAAAACACCGACATTGCTAAATTTCTATGCCAAACCCTGTAGAACAGAAATCTATGTCAATAACCATTTTAATGCAATACTGAAACTAACTATTAGGCTCTAATTTATCTTTCATATAGCTTGGGACCTTCACTTTTTCGAAGTAGTGTAATACAATCAATTTTCATATAGTGAAGAGAGCAGCAATAGGTTTAGTAGATAAAACAAAGATTACTTAAGAGAAAAAAAAACATGAGAGTTCGTATAATGTCTACTGCCAGCACCTAATGGTTATCGTTTTCAATCTATGATCTTGTGTTTGAAAAGTCTTCCTTGTTGCCATTTCAATCCCACTATAAGAAAAATTTAAAACCCATCAACACATCAAACTCAAATTTCGCAAACCCAAAACATACACACAAATTCAACATCTGAAGAAAAGCCTTCAAAACAACCATGAGAACTTCTTCTCATAGCTGACGACAATAGTCTGCAGCTCCTCAACTCAACCATTGACACACTTCTTGAGCCTTATGAAATCCGCAATTGAATTACTCTATTATGTCATTATAATGCAAACACTCTATTCCTTTGCATACATCAATTGCATACCTGAGCAATTCGTGGAACTTGAAGACATTACGACTCTTCTGCAAATTATCATGGAGACTTCCTTCTACTGGGCATGTACTCTGCCAATAATAATGAATGAGGTTTCATAATCAACAAACCAAACGCACAAACAATAGAAAAATCAAAAGTAGTATGCTCTAGTAATGAGCCAAATTAAAAGAAGTATCAATTCTCAAGGAAAAATCCAAACAACTTATTCATATAGATAGGAAAGAGGACCCCAAACCTAGCTAAATTGTTCGTGTACTAATCAGAACCCAGACTTTACCCTATAAAACAAATTGAACCCAAATGTGTAAAGCGAAAGAGTGAGGCGGAGAAATAGAACCCATACCATTCCCTCTATGAAATAACTGACACAACGAAGACCATCACGCGGAAGTCGCGAGGATCTACAGGAAGATAGAAGTCGACACATAGTTGATCTCAGAAGTGTGAGGATCGTCGAATAAGAATTCGCGAGACTGGGGGAGGCTGCAATGAAATTAGATTAGAATCGTCATCGCAAATCCACTATATGCAAGAGAAAGCAAACTGACACAAACAAAATCAGATCGGAGAGTCTGACCGTACATCTCGAAGATGGGGTTGGCAAGCTTGATCTCCTCGAACGCTGTGTTTGTTCTCCACTTTCGACGTCATCGGAGAAGAAAAGGCTTGATGTTGGCAGTGATGAGAGTGAGGGAAAGTCTATGTCTGAGTTTGCAATGAGAGTTGGTCCGAGAGAGAGAGAGAGAGAGAGAGAGAGAGAGAGAGAGAGAGAGAGAGTACTGGTGATACTGTTTAGTGAAAGTTGGAACTCACCTTGTGATGATCTCCAGGGAAGGATCAGAACCACTAAAGAAGTGATTGATGTGCCAACAAAATGGTCGGCCACGATGTCATCAACATGATCCAAATAGTTCAATCACAAAAGTCAACCTTCAATATTTTGTAAGTTTTGTAGCATCAAAATCCAATTATTTAACAAAAAAATTTGTGAATGTAGTTATACATTGCGAAATTGTGAATCAAATAATTTTCTAGCAATCAATTTATACGAAATGTGAATGTATGTATACATAGCCGAAATTGATTTTGAAAAAATGTAGGTGAGTATAATGAAAATGTATATGTAATGTATCAGAAATTTACGATTATATATCTTGCAACACATCTTTATAGACAATATTTTTCGTACAATTATTAGGAATGTCGTCACCGTCATTTATAAAAAATTTAAGACATTTCTTTGACGTAACTCTAGATAATTCTACATATAATTGTCCATGAGTAAAAACTGGTTCAGACAAATATATTCCTACTTGGTTCAATGACTGGACTTGACTCTTATTTATCGTCATTGCATAACATGGTCTGACAGGAAATTGACGTCTTTTAAACGTAAACGGCCATTTAGTTTCCATTGCATATAATACTATCCTTGGAATATAAACCTTTTCTCCCATGTTGTTTCCCGTAAGTATTTTTTCTTCAATTAGTCTTTCAAACAATTTTGTCACAATCAACCTCGTACCATTACACAAACCACGCATCTGATCTAAATTTCTTAACAACATAATAGGCATGCCAACTTTCAGAATAAGTTCATGCGTAGGCAATCCGCTAAATTCAAGCTTATTCAAAAATTCCATGGGATATAAAATATTGATATTATCGCTATTACCTGAATTGTATGAAATTGAATCCGAACTAAAATATGATTTATTATCACCGGGTAATAATTTAACTGCATAATTATTTATTTCATGTACAATTACATTTTTTGGAGTCACTATAATACGTTCTCTTAAATAATTTGTATCACTATATTTGATTAAAAAATTGGGATAGGTTGCTTGGAAAATTGATTCTATAGGATGAATAGTATGATCAGTAAGTAATTCTTCTGGTATATCAATCCAGCTTACATCGGGATCACCTGTAGGAAATTTCGATTCTAATTGACCTTCTCCTATTTGTAGTATCCATTCAGCAAAATCTTTAATTTCATTTTTTTCTACACTGCTTAAACCAACTGTCGACAATCTCATATTTTCAGTTAAATGAAACACTGTAATGGTAGGCCACAAATATGAATTATTAAATGATGTCTGAATGACTTGTTCTTTGCTACCACCTTGTATGACTGGCAACGTCTGTCTAAAATCTCCACCGAATAGAATAGTCTTTCCTCCAAATGGTTCTTCTTTTTTTGACAAAAGACCACGCAATGTTCTATCTACTGATTCAATACACCATTTATTGCACATAGGAGCTTCATCCCAAACGATTAATTCAGCATTTTCAATTAAATTAGAAAGATTGGTTTGTTTATTTATATTACAATTTGAATCTTTATCTATAATTGGTTTTATTTTGAAACGTGAATGAGCTGTTTTGCCTATCGGAAGTAATAATGAAGCAATGCCTGATGAAGCAACCGCCAAAACAATTTTTCCTTCAGATCTCAATCTAAAAATTATAGTATTCCATAAAAAAGTTTTTCATGTGCCTCCGCTACCATAAACAAAGAATGATCTTGGGTTCTTTTGTTCGACGGCTTTGATCACCTCATTGTATATCATTTTTTGACTACTATTTAGTTTAGTGATTAGGTTGGAATGTTTTTGTTTTAACACCTCACAATCAAAATCTAGTTCTTCTCTAATGAGCCTATTATCAAGTTGATGTGTATGTTGTGTCTTTGACATTGGTAATTGATGATCTTTTAAAGTACTTGACGACATGTTAAACAATTTTTCGAGTTCACATAAAACAGCATTTTTTAATTCATCATTAGGTATGGTAAGATTTGGCATATTAAAATTTAATTTCATTTTGTGTACTATATCATCAGACATGCTAATCCAATATGTATCAAGTAAAGCTCGAGGATTTGAGACATTACAAAATAGAATAATCGTAACGAATAAATAACAAATCTGAGAAGAAGTGGCAGTATAAGTAGATTCCAACAATGCTTCTATCCATTCTTTATCATCACCTAGCAATCCTAAGGCTCGACATGCTTCTTGATACGTAGAGTATATTACACCATTCACTGTTTTTATTGAATCAAAATTGGTACATCCTTTTTGAATATTTAAAAGTATTCTAAGATAATACAATTCACCTGCAATTGGTGGCACATGAGCTATTCTACCGAGTACGCAATATTGTTTCTTTGGGGTCCATAATTTCTTATTATCATTCCAAACAAATTTAGTAGGAAATTGAGTATATGTTAATTTCTTTTCCTTCTTATAAGTCTTGTTTGCTTGAAATCAAGCAGTTAGCATAGTAGTTTCTATATTCGGATCATTTAACACATTTTCAAGAGATTAGTTTGATGAAAACAAATAGTTTGTTCTTTGGGCAAATGAATTTTTAAATATTGAACTGCAGGAAATTTAGAATGAATGGAAAATTCAAATAAACGCCATACGGACTCATGAGGAGTTAAATATCGACAATTGAGATAATTTTGGATCTCATCATTTATATTGTCACAAACTAACACGCGGACTCTATCAGGTCCTTTATTTATATACTTGAATAGATATTTAATTAACATAGATTGAGAACACGATTCAACATTTATATGAGCATTATATCTCATTAACAAATTAGCATTGTAAGGAACAACATAATTATTACCAACATGAACTCATTTTTTAACTACAAAACGTGATTCATCATCGCAACGTCTATACTCAGGAGCCTTAATTGCCTGAAAAATCGTGTTTGTAATAAATGATTTTGGAAAATGTTTTGTACATTGTTTGTCTCGCATACATGGAGAATTCGAATTAAGTCGACCGCAAGGACCATGAATCATGAATTGACTAACTATTTCAAATAACTGTGGGTTAACATTTTTATCGGGTAATTCTGTTGATATTATGGAATCTATATCATTTGCTGTATAACATTTGTATTTATATTTAAGCCAAAATAATACATGAGCATGGGACAACCCTCACTTTTGGAATTCAATTGTACACACGTGAGCATCAACTTCTCCAAAGGGTTTTCCTGTTTTAATATAAGCAATCATATCATCGACTTTTATTTTAAAAATTCGACAAACAATATCAGGACGATCTTCTGGTTTGTATCCTGATTTTTTTTCAAAATATCTCAAAATTTCTGGCCACTTCACATTGCAAGTGAAAGTAATGAACAAATCGGGATTACCGTACTCTCTACAAATTGCCATTGCATCTTGATAATTATTTATCATATCTCTTGGACTGCCCGTGTGAGAACCAGGAAGAAAAACTTTTTTTCCAATACCTGAGCCTTGGATAATTCCATTTGAAACAAATGTAAATATATTATTCCAT
Source organism: Geum urbanum (assembly GCA_946800695.1). Lineage (NCBI taxonomy): Eukaryota > Viridiplantae > Streptophyta > Magnoliopsida > Rosales > Rosaceae > Geum > Geum urbanum. The sequence goes on along the minus strand of OX327017.1, from coordinate 40,159,711 downwards.
GTTTCACACCTCAGTTCTGGTTGATGATTTCTTATATATTCTAATCGATTTTCTTCGACCGTTGCATATGTATCGACTAAATATTGTTGAAATAATCTTCCACCTTTCAACAAAGTACTCGATTGATTTTCTCTATCATGAATTTGGTAACATACAAATTTGTTCATTGTCAATTTTCTATCTTTATTGTCACTTTTTTCCGCAATTTTTTTTAATTTCATATTTATTTTAAATCCATCTTCTCCATATGGAAAAAGAAGCGGATATTGTAATGACATCAATTTTGGATGAATTTTAGATATTCGTTTCAACGGTCCATCGTTTGATCGAATAATTATGTCTCTATTAGAATTAAATTCACCTATATCACCCACAATCAATCCACCAATTTCAGAAGTAGAAGGTAATTCGTATTGCTTGCTATCAGTTCTTTCACGATCAAGTATAGTGAAATCAAAATTAAGAAACGAATGATTCTCAAAATCATCTCTGACAGATCGATATGTTTTGGTTAATTCATTACACTCATCCAACAATTCTACTAATCCTTTAACAATATTAGCATCAATATTGTTGTTTGCATTATTTGGATCAATAGCAGTTATACGATTTGAAATTTCATTCCGAGTGTCATAAACATATAGTTGAGCATATTTTGGATTCTCTCCTTCGGAAGGTAAAACTGAACCCATTAAATGATGTACTTGTCCACATATTTTAAATACATAAGGAGCTGTTCCATTATTTATATGATATTCAATTTAGCCTCCATAGAAGTAAAAGCAAACATGGAATTATACTCTGATATTTTCACGAAATAACACACTTTTTTGACCATTAATTGGATTTAACAGTTCATCAAAAAAGATGGAGTCGGACATGATATCGGAAGTTTGACTTGTCCTTTTTCACAACAATGAGTATAAATCAATCGGTAATTTTTTTTCTTTTGTAGTGCTTCATCTAATCAAAAGAGGGCAGCACAGTGTTCACATGTATAAGCATCATCACCGGAGTCATTATAATCCATAATGACTCCTGTAATTACATCATAAAAATATAAATTAGATAACTAATTATTGATAATAAAGTTTTATTAATTGATAATTGATATTGAAGTTTGTTCTCACCTGCATGGCTTCGTTGATACGATGCTTGCCCATAAATTGTTCCATCGAGACCTGTGGTTTACAGAAAAGAACCATGATTAGATTGAATCAAATAATCGTCTGAAAGAGCATACAACCTAATAAACCAAATGGAACGATGAATCAGATTGTAGCCTAAGTCCAGTAGAGAAATGCATCAATATTTTGAACAATGAGAATGAAACAATCAAGTGTCAAAACACCTACTATACTTAATAAACTACTTTATGTACACATTACCTGGCACAAATTGGTGATCATCTTCATCATCGCCACTCTCCTCGCCTGTAAAAGATTCTCTAGACTAAAAAAAAAGTCGTCTTTTGCTCGTGCGTTGTCTTTTTTCTCTGGCTGATCTTACAAAAATGACAGATAACAAAATTATTCCTTAACTTATCATTAAATTGTGTTATTAAGAAACATTATACTGGTAAAGATAATGACAGCAAATAGTTTTATTTTATAAGGACAAAATTATGCTTAATTTGATTTAAAAGTAAGAACTACTAACCCAGGCAGTCACTCTCCTCGATTGCTATTGTGTAATTCACTGGTACTCTTGTCTCATGGCATATTGAGGATTCTGGAGATTGAAAAAAACATTGTCCTTTGTCCGACAGTGCTCCTAAAATTGACCCTTGATTTTGATAGTTAATACTCATTTTTCGCACCATACCTAAGAAGATAATTTAAGTAATAAAAATCAATTTCACTAAGAATACAATCATTTGTAACAATCATAAACAACAAAAGTCATTAATAAAATATTGCTTAAATCATTTATTACATGATAACCAACCAACATGTAGGCAAAATCATTTTTTTTTTACTGATACACTATGCAAGACATCATAAATCACATAACTACATACCTGAGAGTTGTTGACTAACTGAAAAACACGACAACAATTGCCAGAGGAACAACAGCGCTATAAAATAGCGGAGTACAATTCGTATATAACCTACAATTCCTGTAGAATAAACAAAAAATATTAAAAATTAAAAAAATAAATTACAATCGCACAGTAAACAACAACAATCCATAAATAAATAAAAACACAGTAAACAAAATCCATCTCCAGTACATGCCATTCTATATGACCCTTCTTACCTAAAAAAACTAACCAATACAAATTACGGCTAAACCAAGCAGACTAATATTCAAATGGTAAGTAATATTTTCCAATATATTCAAATGGTAAGTAATATTTTCCAATATATTTAAGCTCAGATATTTTAGAGCTTCTAAGCCTGGGTCGATAAGGCAAAGTATTGAGGGGTGTAAAAAAAACAACATAATTATCACACCTACAGTTATTCCAAAGAGAGAAGCACTGCATAAAGGAGGAAAAATATTTGATCTATTCGTTCATTTCGTGCAGCACAAAATCAAGTGTTGGCAAAAACATGCTTAAAAGAGGTAGATTCAGCTTAACCTCTTTTAGCTCCGTGTTTCAAACCACATAACTGAAACTGAGGTCCCTTGCAAAATATCCTTCAAATTCTAATCCAAACGCACAAAAACCTAAAAACTCGAGATAAGTGAGATGATCCAGTTTTTTTTCCTTTTCTTCTTGTTTTTTCTTCAGTTGTCTTCATCAAATTCAATCTGAGGAGATCTTGTGCCTCAAACGTGAAAAGTGTGAATCATCGCTCCATATAGTGATGGCTCATGACGAAGTAATTAAATAGACCCATCTATCATAGCAAAAACAAAGACTCATAAAACACGGGGGAAAAAAACCAACTCGGGACTTCACAACTTTCCAAGCAAACATGAAAATTTGGTGCCTTAATACTCGCACTCAAATTTTTCATCCTGAATGATCCAAAAATGGATATCAATCAAGTCCTCAACCAGCATCACCAAGATGACATTATGATCTATCAAACCACCAATAGCGATTAAAAGCAGAAATCGAAGGCATAAATACAGCAACCTAACAATTTATCTAATCCTTGTGTAAGCTCCCCATGTCTTTTATTTCTAACAAGAAAAAACTTCATGTCTTTAGCAACCTACTCACTTTTGTCTGATATAGACAATTTGAAACAGTTAGTTCTAATTCTAAAATAAATTGGAAATTAAAATCCAAATCAAATGGAAACACAAAAAAATTGACATCCAAATTCAATGAAAATTAAAATTCCGTATCAAATGAAAAACTAACTTTAGCAACTTACTGTGCAATCAGTAGACACCAAAAAATAATTGAAGCCAATCAATTAAAGCAATTAAAGAATGTCAATTTATAAATCAAACTCATTCTTATATACTCATGTTACTCTACGTTAATATGACAGAGTAGTATTTGATGGAATTGATGAGTATATATGAGTTAATTGTTACTCATTCTATAATTACTATCATAGTAGATAAAGAAATATCTTTATTTGGTGTAAAAATAGCTTTTCCTAACTGAGTGAAAATACTCGGTTAAATTCAAGGTGCTCATCCAATATTAGAATAAACCTATTCTCTTTGTCAGACTGCATATCGATTTCTTTGGAACACACTATTATGAGTAATCTAAGTGTCAGACTACATAGAACAATTTTCGTCTTTGATTTGTTATCTGCATATTTTCACCCTTATAGTGCTAATAGTGTGTTCCGTATCACTTTTGGCACGGTATTGTAATCTAGGTGGCACAGCTAGATTCTCTGTACACAAATAAGCCTAATTTCAAGACTAAAAATTAGCACACTGAGTTAATATGCAATCTTTCATCACGCTTCAGCGCTTCTGCACGCCGTTAATAGTCTTCAAACCATGCAGATGCACATGTATTCAAACAACTGATATCCTATGTATATTTGAGATCCCTAGCCCTCAAAAATTTCTTTCCACCACAATATAAGAATACAACACACGGTTCTTAAATGAAGACGAATTTTAACAGATAACAAATCAGATCAAAACCTCTATAAACATGATTCAAAACAAAAGTTCGTAGAAAAGGGCTGACCAGATTCAAATTTGAGATCTAAAGAACTTGTTTCCGACTGAGGTGGCGGAGAAGACGGTGCAGCTGGTGTTAGAGCGCGTGGAGGAAGATCCAGATAAGAAATCAGAGATCGATTCTCAATCTCAACAAATTGTGCACTAACTCCGATTTTTAGCAATCTGCAACAAAATCAAAAAGAAAATTTAGCACCGATTGGATTTATATATAGAGAGAGAGAGAACAAAACCCATTTCGCTGGAAAATCTGAAATCACTTTTTGGCACAGATTGTATAGAGAGAGAGAAAACAAATTGATGTATAGGTCTACCCGTGGGTTTATTTTTTGTGGAGCAACATAACAATTGAGTTCCAAAGCCACTAACTTGTTAGAAACTTCAGCCTCATTTTGGAGCTCTGATCCACAAAGCAAGTTTAGAAGAAATCTAACTCAAGCAAAACTAAAGTAGGAAACACCAATGGCAGTTAAATTTTGAGATCAGCAGAGATGGCGTGCTTTAGTGATCACTTACACTTTAGCATGTAGTAAGATTTGCAGTGGTCCAAATTGCTCTCTCTCTCTCTCTCTCTCTTTTCATAAAGGAGCCATTATTTTCTATATGAAAAAGATAACAAATTTTGATTTTGAATCCCAATCTCATCGGACCTCAAACCTAACCCCACATTGATCAATTCAAAATTTGAAGACATCATTGCAGCTAAGATAGTAAGTATCAACTAACAAATATTGCCTAAAGCACAGCTACCAACTAAACTCTGAATTTCAAAAATTACACCAAAAGGCCTGTGAACTTCCTTTTTCAGCATCCATTTTTTGGCTCAAAGTGCCAAGCATCTCAGCCACTGCAAAATGAATCTATTCCTATATGTGCTGTCCCCTCTAAAGGTTAAACAGCTGAGACAGATTTTCTTCATTTTCTTTGTTTTTTTTTCTCAAGGGACATTGAACAGAGAATTTGGCATTAGGGAGACAAAGGAATACCTCAGATAGCTCAGGGTTCCTAGAGATCTCAGATTTCCAATGATCAAAGATAAGCGTTGTTGTCCTTGGAGCTACGACTGCATCACGGTAGAAGAAGTGAATTGCAAGAGCTGAAAGAAGAATAAGAATTTCAAAACACAAACCCTAAAGAGATAGGAGAGAAATCAAAAGGAAGAAACTCACCAGAATTTAAATGAGGCTGTGATGGACTCTCCACGTTTTTTTCTTTTTCTTGCTATGGGTTTCAGATTGATCGAGATCGAGAAAGAAAGATCGGAATCGCAAGAGAATGGCAGCTGGGTTTCGTAGATGGGTAAGCAAAGGAAAAGAGGCAGATTGGGAAGTGCAGATCGAAATGGAGAATAGGAACGGAGGGAGGCTCTGTGTTTATGCAAAAGACATGAATACCCCGTCATGAACAGTGGCTTAGGAACAGTGTTTTGTGTGTATTTTGAGGAAACCCACGATTGTTATATAGGAAATGATCTTGTAGCACCTCGGGGGTAATTCTCGATTACGGCGTGATCCGGACAATACCCCCACTTGTAACCCTTGCTTTCTCTTTTCTGAAATGTCAATATTAATTTCTCTTCGAATCGATTCCGATGATTGCATTGTATAATCGAGATTAAAGACTGATTTTGATCATCTGGTGATTATCGTCGCTTACCCTTGTCTCTTTAGATTTTCTAGTTCTAACCAAAGCCTAGCCGTCATCTACCTCTTTTTCAATCCGATTTCAACCAAATCTCTACCATTCTTACTAATTTTTTTTATCGATTTCTACTTGGTTTTGTAGCCTGATTATCCTAGCAACATCGGTTGGAGGATTCGAACCTATCTCTTCATCCGAAATCGTTTTTTGGTCTTTCTTTTGCACACGTTCGTGTGTGTTCGTTTCTGGTTCCTGGTGCGTGTAATCTAACAATCTGTGTGCTCATCCATGACGACGCCCATGGATCTAGTTAATTACTTTTCCTAAATGCGATATCTTTGAAGGTGTGGCAGAGGAAGAGGCGGATTACTCCTTTGCTATTATTCGAATCTTCTCTCCCACACTCTTGTCGGATACCCGAGCAAAGTCTCTCACATATTAGATGACTCATCTTTAGCAGAGACTTTTGAGATCTAGTGCGATCCATATTTGACGTTGTACTCATGATCGTTTTGTGGATGCGCAAGTTTGAAGACATAGGGGCTCTTCGTAGGGAAATCGATCGAGGGTCCTGGTTCTACCATGATATCATTGTGATGGTAGATGAGTTTGATAGTTTGACCCCAGTCCATCTGATTCCGGCAGCCAAAGCTCGTGTATGGGCATGGTTAAAGGTGACAGGTGGGGATCTCACCGGCAAAGTGGAGAATAAGCAATGGTGGAAGTCCCTAGGAAACTGTTTGGGAAGGTACATTGACTATGACAAGGCTCGTCTGGAGGAGGGGAAAGAAATCCAACTGTTCGTGGAGGTCGATCTTTGTCATCCACTGAAAACATAGGTATGTCTTACCCTTGGTGTTACAGCTTGGATTGTAATTAATATTGAGTATATTACCTTGTGAGACTACTGTATGGTTTATGGTAGCTTCAGTCACACCTTAGATGATTGTCCGATCCAATGTGGTAAATTAGAGGAAACCGAGGAAGTGAAGAGGAAGGAGGAAATTTGGGCTGAGGAAGAAGCTCGAGGATAAGCAACTGTTTGGGGTTGGGGTCAGGAGCAGGTGCTTATGTCTGGCCCTGGCGGTGGAGTAGAGAACCAGAAGGGAGAAGTTGCAGATAGTTGGGTTCCGGAGGTGACGGTGGAGATTGTTGGAGATGGAGAAGTCTCCTGAAAGGTCTAGGAAATGGAAAAAACAATCCAAGTCTGGTTAAAGGAAGTGTGTAGGATCTTCTGGCGCGACATGTTTGTAAGGTAGATAAGCTGGATCATTCCAAGTTTAGACTAGCAACTAAGCAACACTTGGAAGATTCAGATATGAGGCGGCTAGCTCGTGAGGTAACTCAGGCTAGAGTGGTAGAAATATTGGCACATCACAACTTAGTGCAGTGGGATCAGGCATCAGAGAGTCAGATTGGAGGGATTGCTCCGGACCTAACAATGGACCGTGAGCAGAGGAGATGCCTAGCTAGTTAAGGGATAGTGCAACCAAATTCTTGATTACACTTAGTGCTATCCTGGTTTACTAGTCTAGGCTTTGTGCTAGAGCATATTATCTAGTATAGTAATATATATGCATAGGGCTTCGCTTTATCGGGATAGGTAATCTGGTAGAGTCTTTGTACTACTATTATATTTTAATGGAATATAATCAACCTTCTAAAAAAACTGATTTTGATGAATAGTATATTAACTCGGCTTGAAAGTTAGTCCAATCCACCTAAAATGAGTATAGTTTGCTCTTAAGATATGATGACACTATTTTGTACTTTTGAGGATATTGAAAAAGAAGACACAATAAAAAATTATACTGTGTGGGAACACAAGTATAAGTGTATAACTAATAGAGAAATTTAATTACAACTTTTTTTTCTTCTTTTCAAATGGCAATCTACAACTTTTTTGTTTGCAGTATTTAGTTGAACCTAGGCGTTGTTGGTCTATGGATGTGACATTGGTTTGTCGGCAAGGGCTTGGGGTTGGAGACGTGTGTGGCTGATTGGTGGTATGGTTATGCGATTGAGTTGGTTGCTTGTTCAAAGATTGGGTTGTTGTTGTAAGACTCTTATTGGTCAGAATCGTAGGTTTGCGATGATGCAGGGAGCGACTCTTAAGCTCCCTGATCGGGTTGGGTCAGTTCTTGCCTCGTTAGGCTTGGGCTTGGACTCTGGTTTACTAGCCAAAGCATTTTTGTTTGCGGCAAAGTTGGGCTATTGGAGTATGTACGTGTTTTTTGGTCCTAGCCCTGATTTGGATTTCAGATCTTGGCACTTGGGAGTCGAGTAAGGAGATATTAGTTCACGTAGTATCTCATTAGTTTGTTTTAGGCGAATATTATCTTGGTCTATTAGTGTTGGTGTTTTTCTTTGGTCGAGGGACATGGCATGGTCCTGAATACTTTTATGCTCGAATTCCACAACAATTGTTTAAGAGTTAGTTTAAGTTTTCTAGGTTAACTTAGTAGTAGTCTACTCTCTTGTGCATTATGAGCATCTACTATATAACGTTTTTAAAAATAAATAAATTAAAGAGGATTATAAGATTTCACTCTTACTCCCTCGTGACTCGAATCCAGACCTAATAGCTTCTTCCTCAGATCTACTATATAATGTTGTTTACTTCACTAATTAGTATAATGCCTCTCATTCTGAGCCCCGTAAAAAAATTACAGTAAAACATCGATTTAAGAATTACTCTATATAGCAATAACCTCTTTTAAGTGATAAAAAATTCAGGTCCCAACTCGAGACCAGTTATAATTAGGAATAACCTCCACATTGTAATAAGTCATAAACTTTTTCAGTCTCATATATAGAAAAATTGTCTCCATATAGTAATAATTGTCAATAATATAAAAAATTATGTGATTTAAGAAAAAAATTAAAATACATTTATATAATAATTTGAGGCGATAATCTATGTTTTATAGTTACTATCACATATTTAGCTTGCGGGTATTTTATAAAGGATAATTACCTGAAAGTCACTTAAAATCATCCATTTGCCTAAACAGTAATTTATTTTCTTTGAAACTACCCACAAGTCATCAAATTTGAATTTTAGTGACAAAAAATTCACTTTAAAGCATACAATTTGAAATAGAAGACTTTTTCCGCGCGGACCATTTTAATCCTCTATCTTTTTGTCCAATTTTTTATTTTGGCAAAAAAAAAACTTTTCGCAAAAATTTAAATAAATTGTTTGTCATTTTGTTCTTTACGACTCAGCACAAACTCAAAAGGCAAGAATATCAACTCTAGCACATAAAGATACCAACTGTAGTTCATAAAAATACTAACTCCAGTTAATTTGTAAAGATACCTTGACATATTTTTTCGTTTTTTTTTCTTCACGACTCAATATAAACTCAATCAACAAGGATACTATGTCGCGTTCATGAGATACCATGTTATTAGAGAGAGAGAGAGAGAGAGAGAGAGAGAGGTTTATGGTGTAGGGTTTAGGATACCAACCTTACAACAAAAAGATAACAATACAAGTTCAGAAATGTACCAACACTACATAGGGTTTAGGGTGTAAGAGAGAGAAAGTATCGGGTTTAGAGTGTAGTATTTATAGTTTAGGGTATAATAGGGCTTTGATAGGGATACTAACACAACTGCGTAAATATACTATCCCAATGTTATAAAGATACCATCACAGCATCATAAGGATATCATGACAGTGTTTTAAGGGACAACGTTCTAAGGATACAATGACAATGTTATAAAGATACTATCGCATTGTCATAAACATACTATCACACTGTCATAAAGATACCATGAAGGTATTTTAAGGATACAACATACGAATACCATGACAACGTTTTAAAGATACAATCACAGTGTTATAAAGATATCATCTCAATATTATAAAGATATTACCGTTGTGTCATAAAGATACTATATATGATAGTGTTATAAGGATACCATCGTAATATTATAAAGATACCATCACAGTGTCATAAAGATACTATGACAGTGTTATAAGAATATCATGGCAGTGTTTTAAGGAGTCGCAATGTTATAAATATACCATCACAGTGTCATAAAGATACTATGACAGTGTAATAAGGATACCAATGATTAAGCATAAAGACACCAATACAAGTTAAGAAAAACCTTGATGTAAAGGTACTAATCGACGATTATAAAAGATACCACCTACCGACTATAGAGATACCAACTTAGTTTATTAAAGATTAATTATACTCCTTTTGAAAAAAAGATATTAAAAAAAACTGAAAGGAATTGATCTAGGCACCCGTCGTGAACACCCAGATCTGAAAGGAGAAGTGAATTCGGTTAAGGAAAATAGCCTACAAGGTCGGCGACAGATGGTGTGGCGAGCTCCGGCGGTAGATGGTGCGGCGAGCTCCGATGATAGATTGTGTGGCGATTTCAACAATATTTGTCGGCGTCGCCGGTGCAGAATCGACAAAGCTTGAAGAGAAACATACACAACCTGAGGGAGAGGCTAAAGGTAGTCGAGGCGAGCTGAGGGTAAGGCCGATGACGATTCGAAGTAGCCCGAGGTGTTACCGACGACAAGTCCAACGTTCCGATGGCGTCGAGTTCGCTAGAGGGAGAAAGCTATCCATTTTGTCCAGTGGAAAATAATGTAATTTTCACGAACTTCATTCAATGTCATACATGTAAATATGTCAATTTTGAAGGGTATTTTATGCGCCTTTTATAATAAAATGACTTTTGGGTCACAAATCCAGTTTGAGTGATTTTTTGGTCAATTTTTAGACTTTAAGTTATTGTTAGGTCAATGACCCATTTTATAACTCATATTTATGTTTTATAATTGTTATAGCAATTAAATTATTTTCTTGATTATTTGTGCAATATTTGTGATCTTATAAATAACTAAACCTCCATTGATTTTCTTGATTACTTGTGATATTTGTGCGATATTTCTTGATTAAGGCATCTCCAACAGAGTAGGTATAGCTATTTTTTAACAACTTTTTAGCTAAATTCAGCTCCAACAGAGTAGCTATAGCTAAGTTAAAAGTAGTTTTGAGTTATAACTTGTAGTTGTTTAAGGAAATAATATTTATGGTATCTCGGTGCGTGTCTTGTCATAATTAGCATAGAAGTAGATATTCTCTCAATCCCTGATTTATATGGATATTGATTATAACATATTGTAATGCTTATTTAAGTCCATCTATCAATGAATAAAGTACAGTTTCATATCTATCACTTGTGAATTTACTTTTCTTCTTCAACGGTAGCTATATTTAGCTATAGTGGAGAGAGAAAATAGTTTTAAGATAAACTCATAATTGGTTGTTGTGTATCATGATTATTTAAGAGCCTTAGAAATAATGACATGTGGAGGATAAACTAAAAAAAAACTTACAAAATAGCTACCATTGTTGGAGAAAAAGTCAAATAAGAGTGCATGTAGTTTTTTTGTACAATATAACTATAGATTTAGATTTAGGAAAAATAGTTTAAAATGTCACTCAAGTATGGCCGTTCTAAACTTTATTCACTCATGTATGGCAAATATCACTTTGCTCACTATCGAATTACACTTTTACTCATTTTGCTCACTCCGAATTTTGCAAAATTTGGGGTTTTAAATTCAAGTTATAATCGGCCAAGGAAACATATTGAGTATTGTATCTCTTTTCCTTGTGAGTGTTTTCATACCAAGGTCGAGCCTCAATTCATTCTGAAGAGGGAGAATTGAAGATTTGAAGTTTTTGGTGTTTTCGATTTCAAAGGTTAATTCAACAACTTAATTCCATGATGAATTGGACTTAGGTGTAGTTGAGAAAATTATTTTTGGATTGATTTCATACAGATTGAGCTCCGATTCGCCAGAAATTGGAGTGACACCGCCAATTTCTCCGGTTTGGGTGATCAAAGTGAGTAAAAATGTAATTCGATAATGACCAAAGTGATATTTTCCATATATAAGTGAGCAAAATTTAGAATGAGTCATACTTGAGTGACTTTTTTTAGCCATTTTCCTTTAAATTTATTGTTAGAGATGTTCTTAAGAATAACTTCTATATAAGGGGGGTGTATTGGATTGAGATTTTAATAGACAATTTTGGAAAGTAAAAGTCTGGTGGTATTGGATTGAGACTTTTTAATAAATTAGATAAGTCTGGTGGTATTCGATTAGGACTTTTAAGATTTTTTTAAAAAGTCCATAATATCTTCTGGTATTGGATCCAGACTTTTAAGAGGCAATAAATTGTCTGGTGGTATTGGATTGAGATCAAGATTTATAGGATTTCATGACAAAATGGATTGTTTCAGACTTTTTAGTGATAACTATAAATACCAAGACCCCAAAATTGTCTTGCCCTTTCTCATCAGACTTTTCATACTCACTCAAGACTTTTTTTTATTAGGGTTTTGAACATACGCAGAGGCACTGACTCTTTTTTCTGAAGAACAGCGCCTATTGTTCACGTTGAAGCTCAATAATCTGGTGCAAAGGACAATTCACGTTGAAGGTAAAATCTCATCATGTTTTTGTTGCCAATAGATTATTGTTTTCCTTATTTTAGGGGATATTTGTCAGAAAGAACAACTTTTACAAATATTTACATCCAACAAATATTCAGAAATCATTGATATGTACATGGGGATCAAAGAATGTATAGCTCCAGGATATTTGAACAACTCTATCTTGACCTATTGTCATTTTTCAAAAACCGTACATATTACTTAATCCTTTTAACATGGCTTCTGGCAATCCCTTTTTATCATGGATGTGACCAGTATACAACTTGCACGTTATATTAATTTGCAAGTTACCAGTATACAACATGGCTTCTGGTAATCCTTTCGTCATATTAATTTGCACGTTACCAGTATACAACTTTTCCAAATATCAATAGAACTTTGTCAGTTTTTTGGCCTGCATATATACTGTCAATTGTCACGTTCTATGTACTATAAAATTATGCAGTTGTTTTTCTGAGATTGTAAAAGAAATTTGTCTATAAACTAGTGCTTGTGGTCCTAGTTGTTGTCCAAAATTGACTAAAAATATATGATTGGATGAATTGATATTGTACTACTAGTTGAGATGGAAATGGGGGATTCACAAAATGGAAATGGCAAAGGAAAGGGAAAAGCTGATACCTATCAACAGTGGACCATGGATGATAGCAACTTGTTGTTGGGGTTGTTGGCTGAAGCTATGAAAAATGGGTTGCGTGATGCGAATGGATCTTTAAGCAAGCTTAATGTAGAAAACTTCATACTTCCTCGTCTTGATGCGAAAACTAGGTTTCCCAATACCTGAGCCGAATGAAATGGTTCAAGAGTCAATATAACAAATTGAACGAGCTGGTGCGTAACACCTCCGGTTTTGGTTGGGACCCAATTGGAAAGAAAGTCACGGCTAGTGATGAAGTATGGGAAGAATACTTGAAGGTGAGCTTAGTTCATGATTTTCAATAATTTTGGCACCCTGTAGTTACTATAACATTTTATGTGTAGCTGATATATTAACAAAATGTATGTTTTTTTTTTCTAGTCCCACCCAAGCCACAAGAAACTTCGGACAGAATGTAGTGTTGATTATGACGACTTGCAACTTGTTGTTGGGGTTGGAACTGCTACTGGGAATGGCTCAATGGCATTAGGTGCTGATGATACTGATGCAAGTATATTAGGGAATGAAGAAAATACAATTTCTGGGATGGAAAAGTTTCCATATGATGCTGCTAGCAATGCTTTCATAGCACCACCAAATAATACCTTTGACGAGTCCTTCCAACCTTCATCACCCCTCGAACCTTCTTCTCCTTTTGAGGCCCCTTTAGGCTCAATGTTTAACAAAGAAAAGACAGGTCAAAGTAAGCGAAGCAGATCCGAGTATGAAGGGAGTTCAAGCTCTAACGGGACCAACAATCATGCAAGGGTTCTAGATAATCTTTCTATAGGCATTGATTCAATTTCTACCAACTTCGAAAGGATCTACAATCTGATGGAGAAAAGAGAGAGAGACGGAGAGATTGAGAAAGAAACTACAATATGGGATGCTTTAAAAGATATACCAGATTTGGACAACAATACTCGTTTCAGGGCTGTCGAGTTGCTTAACACTAAAACAAAGAAGGACATGTTTTTTAAGATGACACCAGAAGAACGATCAGCTTGGATACTCTTCAACTTGAAGTTGGCAACATAGTGTTTTTTGAAAGTTATTTGGAATGTTATTTGAAATTTTCTACACTTTAGTTGAACTAGATGTTGGGTTTGATGAACTATGATGCCAGTTTGGATTGTTGTAGTTCGAATGTTTTGAAAGTGTGTTTTAGTTTACCTTATATTTTGGCTGATATAATTGTTATTTAGAATTTTCTACAATTTAGTTGAACTAGATCTTGGTTTGATACATTGATGGATTTCATTTTTCTTTTGCACAGGATGTATAGAGGTAATGATTTAGAGGATGAAGAAATGAATGATGATGAAATGAGTGAAGAAGAAGATAATGAAATACATGAGTTTTATGAAGCCATCAAGATTTTGGTGATGGCAGTTCAAGCAGTAATACATGTGGTGAATGAGCTTAGGGTTATTGAGGCTGGTAGACAAATTGAACGTCCACTAAACCCGCGACGAATCAACAATGTTTTTGGATATAACTATATACATAGGGCATTGAATGATGATCCTGCAATATTCCGAAGAGTATATAGGATGTACCCTGATGTGTTCTGCAAATTGTGCAACATCCTTAGAGAAAAAACACACTTGGAAGATACAAGGTTTATTTGTGTTGAAGAAATGCTTGGACAATTCCTACAAATTGTCGGCCAAAATCATCGTTATTGTGTTATTCGCAATAATTTTCGTCGATCACAGTTCGCGACTAGTGAAAATTTTCACAAAATGTTGAAGGCTTTGAATACATTGTCAAATGACATGATGGCCAAACCCGGACCAATGGTGCCTGCTAAAATAAGGGAAAATACAAAGTTTTTCCCTTATTTCAAGGTAAGTATTATACTATTTCATTATATGTAAATTGTCATTTGTATTATTCTTGTATTTCATGTATCTAAATCATTACCATCATCATGCTTTATGTTATCTTAGGATTGCATTGGAGCTATTGATGGGACACATATTCCGGCAACGGTGATGGGACGTGATAATAGCAGTTTTCGTGATCGTCATGGAAATATATCTCAAAATGTATTAGCAGCATGTAACTTTGATTTGGAGTTCATGTACGTCCTTGCCGGGTGGGAGGGTTCAGCTCATGATTCCAAAGTGTTAAATGATGCTTTATCAAGGAGGAATGGACTTAAAGTCCCACAAGGTAAATGTTAGTTTTTTTTTAAATTTAAAATATAATATAATTAAATAGCCAATGCTTTATTGTGTGGTACTGTTGGGTAATAACTGCTGGTCGTGTATTTGTAATTAGGTAAATATTTCCTAGCAGATTGTGGATTTGCTAATCGACGTCAATTTTTAGCTCCATATCGAGGTGTGCGGTATCATCTTCAAGATTTTGCAGGTAATGGGAATGATCCTGAAAATGGAAAAGAATTGTTCAATCTCCGCCATGCGTCTTTGAGAAATGTGATCGAGAGAATATTTGGCATTTTTAAATCCCGGTTCACCATTTTTAAATCGGCACCTCCATTTCCATTTAAGACACAAGTAGAGATAGTGTTGGCATGTGTAGCGCTCCACAACTTTCTTTGCAAAGAATGTCGATCTGATGAATTTCCTATTGAAGGAGAATCTGCATTGTCATCATCCCCGATTGTTGAAGAGGAACTTGATGAACTAGTTTCACAAACTCAGGAGCAGCAGAGAGAGGATGCTAATGCATGGAGACTAAACATAGCTGACCATATGTGGAGAGAGAGATATTAGCATATTGATTTTGCTTGTTGGTTTAAAACTTTTGAATATGTTCGTTTATTTGCTCTTCTTTTCCTCTTTTGTTTTTTGCTGGTCTAATTTGATTATCAGTAAAATTAGATGAAGTATTTAGTTCAATATGGTTTTAATAAAATTAGATAAGGCCTGTATGATGGTTTTTTGATCGTAAGGTTATATACCTGTTAAAATGACGTTAGACTTGTTTGGGTTTTTTCAGATTAGGCCTGCTAGCTAGTTTGGGTTTTTCAACTCAGGCCTGTGTGTTAGCTAGCAAATTTATAAAGCCCATATTTCAAAAAGTCCAAAAAGTCTTTAAATAAAGTCTAGATAATCCTAATAGTCTATAAATAAAGTCAAAAGACTCTTTTTAAAAATTCCAAAATCTTGAAAGTCTAGTCCATATAATCCTAATAGTCTTTAAAATCCTACAAATCCATAAAATCTTGACACTCCAAAATTGTCTATTAAAATCTCAATCCAATACACCCCCCTAAGAATAAATTATGTCATTTCCAATGATATAAGTGTATAAAAATTTTACGGTATGCTTCGAGAAACAAGTAGTTAAGAACTCCATAATTTGCCTTACCCTAAACCCTATTTTCCTTATACTTTGTTATTTGTACATACTAGTAATAAGGCCCGCGCTACGCTGCGGGGGTGTTAGGAAAAAATATATAGTAATATATGTTACTCATGTAAAGTTTTTGTAAAACAACATTACCGATATACATTCGATTTGTTATAGACTCTGGTACAGTACGAAAAATTGTCATTTCATGGAGCAAAGCATATACTTGGTACAACCTGGATGAAGCTGTATAAGCTTTGTTGCTGGACTTCTTCAATTCCATTAGTACAAAGTAGATGACCAAAGCCATTACAATGCATTAGTCCATGCGAAAGAGATCGGTCTTTCTATAGCGCAGATAGAACACTTTTTCCATATGCTACAGATACAAACGTAAGCTTACTACTCCATATGTTGCGCTCAGTCTTTCTCACGACCTAAACAAAGTTGAAAGCCTGCACAATTGAATGATTTATCAAATTAATAAAAACAGATTAATAAATTAAGAAAAAAATAGATACCCAAAATGAATAATTAGATAGACATTATAAAGATCAAAATAAAGCTCTGAACCTCCTAAACCATAATTCCATGTTCGTCTTACTATGATATATTGAACAAAGTGAAGAAAGGGATTGGAAACGCACCAATGACAAAATGAATAGTTTCCAACGATTGATAGAAGAAAATAGAAATTGGTGGGAAAAGAGAAGCCTATTCCATTCCGGCGAAAGAACTAACAACTAACAACCCCTCTCCTTGTAATCGAAAAGACTCCAACTTCAATCAATCAGCATCTCCTTATAAGATCCCCTTATTTCAAATCAAAACCAAACAGACCTATAATACCAATATTACAAACTGATGATTAAAATGGCACAATTCAATCCAATCAGCAATACCCAAATCCAAAAACTCATAAATCAAGCTACACACAACTACATATTATTCAGATTTAACCAAAAATCAAAAGCATCAGTAATGGGAACAGATCAGTGAAGGATATAGATAACAAATCTCAAATCACCTCTTTTAGAAGAAATTATATCCAAGCTAAGTTTGATTAGGTTTCAGACTTCTTGGTCAACTCAAAACATAAAAGATTAAAAAAAAAACAGCCTTGTCATTTTTTTTGCACTTACAAAAGAGCTTTGCTTTACTTTCTTAGCTTCCAAACTTAAACTGAACCAAACTGATTTAAAGAGCAACACAAAAGATCACAAATTTACAATACAACAAATTAAGTTGACCGTTCACTTGAGCATTATAATGTGTTGTTTAATGAAGGATTAGGTTTTAATTTACCGTTTTAGTATATGGTAGGACAATTAATTATCGATATTGAACTAAGCTGATTACTTTAACTGTTAATACTATTGTAGACAGAAAGACTGAACCAAGGTATTTGACTTCCAAGTTCCAACAGTAAAATTGTACAATACAAAAGATCACATAGCTGAAGTTTCTAATTCAAAGCTCTAAGGCATACAAAGCAACTGCACCTCAATTACAGACCATAAGTTAATATAGACAATAAGGTTCAAGTTTATTTTTCTTTCTTTAATAAAGTACAAACTCAACTTGTTCATTCAAGCTAATCAACACTACTATATCATAAGGAATTATAGCTCCAGATATTTGAAGTAAAAAATAGAAAATGAATTCAAGTTCATAGCAAAAGAAGTAAACTTGCCGTAAATCTTACACAATCATCACTGTTCAGTAAAATTTCAATAAGAGAGTTAAGATCAAATACATGCAAAGCCAATTAGATGCTGTAAAGTTAAGTAAAGCTTGAAGTCATGACATTCAGAGTCTATTTTCTCACTGAACAAATCAGAGCTTTACGCCGTAATAAAACTTATGGAAAGTACGATGAGAGCAGAACAACCTATATAGAGTCGTTTGATCAATTTCTCAATGTCATCAAACACACTATCCCTTTAAATTGCATAGCTATAAACAAACAACCTATTTGAATGACCAAATTCAAGTTCCATTTAAACTTTTACCATTATGGAGCTCAAAAGCTTGCGGGAAAGAATGAAGTACTGCATTATATAAGTATAGCAATATCATATCAACTGGGCATGAAATCCAGTTAAAAAATAGCTACCCCCACTCATATTCTTACTGTTATCAGCCCATCAAATCCAACTCGATCAAGAGGAAAAAGTTAGCAGCTGAACAACCATAATTGCCAAAATAGCAATCACTTAATCAAGTGAAAAAAGTAAGGAAACAAATAATGCCAGAATAGGATTAATACATAGAAACCCAAAATGCATAGACTTTTTAGCATGATCTTTGTAATAAGGACAACCACCTATCTATAAACTCTACACCAGATTCTGGAAATTTACCCATCTTCAACCACATACGTGTATAACAAAATGCACCACACTACAGCATCATGCATACAAATTAGGAATACCGGGACCAAACAGAATTTCAATCAATAACTTATAAGTTGTCAACAGTGTGTTTCAAAACTATAAATCTATATAGGTAGAACTGAACAGATTAGAGACTGCCTCCAAGTTTCACACAAAGAAGAGAAATAATAACAGCAACAGACAGATCAAAAGAGATCATTTGAGGACAGAAACATCCTTACATCTTCTAACATAAACATATCACACCAAAAAATAGCTGATGTCAGACACCAGTCTAAAGTGATAGGAGGTCTGGAGAGTTCATGAATTAAACAGTAACTATACTCTTTAATTAGTCATTTTTCTGTGTTATATATCAGCAACCAGCTGATTGCCCCTGAATACTCTATACGCCTGAACCCAAGCACATCCATCAGAAAAGAACTTACCTTAACCAAAAACGTTACAGTGGGAGACCAAAGCACAGAGGAGAGAAGAGAGCTGATTTTGGAAATCGAGGTCGAGAAAATGAAATCGGAGAGCAGATCAGCGACTAAACAGGGAGGAACGAAAGTGAGATAGGAGAGGATAGAGTGTTTACCTTCAGATTGGAAAAACTTAGGAAGAAAAGTGAGGTAGGAATGAAAGAGAGAGGAGACCGATCTGTGTGAGATAGAGGAGAGCGACCAAATTCTGGGTATGAGAGAGAGAGGAGAGCGATTTGTGTGAGATAGAGGAGAGCGAGAGTGGTGAGGCTGAGAGAGGAGAGCAACCAAATTCTGGGTATGAGAGAGAGAGGAGAGCGATCTGTGTGAGATAGAGGAGAGGGAGGGTGTGGGTGTGAGAGGGAGGAGAGAGCCGCATGCTTGGCATGCGCGTGAACAGTTCGAGAAAATATGAACAGAAACTGTGAACAGGGATTGTGAACAGGATGCTTCACGTCTGTTATATAGGTAAATATGTCGCACAAGCAAAGATCCGTAGAAAGATAAATTATGACTCTACAACAAATGCAAATGAACTTCCAAACGTACAATACAATTATAATTCTCAAGAGACTTACCGATCGCCATAGTTTTTAGAATCCCATCCGGAGAGACCAGCTCACCAGCCAACATTACACAGAGCATCTTTCCATTTCTTCACCTTCTCTATACCATGCCTAGACTCATGGTTTTCGAAAGCCTTTCCGAAAGTTCCCTTCTGACATCGTACATCAGAAGGATTCACTTTATAGATAAGCGGAAAAATTATGTTTTTGTCTTCCATGCATTCGAAGATTGTTGTGAGCACATCCAAACACCATGCAGAACCAGCGTAGTTTTGCTACAGAACAACGATCGCAAACCTTGATTCCTTGATTGCCTTCAAGAGTGTGGGTGAAACAGCATCACCTACTTGAATACTCTGATCATCCATGAACGTTTCGATTCCTCTCGTGTTTTGTAACTCACGATATATATCCGATGTAATATCCCCGCGAGTATCAGCACCCCTGAAACTCAAAAACACTTCATAATTCCTCTCTTGATCAGCTGAAGCACGAGAAGCAGATGATGTTGCGATGCTCAAGGCCATTGGATGTATACCACCGCGAAGAAATCGGACATGCAGCACAACGTACAAGTGCAGAGAACAAACTAAAGCCACAAGGAAGTGATTTGGGTTGTGTAAAGGCAGACAATGGAACAGATCGAGATATATACAGATAGTGAGATACTTCAATAATAGTTGGTATTGTTCAGAAGAGGAGACTTTTAAAGATGCTCAATAGCAAAATGCAAGAAGCTAGCATTGGCACCAGCAACTAATCTATGTACAAGCTAGCTAGTCCATCTCCAAATTAAGTGGATCTCGTCTAGGAAGTAAACTCTTTGTTTTTATGTACCAGCTAGCAACTAATATACATCGAGTTCATCTTGAAAAACTAATATATATATATATATATATATATGAAGTTAGGTGAGCCTATTGGCCGATCACAAGTTGAAATTAACCATGACCATTTGGAGAATATATAATTGCAGGTTGCATGTACGTGAGACGGTTTTTAATTTGCTCGATCAGTTTTCTTCGTCGATGAATTTGTCCTTCACTGATTTGTTAGCTCCATCCATTTTTCTTTTTCAAAGTCAATAGTTCTATGCCATCCAGAGTGGCATGGGAACATTCCTTAGTTTCAACACCTGTTCGATCTCTGGACTGTTGATCTACGTAGATCAAAACGATTTCGGTATCGAAGGCATATATAGATGATCATAACGACTAGAAATTGCATGCGGTACGTGTCGTCTGCCATGCATCCCTGCCTAGATGCAGATAGATAAGCTGGCTTTGCTTCTGATCGAGTCGAGAAATTTTTTTTGAGTTATAATTAAGCTAGGCGTTTGTCACGGACCTAACCGAATGGCCACCACACGAGGTCCATGCGGCGCTCTCCACCAAGGAGCCAGCCTTATTCAAAGGGGCGATCGCCCTGCCTTGGGCTCATCAGGGGATCGGCTCCAGACCCCGACCAGTTTGTGTAGGGATGGCATAATCCCTTCTTCAGCGTCAAGTCCTCGACTAGCGACAACCTCCTCGAACTTATCCGAGTCGGCCTGCCTGAACTCCGAAGGGCAGCACATATACTCCCACACATACTCTGGTTTTGGAGCAATCCCACATATGCATTAAGCACAAAGAACCAACAACGCCCACGATAGACACTCCCGTAAGCGGGACGTGACACGTTGCTTCCTTTGCCTGGTCTGACCGAGCTCATGCATGAACAACAGAGCACGTCTAAATTCAAACCCATTGGTATATAACTCAATACGTTTGTTGTTTATTGCTTCATATAGTTGACCATATATCAAACAGAACAAGTCTTTGACGAAGAACTAGAGGTTAACGATCGGATGTGTCCAGTATTTCAGCACATTTCCTAGCGGTTCCAAATTGTTCGATTCTTCAAGCCATATAACATGCCTATTCTAGCTTAAAAAATCCAAATTCGGCCAACATGTTGAAGTTTGTGTTAGAGTAAGTATCTGGAAGGAAGATCGACTTGTCGTAAAACTTATCTGAAAGAAAGAAATGACATAGACCAAGAAGCCACAGTCGATGAAAGGAAATGAATTTGAGTCCGCCGAACCCACGATAGGAAAATTTGAAACTATCAAATCAAAGATGATCATTTCCTAAGATTTTGATGATCTAGGACATTTATCTTCTTTATAACTCAAAATCGATGGTCATTCAATTCGTCGATTTATGTGCACTTAATCGATTTTTCTAGTATCTTATAAAATCGTTTTTAGTAAACGAATATAAGATATCTCATGTGTAAGATAAGAAGAATTGTGACCGAGTTTATTTTTACTCACATTCCTTGATTAAGGTGTAAGCATCAAAATAATAAATCATTTTGGCACTAATATATTAGAGACTTCCTCTCTATTATCGTCTTCCGTTCGTGAAAACCAAAGGAATAGCGGCAACGACTCTTTCATCTCGTCTGACAGCGGCTAATGGAGGAGAGTCTCCCGACTCTTTCTCTATTGTTGCTTTGCTGATGGACGGGGTTTGGAGGCTCGAGTTGTCTTGAGGACAAGATCTGGTTTTTTAGCTAATTACATTTATGGTCCTTTTGTTTAGGATTCTAGAGTCAGGTACTGTAGGTACTAGGACTTATTTGCATCTTTTTGGAACTGTGTAATTCAAGGGGATGACATATTTATCACAATTGAGTGCTCAGGGGTATGTTCATCTCTCTTGTAGTGTCTTCGTTTGTCCTTGAAATATGTATGTAAGCTCAACAATGTTCGAGCCCAGCGTTTTAAAGAGTAGTATTTGCTACTGATTAGTTTCTTCCTCTCTTGATTAGAATTATGGTTCCTTGTCAGCTGTGTATGTACTATTTAAACTGTAAAAGTTTTAATGAACTCTTCTTTTAATCGAGAAAAAAAGTGTGAGCACTACATCTCCTTAAACGGTGTCACCTCATACAAATTTTAACTCATGATTAACTCTATACATAAAAATAATATTTTAAATTTATCAAAAATGCCCTCATTGTGACCGTAAATCACTCGACACAATGTGACATGCTCAAAATTAGTTACACCTACAGATTTTCTTACGTGATGTCCCTTACTCAAGACCAAGACATCCGAATAGAAATGAATCAGAAATGAGATTAACGGACATGGTAACAGTAAATCCGGCACAACGCTCGTAACTAGGGTGAAAACTTTTGGGGCCATTCACACACGACCCATTCGACAAGAAGAAGAAGAAGAAGAAGCATATTTAAAAGAGAGACTGAGATCGCTTCAGACAATTGACCCGAAAAACAAATAAAATTAAAAATTAAAACATTCGTTGTGAGTACAGAAGCTTCACAGTCACAGTCACAGCCTCACCGCCATTGCCAATTCCAAGCTTCTAGGGTTGCCTTGTTCTCTCTCTTCTTCCTTCATCTCCAGCCTCGCTTTCAGGTACTGCTGCGATTTCGATTCCGAGCTCCTGTTTTCGATTCTCAATTGTTCATCGACCAGTTTCATTTTCATCTAATTTGATTTCGAATCGTCGCTCAGTTTGTATGTAGCTATCGCTTTGATTTTCAACTCTGCGATCTCATTTTTTACTAGTTAAGGAGAATCTATGTCACTGTGTTTGTGCTTAGGCTGTGATTTTTTTTTACTGGTTTGGTGAAATTTATATGAGCAGGTGTTGATGATGCTATAATTGAGCTTTGAAAATAATCAGGAGGTGAAATTTTTGTGAGTTGATAATTTAAGGCTGAGACTTCGATAGATTTGGTTTGGGGGTTTGGTGAGCTATGACGTGGTTTAGAGCAGGGTCTGGTGTGGCAAAGCTTGCCATTAGGAGATCACTGTCAAACAGTGGCGCATATGGATCGTACACCGTGACGAGGCGGGTGATTGCGCCTGTGTCGCAGCAGAATCGGTACTTGCACACTACGGTATGCAAGTCGAAGGCGGAGGCCGCTGCTCCCGTGCCGCGTCCTGTGCCACTTTCTAGGCTCACGGATAGTTTTTTGGATGGGACCAGCAGTGTTTATTTGGAAGGGCTTCAGAGGGCGTGGGAGGCTGACCCGAACAGCGTTGATGAGTCGTGGGACAATTTTTTTAGGAACTTTGTGGGGCAGGCGTCTACCTCACCGGGGATTTCGGGGCAGACCATCCAGGAGAGTATGCGTTTGTTGTTGCTTGTGAGGGCTTACCAGGTTAATGGACACATGAAGGCTAAATTGGATCCTTTGGGGTTGGAGAAGAGAGAAATTCCGGATGATTTGGACCCTGCTCTGTATGGTTTTACTGAGGCTGATCTCGATAGGGAGTTCTTTTTGGGGGTTTGGAGGATGGCTGGGTTTCTGTCGGAGAACCGTCCAGTGCAGACCCTTAGGTCTATTTTGACCCGGCTTGAGCAGGCTTACTGTGGGAGCATTGGGTATGAGTATATGCACATTGCCGATCGAAATAAATGTAACTGGCTGAGAGACAAGATTGAGACTCCGACGACGACGCAATACAATAGGCAGCGCCGTGAGGTCATTCTTGACAGGCTTATTTGGAGCACACAGTTTGAGAACTTCTTGGCCACTAAGTGGACTACAGCTAAGAGATTCGGTCTTGAAGGTTGTGAAACTCTCATTCCCGGCATGAAGGAGATGTTTGATAGGGCAGCAGACCTTGGGGTTGAGAGCATAGTCATTGGAATGCCTCACAGGGGAAGACTGAATGTATTGGGTAACGTGGTCCGAAAGCCTTTGCGTCAGATATTCAGTGAATTCAGTGGTGGAATAAAGCCTGTAGATGAAGTTGGGCTCTACACAGGGACTGGTGATGTCAAGTATCACTTGGGGATTTCCTATGATCGTCCCACTAGAGGTGGCAAGAGAATTCATCTTTCTTTGGTTGCGAATCCAAGTCACTTGGAGGCTGTGGATCCTGTTGTTGTTGGGAAAACTAGAGCAAAGCAGTATTATTCAAATGATGTGGACAGAACCAAGAATATGGGAGTTTTGATTCATGGAGATGGTAGTTTTGCCGGACAAGGTGTGGTCTACGAGACTCTCCATCTTAGTGCTCTGCCTAATTACACCACTGGTGGGACTATACACATTGTGGTGAACAACCAAGTTGCCTTCACAACTGATCCAATGTCTGGCAGATCTTCGGAGTATTGCACTGATGTTGCTAAAGCCTTAAATGCCCCTATTTTCCATGTTAATGCTGATGATATGGAGGCGGTTGTTCATGTGAGTGAGCTTGCAGCTGAGTGGCGCCAGACTTTCCATTCTGATGTTGTAGTTGATCTTGTGTGTTATCGTCGATTTGGGCATAATGAGATTGATGAACCTTCATTCACGCAGCCAAAAATGTACAAGGTATGCTCTTCCTATTCTTGAAACTGGATTTTATAGGTTTTCCCTTCTAACATGATAAATCTTGAAACCCTTACTGTAGTGCGTCCTAGTTTGTAATATGAGTTCAGCTCTTCAGAGGTATAAGCAGACTTTGACTTTTTCATTGCTATTGAATCATTGCAGGTTATTAGGAATCATCCAAACTCTCTAACTATTTACAAGAACAAACTTTTAGAATCTGGACAAGTGGCCCAAGAAGATATTGAGAGGATACAGAGCAAGGTTACTATGATTCTAAATGAAGAGTTCTTAGCTAGTAAAGATTATGTTCCACAAAGAAGGGACTGGCTTTCATCTCATTGGTCTGGATTCAAGTCACCTGAACAGCTTTCTCGTATCCGGAACACTGGGTACTGCACTTTCTGTCTACTAATTGTCCATAATTTGATCTTATTACTTGCTTTTCTTTCGAGGAAATTTGTATGCTCTTCTACAGGGTAAATCCAGAGATTTTGAAGACTGTTGGCAAAGCAATCACAGCTCTACCAGAAACTTTTAAGCCTCATAGAGCAGTGAAGAAGGTTTACGGAGAACGGGCTCAAATGATCGAGTCTGGTGAAGGCATCGATTGGGCTGTTGGAGAAGCACTTGCCTTTGCTACACTGCTTGTAGAAGGTAACCATGTTAGACTCAGTGGTCAGGATGTTGAAAGGGGAACATTTAGCCATCGACATGCTGTACTTCACGACCAGGAAACAGGGGATCGGTACTGCCCTTTGGACCATGTCATTGCCAACCAAGATGACGAAATGTTTACAGTTAGCAACAGGTAATGAGGGATACCTTATTTTAAATTCTTCTTTAAGCATCGTAGTAATGTTGATGTATGTTCTGTGTTCCCCCAATGTATTGTGCTGTAACATGTATATTCATTTCGGTAATGGGATTGGTATCCTCATTGGTTATATGTCCTTCGGTTTTGTTGTTTGTTAACAAAAATGTCCAATTTTTTTTATCAAGGGAAGTTATTATACTGTAGTGAGCTAAGTTAACCTACCGTTATACTTTGTTGATCTACTAAATGATGATAATACTTGGCCTGGAAAGCTCCTCTACATGTGCAAGAATTCTGCTGCACAGCATTCTACTCTGATATCCCTTTTTCAGTTAAAAGAGCTTAGTGACTTTTCCTTGGTGTCTCTCTTTAGTCTGCATGCCAATGAGAAACTGTACTAGTCCAAATTACATCTCTCTTATTTCCTATAATATATACCTTTTGAGGGACTATATGTACATCTAAATGAACTTGGACCCTGCAACCTGCATACTAAAAAAGTGAGAGAATTTGGATAGCTGGGTCCAAGTCAAATTCGTTTATCCATCTTGTAACTTATAGGAGAGTTAGATACTGAATAGTGCATGGTAGAATTGGTGTGTCTGTTTAGTTTATATCTGCATTAGCTGGTTGTGGTTGTGGATACAGCTCACTTTCGGAGTTTGGCGTTCTTGGATTTGAACTGGGTTACTCCATGGAGAATCCAAATGCGTTGGTGATTTGGGAAGCTCAATTTGGTGATTTTGCTAATGGGGCTCAAGTTATATTTGATCAGTTTCTGAGCAGTGGGGAGTCGAAATGGCTTCGTCAAACTGGCCTTGTTTTACTGCTTCCACATGGTTATGATGGTCAGGGACCTGAACATTCTAGTGCAAGATTGGAACGATTCCTTCAGGTGATCAATATTTCCCCCTCCTTGTCCTCTTTGTACGGTAGTTTTTTTTGCATGGATTCTCTTCTAATGCAAGTTTACGTTAATGCTGCGATAGATGAGCGATGACAATCCTTATGTCATACCTGAGATGGATCCCACACTCCGTAAGCAAATTCAAGAATGCAATTGGCAAGTTGTGAATGTGACAACTCCTGCTAATTATTTCCACGTCCTACGTCGTCAGGTGTGAAAAACTACTTCTGTTTAAATGTATATTGTTCAGCACTGGGAAGTTTATGCTATGTTCTTATGTTTGATCTTTTGACTCCTTGTGTAGATAAATAGGGAATTCCGCAAGCCTCTTGTTGTGATGGCTCCTAAAAACTTGCTCCGACACAAAGATTGCAAATCAAATTTGTCTGAGTTTGATGATGTTCAAGGTCACCCAGGTTTTGACAAGCAGGGAACCAGATTCAAGCGCCTCATAAAGGACCAGAATGATCACTCTGATCTGGAGGAGGGTATCAGAAGGCTTGTTCTTTGCTCCGGGAAGGTAATTTGGCCCTTCATTTCTGCCTGCAAATTACTGCCATAATAAAATCAATATGAATTTTTCTTTTATAAAAAGAACAAAAGAAAAGGAAAACAGAATTAGGTGACGGAGATTTTGTAGAGCTGACCCTGAAAGTGAAGTCCAAATTTAAGATATGAACTGTGCTAACTAATATAATTATTGTTTATACCCACGGGATATGGGTTTGTTAAATGTTGTGGGATGGTCAGCATTCTCAGATTTCTTTGCCTGCAGATTTACTATGAACTTGATGAAGAGCGAAGAAAGTCCAGTACAAAGGATGTTGCTATATGTAGAGTGGAACAGCTTTGCCCATTCCCATATGACCTCATCCAGCGAGAGCTGAAGCGGTATCCTAGTAAGTACTCTGCACTATGAACAGCGACAAAGATGATTATGGAAATACATGAGCTATCATCACTCCCCTTTGTCAAGATAGTAGCCATTCCTGGTTAATTTGAATTTTTGAGCATAGAATTTCTCTGTTGCATTACTGTGCTGGCATCATAATCATTGTTAATTAGCTATGTTCCAGCATATACATTCCACTTGTCAAGATAATCTTCACTCTCCATTCTGATTTTATATTACAACCTTCTTTTAGGCTTTTAGCTTTATAAAAATTCGGAGAAGTACCTGTTATTCCCACCTCACAATATTCAAAGAAATATGGCTGTGTCGGTTAATTTAAGATTGGAATGCTAATAAGAAATTAAGCCGATAGACTGGTCTGATTAATTCACTAAATGGACACAAGGAAGGAATGTAAATGTAGTTGTTGGAATTTAGATAGACATCATTTGATGTTTGACCAAAGTTACAAGTCATGGTTGATTGTGTCTTTTGGTTGTGTTCTTGGAGCTGATATCATGAGGCTAACAATGATTGTTGTTTGGTTCGTTCAGATGCTGAGATAGTTTGGTGCCAAGAAGAGCCAATGAACATGGGTGGCTACAGCTACATTGCCCCTCGCCTGTGCACTGCCATGAAGTCGCTGAGCAGAGGAACCATTGACGACATCAAGTATATTGGCCGAGCTCCATCTGCTGCCACAGCCACTGGTTTCTACTTGGTTCATCTCAAGGAACAAGCCGATATAGTGCACAAAGCAGTGCAGCCTGAGCCAATCGACTAAGCGGTGCACCCAATGGGTGTACTCACAGATATCCTCATATGGTAAAATGTCCGAATCTCTGTTATTAAACAAGCCATCTATGCTATATTTTGAGCACCCTAGTTGAGATGGTATTCTATGGAAGTGTCATGTTCAAGTTTTGATTCCAATTCGTTTGTAAGAATAATGTCAAGCTGACTCTCTAACGACACTAGGTTGTCTTGGCCACTTTGAAACAGCTTTTGTATTTGCTTCTCAATGTGACTGAGAAAAATTTATGGAAGGTTGAATATTCTAGAATTTTTTTACAGGTCTTTGATATTATCAGTAGTTGACGCTCGATTATGGAATATATGCTAACTAATTGAACTTGTGTTATTTAGTAATGACTTGAAAAGTTTCAGAATGACTTCACAGAATGACCCCTTCAAGGTGCTATGTTGAATATCATGTTCTAAGCTCCAACAATCTTAGCAATAAGTAGCCTTGAAACCTTTTTTGAACTCGATTCCGGCCTTTATATCTTTTCCCATGTTTGGCCGTTCTGATTGCATATCACTCCAAAGTAACTCTACGCTTTCTCCAGATATTGGTCACTACAAAATCAATGTTGATGCTGGGTGGAAGGTTAGCACAGGGATTGGTGCTATTTTGCGTGACCATGATGGATGCATGATTGCTAGAGCGGCACAGGTAAATTGTGACCCATCATTGGCTGCTTAATCATGGGCAATTCTGCTCGGCATGCCACTGGCTACTGAGAGCATCTCCAACAGTAAAATTAAAGTTATAGTTATTTTTAACTAGAAAAGTTAAATGTAATTCATCATTTTTTAATTCCAAGTTTAGCGGTAGCTATTCTAAAGCTAAAGTTAAATATATAGTATTAAATATTTAGTTTTAAGTAATTTTCTCTCTCCTTAATAGCTAAATATAGCTACCAATATGACTAAAAGCTATATTTGTCTTTAACTATATCTACTATGTTGGAACTGATTTTAGCTAAAAAAATAGCTGAAATTTAACTTTTAACTACTCTGTTAGAGATGCTCTGATAACAATGTGAATAATGTCATAATTGAACCTGATGCGCAGTTGGTAGTTAGGGAAGGGACCTAAAGGAAGGGAAAAACAGATGTTGGAAAATTTATCCAGTTCTATGTGAGATTAAGAAGAAACAACAATCATTTTCTAATATCACTTGGAATTGGGTACCACGAAAAGCGAATTGCGTTGCTCATATGGCGGCGTCGCCAAGTCACGAGGGGGTGGGTCTTACGAGATGAGCGGTGATGCCACCACCTACTTTTGTGAGGGTTCTTTGGAGTGATGGGTGTCCTTGCCCTCATACTTGATGATGTTATTATTTTGCGACCTGGCCTCTCCGTTTATCATACTCACTGTAGTAAGGAGGAGCTTGTGTCACTAGTCTATTTATGCCCTTGTATTTTCTATTTGCATGACTAGGTTTCCCCTAGATCACTTTGTTTTGCTGGTTTTAATGAAGCCCATTTAAAAAAAAAAAACTCTATGCTTTCTCTACTCCCTTGATGAGGTCCTTAGACTTGGGTTGAGCTGCGGCATGGAATTGCTAGAATTTCTTATTCAACTTCATGATACTTATTTGGATGTTGTAGACTTTCATCCATTTCCCTCATCTTATCAACAATATTAGACAATCTTCCCCTGACGCTCTATGCATCATGTTGTTCTGGCAGGACTCCTGCAACCTTATACTTCATTGACATTTCTTCGACGAGCTTCATTAGCACGACAATCCGTCTACTGACCATTGATTTGTCCCCTAGTGGTCTTAAGAACTATCATCTACTTAAAACCCCGTAGCTTCTGTAGTGTGAGCCTTCCATATTGCATCAGGTACATCAGTTTCGCCACAACGATTAAGAGTCTTGCTGAGCATAACAGTGACTGTCGACATATCATAAATTTTTTATACGTTCTTCCCTGACCTCTATTGTTGTGCAAGATTCACATCTTCTTCCTCTTCCAGTTTCAACCCTTGAATCTGGTTGATCAAGTCGTCCGTGATGGACGGACCAAACTCAAGATCAAACCCCATCCATGATTGGACCTGAGAATTTGACACCTGAAGCAAGAATGAAAAATTGTGTCACTAATGAATAAAAAAAGACAAATATACAAAATGATATTACACATGTACGAAAAAAAAATGTACTATCACGTTATTCTCGTATCTACAAGAATAAATCTAAACCATATTTAACCGAACATCTATATATGTTTGGTTTGTTAATCACAAGCTGAATACAAACTTATAATCAGTTACTTATAAACCGAATCAATAAGAATAGATGTTCAAGTATTTCAAAAAATAATAAAAAAAAGATGTTCAAACATAGTACATAAAAAAATTAATATGCAGACTCTTCTTTGTTCTTTTCGTGAGTCTCTGAAGCCTCATTGTAGTCTCCATGTAGTTTTTTTTTTCTTTCTGAGATTTCTTCATGTTCTTAGAGGAGTAACCATCCCCTTCAGCAAATCACCCGCTTCCCAGGCCTCTTTTGGAATAGCTTCCTTTAGAGCATCCATAGTAGTCTTCTCCTTGAAAACAACCTTCAGAGCAACTTCAATCGCAGACTTCGAAGCCGCCATCAAGAGATAGAGTGAGGGCTGAGAGAGCGAGATAAATGTTTTTACTGTGGGTCGGCATAGTATATACTATAGGGAGTTGGTGTTGAGAGCACTCGATCACTCGACTAAACCATGGGCCGGCCCTGGCTATAGGTCTGAGCCTAGAGCCCCAAATTTTATAAATTATTTATTTGGTTTTTATTAAATTTTCAGTTAATGAAATAATTAAGTATTAAAAAATTGTTAATTTGAAACATTTAAGTTAAACTAAATGTTTAATTTCATAACCACAAGCTAAATACAAATTTATAATTAAGTACTTATAAACCGATGTTCTGTTATAGTACATAGAAAAATAAAACTAAACGTTAAATTTAGTAATCACAAGCCAAATACAAATCTATAGCCAAGTAATTATAAACTAAACCTAACATAATACACAAAATAAATAAATAAACTAACAATATTCTAACACTACATATTAAGGGGACTGATATACATAACGAACATAAAAAAAAAGAAATTAAAAGAAAACAATCCTCGATTAAGTCATAATTTATTTCCTCAAATGCATCACAAAATTACTTAAATATTACCGTATTATAATTTTTTTTAATATTTTTTATATGCCTATTTTTTTTCTTAAAATTAAAAATATATATTTAAAAAAATTGATGTTTTAGAATTTTGGTGTATAAGACGGTCGCTCTTTCTCAGGTGTGAGGTACATGATCCCATCATATCAAAGTAACATTTCTTCTTCTTTCTTTATGAGTAGGAATGTTTGGGCACAATCGTGGTGCTCCTCCCGCTGTCTTCCTTTGCCACATCTCCATCCATTTCTATGTCGTCTGTTTCAGACGAAGAAAAATTCGTCAATTTTTCTTTGGAAGTTTGTCTGGCTCTCTTCATATCGACAATGGCGGTAGTCAAGATCCCACAGGTAGATGCCTTGCCTTTGTTTTCTTCTTGCTTAGAACCCAACATTGCATCGGCCTCTCTCAGAGAAGTAGGTAAAAACTAGATTATGTTCTGTCTGCTCCATTCTTTTCAAGACTGAGCCTCGGTTTAGATTCTTGAATGGATTAAGAATCGAAAACTGTAGAGTACGTTTTGGTAGGTTTTGTAGCCTACCTAACAAGAATAAAAACTGAAATATCCCCAGAATCATGAACTAAATAGACTCAAAAGAAGTACAGAGATTTCGTACTTCAAAAAAGCTCAAAAGAAAAGCAGAAAGTGAAGGATTTGCAGATGAAATGTAGAAGGTTACTGGGTTGGTGGAAAACAACTTCAATTGAAGCTTGAAAAGAAAAGGAAAACAGAAAAAGAAAGAAAGAAGGAATAAACCCCCTGGGCATGGCTGAGCTGCTTTGTTTGATTGAAATTTTGGGTTCTGTGTGAAGAGTGAGACTGGTTTGTGTTTGTGAAAAGCGGGACACCGCTCTCTGCAGTCGGTACACGGTAGTTATAAAGCAGAGTGCTCTCATACCTGAAATGCCAATTTTACCCTTCATTATCGACTGTTCGTAACAGAATATGACGTAAAAGTCATATTCACCCTCCAAGGGGAACCTGGAGTGTGTAACTGAATTGGGGGAGAGTGCTATGCTGAAGAGCCTGCGTGTATGCCAGCCAAAGTCACAGACTCGCTCACAGGCTTTGACATGTGGAATTCAGTTGAGCAGATATTTTTTTAGGTCAATTAATTAATTAATAATTCATGCTTAAACAAAAGGCCATGGTTTTTTTTAGGTGATACCATATAGAAATGTATTGATGCATGATCTCGATCAGACACTACCATCAGTATTTCACCACTCAATGAAAATGAAGAGGCTGAATGAAAGACAACAAGAAATCGAACATTGCGCAGTGCCCACTTAGCTAACTTATGAGCTACTGCATTTAACTCAAGAGCCCTTAAGTTTGAGAAATAATTAATTAAGAACCAAAGTTTTAGTTTTTCTCTTATGAATGATGAATAAAAAGGTCAGCAGAGACAAATGTCTGTTTTGTTTCCGACTTCAGAGAATTTGATAGCGATTCTCTACTCAGTAATTTTAGGCTAGAAAAAAAACGGCGGAAAGGAATTGGAGGCACAAAAGGAAGAAAGCAAAACCATAATCTAGGTGGAAAATTAACTCTTCGTCCTCTATCTCCTAATTTGCAAGGGAAAGCAAATACGAATTCTCTAGCTAAGCTGAGATGCCCAGTTGAGAGAATTGAACAATCGAACCTTGGAGGAGAATTCGAAGCACAACACAAGATCATGGCAGAAACAATATTATTGACAGAGAGATCTGTTTTCAACATCTCACTCTATATCTTAGTCCGAAACCAACCAATCTATGGGTTTCGCAGTTTCTTTGATTTGGAATTGGAAACGGACTAACAGATCTAATACACACTATATCTTTCAAATCAGTACAATAGGTTCCCTCGGGTTGAATGCCTTTTTGCCAATTCAACAATTTCACAATAATAAGAACTGAAGATGTTGCAAATGATCATGGAAATATAGTTAGTGATCGACACACTTCAAATTATGAAACTTAGACACACCAACATAAAATAAGAAAATTATAGTGCATGATATCATGATTATCATCCCTAGTTATTATCTAGAATGTGATGAAAAACAAAGTTCAGAGGAAATTGCCTACGAGAAGGTGGATAACCTCCGGCGTATCGGAACAGAATCTGTTTCCGCCCTAGTGAAATCATAGAACCTGGCGCGTCGAACTCGTAATCCATATCAAGTATCAACAACCTCCACGCCCTCAAAACCCAACTCGCTGCTACTTTTTTTTTGGGAAATGAATAAATTCATTAAAGCCAGAACACGGCATGAGAGACAGTACAATAAGCTAGTAACTGCATCCAGGATCACTGCTCTACCGTTCTCACACAGGAGACAGGTATAAGAACAGCTCAGATCACTGCTTCTACTTTCGGCAGATTCGTGATGACTATCGTCGGTATCATGACCGTGATTCATGTTATTATTATTGCTCTTGTAATTGTCCCTGTCCATTAGCTCGGTTTCTTCTACTTAATTTGCATATATATGATTGTTAGGGTTTGAGAGGAGCGCTCTTCTACTTTTATAGATTGATCGATGCGTGTCCATTTTTGTTTTCCGTCTCCTACCTTACTTGGGAGATAATTATTGTAAATGTAATACGAGAGTATTGATTTGATAAGACGTCATGTTACATTAGTTCATGAGGCGTAACATATTTGTAACACAGCTGGAAGCAACAGTGATTCCATTAAATGAACAGATAGAGAGTATGAGGACTCTTCTAGCTGTTGATTTCTGGTTTTTGATGACACTCGATCGTGTTGTCGGAGGACAATTCTGTGATGGCTGCAAAGTTTGATCGAACAATTTAATTCTCAAGTGCGTGGCAGCTAATAGCTATAGGTGCTCTGCTCGTTAATGAGGACAAGTACTCAGCTGAAATGATAATTTCATCAATTAAAGAGCTCAAAAAGATTAAAGAGGAATATCCGAATGAAGTTGGAAACATGGCTACCATGTCAGAGTTGCATAGTACTGCTAATACTGAGTTTCCATAGAGGGCTGAGCAGTCCACTGTTTAAGATCACACTAGTGAATGTGCATTACGTACTATTATAGAAGTCTGGAACTGGAGGAGTTGCTGGAAACTATGTTGGATTCTGTGGAAGATGAACTGAGTCGATACGAGCAAGAACGAGAATTTGATGTTTCAATTTATATATACACTTAATTTGTAAGCTAGGTTGATTGCATTTAAAACAAAGTGCCACAAGGAAGAATCAAAAGCTAATGTACGGCCCATATTCCCGATTTGGCCCATATTCCCGGTGTGGCCCAAATGAAATTTGTTAATTCACTTAATTATATTTGAAAATTGAAATAACTGAACACCTATATGGTAGGATTCAGTTTTCTTAGGATTATCAGAGTAGTTATAGATGAGATGATTAGTGAGAGAAAATAGGAGATAAGCATATGCATATATATATATTCCTACTTTTGGCCCTTACGGTAAATGTTTAACTATATTGAGAGAGGAGCAAATTTTGAGTTTTCAAATGTTTGACTTTGATAATAGTAGCAGAGTCTTCTCTTTTAATATATAAAGATGAAAAAAGAGCGGAATGAGAGAGCTAGTGAATTTTGAGTCACCTACGATCATTACCAACTAAATTTGGTTGTGGAAGTAAGAATAATTAAGTGCAAAACTTACTTCATGAAATGAAAAAAAAAAATATTGTTATGTTTGCCTTTAGCATAAGTAGGCTAATAGGTGTATATATATATATATATATATATATATCGTGCATGCATGCTAGAGTATATTACTTGGTCACAAGAATTCAGCATCATCTGTCAATCAAACTACATTTCATTATCTATTTGCCAAGATGGGAAAAACGATATTCCCATGATCATATTAACACATGCCCCTTCATATCACATTGTTCTGATTCTCGTACGTAATAGGGTAGGAACCTCATCACCCACAATACATGTTTTAGTGAAGATCGTGCTTACATCTAACGGTTACAAAATGATGTGAAATCGTGTTACATATATACAAGGCCGGAATTCTACGTACCCTTCTATGAATTTGTATATATAGTGTATCTAAACTAATTTACGTACGTAATATGCCAATATTGTGTGGCTTTCTTGATTAGCAAGCCATGCATGCAGGAATTAGTGGCTGTAAGTAAAGAAGCATATATAATTAACAAGATTGGTATCCATCTCATCCTTTCCACGTTTGAATTAACGTACTCAATCTTGTTACCTGTATATATCAATACATGTTATTAGGAATGAGCCAATATATTGTATAAATATCGTAAACGTTAACGAAACAATGTTGATCTGTAGCTAGCTTGCACACAGTTAATTAACTTATAAAGGAAAGCTCTAAAGAAAATTACTTACTGTAGCTAGTGCGTTTAAGTCGTATTGAGTTGAAGATTAGCTATTCCATGTCAAACAGCATTAGATGTTATTATAAGCTTTGTTGATTTCCATTTGAGAAACAAAGCTAGTTTCTGAAGCAAACCAGGGGCATCGTTCATGGTGCATGCAGAGTCTGCTAATATGGCTTAGCTAATTGAAATTGATCTAATGCATATGTCATTTTACCTTCTGTTAATATTGTCTAATCCCTTAATAGTATGTATACTATGCACATGAGGGTATTCTGTTTATAAAGGCATAAGGAATCCATCAATATTTGAATATATTCTTAGAGGCGTGCCATGTTGAGCTAAATATGAATATCACGACACAAGACTGTTGAAGGGAATCTCCATTTTCTAATCTTACCAAAAGTAGCTGAAATTGATATGATCCAAATAGTTTTATTTGATGGGGACATTCCAATATGTGCATTAGAGGAATGATTACTTTACTCTATCCCTAATGTGCATAAGAAGTAGGGATAGTGATGAAGTTCTTGTTAATTAGATCACCATCCTTAATTACCATGCCACAATATGGACATTGACACATTATTTTGCTTTTGTGCAGCATTGTCTTTACTCCTAGTCAGATGTGAATCACACAACCAGTAATAGTTGATATTGATCCAAAATAGTGAAAATACTTTCTGGTTTTGATGCTTAAATTTGGTGCATGTAATGGGTTATTTCTTTGTGGAGTGGAATGGTATTTCAGCTGGCTCATCACTTACTTGGTGCTTACTACTGCTTAGTGGAGTACCTAGAATATTCAAAAGATTGCAACTTTTACAAGCTTACTATGCCTATAAGTAAGTGCTGCTTGCTTCTTCGTTTTTCACATCTCACCACAACTGGCTTTAGCCATCTTTTCACAGTAAGAGGATAGTTAACAAAGCAAGCTAGTATGTCTTTGAAGTCCGTTCTCCTATGCTCAGTCGAGCAAAGCCATTTCTGGCTGTAGTTATGCTGCAATTTGGGTTTGCAGGAATGTCAATCATTATAAAGTTTGCTCTAAACCGAGGGATGAGCCAGCATGTACTAGTTGTCTACAGGAATGCTATTGCCACTGTCTTTATAGCTCCTTTTGCCTTGATTTTTGATAGGTAATTAAACACATATATACTCATATTGTTTCTGCTTCATGAAGTGTCTGGATGTTTCTCTTTACATTTTGAGATGATGTGAAGAAAGCACTAAACCAATGAGGGAATGATCATGCAGGAAAATAAGGCCAAAAATGACCCTTTCAGTCTTTGGCAAGATCGTGTTACTAGGCCTACTAGAGTAAGTTTCTGTTTCATATTTCTGTTTTTTTTTTCTGTTTATAAATCTAACTAATTAGTACTGATCTTGTTATCCTCGTGATCACAATCAGGCCTGTAATCGATGGAAACTTGTACTATACCGGGATGAAGTTTACAACAGCAACATTTACATCTGCTATGTCCAATGTTCTTCCTGCCTTTGCATTCATAATGGCTTGGATTTTCAGGTAATTAAGTTGCTACTCAGCTCAATTGTTCAAGACATGTGAAGTACGTACCTTAACTAACTAATTGCGTTTTGTATGATTTTTGTAGGCTTGAGAAGGTTGACATCATAAGACTTCACAGCCAGGCAAAGATATTGGGGACCATAGTGACTGTGGGAGGAGCTATGCTTATGACCCTTGTCAATGGACCCATGATATCTCTACCATGGACAAAAAGCACTAGCCAACATGAAACTACAAGTTCAACAGATAGCCAAGATCCCATAAAGGGTGCTCTCATGATTGCAGCTGGATGCTTTTGCTGGGCTTGTTTCATGATTCTTCAAGTACCGTTTCATACCCTCAACCTTGTTTATTTTAACTTACTAATCCCTCGGAAACAGGCCTTCGTGGTCTAGTAATGATTGAAGTACTAATTGATGTTTTTTGTCGGCAATTACTCTGAAGGAATACCCTGCTGAGCTCTCCCTAACAGCTTGGATATGCTTGATGGGCGCGCTACAAGGCATCGTGCCAGCTCTTGCTCTCGAATGGCATAACCCTGCAGCTTGGGAAGTACACTTGGATTCTAAGTTGCTAGCTGCTGTTTACAGTGTAGGCCTTTCTAACTTTTTAAGCTGTAGTTTATATGTGAATTATCTCTATAGGCCGAAGTACAAGTTTTATAACTTTTATTGAAAGACAGGATGTGCATGTTTTGGTAATTGCAGGGAATAATTTGTTCAGGAGTGGCCTATTATGTTCAGGGAGTTGTAATGAAAGAAAAGGGACCTGTTTATGTGACTGCTTTTAATCCACTAAGCATGGTCATTGGCCGAGATAATGTACTTAGGAAGGTTTGCATCTCAGTCTCTCAAGCTAGCAACCATGCTATGTTATAAGTTAAAACAACATTTGGAGTTGTTATTAGCACAAAAAAGCTAACTAGACCATTGTGTTTTGTTTTTGTGAGCAGAGTAATGGGAGCAGTTCTCATAGTGATTGGCCTATATATGGTTCTCTGGGGTAAGAGAAAGGATCATCTTCCAGAAACAGAACTGGAAGCTGCTCAAGATAAAGCAGCAATATCAGTTTAACGACAACTGATTCGGATGAGAGGAGGATAAAGAAGCTACCTCGGCCATTGACATTACTAAGAATTGTGAAAACATTTGAGTTTTCATATTGTTGAGTGGTTCTATAACCTCTGTTTTGCATGAGAGGTAATAACAAATTCTACCGTTAATAAGCGATACATCTGATCTATCCTGCTCCTAATATATACAGAATGCCAATCAGCAAAAGGCGTTCGACTAAGATAGCGAAAAAGGAAAGACACAAATCGGATTAGACCTTTAGAAATTGAGGATCAACAAATTCAACTAGTGACATGTAATTTACTATCTAACAATTCTGAAGCAGCCCCTTTACTGTTACTTTTACTGTTCAAAGGGGTATTTCCGTCCAACATTGTTTTGTCTAGGAGCATTTCTGTAAGCCTCCTCTCTCATCTGCGACTCCCTCTCCTGCTCTAAATCGATTTCGTTTATCCCAAGACCGCGCCGATCCGTACTGTTCTAAACCTTTGCGTCTCGACAATCAATTTTGCCGATCTGTACTGTTCCTCAACATCTGCGTCTAGACAAACACCAAGCTCAAAATCGATTTTGCCGATTCCGACAAACACCGGGCTTGCCGATCGTTGCTCTATACTGGGTAATCTTCCTCTCTCTATCTCTAAGTCTTTTGTTTTGTTGCCTAAGTGTCGGATTTGCTCTTTGTTTTCAACTATTTCTCTCTTGGGTC
Organism: Geum urbanum; assembly: GCA_946800695.1. Taxonomy (NCBI): domain Eukaryota; kingdom Viridiplantae; phylum Streptophyta; class Magnoliopsida; order Rosales; family Rosaceae; genus Geum; species Geum urbanum. The sequence goes on along the minus strand of OX327017.1, from coordinate 40,120,483 downwards.
CTCTGGCGTTTGCTCGGCTGGAATGATTGGGTACTTCTAGCTCCATTGTTGACCTGTAAACATAACTATATCTTTGAAAGCAACCCAGTGAGAATGAACTGTGGATTTCAAGTAACACCATTACACTGATATGCTAATGCTCTAAGTTCCGTTCATTAGTTTATATATTCCAATTACTATAACTTTGGATTCTCAAGCCTCCGTTGTCTATTATTGCTCTCTGTTGTATGTATAGATAAGCTTGCTGATATACGAGCAAAAGTTTCTTGCTTTTTAGGCATCGCACATTCATTGTGATGATGTGTGTGTTTCTTTGTGTTAATGGCAAGTCTTTCTCTTTCGCTTAACTGTTTATGATAACTGCAATCCTGGATCGATTTTGTTCGTTTGCAAAGACCTGGTTGCACCTAAAATATTTAGGACTGCTATGTTATTACACTGGTCAACCTACGTATATTCAATGATAATGTAGTACGCTATTAATAATGTCGATTTTAGTGATCGACATTCCTCTACACATATAGGTTTACTTGGTTGTCAATACTGTGGACTGTGTTATTGAAAGCTTGTTTTTCCTTTCTTTTTGAACCTGTACTAGCTGTTGGTATCTTGCCTTTCTAATTGTTGTATATTTACTTGGAATTAACGGTCACGTATAAATTCTACATGTTAGTAATGAAGTCTGGGTGCAGTTCGTCGTATCATTCTGGTGCAATAAATTCTACTTGAACATTGGGTTTCTTACCTGTTACTTCTGTAATTTGACTATTGAATGGGCAGTTACAGGCAATAAGCAACCTTTGTCATTTAATCTATTTCCCTTGCATAATAGCTTTGTGTGTTTATACGTTTCATTTCAATCATATGGTTTCCAGTTTATGCAAATGGGTTTTGATAAAGCCTCTATATGAGAAGTCGAATACCTATTCTATACAAACAAAGTATAGAATAGATTGAGATGTACTGTGCAGGTAAGAAATTCAGTATTGACACATTGTTGAATCATAATATATCGAAGGCTTGATCTCTATTGATTGTGGATCGATTTCCTTCATTGTAGAATCGTATGCAAGCCTCTTACCACTTTGTCATTTTGTGTTTGTAATTAAAATACTGCTTATGTTGGGTTTTGTTTCTTCTTCTCAGCAGTTGGTGTTCTTAATTCTACACAACCAATAGAGATCACCGTCGAATTCAAGCCACTAATGTAAACCCGAATCAAAACTATCCTCTAGGTATGCTACTGATTTTGTTATCTGTTTTGTTGCCTCCTACATAATGTGGTGGAGCTGATTTCTAAATACTCACTTGAGTCTCTTACCTGATTTTGAAGGGTTTATGCAAAATGTATGTTCTTGGAAGCATGATTAATATAAAATGCTGAATTAAGGTGTGGAAGATGTAAACTGTAGAATCTAAAATGTTCTTGGATGCATTATTTTGAAGGGTTTATGCAAAGTGTCTTTGGGACAAATATTAAGGTGTGGAAGATGTAAACTGCAGAATGTAAAAGTTGTGAACGAGGGAATTGACTGGACTTCCAAAGACAATGTCTATTGGAAGCATGTTGTGCAGCGCATTGCTGCATGTAAGGTTGTCCTGCATGGAAATGATGAGTTTGAGACAACTGATGTTATCTTTAAGGTCAGTTTGATTTCCATTCGCTCTAGATTTGCATCAAAGGAATTTTTTTTCTTTCAAAATTGTTGAATATCAATTTTTTTATTTGTGAGAATAAAAATTTTAAGCTGGGTTATGAATCATTGAATCTTATAAGTGAAAGCTAACAAGCTTTGTTCCCTTCTTACCAACTGATGTAGGGCAATCATTTTTTTGAAGTTCCAATTGGATACAAAATGAAGATCATGCCAGGAGATTCAAGTCTGTGGAGTATAGATTCTGTATTAGCGTTATTGTTATTTGCCTTCTGAGTTTCCATCAACTTTATCAAGTTCTTTAGTGTAAATACATACAAAAGAATAAAGATCAGTAATAAACTAGGGTAAATTTTTAAATAGGAGAAAGATTTAAACGTAACGTGATGAACTCATGATCAATCAAACATATATATATATATATTTATATATATATATATATCTTAAATGCTTGGTTTCTAATAATGAAAATCCAATCCAAACACTTCAAAAGGACTTTAACTTTATATCTGGAATGTGGGCACAATAGAAAGATGCTGCATATATAATGCAGCAGCTATATATATATGTTGTTTAATATATATTGTCAAAATATGATTTTGTGGGTGATGCCGACAGTACTGCATGTATCTTTTATATGATCATGACTGAAGCTCTTGAGCAGGCAGCTCTGGGTGCAACCCCTCAGTAATGGTTTTTCTATTTCGTTGACTTAGGTGTGTGATTGAAGCTTTTCTTTGTTGGTTGCAGAGTCTCGAGTTTTTGGGCGATTTACAGCTCCATTTTGTGCTAGGGATCGTAAAATTGGAAGCTTTCTATGAAGTAAGGAACCAGGTACTTTTCATTATTTGATTCAGCTGATTGTTAATGTAATGAGTGGTGTTTGATATTTGATTTGTAATGGGTTTAGTGATTCAGTTATGTATTTGTGTGTTTTCAAATGTGGTGTTTTATGATTGTGGTATTGCTTAGGGGCTATAGGGGATTGGGATTTGGAATTTTTACCTAGCAGGACTTATTTAGGTTTTAATTTTTTTTCACTATATGCCGCCGGACGCTGAGATTTTCCTGTCTCTAAATACATAAGGGCCAATGGTCTATATCGATCTTATACATGATCTGGAGAAATTTGCAGCCCAAATTTCAAGGCTTGAATTTGGAAAATCTGCTTTAAGCTTCTATATTAGTGTATAAGGATAAATGGTGTACTATATCAGCAATGATCAGAGGATTACTGTTTTCATAAACTCAGAAAAATTGAACGATATAGACCTTGGTGGAGCTGGTGTGTGTGCGAGCAATCAAGACGTACCAAACAAAAGCAACTGAGGTGAAACAAAAGCTCCCATAGACGTAGGTATGGACGGAGATAGTGTAGTGGTTCGAAGTCATTAAATCCATAAATCGAAAGCTATTCCCATAAATCGTTGTAATCATATATATTTCATCAAATTTAGTGTCAGCACATGTTTTGTATAGAGAATGAATATATATATATATATGTATTCCGGATTTAGTGTCAGCACTGTCTTTAAACATGGTATACTTGCATATTATATTATTTCCATGTTTTGCTTCACTTGATTCCCATATATCTGTTCTCTTGGTCTTCCTTACTTTCATCAAATTACTCCCATAAATCGTTGTAATCATATATCTTTTGTAAAGCAACTGGTTTACCTCTTGGTGGAGCTGCTTATTCAAGTCTTGGTTACTCTCCGATCTCATTTTCATACTTCCTTCTTCGATCACTTAACCCACTGTCATAGATAATCACAGAGACCTTGGTGTGTGTGTGTTATGGTTGGTATAAAATCCACCTCGACTTGGATTTGCATAGCGACAATGCATCTTCTATATCAGTCTCTTCACGTTTGCTAACTTCTCAGTGTACAATTCCATACAGCTTCCCCTGTATCCATTTCATTAGCTATAAACTAATTAATACCTTCATGTGCTAAATGTTTTACAATTATTGCTGTATCTATTGGTTATCAATTTGAAAATTGCTTATCAATGTTATATGTGGAATATTTGGGTCGATAATTTTGAAAACGGATCTCTCTCTCTCTCTCTCTCTCTCTCTATTGTTACCATTGCTTGCCTAACATGGTGGCTATGGCTCCTTCAGATGAAGCTGAACTAATGCACATGGTCATTACAGCAGCAACAGCTATAGATGATAGACCAAGCTGCTTCAGGTTTCCAAGAGACAATGGTATTGGAGCAGTTCTTCTTGCCCATTACAAAGGAACCTCAATTGAGGTTAGCATAAACAAAATTTAAATTATAAGTGAAAGGTACAACGTAGTAAATCGACAGTATCTCTCTTCAACATTACGATTAAATAGATTGGAAAGGGAAGAATACTGATGGAAGGAAGTAGAGTTGCGATTTTGGGATATGGTTATGTAGTTCAGCAATGTGTTGGAGCAGCAATCATGTTGAAAGCCAGAGACATCTGTGACAGTCGCAGATGCAAGGTTCTGCAAACCTTTGGACATAGAGCTAATCAAGCAATTGGCTAAGGAGCATGAAATCCTTATTACAGTTGAAGAAGGATCAATCAGAGGTTTTGGATCTCATGTGTCGCACTACCGAAGTTTAAGTGGTATTCTAGATGGACCACTCAAGGTAATCTTCATTATAACTTTCCGTACATAGTTGAAATTTCTTATCATAAGTTTCTGTTTTCCCTAAAATTCACAAGGTTTTCTGCAGTTCAGAGCAATGGTACTTCCTGATAGATATATTGATCATGGAGCACCCGATGATCAACTTGAAGAAACTGGGCCATCTTCGAGGCAGATCTCAGCAACAGTATTATCTCTTTTAGGAAGGCCAAACGGAGCGCTTCAGTTCAAGTGAGTATGAAAGTGGACCGCCTGTTGTTGCAAAATTAGACTATCTTAAAAGGTAATTTTTGTAATTATATAACAAAGCATGGGTGGCATGTCGAATGCTGCTATTCAACGTAATGTGGCATGCAATATATTTTTGGTGACTAGGATCTCAGAATTAAATATGTAAAGCAGATGGAGCTGTTCTAAACTATAGCATAATACTAATTACAAAAGTGATGAAACTGATTTAGCAAAAAAGCTGGACCTGTTACATGAAAAGCTGATAACCCAAAACACATTGCATTATAAAAGGTTTTATACTTGGGGAAAATCAAATGTTCAATTATGATAATTTCCTTGAAGCTTTATGTGATGATAACTAATAGCTTATATTCCATTTGAACAGTCCTGAGATGAGAAATGCCGCAGCTATGAAGAGACCTGGTTTCCAGAGACCTCCCATTAAGAAGCCAAATGCATATCCTGGAACCAACTTGCGTCATTTGATTGTTGTTTGGTGGGTTTAATCTGATTCGTTAATTGACTTTAGCTTCGTTAATGGTTTCTGTTGTGAATGTTAAATTACTCAACTTTGTTTCACTGAATCAGGAAATTCTCTTGGTTTTTAACTGCAGGGCACTTGTGTCTTGCCATAGTTATTGGTAAGTATGATTTTGCTCACTTAGATTCTTGGCATGTTTGTAGATCTCTTTTGGCTTCAATATCTCTGAAGGATATTTGATCTGAATCTGCTGACCCGAAGCTCGCAAGCATAGGTATGGATGAAGCTGGGCTCCAAATTTCTTCCCTTATTCTTCAATTGTTTTGACTCTGGGCGTCCGATTGAGATCTCTAGAAATCTCAGAAGCAACGGCCAAGAGCTCTGGCGGCGACAACCAACTGAAGTTAGCAATTGAGCACAAATTTGATCAAAGGGACGAGGTGCCGATTGAAATCTCCAAAAGCTTAGAAGCTTCGATGGCGAAGTCAAACGGCGACATCCAAGAGCTCCGGTGACCCTGCGAGGAGCTTCAACGATAGAAATTAAAGGCACGAAGTAGACTGTGATCGTGTCTCATCAGAGTAAATTTCTCCATTTCTCCTCTTTTTCTTTTTCGTTTGGTATCTCTCACATCTTTTGGTCTCCCACATTTCTTAAGCTTGATTTTAGTTCATGGATGTAATCAAATTGTAATGAATATGATACATTATATGAGAGAGAGGTTTTTTTTTTTCTTCTTAACTAAACAAGTGTTACTTAAAAGAATTATACTTAAAGGTTCTCTCTTATTTTGCAGTGGCGGTTTTGCTTCTTTTGCAGTTAGTAGAATCTTTGTTGATCAAAAGAAAAAGCTATTTTTGGGCAACAAAAGAGAATAACTGCAGAAGAAGAAGTACATTGAAGCTCAAATAACCACTATAAAAGCCACAGTTATGACTAGGGCTAGGGTTCTCGCTCTCTTCGGTACGCAGTCATTTTCCTCATTCATTCTTAATCGATTGCAGAAGTTGAATCCGAAAATGAAATTGTAATGGTTTTGAGGTGTAATTTAAACTGACCTTAATTTGATTTGTGTAGTCACAATGCGAAGAACACCATTTGGAGAACAAAAACAAGAGTATAATCCACTGATTTGAGTTATTCTGTTTATAAAAAAATAAGAATTGGATAGTTACAATGGGTAATTTTTTTTTCAAATGGCCTATAAAGAGGACACCGGTCTTCTGCTCTCATAGTCATATCACTTCAATGCATCTTGAATCACTTGGATTCATACTATAAATAGATCATTGTTTTTCGTATATCCAAAACTCTCTTCAAACCTATTTCATCTCATCTATAGTTTTCATTCAAGATTTATTATCTGCTGAAACAATTATAGTAACACCGCCCCAAGGGGCGGGCAGCAACCTAGTCTCTTAACAATGTTCAGAAGTTTCACATGTTTGAGGTGGGTGGCTCTTGATCAATCACTACATATTGCTATCAAGATGCATGCGTTTACGTAATGAAGTTTCTAACTAATTATATATAAGGGCCACAGACGACGACTATGGAAATTGTGGAGATCAAATCGCGTTCTAATCACATTTCTTATTTTCTATTCTTAATTTTTGGTGAGATGTTAAACTATAATCAAGAGTGTGAGAGAAAATGTTCTAGTTCAAGAATATTGGAACTAAATTAGTAGGCAATGATTGTAGATTTAAGAGAAGCTAACAACACCAACAATGATTTGCCCAATGTACTCTTCAATTTCATTTAATATAAATTGCCATCTTCCTTCCAAATAAACACCACCAAACAATGCAACAATTATATAGGAGAAGCTAAGCTAGCTAGCCATGAACAAAAAAAGCAGCAAAATTATTGTGCAAGATAGGCAAGACGAATCTCAGCAAGTAACACCAAATTAAGATCATGAAAAATATGAAGCGCTTACATAACACACAAATATCATGATAAATATGTAATGCAGCTTTATGGTTAATAATGACAATTCTTGCCAAGATAACACAAAATTCCGATATAAAAATTAGCCGAGCTTCACCAGCCATGACGAACAACACGGCTGGGGCTCCGTCATCGACTACTCATCGGGCCTCCATTTTATTTTCAGCCGCCACTCCTTTCCCTTCGCTCGATAAAACCCCCGAGCCAAGGACGCAAGAGCAGATTGCCATAATCATTTAATGGCTATATATCAAGTTAGTCTTAGATATATATGGTTTAGCTTCTCTCATGCACTATTAATCTATATCCAATACGGATAATATTATGACGAGAGTTCTGCACACTATAGTGCACAAATATATATATATATATATATATCAGATTTTTAGTTGTCCAAAGTATATAAGTGAATAGTGATTCTACAGTGTACTACCCAATGATGTGCGGGTTAAATTTTGCATTAGTTTTTCCTTTCATTTTATGTGCTTTGCACATGCCAAAGCTAGTGCAAAATTTAACTTGCACACCATTTTAGCGTGGACTAGGTGTAACTCTTGATAATATTGGTTTTTTCCTTTTTGGGGAAGAAGCCAGATATAATCATATATATCCAAGATCTAAATAGTAAGAAGGCCGGTTTGCATGTATAGCTAGTGAATAGAAAAAACTGACAATCTAGCTAACTTGAACTTCAAATGCTCAAATGCTCAAATCAAATCCTTCCAGCTGCATGCTTAATGCTTAAGCTGAGATTCCTAGGAACGTTATTACCATTTATTTTTGAAGCTAACAAACCTTGTGACTTGTGAAACTTTAACGCCTCTGATGCAATTTAACGCCTCAGTGTTAGATATCCTGATCCAAACTTCCAAAAACGAGCGTTATTTGTCATGTACTCAATCGGTTATAGTTGAGTGTTAATACTTGATAAGGATCTAACATAAACAAAAATGTATAGCTAGTTCATTGAAAGCCGATCAGTACAACTGGTTTTAACAGCTTATTGAACACTGGTGATCAGTGACCTGAAAACGCCTCGCCTTGCGTTTTCGACTTTAAAAACATTGGTGATCAGTGACTGTGTCTCTGTGTACTCTATTACGTACTGCTAGCTTATTCTGGTCAGCATCTTATCTATATCAGCCTTCAAGAGGAAATCTGAGCAAGTTTTATATCACCCGTAAACCCCAAACTAAAAAAAACACCAAAGAAGAAAATGAAACATAACTAAGCATCTTACCTAATTACTAATGCCACATTTCACAGATATGGTTGTCTTACTATGTATATATAAACAAAGCATGCAGAAGAAGCAATATATATATATTAGTACTACAGTATTTGTTGCTACCAAAATCTTATGGAAAGAAGAACAGTAACCACATTCGTTTAGTTAGTTGTACGTTGACAATTCAATAATAACTTCCTACCTTCTTTTTACCTTAATTTCAGAAAATTTAAAAGACACTAGCTTTTAAGAATTGAGCGTTGTACACCTAAGCTATAACTCCTCCTTGAACTCTGCTTCTCCTGTTCATCAGTAGCTTAGTTAGTTCATCTTTTTGTCCTTGTATCTTACCAAAGCCATATAAGTTTATTTACTCTTGCAGCTCATTTACACATCTTTTTATCTTACAAGTCTTAGTTATGAGCACTGCAATTCTTGTGGTTGCATCATGCTTGGTTCAGGCAGCCTATGCAGGCCTGTCTATTCTGTCGGTCCTCGCCTTGAAACAAGGCATGAGCCACTATACTTTTGTGGCATTCAGAATGGCTATTGCCACTGTTTTCACCAGTGTAGCTGCCTATTTTGTAGAAAGAAATTCAAGGCCTGCAATGACCATCAAGATCATGGCAAAGATCATGCTGCTTAGTATGCTTGAGTAAGTTTATTAACTGCAGTACATAAATGTTTAAGAGTTTACATTGTTTATTGACTAATTTTTTAAATTTTTCTTCCACAAATGAAGTCCTGTGATGGACCAGAACCTATATTATGTGGGTTTGCTAAATTCAAGCGCCACATTCACCTCAGCCATGTGCAACATGCTGCCGGTGTTTGCCTTTTTAATGGCTTGGATTTTCGGGTAATTCATACTCAAACTCGCTCACACCGATTCACTCTCGCGCTAAAAGACTGACTACTTGTGTCTTTTCTTAAGGCTGGAGAAGGTTGAGTTGAGGAAAGCAAGAGGCTTGGCTAAGGTTCTAGGAACCTTGGTCACAGTTGCAGGGGCATTTGTCTTAACAGTATTCAAAGGACATTCTCTAAATCTTCCATGGGCTAGTAAGCAGAAGAAAGAACATCATGACATGGAACTAAAGGGTTCTCTCGCTTTAATAGCCGCCTGCTTCTTCTGGTCATGCTTCTTGATCGTTCAAGTTACGGCAAGAATTTCTAAATTGAAGTACTTTATCTACTTGATTATATGTTACGTACATTTCATTTACTGATGTATGCGATTTATGCAGGCCAATGTACTCAAGTCCTACCCCTGCAAGCTCTCTCTCACCGCATGGATTTGCTTCTGGGGAATGGTAGAAGGAGCAGTGGTGGCTGCTGTAATTGAAAGGGGGAACTCCTCAGCTTGGGACATACACTTGGACTTGAAGTTACTGACAGTTGTTTATGCGGTGAGGCATTTTCTTTTATGACAGCTAGCCTTAAACTCCTCATGATACATCATCGGACAGTTTTGACAGTTTTCACTTTCAAGGCTCTTCTATCAGGGGCTTCATATTATATAATGGGACTAGTTGTGAAGAAGAAGGGACCAGTTTTCTACTCGGCCTTTAACCCCTTAGCTACTGTGCTTGTGGCTATTCTAGGATCATGTTTTCTAGCAGAACAACTATATATTGGGAGGTATGTAATGTACTAATGTAGTTCCTCTCATATCAGCTTACATACAAATTTTGACCAACACATTGTACTAATTAACTGCTTATGTTCATAGTATAATCGGAGCTGTAACCATTGTTGGAGGGCTCTATCTTGTTCTATGGGGAAAAGCACGAGACAAGCCTCTCGCTGAACCAATTGATGCCGATGTGAAAGCACCAACCGGAACCCCAATAATGGATGATCCCAAAGTTTGAGTTTTTTTTAGCAAGACAATGAAGATTCACTGCCCTTATCCGTTTTAGATTGTTTTAGTTTTTTCTTGACTACCAAAATTGGCCGGACTATCTATCTTGTCTGGCTCAGGGATTATAGTTACTAGAACACATGCAGCTGTATATATATGCCTATTCGCAATGATCCAAAATTAATGAAGTTTCATATATGAACTTCTCATCATTCACACATTCAAGTAGCCTATAAATCAAAGAAGAAAGTATAAAGCCACTGGCAACATACTAAGTACTGAGCTCTTACATTTGAGCAGACCAAGTATATATTAGCATCTGAAAACTTGTGAGCGCAAGAAACGTACCATTATGTCACATTAGGAAGAAAACAAAATCCAAGATGTTACAAGCTCTTTGGCTCCAAATGATTATAGGATCTAGTGATCTACAAGATAAACAAATTAAAGCATTGTGATTTCCTACAGAAAAACAGCAGATTTCTCATTCATGCATCTTGTTTATATGAAGAAAGTGTGAGTAAGGATGCATGTCATATCACACATAACACGCCTTTTCATTTTCATCGTCAAGCTTATACACCACCAACAACAACACAACAATTAAAGAAGAGCCTTAGATGAATAGCGACAAGCGTGGCACGTAGGGTCCAAATTGTTGGAAATATTGTTCTATATCTACTTATAATTATTTAAGATTTAGTATAGATATCGTTTCCTATTAGGAATATATTTTCTATTAAGAATATACTTTGTAAAGTGCTATAAATACCCCAATTTGGGAGTGAATGAATACAACACAATCACAATGAATTATCCCTGAACCAAAATTTTACTTGGTATCAGAGCCGAAAATCCTGAGAATTGCATGCTACACCCACACCTTCTTCAAATGAGGTGTGTGTGTCGCACACCACCAGATCTTAAAGCTGCCTTATTCCGCTGAATTGAAATCCTGAATTGAAACCCCTTGAATTACCACTATAATTTTTTATTCCGCTGCACTTGAAATTCCAAACCTTGAAATCCTTGAAATTGAACATGAATCCTTGAAGTTGGAAAACCCCAAATTGAAATTGCAAACCCCTGAAAATTCCTACAAGCGAAAAATTTCCACCACCAGTGCAAATTCCTACCAGCGAAAAAATTCCTACCAGCGAAAAATTTCCACCACCACTGAAGATTCCTACCAGCAAAATTTTTCCACAACCACTGAAAATTCCTACCAGCGAAAAATTCTTCCACCCTGAATTAATTTATTTTTACATTTGAGGAGATGGCCATTAGGAAGATGTCGCATGAATCTGAACCATATTACTCAGGGGAAGTTTCAGAGTCTTCCCTTCAGGGGGAGAAAAGTGAATGTGAAGGAAATTCTCTGAATTTACCAGAATTTGAAGAAGTAGAGAACTTGGAGAAAAGTTTTTGAAGTTGAAGTTTCGAAGCTAGAAATCCAGGTGCAAACCCGAGAGCCTCTTTCTATGGATCGAAGGAAACTCTCGATCCATCAAAGCCTACACAGGAGACAAATCCGAGAGCATCCTTTGATGGATCGAAGGGAACTCTTGATCCATCGAAGATTGGATGAGAGATGAACCCGAGAGCATCATTCGATGGATTGAAGAAAATTCTGGATCCATCGAGGACCGCAGAAGTAACAGACCCGAATACTGTCATTGTTATTGTCCCTGCTATCAAGGAGTAACAAATTGAAGTCTAATTTCATGAAGACTCATCTTCTACTCCATGAGCTGAAGAACATTAGTGAGAACAAAAAAAAAAGGATCAAGGAGGCCGAAACTTGGAGCAGCTGGCTGATGTTCTTACTAAAGGATTATATCATCAGGCATTTAACGATTGAATTGACAAGTTGTGCATGATTGAAATCTATGCTCAACTTGAGGGGGAGTGTTGGAAATATTGTTCTATATCTACTTATAATTATTTAAGATTTAGTATAGATATCGTTTCCTATTAGGAATATATTTTCTATTAGGAATATACTTTGTAAAGTACTATATATACCCCAATTTGGGAATGAATGAATACAACACAATAACAATGAATTATCCCTAAACCAAAATTCTACTCAAATACCTCGGTACAATTAGGAATAGTCCACTTTCATTTAACATGTATTCCATCTTGTCCTATTTCGATGTGGAATCTCTAATCCAACACGTCCCCGTATTGAAATTATGGTACTTTTGGTATCACTTTCTCTGGTAGAATTGCTTCTTCTAAGTGATCTAGAGCTCTCTCCTCTAAAGCTTTTGAGGGATACATCACTATTTCCGTGTCCTTCGAATTTAAGGTTAACATCTCCAATTCTCCTGTTTTCATAAACTGCTGCCTTCATACTTTCTGATTTTTCTTTAGGGCCAGACAACTTCCACTCTAGTGGAAAAGTTACATCATCTCATGTAACCTTGTGAATTTGTTCTTAATAGTTTTTGGGGTTTGTGAGGAAACTAGTAGCAAGACATGGAATATTTGTTATCTTGGTCTTTGGTTATACTGTTGTGCTCATTAATTAGTTTATAATAGATTCTATAAACTACAACAAGCTCATGCGTGCCTTCTTTCATGGACTTGCCATATGTTTTGACTCTTAGTCTTAAGCAGTGAGCAGCATCGGACATGCTGGTTGAAAAGTTTGGGAAACAGTTAAAGTATGCTACCTGATTGCATTGCGATGCTTGAAGGGTTCCCAGTAGTCTTTTATGGAAATTAAAACAATAAGCCTATTGTCTTGTAAGACACATAAAACTGAACAATTTAGGCTTTCTCTGACGAGTAATTTTATGCCAACTTGGATGGCTCCAATATGCATAAATTTGAAATTTCTTTGCAACCTCTTTCGAGTGTCACCAGAAGGAGATCTGTTTCACCTGTTGTTGTTGGGGTGGTGAATTCAAGTATTTTGACTGATGACAATCCAACATGTCAAAATTTTCTCTTTTGTATATCTAATTGAATTTAAACTTCGGGATTGAAGCATTTTGGATATTATTTTTAATTTCGTTGATTTCAAACTTTTCTGAATTCAACAGTTGTACCGATTTTTTATTGAAGATACCTAACATGTTTACGTCACGAGTATCTTCAGATTTAGAGAATCTAAATCTGATGCTTGACAGTTTTGTTGGAGAATCTAGAAAAAATATTTTTGGCAATGGGTTCCCTTTTGGAATTGTAGTGGTTTGAAGTCATTGGTTTTCCTAATGACTGTTCGAGGTGGACTATCACTTGACTTTTTATGTTCTCGGGCTATCATTTGAACATAATCAAAGATCTTCATTTATTGAAGATTTAGTCCCTCGATTTTACTATTAACCTTTGTTGATGGCTCTTTCTTTTCTTTTGGTTGATATTGGATGTAATCCATTTTAGTTTCCAATTTCTGTAATTGGATACTAATTGCTAGAAGAATTTCTAGATACTCTTTGTATCTAGAGCTCTCTGATAAAGATTCTAGCTTGTTGTCTTGCATCTGTTAATTCTAATAGAGAATCTAGTTTCTCTATTATTTTCTCAGATGCAGATCCCATCTTTGGGAATTTTGAGATATAGCAAGCTCTGGTACTAGTAATTCTGCGAATCTAACCAATAAGCTCAGACAGACAGTTTATGTAAAAGTTCTTCAAATTTAGCTTTATCATTTTGGCAAGCAGTTAAAAATGATTTCTCTATAGCAATTTTTCTTTGAACTCCTGCTGGTGCTAAAAAGGGAAATTCTCTACTGAATTTTTCTAAGTATGATTTTTTGTTTACCATTGTTAACGAAGTCTCTAATTAATTTAAGTCTTCTGCTTAAAGAGTGTGTAACTTGAAAATGAGGAATTTTATGGTAAATGATAACTATTTTTACCTTCGAGTATGGATGATAGATCTTTAAGTACATGTGTTGGAAAAAAAAATTATGAGTGCACTACGCTTTCAAAAAATATAAAAAAAATACTCAAAGGGACATTTTTGAAAAAGAAGATAAAATAGTACCCCGCACACCACTATGGAGAACACCGTAGATGCACTCGGTGTTTGAAATATGAAGAGGTGTTTCATATTACCATGTATCAAACACCTCTGCAGGTATATTATGTAATGGGACTAGTACTAGTTGTGAGGTGTTTGATATATGAATATTAGAAGAGATCTAGAAAACCTTGTCCGAGGATTTCATAGTTGATGCAACCCACAAAGTTTATGGTTTATATATTGGCTACTTGTGATGTAGCGATGAATTTTTTTTAAATTTAATTTAAAAAAAATAAGAAATTGGTTTAATTTTTTTTTATGGCCGTCAATTTAATTATAACATTTTCTAAAATTTGGAAAAATTATTTGAATTTGAACAAAAATACACGCACAAAAATGTCATATTTTCCAATAATAACAAAAAGATTACTTGGTAAAATTTAGGTAGATCACCCCTATAAAATTATCCAAAATGGCGCTCAACTTATGGTAAGTTAGGTAGTAACACAGAAGAGTTTCATAACAACAAATGCAGTTCACAAGGGGCCATGTCTCCGTGACACCTCCAAAATGTCAGGCCTACTTTCCTCTGCATATTTGCCTGTGCCAAAGTTATTCCATATATTTCAATAGAAGACAAGGAAAATGGAAAATTAAAAACTGTGTATGGTTCATATATGGAAGCCGTAGAGACGGAGTTAGAGGTGGGTTGAGATATGTTACAGCTTATCTAGGATTTTAAACAAAAAAACAACTACATGTATACACACACATATATATATATAAAGTTTAGTAGCCGACAATCGCCTTTTCTTTTCGTTCCTCTCTATTCCTCACTTCCTTGCTCGTCGACGATCAATCATTCTTCATACCAGTGCCATTCTTCGAATTTTTAAATCATCGAATTTTGATCCATCTCTCATTCTCTAGCTATTGTGGTATCTCCAACTCTCAAGGGTATCTCAGAATCTAATTTAATCATATTGAATCTTCTAGGTCAACAAATTGAATCCAATTAAATTTGGGGGTTTGTTGATATAGGTTTTGTAATTTGTAATTGATATAGGTTTTGTTTTTTAGGTTTTAATATATGTTTATAATTGGAAAAAAAAATTGTAATTGATATAGTTTGTAAAAAAGTCACAGAGACCAACTATAAACTACTCATTGATATATGTTTCTCTATTTATTTTTCAGGTTTTGTTTACAATCGCATATCAAGTTATAAATTCTAGGCCACGAAAAGTTCAAAAGAAAGTGAGTTCATACTTTTGGATAAATGATGTTTTCAGTGATATTCCAAGTTTTGAGAGAGATTGTTAATACTATAGATTCAAATTTGGTTATTGATGAGTTTTATGCTTTAGGTAACCGAAGAGCACAACTTAAGTAGTCTAATTTATATTTGAATTGAAGTATCTTTGACTTGTTTCTCATTTTTTATTATTCAATTTAAGCAAAATATTTTTACACTTGATCTTGTTGATGATATAAACAGGAATATAACGATATGCAGACATGCAATTGAGTTGTATCACCAAAACAAAATAAAATTTGTCAATTTTTTTTTTTAAATCTTCACTTCATAGATAAATTTAGCATACCTCAACTTTAATTCTTGGTCCATCATTGGAAGGTCTTTGCTTGCACTCTTGAACAAGTAAACACTACCGCTTATGGATTGTTCAAGGTAATATTGCCAGAAAGCATTCAACTAGATGCTGTACATAGACATGCCAAATCACATTGCTCATCTAGTCATAGTACACATTGTTAGAATATACCTTGAATCAGGTTTGTATGCCGCCAACTTTGATTTTCTGTTGGGCCTACTAATTCGGGGGTGTGTGTGTGTGTGTATATATATATATTTTAGGTTATTAACTTAGTGTGATATTCTGTAATCTGTAATCTGTAATCTAGTTTCCTTAAGAATAATAAAAATGTTCTCCTTCTGCCCGTAAACGTAGCTAACATACTGTTAGTAAATCACATAAATCTGTATTTTTTCTTACATTCGTTATAACACATATCTTTCAGTTGTCTTTTACTGTGATATTATGAGATAGGTCCAATTAGGAACAACACAGCAACTAGTCAGCTACTGAATCCCACACTGTTATACTGCAAATAGCGCTTTATGAGCTAGCTACAGATTCATATACTTTAGGCTTTGTGATATAATGTAGCGATCTCGCTATTTTTGATGCGAAAATGCATGGTTTAGAACCTTCTTTTGAAACAGCTCACCAATATTACTGTAAGGAGAACTCGAATATGAAGCAAACTTGTTTTTAAGGTATGTGATAACTGAAAACCATAGTGCTGTCACACTATAAATTTACTTGCTTTGCTCTACATCTGCATTTCATGGTTGAGAGAGGGATAAGAATTAAAAATATAGATAGTAAGTGTCTATGGCCTCCTTCATTAATCTGATCCGGCGAGCCAAGTTAGTTTTAGCTGTGGTTTTCCTGCAGGGTGGCACTGCAGGGTTGTCCATACTTTGTGTTTTTGCTTTGAAACAAGGGATGAGCCTGTACACGTTTGTAGTATACCGTATGGCTATTGCCACCATTGTCATTGCTCCTCTTGCTCTATTTTTTGACAGGTCTCTCTTGCTATCTCTAAATTAGCTAGTGCTATCTCTATATACTTTGGTCTCAAAGCTTGTTTAAGCCATATGAACATCTGCTAACTTGAAATTAATAATCTTGAGCAGGAAAACGAGGCCAAGGTTGACTTTCTCCATCATTGCTCGCACAATGCTGCTTAGCCTGTTCGAGTAAGAATGCTTTCTCACCTAGTTAAGTAATTAGTACTCATTACCTAAGTTAGTTCAATGACTTCAAATCTTCAGTCTCTTACAAATTTCACTTGTTTTTGAACTTTGTAACCAACATATCAGTTCTGTTACTTGTGTATGAAGGTTCTGCTAGCAAGTGTTTTTATTCGGATTATGTTCCACACTTACAGACCTGTACTTGGGCAAAACCTATTCTATCTGGGAATAAAACTCTCTACGCCTACATTCTCATCTGCAATGTCCAACACTGTTCCTGCTTTTGCATTTTTAATGGCCTGGATTTTCAGGTAAATTATCATCTCTTTGCTATACACTACAGTGCACACTTGAGGTTAAACAGTAAAAATCCACTTACTTTGGGGTGCTTGAGATTTTACGCTAGAGAAGTTCAGCAAAATCAGCCTTGAGAATTTGCATAGCCTAGCAAAGATTTTGGGAACTCTTGTCACAGTTGGTGGAGCTATGATGTCAATTCTAGTTAAAGGACCTTTTAGTTTACCATGGGCCAAGGAGCAACAACCTTATGCTCAACAAAAATTCCAAACTCATCCGGATGACAAGGACCTAGTTAAGGGTGCTTTGTTGATCGCAGCAAGCAGTCTCTCCTGGTCTTGTTTCATCGTTTTGCAAGTAAAAACTCTCTGGCTATATCAGTGTAGTTTTAATGATATTTTTTCTATCTCAGTTAAAATTCAAAATGGTGGTCACATTTGATGAATGCAGACGTTTACCTTAAGATCATACCAATGTCAGCTCTCCCTCACAGCTCTGACATGTTTCACCGGTATGGTGGGAGCAGCAGTACTAGCTCTTGTAATGGAATGGAGAAACAGTGAAGCTTGGTCAATACATTTAGACACCAAACTCTTGGCATTTTTTTATGGGGTAAGTTAATGATTTTGATAAACTCAGAACGGTTGAAGTGAAGTAAGGAGCACAGAACAATTTTTCTTTTTTCTTTTTTCTTTTCAATTTCATGTAGGGAATACTCTCAGGAGTTTCTTCATGTGTCATGGGGATGGTAGTGAAGGCAAAGGGACCTGTATTTTACTCATCTTTTAATCCCTTAGGCACTATTATGGTTGCGATCTTGGGCTCGTTTGTCTTAGCAGAGCAAATGTACCTAGGGAGGTATGCTTGTATTGAATTTCTCTCCTTCTGCAACTAGGAAATAAGCTCAGAATGACTAATTAACCACTGTTTAACACTTGCAGTCTCATTGGTGCAATCATCATCATCTTTGGCCTGTATATGGTTTTGTGGGGAAAAAGCAAAGACTCCATCTCAATCACAATCACAGAGACAGAATGAAGATGATCTACAAAAAAACAGGAGCATCATGAATTCAAATAATTTTGTTGCTGGCTTATTTGCATGAGTGATATAGTGAAGCCTATATAACAGTGTAATATTCGAGTCTTCAAGTTTTCCAAGGTAACTTTGAAAGCAATTCTGTTTACTGTACTGCTTATTTGGTTAAGCAAACCAATTCATGAGTTCAAATTCTAACACTCTGTGTCCACTTACACACATAGAGGAAAATGCTGCAGTAGCTAGAACAATGGTGATCCATGCACTCAAATATTCCTTTCCCAATCTATCTCAATAATTTCACCAAAATAGAAACACTTCAGCTTACACTCTTCAGAAAGTAACACATGCAACAGCTATTAGTCACCAATTTTCAGGTTCTCGCATGCCTAAGGAACAAATTTTCTTCAGTAAAAATAAGTAAACATTTCCTAAAGAGGACTCCAACCCATCACAGCATGACAGGTAGCCAGATTACCACATTTTATATCATAAACTAAAGAAACAAGTTCTTGAATCTATGGCTAAAACTTCAATAAATTGTGGTGGAATGGCTGATAGTTGCATATTTATGCACATTTTATATCATAAACCGAATCTTATATTTAGTTTTTTCGTTATGTTTTCAAGCAACTTATTATTGTTGTTTGTTTTGTAGGTAATTGGAGGTAAATAAATAAAAGATGATTAATTGAGCCTTCCTAGCCCAACGAGGAGTAACAATGGGCTGTCAAGAGACAAATGGACCAAGTCCAACTTGAAGATGGATTATTAAAGCCCTATAAAATGTGGATTCAACCCATTTAGGATTAATAACCCAAATCAAATCAGTTTTTGATTAAATGAAGAGAGACCAAATCAAACCAAAAAAGGAGGAGAAAAACTGAATTCACGTGAAGCAAGGGAGAGAGACGCATGGAAGAGAGAGACCAGGCGTGAGAAGAGGAGAAGAAGACGTGAAAAAAGAGGAGAAAAGGAGGAAGGAAACGGAAGAAAAAGGAGGCTGCTTCATTTTGTAATTATCTATCTTTTCTCTTAGACTCTTATGGCTACCATGATGAGCTAAACTATATTGTTAAGGGGCTATTTTGAAGCCCCGTTCATGTCATCTAGATTACTTATGCTTGTTAACTAAGAATTGCTTTTGTTATTCGAATGAGGTTTCTTTGTTGTTTATACATCGATGATTCTTATTTGTGTATGCTTTGAGTGCACGCTTAGTATGCATGTTTAGGAATCTAATTCTAAGAAAATTGATGGCTGTTGGTGATTATTACCTTCCTTAAGTTTCAATCGTAAAACTCATACATGCTTAGTATAAGAAACCCTAGGTTTAGCGAGACATGACCGTAGTGTACTTGTAAAGCCTTGTAGATTCTCAAACCTTTTCTAAATCTTAATGTTTTTCTCTTGGTAAATTCGAGTCCTTGACTTCGGGTTCTTTGATGGATAGACAATATTGATAAGCAAACCTTCAATGTTGTAAACGTAAGGATTGGGTAATAGGTTGTGTTCATAACTTTGAATCTTCCTGGGAACCAGGAGCGGAGCCAAGATTTGATATGAGGGGGGGGGGGCAAAAATTATATAAAAAAAATACAAATAACTATGGAAGGAACACATATATATAAATAGACAAAAAATTGAAGAAAAATAAAATAAAAGAAGAAGGAATTTTAATTTTGTTGGTACACTGTAAAATAGAGCAACAAAACAACAAAAGTGAAGAAAAATAAAAGAAAATAAGAAGAATATTAACTTTTTTTTTCTTCTATAAACTATAAAAGAAAGCAAGAAAACAACAACAAAATAATAAAACTATTGTAACATAGTGAAGATTTGAATCGAAGACCTTTACAAACCTAGTTGTAATTAAAGACTTTCCACTAAAGTAAAACAAATTTTCATGCATTTCATACAAACTGTATAGATAATAATTTTTCAGAGGGGGGGTGGGCATTAAATTTTCATGCATTTCATACAAACTATACGTAGATAATAATTTTTAAGTGGCTCCGCCACTACTGGGAACTTTCATTCATGACATTAACATTGTTTTGGTTATGCATTTGTTGCCTAGATGACGTGACGGTGGTGGATAACACTCCCCTTAACCATCTTTATCATCGATTGTCAACTTTATTCTTAATCTGTTTCCTGTTTTAGTTTCGTAATCTGATTTGCAGAATTTTGTTTAATAACCAAAACAACTCCGATTGCTTTGAAAATTTGTGTGGTAGTCCGTCACTGTGTCTATAGAGTCATGTATTAATTTTGTGATTTTAGGTTGAGTCTAGATATTTTCATTAATTAAGTTAGTGTCAGTTGTCGAAACTGTCAGGTTTTTGACTCTTGCGTCTATTTGTAATTTAGAGTATTAAGTCTCATATTTCCCTGTGGATTGACCCCTATATTATTATACTGCATTGATAAGAATATTGAGTTCATTATAGGATAACTTTGGTAAGTGGTTAAGCATCGATCATACCCCTTTGTTGAGAAGCAGAGTGTTCGATGCAGAAATATCTCTCGGGAGAGACCTTTCCCGCGAAGCAGTCTCTTTTATCTCGGATGTCTTAACCGCGTGAGCCGGTCTATCCTGCTTGTGCTTCGTATGCTGGCGTGCCACCGTTCTTCAACAGAATTTGGACTGATTACAGCCGCCTGACTTCTTATGTAAGCGATTAGAACAGGGAGAGCACCAACCCTGTTCGAATAGTTTCTTTTCGCCTAGAAACCTAGGACTTTGATATGTGTACCTCTCTGCTAAAACCAGAAATCGATACTCCCACGTCTTTCGTGCAGAGCAGAGCAATCTCTCGACGAAGTGTTGAGAACACTCGCTTCCTTTGAGTATCCAAGCTCCCAACTTACAAGTGAGCCGCTCTTCAACCTTCAGGTTGCAATTGCTTCCTTGGAGTCGTAAATACCTTCACTCGATAGGTGAACAGCACTCAGACCTTCTGGTTGCAAGAAGATAGAAATCTCGAGGACGAGATAACCGTCTAGGTTTGTTTGCGTATAGCAAGGTTGTTTGATTGATTGTTCGGGGGCTCTACATAAGATCCTTGCATTCCTTATATACTCGCTTACTAATCAGTCATTGATTCTATTTCTAACTCATTTGCTCTTGTAATCTTGTCTGAATCTTCATACCAGCATACATGTTATACCACTCATAGGCATTCTAATTCCATCATAACTCCTCTAAGAGTCCTGCAATAATCAATTAGTTATGATAGAAACTAAGCCGCGTGAAACCAGCTCGATAAGACACAGTTTTAATAGAACTCTAAGTCTTCTTCCAGCGAAGCTCGATACGAAGCTCGCTAGACACTCTATAACTTAACTCCCTCGATGGAGCGCTACTAAACAAGATGGGCCGCTCGCTAGACTTCGGTCATCCAGGCCCAAAGTAAATATTTTATTTAGGCCCAAACATTGCCCCTCAGATCTTGAACTTGGAAACTTTCTGAACAAGTGAAAAGACTTGAATTTACCTTGAACGATGTGCTCATTGACCTTGAAACGCTACATCATCACTCGAACACCACGTTTAACCAACTCTTCGAAGAAGTATGACGCTCGACTGACTCCTCTATAAGAGCAACAGTCCATATCCACAAGTTTCACATTTCAGCAAAAACCTTTTTAATCGCTCAGAACCTGCAACTTTCTAACTCTCTCAGTCAAAAAGCTTAAACCTCTATTTCTCACCGCCGTCAAACCCTAACTTAGAAAAATGCCTCCTCGTAAGGACATTATTATTCCTTTTGACAGCGTTGACGCCAAGAAATTTGTCAAACGGCTCAAGGAAGTCGATGTTCGATCGAACCCAGACACCGTCTGCACTCTCATAGTAGACGCTGAAGAAAATACAGGTCTCCTCGGCCCATTTCTGGATTCTCCACTAAATCCAGAGCTCTTCACTTCCCTTCGTAAACCCATCTGCAATTCTTCCCTTATCCTTCAGGTAGACCCTTCAGCAGACCCAAAGACATGGACACAAAAAGATAGTCTCTGTTCCATCGGGAAATGGCCTCACACATCCTCAGACGACCTCGACTGGTACCAGCAGCGCCGCAGGCAAGACAGAGAACGATGGGAAGCAGCAAGAATTGCTGAACTCATTGATTTATGCTTTTCTCTTCCGTCTGGAGGTAACAAAGCCCCATTTGCCACAGCAATGTGCTTCTGGGATTGCATAGCGAACTGCTTCAGACTCCCTTGTGGAGATGTGAGCATCACAATGCTCGACCTCTACACCATTTTTGGAGTTCCTGCCACTGAAAACAGTTGGGCTCCTCAAAATTCCAGCCACACTACTCTCCAAGCCTCAGTAATGCGGCCTCCATCCTACTCCTCCTGGGTGAAACACTTCTCACAAAAGGAGAAAGACACCGCACAAGGAGGAATAGCCTTTATAGAGTATTGGCTATCGAAGTATTTATTCTGCACAACCTCAGCGAAGGTTATCAAGACGTGGACCAATCTCGCTGAACGTCTCTACAGCGAAGAACCACTGAGCTTGGTCGAGCCTGTCCTAGCCTCCATCTACTACGGTCTCATGCGAGTATCCTTATCGAAGCTCGATCTGAACCAATCTGGGCCACTTTGGATGGTAGACCTCTGGCTGCAGATCTATTTCCCTTTCTTCTGCCCCCTCCAAAACTCCTATATTCGAAGAACAGAAGTTGTTGGGTAGGTCACTGGTTTCTACATTGCCCAGGACTAAGCAATGGTCTTATCTCAACTGCTTCAAACATCTCTGCTACCATAAAGACTTTCCCTATGTTGCAGTTGAAACAATTATGAGTCGTCGTCACCCTGGCCTCCTCTCAAATGGTTTTATGCCATCCCCTGACCAAGATGATCAAGCGAGGAGCTTGTTTGTTAAGTTCAACACTTGCTAGGATCTACAACTCCCAGACTCTGTGTATGAGCTTTACGCTCCCAATCACTTCTGCAGACAACTTGGGCTCAGCCAGGATGCCCCTCGCCTGTTCTGTCAACAAGTATACTCTTTGGCGAGGAGAAAATAAGCCCAATGCAGCAGAAACCCTCGATGAACAATTTGGCTTTCCAATGGTGATAGTTCCTGAGATTACCAAGCCACTATCGTCATCGAGGTTGGTCACCCCAATATACCTCACCTGGTATTCCCAATTTTGGGTTGAGAAACGATACCAGGGACCAGAACTATGCTTTGCTACCATCTTTCATGGATTTGATGAGAAATTCTCACTCAAGGTAGACTTGGACGCACTCATCGGTTCTCACCCTAACTCGAGCTTAACCCCATGGCCACAGGTACGTTTTTAGTTTAGAAACTTCCACTTGTATTGGTAATTTTAGGATCATAATTGACCATCCTTCTCTTTCCTTCACAGTGCAACCCTGAGCCGGATGTAACTATGGCTCTTCAGTCTTTCAAGAAGAAAATGACCAAGCGTTCCAGATCGCCTGTAAGTATTCAGATTATTGCCTATCCA
Source organism: Geum urbanum (assembly GCA_946800695.1). Taxonomy (NCBI): domain Eukaryota; kingdom Viridiplantae; phylum Streptophyta; class Magnoliopsida; order Rosales; family Rosaceae; genus Geum; species Geum urbanum. The sequence continues at coordinate 40,096,854 of OX327017.1, read as the reverse complement.
GAACAAACTTGATTTTTACTACTGATCCTGATATTGACCCTTACTCCTTGCAGTCCTCAAGACCCAAGAAACTCAGGCTGAGGACCCCAAAGGCAGAGAGTGGGGTTTGGTTGGACTCACGGATCAAGAGCAGAGACAACCAACTACACCTCTTCGCTCGAGTCTTCCTTGCTTCGTTTGACCAAAGGAGCAGCAAAGCCTCAGGGTCTAGCGCTTGCTCAGCCATCGCTTTCACCATTGCACACTGGTTTTGTGCAAATCCGGATAGCACTCCTACACTCTCCCAGTTCGATGACCTCATAATTCAAGGTTCAAGGGAGTGGCAGGAGTTATGCAAGGATGAGTCCCTCGCAAGGGTGTATGCAGACCAACATTTTGATTTGGATGCCATCTTGAAAGCAAACATCAGGCCGCTACAATTTTCGGCTGATGACTCCTTCATAGGATACTTTGATCCTGAGAAGTTTGCTAATCTGAACGGCCTTCTGTCATTCGATGATTTATGGGAACACATCCAGAAGAGCCGGAAGCCCCGAGTCTTCATAGTGAGTTGGAACGATCACTTCTTCGTCCTCAAGGTTGAAGACGATGCCTTCTATATAATTGACTCACTAGGAGAAAGGCTCCAAGAAGGATACTGCCAAGCCTTCATACTGAAGTTTGATGAGTCCAGCTCCATATCCAACACTGCAGACAAGGCTATAATTAGCAGCCAAAAAGAGTGTTGCAAGGATTTCATAGTCCAATTCTTAGCTGGAGTCCATCGAGCAGAGCTTGAGGAAGAGGAAAAGAAAGAAACTGTAGACCTTGGGACTCTGTACAGGCGTCTCCAAATCGAAATTCAAGGTTGCTACATTCCTTCTTCTTCTGGTGAGGACCCCAGTGCCCAAGACGAACAAATCATCTCAGAAGCTGAGCAAATTGTCTCCTCACCAGAACCCAAATCTGATCAACCACAAGCCCTGGTCGAGACTAGCCCAGAGGCTGAAGCATCGAGTCCTTCCTCACCAGAGCAAGAAGATCAAACTTGTGAAGAAACACCAACATTGTCTCCTCAACAAGTAAGCAAATGTAACCTCACTTCTTAGGTTAATGATCTTCTTATATAGTCCTAACAATTCCTATTATTTTATATTGAAGTCCAAAATCGTTCCTGTGGACCTGGACGTTCACCAAAGCCTTCCCAACAGTCTGAGGAAACAAGCGAGCACATCAGGCGAGCTGATCTCGAAAGCCACTGAAGACCACCCTGATAGTACTCCACGCATCGATGATGAAGGACCTACTGTTCGAAACGAGGAAATCCCTATCCCTTCTTCATCATCAGGAAAGCAACTCCAAATGCTCAGTGTACAAGAGTCGACCAAGATTCAAGAACTTGTAGGTACACTGGGCACACTGAGCACTCCTTCAGGTGCCAATGACATGCTTCACAACATTCTCTCTGGGCCCCTGGATTCTCTAAGAGATATTCAAGCCGTACAGCAGCAAGTAAAGAAATTGCATACCAATGCCCCAGCAGACCTCATCCCCTGTTTGGAAGATATAGAAAAAAAACTCTTCGAGTTCCATCATAGTAGCGAAGTCTTCTAGGAATTGTCCATCGAGGCTGCTCGAAAGCAAGAAGCAGCAGCGACCTTGGAGCAGAAAACTCACAAGGAGACAGAGAGAATCGAGAAATATCTGAAGGAGTTGCCTACACAGGAGGAGAATCTAGCAGCAAAACGTGCCAAGTTAATTGCACTTGAAGCTGATCTCGCTGCACTTAGAACGGAAATAAATGCATTGGAAACCAACATCCCCAACTATCGGGATGAAATGCATAACTTTTTGGCGGAAGGTGAGACCCGAGCTCAACTCCTGCAAGAGGCACGTCAGGAAGCCATCGAGGCTCGCAAGGCAGCTTATCAAGCCTGGAAGACCTCAGAGATGATTAAGATCTCGATAAAGAGCTTCCTTAATATGTAAAAATTTTGGGCCTCTAGTGTAGGCTTCTTGTAATCGTTATCAAACATTAAAGATTTTTATATATCCACATTGTTTTGACAACAAAGTCTGTATTGGGTTTAAAACCCGATTGGGCCTCTTCAATAAGCCTTTTTCCAGACTCTGATCCAGCCTCGTTTTAGGCTGTAATTAATTTTAACCTTTCGATTGTCCGGCAATAAACAAAATTGAATTCTATACTTGGAATCCGTATCGCGTCAAACAATCACAAATCTTTGAAATACGTTTTACCTGCCCCAAAGATTTTCTCATTTATCATGCACTTCTTGCGAGCAGATAAACCACTTCCATGGTCCACTGTTAATTGGACACGTACTCTCTACTGTTGGGTGTAATTACTCACTCGAAATCAAACCGTTGTGATTCCTGGCTATAAAAGGTTTCCTTTTCTCTGTGTAAAATGAACCAAGTCCCTTGCGAGAATGAATCAAACCCAACTTTATTTGCTCTGGTCTTACTGTTCAAAGAAACCTCCAGATAAATCCTTCCATGTTGTGTTCCTTAGATAGCAATATCCATGCCCATACTTGGACTAGATAGCAATATCTATGCCCAGGCGTTGCCTTGGCTCTCCCTGATTGAAGGAGTCAAGAAGGGAGAAGCCACAATCCCGAGGTGCAATCATCTTCGTCTTCCGCCTCGCACCCACTCGGTGTCGATATGCATAGGAGGTGGTAGTTCTCTTCAATGCCTCCTGCAATACATGGGGGAAGATGGGGGCATCACCCTGGGAAGAAGGCGACAATCGTCAAGACAGGTGCAACTCTTGTTGTAGTCCTCCTCCTCTTGTCTTGACGATTCAGCTTCCTCTCCCTCTCCAATACCGAGGTCGATCTCTTCCAATCGCTGAGATCGATCTGCAGGTTTTAAATTTAACTTCTTGGGTTTTGGAGAGCAACGCAGAGGATCTTGTGAAGAATGAATCTGTTTTTAATTTCTTGAGTTTCTTTGTTGCAATTGTCCCAGATTCATCTTCACCATATGGTATCAGAGCCTGAGGCCGCAAAACCTTTGTATTATTCCAAGTATTTGAATGTAATATTTATTTTGAAATGTAAAAGTTCTTTATATTGATAAACTCATATATATTTTGCTCAAAAATTAAAGCCACCAAGACTGGCCTAACACGAACTTTTTGACTTGGAATAAATAACTACTCTGATTACAAAATTTGGCCTCGACTATAGGCACTAACTATTTAACCCCATTAATAGGTTATTTGATGTCTATGATCCTCGATGAGTATATGTGTTGCCCCTGTAGTTTATTTATGCGAAGGCATGAATAAACTAGATTAAGCAGTATCTGGAGGATCATCATACTCCCAAACGGGTTGTATGAATTTCTTTAGGTAACGACCATTTATTGGGTTCGCGTGCATAGTACCATCTCGATCTCTCAGGCGAACTGCTCCTTTACCCAACAGTCGATCGATGATGTATGGTCCTTCCCACTTTTCTGACCATTTTCCTTGTCCTTCAGTTTTCTCGCCAACAGGCAAAATCACCCTCCAGACAAGCTCTCCTTCTGCAAAACTCATGCCCCTTGTACGTTGGTCATAGGCACGAGCCACCTTTTGTTTCTCAGCACGTAGACTTTCAAAAGCTTGTATTCGATGCTCATCGAGGTCTTCATGCTCTTGCCACATTGCTTGGACATAGTCTTCACCGATCAAGTTATGTTGCTCCATTACCCGTAAAGACTGAATATTGATCTCCAAAGGCAAAACAGCATCGTGCCCAAACATCAGTGCATAAGGAGTTGTACTTGTGGGTGTCCTCTTACTAGTCCTGTAAGCCCACAAGGTATGAAAAAGTTCTTCATGCCACAGTCTGGCATTGCTAGCGAGCATCCGTTTTAGGATATGAATAATTATTTTATTGCTCGCTTCAGCTTGACCGTTGGATTGGGCATAGTATGGAGAAGAGTGGAGAAAATGGATCCCAAGATCCTTCATTAAAGTATCCACTTCACTAGACATAAAGACTGCCCCTCGGTCTGAAACAAAACACTCAGGGATGCCAAACCGACAAATAATATCTTCAAACAAAAATTGGCGGATGGCCTTCGCTGAAGATACCCTGAGGGGTCGAGCCTCGACCCACTTTGTGAAGAAATTAGTAGCCACTATAATGAACTTATGCCCTTTAGATGAATGAGGATGAATCATTCCAATTAAGTCCAAAGCCCATCCTCGAGCTGGCCAAAGCTTGATTATAGGCTGTAATGGTATTCTGGGCATATGGTTGACTGGACCATGTCTCTGGCATTCTTCACAACCTTTAGCGAACGTGATGCAGTCTCTGAGCATTCCTGGCCAATAAAAGCCATGTCTCCGTAATAACCATCTCATCTTGGGACCAGCTTGATGAGCCCCTGCAATCCCAAGATGGACTTCTCTCATTAACTTTTTAGTGTCACGTCCAAAGACACACCTTAATAGTATGCCTTCTTCTCCCCTTCGATATAACTCAGCATCTTTGAGCACATAATTGGGAGCTAAAAATCGAATCCGCTTGTCAACCGGATTATTAGGATCCTGGAGATAAGAGATGATTTCCTATCTCAAGTCTTTGTCGATGTGATCAAGTGTAGCAACGTACCATTCGTTTTTGTCTTCTTGTCGTGAAAGGAAAGATGGAAGGGTTCTTCTTTCAACCTTTAATATCCTCTCTCGTACTCCATCTTGCAAACTTACACCCGTTGCTAGTTGAGCCAACTCATTAGCTGCATAGTTCTTCTTGCGAGGAACATGACTCAACTCCACTTCTATAAACAACTTCAATAGGTCACAAGCCCTCCTCGCATAAGGTTATAATATTGGACCTGCCTTGTATTTTGTCTCAAGTTGTCTGATCACCAGTTGGGAATCTCCAAGGACATGCACATCATTGATCTCCATATCTAACAGAAGTTCTAACCCAATGATTAAAGCTTCATACTCTGCTTGATTATTTGTGCACTTGAAGTCCAACCTGAAAGAATAAGAATAAGTTTGGCCGCGTGGGGAGATCAAAGCTACCCCTGCCCCAGCCATAGTACTCGTACTGGACCCATCGAAATACAAACACCAAGGGGCCAAATCAATACGAGCGAGGTCCAGCTCTGGCCCGTCAACCACTTCTTCCATGGGATGATGAGCCAAAAAATCAGCCACTGCCTGGCCCTTCACCGCCTTCTGAGGGACATATTGTAAAGAAAATTCTGACAGAGCCAGAATCCACTTTCCAATACGACTACGGAGAATTGGTCTGGATAACATATACTTCACTAAATCTGTTTGTGCAATGACACACGTAGTGAAGGATAGCATATAGTGCCTCAACTTACACCCTAAAAAATATAAGGATAGGCATAACCTTTCCATTGGAGAGTATCTCGTTTCACAATCGTTCAAGGTACGACTTAGGTAGAAAATAGCACGTTCAACTCCTGCTGTGTCGTCCTGAGCCAGTAGACTCCCAATGGAGAGTTCTGTAGCTGAAATGTACAGCTTAAGGGGAACCCCAGGTCTTGGAGGAACCAAGACAGGTGGGTTCGTTAAGTAGGCTTTGATGGTATCGAAGGCCTCTTGATGTATAGGCTTCCATTCAAAGTCCTTCTGATTTTGAAGCTTGAGGAGAGTAGAAAACGATTGTGTTTTCCCAGCAGCATTGGCAATAAAACGTCGTAAGAAATTGATTTTTCCTAATAAACGTTGTAGTTCTTTCTTACTCTTTGGTGGGGCTGCACTGATAACCGCTTGTTTCTTATCATCCGGTATCTCAATCCCACGCTGATGAACCAGAAAACCCAGGAAGTCACCTGCCTAGATGCCAAACACACATTTGGCTGGGTTCATCTTCAGTTGATGCTGCCTCATTTTGAGAAATACTTGTCTCAGGTCTTCAAAATGGTCACTCCTGCGTTTCGTCTTGACTACCACATCATCTATATATACCTCCATGGTCTTACCAATAAGATCATGAAAGATCAAGTTCATTGCTCGTTGGTAGGTTGCCCCTGCATTTTTAAGTCCAAATGGCATATCCACGTACTCAAAAACACCAGCGAAGCCTGGGCATCGAAACACTGTCTTATGTCTATCCTCTTCAGCCACTGGGATTTGATGATATCCTGCAGTACCATCCATGAATGTTAACATCTCATGGTGGGCAACTGAGTCAACCAACAAATCAGCTACTGGCATAGGATAAGCATCCTTAGAGGTTGCATTGTTCAAGTCTCTGTAGTCGACGCATACTCGCATCTTCCCATTCTTTTTCTTGACTGGAACTATATTAGACAGCCACTCGTTATATTTGGCTACTCGTATAATCCCTGACTTGAGCATTTTATCAACCTCCTCCTTGACTAGAATTGCTGTCTCTGAGTTCATGCGACGCATTTCTTGTTTCACAGGCTTCTTTCCCTCGATGATGGGCAAGTTATGACAAACCAGATCTGGTGACAGACCAGGCATGTCCTCATATTTCTCTGCAAAACAATCTGCATATTCTTTTAGCAATTCAATCATCTTGAGCCTCTCTTCAGGGTCCAAGAAAGTACTTATAGCCACAGACATTAGCTCTTCCTGTGTCCCAATCTGAATGTGTTCAATGGGATCCTTGACTTTAGGAGGTATGTCATCTAAGGCTGCTGGAGCTAATTGAATTTCGTCCTCCTCCTCTAAGTCTTGCAGAACGTCTTCATCCACATATTTCAATGCTGCAATCATTGGAACCTTCTCAAAGGCTTGGCTTTCTAACATAAAGTTATGAAAGCGTTCGTGCAATGAAAGACAAGCCTCGGCCTCTATTTCTGATAGAGATCGACCCATTCATGGAGAACGTCTGGATGGTAGCTCGATGGTGTAGGGTCTTTGACTATCCTGATTTGCTTGAACAATCCCCCACTGAGCTAATTCAGAGGTCGTGACACCCATCGGGCGGCCTTTACTGTCAACGCCACATACCTCCAATGGCATAAGGTCACTGTGGTAATACCTGGCTTCTAGTGCATTGGCAGAGACGGAATATGGGCGAGGGTCAGCGTTGACCAGTTTTGCTTCGCCTGACTCCATGTTCCGTAATAGCATCTGCTGATGCAGTGAGGATGGTACACAATAGCTTCGATGGATCCAGTCTCGTCCTAGGATTGCACTATATGGTGATGTACATTCCACCACAAAGAATGTGTAAGTGCCCGAAGCTATCCCGATGTGTACCTGTAGAAAGACAATTCCCAAAGTCTTCGTTATGCTACCCTGGAAGTTCCTGACACTCAGCGAGGTCTCTTGGATAGCTGACTTGGGAACACCGATAAGGGCCAATGCCTTAAAGGTGATGATGTTCACTGCTGCCCCTGAGTCCACCAAAAGTTTATTTAATTGGACTCCTTGGATTTGTCCTGTGACATATAATGGCCGCATGTGCATGGCCATGTCAATGGTGGGCTTGGAGAACATCATTTGTCCTCTTATTTCGGATGAATCCAGTTCTGGTGTGTCATCCAATGTGGAATTGTCTGGCACTTTTAATTCTTCGTCCTGTAACATCACGCTACTGATGTTCCTGGATTCATCTCGTGGTGCTGGCGAGGGCAAAGCATATTTGGAGGATAAAACATACACCATATTAAAGGCTGTAGTGTCCTCCTCGATGCAATCTTGCGCCTCTTCGTCCTCATCCTCGCCATAGTCCACTAACTCCTCATCGTCGTTGTAGCTATCCCCTTCAGCCGATGACTGTCCTCCCTCGATAGATACTGTAGTCAGTTCGAGGTGAGCAACTTGCTGTATTACATCCTCAGGCGTATGATCGATAGCTGGTGGTGGTGGTGGTGGTGTAGTTGTTTCCTTGGGAACCGGGATTACTTTCTTGGCCTTCGCTTGCTCTTCCACAACTAGAGGCCTTGGTTTCCATTGCAAGACTGGTGGCTTGCTTGAAGTACTTTGTTTTTTTATATCCTCTGTTCCCTTGGGAGGTGTCTTCAGCCCTACTTGTTTTACCGTGTCTTCTTCAAAAGTAAGGCGTCTCCTTACTGGCTGTTGTTTGGTAACCACACGATGAACCTCTTGAGTAGGTTCGGGCTCTTTACCTTTACGTCCTAGTTCTGGGTTTCTTTCGAAAACCTCTGGTCTTTGGGCTCTCACTTTGGGCTCGTGAGATTTCTTCCCAAATACCACTAATGGATTTGCTGCGAGGGTGTTCAATCTCCTCTGCAACACTTCTGGAGGGAACTCCAGGTCTTCTTCTTTGATAAGGCCAGCCTCGTAAGCATCCAATGCTCTCTTGGCCCTACCAAAGCGTCGCTGTAGGTTTCTCCTCTTACTTGGAGTTACCTCGACAGTCTTTCCCTTCTCCCTTATATACCATACATCCTCCTTTGTGATATTCCTTGAAGCTGGAGGAACATATGGTTTGGTGAGCGTATCAGCAACCTTGGGCTCAGGTGTTTTAACCACACTGGCCTGGTTTATTGCTCTTGGTCGCTTGGGAGTGGGAGTGTCCCTTTGCCTTGATTGTTGGGGTTGATGATCTTTATTAGAAAATAATTCTGGGAAGGCTTTGGCTGCCTGAGCCAGCTCTTCGAAAGAGATCTTCAACCCACTTCTCAATTTGCAGTGTGCACAAAGGGCCACTGGCGAGTCTGCTTTAGGGTCCACCTTTTCTTTCCTTTTATTCTTTGGTGTACGAGGTGGATTCTCGCCAGCAATTAGTTGGTCGTTCGACTGTTTCCTCTTATTGGTCTTATTACCTGTTACGTCCAACATTCCAACTATCATGGGGATGGGAGTCGTTAAGTTGAGCGAAGGCTTTTGTTCAATCGCTACTACTCCTTCGTCAATCAGCTGCTGGATCTTGTACATCAGATCTCTACAGGCAGCCGTAGTGTAACTTCCCCACTTGTGGTGGTATTGACAATAGGGCAGACCCCTAACATCATCAGGATGTGGGTCTGGTGATCCCCAGTTGTCAGGTACCACTGCTATCCCTTCTAGGCATAGCTTCTCAAATATTTCCTCTCGCCAGGACGCGTCATATGTTATGCGTGTCCGCTTTGGTCGGATAAAGGCTATGTTTCGCCTGGTCCTTCGCTTTGACTTCTTCTTCGTCTGAGTTGGTGTATCTTGATTATGTTCTGAAGAAGTGCCACTGACGGGAGGTTCTGTGACCGGGGGAGATGGTGTTCTGTGAGGATATTCAGGGTGAAAATCCATCTCTCCCTCTTCGTTGATCACAATCACTTGCCAATTAAGCAGACCCTGAATCTTATCTCTCAGGGTTGAACACATCGATGTTCGATGGCCGAAGTGATTGTGGAATCTACAAAAGTGCTGGGCTGGCCCTTCATACCGAAGATGTCTAAGCTTATAGACTGGGTAGAAGAAGATCAGCCCCATATCCCTTAACCTATCCAAGTATTCATCTACCATGTCTAACTTGAATGAATAGGTTAAGTAGGCTGGTTGATTCCAAGCCTCCTTTTCTTGAAGGATTCTATTGGGTGATGGCCAACTCACGTCAACCATGCTCACCTGTGGAGCAGGGAATGGCTCAGAATCCACCAGTGCTGCTGTCTTGGACGAACCTTCCAGCTCCAGCTTTCCCTCGTTGATCCACTTCTGGATCTGGTCCTTCAGCTTAATACAGTCCTTGGTAAGGTGGTTCCATGCTCCATGGAACTTGCAATACTTTTTACCCTTCAACTGTTCAGTTGTGGGGAGCGGTCCGAAATCTGCCTTGACAACACGCAGACCGTATAGTTCGTCCAGTATCTCATGAGCCATGTTGGCATCATAAGTGTACTTCTCGAACTCTGGCTTAGTGAAAGCCACTGTCGAGAGTTTGATGGGACCTCTATTCTTCTGAAGCTTGCGGGGCTTTAGTACTTTACTTGACATCAAATCCACAGCACCCACTCGGTCGTCATCAGAATCTGTTTCCTGGTCGTCCATTTGTTCAACATAAGCCACTGTTTTTGGCTTTAACCTGTCATAGGTTCTATTATTATACGTCCCTTTGGACGCATTCTTCCTGTTATCTCTCTCTTGCATGTTGCTGTAAGCTCTGGTCACCGCTGCGATGAACTCGTTCAGAGAGAAATACTTGCTATTTAAGAATAGCTGGTGGTACGTGTCCTCCAGCCCATTCTTGGCCATCTCGACCGCTTCCTCTTTGCTTAGAGGGGTCTTACATAGGTTATACTCCGAACGAAAATGGTGCAGGAAAGTGACCGGACTCTCGGTCACCGACTGGCTAAGAGAAGCCAATTTTCCTACGGTAGTTTCTGGCCGTTCGGTTCCAAAGTGGTCTATGAACAAGGCCTCCATCTCTTTCCAGGTACTGATCGACCCCTTTTCGATCCCAGTGTACCATACGAGGGCCGATCCCGATAATGATGATCCGAAGACCCTTAGCTTGAGTCCCTCGTCCTCGCCAAATTGGCCTAACTGCAAGGTAAAGTAAGCCAAATGTGTTGCCGCATTTGCATCATCATCACCAGAGAATGTCTGGAAGGTTTGGTGTTTATAGAACTTTGGCCAATGCCATTCATTAGGATCGTCTTTGGTCGGAGGAAACGGTGCTTCGTAAGACTCATGCATCTTGGATAACTTTACTTTACAATCATCCATGAGCTTATTTATACGTGCCTCCCACTCGAAAGAGAAATCCTCTGCTCGTCTGGTTTTCCTAGCCAAGTCCGATACGGTTTTGGTTAGAGAACTCAGATCCCTATCAACTCTTTGAGTGATAGCCGCCGCGGACCAGCGGTATTCTTCCAATCCTTTGTCCAATAGACTCTGGACATCAGCTCGTAGGCGTTCTTGACCCTCTGCCAAACTAGCCACCTGGGCATTTATGGATTCTTTATCCTCTTGTTCTTGATTCAAATCTATCCGTATAGACCGAATCCCACTCGCTATCTCCTTCATGGAGTCAGACTGAGCGGCGAGATGGTCTGTCTGTTGCTCAAGTCTGTCTTCGAACAATCGGAAACTACTAGTCTGGTGTAGGTCCCGCCTGATTGCATAGGCCACGTATTCTTCATACGTGAGCGCCTTTATCTCTGCTTCACTTAGGGGTACGAACTCCATAGTGTTGAAGTTGTTAGCGAAGATAACTTCAACTGCTTGATTACTTAGTGAACGACACTGACTAGAAGTGTGTTCACGGTATGTCGGTTGTGGATGTTTACGACACTGAGGATAAACCCTTCGATAAGGGTCTCCAATTGTCGCTTAGAGACGCAAAGAAGTATTGATAGGTCCCACTGGGCGTGCCAAAATGTTCGATGCAGAAATATCTCTCGGGAGAGACCTTTCCGGCGAAGCAGTCTCTTTTATCTCGGATGTCTTAACCGCGTGAGCCGGTCTATCCTGCTTGTGCTTCGTATGCTGGCGTGCCACCGTTCTTCAACGAAATTTGGACTCATTACAGCCGCCTGACTTCTTATGTAAGCGATTAGAACAGGGAGAGCACCAACCCTGTTTGAATAGGTTCTTTTCGCCTAGAAACCTAGGACTTTGATATGTGTACCTCTCTGCTAAATCCAGAAATCGATACTCCCACGTCTTTCGTGCAGAGCAGAGCAATCTCTCGACGAAGTGTTGAGAACACTCGCTTCCTTTGAGTATCCAAGCTCCCAACTTACAAGTGAGCCGCTCTTCAACCTTCAGGTTGCAATTGCTTCCTTGGAGTCGTAAATACCTTCACTCGATAGGTGAACAGCACTCAGACCTTCTGGTTGCAAGAAGATAGAAATCTCGAGGACGAGATAACCGTCTAGGTTTGTTTGCGTATAGCAAGGTTGTTTGATTGATTGTTCGGGGGCTCTACATAAGATCCTTGCATTCCTTATATACTCGCTTATTAATCAGTCATTGATTCTATTTCTAACTCCTTTGCTCTTGTAATCTTGTCTGAATCTTCATACCAGCATACATGTTATACCACTCATAGGCATTCTAATTCCATCATAACTCCTCTAAGAGTCCTGCAATAATCAATTAGTTATGATAGAAACTAAGCCGCATGAAACCAGCTCGATAAGACACAGTTCTAATAGAACTCTAAGTCTTCTTCCAGCGAAGCTCAATACGAAGCTCGCTACGAAGCTCGCTAGACACTCTATAACTTAACTCCCTCGATAACTTAACTCCCTCGATGGAGCGCTACTAACCAAGATGGGCCGCTCGCTAGACTTCGGTCATCCAGGCCCAAAGTAAATATTTTATTTAGGCCCAAACACAGAGTAATATGACTAGATGAGCATTGAGTATTGTGGTTAGTGCTGCACTTCTGCATGCATATAACTGATGCTTATCCTACCATTGCTCCTATATATATGTATTTCATGGTTGAGCTAGAGAGGAAAGAAGAAGTAACAATATGGGACATGTCTATCGACTACTTGATTAGTCTGATCCGACGAGCAAAGCTAGTATCAGCTGTGATTTTCTTGCAGAGTGCATATGCAGGGCTGTCCATAATTTGTGCTTCTGCTATGAACCAAGGGATGAAACTGCACACATTTGTATACCGTATGGCTATTGCCACTGTCATCCTTTCTCCTTTCGCTCTATATTTCGACAGGTCTCTATTGTCTCTCTAAACTAGTGATCTTTATTATAATCTACATAAACTCCTGTTCACTTGAGATTGATCATGAGCAGGATAACTAGACCAAAGATGACATTCTCCATCATTGCCAAAGTAATGCTGCTTAATCTTTTCGAGTAAGAACGCTTTCTCAGTCAGAACTATCACCAAATGATATATATATAAGCACCCTTCCGTATACCTGAAATATGATGTTAAAATATGATCGAAAAGTTTGTGTAACTATACCTAGAAATTACCAAAAATAGGTATACCTTAGTGGAAGGGTCATATATATATATATATATATCAGCATTTCAGCTGATACCCTTAAACGGCTAAACCTGCTTCTCTTCTATACATTCAGTCCTGTGCTTAACCAGAACCCATTCTATCTGGGAATGAAACTCTCTTCTCCCACTTTCACAACGGCAATGTCCAACATTACACCAGCTTTAGCATTTCTGATAGCCTGGATTTTTAGGTAAGCTCCTAACTTCTTGGCGTGGCCGCACACACTTGAGGTTACTCAACGAAATCTTGATCTTGTGATGATGGCTGGTTTTGCTTGTAGACTCGAGAAGGTCAGCTTTACAAGTCTACAAAGCCTAGCAAAGGTGTTGGGAACTATGATCACAATCTGTGGAGCTGTAACATCTACTCTAGTCAAAGGACCTTCTTTCAGTTTACCATGGGCCAAGGAGCAACACCATCATCGGCTTCATCAACAATCGCAAAGTCATTCCGACCACAAGGACTTTGTGAAGGGTGCTATAGTGATCATAGCAAATGGTGTCTCCTTGTCTAGTTTCATTGTTTTGAACGTAGAACTCTTCAACCTGATCACTTTATTCTGATGATTTCTGTTCACTTAAACTGTATAGGGTGGTGAAACTTCGATGTGTACGCAGACATTTACCTTAAGGTCATACCCATGTCAGCTCTCCCTTGCTGCTCTGATATGTTTCTCCGGTATGGTGGAAGCAGCAGTACTAGCTCTTGTATTGGAATGGAGAAACAGTGCAGCATGGTCAATACAGTTAGACACCAAACTCTTAGCAGCTGCATGTGGGGTAGTTAGACTGTTTTCATTATCTAAACTAAACTTGGTTAAAACATAAAACTTACACCAGAATAGCTTCTGATACTATGTTTTCAAAATTTCATGCAGGGACTACTTTCAGTGGCTGTTTACTGGCTTATGGGGACTGTAGTGAAGCAAAAGGGACCTGTTTTTTACTCTGCTTTCAATCCCTTGGGCACTGTAACAGTTGCAATCTTAGGTGCACTTGTTTTAGCAGAGCAATTGTACCTTGGGAGGTATGCATGTACTAGGAGTTTCAGCAAGTCTTATAATCCGAGAGGTTTATCAGACTGACACATTATTACTATTTGCAGTCTTATTGGAGCCATTGTCATATTTATAGGCCTATATATGGTTTTATGGGGAAAAACCAAGGACCAACTTCCATCTAAATCGCAGTCGCAGCCACTGAACAATGAAGTTCTACCAAAAGCTGGAGTATGATGAACAAAATATTGTTGTTGCTGGTATTTATACTAAAGACGTAGGTTCACCCTTCCAAAAATGGATGTTGCTTCATGCTTTACTGGTTTTCCGGATTATTTGGTTGGACTATCCAGAATCTAGTTCTGTTATATTTCCAGGCGAAAAGGTCCATGAATTCCATACTTTGCAACAGAATAAATAGGTGTCAAAATTCCAAACCTTAATTTAAACTGATAGCCAAATACCAGTAACATCCATAAAGTTCAAAATCCAATTATACCCAATTCCCTATTTTAATGTACTATAAGCTATATGCTGCTATTTTATGGATCAAATCTCAACCTACCCTCCAGACATTGACGAGGATCGGGAAGATTCTCATTTCACGATGGTATAGCAACTTCTTTTCCATAGATACGCTGAAGTTCACGGCTTGCAGCTTGGAAAGATGCTGAGGAAAAGGCACAAAAGGGAAATTTATGAGAGAAAATTTCAAAAATCAGTAGAAGTCTAGGGTGAGGATTACCAAATTTAATGTTAATATCAAACATGCCACTAAACAAAAATCATCTGAAAACCTGCATCACCTTTCCAGACGCGGAAATTCTTCTGATTAATTTGAGACCCCATCACAGTTTGGATGGCATCAAATAGCATCTCTTGGGGAGTGCTCTTAAGCTCTTGAATTGCTGCGTAGATGGTCTTTCCATTCCTGAAGTAGATGTGATTATTTGGATGTTTGGTCTTGGCACCAGCATGACGCTCAAACTCGTAAGCATTAAGAGGCTGACAGATACATTTCAATTCACCAGTTTGGTTATGAATCTCACATTAACCAAAATAAGACAAACATGATTAAGTATTTCTTGATATTAACTGCATTAATAAGAGTTCCATTACCTTTGAGTGATTGCAGTCAGCACAGGAACATAGATAGCCAGTTCCTTTGATAACTCCATCAAGGTTTTTCTGTGAAAAAATGAAACGTGTTGAAACAACAGAAATCAAATGGAATAGACCACCTAACCAAATGAAGAAATAGAATATAGTAAAGAAGCTTACATCCCATGATCTGGAAGAATACTTCACAGGAACTCCATCGAACATACCAGTTGACAACAAACTTTTGACATTTGAAGGAAAGTTGTTCGAGGGAGCTTTCCTAGCCTTTGGCTCTTTTACTTTGGAAGCATGATCACTTTTGGAATCAACTTTCACGGCATCACCTACATGTCCATCCATCTTTGACACAACAAAATGATCAGAATCCCTCGCACCAGATTTTTCCGATGCTTGAATTGTTGCGTTCTGATTACTCATCAACAAATCATAGCTACTGATGATCCCACCAGGCAAATTTGTCTCGGATTCATCATCAAACCCACCAAAAGAGATGGTGGTGCTCTCATTCTTGTTGTAATTGTAACTCATAGGTCTATCTGGTTTATCATAGGGAGGACCCATTGGTAAAACACTTGAATCGGCCTTGTCATAGTTCAAACCCATTGATATAGTATTATCAACATGCTTATCATTCGTAGGCACCACTGATATCAAATTCCCATTTTCTCTACCATATGTTGCACCCGTAGAAATAAAATTCTCATGCACTTTGTTGTAAGTGTTTCCTAACGATATGAAACTACCATCTCCCTTTTCATATGGCTGACCAGATGATGAAAAATTTCCATTCTCCTTATCAAAGTGCTGACCCATTGATAAGATATGGTTGTCGCCTTTGCTGTAATTTTGAGCCAACGATACAAAAGTGCCATCTCCCTTGCCAAAGGTATGACCAATCGAGATGAAACTGTTATCCACCTTATTAAAAGAAGTACCTAATGAGATGGCATTCTCTTCGCCACTGTAAGTTGGACCTAACGAAATGTTCTTCATATCACTCTTATTATAGGAGGTACCAATTGCCATTGTAGCATTGTCTCCCCTTCTGTAGGAGTGCGCCATAGATGCAGACATGGCATCAGAGTCCTTAACTTCATTGACTTTAACTTTTCTAATTCCACCGAAACTGAGACATGATGAAGGATCTACTGTGGTTTGGGCTATTGACAAACCCACTGATCGCTCATTTCCATATTGATTCTCAAAACCCTTTAGTCCGAAATTCATAGTCCCGCTGCCAAAAGACTGAATGTTTCTGTCCACTAAGTTGACCGTCCTCCCCGGCTCTTGTCCATAAAGGCAGTCAGTGAAGTGCCCTGGAACTGATTGAAACCCTGAGGTGTTATTCCACGGGGAAAGACCCAAGTTTGGAGCTCTTGAAGCTGGCCTGCCATCAACAGCCTCTGTTGCTTGCTTCTTGTTGTTGAACACATCTGGTCCACTGGCATCCATATACCATGGGTGACTACGCTTTGAGTCTACTCGGGAAGAATTATCACAGCCCATATCTCCATCATTTAGAGAGGTAGCATCACTTGGCATATAAAAGCCTTTCGGTTGGAAAGACTGCCAAAGAAAGAAAAAAACTTTCAGAAGCTTCTCTTTTGCAATTGAATGACAAAAATGCTAGATCAAAAAGCAAGAAACAGAAACACGACACGAAATATTAAACAAAAATCATATTCATGAAGGAACAACTTATTCCAGAAAGTAAAGATGTAATACTAGTTCTCTGGTCCTAGAATACAGTAGGACCTATCTTAAGCAATGTCTCTTCACATTACAATTACTCAACACAGACGGTCACTGTAATCTCGAATTACACACTGATGGCTACTATAGTGTGTGTGTATATATACACACACACACACACACACACATATATATATATATATATATCTAAGTATTCTCCCTTACTCGTAAATAGCAAATCTTTAACAATATCTCAAACTGTAATTTGTGCGTCCAAATCACTGGATATAGACATGATGAAACCAAACTCTCAGCTTTCCATATAACATCAACCAACAGCATAAACATTCATTTAAAACACACCAAACTAGAACAACAATACAAAATTCACAACTAAACACACGTAGAAAACAGTAACCGCAACACAGAGCTAAACGATCAGTACCAGGATTGGATCAAAACCCATAAACCCTTCCACTAAAATGCAACAATACAAAACCAAACAGGCAAAACCAAACCTTTCAAAAACCCAATCCTATCTTTTGCATGAAAAATTTCTATTCCTTCAATTAAACCTATCAATCAGGTAATAGTTCTCAGCATACCATTTTCAAAAGAGGCTCACTGTATCAACGAAAGCCACTCCGAAAAATTAAACCTCAGCTTACTAATATAGAGTCTCACACAGCCTTGGAGTGAAGCCAAACTGAATACCATGCAAGCCTAAACTCTTCAGAGACTCCTATTCGATCAATCAATACTTCTGCAAAAGAAAACCCCATAAAATTTTAAAGATTAAATCACTGTGGTGGATAAGAATTCAGAAATAGACAAACTTCAAGACGATCAAACTGAATTTCCAATAAGGAATAGAAACACATAGAACACAGATATGATTATATACAAGAGCAATAAACAGAGCAAATGGGTAAAAGAAAACTCGAAAATTGAGAAGAATGAGAGACTGTTGGAGACTTAGATACATTCGCCGGAGCCGTCACCGGTGATGATTTCCCGCGCCGGAACACATTTTTTTATTTGTTTAATGTTTTTTTTTAAGTGAGAAAGACAATGAGTTGTGAGTAAGGAACTGAGCTTGGGTTTTTAACTTTTTAACTTTTTAACTGGATTCCGAATGGAGTTCTGCCTCCTCTGCCGTTACCAGTTACTTCAAGTGTCATCCTAACCGTACACGTGGACAGATGGGCCATTTTTGGCCCTTGATCTATAGATGTGACCCGGCTATGCCCTTGATCAAAAGCTGCATGGATGTAGTAACGTCTGATGGGAGGAAACTTCCATTATTGAATGAGGTTGTCGTAATGATTTGGGGGGCTCTAATTCAAATAAATATAGTGTTCATGCTAAGTAATGGCTTGAATACTCCCCCTATCACCCACAGACACAACTTGATTCCAAACTTTATCATTCTGGACCTTTCAAAGAAACAAAATCATTGCAAGGAGTCTGGAGAATTGCGTCGCCGGGAGATTAGTCTGGCAAGCAATTAACCGTTCCTGGAAGGAATTAGTCGTGTTACCAACCTCCATGGTGATATGCTGGATCAGAGGATAGGTATATCCACAGTCACATAACAGATGTATTTCTGTTTCTGTAGTTGCATCACATAAAAGGACAGGTGGGGCTGACATCAACCATTCGTGCCTGCAACCTAGTACAAACCAGGAGAAAGCATTTCCATATTTTTCACACACACAGTTTAGCTGCAGGAGCCACTATTGTCGACCAAAACTGCTTGTAGAAAGTCACTTGGTCTTGAGGAATTGAAACATTCTACTGATGAAGGATTACAGAGTCCCTTGCAAATATATAACCCGAGCTCACCTTATAATCACCCTTGGCCGTATAGTGCCATATGAGGTGGTCTAATCTCGAACGCCGACTCAAAAGGAAGGACCGGATAGCCAAGACATCCGTAGGATTAAAATATCGTTCCAATATAAGAACGTTCTACTGTCTATAAGGATGTAGAAAATGAGAGACAAAGCGAATAGGAGAAGGGTACCTCAACGAAATTTTTGGTCTGAACTGATCAGGACGAGATAGCCAATTATCTTCCCAAGCAGCAACAGAAGTACCATTACAGACTAGCCAATGAGCCCCTTCGTTCAGTAACGGCCTAGCAGCTAAAAGACTACGTCATGTAAAAGAATGAGCGTCACTCGTAGTTGCCTCCCAAATAGAGCATGAATGAAAATACCTAGCTTGATAAATTTGACCTACGAGAGAGTTCGGGTGTTGAAATATCCGCCATAGTTGTTTAACCAACATTACGAGATTAAAAAATATAAAGGTTCTTAAATCTCAGTCCTCCTTGATCTTTGGATCGACATATGTAATCCCATATGCACCACACTACCACATATTGACTCATTGCCGGCGACTTTTAAGTCGTCGGCAATGTTTTTGGACATTACCGGCGATTTTTGCCGGAAAAATCGCCGGTAATGTCTTCTTTTTTTTTTTACATTACCGGCGATTTTTGTCGCCGGTAATGTCCGTCGCCGGCAATGTCTCGATGGTAATGTAAAAAAAAAAAAAGACATTACCGGCGACTTCATTTATGTCGCCGGTAATGTCTTTTTTTTTTTTTACATTACCGGCGACATAAATGTATGTCGCCGGCAATGTCTTTTTTTTTTTTTTTTTTACATTACCATCGAGACATTGCCGGCGACGGACATTACCGGCGATTTTTTGTCGCCGGTAATGTAAAAAAAAAAGAAGACATTACCGGCGATTTTTCCCGGAAAAATCGCCGATAATGTCCAAAAACATTGCCGGCGACTTAAAAGTCGCCGGCAATGAGTCAATATGTGGTAGTGCCAGTGAATTTTTGATCCCATGTGCACCAGTAAAATTTTCTCATAAATGCATCAACATAGACTAAACTATATATGACTTAATTGCCACAGTAGGCGTCACTTGGAAAACCCTTCATGCCATAACTAGATTGATACACGAATTAGATGAGTACTTTGATAATGAAAGAAGAACAAGAGAAGATACATATGTAGTTATTAGAGATGCAATTGTATATAAAGTTGACGGAACCAGGATTTGATGTGAGGGAGAGCCTGAAAGGAATAAAAAAATTGAAAAAAAACATGAATGTATATACTGCATGTGATACACAAAAATGAATAATATTCATCAATATTGTGTACAATTACAAAAAGAAGAAAATTAGTTAAAAAGTTATCAGACAATTGTATTGTAAAAATATTTTAAAAATTGCAATAGTACAAGATTCGAACCTAGCTTGCTCTTGCCTTTAACAAAGTCAAACCTTACCACACAAGATAAATTCGTATGTATCATCACAAAATATAAATACGTATTTCATTTCGGGAATGAAGTCCACCCTGACCCATGTAGCTCCGGCGACGGCATGCAAGAATTGTATATCAGTCTATAATTTCCACATTATTGCTAACAAATTAATCCATAAAGACTAACTAGCAGTTGGAGTATATTATATAAAAAAAACATATTTTTCCTTTTGATTACTATGGCATGCATAAGCCATTTTTATGTAGACCGACCTGAAATAATCTATTAAAAAGATTATCCTCTGGTGATCGATATTCAATTCGTTATTTATAATTCTACACAACGATAAGCTAACTATTTTTGTTGAAAATATGAATGGAGAAAGTCTCCCACATTAGAAATGAGGAGTCTTGTTAGTGAGTTATAAGGATTTTGGTTACTCCTATCATAGCCAATTAGTTTTGGTATGGAACCCCAAATTACTTTATCATAGTATCAGAGCAGGTTCTCCCACGTGTGTTGCCGAATGCGGGTTATACGTACGCTCACCGTCACCCATATATGTTGTCCACGTGTTTGGCTCGAGATGTCGCCACACGTGCGGAGACGTGTTGAGAATGTGAATAGAGAAAGTCCTTCAATGTGGAGTCTTGTTAGTGAGTTATAAGAATTTGACTATTTCTACCATTGTTAATTAATTTTGGTATGAATCCCTTACTTTATCAATTTTCACACATCATTATCGATATTGATATTGATCGAAATCAAAAAAACTTAGCCGAATGATATCGATCTGATCGTCATTGTATATAAATTTCTTACAAGCAAATACAACAACTCCATAGTTTTTTTTGGTGACTACAACAACTCCATAGTTGATAATTGGATCATTGAGAAGACTATGGAAACTTCAAAAAAAAAAAACTTGTAAGTAGCTAGGAATATATGCAAAACTGGTTCATCTTTGACTCGCATGGTTTTCCCATTCGTATTCACACATTTGAGTACAACCATCCTCATCCTCATCCTAGATCGATCGATAGATTCCTAATTAATTTGTGTCTATCAAAAAACAAATTAAAACTCTAATTTGTGTTATACGTACGCACCCCACGTCAGAATTGAATTAGATATATGTCACAAGTTTAATTGGAAGCTAGAGACTAAACTTTGAGCTAGCCCCTGATTACAAGGCACGTAAAAGAGTGCAGCCTTTACACGATACGCCAAACCCTATTAGGGAAGCATCTTAGGTCACTTGTATTCAGCATCGCTTAAAGTATGAGGTAATCCCTAAAACTAGTATACTGAGAAAGTGAGCGACCCAAAGAGAGGGTTGGGTGGTGTTTTGGTCTCTCTACTCTCTAGCTATCTCTAACGATGAAGAAATCCATGATCGAGAATAGACTAAAAAAGCTTGAATTATGAATGTTTTCGATTTATCAACTTTCAACTGTGGGGGCATAAGAAAGATTCGTGATTCAAGCCACCGTGTTTGCCCATTCACATGCATAAACATAGACGAAAACCTTAATTTTTTGCTTTGCCTCAGTCAAGTCTTAAGATTATCAAATCCAATTAAGCTCGATCATGTGAAACATTTACATGCCAGCAAAGACTGAATACTAATCCACAAATAGCTCCAACACCTGCAATTACCTGAATATTAGGGCACAGCTACACACTTAATTTGTCGATGCTTCCGTTGTCCATACCAGAACTGCCAAGATCTGATCGATCAGAAACTCCAGAAGGAACAAAATTTCAGTTGTTAGAAACTAAGTACAAAACGTCACAGAGAATCTCTAGAAGTTGAAAATTCCTGGAAAAAAATGAAATTGACTCACTCTCTGTAGCTAGCTCACCACAGCAGACTTGATCTAGTGGGTAAGACATGATGTCAAGCTCACGTTTGTTATATACCCATTTTGTTGGCTTGTTTCACACTAAACACCAAACTAGTTAAAAAGCTATTTTAAATTTCCTAAAATTCTCTCTTACTCTACTTGCTTCTTTTATTTTACGTATCCAACAAGTAACGTTGTCATACCCTGAAGTATCAGATTATGTCAACTATCTATCACGTACTGACCAACTTTAGCCTATAAATACCAAACCCCTAAAACTCCAATGTTCCATTCCTTTGTTCATTACATACTATCAACCCTACAAATACATACCCAACTTCACACGTTCCTTAAAAACCAAAACCATTTCTTTAGTCAACATCAACAACATGAAGCGAAGCATCACCGAGCTCGACCACAGCGTAACCATGGCGAATTGCTTGATGTTACTCTCTCGCGGCAACGATCAATACGACTCGTTGATCTCCACCTCCTCGTCGCCTAGCCGCGTCTTTGAGTGCAAGACATGTAACCGTCAGTTCCCTTCGTTCCAAGCCCTAGGGGGTCACCGAGCTAGTCACAAGAAGACGAGGCTAGGTGGCGGAGGAGGAGACGAGTCAAGTTCCGACCACAGCCACTCGTCGTCTTCGCCTAACAAACCGAAGACGCACGAGTGCAACATCTGCGGGCTTGAGTTTGCTATAGGTCAAGCTTTGGGGGGACACATGAGGAGGCACAGAGCCGCCGTTACCGAGAATAACAATCATCATCATCAACGTAAACACAACGAACAGAAGTCGAATAATTCTATGATGGGATTGAGTTCCAATCTGGGAGGACAAGTTGTTGTTCCGGTTCTGAAGAAGACGAATAGCAGTAGGAGAGTTTTGTGTTTAGATCTCAACTTGACGCCATTTGAGAATGACATGGAGATACTTGGAATAGGGAAAACGACTCCTCCTCTTGTTGAACTTATCTTCTAGATCGATTAGTCATAGTCTGATAGAGTTTGGATTCATTTCTACTGTAAATCATGCTCTCATAGAGTTGCCGAGGGATACCGTATACTACACGATCCATTTGTATTTGTTCATTATAAATTTACAATACGAGATATTATATTCATTCATATACAACGTATTTGTGTCACAATAATTACATAACTTAGAAAAGAATCTGAAAAACATGCATGGAAGAAGAGAAAGAAGCTAGAAATGAGAAAAACTAATGGGGTGATCATTATCATGATCTGTCACTTCCGTGGCAATGAAATGAAAGTAAGCTTGCCGGCAACTGCATGTGAAAATAATAAATATATCTAAAAGCATAAGTTAGGGATTGACTTTCAAGTACTTCGACCATAATTAGAGGAGAAATGAGAAAACAATGTATGAAATACATTAGGGTCCGGTTTAATTTAGACCAATATTTCCAATGTCGTACTTGTATATTTAACTTCTTCTTTTCGATACATTTTTATTAATGCAAGAGCCAAGTCGAAGAAGCCAATTAGGATTTAAGGATGAAGTTTTATATATTGTGTTATATCAAAAAGAAGAAAATTACATACTGTCTCTTACGTGCGCCCGCATCACTACGTACACTAGATTTGGTTATAAACTTGTACCAAGCATTGCTTGCTACTCTCTTCTAGAGATTTAGCAAGCAACGTAATCAAGCTTAAAAAGTCAGAACTCCTTAGTGCCGTTTCAAGAAATTAATTATAATCGAAATCTTATCTATTAGCTAGCTAGCCATGCACGGTTGCTTTCAATCGGGTAAGTCCATAGTCACCTCCATCTAATCTACACACGTCGTTTCAACATTACATAATAATTAGGAGATTTATTTTATAACGCATATATATGTATGCAGCTGGTTGATTAACTAGTTTACGTAGAAAATGAGTTAATTAGTTTCCATATACAAGGTAATGGAAATTGTATGGAATAGTACGTGAACATATGATGAAATTTGAGGGAGTGTGCATGATCGAGAATTATCATTTCGAAAAGAGAGAATTATCATCAAGGAATGCATATAACCTACACAGAGCCGGCCCTGGGGCGGTCAAGGCGGCGCAGCCGCACAGGGCCCCCGGTCGGCGAAGGGCCCCTTTTTTTTTCCGTCCAGTGGAACTTTTTTTATATATAAAATGATTGATATCTCTGTTAACAAACTAGGTGTCTGGTTGAGTTGGTTTAAGAGGCGTTTTTGTTTGATGCGGCAACAGGTCAGTAGTTCGAGCGAGGCCCCCTGTTTTTTTTTAATTTTTTTTCCCCCTTTTTTTTTTTAACCTCAACACAAAGGGCCCCAATTTTTTTCTCGCACCGGGCCCTTCAAAACATTGGACCGGCCCTGAACCTACATGAGAATTTCAAAAATAGAGTTTTCACGCAAAAATAGCTAGGTCGAGCATAAATAGAGAATTTCCCTAAATCTTATATGCACAGACTTAATTTTTAGGGTTTAGACTACACACACGAAATGAAAGATAAAGTCTCGTAATACTACCAATTTTAGATGCCGTGTTAAATTAACCAAGACTTGGTAGTTGGTAATGAGAGCTAGATCGGAGTGTGCCGCTCTTATAAATGTTGCTGACTCCTTCGCCTTGATCCATAAACCATCAACACAGGTAAGAGTAAGACAGTCTTAAAGGTTGCTTACTTAGCTAACATAGTTGAACCACTTGACTAATGAGAAATTAAAATTCTACGACTGAAAATCAAGTACATTTGACTTCGCCTAAGAACACCTTTGCAGGGACTTGATTAATTTGTTTACTTAATTAATTAACTAGTTAATTAGTTGTCATCATGCATCCGATATTCCCCATCACTCTCGTTATTATTTATAGTAGCTATAGAGTCTTTTCCACCACATAAACCAAATTAAGAGCTTATAAATTATGAAATTAATGTCTCAATTTAAAAACTAATTCACGTATAGAGCACGTTATAAACCGTGTTTTTGGCTTTGTTTGTATAAACCGTGTGTATATACACAAGAAATACATATCTGGCCAATGCAAATGCATTTACATAATTACATATCGAAACCGATCATCTTGTAACTTTTTTTCTTGCTAATATATGGTCGTTGTGATTTTGGGACAATCACATACATGCATGTATGCTCTTGATAAAATGAAGGTCTTATCGACTTTAATCGATCTAATATTAAGAGACAATCGAATAAGACTCCACATACTTGGACTTAATATCAGTGTGAACTTGATATAATCTAGGATGCAAACAATACCAATATATATACAACTAAATATGTGTGCATATGTAAGCTTCTTGTGGCCAAGAATACAGATTCTGATCAACAATTCAGAAATGGGGTGAGTAGTGACGAATGCAATTTTTAATAGTAGAGTATTTGACTAAGAAATTCAACACATATATAGTTGGCTACGAGCTATTAATACGACTACAAGTAAATGAATCGCTATCCGGTCCGGGCATTGAGAGAGAGAGAGAGAGAGAGAGAGAGAGAGAGAGAGAGAGAGAGAGAGATGTAAACATCCATCTTACTCAAAACGTATGAAACGAGTGCACTCGAATTGGCCGGAGATAGAAGCTTAAGGGTCCAGATTTGTTACAAGTCACATTCATATTTATCATTTCACGTTCCTCCATATCTCTTTTTGGAGTCTTGGCCGTGTCTACAACTTACTCTAGCTAGTGTACGTGGAAACTCGACTGGGATAGTATTGACTTACCAAATGCTATGGACTTAGACCGGCACTAGTTTGCACGGATTTCAATCCGTGTGAAGTCCGTCTGAACCAACCCGCGTGCAGTAGCAGGTTCTGCTAGTATTGAAATTAACTTTGTCCTGTTTCTAATTAACTTAGAGCACAACATAAATTAATCACAAGAGTGGTTTAGATAAAACCCAAATATGAGACCAGTAGGTTTTGTTTCGATCCTTGATTCCTTGTTTACACTACAATATATCCAAAAGTATAGTTCAGGCAACTTCACTATATAAAAAGAAGTGTGCTGTGTGCGCGCTCTCCTCACGGCTTTGTATTTTTATAGTCTTCTGCTAGCTTATAATTTCCCAGAAACATGCATGTACTACAAGAGCACGTAATAGCCAGTAGTACTCTAACATGGGTTTGGATTATTTATCAATACACATTTTAGTTGTCAGCTAAAAGAAAATAATATCTGGTTATGACTACATGTGCTTTGGTGTATTACTAATAAAACACACCACTTGCCGACTTCTAAACATTCACACCAGAAACCCAGTGCAGCTGGAAAAACTAGTACTTCAAATAGACCAACATATTTTCTAGTTGAATCTTGCTGTTTCTAGCTAGTTGCCGAACAATTGGTGCAACTGTATCTTAGTCTTCGTATGACTTTACCTAACAAGTTTATGAACAAGCAAAAGTACCTATACATCTCAGTTTGTTTGAACTGTTTTTTTGCTTCCTGGTCAAGCTAATCTATCTGGTCAAACCCAGTTGGGATTTGAGAATTTAAATCTGGTAAACAGTCTCCAAGTTGAATTGAATATGCTATCCCACTTATATGTGAACCTTTTGCAGCATCTTTCTTCTTTGTTAGTTTGTAGTGCAAACAAAGCGCCGCCGCTTGGATATGATTATGCGAGTGCTAACGATAGAGCAGCTGGTAATTAAAGAATGGAGTCGGTTTCAAGTTTGAGACAAACAATACGAATATAATGTGCTGCTTGAACACTAAATAAGATTGACCAACTACATGGTGTGTGCTTCTGGATGCACTACGTATACTGTCTCTATCACAGCTTCCTTGAAATTCATATGATAATAAAGGATTAACTAGAGACTGGAACCACGTACAATGTTAACATAATGGTATCAACTCACTAGTGTACCTAGACTATTTAGTTTTTTGATTATTTGATATTCATCTGGATGCACTACGTATACTGTCTCTATCACAGCTTCCTTGAAATTCATATGATAATAAAGGATTAACTAGAGACTGGAACCACGCAATGTTAACATAATGGTATCAACTCACTAGTGTACCTAGACTATTTAGTTTTTTGATTATTTGATATTCAAACTTGGACATCTTATGCCATAATGATAATGAAGAAGAATAGTACGAGATCAACTAGCTATAAGTATAGTCACTCCCTCTTCATGTAGACTCTGCTATATATAGTTTATAAATTATGGGACTTTGATTCCGAGAGTTGACGCAAGTGATGATGATACAATATCATGGGCTACTGCCCAAACTAAAATGCATAATAAAACAAAAACTTCTGGGAAGACAGAATGAAACCAGAGCACTGTAACTAGACCAAGGGATGCAAACTAATAAAGATCCTCACTGAAAAGGATTACAAATGTGAAACAATATAGAATGGTCTCTAATCCGGTTACAACATTAGGCCTAGATCAACAGTTCTGACTCGGCACAAGATGAATTCATATAACATTAGATTAATGGTCTAACTTAGTTACACAAGTTTCAATTGTCTGAGCAAAGATCACAAAAATAATCCTGATTAGTGAAAGGAAAATGGAGATCAACACAAAAGCGCAAGAAGAGAATGAGATAAACTAGAATCCATTACAGAATTGATCTTCGTTTTGTGCACACCCTCATTCCTCACACAACTGTTCAAACCAACAGAACAATGTATATACTATATACCGCAGGATTTAGACATTAAGGCATTGCTGTAGCAGGAATGTCTTATATTTTCAGTTTAAAGTACCTACATTGCCATCTTGCCTATCCAGATCATCGCTCTGAAGTCTACATTTACACAAGCTTGCAGCCAAACGAATATCGACAAAGAGAGAGTTAGATGAATTACCCGTTACAAATTTAAAACTACTGCCAAGTATAACAGTACTAGCAAGAGCAATTGACTAATGACTCATAGAATCACGCAAAAATGCACAACCTCCTTCTCAATGAACCTTTATTTGTACACCACAGTGGATATCAATTTTACAACTAAAATCAGAATATCCATCGAGTTACACAAACAAACCCAGAAACCAATCATACAAATCCAAAAGAACAGACCTTGGGATTTCTGATAGTACTGTCTCAAAGATCAAAACTTCAATAATCCGTATCATTCTTTTTTAGCTTCACTGATATCACCAAACTTCTCCTTAAAGGCGTCTTGTCTCTTCAACCACATCATATGCCCCTGAAACCCACAAAAGCTCCCACCTTTACTTCCACAACCCAATTCATAATTAGAAGCAAATATTACGTACAAGTGATATAACCGAAAATAAAGTTCAGTGCTTTTTGTGTAGAATGAGAAGTTGATATACCTGGAGAGCAGCAGCCCATCCAATCAGAAACGATGCCACCCAAAATTTCTTCTCTTTTAAAAGCTTCCTGGCCTCCATATCCCAAAACCTCTTAAACCCTAAATCCCCAAATTACAATCTGAAATTTTGAATTGAGATTTCCAGAGATCAAAAGGGTGGACTTTCTGGGCTTATTGGATCAAAATTTGACATGGGCTTTCTTAGAAGTGGGCTTGAAGCCCAAGGCTCTTGCTTTTAACGACTTGAGAGTTCAAAGTTCAAACCTTTAACACCACTGTAGCATCCATGTTGATGAAGCAAGCAGCACAGAGAGACAATTCCATGGAGTCAAATTAGCTACTCAGAATTATCAAACCCATCTTGGGTTATTATCATCAGATTTGAAGTCCCTGCTCATTTGATAGTCTCAGGTCTCCTACCTACAAGACCCTTCAACACAGACCCATCTCATAGATTCCTACTCTTCATTTTCAAAATGCGATTTGGCGCGCTCAGTTTTCCATTCTGCGCAAAACCCAGATGTGAAATTGTGGAACTACATGATCAGAGGCTACACCAAAGTCAAGAGATTCAAAGAAGCTCAAGAAATGTACTGGTCTATGTTACAACAAGGCTTGGAGCCAGACAAGTATACTTTCAAATCTGTACTGAAAGCTTGTACTGGCGCATTGGATTTTCAAGAGGATTTGTTGGTGCACGGTGACGTGGCTCGCAAGGGACTATAGTGTGATGTGTTCATTGGGACTAATTTGATTGACATGTACTGCAAAATGGGTGAGGTGAGATGTGCACGGGAGGTGTTTGATAAAATGCCTGAGATAGATGTCGTGGCTTGTAATGCTTTGATTGCTGGGTTAGCGCAGAGCGAAGATCCGAATGAAGCACTGAAGATTTTTAAAGGGATGCAATCTTGAGGGATGAAGCCGAATTTAGTGAGCTTGTTCAATTTGTTTTCGGCCGTGTCTAGACTAGGAGACATTGAATCTTGTAGGAGTATTCATGGGCATGTGATCACGAGGGGTTTGAGTTCAGTGGTTTCGAGCGGTTTGATTGATATGTATTCGAGGTGTGGAGATAAGGATGTTGGTCGCAGGGATTTCAACATGAAGAGGGACTGCGATGATGAGGATGTTTTGCTGCAGAGAATGATGTCAGGGTACGCGGGTAATGGATATCTTGTTGAGGTTTTGGAGTTATTTGATAGTGTGAAAGGGGAGAGCTGTAAAATGAATAAGGTTTGCATCGTAAAGGCTCTTTTGGCTACTGAGATGAGAGACTTAGAGAGAGGAGGAGAGATTCGTCGTTGTGCTTTAGAGCTAGAAGTCGACTCTGATGCTTCGGTTGCTACTTCGTTGATCACCATGTATGCAAAATGCGGAGAAGTAGAGAAGGCGTTAGAATTGTTTGAGAAATTTGAGGATAGAGATTTAGTTGCTTGGTCTGCATTTATATCTGCTTGTGTCCTGTCTGGTTATTCTGAAGTGGCATTGTCTCTCTTTCAAGATTTGCAGGATGAAAAACTGAAACCATGTAGCACGACACTGATTAGCGTCCTCTCAGCTTGTGCTGAGCTTTCATATCTGAGACTTGGTAAGAGCATACATTGCCATGCTGTTAAGGTGAACACTGATTCTGACATTTCTACTGTTACAGCCCTAGTCTACATGTACGCTAAGTGTGGATTGTTTATCCCTGCCTTGATTATATTCAATAGAATGCCATGTAAAGACGTCGTGACATGGAATGCAAAAATCTATGCGTATACCCAAAATGGTGATGCCTATCCTGCAAGAGATATGTTCTCTGAGTTATTGTGGTCTGGAATACAACCTGATGCAGGAACAGTGGCTAGTATGGTCTCAGCTTGTAGCATATGAAAGGATCTAAACCAAGGCACCTGTATTCATGGGAAAGTTACAAGGATTGGGTTTGAACATGATGCTCCATTGAGAAACGCTCTTATTGGCATGAATTGTAAATGTGATGACATAGCATCTGCTGAAATTCTATTTTACAGAACAAAGTTTATGAAGGATGTGCTGTCTTGGAATGTAATGATTGCAGGATACATGCAGGGTGGACATGCTTGGAATTCTCTATTGGTGTTTCACCAGATTAAATTTTAGAATTTTGTCAACCTAATTTGGTCACCTTTGTTAGTATCCTTCCTGCCGTGGCATATGTAGCTATATTGAAAGAGGGCCTGGCAATTCACGCCTCCATTATTCAGAAGGGTTTTCTGTCTAATACACTCATGGGGAACAGCCTTATAGACATGTATGCTAAATGCGGAGAGCTCAATGACTCAGAAAAATGCTTTGAAGAGATGGAACTCAAGGACCTAGTTCGTGGAATGCGATGCTTGCAGCATATGCAGTGCACGGGGAAGGAGGCCCTGCTATTTTACTTTTCTCACTGATGGAAGAGAGCTCTATTTAACTTGATTCTGTGTCATTCATCTGTGTTTTGTCTGCATGCAGACATGCGGGTTTGATAGAAGAAGCAAAAGAAGTTTTTCAGGTCATGCGTGAAAAGCATCATATTGAGCCTGAGTTGCAACACTATGCTTGTATGGTAGATCTTCTAGGCTGTGCTGGTCTCTTTGTTGAAGTTTTAGATTTGATGAATATGATGCCAATGGCGCCTGATGTGGCAGTCTGGGGTGCGTTATTAGGGGCCTGCAGGATGCATTCAAACACTAAGTTGGGAAAAGTTGCATTGAGCCATCTTATTAAGCTCGAGCCTACAAATGCTGCTAATTATTTATCTTTATCAGATATACATGCGCATTATGCTAGATGGAGTGATGCTGGCAAGACAAGATCAAAGATGAAGAGATCGGGGTCAAAGAAAGTGCCAGGATATAGTTGGGTATAGGTCCAAAAAGAAGGTTCATATGCTTGAGGCGGGTGATTACAGCCTACAGGTACCCTAACTTGAAGCGGAGATCTAAGACCAAGTTGATTGCCTTGTTCCTTAGGTCATTCTTATTTATAATAATACATATGAATCTCTTACTGGGAAGCTGTTTGGCATTTTCACAAGTCGGGGGGAGACATTGCAGGAGGTGATGGATGTTATTTGATGATATATGTATTATTTCAGTGTAAATAATCTGCATTGAATTCTGTCCTAGGCAATTGTCCAACACATATTGTGGTGGAAACGCTCTTAGGGATCACTGCCGTTGAGTCATCACAGAATGTGGCCGAATCTCCATTTTTTGAGGTAGAATTTTGAAAACATATTTCCATCTTATATAGTTTCTGCTGTTAGCACTTAGAACTGGTAAAATACTGATGCTACCTATGATTTCTCTTCTAAAAGACTTAAAAGTAATGAATATTAGTGACAGTTTTCTTTTGTTGTTTTCCTTTCTTTCAGATAATTGTTCTGAAGTCTCAGCTCTTGTGATTGCTGCGAACCAAGAGGAAGATTCGTCAAGTGTGAGGATTTCCTTGGGGAGACCAGGGATGAATTGATGAATTGGTGTCAAATCAATGCAAGTTGTGCTAATTTGAAGTTGAAAATTTATCGACCTCTTTGTGGAAAAAGATATGGTATACAAAAAGTACTGTTTCAATTCTAATCTTCAACAGCAATGTAAACTTGCACGTAAAATAGGAAAAAGATGGAGGGAAATAACCTACTCGAAAACACTCTATGGCTGCAAGTCTCCAACTGATCACCTATCAGAATATCGCAGTTGAGCCTTTCTCTTTAGACCCTATGGACAGAAACATATCTCCAATCCGTTTCCTGTCAACAAGATCGTCTGAAAATGCTATTCACACATTCCAGTGCGCACCATGGTCTGACACAGCATTTACAGAACGTACAGTGCTGTTTTCATTGGAAGCCGAGATGGATGATGAGCCTCAAAGGAAGGATGAGGGACGAGCCACTGTTAAAACCGGAAGTTTCAGAAGGAGATCGTCGCTGAAGATAAAATTTTCAAAGCTTGGCAAAAACCAAATGAGGAAGGCACACTGATCTGTAGAACCAAGTATGCAAAATGAGAGAGTACTGAGTGCAGCTATTTACCACTCAGAGGCCACCCTTCCCGTAGTTAATTGCATGCCAATGCGGGGAATCATTAGTGAACTATCGAATCTTCTTTCAAGTTCAATCGGTGTCTGGGGTCTATCCTGTCAACAACATAACTTAGACTGTCAAAAAAATCACTAGAGGCAAATGGCCAATGGCTACAAGCTAGTGGCATTGGCAAGGTTTGATATTTACCATGTAGACGTTCATCCCGTTAGAGGCAAATGTTGTAGATGGGAGACTTCCTGCTGCTGCTGCTGGGAGCCTTTTATGAATCGATGTTCTAATAGCATTGCGGCAGTTGATCTCTCAGCAGGGTTTCTTTGGAAGCAGCATCTAAGGAAATCCTTACCCTCCGGTGACAATGTTCCTGGAATTGGCAGAGTATCCTTCATTACTTTAAACATGGTTGCAGCCTACATTGATAGACAACATGCAGTTTAGCATTCACTGGTTACAATCTTTACTTGCTTAATAAGAAATTGGAGTTCAGGGTTGTCTGCATACCCCTTCGTACTCACTCCATGGAGGTTTTCCTGTGAGCATCTCAATAATAGTGCAACCCAAACTCCATATATCAACAGCAAGAGCCAAATCAGAGCTGTTATCTTTATGCATCACCGATTGCATGAGCTGTACATAGAAAAAAAATGCATTAGTAACAGAAGACAAGGCCCCCTTAAAACACACCACATACATATTGATTATAGAATGCATGACCTGAGAGCTGCACACCAAGTAAAGGAAATCCAAACTAAGTAACCACAAGATCATATCAGAGAGAATCTATATATGTAAATACCACCACTACTACTCACATGTTTTGCCATTCCAAACTCAGCTAACTTGACAACACCAAATGAATCGACAAGCATAGATTATGCATTAGAATAGGGCCAGAAATGTTGGCATAGATTATGTCCCTTTTGCCGAAAACAATACATTTCAAAAATGACAAAAATGTAGGCATAGATTATGTAGTTGTTCTAACTTGTGCATCAAGTCTAGTCTCACATACCTGTGTATTGTTTTTGTGCTGTGTAAGTAGGCCAATCCAGAGAGTATATGGCGATCGAGTAAAACTACGAGCAACAGCTTCTGTCATGGCTCCACAGTGCTCATGAACATATTTGTTAATAGAACCAGGGTGGACATACTCCAGATATATGAAAAACTGACCGTCAACCTGCACATACATGAAGATAATTTTGTACTTTGATTCAGATAGTACAATGGCAGAACATGGTCCTGGATGATCCACAAGGACATTACTCACAATTTCGCTTCCATCGTACTGCACAATATTAGGATGCTCAAGCTGGCCAAGAACTTTGAATATTTCCTGAAAAAAGAAGAAGGAATGAGTAACAACCACAGTGACACCTTCCCTACTACATCCTTCAATGTAAATATCAAATGTGAAGGTGCCTGCTGCAGTTGCTTTATACACTCTGCAGATTTTGGGTCATCAGGGAATAGCTCAACTTCCTTCATAGCACATAACGCTCCAGTCTCTCTGTTACACAAATATAAACAACTAATCAGCAATTACCAAAAGCAACTAAAGCTATACCAGCACATGTACAAGGAATTTGCATATATGTAATGTACCTATTGGTAGCAGCATACACACCGCCAAACACAGGGGCAGAGCCAGAATTTGCATTGAGGGGGGACCCAAAAACATCAAAAGAAAAATACATACAAACATATAAAAATTAGTGTATACATATAAATATTCAAAATAAAAAAATATTGGTTCATATTGTGTAGAAGAGAAGCATAACTGTATAAAGTGGTGGCAAGAAATAAAGAAAAATAATGTCTACAAAACTAGATAAAAAGAAAGCAAGAAAGGGAAAAAAGAATTTATAAAAAAAGGAAAAGGAAAAAAACGGAACCATATAAATATAAAGCTGGAAAGATAGAAAGAAAAAAAAGGTATAAAATGGTAGCAAGAAATAAAGCAAAATATGTCTACAAAACTAGATAAAAAGGAAGCAAAAAAAGACAATTGATCAAAAAAAGAAAAGGAAAGATAGAAAAAAAAATACATGGATAACATGGTTGACGTTAGAACTCAAGCCTAATTAAAAGAAAACTTAAGACCTTACCACTCACTCCACTAAATCAACTTCTCAATATTTTATGAAACATAATTTTATGTATTCAATCCGTCCCTGGCCAAACGTCCACGTCCAATACGCTTTCCCTTTTGCCATTGCCCTTTAATCGGCTGTGGCTCTGGCTTAGGTGCAAGTACAGGCTGTGGTGACTGTTGGCTTGGTGAAGGAAGACTTATTGCCAGAGGCAATGGATGCACTTGAGAGGTTACAGATAATTTAGGATGTAATGGCGATAACTCCGGTGGGCTTCTGACGTTGTTTCGGTAGAGGTTTCTTCCGGTGGGACTGTTTATAGCTAGGTGAACTTTCGGCACTGAAAATTTCCAACAAGGCAGGAGAAAGCTGCTGCTGATTCATATGGTAAGTAGTAGGCATTTCTGGTTCAGACCAGACCTGATTTAGGGCTGTTAAATCACCAGAACTCGCTCTAAGTAGGCTGAGTCTAGGACTTCCATATGGACTAGTGGGAGCACTTCTTGTAGGACAGTCCTCTATGTGTTCAGCAATCTGTAAACGATTCCTATTCCTCTTAGACGACAATGTCTCACTACGCTCTTGATCTTTATTCCTTGGAGTAAAATTCACACTGAAAAAAAAAACATACATTTTCAACTCCAAACTCATAACATGCAACAAACCATGCAACCTAAAATACCATGCAACAAACCAAGCAACGTACCTTACACAATTAACGTATGCAAGAACTTTCTAAAGCTAAAATAGCATGCAACAAACCATGCAACCTTGCAAAATTAAAGATTGAACGTAAAAGAAAGAAACTTGTGACGAAATGTGTTTAAGGAAACATATATCTATACCTAGGAGGACAAGCCTCTCTAAGCAAAGGAAGCGACTGAGGGCTGGCGAGTTCTGAGCCAGGAGCGCTAGGGGATTTACTGAAAGCAACACCACCACCAGCTTCATTGTCTCTTCCTCCCAAATTGAGCAGCCTCCTCTGCTGCGAGGCCATCCTCCTCGACCGGAACATCTACCCGCCGTCGACGTCGTCATTCGCCTTCTGTTTCGGCTATTGTGATTAAGATTTCAGAGCTTAGTGTTCATTGTTGTTCTTCATTGTTCTTCACTGTGTTCTTCATTTTCCAAGGTTCAATTCTGTATATTTTGGATGATCTGTGCTGGAGATTAACCATGTTATCATGGTATCAGAGCAATCTTAGCTCTGGATTAGTATCTGCTGCTTATTCTCTCATGCTTCAACTGAGTAAGTTTGATTACTAACAAGCAAGGGTTTTATCAAAACTTGTTATATTGCAGATTTGGTTTGCATCGAGTGCAAGGGTTTGGAAGAGCATCTCAGATTTGTGAGCAGCACTTGATTTGGATCTGTTCTGTAAAATCTCAGATTTCAGGTCTGAATTCTAAGTCCTTTTCCTATATCTCTTACAGTTCTGATACAAATCTGATATGATAGAATACTGTTGCTGAATTGTTAAGAATAGAAGTGATTGTTTGAATCAGAAGAGTGATTGTGATAATTTTTGAGTAGAAGAACTTGGTTTAAAGGAAAATCAGTGAAGAAAAACAGTGTATTCAGAGCTTGAGTTAACAAGATTTGAGAAGAGTAGCAGAATAGCAGTGTGCATATTGTGTGAGAGAAATCTGTGAGAAGAGCTTATGTTTGTGTGAATAATTTTGATCAGTGCTGTGTGCTATAAATTTTGTGAAGATTATAAGTGTGAGTACAAAAGTCTTCATATTGAGTGTTATTGCTAAGATAATTACAGATAGATATGGGAACTTCTACCTCTACAAGTGATCAGCACTTTGTTTGTGTGGTTAATCTGCTTAGTGCTGTGTTGTTATAAATTGTGTGAAGCTGTAAGTGTGAATACAAACATTTTCATATTGAGTTTTATAGCTAAAGAAAATTACAGAAAGACATGGCACCTTCTACATCTGCAAGTGGTCAACAATCTGCAGCTGACTTGAGTAACACTGCAAACAATTCAAAACTGAGTCATGTTTCAATCAATTCTCTACTGAGCATGTTGACTGTGAAACTCAGTGAATCAAATTTCATCAAGTGGAGCTTTCAGTTTCAATCTCTCCTTGAAGGAAATGAGTTGTTTGGCTTCTTTGATGGAACTGAGGTATCTCCTCCAAGGTACAATCTGACTGAAGAAGGTGAAGTAACTTCAGAAATCAGTGAAGCTTATAAGCTGTGGAAGAAAACAGATAAGGCACTCCTGAGCTTGCTAATGGCTACACTGAGTGATGATATCATGGATATCATCATTGGATGCAGATCATCTCATAAAGCATGGAATGCCCTTGTTGAAAGATTTTCAACAGATTCCAGAGCTAACATCATGCAACTCAAGACTGAACTCCAAACCATCCAGAAAGGAGCTGACACAATTGAGAAATATCTTCTAAGAATCAAAAGTGCTAGAGATCAACTTCTGTCAGTTGGAGTACTGATTGCTGATGAAGACATAATCATTGTTGCTCTCAATGGTCTTCCTGAAGAGTATGGAATGATTAAGATGGTGCTAAGAGGAAGAGAGTCTCCCATTTCACTAAGAGATCTCATAACACAGCTACTTGCAGCTGAAAGAGATTTGGAAGGCATTTTTCGACCTCACTCTACCATGAGTGCAATGGCTGCAAGAAGTGATTCTACTAATGGTGAACATAGAAGAAACTAGTCTCAAGGAGATAACAAAGGAGAGAAATTTTCTGACAAAGGGTTTGGAGGACCTGACAAAGGACAGAAAGGCAATACTGGAGAGTGCTCTTTCTGTGGCAAGAAAGTTCACATTGCTGATACTTGCTTTCAGCTTCATTCCTGTCAAATTTGCAATAAGAAAGGCCACTTTGCTGACACATGTTTTCAAAATCCTAACTATAAGAAAGGATCAACCAACCCCTCTCATCATGGTTCCACAGCTTCTTCCTCCTCAAACCCTCCTGTGTACAGAAATGATAATGGCTCAACACCTGAATGTCAGATATGTTACAAAAGAGGTCACACTGCTGTAAACTGCTTTTACAGAACTTATGTTGGGTCAGACCATCCATCTCAGTCAGTTGTGTCATGCCAGATATGTGGTCTTAAGGGTCATGGTGCTCTGAACTGCACTCACAGGTCTAACTTTGCATATCAAGGTGATGAACCACCCTCATCTCTGACAGCAATGATTGCTCACTCCAGGGCTATGGCCACTGGGAATGTGGCAAGCTCTTCTGGAACCAGTCAGGATGTGTGGATTGGAGACTCTGGTGCTACACACCACATGACCTCTGATCTCAGGAACTTGACCATTGCTCAGCCATACAACAGTGACAGTCATATCACCATTGGGAATGGTTCAGGTCTTGCTATTTCTCATATTGGTGCATCTAATATTACTCCTTCTTCACATACTTTTCATCTTAGTAATGTGTTGCATGTTCCTCAGCTAGCAGTTAATCTTTTATCACTCACTAAACTGTGCAAGGACAACAGATGCTTCATTACTCTTGATGATATAGATATATGTGTGCAGGACAAGATTACAAAGGGGCTACTGTACCAAGGAAAGAGCAACCCTGAAGGTCTTTTTCTGTTCAAAAGTCCAAAGTTACAGAATTCAAATAAAGCAGTGCATTTTGCCTATGTTGGAGGTGTGATCAGAAACAATATTTGGCATCAAAGATTTGGACATCCTTCTTCTGA
Source organism: Geum urbanum (assembly GCA_946800695.1). Lineage (NCBI taxonomy): Eukaryota > Viridiplantae > Streptophyta > Magnoliopsida > Rosales > Rosaceae > Geum > Geum urbanum. Next base: position 40,058,850 of record OX327017.1, on the reverse strand, counting down.
AGTCACAGCTAGAATGTTATCTCTTTCTGATATCAAGTGTAATTTTGATACATCTGAGTCTGTTTGTACTGATTGTATTCAAGGAAAGATGCATAGACTTCCTTTTCCTGAATCTGATAGTCATAGTTTACAACCCTTTGAGAAACTGCACTCTGATGTATGGGGACCAGCTCCTTGTCATTCTCTTGAAGGATACAGATATTACTTGACTTTCATTGATGACTGTACCAGATTCACTTGGATCTTTTCTTTGATAAATAAATTAGATGTTTTTCCTACTTTTGTTAAATTCTGTGCACTGGTTCAGACTCAGTTTGGTGCATCTGTTAAATGTCTTCAGTCTGGTTCAGACTCAGTTTTCCTACTTTTCAAGATTTTTTGTCATCCAAGGGAATTCTTCATTACAGATCATGCCCATATACCCCTCAGCAGAATGGTCTTGCTGAGAGGAAGAATAGGCATTTAGTTGACACTTCTGTCACTCTTATGGTAGCTGCATCTTTACCAAAAGCTTTCTGGTTTCATGCTATATCTCATGCTGCCTATTTGATAAATAGAATGCCATGTAAATCTCTTCATCATATCTCTTCATTTCAGAAATTATTTCATAAGGTACCTACTGTACAGAATCTGAGAATTTTTGGTTCAGCATGCTTTCCTTACATTAGACCTTATGCTAAGGATAAATTGGAACCAAGGTCTGTACAGTGTGTGTTCCTTGGTTATGCTCTGGGATATAAGGGGGTGTTTTGTTATAACATTCCTCAGAATAAGCTTTGGATGTGTAGACATGTATTACATCAAGAGTCTGTGTTCCCTTTTGCCATCACTCCTTCTTCTGTTCCTTCTCTAGCCCCCTCCATTCCCTCTTCTACATTTTTTGCTCCCTCACCTTTGTATTCTTCCAGTGTTGGATCTCCCACACTGTTTGAGGGGGGGGATTGGAGCACAAAATAATGATGGAAATGGTGATTCTCAAGCTCAGTCTCAAAGTCAAGACTCTTCTGATACTGAAATAGTTAGTGAAGCTAGTGTGCAAAATGAATCTACTGATTTTGTTGTCACTAATACTAATGAAAATGTGGATGAAGCTGGCATACAGGAAACTCATAGCAGTACTGCAGCTGAAGAAGATTCAAACTGTGATGAAGGTAATGATACAGTAGTTGAAGGAGTTCCAAACAATGATGATTTCCATTATAATGCACAAGATAGTGAAGAAGATGTTATTGTTAATAATGGTAACATCTTCTTAGATCCTGCTATAGATAATATAATTCAGGATCCTGAATATCAGTTTGTTGAGGATCAAGACTATAACAGACACTCCATGTTGACAAGAGCCAAGAATGGAATAGTAAAAAAGAAAATATTTAGTGAGTACTGTGTATTCTCATCTATTGTTCAACAGAAACTTTACAATGAGTATCCCTTTTTTTGCTGGTTTCACTGCAGTAACTGACATTACAGATGTTCATGAGCCTAAAAATTATAAGGCTGCATCAGGACAACCAGAATGGGAAGAGGCAATGAAGGAAGAGATCACTGCTTTAAAAAGGCAAGGTACATGGTCCCTTGTACCTTATCCGCAAGGGAAAAATATTGTTGGCAGTAAATGGGTTTATAAGGTAAAGAAAAATCAAGATGGTACTGTCTCCAGATATAAGGCAAGGCTGGTTGCACAGGGCTTCTCTCAGGAAAAAGGTTTAGATTATGATGAAACCTTTAGTCCAGTGGTAAAACATAGTACAGTAAGACTGATACTTGCTCTTGCTGCCACTCACAACTAGAAACTAAGGAAATTAGATGTGAAAAATGTTTTTCTACATGGAGATCTTAAGGAAGAAGTATATATGAAACAACCTCAAGGTTTTGTGGACAAAGATCATCCTGAGCATGTCTGTTTGCTAAACAAGTCCTTATATGGACTCAAACAAGCTCCAAGGGCATGGCATGAAAAATTTACAAGTTTTCTTCCTGGATTGGGTTTTAAGTTCTCTCATTCTGATCCTAGTCTATTCATTAAGAGCAGTACTGCAGGGATTGTTGTTCTTCTACTGTATGTAGATGATATTGTGATAACTGGTTCAGATAATCAAGGGATGGAAGAGATAATCACTGAGTTGAATTCAGTGTTTGAAATGAAAGATCTTGGAGCTCTATCTTATTTTCTTGGGCTGGAAGTGTCATATACACCAGGAGGATTATTTCTGAGTCAGAAAAAATATGCAGAAGACTTGCTTGTTAGAGTTGGAATGCAGTCTACCAAACCTTGCTCCACACCATGTCTTCCTCATTCTCAAATGCTCAAAACTGATGGAGAACCCATGGTTGATCCTACATTTTATAGGAGCATTGTAGGAGCGTTGCAGTATCTTACCTTTACAAGGCCAGACATTGCCTATGCAGTTAATACAGCATGTCAATTCATGTCAGCTCCCACTACAGCTCATTTTGTTGCAGTAAAAAGAATACTGAGATACATTCAAGGTACTTTGCATAAGGGACTATTCTACAAACATCAAGATCAACAGATTGGAGAACCAGCAGTATATATTAAAGCATTCTGTGATGCTGATTAGGCAGGTGAAATAAATAACAGAAGGTCAACAACTGGATTCATAATCTACATCAATTCATGTCCTGTATCATGGCAATCAAAGAAGCAAGGTTCTGTATCCAGAAGCTCCACAGAAGCTGAATATAGAGCTCTTGCCAACACAGCTGCAGAAATATCCTGGATTAGACATGTGCTATGTGATTTGCAAGTTAAAATTCCAAGACCTCCTCTCCTTCGATGTGACAATCTCTCTGCACTTGCCTTAGCTTCAAATCCAGTCTTTCACTCCAAAATAAAGCATCTGGACAATGACTTTCACTTTGTAAGAGAAAGGGTACAGAAACATGATTTGCTGCTACATTATGTGCCTACAACAGAACAAATTGCAGACATCCTCACCAAAGGTCTTCATAGTCCTATATTCAACTATCATTGTAACAATCTCAGCTTGGTAACCTTGCTGAGCTTGAGGGGGTGTGTTAACAGTGATAACAGAAAATGATGAGGTGGCTAACAGTAGTTAGTTGGTTCTGTTAAATTCTGTTATATTTTGTAAATCAGTTGGTTAGTCACGTGAGTTGTGTGGACAGCAGTGTATGAGCTGTATATGCTGCACACAACTGTTGTGATCCATATATAAGGATCAGAATAGCTGTTAGATGAGTGAAGGTGTATTGTGATTAAGATTTTAGAGCTTAGTGTTCATTGTTGTTCTTCATTGTTCTTCACTGTGTTCTTCATTTTCCAAGGTTCAATTCTGTATATTTTGGATGATCTGTGCTGGAGATTAGCCATGTTATCATCGGCGACGACGTGGAAGAAGAAGCAGATGGAGACGAAGACGAAGATGAATAAGAAGAAGCGAAGCTCGGCAACCAACGCATGGTGGTCGTGGTGTAAAGCATTGATCGATCAATATGAACAGAAAGATGATGAGGACAAGAATGTAACTTTATTAAGGCCTAACTGTTGGGAGAAATTATGATGTGGACACATGAGCTTTATCAAGTCCAACAGTTATGCACATTTGGTGGAATAAGTAAATGAGATAAGATGAATTGACTTGGTCTAGATGAATACTAGGTCAATCTGTTATGGTATTCGTTTGAAGCTCATCACCAATTGAAATACAACTGGTTGTTATCATGTTAGTGTTGCTAGATAAGTGGGATAATAGTTCCTTGTGAGTAGGAAATCTGTTGCCATATATTAGCATAAATAGAGGTCCCTGGTGCAAGCTGTTACACACGTTATATACACGAAAACCTCACATACAGCAAGTGTAGCAGAATTGTTCAGAAGATACTCTGGTACAAATATCAATTCAGAAGCAACAGCAAACCTCAATTGCAGCAGCACACAGAACAGAAATGAATCAAGGTATATATATACATATACACACATACTTGGATTACAAGTTCAGTTCTGTTTTCTGTACATTACAAGATGTGTTTGTGATCTTTTATGACAACAGTCTAACACTAACATGTCCAGGAGGAGAAGAAGCAACAGTAACATGGTTCTTCTCCAGAGGCAAGGCCATGGCTTGATCACTGTAATGAGAGAGAGAGAGAGAGAGAGAGAGAGAGAGAGAGAGAGAGAGAGGATACGTTGCGTCGTGAGACGGTGTCGTTCTGGTTGGTCGGAGGGAGTGGATTGCGGTGTCCAGAGAGAAATGCGGTATGCTGCAGATGTCTATAAATCAATCCCCATGCATGCCATAAGGGGAGAGCTGGAATTATTGAGAGGTGACAAGGCGGTTTAACACCTCTCAAAGATACCCTATTCACAACCTGGATATATCAATGTAGTAAGCTAAATAGGGGTTATCGAACACGAGGAATTGGTGAAACTAAATCCTAACACACTACTATGCTGACAGACTCGACTACAGTACACTAATGGTCATCGAACCTAAGCTAGACAGACTCAAATGCAGCGAAATTTTGACACAATAAACTAGACACAGTGGCGGACTACCACACAAAATTTGAGGGTATTCGGAGTTGTTTTGGTTACCAAAATAAATCAGCGAAGTTACAGCTAATGCAGAAAATAAATGCTGAAAGTAAATATGCTAATGAATGCAATTGGGTTTAAACTATATGATTAAAGAGTTAAGAGGAATGCAATCCACCACCGTCATTCCATCTATCTAACACATACTTAACCTAATGCACATATCCAATGAATGAAAGTTCCCAGGAAGAGTTGATTGTTACAACCACATCCTATTACCTAATCCTTATGCCTATGCAGGTTTGTCATGGACCTCCCCTACATCTATCCCTCTATTGAACCCATAGTCATGGACCCCAAGGTTTACAAAGAAGAAAGCATTAAGTTCTAGAAAAGGTTTGAGAAGCTACAAGGGTTCACAAGTACACTATAGGCGTGTCTCGCTAGACCTATGGATTTCAATCTCCCGACGGTAAAATCGGTGTATCACTATAGAGAATCCGGTGGAAGAAATTATCTTCAGTCGCCCGTATCTCATGAAACTAGAACCCTAGCATGCATACTAAGTTGCGCACCAAAGCAAACATACAAGAATTCATACGGTGATCATTCAGAGAAAGAAACCTCATTCATAGAATATGCAAAACTAGATTAAAGTGTATGTATTAAAAAAACTTCATGTACAGGGCTTCAAGCAGCCCCTTAACAAAGGAAAATTAGCTACTCATAGTCATAAATAAAAACATCAAAGAATTCATAAAAGATAAATAAAAGATGGAGAAAGAAGAACTCTTGACGACGTCGAGATCGAGCTTCGCTTGAATCCTCTGTTTTGTCTCTCCAGCCGTATGTCTTTTGTTCTCTATTCTCCAGCGTACGTAACTTCAGCCCCCCACTTGCTATATATATATGTTTAGGCTAGGTTAATTGACCTAGCAAGTGGAGCACGTGCTAGCACAGTCCACATTGTACTTGGACTCCTTCTTAATCTCAAGTTGCAAATATAAATATATATAAATATCCACATGCAAACCTTCTCTTCTTTCAACAACTTTGCTCGATGGCTCTACGTACGTAATCCCACTTGCAAATATATCCACATGCATGCAAGCAATATCACGTGCTAGGCACTTCCTCGCCAGACAGCTACAAAACATATTATTTAATCTCCTTTTCTCCATTAATCTCCAAAACACCTAAAGACAAATAAACATAATTAATTCACTCGATTAATAACAATAAACTAAATATAGGGAACACATTAAATACCAAATAGATGCATAAATATGCAACTATCAAGAGGTCAATATCTCCTTCCCCAAGTAAGTTTTTTTTCCATCAAAACTTTGTAAACGTGTCTTCTTGTTTTTGTTTGCTTTCTTTTACGTTCGTTATTCCAGTTATATTTTATAAGACGGGACCAACATAACGGCTTGAGAAGATGGCTGAAATGTTCCTCGATCTATATATGACATTTCATAAACGTTGGTCTCTTATCTATGATATATATTATTTTGGTCCTTGAAACAGAGCAATCTTCTTGGCGTATGTTGAGAACACTGGTTGTGACTTTGTTGCTCGTCGGAACCTTCACGCTCTGTCTGGTGAAACTTCATTTGGTCACCGTCATTTAACAAGAGAAAATGGTCAAACTGTTCAGGCCTTGTCTAGTGAGAGTTCTAGAATCGCTGTTGTCGATTTTTCTCGTGAAAAGAGTTGACTTTACTGAGAGCAAATTTTTGTATATGTGTAGAGGTCCCGATCTTGTCATGAATCTTTCTATTTATACTGATCATCAGCGTATATCTTAACCTGTAAAGAGTAGGAAATCTAAATCCTTAAAGAATTTTGAATACTGGATTCACAAGATTATGTTTTTCTTGCTCAACAAGGGTTACAACAAGATAACCCAAATTTCTTCTTGAACTAGGATTGTCAAATGGGCCACAGGAATCGGTCTATGGGCTTTATGCATAATTAAATAAATAAGATTTATTTTATGGTCCAAACATAATGATGAAGGTAAACTTGAGGGACTAAAGTGGTATATGACATACATAAAGGATGAAAGTTATAAAGTGTCATACATAAAGGACCACTCCAGCTATTTTCTCTAATGGCTTTAACAAAACACATGTACTAGCCTATCTAACACGTTCATAACTGGTCAAGATTCATTACCAAATTACAGTGTCGAATGTCCATAACATTCAAGGTCGGCCAAAACAAACCTTTCGAGTCAATATCATAACGGTTGTTGGCCTTGTAGAAATATGAATTGATCTACTGGACTTGTGGCGTCATTCTGATGATGCATTAAGAAGTTTAGGTACATCTATCATAGATTTTTCCAAAAGAAATAGTTGGTTTTTTGACGGCTGATATGGAATGTGGATAAATTTTAAGTGCGTGTCTTAAATGACATCTATCATAAAATACTATTTTCTCATTCAAGTTCAATTGCATAACACAACATCTATAAAAAAAACCACCAAACTGGAATTTTTTATGATTTTGTTAACATAATTATTGCGGTTTTTATTATTACTTGTACATCATGTTTATAAATGAGGTATGATAATATAAATGGAGATTTTACAAATTTTCATTTCATTGTTTAACCTAAAAACTTAGATTTCCCCAAAAGAAATAGTTGGTCTTTTAGTGGTTGATATGGAATGTGGATGAGTTTTTGGTGCGTGTTTTGAATGACTTCAATTATAAAATACTGTTTTCTCATTCTAATTCAATTCCATAATACATATATCAAATAAATGAATCACAAACCACCAAATCAGAATAAGATAACTTATCAAAATCAACATGGAGGAAATTCTAACCCAAATTTTACCAATGAGAAAGAGCAGTAAGGATTTATTAGGGGTACTAGAAATTAGGGAGGATTATCTAACTCAAAATTGGGCCAATGTGATATCTATGATGTATGAATTTCTGAAGAATATGATGGACGTGACCAACATAGATAATTTGTTGAAGGATATAGATTCAAATTTGAGGGGTTTTTCTCACTAGGCATAAAATAATTTTTTTAATTCTTGCCACTCAATTAACAAAATTTTAATTTCTACTATCCCGTTACGAAAAATATACCCTCACTTTAATGTATAAATAACTACATGTCATTACTCTCTCATATTCTCTCTATTAACCAATGACCGTTGACCGGTGACATTGACCAGTGACTGATGACTGGGGAGGGCTGCAAGTAGAAGTATCCTTACCTTCTTATGCAAATGATATAAGGTTTAGGGTTTATGTGACCTTGATCGTTGACGTTGACCATTGAGGTGGCGATCAAAATTTCAGGTTACAAGGTTGCTTGACTTGATTAGTTTTGAAGAAAAGATTGGAATTAAAATTGAGTTATATAAGCTTTACTTTGATTACATTTGTTATTTTAGTGCAAACTAATTTCATAAGAGTATGGGTAGAACAATTAGGAAAGAGAATTTCACCCCCAACAAAAGTTTGCTTAACTTAATGGAGATGTTTCTTGAGAAAAAGTTGGCTAATGATGTCGAAGTTAAAGATCTACTATTACACATCCAGCAAAATATATAGGAATCTGCTAATATACAAGAGCATCGCCAACTACTTCAAGAATTACAACAGTTGGAGCGAGAAGATAGCACATGAAGAATTTGATGTGTTATACAATCTAACTTGGCTGGGACATTTGTCTAGATGACTAGATCCAATTCTTTTATGATAAAGTTTGAGGAGAGCAAACCCCAAAAATGGATAAAGACCTGGAAAATGTGTCTGACAGTGAGCAAACACAAACGAAAACATAAAGCTCTGAAAATGTGCCCGACAGTGGTCAAATACTCTTTTTAATGTGATAAATTCTAGAAAATGAATAAATTAACTCCGGGTATGAGCTAATAGAACGTTTTATGGGAGTTGAAATTTGTATTTTCTTTTTATGATGATTATTGTTAATACTTTTCTCACATAATAAATTCTAGTAGATAAATAAATTAGCTCCGGATATAAGTTTTACCGTTTTATGAGGATTGACATTTGTAGTTTTTATAGTGATTATGTGAACAAAAAAGTGAAATGTCATATTGGTTTCAATCATTATGAAACGAAACCCTAGGTTCTACTTGTGAGAACTCCACCGCCGTCTTGTACGCCGATCCCAAAAGTCGTCATGTCTGACTCGATTGAACAAGTTGCCGCTTCCTTTTCCTCCACCCTAGCCCTAGGCGCAAGGACCGTGGACGTGAGCTCGTGGCTCAATGCCACTTCTTCCCGGACTGACTCAGACCTCTTCCTGGCTTACCAAGTTCTTGGGAAGACTACGTCTGTCACTGAATTTCGCCAACACTTCCGACGAGTGTGGTTTCTTGATGGAGGCTTCAAGGTTCAGGAAATGCCAAATGGAATCTTGATTGTGTCCTTTGATTCCATTAGGGATCAAAACAAGATTTTACACTGTGGCCCTTGGCACTTTTGTAACACTTCGCTTGTTGTGGTGCCATACAATGGTGCATCTCCACTTGCGTCATTGAAGTTCAACAACCTCTACTTCTGGGTTAAGATCTCCTACATCCCTCCAAGATTTGACAAGGATGAGAACATCAATGTCTTTGTAGAAGAGGCAGGGGAATACATTGAGTTTGATCCAATTGCTCACAAAAAGGGTATATTGCAGGTTAGGGTTCTTCACAAGATCGATGAACTTGTGATCTTCAAGAAGAATATGTGAGTTGCAGCTGGTATAGAAGCCAAAATCGAGTACTTCTATGAGAATCTCAAAGGTAGGTGTGAGAAGTGTGGTCTGGTGTTCCATGTTTTGGGAAGCTGTGTTGTGGAACCGACTAGGATTTTTTGTGGTCCTCAGATTACTAATACCGTGCATACTTCGGCAACCACGACTATCAGGGAGGCCAACGAGCCTACGGTTGCAACACAGAAAGAAGCCGAGGGCTCCAAGGTACTCGTGGTGAAGCTGGTGCCAAAGATCAACTTAGGGTTTGACTTTCGTGAAGCCCTAAGGTTGCATGTTGATGGTGGTGACTTTCGTTTTGGTGTTCATGGGGTCACACAATGAGAATCAAGGAAAGAGTTCTCTGAGATTAGTGATTATGTCAAGAAAGGCAGGATCCCAATTGTGATTCGCTGGCTTGAAGGCTCTTCTATGGACATTTTGGTTAGCAGAGTTGCAAAAGTGGTAAGGAAGAAGAGAGGCAGAGTTGCCGAGTCCAAGATATCTCCAAAAAAGTTCAAGATCAATCATGTTGCAGTGGCTTATGTGATTGGGGAACCCAAGAGACTGAAAGTTCTCTCTTTCATTGATAGACTTCAAGTTGCTTTACTAGACTTAATGTAGACTCCAGAGGAGATGACAGTGATGCGAAAGAAAAGGTCAGGACGTCCTTTGGGGTCCAAGAACAAACCTAAGGACAACTCTGAGGTATCAAGCTTGTTGTTTCCAGTTCAGGGGCTACGAAGAGCCTAGGGAATGATGTGGCAGTGGCTCCAAAGCTTACTAGTGCTTTAAAGACTCCTTGCTCGGATAAGGGCAAGGAGAATGAGACTTAGACACCTCCTAGTGTTGGCTTGCATGTTACCTCGTAGTTACGTTCATCATGGATTACAATCTCATCTACCACAATTACGTGCTTGGGGGTGACAGTGTCACCATGATGCATGATCTTCGTAGTCTACGTTTGTTTGCATGTAAGCTCGACGTTTAGTTTGTGCTTATTTAATTGAATGAATTGTTCTTGCTTTTGATAGGTTTTTTATTCTCTAGTTGAGTTAGGATCCTTGTCAATTGTGTATGAGCTTTTCTGGTCGAGAAGATTTAATAAAATCTTCTTTTTAAAAAAGTGAAATTTCAACACACTTTTCAATGTGATAAAATCCCAATATAATTAAATTATCTCCGGATATAAAGACAATAATGGGTCCATAGCTCAGTGGTAGAGCATTTGACTGCAGATCAAGAGGTCACCGGTTCGAACCCGGTTGGGCCCTAATTTTATTTTTTATTATTCTCTTCTTTTCTAAAGATCTATTAATCTGATCATCTTGATACACATGTTAATTACTGAATAAAGCAGCTCATAAAAATGAGCGTCAATCACTACATAATGGTCATTCTTCACCGTTGAGTATGCAGGGATTTACCAAATCACTCAAGGAGAAAGAAATACTTTACACCTCCAAAAGAAAGCCTCCGAGTTTTGCACTTCACTTCTAATATTTTGTGTGTAATGCTCCAAAGTGTGTGTGCGCTCATCTATGACTTCACAGGATACTGTATCTTCAGCTAGTTTTACTGCTGCTATATGTGACAATAGGAAGTTTTCGCCAGCCCTTTGCAGTTTTCGTGCAGTTTCAATCTCAACAAGCATCAAAAGTGAATGCAGTAAAGATTTTAGTTCCTGCAGGGCTCCAGTTGTTGGAGGCATGCTCTTCAAATGATCTACAAGAGCCAACTCCTCACCAGGACTGCAATGTCAAATAGGGACTGTGAGTGACAAGGAATGATAGAACAATTGCAGAAAACAGTGCAAGACTTTTTTATTACAAAAGATTTCTACCTGCCAGCACGAATTTTTCCCTTCTTTCTCTGGCGCCTGGCATCTCTTGCTCTGCTACCTGCACTTGATCTCATGGAAGTGGCAGCACTATTCCGGGTCCTGCTCACAATATTAGGCAAACACTTCAAAAGGTTGACAATACAGATTATAAGATGTTCATGGAACTTATTGGAGAACCATCCTCCATTCATAGCTGAAATGAACTGAAGCAATGTAGTAAAAGAGGGAATTTAGCAAATGATGGAAGACAATCAGGATATATCACCCTATAATGGATATGGGCATGCACACAATGCTTTAAGCAAGGTAGGAAACAGAGGTAAGAAAGTCTTAAATGCACAGAATTGGTGTCCCTCTAGCTCTGGTCATTGGGTTATTACTTATCCAAAACTGGAGAGTCATTTCCAAAGACATTGCAGTGCCTAGGGGTACAGTTATCAAAGCAAAAGCCATAACTAACAGGTGACATCCAGGAGCAAATAGGATTAATGTACATACTTCAGTTTGTACACCTTATTTTGCTTATACTAAGACCAACAATTATGCCTTCCAGAGGAGAAAGCTATACCCAACCATAAAATACAAGGAGCACAATGAAACGCTGTATGAATAAAAGCATGTAAAAGACATACCCAGTGGTGTAAGCGCTCATCCCACTGAAATTACTGCTAGCTTCCGAGGCAGTATCATCATCAAGATCGTTAACTGACCGTTCCTCCGACTGGAGCTTTGCAGCAAGAAGTAACCTTCTTTGTCTTAAAGCTAAGTAGCGAGCCACATACTTCCCTACTTTCTCCAAACCTTCCTCAAATTCACCAATAAGCAAGACTGCACATTCCAACGCTGCATCCTTCACCTCACTGATCAAATCCCGTCTATTATGCATTAGTGCAACTCTCAAAGCTTCTTCCCAGTCCCTTGCGCTAATCAACAGGCTCATCCCATTGTTAATTTCACCACAATACTCCAGCGCGACTTTGGCAGCTTCCCTTGGTTTACCTATAGCTTGAAGTTCTTCACATAGCTCATGAGCTAATTGCATAATCTCATCTTTACCCAATTTTAGAAGCCCAGCTACTGTAAGCACCTTACTCCAATTACCACAAGCACGGTATGCCTTCAAAGCCTTTTCCAAACTGGAACAGCACAAGTAGGTGGCAGCAGCATCCTCAAAACATTTTTCATTGCTAAGATGATCACCCCAGGCATCCAGTACTTGCCTCTTCTTGTTAGGATCAGTAATCAGTTGAAGCCCCAACGGAAAAAGTTGAGGATTTTTCTTCATCAGGTTCATAGAATCTGCATAGCAAGTGTCTCCTGCAGAAACTATGTGCTTGAGAGCCTTCTCAAACCTGTGCAGCCAAAGGTCAATGTTATAGCGCATCAAAGTATCGGGCATACTTTCCAATTCCTGAAGAAAAGGAAGAAACTCTTTAGGGTCTTGCTGAGAATTTAATGCCACCATAGCTGCAAGGTTCAAATCATAAAGACCCAAAGCTGCCTCATAAACAGATTCAGAATCAGATAACCATAAGAGATGCTTCAAAGCCTCTTCAGCCGAGGGGTAAGACACCCTCCTTTGGTCATCAGAACCCGACAATTCTCCCTCACGGATGACTTTTATTCTCTCTAAAGCCTCATCAAGTGCAGGGGGATCACTACGAGCAAGTGTGGTCAAAATGCAAAGTTCCCTTGCAGGAGTTTCTGGTAATTGATCCTCAAGAGCCTTCCTAATGGCCAGTAGCACAGATGATACCTTGCTATTGGAATCAAAGGATTGCACATCTTTGGCTTCTTTAGGAGAGGGTACAGAAATAAACTCCTTATATAGTGTCTCCGTAAGGTCTTCATTTTTTATGGCACAAACAAACTCTGTTATGTAGCTCAAGTTATTGACCTGCTTGACAAATTCTGAAGCTGATTGGAGAAACACCTGCCAACCACAGTAGTCCACAATGACATTAAAATCTATCCTCTGCCGCCTCACCATGAGAAGTGCATCTCTAAAACGCCTTTGGACCAATGCATTGCAAATAGAGGCCAGGACCAACTTCCTTGGGTAAATGCATTCTAGATTTCCGCGAGACGGTTGCAACAGAACAGCAGATTCATCTCCATGAACGACACCAACAACTTTCGCACCTCTTTCCCATATGTTTATGAAGTTTCTATTTTCTTCTCTCTTTTTCTTACCAGCTTGGATGAAGTTCTCATGTTTTATCTCAATTTCTTTGTGCAAAATATCTGTTATATCAATGACAAAAAGTAAATCCTGCTTCGTTGCCAAAATCAAATGTGTGATCACTTGATCAGCTAAATTTGAGTAGAATGAAAAACTGCTGCAGTTGTTGCATATTATCTTCCCATTGGCATGCAGCCTACAACTGTCATCAAGTCCGAAAAGCAAAGGTTTCAAAGACCCGTCGTCTCCAACTAGAACCACACTCATCCAAGGACAAGTTGCTGAGAAGCTCCAATCTTGTTTTGGACCTCCTCTGGAGATGCCCAACTTTGGAACATACTCGTAAACCTTTCCACCATCAAATTGAACAAATGCTGAACCTTTTAAAGCAGGATGAGGAGCAATTCCAATAATAGTTTCTTCTAGAGGATTTCGGCTGGAAACTTTTGCGTGCCATCCCGAGCATGTCACTAAACCTGGGACATGATCCTCAGAACATACAAGATCAATTTCCTGCAAATAGAAACCGAGGTCTTCCTCACTAAGCAAAGTCTGAGGCAAGTAATGACTATGACTGAACCCATGGTGAGAAACAGCCAGAATCTTATGGGGGTCCAACCATATGAGATGCAGAACTGAACCAAATGGGGAATCAGAACTGGACGCTTCAATAGAGAACTCTTTGCCTTCTAACTCTTCCCAAGTATCAGTTCCAGGAAGCTCTACAACACATAAACAGCCATCTGACAGAGAAGCAGCCAAGCAGTTCTTAGAACTCTTGGAATAGTAGGCAAATTCTCGAACAGCACTCGAGAATTTGAGGCTGAATAAATACATAGGAGGTGGCTTTAGACACAAAGATAGGGGGGTTACAAGTATCTTGGAGTCATCAATTAGCAAAGCACTTGAGTCGTCCATCACTGCAGAATTCCATATAAAGTTGTAAGATGTGATCTGGCCACCAAGTGTCCAACATACCAGCTGCAGTGGCTTTGTTGGGTTCCAAATAAACCTCACCCCGTCATATCTCGGATATCTGATTTCTGATTTTAAATACCAGTGGTTGTTACTAAAGTACCAAACCTTGACGCAGTCATAATTATCACATCTGACAACCGCAGCAAGAAGATCTGAATTACAATTCCACTTAAGATATTCCACGGTTGCACTAGCCTGCTCATTAATGCTAAACATGCTCCTTTCCAGCCCATTCCTCTCGTAGAATACTATCGCAGGACACTCATTTTGCGCCTTCCTATCGTAAACAGCCACAACTTTCGCTCCTCTGGGCATCCAATCCACCACCGATCCCATAAACAACTTGGACTCCGAAACAGCATGCATCTCCCCCGAATGCCGCTCCCAAACCTTAAGCCTCTTGAGCAAAGAGTACGAATCCAATGCCTGGCTCAGTGTCACAAAGTACTTCCCATCACCGCGCCAAGCAATGGGGCACTCAATATTAGACAATTGTGCATCAACTGAAAACAAAAAATAACCACAACAGTACAATGCCATCCGAATTATAAACAAAGCACACTAAATACTAGTTAAATTTGAAAATGTGAGAAAATCCTTACATCCTTCTGGAACATCCTCGAGAGCAGTCTCGTAAAGCAAATCCCAATCAAGAGTCATCACCAGTATCTGCCCAGTCCCCGTAATAACCGCGACGACATCTCCATCGGGACTAGCCGAAACACATCTCACGCCGCCGTCGACGCCGCCGACCACCTGAGTCATACTATCATCCACATTATGCAGCAGCAGAAGTCCTCTGCTGGTCCCCACCAGTAAAGCCTCTTTCTCCATCAGGTAAACAAATGACGTGACGAAGTCCTCCGGCTCGTCCAGCTCGATCCGGCTGAGCTCCGCCGCGATCGAGGTCTTGCTCCATGCCCTCTCATGCTGCAACAAAAAAGAATCAGACATGGTCAAAATTAGGGTTTTAGAGTAAAAATTAGGGCTTTTTGTGGAAATTGGGAGAAGTGAGACCTGGAGAGAGGAGAGGTGGGTGGCGTAGATGTTGTTGGCGGAGGAAGCGAAGAAGAGGCGGTTCTGTTCGATGTCGAAAGCGGAGAAGAGAACGGACTCTTGTGCTTCTGGGGATTGGAGTTGGAGATTCAGAGAGACCTCCGAGTAGAGTTTCAGGTTGTTCATTGCGCCGCCGAGACTGGCTAGGTTGCTCTCTCTCAGTCTTGGAGATGTGCTCTATACTCTCTCATGAAAGCATAGCAGAAACCATGAAAAACACAGCAGAAAGCTTGAGAGAGCAACAATGGAGGATAAGAAATATCTGGAATTAGTTCATAACAAAAGTGTGATATGCACAGCTGTAGTGATCGTACAATGTAGATGGTCCTGCTACTTATAGCAGTGTAGCTCAGTATTACAGAATCAAGACACGTGTAATCATAAAGCTGTGACAAAAACGAGAGTGAAGAGGTGAACAAAGCCCTTTTGTGAACAGATCAGCAAGTTGATCACTGGAAGAAACAAACTGTAATGTGAGATGTCCTGCCTTTACTTGATCACGAGTGAAATGTATGTCAACTTCAATGTGTTTGAGCTTGCTGTGATGGACCGGGTTAGTTGCTAATGCAAGAGCAGATATATTGTCACAGTACAGTGTAGGTGAAGATGTCAGAGTAACATGAAGATCACGAAGGAGATGAGACAGCCATAAGAGTTCAGACGTTGTGTCTGCCATGCTTCTATATTCTGCCTCAGTAGATGAGCGAGATACAGCATTTTGTTTCTTGCTGCACCACGAAATGGGGCATGAGTTGAGGAGTATAACGAAGCCAGTAGTAGACTTCCTGTCATTGGGGTCACCAGCCCAATCTGCATCACAAAAAGCATGAAGAAATGTTGGAGCAGATGCTGAAAGTCTGTTGAACTTGATGCCTTGATCTAATGTGCCTTTGACATATTTCAGGATGCGTTTAGCTGCAATGAAATGAGCTGTGGTAGGACAGTGAAGGAATTGACACACTGTGTTGACTGCAAATGTGATGTCTGGCCTTGTAAACGTTAAATATTGCAGGCAGCCTACCATGCTTCTAAACAGTGAGGCTTCAATATCAGTTAGGAGAGTATCATTATCCTTAAGTAGTTTGACACCAGACTGGCATGGAGTGATAGCAGGATGACAGTCACTCAGTCCAGACTTGTGTAACAAATCTTTAGCATACTTCTGCTGTGACACAAAGATTCCATCACTCATATATTGAATTTCTAGCCCCAAGAAGAAGTGAAGTTTTCCTAAGTCCTTCATATCAAACTCATGAAGCAATGCATCTTTAATGTCTTGGATAAGGTCCTCACTGTCACCAGTTATAATGATATCATCAACATACAGAAGGAGAAAGACACACTGAGATTTGTAAGGGGAGGATACATGCTTGACAAAGAGTGATGGATCAGCATAGGAACTGACAAAACCAAGAGAGGGAAGAAAGGATGTAAACTTATCATTCCATGCCCTTGGAGCCTGCTTAAGACCATATAAGGATTTATTCAGTTTGCAGACATAAGTAGGATGTTGAGAATTGACAAAACCTCCAGGTTGGGACATATAAACTTCCTCTGTGAGTGTTCCATGCAAAAAGGCATTAGTGACATCCATTTGATGTAGGTTCCAGCCTTTTGAAGCAGCTAAACAAATAACCATTCGAACTGTGGTGTGTCTAACAACAGGAGAATATGTTTCTTCATAATCAATT
Source organism: Geum urbanum (assembly GCA_946800695.1). Classification (NCBI taxonomy): domain Eukaryota; kingdom Viridiplantae; phylum Streptophyta; class Magnoliopsida; order Rosales; family Rosaceae; genus Geum; species Geum urbanum. The sequence goes on along the minus strand of OX327017.1, from coordinate 40,041,846 downwards.
CCATATTCCTGACTGAAGCCACGAGCAACCAATCGAGCTTTATGTCGTGCAATGGTACCATCAGAGTGTCTTTTAATCTTGAACAACCATTTGCAGGACACCAAATTCTTTCCAGGAGGTAATGGGACAAGATCCCATGTCTGTTGTTTCATCAGTGCATTGTACTCAGTGGTCATTGCTTGCATCCAGACTGGAGTTTTCATTGCATTTTTGTAGTTGACAGGTTCAATAGTTGACAGATCTTGTACAGGATCTGACACAATAGAGAAGAAAGATTTAGGCTTGAAGATTGCCCTTTTGCTTCTGGTAAGCATTGAGTGACCATAGTTATTTTCACTTGTGAGGCCAGCAATAGGATGCAGGATATTTGCTGCTGACACTTGACTTGTAGGGCGAGATGGAGAACAGTTGAGCATAACAGATATTCCTACTCCAGGTTGAGTAGATAAATCCATAGTGCCATTGTTTTCATCAAATGTAACACAGGTATGATAGTCATCTTGAAACAAAGTTGAATAAGAGTCACTGATATTCTCTTGAGGAGAGGACCAAGGTGATCCAGTAGATGTCTCAGAATTTGTATGAGAAGGGACTGCAGGAACATGAGTTGTAGAAACAGTAACATTATCAGGATTAGAAGAAGTACCTGGTATGTGAGCATTTGAATGAGAGGAACAAGGTAAGGGTACCAAGGGACTTGATAGAGCAGTTGTAGAGCAAGGGTGTATAGCTGTTGAGTGATCAGGAGTAACAGATTGAGCTTGAACAGTAGGTGGACATGTCACATTCTTATTCCTGATTGCATAAGGAAATTGAAGTTCATCAAAAAATACATGCCTGGATATAATGAACTTCTTACTCACAGTATGATAGCATATGTATCCTTTATATCCTGCAGCTAAACCTATAAAAACACATTTAATTGTCTTAGGTTGTAGCTTGTGCTGATTATAGGGGGTCATGAGTGGGAAGCAAGCACAACCAAACACACGAAGTATCTCCAGAGATGGTGACTTGTTGTATAATTTTTCAAAAGGTGAATCCATAGATGTAACAGGAGAGGGCATTCTATTAATGAGGTAGGTAGCCATAGCAATTGCATGATACCAGAAATTTTGAGGCATTGAGGCAGTGTGCAACAATGTTACAGCAGTCTCTCTGATGTGTCTGTTTTTCCTTTCTGATATCCCATTCTGTTGAGGAGTGTAAGGACAGGATAGGTGCTGAATGATCCCTTTACTATTCAGAAATTTTTTGAAGGCATTACTAGTATACTCACCACCTCCATCACTATGCAAAATTTTAACTGATCTAGAGAATTGATTCTCAGCATAAGCACATATAGTCTGGAAATATGAGAACACTTCACTTTTCTGTTTCATAGGAAAAATCCATGTATATCTGGAAAAATCATCTATAAACAGTACAAAGTACTTACAACCATCAATGGATAGAAAGGGAGAGGGACCCCATACATCAGAATGTATGATCTCAAATGGTTGTAGACTCCTAGACTCAGAAATAGGAAAATGGAGTTTTTGAAACTTCCCAGCTAAACAATCTTCACATAATGAGCTGACTACATCATTTACAGCTTTAATATTTCCTTTTTGCAGCATTCTGGTGGTGATTTCATTGCTGGGATGTCCCAATCTCCTGTGCCACAAAGATGTATGCACATTTTTTCCCAAGAAAGCAGTAGGAGCAGAAAGAGAGGAAGTGACTTTGAAATCTTGAGTTATTGCAGACTGCTGAGATGTTACTGCATTATTATTAGATTTATGCTGTATGTGTTGAGGTACTGATTTGAAACAAGGAAGATCAAATGGAATCGGATACAGCCCTTGCTCACATTGCCCTTGGTAGAGAACCTTGCCCAGTACCTTGTCCTGTATGACACAAACAAACTCATCAAACCATATCCTGCAATTGTTATCTTTGCACAGTTGATATATAGATAGTAGATGTGCAGCAAGTTGAGGAATTAGAAGAACATTGTTAAGCTTTAGGCTTCCTAACAATGTGTTACCCATATGTGTAATGTTCAGTTGCTCTCCATTTCCAATTTGGACAGATTGATTTCCACTATAGGGTGCAACATTCTGCAGAAGCTGAAGTTCACTTGTCATGTGATTTGAAGCACCAGAATCAGCAAGCCAAAATGGTGGATTTGTAGTGTTTGAAGCCATCATAGCTTGATGTACAGGAGCAGTTGCAACATGCATAGCTTGTGGAGCAGTTACTTGTGATGCCATCATAGCATGAACAACTTTTGCAATGGCAGCTTCCATTTGATTTGCATTGTTGTCTCCATCAGCATTGTTGTAGTTGTAAGTGTTTTGTCCAGGAAAGCCTTTGATGTAGTAGCAGTTCTCCACTGTGTGACTATCACCATTACAGAAGGTACACAGTCCCTTGTAGGCTTGATTCTGCTGCATTTTCTGAAACAGATTGCAAGTTTTAGCCAAATAACCTGATCTTCCACATAGCTGACATTGAGAGAAGGTTGGAGTGGCTCCAAGTACACCAGCAGATGCAAAGTTTCTAATGTTGTTATTGTTGTGCTGGTTCCCTCCATTATAAGAGACAGTGTTACCTCTTCCAAACCCTCTATTGTTGTTGCTCCTGCCATAACCTCTACCACCACTATTGTAGCCTCTGTTGCTACCACTTCCTCCATTGCCACGACCAGCAAAGAATCCTGCAATTGCAGCAGATATGACAGACTCACTAGGAGTGTTATTGAAGGAAGCAAAGCCAGGAGGGAAAGAGGGAGACTGTGACACCACAGATGAAGGAGCAGGCTGAGATTGAGGGTTGCACACAGACACATTAGTTGATGCAGAATGATGAGGGTTTGCAGCTAACATAGCAGAGAGAGGCATAGTAGATGAGACTTCATCATCTTCTTCCAGATCAGCTTCTGTAGCTTGTAAAATTACTTTAAGCTCATCAATAGTTCCAGTAGTGTAATTGGTACGAATGAGTTGTTTGGTAGCATTATATGACTTAGGCAAACCAGCAAGAACTGTAACAACCACATCTTCATCATCAAGACACACACCAACAGTTTCTAGTGCATCTCTAGCTTCCTTGACCTTCTCAAGATATGTTTCAATAGAATCCAAACCTTTCTTTAGTTTTTGAAAGTTAGATTTCAATTGGAGAATGTTCTGTTTATTAGGAGCAGCAAATTTTAACCGCAGCTTAGTCCACATATCCTGTGATGATTTAGCACCAACAACACACTTTATAGCAGGGTTACTCAAGGTTTGACTAATCATGTGAGCAACACATTGATCTTGTGTTTTCCAAGCAGGGAAATCAGAATTAGGGAGTGGATTTCCTTCAGGTCCAGGTACAGTATGAGAAGGACACACATGTGAACCATCCACAAAGCCATACAGGTTATGAGCACGAAGAAATTGTTCCATACGAAACAACCATGTTGGATAGTTTGTAGCATCCAGTAAGATATTAGGTAGAAACATAGGTGTATGAGAGCTATAGCTTGAAGTAGAGGATGACATGATTTCACAGATTGAAAACTAGGATTGAGTATGTAACAGAAGATACTGATATGAAAGCAATACAGCTCAAAATTTCATCAGATGTATATCAAATCGTAGAGAAAGATAAACCAAGGCTTCGAATCACAGATCAGGAAGAAGAAGATCAGACAAGTGTATATCAATTGAGATAGGAACTAGAGGCAGCTTATCTGAGGCAATTAGAGGAAGAACACTATTGTATTGGAAGAGAAGATGATCGAGCAGCAGAGCTTGATTGAGAGCCATGTCAGGATGAGAGCCATGGGCTCTGATACCATGAAAGCATAGCAGAAACCATGAAAAACACAGCAGAAAGCTTGAGAGAGCAACAATGGAGGATAAGAAATATCTGGAATTAGTTCATAACAAAAGTGTGATATGCACAGCTGTAGTGATCGTACAATGTAGATGGTCCTGCTACTTATAGCAGTGTAGCTCAGTATTACAGAATCAAGACACGTGTAATCATAACAGCTTAGCTATAGTGGTCCTTAATAACAGAAATCTAACTCTACTCAGGTTAGTATATACTATGGTTAACATCTCACTGGTTTGGTTTGGTTTGGTTTGGTTTGGTTTGGTTTGGTTTGGTTTGGTTTGGTTTCAAAAAGTTTAAAACGACATGTCGTAAGTTCGTTTGAAAGGTGAAGCTTAACATTAAGAGTCGTAAATTGTGCAATTCCATGGGGTTGGATCAGCAAAACATGCATCAGAAATCAACTCTGCAGGGATTTCCACTGTATCATGTACAAGATCAAGGCACACGCCACCTATACTGAACACCCCAAGTTTTCTCATCTCCTCTACTCCTCATAGCAAGCATATAATAGGATTTCCACAGCTTAACAGAGAGAGGATATACAGATAATTGTCACGGGCTTATCTTTTCCCTCGATAAAGCACTCGTGCGGCCTTAGTAACCCCTCTTACTAAGCAGCCTTGATCCACCAAAGATGGCTAGAACAACACACAAGAGAAGAGTGGAACACTTAAAGAAAGGAAAGCTTGTATTAACAAGTAAAACCTTTACAAGTGTGTATAAGGCTTGTGGCTTTGTGTTGATGACCACTTGATGCCTTGATCAAACCTCTAAGCACCTATTTATAGTGCTCTAAACCGACCTACATATGTCCTAGAGAGTTCTAGGAAGTTTGCCTTATGTTGGAAAAGTCAAGCCTTCAAGGAAGCTTCTTGAACATGGTGGCTGCCTCTAGACTTTTCTCCATGTTGCTTGCTGGTTTGAGAGATTTCCAGGTCTGCCCAAAATGTGTTGCTGCTATCCTCAAAGTTCCAGAGAGTTCCAAGCATCTAGAGATGCCAAGAATTACCCGGAAGGTTCCGTCATGTTCCGAAACGTTCTAGAGCACTCTAGCTGCGTTTTCTAGAGCCTTCCATGCCTTCTCCAAGCTGCTATAAGCTGCTGGAACTTTATGGAACTATGTCCAACCCTCTATACTCCTCCGGATCCTTCCAAGCCCTTCCCCAAGTCATGCCGGAGTCAAGATACTTGCGGGAAAAATGGGCGCGTCGTGACATTCTCCCCCACTTAAGCACGCGACGCCCTCGTCGCGTCATCTTCATGATATCGCTGGATCATGTCCTTGAATTGCCACAACGTATCCTCGGTCTCCCAACTTGTCTCTTCGTCGGGTAAACCTCTCCACTTGACGAGGTACTCACGATAATTCGGCACTCCACGACGTCGGATGACTCGGTCGGCTAGAATTTCTTCTGCTTCCTTGTCAAAGGATGTCACTACGGTAGTGGGTGCACGAGTAGATACCGCCCTTGATGGATCCTCCTCGTCTTCATTATATGGCCTTAGCATGCTCACATGAAAGACCGGATGAATTTTTAACTTAGAAGGAAGGTTGAGTTTGTAAGAAACCTTACCGATGCGCTTGATTACTTCAAATGGCCCTTCGTACTTCCGTATCAAGCCCTTGTGCACCTTTCTAAAGGACTTGAACTGCTGCGGTAAGAGTTTCACGAGGACTAAATCTCCTTCCTTGAACTCTACATGTCTTCTCTTCTTGTCCGCCCACTTCTTCATTCGCTTGGATGCCTTGTTTAATGCGGCACGAGCCAACTCTGCTTGTTCGTGCCAAGACATAGCGAATTTGAATGCTGCAGGACTTCTTCCTTCATATTGGGTGGCAAGAGAGATAGGTGTAGCAGGTTGTTGCCCCAAAACAACCTCAAAGGGACTCTTCCCGGTAGCCTCACTTTGCTGCAAGTTATAAGAAAACTGCGCCACATCCAATAGTTTGGCCCAGTCCCGCTGGTTTGCACTCACGTAATGTCGCAAGTACAACTCCAATAAGGCATTGACGCGCTCCGTTTGTCCGTCGCTTTGCGGATGGAAGCTCGTCGAAAAGTTCAAGTCGGATCCCAGCAACTTGAACAACTCCGTCCAGAACTTTCCCATGAAGCGTGGGTCACGATCACTTACTATGTTCTTCGGCACGCCCCAAAGCTTCACAATATTGCGGAGGAAAGTCTGGCCGTTTCTTCCGCGGTGCATTCAGCCGAAGCAGCCATGAAAGAGGCATACTTGCTGAATCGGTCCACCACTACTATAATGCTCCCGAACCCTTCTGATTTCGGCAGGCAAGTAATGAAGTCCATGGAGACACTTTCCCATGGTCCCTCAGGTGTGGGGAGAGGTTCAAGAAGGCCCCCTGGCTGTTGTTGCAAGACTTTATCTTGTTGACATACAAGACAAGTCCGAACATATTCCTCTACCCCATCGCGCATCCTTGGCCAATAGTAGATGGACTTGAGTAGTGCAAGGGTTCGCCTGACCCCTGGATGTCCCGCCCACAATGAGTCGTGGCATTCCTTTGTCAACTCCCGACGTAGGTTTGCCCATTTCGGTACGTAGACACGACGGCCCTTGGTGTAGATCAACTCATCTTCTAGCCAAAACCTTCGTGTCTTGCCTTCCTTGATCAAGGACAATAGGCTTTGAGCTTGTGGATCGGTCTTAAGTCCCTCCTTAATCTTATCCATCAGTGGGCTAGTCACCTTCGATATGCTTGCCAACTCCGCCTTCCGACTTAGTGCATCGGCGACCACGTTCGCCTTCCCCGGCTTGTACTCCATGACGTAGTCGAACTCGGCCAAGAAATCCTGCCATCTTGCTTGTTTTGGACTAAGCTTCTTCTGAGTTTGGAAGTAGCTCGTCGCCACATTATCAGTCATGATCGCAAACTTGGTGCCAAGCAAGTAGTGTCGCCACGTACGAAGGCAATGGATGACGGCAGTCATCTCCTTTTCTTGCACGGTGTAGCGTCTTTCGGCATCATTCAGCTTTCTGCTTTCATACGCTATCGGATGCCCCTCTTGCATTAGTACCCCACCAATAGCATAGTCGGATGCATCGGTGTGAACTTCATATGGCTTGCTATGGTCGGGAAGACTTAGCACTGGTTCTTCACATATGGAAGTTTTCAAGTTGTCGAAGGCTTCTTGGCACTTAGATGACCACTCTCATGCCTTATCCTTCTTGAGGAGGTCGGTAAGGGGTGCGGCCCTTGCGGAATATCCCTTTATAAAGCGTCGATAGTAATTAACTAGCCCAAGAAAAGACCGAAGCTCACGTACCTTTGTCTGCGGCTCCCATTGTTGGATTGCTTGGATCTTGCAATCCTCCATCATAAGCTTGCCATCTTGGATCTTATGTCCAAGGAACAGCACCTCCGGTTTAGCGAACGAGCATTTCTCCTTCTTAATGAACAGCTCGTTCTCTCGCAAGACTTTGAACACCTCCCTCAAGTGTTCAATGTGCTCCCCCAACGTCTTGCTATAGACCACGATGTCGTCTAAGTACACAACTACGAACCGATTGAGGTAGGGATGGAATAACTTGTTCATCAACGTACAAAAGGTGGACGGCGCATTCGTTAGACCAAAGGGCATAACAAGAAACTCATACGAACCGTACCTTGTAATGCATGCCGTCTTTGGTTCATCCCCTTCGGCGATTCGGACTTGGTAGTATCCCGAACGCAAGTCCAACTTAGAGAAGTAGCGTGCATGCCCCAACTGATCGAACAAGTCGGCAGTAAGGGGAATGGGGTACTTGTTCTTCACTGTTACCTTGTTTAGCGCCCGGTAGTCGATGCACATGCGAAGCAACCCATCCTTCTTCTTTTGGAACAAGACCGGAGCACCGAATGGCGCCTTGGATGGTCGAATGAATCCGGCATCCAATAGCTCTTTCAACTGTCTTCTCAGCTCCGCGAGCTCGGGAGGGGCCATCCTATAAGCTGCCATAGCAGGTGGCTTTGCTCCCGGCTCCAACTCTATTTGGTGGTCGACTTCCCTCCTTGGTGGTAGCTTCTTTGGCAACTCGGACGGTGATACGTCTTTGAACTCCTCCAAAACAGTAGCTACCTCTCTTGGCACGTCATCGAGCGGCTTTAACTCCTCATCATTGTGCTCCTTAAGGATTGCTAGATAGCTATCCTCACCCCGCTTGATGCCTTTCTTAAATTGCAGTGCCGACAATGTTTTTGCTTCATGCTTCGCGGCCCGTCTTGTCGGCACTACGCACGACTTCTCTCCATTAATTATATATAAGCTGTTTGAATGCGGCACCGGAACAGCCCGTACTTGATCGTAAAACTCCATCCCAAGGACAACCTTGAAGTCGTCCATCGGCACTATTGAGAAGTCGAGATTCCCATGCCACGCTCCAACGGTGGTTCGAACTCCTCGTGCCACTCCATGTATAGGCCGTGCAGGCGAGTTCACTGCCTTGATAGTCCCTCCTTCATCGTTGCTCTTAACTCCAAGCCTTTGAGCTTCTTCAATAGACATGAAGTTATGGGTTGCACCCGTATCGAGCATTGCCGACGTTGGCTTCCCTGCCACCGTGATGTCGGCAAATAATAGGCCCTTGCCTTGCGGTTTAGCGACTGTTTGAATGGCATTAAAGCGCTGCAACGAACCCATCTGTGCACCGTCGCCTCCCTCGGCTTCCTTCTCTCCTTGATGTCCTCCCAAAAGCGCACTTAAGGCTTGCCTTTGTGGGCAGTGCCTTGCCCAATGTGGTCCATTACAAAGGAAGCATTTATTGTCACTAGGTGGGTTAGAAGGCTTACCTCCTTGTTGCTTGCTTTGTATCGGTTCTTCCCCGCATAGCTGCTGCCTTGTCGAGACTCCTCCCGACGTTGCGGTCTCTCTCCCCCACTTTTAACATGGCTGGCCTTCCTCTCCTTTCCCTTGGCAACGGACTCCTTTTGGCCAACGTAATCGATCAAGCTCTCGGCGGTAGCAATGGCGGCGGCAAGGTCTTGAATCCCGCGCCGTCGTAGCTCCGTCTTTGCCCATGGTTGCAATCCGTCCATGAAGTAGAAGAGGGCATCTTTATCAGGCAAATCGGGGATCTCAAGCACAAGATTAGTAAACTCCTTGATATAATCTCGGATAGTGCCCGTATGCTTGAGTCGTCGTAAGCGAGCTCTTGCCTCATCTTCGGCATTCTCGGGGTAGAATTGGCGCTTAAGTTCTCTAATGAACTCATCAAAGGTAGAGATGGTGCACATACCTTTCTCAACATCCCTCCTTCTTCTCCTCCACCATAACATGGCGGTGTCCGTGAGGTATAGAGCAGCCGTGGTGATCTTTGCATCATCCTCCGTGACTCCCACTGCTCTAAAGTATTGATCTAGCCCCCACAAGAAGTTGTCAACTTCGCGTGCATTCCGTGAGCCCCCGTATGTCTTTGGCTTTGGTACCTCCACGCGCCTTGTCTCCACAGCGGCGCTATTTGTTGCTCCTCCCATAGCAACTGCCCGTTTGCATATGTTGATGTCCCCATGCATGTCTTCCACACGCGCAACAGCTTGAGCAAGTTCGTCGCGCACCTTGTTGATCTCCCCGCGCAAGGACTCTTCTAGCTGTAGCAACATGCCTTTAATCGCAGTATGGATAGCGGCATCCTCCGCCTCTAAGTCATCCACCCTTGGACTTAGATCCTCCAACTGGGCCTCCATGCCCCCCACGACTTCTTCGATGTGAAGCAAGCGTGAGTCGAACGCAGCTGCAATATCCTTGGACCTCTCGCGTCGCGACACCACGGGATCAACAAGTCCTTCCCGTCCCTGCTCCAGAGTGACCTCGGAAGGTTGTGTTGAAGACGTACCACCAACATTGGGCTCAATAGCTAACCCGGTAGCACTTGGCTTCGCGGTAGCTTTGCCGGCACCACTTTTCACCATTTTGAACGAGGCGTCGAACACTGCTCTGATACCAACTGTCACGGGCTTATCTTTTCCCTCGATAAAGCACTTGTGCGGCCTTAGTAATCCCTCTTACTAAGCAGCCTTGATCCACCAAAGATGGCTAGAACAACACACAAGAGAAGAGTGGAACACTTAAAGAAATGAAAGCTTGTATTAACAAGTAAAACCTTTACAAGTGTGTATAAGGCTTGTGGCTTTGTGTTGATGACCACTTGATGCCTTGATCAAACCTCTAAGAACCTATTTATAGTGCTCTAAACCGACCTACATATGTCCTAGAGAGTTCTAGGAAGTTTGCCTCATGTTGGAAAAGTCAAGCCTTCAAGGAAGCTTCTTGAACATGGTGGCTGCCTCTAGACTTTTCTCCATGTTGCTGGCTGGTTTGAGAGATTTCCAGGTCTGTCCAAAACGTGTTGCTGCTATCCTCAAAGTTCCAGAGAGTTCCAAGCATCTAGAGATGCCAAGAATTACCCGGAAGGTTCTGTCATGTTCCGAAACGTTCTAGAGCACTCTAGCTGCGTTTTCTAGAGCCTTCCATGCCTTCTCCAAGCTGCTATAAGCTGCTGGAACTTTATGGAACTATGTCCAACCCTCTATACTCCTCCAGATCCTTCCAAGCCCTTCCCCAAGTCATGCCGGAGTCAAGATACTTGCGGGAAAAATGGGCGCGTCGTGACATAATGCTCTATTAATTATAAAACCTCTCACAAATGACCTCGCCATTTTTCATACTCTGGTGGGATTGGGATTGCACTGACCAAGTTTGAGCCAGCCCAGAACAAAACACTAACACTAAGCGAGCTCCAATCCGGTCATTTTGAAATATCCAAACATTGCATCCATCTGCTTAGCTTAGAATCAGTATCAAGTGTCTGCGGTATAAAATCTGAACCCAATCCTAGTGAGCCATCTGCGTTACTAGAAGCTCTTTACCAAAGTAAACACAACAAACCCCCAATACACATTTGTCAGGCATGTGAGAATAACATTGAGCAAAGAGCAATTAGGGTCATCAATACTGGTGGCAGCGGAGAAGAGTCCATAAATTTTCTGAATGGCCTTCTCAACATTCCCAGACATACAGAGGCAATCCACCATTTGCAAAACTAAGTCTAAGATACATGTGATGTACTTGAGTGCATTTTATCTATCTTTGTCAGAAGAAGCATAGCGGCACAGTTCTGAGAGAGCGAGATCACAAGTAACCAATCCGTCACTTGGCCGCATCCGACTGTTGATGAACATGATCCAAGCGATTCACACGTGTCAGTATTTACTTGTTTTCCAAGCGATATGAGATACTTAATTTTCATCTGACCGTCACTGGACACAGATACTGCTGTTTAATTGTGTACCAAACACATCAGTTTATCACAAGGTTGGTTCCCATCCCTTACCTCCAGCTGATCCTCAGGTTGATTTGTCGTGGCAATTCTCCCTTCAGAGAGCATGGGAAAATCTAATGGGAAATAAATAAAGTGCATATTTGTTATATGAGCGCTTCTGTTCTAACATATTTCTTTTTGGTCAACTGGGCATGCACTAAATAACGTATCAGCGGCATCACTTCAAACTTTTGGTTTACTAACTTATGATCACGAAACAAATTTATCGTCATTGATAGGATGTGATGAGGCAAGTGGCAATCACCTTTTGGGACATCAAATTCTATATTTCTTAGTTGTGAAGAAAATTACAATCTACCTATATATAGAGCAATAAAGCACACTGATGAGAAGTAAGTTGTTTAACAAAAGCAACATTCCAAGTTCTTGATCAGGAATTAATACTAGTCTTCACCAGCGCTCGAAGCAATTGCTGGAGCTGCTGATTTTTTTTTTTTTTTTTGGGGGCGGGGGGACCTTCTCTAGCTAGGAACCTCTTGCAGTAATTGTACTCTTCGCGTTTGACACTATTGAGTACGTTTGCAAGCCATTCCCGTACCACGACATGAATGGCTCTTAATATCTGAGTGAAACACTACTTAATGATCGATGATTGGCATGTGATCCAAAACAAGTGACTGAGCTTGTCGGCTTCCTGGTTGGCAGCATGAATGGCAATAGGTGATTAACGCTTCGTCGCCTGGCCATTTCTAAGATTGTACGAAGGGTCTGGCTGATCCACTCACATCAGCTTCTGTCATCAACATATCTATCACCATCTGCAGCATGGTTCCAGAATGAACAAGGAAGTACTAAAATGAAAACAAAAAGTCGAAAACAATGGGAAAACAGCATGAGCAATAGAAGATGAATACCTCTTGGCTCTTGAATGTATCAACAGCTGTCTCATTCGGGGTCATTCCAAGCTTTGGTTTTGTTCTGTGTTAAGCTGGCTTGGAGTTATCAGCAGATGAAAGCTACAAATAACCCCGACGAGGACCATCCAACAATTAACATCAATGCAATCTTCACCACTGTTCGAAGCAATTGGGGGACCTGTTGGCATTGTTTTCTTTCCATGGAGATTTAACTTGGTTTTCCAAAATTTTACTCATCACATATGATATTTATCATATTTTCATCTGTGTCGAGGTTCCAGAAAATGAATGAGGAACAAGAAACACAAAAAAGATTAGGGCACAACTAGAGCAATAGATGATGCATACCTCTTGCAGATGGCTGAACTGTATTGAAATCTTCAAACTAAGTTCCTAAATATCTTCGTGTACTGCAAGAGTTTTGTCTCCTCTACTTGAATAAATCAGAGATGAAAGAGATTCCTTTGTTGCTGTGCCTCCCTGTAAAAGTATTAATTTCTTCAGAAATAAATAAAACAGCCAGTGAGTATAGTAAACATCAGAATTGCCTCTTCCAATGAACTCTATCACTCTTTCTCAATATGAATGAGGACACAGCAAATATACAGCATGCAAAATAAGACAATGAACAATAACAACGGATTACTGTTATTCTTAGTGTTGTCTCATTTGCTTGCTTTGTTTATGGAAGTGAGACCATGTGCAGAAGTTGAACAATCAAAGACTAGCTTCTTGACTAGCAGAGCTGCGTACCTTAGTGATCTGTCCTCTGAAATAGTCATCGAACAGCTTCTAAGTGTTGGTATGGTTGGTCCGTCATTGACTCAGCTCAGCCTTGGTGCATCCACATGACCAAAAGATGATGATGAAAGAGGTAGACATGAATCACGAACAAGCAAAGCTGCTTGCAGTTGGAATTTGACTTGCAACAAGGCAACAAGCTGTTGCTGATTAAACCAATGGCACAAAAAACTAGGATAAACGAGGATAAATCGTATAAACATGTAGCATTACCATAAACCCCAGCTGTCCTAGCTATGGAACTGGGATGCGTGCCACTCTAAATGCCTTATTCAACAGGACCCTGAATCATGTATGTCTCTGAGAGAGTTGCAGTTGGGAATTGGGTTTAATTAAGCAGCTGTGAAAGAAATTGATCACTCAAACATTGTATGAATATTATAGATAAATGATATACCTACCTAGAGAGACAGTCAATACCTCAATTACCAGAACCCATCGCCTCATCTTGCCCCTGGATCCAGTGACGGTCAAATCTGATATTTGGGATGTGTGAAATTTTGGCCCACTCATTCTCACTTCCTTCCCCTCCTCTGTAAAGCCGGCGGAGTCTAGGACACTCATTAATAATCAATTGCCGGAGTGGTGTCTTCCACAGGAAGTCCGGCAGTGCTGGTAACATTGGGATACCCCCATACGCACAAAGAAGAAAGGCATGGCATTATTGTAATATCCTTCTTCTTCTCAGCTTCGCTTAGTTCCTCCACTCCTTTCCACTCTTTTAATTGCTTGGAGTTGATGTGGAGTCGTTTGAGTTTTGGAAATGATAGGAATCCTGACGACGTTGGTGTTTCTGCCTCTTCTATTCCCAAAAACTCAACACCTACCTTTTCCACGCCAAGCCCCCCCCCCCCCCCCCCCATGAATAATGATTCAAGGGACGGTAATTTCCCTAGAGGAGGCAAATGCCTACAATTTGGATAACCAGAAAGGAAAAGACGCGTCAAGCTGTTTAATGACAAAAACCAATCTATCCGCAGGGTGTTGCCTATATAGTCATTGATCTCTAACGTTTCCAAAGCAGGAGGAGGGTGTATGGCATTCAGTATTTCTCTATCATTCTGTTGTCGTCGTTGATTGGAAACATCCCACCCGAAGTCTAGGGACAAGTGACGGAGGCCCTCCTTACTCACCAAATTTGCTTTCCCTGCCTCATTCGAATTTGATCGTGCAACTTTTTGAAGACGAAGAGATCCTTGAAGCTGATTCAAATTTTCCAGAACTCCCAACTGGACGTCGTCACTGTGGACATTTAGTCGATCCAGCTCTCGCAGATTTGTTAATTGGTCAACCCCTATCAACTTCACCATGTGACTGTCAAGTGTCCAGAGATTCCTTAAATTCGTTAGCCCTCTCAAATCTACTCTTCCAAGATAATCACAATTAACAAGACACAAGGTCTGCAGATTGTATAGATTGCTCAAATGTATTATTTCCTTCAAGTGGGGGTTCTTAGACAGATCGAGATATCTTAAATGGATCAGTCCACCTATCTCCTTTGGTATTTCTTCAATGCCACTATCTGACAAGTTTAAAGTCCTTAGACATTTCAATTGCAAAATTGAGGCTAGAAAAATGGAGCTAATGGGTGAACCAAAAGCTACGAGGGTACGCAAATGTTCACATCTGGGAAATGACACCAAATGGTCACTTTGCAATGCTTGCAATATGGCCAGATGACGAACCTTATCACTACCCGCCATCATCATTCTCTCTCTAGCCGTTTGCACAAAATCATTAATAAACCATTCACTTTTAGCCAAACTTTGCAAGAACTCATGTAGAATGTCATGCACTTTGCACTTTGTTCTCCCATATATATCTACCTTAATATCCTGGAAGAAAGAACGTCTTACCAGGGTATAAAAATATTTATTTCCTAGACTTCCTGCCACATCCATATAATTTTGTGACATCCATAACTGAATCAAATTATCTCGATCATACACGTAATCTTTTGGAAAGATTACACAGTACAAAAGACAACGTTTGACAATAGAACTCAAATCATTATAACTCAGAGATAATGGCTTGAAAACAGGTTCTTTAATCTCTTCATTTTCCCATATCTTATTACTTAAAACATCTCGCCACTCCTGGATTGTTTTCTTGTCATACATGTGGCTACCTAATGTCTTTGCAGCAAGAGGCAAGCCATTGCATTTTCTTACAATATCTTTGCCAATAGCTTGAAATACTTCAGACTCATCACTTTCCTTAATGTCTGCATAGTAAAAGAACAATGACAAACATAATTCTTCACCCAACCTTTTCAAATGGATCACACGGGTGCTTGCTTTCATCGTGATAGCAACTTCCTCCTTTCGTGTGGTCACCAATACTCTACTCCCCATGGCTCCATTTCTTAGCGGTTTGACTAATTCTTCCCATTGACTAAGATTTGGGTTCCAAACATCATCTAAGACGAGCAAAAACTTTTTCCCCTCAGTCAACTTAAATATACAGTCTGATAAAGTTTGCAACTCATCTGAAGTTGTGTGACCTTCTAGACCCTCAATGATAGCTTTAGCAATCTTCACCTCCTCAAAAGGGTCCGAGACACAAACCCATATTCTTTTGTCAAAATGAGATTTGACAGTGTCATCATTATAGACTAGTTGGGCAAGAGTTGTTTTCCCCATTCCCCCCATCCCTATGATAGGGATGATAAGAGGAACACTTTTTTCACGATTACTACTACCTTCACTTAGCAGCTTGCTAAGGATTAGCCTCTTCTCCTGATCTCGACCAAATGTTTTCTCAGGAAGAAAAGCAGTTGTTTGTTGTCGTTCAGGTAGTTCAGGGCCTTTTGTGGTGCTCTGAAAGCTAAACCTTTGTCTATCATTATCAATCTGAGCTAGTCTTTCATTTAGCTTTTCTATCCTCTCAGCAATATCACGACGAAACATTAACCGACTGATTGGGCCGGAAGAAAAGCAAGAAGAAGGAAATGGGAAGCATACCTTCTTCTTAGGACTAGTAGTAGTAGTAGTAACAAGAAGAGCATGTTCACCTTGGTTTTCTTGCTTCTCCATTTGATGTATTTGAACTTGAGTGACCCACTCATCCAAGACATCATCCATCTCATACGTGACATCATCCAGTTCCTTAAGCCAACGTCTCACACTGACCTCGGTCACTTGTCTCTGCTCGGCATCCTCCAGCACAGCTTGAATAGCTTTGAGACTGCGGGTGAGCTTCTTGACTTCATTCTTAACACCAGCCACCAGGTTGAACTCTCGCTCGACCTTGTCAAAGGCAAGCGTAGCCAAACGCTCTAGCAGAACTTCAACCAGTACTCCAGCCATGTTTTGAAACTGATAGAGAATATAGTGATCGAGAATGTATGGAAGAAGAAGAAATGGAGAGAATTGAACTATGGGAATTGCAGTAAACACAGGTTTGAAAACTGGTGTGCTGTCATGTATGTTTTAGTTGCTTATAAATATGAGTATAGGATAGAGAGCTCGAGCCCAGATAATAATGTCAATCTCATTATCACAACCACTTGATATTCCCTACCATTGGCTCGCGATCTAAGTGTGAACCACATATTGTTTTCTAACTTCTGGAGACGAACAGCAAGTGGGTTGGGACTGGTTTCCATCTCTCACCCCACCACGCAAAGACTCTTGACTCACTTTAACTAAATGTCAATACTTCGACAGACGAGTACATATCATCTACTCCGTATTTCACTGTAACTGGCACTTGAAATTGAGAGGGAGGTAAAGGAGAAAGGCATATCAGTTTCCACATTGCCGCAATGCCACTAGCTAGCCAACACAGTACTAAAACTAGTTGCTGAAAAAGTAATGTCGAACTGAAGCCAACTATATTAAAACTTGTATTTAGAAATGCAATGTCAAGTGAGTTTAGTTACAGAGAGGAATGTAATAAAGTGCTCACACAGCAAAAGAGATCGATGATGAGAGCGCGAATACTCAATGCTTCAGCCATGTTCCTCAAACGGGTTACAAAACTGGCGATAGAAATGTACTATAATTATATTCACAGAACAAGTTAAGCTTCTTGCAGTTGGAATTTGACTTACAACAAGCTGTGCTGAATGCTGATTAAACCAATGCAACTAAAACCTACCATAAACTACCTTCACCCAACCATACTGTTTAACACCAGTTGTCTTTCCTAGTTAACTTGTCAACTTGCTTATTTAATCAAATGAAACATGTTAAATAAATTAGGAAGAAAAGCTGCAAATAGTAGTATATTACAAAGCAGTAAAGGAGCCATTGAAGCCTCATTTCACTTCAAAGTCATCATTGCCACCAGCCTGGCAACGGGCCAATACAATGGTTCCAAGCCATGGTTCTAACTTATAGCTTCAAAAATCCTTAAGATCTTAGCATCTGTCTGTGAAATATATATATAAGCTATTTCTAAAAGTGGATTGATTTATAAGGATTCAAAAACAAATTCAAACGAATATTCCACTGGCGTATAACAGATGCATACCTCCCTCCTCCTGGAGATAACATTATATTGAAGTTTTTAAAATATAACAGGTTCCTCATATCTTGATTAGTTTCTAGAAGGAATCAAAAGAGTACTTTGTAGATGTTGCACAGTGATGGCAATTTTACCATACCTGTCATGTGTGACTTTCTTATCTTCCAGTTTTAAGATGTGGGTATGCTGTTGTCCAAGTTTTAGTGTGCAAAATCAATGGCAAATTTCATATAATCTGCTTAACATAATAATGTATCTTTTCCAGTATGAGAACCCAAGAGATGATCTTGAATTTCGAACAAACTAGTTGGTATTCTTTGGCTTCATATGTAGAGTCAAAAACATAACATCATTTTGTGGCTCAAGACAAAGACATCTCTAATCTAATAAGCAGCCCTCCAAGTAGAGAGTGCATAAAGGATGCGTCCTTTCCATCCTTGCAAGAGCCACCGGCTATCTTCATCAATTACGAAATCCTTGTGATAATAAGACTGCACTCTGTCCTTTGCTATCTTCATGATCTCCTGGTTCAATGGAAGTTGAGTAAAACCAGCTCGCGGATTCCTCACCTGCCACTGCTTGTATGTTTCTGGTCTCTCTGAACCCTCGCAAGCAATGACATTCATTGTCTCCTGTTTGGGCCTAAATAAAATATTTACTTTGGGCCTGGATGGCCGAGGTCTAGCGAGCAGCCCATCATGTTATAAGTTCCTATCGAGGAAGTTAAGTATAAAGTGTCTGGTGAGCTTCGTATCGAGCTTCGCTGGAAGGAGACTTAGAGTTCTATTAGAACTGTGTCCTATCGAGCTGGTTCCATGCGGCTTAGTTTCTGTCATAACTAGTTGATATTTGCAGGACTCTTAGAGGAGTTGTGGTGGAATTGGAATACCTATGAGTGGTATAACACTTATGCTGGTATGGAGATTCAGACAAGATTACAAGAGCGAAGGAATTAGAAATAGAATCAATGACTGATTAGTAAGCGAGTATATAAGGAATGCAAGGATCTTATGTAAAGCCCCCCGGCACAATCAATCAAACAGCCTTGCTATACGCAAACAAACCTAGACTAGACGTCTCGTCCTCGAGATTTCTATCTGTCTTGCAACCAGAAGGTCTGAGTGCTGTTCACCTATAGAGTGGAGGTATTTACGACTCCAAGGAAGCAATTGCAACCTGAAGGTTGAAGAGCGGCTCACTTGTAAGTTGGGAGCTTGGATACACAAAGGAAGCGAGTGTTCTCAAACACTTCATCAAGAGATTGCTCTGCTCTGCACGAAATACGTGGGAGTATCGATTTCTGGATTTAGCAGAGAGGTACACATATCAAAGTCCTAGGTTTCTAGGCGAAAAGAACCTATTCGAGCAGGGTTGGTGCTCTCCCTGTTCTAATCGCTTACATAAGAAGTCAGGCGGCTGTAATCAGTCCATATTCCGTTGAAGAACGGTGGCACGCCAGCATACGAAGCACAAGCAGGATAGACCGGTACACGCGGCTAAGACATCCGAGATAAAAGAGACTGCTTCGCGGGAAAGGTTTCTCCCGAGAGATATTTCTGCATCGAACATTTTGGCACGCCCAGTGGGACTGTCAATACTTCTTTGCGTCTCTAAGCGACAATTGGAGACCCTTATCGAAGGGTTTATCCTCAGTGTCGTAAACATCCACAACCGGTATACCGTGAACACACTTCTAGTCAGTGTCGTTCACTAAGTAATCAAGCGGTAGAGATTATCTTCGCTAACGAATTCAAAAAGCGGAGATAAAGGCGCTCACGTATGAGGAATACGTGGCCTATGCAATAAGGCGGGACTTACGCCACACTAGTAGTTTTCGATTGTTCGAAGATAGACTTGGGCAACAGACAGATCATCTCGCTGCTTAGACTGACTCCATAAAGGAGATAGCGAGTAGTATCCGGAATATACGGATAGATTTGAATCAGGAACAAGAGGATAAAGAATCCATAAACGCTCAGGTAGCTAGTTTGGCAGAGGGTCAAGAACGCCTACAGACTGATGTCCAGAGCCTTTTAGACAAAGGATTGGAGGAATACCGCCGGTCAGCGGCGGCTTCCACTCAAAGAGTTGATAGGGACCTGGCTTCTCTAACCAAAGCCGTATCGGACTTGGCTAGGAAAACCAGGCAAATAGAGGATTTCTCTTTTGAGTGGGAGGCACGTATATATAAGCTCATGGATGATTGCAAAGTAAAGATGTCCAAAATGCATGAGTTTTATGAAGCACCGTTTCCTCCGACCAAAGATGATCCTAATGAGTGGCATTGACCAAAGTTCTATAAACACCAGACCTTCCAGACTTTCTCTGGTGATGATGATGCCAACGCGGCAACACATTTGGCTTACTTTACCTTGCAGCTAGGCCAATTTGCCGAGGATGAGGGACTCAAGTTAAGGGTCTTCGGATCATCATTATCGGGATCAGCCCTCGTGTGGTACATTGGCATCGAAAAGGGTTCGATCAGTACATGGAAGGAGATGGAGGACTTGTTCATAGACCACTTTGGAACGGAACGGCCAGAAACTACTGTAGGAAAATTGGCTTCTCTCAGCCAATCAGTGACCGAAAGTCCGGTCACTTTCCTCCATCGTTTCTGTTCAGAGTACAACCTGTGTAAGACCCCTCTAAGCAAGGAAGAGGTGGTCGAGATGGCCAAGAATGGGCTGGAGGACACGTACCACCAGCTATTCTTGAATAGTAAGTATTTCTCTCTGAACGAGTTCATCGCTGCGGTGACCAGAGCATACAGTAATATGCAAGAGAGAGATAACAGGAAGAATGCGTCCAAAGGGACGTATAACAATAGAACCTATGACAGGTTAAAGCCAAAAACTGTGGCTTATGTGGAACAGATGGACGACCAGGAAACAGATTCTGATGATGACCGAGTGGGGGCTGTGGATTTAATGTCAAGTAAAGTACTGAAACCCCGCAAGCTTCAGAAGAATAGGGGTCCCATCAAGCTCTCGACAGTGGCCTTTACTAAGCCAGAATTCGAGAAATACACTTATGATGCCAACATGGCTCATGAGATACTGGACGAATTGTACGGTCTGCGTGTTGTCAAATCAGACTTCGGACCGCTCCCCACAGCTGAACAGTTGAAGGGTAAAAAGTACTGCAAGTTCCATGGAGCATGGAACCATCTTACCAAGGACTGTATCAAGCTGAAGGACCAAATCCAGAAATGGATCAATGAGGGAAAACTGGAGTTGGAAGGTTCGTCCAAGACAGCAGCACTAGTGGATTCTGAGCCATTCCCTGCTCAACAGGTGAACATGGTTGACATAAGTTGGCCAGCACCTAGTAGAATCTTTGGAGACAAAGAGGCTTGGAATCAACCAGCCTACTTAACCTATTCATTCAAGACGGACATGGTGGATGAATACTTGGATAGGTTGATGGATATGGGGCTGATCTTTTTCTACCCAGTCTATAAGCTTAGACATCTTCGGTATGAAGGGCCAGCCCG
This sequence comes from Geum urbanum, assembly GCA_946800695.1. NCBI lineage: Eukaryota > Viridiplantae > Streptophyta > Magnoliopsida > Rosales > Rosaceae > Geum > Geum urbanum. The sequence continues at coordinate 40,021,017 of OX327017.1, read as the reverse complement.
ACACTTTTGTAGATTCCACAATCACTTCGGCCATCGAACATCGATGTGTTCGACCCTGAGAGATAAGATCCAGGGCTTGATTAACTGGCAAGTGATTGAGATCACTGAGAAAGGAGAGATGGATTTTCACCCTAAATATCCTCACAGGACGCCATCTCCTCCGGTCACAGAACCTCCCGTCAGCGGTACTTCTTCAGAACATAATCAAGATACACCGACTCAGGTAAAAAAGAAGTCCAAGCGAAAGACCAGTCGAAATATAGCCTTTATCAGACCCAAGCGGACACGCATCACATATGACGCGTCCTGGCGGGAAGAGATATTTGAAAAGCTATGCCTAGAAGGAATAGCAGTGGTACCCAAAAATTGGGGATCTCCAGACCCATATCCTGATAATATTAGGGGCCTCCCTTATTGTCAGTATCACCACAAGTGGGGAAGTCACACTACAGCTGCCTGTAGAGATCTGAAGTATAAGATTCAGCAGCTGATCGATGAAGGAGTAATAGCGATCGAACAAAAACCGTCGCTTAATTTAACAACTCCCACCCCCATGATCGTTGGAATGCTGGACGTAACAGGACATAAAACAAATAAGAGGAAGCAATCCAACGACCAACCAACTGCTGGCGAGAATTCACCTCGTACACCAAAGAATAAAGGAAAAGAAAAGGTGGACCCTAAGGCAGACTCGCCAGTGGCCCTTTGTGCACACTGCAAATTGAGAAGTGGGTTGAAGATCTCTTTCGAAGAGCTGGCTCAGGCAGCCAAAGCCTTCCCGGAATTATTCTCTAATAAAGATCAGCAACCCCAACCATCAAGGCAAAGGGACACTCCCGCTCCCAAACGCCCAAGAGCAACAAACCAGGCCAGTGTGGTTAAAACACCTGAGCCTAAGATTACTGATACGCTCACGAAACCATATATTCCTCCAGCCTCAAGGAATATCACAAAGGAGGATGTATGGTATATAAGGGAGAAGGGAAAGACTGTCGAGGTAACTCCGAGTAAGAGGAGAAACCTACAGCGACGCTTTGGTAGGGCCAAGAGAGCATTGGATGCTTACGAGGCCGGCCTTATCAAGGAAGAAGACCTGGAGTTCCCTCCAGAAGTGCTGCAGAGAAGGTTGAACACCCTCGCAGCAAATCCTTTAGTGGTCTTTGGGAAGAAATCTCATGAGCCTAAAGTGAGAGCTCAGAGACCAGGGGTTTTCGAAAGAAACCCAGAGCTAGAACGTCAAGGTAAAGAGCCCGAACCTACTCAAGAGGCTCACCGTGTAGTTTCTAAACGACAACCTGTAAGGAGACGCCTTACTTTTGAAGAAGACACGGTGAAGCAAGTAGGACTGAAGACACCTCCAAAGGGAACAAAGGATATAAAGACACAAAGTACTCCAAGCAAGCCACCAGTCTTACAATGGAGGCCAAGGCCTCTAGTTGTGGAAGAGCAGGCAAAGGCCAAGAAGGTAGTTCCGGTTCCCAAGGAAACGACTACACCACCACCACCTATCGATCCTACTCCTGAGGATGTGATACAGCAAGTCGCTCACCTTGAAGTGACTACAGGGGCTAACGAGGTTGAACAGTTGTTAGCTGACCGAGATAGCTACAACGACGACGAGGAATTAGTGGACTATGGCGAGGATGAGGACGAAGAGGCACAAGATTGCATCGAGGAGGACATTACAGCCATTAATATGGTGTATGTTCTATCCTCCAAATATGCTTTGCCCTCACCAGCACCAAGAGATGAATCCAGGAACATCAGTAGCGTGATGTTACAGGACGAAGAATCAAAAGTGCCAGACAATCCTACATTGGATGACACACCAGAGCTGGATTCATCAGAAATGAAGGGACAAATGATGTTCTCTAAACCCACCATCGACATGGCCATGCACATGCGGCCACTATATGTCACAGGACAGGTCCAAGGAGTCCAATTAAATAAACTTTTGGTGGACTCAGGGGCAGCGGTGAACATCATCACCTTTAAGGCATTGGCCCTTATCGGTGTTCCCAAGTCAGCTATCCAAGAGACCTTGCTGAGTGTCAGGAACTTCCAGGGTAGCATAACAAAGACCTTGGGAATTGTCTTCCTACAGGTACACATCGGGATAGCCTCGGGCACTTACACATTCTTTGTGGTGGAATGTACATCACCATATAGTGCAATCTTGGGACGAGACTGGATCCATCGAAGCTATTGTGTACCATCCTCACTTCATCAGCAGATGCTACTGTGGAATATGGAATCAGGCAAAGCAGAAATAGTCAACGCTGACCCTCGCCCATATTCCGTCTTTGCTAATGCACTAGAAGCCAGGTATTACCACAGTGACCTTAGGCCATTGGAAGTATGTGGCGTCGACAGCAAAGGTCGCCCAATGGGTGTCACGGCCTCTGAATTAGCTCAGTGGGGGATTGTTCAAGCAAATCATGATAGTCAAAGACCCTACACCATCGAGCTACCATCCAGACATTCTCCATGAGTGGGTCTCCATCAGAAATAGAGACCGAGGCTTGTCTTTCGTTGCACAAGCGCTTTCATAACTTTAAGTTAGAAAGCCAAGCCTTCGAGAAGGTTCCAATGATTGCAGCATTGGAATATGTGGATGAAGACGTTCTGCAAGACTTAGGGGAGGAGGTCGAAATTCGACTAGCTCCAGCAGCCTTGGATGACATACCTCCTAAAGTCAAGGATCCCATCGAACACATTCAAATTGGGACACAGGAAGAGCCAATGTCTGTGGCTATTAGTACTTTCTTGGAGCCTAAAGAGAGGCTCACGATGATTGAATTGCTGAAAGAATACGCATATTGTTTTGCAGAGAAATATGAGGACATGCCTGGTCTGTCAACAGATTTGGTTTGTCATAACTTGCCCATCATCGAGGGAAAGAAGCCTGTGAAACAAGAAATGCGTCGCATGAACACAGAGACAGCAATTCTGGTCAAAGAGGAGGTTGAAAAAATGCTTAAGTCAGGGATTATACGAGTAGCCAAATATAACGAGTGGCTGTCTAATATAGTTCCAGTCAAGAAAAAGAATGGGAAGATGCGAGTGTGCGTCGACTACAGAGACTTGAACAATGCAACCCCTAAGGATGCTTATCCTATGCCAGTAGCTGATTTGTTGGTTGACTCAGTTGCCCGCCATGAGATGTTGACATTCATGGATGGTACTGCAGGATATCATCAGATACCAGTGGCTGAGGAGGATAGACATAAAACAGCGTTTCGATGCCCAGGCTTTGCCGGTGTTTTTGAGTATGTGGATATGCCATTTGGACTTAAAAATGCAGGGGCAACCTACCAACGCGCAATGAATTTGATCTTTCATGATCTTATTGGTAAGACCATGGAGGTATATATAGATGATGTGGTAGTCAAGACGAAACGTAGAAGTGATCATTTTGAAGACTTGAGACAAGTTTTTCTCAGAATGAGGCAGCATCAATTGAAGATGAACCCAGCCAAATGTGTGTTTGGCGTCCAGGCAGGTGACTTCCTGGGTTTTCTGGTCCATCAGCGTGGGATTGAAATACCGGATGATAAAAAACAAGCGGTTATCAGTGCAGCCCCACCAAAGAATAAAAAAGAGCTACAACGTTTATTAGGGAAAATCAATTTCTTACGACGTTTTATCGCCAATGCTGCTGGGAAAACACAATCATTCTCTACCCTCCTCAAACTTCAAAATCAGAAGGATTTTGCATGGGAGCCTATACATCAAGAGGCCTTCGATACCATCAAAGCCTACTTAACAAACCCACCTGTCTTGGTTCCTCCAAGACCTGGGGTACCCCTTAAGCTGTATATATTAGCTACCGAGCTCTCCATTGGAAGTCTATTGGCTCAGGACGACACAGCAGGGATTGAACGTGCTATTTTCTACCTAAGTCGTACCTTGAATGATTGCGAAACAAGATACTCTCCAATGGAAAGGTTATGCCTAGCCTTATACTTTTCAGGGTGTAAGTTGAGGCACTATATGTTATCCTTCACTACGTGTGTCATTGCACAAACAGATTTTGTGAAGTATATGCTATCCAGACCAATTCTCCGTGGTCGTATTGGAAAGTGGATCCTGGCTCTCTTAGAATTTTCTTTACAATATGTCCCTCAGAAGGCGGTGAAAGGCCAGGCAGTGGCTGATTTTTTGGCTCATCATCCCATGGAAGAAGTGGTTGACGGGCCAGAACTGGATCTCGCTTGTATTGATTTGGCCCCTTGGTGTTTGTATTTCGATGGGTCCAGTACGAGTACTATGGCTGGGGCAGGGGTAGCTTTGATCTCTCCACGCGGCCAAACTTATTCTTATTCTTTCATGTTGGACTTCAAGTGCACAAATAATCAAGCAGAGTATGAAGCTTTAATCATTGGGTTAGAACTTCTGTTAGATATGGAGATCAATGATGTGCATGTCCTTGGAGATTCCCAACTGGTGATCAGACAACTTGAGACAAAATACAAGGCAAGTCCAATATTAGAACCTTATGCGAGAAGGGCCTGTGACTTATTGAAGTTGTTTACAGAAGTGGAGTTGAGTCATGTTCCTCGAGAGAAGAACTATGCAGCTAATGAGTTGGCTCAACTAGCAACGGGTGTAAGCTTGCAAGATGGAGTACGAGAACGAATACTTAAGGTGGAAAGAAGAACCCTTCCATCTTTCCTTGCACGACAAGAAGACAAAAACGAATGGTACGTTGCTACACTTGATCACATCGACAAAGACTGGAGACAGGAACTTATCTGTTATCTCCAGGATCCTAATAATCTGGTTGACAAGCGGATTCGATATTTGGCTCCCAATTATGTGCTCAAAGATGCTGAGTTATATCGAAGGGGAGAAGAAGGCATACTATTAAGGTGTGTCTTTGGACGTGACGCTAAAAAGTTAATGAGGGAAGTCCATCTTGGGATTGTAGGGGCTCATCAAGCAGGTCCCAAGATGAGATGGTTATTAAGGAGACATGGCTTTTATTGGCCAGGAATACTCAGAGACTGCATCACGTTCGCTAAAGGTTGTGGAGAATGCCAGAGACATGGTCCAGTCAACCATATGCCCAGAGTACCATTACAGCCTATAATCAAGCCTTGGCCAGCTCGAGGATGGGCTTTGGACTTAATTGGAATGATTCATCCTCATTCATCTGAGGGGCATAAGTTCATTATAGTGGCTACTGATTTCTTCACAAAGTGGGTCGAAGCTCGACCCCTACGGGTATCTTCAGCGAAGGCCATCCGTCAATTTTTGTTTGAAGATATTATTTGTCGGTTTAGCATCCCTGAGTGTTTTGTTTCAGAGCGAGGGGCAGCCTTTATGTCTGGGGAAGTAGATACTTTAATGAAGGATCTTGGGATCCATTTTCTCCACTCTTCTCCATACTATGCCCAATCCAACGGTCAAGCTGAAGCGAGCAATAAAATCATTATTCATATCCTAAAACGGATGCTCGCTGGCAATTCCAGACTGTGGCATGAAGAACTTTTTCATACTTTGTGGGCTTACAGGACTAGTAAGCAAACACCCACAAGTACAACTCCTTATGCACTGATGTTTGGGCACGATGCTGTTTTGCCTTTAGAGATCAATGTTCAGTCTTTACGGGTAATGGAGCAACATAACTTGATCGGTGAAGACTATGTCCAAGCAATGTGGCAAGAGCATGAAGACCTCGATGAGCATCGAATACAAGCTTTTGAAAGTCTACGTGCTGAGAAACAAAAGGTGGCTCGTGCCTATGACCAGCGAACAAGGGGCATGAGTTTTGCAGAAGGAGAACTTGTCTGGAGGGTTATTTTGCCTGTTGGGGAAAAAACTGAAGGACGAGGAAAATGGTCAGAAAAATGGGAAGGACCATACATCATCGATCGACTGTTAGGTTAAGGAGCAGTTCGCCTGAGAGATCGGGATGGTACTATACACGCGAACCCGATAAATGGTCGTTACCTAAAGAAGTATATACACCCCGTTTGGGACTATGATGATCCTCCTACTACTGCTTCAATCTAGTTTATTCATGCCTTCGCATCAATAAACTACAGGGGCAACACATATACACATCGAGGATCATGAACATCAAATAACCTATTAATGGGGTTGAATAGTTAGTGCCTATAGTCGAGGCCAAATTTTGTAATTAGAGTAGTTATTTATTCCAAGTCAAAAGTTCAATGCAGGCCAGTAGTTGTGGCTTAAATTTTTGAGCAGACTATATACGAGTTTATCAATACAAAGAACTTTTACACTTCAAAATAAGTATTACATTCAAATTACTTGGAATAATACAAAGGCTTTGCGGCCTCAGGCTCTGATACCATATGGTGAAGATGAATCTGGGACAATTGCAACAAAGAAACTCAAGAAATTAAAAACAGATTCATTCTTCACAAGATACTCTGCGTTGCTCTCCATCTCCCAAGAAGATAAATTTAAAAGCCTGCAGATCGATCTCGGTGATGGAGAGGGAGAATCAAGGCCAGAAAAGGTGCACCACAACAAGAGTTACACCTGCCTTGACGCTTGTTGCCTTCTTCCCAGGGTAACGCCCATGGCCTTCCCCATCTATTGCAGGAGGCGTTGAAGAGTGCTTCTTTCTCCAATGCACATAGGCACCAAACAGGTGCACGGCGGAAGACGAAGAGGATTGCCACCTCGGGATTGTGGTTTCTCCCTTGTTGATTCTTTCAATCAGGGAGAGCCAAGGCAACGCCTGGGCATAGATATTACTATCTAGTCCAGGTTTGGGCATGGATATTGCTATCTAAGGAACATAACTTTGAAGGATTTATCTGGAGGTTTCTTTGGATAGTAAGACCAGAGCAAATAAAGTTGGGTTTGATTCATTCTCGCAAGGGACTTGGTTCATTTTACACAGAGAAGAGGAAACCTTTTATAGCCAGAAATCACAACGGTTTGGTTTCGCGTGAGTAATTACACCCAGCAATAGAGAATAGGTGTCCAATTTACAGTGGATCATGGAAGTGGTTTATTTGCTCGCAAGAAGTGCATGATAAATGAAAAGATCTTTGGGGCAGGTAAAACGTATTTTAAAGATTTTCAAAGATTTCGATTGCTTGACGTGATACGGATTCCAAGTATATAATTCAATTCTAGTTATTGCTGGACAATCGAAGAGTTAAAATTAATTACAGCCTAAAACGAGGCTGGATCGGAACTAGGAAAATGGCTTATTATAGAGGCCCAATTAGGTCTTAAACCCAATACAGACTTTGTTGTCAGAACAATGTGGATGTATAAAATCTTTAGTGTTTGATAACGATTACAAGAAGCCTACACTAGAGGCCCAAAATTTTTACATATCGAGGAAACTCTTTATCGAGATCTTAATCATCTCTGAAGTCTTCCAGGCTTGATAAGCTGCCTTGCGAGCCTCGATGGCTTCCTGACGTGCCTCTTGCAGGAGTTGGGCTCGAGCCTCGCCTCCTGCCAAAAAATTGTGCATTTCATCCCGATAATTGGGGATGTTGTTTTCCAATGCATTTATTTATGTTCTGAGTACAGCGACATCAGCTTCAAGAGCAAGGAGCTTGGCACGTTTGGCTGCTAGATGTTCCTCCTGTGGAGGCAGCTCCTTTAGATATTTCTCGATTCTCTCTGTCTCCTTGTGAGTTTTCTGCTCCAAGGTCACTGCTGCTTCTTTCTTTCGAGCAGCCTCGATGGACAATGCCTGGGAGATTTCACTACTACGCTGGAGCTCAAACAGTTTGTTTTCTATATCTTCCAGACAGGGAATGAGGTCTGCTGGGGCATTGATATGCAATTCCTTCACTTGCTTGTGCACGGCCTGAATATCTCTTAGAGAATCCAGGGGCCCGGAGAGAATGTTGTGAAGCAGGTCTTCGGCATCTGAAGGAGTGCCCAGTGTGCTCAGTGTGCCTACAAGTTCTTGGATCTTGGTTGACTCTTGTACACTGAGCAGTTGGAGTTGCTTCCCAGATGATAAAGAGGGGACAGGGTTTTCCTCGTTTCGAACAGAAGGTCCTTCATCATCGATGTCTGGGGTACGATCAAGTTGATCTTCGGTGGCCATCGAAATTAGCTCGCCTGATGTGCTCGCTTGGTTCCTTGGACTGTTAGGAAGGCTTTGTTGAACGTCTAGGACCACAGGAACAATGTTGGACTTCAATATGGAAATAACAGGAAGTGTTAGGACTATATAGGAAGATCATTAACCTAGGAAGTGAGGTTACATTTGCTTACTTGTTGAGGGGACAATGTTGGTGTTTCCTCATAAGTTTGGACTTGTGGCTCTGGCGAGGAAGGACTTGCTGCTTCAACCTCTGGGTTAGTCTCGACCAGGGCTTGTGATTGATCAGATCTGGGATCTAGTGAGGAGACAATTTGCTCAGCCTTTGAGATGGCTTGTTCATCATGAGCACTGGGATCTTCGCCAGAAGAGGAAGGAATGTAGCAACCTTGAAATTCGATCTGAAGACGACTGAACAAAGTCTCAAGGGCTACAGGGTGTTTCTTCTCCTCTTCCTCAAGCTCTGCTCGATGGACTCCAGCTAAGAATCGAACTATGAAATCCTTGCAACACTCTTTGTGGCTGTTAACTGTAGCTTGGTTTGCAGTGGTGGATATGGTGCTGGACTCATCGAACTCCAGAATGAAGGCTTTGCGGTGTCCTTCTTGGAGCCTTTCTCCTAGTGAGTCAATTATACAGAAGGTGTCGTCTTCCGCCTTGAGGACGAAGAAGTGATCATTCAAACTCACTATGTAGACCCGGGGCTTCCGGCTTTTCTGAATGTGTTCCCATAAATCATCGAAGGACGGATGACCATTCAGATTAGCAAACTTCTCAGGATCAAAGTATCCTATGAAGGAGTCGTCGGCCGAGAATTGGAGCGGCCTGATGTTTGTTTTCAAGATAGCATCCAAATCGAAATGTTGGTCTGGATACTTCCTTGCCAGGGATTCGTCCTTGCATAACTCCTGCCATTCCCTTGAACCTTGAAGAAGGAGGTCATCGAACTGGGAGAGTGTAGGAGTGCTACCTGGATTTGCACAAAACCAGTGTGTAATGGTAAAGGCGATGGCCGAACAAGCACTAGACCCTGAGGCTTTGCTGCTCCTTTGGTCAAACGAAGCAAGGAAGACTCGAGCAAAGAGGTGTAGTTGGTCGTCTCTGCTCCTGATCCGTGAGTCCAACCAAACCCCACTCTCTGCCTCTGGGGTCCTCAGCTTGAGTTTCTTGGGTCTTGAGGGCTGCAAGGAGTAAGGGTCAATATCAGGATCAGTGATGAAAGATCAAGTGTGTTCTGGAGGGGTAATAATCTGAATACTTACAGGTGATCTAGAACGCTTGGTCCTTTTCTTCTTAAAAGAACGAATGGCCATAGTCACATCCGGTTCTGGATTGCACTGTGAGGGGAAGAGAAGGTTGGTCATTTTTGATCCTAAGATTACCAACACAAGTGGAAATTTCTAAACTAAAAACATATATACCTGTGGCCATGGGGTTGAGCTCGAGTTAGGGTGAGGACCGATGAGTGCATCCACGTCTACCTTGAGTGAGAATTTCTCATCGAATCCATGAAAGATGGTAGCAAAGCACAGTTCTGGTCCCTGGTGTCGCTTCTCAATCCAGAATTGGGAATACCAGGTGAGGTATGTTGGGGTGACCAACCTCGATGGAGATAATGGCTTGGTAATCTCAGGAACTATCACCATTGGAAAGCCAAATTGTTCATCGAGGGTTTCTGCTGCATTGGGCATATTTTCTCCTCGCCAAAGGGTATACTTGTTGACAGAACAGGCGAGGGGCATAGGGGCATCTTGGCTGAGCCCAAGTTGTCTTCAGAAGTGATTGGGAGCATAAAGCTCATACCTGGAGTCTGGGAGTGGTAGATCCTGGCAAGTGTTGGACTTAACAAACAAACTCCTCGTTTGGTCATCTTGGTCAGGAGATGGCATGAAACCGCTGGAAAGGAGGCCAGGGTGACGACGACCCAGAATTGTTTCAACTGCAGTGTAAGGAAAGTCTTTATGGTAGCAGAGATGTTTGAAGCAGTTGAGATAGGACCATTGCTTAGTCCTGGGTAATGTAGAAACCAGCGACCTACCCAACAGTTTTGTTCTTCGAACTTAGGAGTTCTAGAGGGACAGAAGAAAGGGAAATAGATCTGTAGCCAGAGGTCTACCATCCAAAGTGGCCCAGATTGGTTCAAGTCGAGCTTTGATAGAGTTATTCGCTTGAGACCATAGTAGATGGAGGCGAGGACAGGCTCAACCAAGCTCAGTGGTTCTTCGCTGTAGAGACGTTCAGCGAGGTTGGTCCACGTCTTGATGACCTTCGCTGAGGTTGTGCAGAATAAATACTTCGATAGCCAGTACTCTAAGAAGGCTATTCCTCCTTGTGCGGTGTCTTTCTCTTTCTGAGAGAAGTGTTTCACCCAGGAGGAGTAGGATGGAAGCCGCGTTGCTGAGGCTTTGTGAGTAGTTTGACTGGAATCCTGAGGAGTCCAATTGTTTTCAGTGGCAGGAACTCCGAATATGGTGTAGAGGTCGAGCATTGTGATACTCACATCTCCACAAGTCTGAAGCAATTTACTGTGCAATCCCAGAAGCACATTGCTGTGGCAAATTGGGCTTTGTTACCCCCAGTTGGAAGAGAGAAGCATAAATCAATGAGTTCAGCGATTCCTGCTGCTTCCCATCGTTCTCTGTCTTGCCTACGACGCTGTTGATACCAGTCGAGGTCGTCTGAGGATGTATGTGGCCATTTCCCGATGGAACAAAGACTATCTTTTTGTGTCCATGTCTTTGGGTCTGCTGATGGGTTTGCCTGAAGGATAAGGGAAGAGTTGCAGATGGGTTTACGAAGGGAAGTGAAGAGTTCTGGATTTAGTGGAGAATCCAGAAATGGGCCGAGAAAACCTGTATTTTCTTCAGCGTCTACTGTGAGAGTGCAGACGGTGTCTGGGTTCGATCGAACAACGACTTCCTTGAGCCGTTTGACAAATTTACTGGCGTCAACGTTGTCAAAAGGAATAATAATGTCCTTACGAGGAGGCATTTTTCTGAGTTAGGGTTTGACGGCGGTAAGAAGAAAGGTTTAAGCTTTTTGACTACAAGAGTTAAAAGTTGCAGGTTTTTGAGCAATTGAAAGGTTTTTGATGGAAGATGAAATTTGTGGATATGGACTGATGTTTTTATAGAGGAGTCAGTCGAGCATCATACTTCTTCGAAGAGTTGGTTAAACGTGGCGTTTGAGTGATGGTGTAGCGTTTCAAGGTCAATGAGTACATCGTTCAAGATATATTCAAGTCTTTTCACTTGTTCAGAAAGTTTTCAAGTTCAAGACCTGAGGGGCAATGTTTGGGCCTAAATAAAATATTTACTTTGGGCCTGGATGGCCGAGGTCTAGCGAGCAGCCCATCATGTTATAAGTTCCTATCGAGGAAGTTAAGTATAAAGTGTCTGGTGAGCTTCGTATCGAGCTTCGCTGGAAGGAGACTTAGAGTTCTATTAGAACTGTGTCCTATCGAGCTGGTTCCACGCGGCTTAGTTTCTGTCATAACTAGTTGATATTTGCAGGACTCTTAGAGGAGTTATGGTGGAATTGGAATACCTATGAGTGGTATAACACTTATGCTGGTATGGAGATTCAGACAAGATTACAAGAGCGAAGGAATTAGAAATAGAATCAATGACTGATTAGTAAGCGAGTATATAAGGAATGCAAGGATCTTATGTAAACCCCCCGGCACAATCAATCAAACAGCCTTGCTATACGCAAACAAACCTAGACTAGACGTCTCGTCCTCGAGATTTCTATCTGTCTTGCAACCAGAAGGTCTGAGTGCTGTTCACCTATAGAGTGAAGGTATTTACGACTCCAAGGAAGCAATTGCAACCTAAAGGTTGAAGAGCGGCTCACTTGTAAGTTGGGAGCTTGGATACACAAAGGAAGCGAGTGTTCTCAAACACTTCATCAAGAGATTGCTCTGCTCTGCACGAAATACGTGGGAGTATCGATTTCTGGATTTAGCAGAGAGGTACACATATCAAAGTCCTAGGTTTCTAGGCGAAAAGAACCTATTCGAGCAGGGTTGGTGCTCTCCCTGTTCTAATCGCTTACATAAGAAGTCAGACGGCTGTAATCAGTCCATATTCCGTTGAAGAACGGTGGCACGCCAGCATACGAAGCACAAGCAGGATAGACCGGTACACGCGGCTAAGACATCCGAGATAAAAGAGACTGCTTCCCGGGAAAGGTTTCTCCCGAGAGATATTTCTGCATCGAACACCTCCCGCCCGAATATCTCCCTCTCGATCCTAGTCCAGAAGGAAAAAGGAAAAGGAAAAGGAAAAGGTAAGAAGCTATGGTTCATATTCGATGTCAGTCCACAACTCCGAATGTGTAATTAATGTCTACTTCACTACAGAACTTGAAGCATCTGATTTGTTTTTGATTCATGGTACAAGGCAATTTCATCTTTAAATGTTTATTGCTGGATAAAAAGTTCCTGCGTATCATTTCAGCAGCTCTAATCTACATATTTACTATCTAACAAAGAGCATTTACTGTTCAATTCACTGTTCAAAGGGGGTGTTTTTGTCCTGAAAAAATCAGCTCCTTAACAGCCTCTCTTCTCCTCTCTCGATCAAAATCTGAAACCCACTCTTCTCCTCATCAAAAGTCAACTCTATTTTTTCCTCTCCATCTCTACATCTCTATCTCCATCTTGGACTGCAATCTCACTCACAGACTATCTTGAAGCCTAACTCATACATCTTTCCTCTTGGCTGAATCACAACCAAGGTCCCAGTCACAAGTACCTCCCGAGCCACGCCAAGTCCCTTACCTCTTTCCTCCCTCGCTTCCAATCCAAGCTCTCTGACGGCATCGTCTTCCTCAAAAATCCTACCTCCTTTCGAGACGAAGACACCGCTCACAACCACCTCTGGTGCGTCTTCTGCGAATTCGACATCGACGAGCGAGATAGGTCCTTCGCCTGGTAAGCCACTTTCTTAGTTCTCAATGCTGAATTTGTCTAATTAGGTTTGGAAGTCGTGTTTATTAATCAAATTGGGAACCATTGCTGTATATATTAAGCTATTGGCATCCGAATTAGTGTGTTTTGGGAATTCATCTTGAAACTGAATTCATCTTATGTTTGGGTAAATCATGATTATGGGTTTTCAACTATTGGTTGCATCAAATGAAATTGACCGATGGTATGTCAGAGCATTAAGTCATATGGGTTTTCAACTATTGAATTTAGGTGGTATATTACCGATGTAGAAATGGACCAAAATTATAATCTTTGGGAACATTCCGACTCGGTCCAGAGACAACAGAGATTGGTGAAGATCATGCATGGTTTCTAAAATATATATCTTCCAGCCACTTCTGATTTTGTCTCTTCTATGTTTTGACCAAGGAAGATCGTTGTTCGTTTAGATTAGTATTAGATGATCTTACATACGTACGTAGTTGCTGGAATGTTTGCTTGGGAGACTAAGAGCTAATTTTTGTTTTTTGTTACTGTATAGTCTTTATATATGTGTTTTCCTTCAACTTAGCTTGGGAGACTTTCAAATAGCTGTATTCTCTAATCAATTAGCACAGAGTAGCTAATTGATTTCGTCAATCGATCCCCTGTACTTCGGCCCTCTTCTCTTTATTCACTATAAGGGCATACATCCTGCAGCGTACGGCTTTCACTCTCGACCTTTTGCCGATCGTTTCTTTGGATAAGCTCCCTGGCTCTGGATTGATCTTGAATTGATAACTCAACTCTCTCGAGATCTCGCGGTTAATTATTTTGATTTCGTTTTCCTTCGATCCATTTATTTCCTTCGATAGATTTGAGGTTTTTGTCTAACTTTTATGTATTGGGGTATGGTTTTGTGTTGGGTTTCAGTTTTGTATTGCCTATACCTGTTTTCACTCTTGCTTTCTTGCCTTTTGATTGATTTTGTGATTCTATTACTTTATGCTTTTGGTTTGGGATGGTTAATTTTTGGTTTGGAATCGGTCTCTCCTATTGTTTGACTGAAAGATTATCTTCATCAATGTCAACATCATGTCATGTAATTATCTTCCATTTCCAGGTTTTTTCCGGATGGCATAATGATTATAATATAAATTACAGTTTTCTATCACAAAGCAGTTTTTCATAGGACATTGGATGCTTTGGATGACTTTGATAGACTCCACTATATATTGGTGGATGAGCACATGAGAATTCTTTTGGGTGCAAGTTCAATGAATCAGTCTATTGAATGCCTTACCTAGCTGTTTCACCCTGCACACTAGCGCTTCACTTAAAGCTGCAAGGATAGACTCTTTGGTTTATCATACAGATTGTTCAAGGACAATGCACCAGTTGCATTTGTCAAAAAATCCATCAACTATTACAGCATCATCCATTCCAGAAATCAGCCTACATATTGCAATAAGAATCAATAACTTATATACAGGTCACTTTCTAGACTACAGAATTTAAGAACTGTAATGATCAAGTACATTTGCAATGTTTGTAGTTCCTTAAAATAAGAGATGGGGGAGGATAAAGGTTTTTGTGCTGTTTGCATTTCTAAGTAGTCACAAGTTTGGCAAGCTACTTTGTCGGGCAGTTGCATGTTTTGTTCTTCTTTTTGATATATCATAAATAATATATAATGATTATAATGGGAATAACTGCATTACTCATTAGCCATTTCCCTCTCAAAAACTTCTGGTGTGAACCTGGTATCAATTTAACACTCATATATCCTTACGAGTTTTGGAAATGTACCGTTGAATAACACATCAATCATCCATCAACAGATAATAAGTATTTAAGGTTTGTTAAATTCGTGTTGGATTTGTGAAATTGGATTGTTTTTATGATATGGGATTGTGGTTTGTGAATTGGGTGCGGAGAAAATCACTCAAACGTTGGAGATTTTTGTGTATTTGAGGTTTGGGGTATTTTGCTGATTATGTACAGGCTGGATTTAGTTTATTTTTTGTTTTAGTTCATTTTTTTATTGTGAGCCGGTGTATAGCTCTGCTATATTTAAAGGTATATTGGATTCAATCACCTTTAGTTGAACCTGTGTGTTTGTGTTCCATTCACTTATGTGTTTGAGTGGATTGTTGGTGGTGGTGGACTAATTTTCACTTTCGCTTGGTGGTGGTGGCACTTGAATATGTCTATTTGATTTCTCTGCTTTGCTTTGTGTTAACATTCTAATATATTTTGCAGTGCTTTCATTTGGGTTTTAGAAGTACCTGGATTGTCAGAAAATCTAGAAGACCAACCCTTTCTCCCTCACAGGTTTGGATTCATCAGCTCTCCTCATTTATCTGGACTACCCATAAAAATAACAAAAATTTATTTAGTTTTTGTGGAGGAGCTTTTTGGTTAGCCATGGTGCATAAATTTGAGAAAGGGAAGAACCCGGTTCAAAAGTTAGAAATTTTCTGTAAAATATGTTGTTTGTAGTTGTTATGATAATCGTCTCTTTGTTTAATGTTGAATTAGTACAATGTATAGTTCTCATGGTTAGGTAGATTTCACGTTTAGGAAATGAGAGTGGAGTCAGAGTTACCAAGATTGAGATTGTTGTTTAGTTTTGGAGTGGAGGTAGTGATTTTTGTGGCTATGCAAGAGTTATGATCGGAAGTTCGATAATTTATAAGAGAAGTCTATTTTAAGCTTATGAATTTAGAAGTGGTTGATAATTTTGAATAGCCATATGTGTGTTTGTGTGTTTCCCATCATTTTGTTGGCTGCCCAATTTGGCTCAAGGCCTTTGAAGCTCAATTTGGCTGCCTTTGAAGCTCAATTTAGTTGCCTTAGAAGCTGAAAGCATCTATTTCAACAATATACTGGACATGTCTTTTAGTTTAGTAAAAGTGGCTACTCTTACTAATGTGGGGAACTTTCACCGATTATGACTGTGGTTGTTTCAATTGCACTGGAAAGTACGTCTAGATTTCAAATAGAAGAGTGTTTATGTGTAGTTACTATTGATCCTGCATTGCTTTTTCATTTTACTTAATTGGTTCCATTGAAGAGGGTTTCTTATAAGAAACACATGTTTCTGATTCTACCTATTCTGGGTTTGGTAGATTTCGAGTGCTTCTACTGATTTTTGATTTGGTTTTTGAAGAATTTTCGTCTCTCTCATCAATTTCGTGGATCCAGTTCATCGTTGCTTTTGTCACCACAGATCTCAAGACTCCCGACCAAGGTAAGATCCATTTCGATTTCAGTTGAATGATAGTTAAGTTATGGTTAATTTGGATATTGTTGTGTTTTGGATATGACTACTACATTTGATTAACTTATATTTATGTTGAGTTTATCTGAAAATAACCTGGAAAGGAAATGAAATTGAAATGGCCTTAACTATCATGTTCTGGAGGCTTTGACCCTAGCGAGTCTTACATTATTTATAGGTACTCTGTGACATACTGATAAGAACTATGTTCTATATTCATGCTTAATTTAAAATTCCCTCCATCGTCAATTTTCACATCCGCTGTATTTTTTGTGTGGAGAATTCCTATATAACTTATCCAAACACTTTAACAAGCTTGCAATTAACTTATGTACTCTCTGATAATTGTACCTCTCAACTGGTCATGTATACTCAGCTTTTTTTGGGTTAATTAAGTTGGATTGTGGTTGCAAATGGGATAGAGAAACAACCTTCATATTTTCAACGAAAAAAGTACAGAGGGGTATTTGGGATTATGTCTTCTACCCATTCTTCACAATTTATCTATCTCTCTTCTGTTAATTGTCCTTCTGAGAATTCTATACAAGATATATGACAATTATCCCTTGCTATATCAATATGACTGTTTTAGTGGTGAAAGACCAAATATCCTCTCTGTATTTTAAGTACTCTGGCATCTACGCTTTTACTGCACGCGCGGTAGGAATCTTGGCTACAGTTTCTAGAACTTCATATTTGGTTTTTCAATGATTTTGAATTTAAATGAGTGAACTCTGCAGCTTGCATGTGGACTTTCTATAATTAAGATGTTTTTTTAGGTGTCTTATGTATGTAGATGATTCATATTAAATACGTACCGGGATGGAGTGGATATGAGATGACTATATACAACTTTGAAGCCAGTGAGGATGGGTGTTCTATAAATTAAGATTCATTTGAAGAAAATGAGTGAGATAAGATGAAGCTATATACAGACATTGTCACATACCTGGTTAGATGTCTAATGATGGTGTGAAAGTACATGTGAAATGGTTTGATAAAGTGTATTGCGCATATCGAAATTCAAATTTACAAAGAGAATGAGGCAAATATTTCATTCATAGTATAGATTAGTGAAGAAATTAGGCCAAGAATATCTTGGAGATTTGAACAAAACATATTATGGAAATTATATCAACATAGCTAATGCAGTGGACGGATGTATCTAATCTATTGTGGTGGTATCAAAGATATATCGTCTTGATTGGGATAAATATGGCTATTATTTATTGGGCTTAATGATATTGTCCCACACCATCACCGGTATTAGAAATATATCATCTCATTCTACTGCAGTGGACAATATAATTTTGCATCTTGGCCTTATTATTACTTCATGTACAAGAAATTAGGCACCCATTCAAATGGTGATGCTTCATGGTATAAAAAACTAGGCCAGTAATCAAGTGCATGTATTATTTACTATTCACCAATTTACAAATCTTTTGCATACTTCATGTTTAGTTCTTACCTAAATATGCTTAAGCTACAAATCCACCAAATTTTCTACCCAATAATGGAAATTTTCCGTATTCAATAATACACGAACTCGCACTGGGCATGTGATTTTCCTTCCTACACTACCTTAGTTGTTTGATTCATGATTGTTGAATATCAAATTAGCACTGCAATCTAGGCTCGCATATATTCTTGCTGATGTGTATTTTATTTTGATTTTGTTACTCTTTATGGCCCATTTTTGTTGCAGGTTCTATTTTGTTTGTGGAGACTATTGTACGTAAAAAGGTGCGTCTCTTTTGCATATATTTTTATTGATCACCGATATTTGTGAGATAGTTCAGACGATGTCTTATCAGTTTAAGGGTGTCGTTACAATATGATTTAGAGGGTTGTGTTATATATAAAAGTTAATGTGAATAAGAAGAATAGTAATTGTTTTCAAACTGATTAGAATTGGCAACTCTTCAATCTAACGTTCATTGGATTATCATCCATCTTTGTATGTACAGTTTTGCTAAGGTAAGTTACGATTATTTATTTTAATATTTTTTAAAATGAAAGCTGTAGACCTAAGATTGATAAAGTGTGTGATTTTGAAATCAGAGCCTAACTTTGTTTGTTGTGTTCGTCGTTTTTCATATCTCTGTGTCTCATTCAAACTGTGTTCGATTTGATGTAAGTTACATGTATTTGGAATATGCATTTTACCTTTCATAGTGTTAGGTTGTGAGTTCTTTACACTCCAATCCTGTTTATTTAGTCAAGTATCTAAAACTTTTCTCTACGATGGCAATTATGGAGGGTGTGTCAAAAAACTTATACATAGCCTTTTGTTTTATTATTAGAATTGACTACTCAATGATAGACATGAGTTTAAAACTATGTCATGCTTGCTTAGTATAATCTTGATATTAGATTTTGGACAAATATGACATATTTAGATATTATAAATTCATAGAGAAGTGTGAGATTGTGAAAGAAATTGGTTTGAACAATATATCGCCGAGAAAGAGAGGAACAAGAAAAATGTGGAATTACAAAATGTGAGTTCTATTAGCTAGGATTTGATTATAGAATGGTCATATAATTAAACTTTTGTGTTCTTTTGTATACAGTTACCGCTAATATTATGAATATTGTTCTTTTGTATGCATGAGATGTATCTCCGCTTTGAAATTTTTAGGTTATCGTAGATGTCATGATGTACATATATATGTATTGAAATTATATATTATGATAATCATTTCTAAGGAGTATATATGATGCAGAACTTATAGAAGATTGAATACGGCGAACTGTAATATTTCGTAGTTTAATTGTATTATAAAGGGTTGTGTTTATCCGTTGCTTAGATCATTCAATTGTGTGATTTCTATGTGGTTTATTCTTGCTACTGTACTATTTTTATTCAAGTTATTTGTGAATATAATGCATGTAAAACTATTATGATTATACATGTTTTAGCTCTTAATCTTTTTGTTATATTTTGTAGGATTCGCAGATTATATGCAAAAGATATTACATTGTATCATCGTGCTGTTGTTTCTCTGGGAATTGTTGTGGTTTCTTTCAGTTAGTCATCAACATTCAGGTATGTAATTATGTGATTTATGTTGTTTTATATATTTGTGCATAATGTATCATTAAAAAGAACAGGAAAAAAACTATTTGTTGATTTTAAATAATAAATGCTAAATTACTAATATGTAATCGTGGTGACTAGGTTATTAGTTTTACATGTTGTACCGTCAAAAGATAAATTTGTTTTTGGTTTCTCATGTTTATTCATATGTTATAATACTCAAGGAATTATTTTGTTTGTGATTGTTGCAAATTATCTATATTTATTTATGTCATTGATATTCATTGTTGCACATCTTTTTTGTTTACTTTTTAATTTTTATTTTTAGGTATGCCGCGCAAAAGGAATTATAACTGCGTAAACAAAGGGACAATACCAGGAACACCGCTAGGGTATCCTACAGGAAGTGCATCACAGAATCACTATTTGACCAAAAGACAACGATTTTTTCAATCTGGCGAATGCTCGACAATCCCAGAGACAACAACACAAAATCACACAGCAACAAGTGATTTGTTTAGAGATGATCAAAATGTTGTTGATCAATACATATCAGGTAGTGGGACTTGCTGGAATTTATTTATTTTGTGAAGTAGTTCTTGCTAAATTGCTTTCATAATGATATCATAGTATATTTTCTATTTTTGATAAATTATAAGTTTAGTATTGAACACTACATATTTGAATATGAAGGTGCAAGTACATCGCATAATGTGTCTATTGAAGACATGAGAGACGGCACAGACGACGATGATAATAATACTATAAGAGGTAATTATATACATATATTAGTTTTAGAGTAGTTTAATATTTCACACAACAAATTCATCAAAATAACAATTCTTTTTTTAATATTAATTGATGAAATGTAGGTGTTCGTGCGACTTTTTCTGGTCAGGCATCGTATCAAAAAACCCGTCAAGGTGAAATATATATCCATTGCCTATTTTCAATTAATACAAAATCATTTATTTTTCTAAAACAATTTTGAACGATTGTTATTGCAGGTATGGTTGCAAACTATCATGACTTTGGGGATGATTCTTACACATGCAATTATTGCGGTGCTTGCTTTTGGTCATATGAATCTATCAAACAAAAAATCAAAAATCAAATCATATATACAAATTGCTGTCAAAAAGGACGAGTTAAACTTCCATTGACAAATTCTATTCCAATTATTCTTGAACAATTATTAAATCCTGCCAACGGTCGAGAAAGTATACTATTTCGTGAAAATATCCGAGTTTACAATTCAATGTTTGCTTTTACTTCTATGGGTGCAAAAATTGATTATACTATAAATAATGGAACAGCTCCATATGTATTTAAAATATGCGGGCAAATGCATCATTTAATGGGATCTGTGTTACCTACCGGAGGTGAATGTCCTAAGTATGCTCAATTATATGTGTACGACACTGCTAATGAAATTTCAAATCGTATTAATGCCGTTGATCCAAATAATGCAAATAAAAAAATCAAAGTTGATGTTGTTGAAAAATTAGTGCACATGCTTGATGAATGTAATGAATTAACAAAAGAATTTCGAACAGTTAAGAATAATTTTGAAAATGGTTCATTACCTGACTTTTGTATGACTGTGCTTGATCGACAACCAACTGATAGTAAACAATACGAATTACCAACTACTTCAGAAATTGGCGGTTTAATAGTCGGTGACATTGGAGAATTTAATTCAAACAGAGATATCATTGTTAAATCAAATAATGGAGAACTAAAACGTATCTCAAAAATACATCCAAAGTTAATGTCATTACAGTATCCATTGCTTTTTCCATATGGGGAAGATGGATTTAAAATAAATACGTTATTGCAACCAATTGATGGAAAAAATTACGACAAAAAAAGAAAAGTTACGATGGCAAAATTTGTTTGCTACCAAATTCATGATAGAATCAATCATTCAAATGCTTTGTTAAAAGGTGGAAGATTATTTCAACAATACTTAGTCGATACATATGCTACTGTTGAGGAGAATCGTTTGGAATATATAAGAAATAATCAACCAAAATTAAGATGTGAAAAATGGAATCAAATTTCTACTTTTGTTTCAAATGGAATTACCCAGAGTTCAGAGGTAGGAAAAACAATATTTCTTCCAGGTTCTCATACTGGCAGTCCTATGGATATGATAAATAATTATCATGATGCAATGGCAATTTGTAGACAATATGGCAACCCAGACTTATTCATAACATTCACTTGCAATGTCAAATGGCCAGAAATTTTGAGATATTTTGAAAAAAAATTTGGGTACACACCAGAAGATAGACCAGATATTGTTTCAAGAATTTTTAAAATAAAATTAGATGATATGGTTGCTTATATTAAATCTGGAGAGCCGTTTGGATATATTGATGCACATGTTTATACAATTGAATTTCAGAAACGAGGGTTGCCTCATGCTCATTTACTAATTTGGCTTCAAAAACCATACAAATGTTATACAACAATTGATATAGATTCTATTATTTCGGCTGAATTACCAGATAAAAACGTTGCTCCAGAACTTTTTGAAATCGTTAGTCAATTTATGATTCATGGTCCTTGCGGACAAATTAATCCAAAGTCTCCATGCATGCGAGATGGAACATGTACAAATTTTTTTCCAAAACCATACAATTCTAGCACTATATTTCAAGCAATTAAAGCTCCTCAATATAGACGACGTGATGATGATTCAAAGTTTATAGTTAAAAATGGAATGCATATTTGTAATAATTTTGTTGTTCCATATAATCCTAATTTGTTATTGAGATACAATGCTAATATAAATGTGGAATCGTGTTCTCAATCTATGTTAATAAAATATTTATTCAAATATATAAATAAAGGTCCAGATAGAGCTCGAGTATTGATTCGTGATAATATAAACGATGAAATCCAAAATTATTTAAATTGTCGATATTTAACTCCTCATGAATCTGTATGGCGATTATTTGAATTCTCAATTCATTCTAGATTTCCTGCGGTTATATATTTAAAAATCCATTTGCCTTCCGAACAAAGTGTGTTTTTTGATGAAGGGGGTTCCCTTGAACGAGTCTTGGAAAATCCAAATGTCGAATCTACGATGCTTACTGCTTGGTTTGATGCAAATATTACTTATAATAAAGCAAAAAAATTGACTTATGCTCAATTTCCAACTAAATTTGTATGGGCAGATAAAGCTTGGACTCCAAGAAAAAAATTGATTCAAACTATTGGTAGAATTGCATATGTGCCACCAACGGTGGGTGAATTGTATTACCTGAGAATACTATTAAATATTCAAAAGGGGTGTTGCAATTTTGATGAAATAAAAACAATTAATGGAATTGCATATTCAACTTTTCGAGAAGCATGTCGAGCATTGGGATTGTTAGATGATGATAAAGAATGGGTTGATGCACTGGTTGAATCTTCATTGACTGCAACCTCTTCTCAAATTCGAGAATTATTTGTTACTATTATTCTTTTTTGTAACGTCTCAGATCCACAAGCTTTGTTTAATGCGCATTGGATCAGTATGTCTGATGATATTGTACACAAAATTCAATTGGAATTTAATATGCCCAATCTTACAGTACCTGAACCTGAATTGAAAAATATTGTTTTACATGAACTTGAAAAACTATTCAACATGTCTGGAAGTTCATTAGAAAATCATCAATTACCAATGCCACAAACACAAAACATACATCAATTCAACAACAAGCTAATGAGAGAAGAACTAGATTACGATTGTGAAACACTTAAACAAGAACATTCTGATCTCATTATGAAATTAAATAGTTGTCAGAAAATCATATACGATGAGGTGATCGAAGCTGTTGAACAAAAGAACTCAAAATCATTTTTTGTTTATGGCAGTGGAGGAACTGGAAAAACTTTTTTGTGGAATACTATAATTTCTAAACTGAGATCCGAAGGAAAAATTGTTTTAGCTGTCGCATCATCGGGTATTGCTTCATTATTACTTCCAAAAGTCAGAACCGCACATTCACGATTTAAAATAAAGCCAATTATAGATAAAGATTTATCATGTTCAATAAATAAAAAGACTCATCTTGCAGAATTAATTGAAAAGACCGAATTAATTATTTGGGATGAAGCTCCTATGTGTCATAAATATTGTATTGAATCATTGGATAAAACTCTACGTGATATTTTGTCAAAAGACTCCAATGATCCAAAAAAGCAAATACCATTTGGAGGTAAATCTATTTTGTTTGGTGGAGATTTTAAACAAACTTTACCAGTCATACAAGGTGGAAGTAAAGAACAAATCATTGAAGCTTCGTTAAATAATTCATATCTATGGCGTTCACTTAAAGTTTTCCGTTTAACAGAAAACATGAGATTATCAACAGTCGGTTTAACAAGCATTGAAAAAGAAGAAATTAAAATTTTTGCAGAGTGGATGGTACAAATTGGAGAATGTCAGTTACAATCAACTTTTCCCACAGACAATCCTGATATATCTTGGATTGATATTCCTAAAGATTTACTTACTGATTCAACAGTTGATCCTATAGAGTCAATTTTTACAGCTACTTATCCAAACTTTGAAAGTAAATACAATGATACCAATTATTTAAGAGAACGGGCTATTGTCACGCCCAGAAATGTAACTGTTCATGAAATAAATAAATATGCAATTAATTTACTACCTGGGAATAAAAGAATGTATTATAGTTCTGATTCAATTTCGTTCAGTTCAGGATCCAACGATAATAATAGTGCTTTATATCCTGTAGAATTTTTAAACAAGCTTGACTTCAGTGGATTGCCTACACATGAGATTATTTTGAAAATTGGTATGCCTATAATGTTATTAAGAAATTTAAATCAAATACGTGGTTTGTGTAACGACACAAGATTGATAGTAACAAATTTATTTGATAAACTTATAGAAGCAAAAATACTAACAGGAACCAATATTGGTGAAAAAGTTTATATTCCAAGAATCGTGCTAATCTCCAGTGATACGAAATGGCCATTTACATTTAAAAGACGTCAATTTCCTGTGAGACCCTGTTATGCAATGACAATTAACAAAAGTCAAGGACAATCATTAAACCAAGTTGGAATATATTTGTCGGATCCAATCATTACTCATAGACAATTGTATGTTGCGTTATCGAGAGTAACATCAAAAAAAGGTCTAAAGATTATGATAAATAATAATTGTGACAAACCAAATAATTATACAAAAAATATTGTGTACAAAGATGTTTTACAAAATATATAATACATGATCAGATAAGATGTGCATATAGTATTGTGTCATTAATTAGACCCTAAAGACAAATATATAATACATGATTAGATGACACATTGTGTAGATGATTTAATTAATTTTACATGTTAGATATAATATTCTTTAGTTAAATACGTACAAAAACAAAGAAAAAAAACTGGACTGTCTAAGGACAATTCAATTTTTTTATTTTCCTCTATGCCTCTTCTTTTCACTGCTACAACAGCAGCACATACGGAGGACAGACTTCTTTTTTCTCTTCTTTCTATCCTCTTTTCACTGGTTCATCTCTCCCTGCTTCTTTTACAATTCAAGCATCTTCTTCTTCCTTGAGTTGTAGTCATATTTTCTTTCTTCCTCGAGCTGCAGTCATATTCTTTTTCTTTCTTGAGTTGCAGTCTTCTACTGCATTCTTTTTCTTTGAGTTGTGGTCTTTTTCATTTAGCTGCAGTCTTCTACTGCAGTCTTCTTCCTCGAGCCACAGTCGGTTTTTTTTTTCTTCAAAACTGCAATCAACCCAAAAATAGGGTTGCATTATTCCAGGTGTTTGCTCCACACATTGATTCTATTCTTGATTAGAATTATTCTTCAAGTTATTCTTATGTTATTTTGATTTTAATTGTTATAAAAAATACTTATGACTTAAATTGAAATTGCAGGTTGCGTTACGTTGAGAAGAGGTAAATAAAGTGCGTTATCAGGAACAAACAATGAAGTACAAGTTCCCAAACAAATGAAATTAGGTTGGTTTTCGTATTTGCTCATTCTATTTAAAAAATGAGGTTGTTTATGATATAAATTATGGGACACTTGCGTACAAGAATGGAAGATTGAAACTTTGTTGTATGATTTTTTGGTTTTTTAGCTACTAAGACATTGGATGGACATGTTGCTAAATTCATTGTGATGGCAACAAAACTGAGCCACTTGAGATCTTTCTTCAAATTTTACTATTGGTTGTAGTTAATGTGAGATTAGTTCATTTGTCTCGATATTAATATATGTTAATTTTTTACTCCTTATGTGATATTTTTATCTTTCAAAGTCTCTCATGTCGGATAATGTGGGATAGGAAAAGTATTTCATGCATTAGTAAATAATGTATATGACAACATATATTTCATGTGTTTTACGTTTTTTAGGTGACAAGGGACAATGTAACCCTTTTATTTCATACAGAGTTTTATAACATTCGGTTAAACCATGGGGACAATGGCAAATTGATGGAGGCAATTTGGTCTTGGGTAGAGTGAAGACACACCACAAATTAAAAATGGCAGAGGTATAGGTAGATATGTGCATAAATAGTGTGTTGGTTGATGGTTCTTCAAATTATGAAGTATGATATGAGAATTACACAATTTTCTTAAGGAAGCTTCTCTTTATAATGGGATCCTTACGTCCTCTGTCATCTGAATGAAATTCCAAAGACAGGAGTAATCAAGGTTTCTTCTTTTAAATTTGTTTTATGACGTTCTGGATTGTATACCATTTTTCCGCTGAATCTGAATTTGTTTTTTGGTGAATTATAGGTTCATATTTGGTCAGGAACATTTACAACTCTCAACTATTACCCATCTCTGACATCATGCTCATTCACATTCTATATGTAAGAGTTTTGTACTAAACTAGCAAATGATCAAATTATGGATCTTAATGTTCTTCGATATGTTGGTTAGTGTGCTTTGTTTCATTTACATCTTCTAACTCAAAGTTTTTGTTATTTCATATGTTCGTTTTTGAAAATTAGATTGTTAGAGTTACTACCCGAATGAAATGACATATGTTATGGAGAAGAAATCATTTTTTTTCCAATATTTTTGAGCTCCGAATCTAGCAACGACAGTAGAAGAATGAGGAATAATTTGGATACTCTGAAACCTGCAGTGATTAAATATAGACATAGATGTATTTATGTATATTTGGTCATCGATTTGGTTAGGCATGTTCAATTTATACATCTCTACTAAGATGATTTTAAGTATTGTATGATGTAATTTCAATTACATCCTAGCTTGCTTGCATGTAATTCAAAACTTCTTCTATCATTTGTCATTTTCATATGTAAGGTTATTTATTTGTATCATGTTGCTACGATATTTAATTTCGATTTCGAAATATTTTTTTGCTTCTTCTAAGTTTGTATAATTACAATGTGACACTTACAAAATACTCGACATTGAATTACTTAATGTCGCTTTCAATTAACTTTATTAAAAACCGCACCTCGCTAGTATATAACAAAAGCCCATTACTGAAGAAAATAATTGGGTAACACAAAACACTGATATATATTCCAATTCACAAAAGAAGCATCAACACTAAATACAATCGTCGAGGATAGGATAGCCCCGAGGAGATGTTCCTTACTTGTTAATGCAAGAAAAAGTAAAAGAAAAAGAAAAGATAAAGATAAAGGTGAGACACTTGCATGTTGAAGCATCTGGTTCATGTCGAAAAGAAAAACGTGCTGTTCGGTTTTGGTATCCATTTCCTGGCACAGCTTTATACAGGCTTCCGAATACACGGGACAGATTTAAGTTTAAAACATAGCAGAGAACACTTGCACATTTGATTCAGCTTAAAAGCACTCAGAAGCAAAATTCCAGTATCGCTACAAGCCTAAAACACAGCAAATTTTGCAATCAATCTATGTCGGAGCCTTGGTGCGGTTAATTGTTATCTACATACCTATTCCCTCAAAACTTCTGCAGTTCCTTTGTACAGATTGTTATGTAACTTGAGACATGTACGTGAAGAGAGTATAAGAAGTAGATACTACCGTTTTTTTAATGAATGTAGTAGATAGTACTGTTTATTTCATGAGTACTATTCAATTGTAGCAATACAGATTCTGGTCTTTAGCTTAATGGGGTGCTATCATGTATGTTCTAGTCGCTTATAAATGAGTATTGGATAGAGAGCTACCCGCTGAGACATCGGCCATAAAGCACAGACAATATATTGTGCTTAGAGTGCACCAAATGGATAGATAAACACAATATTGAAACAGCAAACAACCCAAGCAACACAATTAGGATGAGAAGACAAGAACAAGAACACAGGATATACGTGGTTCGACAATAGCCTACTTTCACGGAGCAGCACGGAGAATCTTCACTATCAATAGAGGTTACAAATGGAGAGTAGGGTTACAAACAAAACCCTAAAATTACCCAGAGTGAACCACACACACGCTCTGCTCTACTCTGTATTTATACAACTCTCTCATTAACACATAACTTACTCGCCAAGAACATTGTTCTTTGCCAAAGACCACCAAACTTCTTATGTATGCTACAACACCTATCCAAACTTCTAGCATACGACTCATGCACCCCACGTGCATATCACACAGGCCTCGCGAGCAACCGTAAGCGAGCGAGAGTTACATGACATTCTGTGTCTCCCACAACATTATGAAGATACTGCGTCTCTGATATTGACAAAGGAAGTGGCTTTTTACAACAAAAAAAGTGATGATGAGGCCGCAACTTGAACTGAGTTATGAGATCGAAAGCACCACCCAATTCCCTAGGCCCTGTCAAGAGGGATCCATGAGAAAAATGCAACATGAGTCGCAATCATTAACTAGAGAAAGGAACCACAAGAGGGACTACAATGACTAACAAAAGCACACAAATAAAAAAAGATCAAGATACAAACACTGTTTCTTTAGACAGATCCAAATCCAAAATAAGAAAGAAAGTTCCTAACCAAGTCTGAAGTATCTGAAATTAATCTTTGTGAGATATAAGCTATAACAACTTGATGACCAGTCATGTCATAAAAGGTAATCACTAAGAGTACAATCAAAGACAAATTGCTATCATCATTGCATATGTTGCACTGTGTAAATGAATCTACTTTGTGGAAAGAGAAAATCGATGTCGTGCCCAGTGGGGTAGGAGGATCATGTGATTCATTTGACCAACGATAATTATGATATCAATTTCAGATAACAATATTTTTTTTTTTGAGAATGTAGATAACAATATGTTTCGGCGGTGAACTGCTGAGTACACTTTCAAGCGATCATTTCACGATCAAAAGGGTTTGATAGAACTCATATTGCTATATCACCGAGTTTAAACTTCACGTAACAGTCTCCATACGTGAAGCTCTGAACAATGAATACATAGACATCAAATTAAAAACACAAAACTAAACAGTTGTACATAACTTTGAAGACATGCAAAAATAATAACATGTGTTCACTATGCATAACAGAATAATTGTTAAGCTCACCTGAGCTGTAGTTCTTCAACTTCTTTTTTCATTTTCATCTTCTCCTCATCATAGCTAATGACAGCCTCAAGTGAGGACATGTCTGAAGCTTCAATCTCTCTATTGAGATGGTAGATATCCATGTGTTCTGGAATAGGAAGCTCTCGGCACCCTATTGCAGTTAGGAGGGTGGACTTACCACATCCATTCAATCGATGCAAACCATACCGTATAGAGAATAACAAAAAGAAAAGAAGAAAAGCTTTAATACATAAGCCGAGTATATTCTATGTATCAAAAAAATGATTTGGCAAAATAGCAAAAACTAACATGCCATAATTCAGCTCCAGTTCAGAATCAACTATCGAATCATGCCCATGGAAGGTAACTGATAGTGGCTCAATCTGCAATAATCAGGTAAAAACATCAGTATATGGTTCATTTCAACCTATATAAAAAAAAACAAAAAGGACAGACCATAACCAAAACCTCAAAAAGACTTCATACATAATCACTACATTAGAGATTGGATATGCTAAATCCATATACTTATTATATAGAATCGGTAAGCATAATGACACCTCGCTCATACGATTCAAAATACACAAAAATTAGCTAAAGAGCCACACATACATATTGGAAAGCTAAAAAAACAATATCAATTTTCTGATACAGAGCAAAGAATATGATGTTTTGAGAAATGAAACTGAACTCCAAGCATACATAACCTAATTAATACGAATTGAAGTGGATATGTAATGTTTACGAATTGTATAACCTAATCATTGCTATTCCTAAGATATTAATTTCAGGAATTGAAGTGGATATGTAATGTTTACTCATAGGAATCTATGCTAACCATTTCCACATAAGCTCGCAATCCTCGCATTATGCCGTAATGCATTAGTACTTCTACACCCTCATTAGCTCATCCCAAGTCCTTAATTTCTTCCTATTGACATAGTGACCTTTAACATGAACAAAGTATCATTAGGCCTCAAGGAGCCAACCATTATTGTATCACATTCCTATATACATTTCCTGAACTATCTGAAGTAGACACTAAATATGACCACATAGAATCAGTAAACTAATTACTCTCAGTTTCAATTTGCGTAGTCGGCATACAATTCAGGAGGAGCCTAAATGAAATCCTAGAAAATGAAAAGCACAGAAATCTTAAAACCCTAAAAATGGAGAGTGTGAGTTTTACTTACCAGTTGTGACCGAGGACCTCTTCGGTTCGGTAGCTGATGACCATTTCAAAGACGATGTTGATGTAGATGACTGGATGATCGGGATCTATGGCGTCGGTGATGACGAAACCACACAATGCCGTTTGGAGCAAATTCTGGGCAGGGTACGGCAACGGCTCCCCCAAGTTGTTCATCCATACTGTTTTCTTTGCTTTAGTCTTTCTGTGCTAACACCAATTGATTGAACTGAATTGAAAATATAGAAAGAAAAAAACCCAGAAAAAACAAAGAGAATTTATGAATTCAGGTTAAAAGAAACATATAGAGAAACAAAGAACAGAGAGAAATTTTGAGCTTGTTACAATGGAGCGAACAAAGCTAACTCAACAGGAGGAAATGGAAGGCGCAGTTGAGAAAAGTGGTAAAATTGGGGGAAAAGGAGAGGAAGGCACCAAACATTGATAAAATAAGATCTTGTCGTTCACTAAGCAGGCATAAGTACACAACCACTACACATTGAAATTCAATACCTAACGTTTATCAGGGAAAAAGTAACAGGATGTCAAACTTCTTTGTAAAGAGATCACTCACATCCAGAGCATGCAGAGAAAGTTTCATCTGAGCCGATCCAAGTTAAAGGGGGTTGGACCAACGAAGAACTGAGCAAAGATGAGAGATGACTAATCCTGCCATTCTCTACATTGAATACACGACTGTGACAATGCAGTTTCCTTTCACTCCAGTAAACTCTCTGGAGGACACAGAGAAAGACCCATCATTGCTTAGAATAAAAATTCGATCTCTCAAGTCTTTCACATCAACCCATTTCCCCCATTCTTGATCCAGCTTATAAACTTTGAAGTCAGTTACATCAGCAACGTGACGATAATCTTGTTGATGCCCCCAAATCAACTCGTAATCCTGATCACGGTTTTGGTTTTGGTTCCTCAACCTCCCCTTATGGTCATGGTAAGTCACCGTTTCACAGTACTGATCAACCACATAAAGTTCACCACAAGACTCGACCAAATGCTTCTGCTTACCAAAGCCACACAATGGAGGCGAGAACTGAACCACCTGCAACCCTGAACTAAGCCATGAAATAGTTCCCCACTTATCCACAGCATAGCATTGACCCTTGTACACAATCATATCATCGTAGTGAGTGTTTCGCTCATCCACACGGGTCAATTTCTCATCTCCAAATCTCACAAAACCCAACTTCCCTTCATTATATAGCATAAAAATACCATACACATTCCCAAACTCGGAATAATCACTAAGGCATCACCACCAATTTATGCACAGACATAAGGGTCGTCAGTCTTGTCCCATTGTAGCGAAATTTAAGAAGATACGATTTTCGCAACTCAACGACTCGAAAATCAAGCAAACTGAACTCTTTTGAAGTTCCGGTAGGGGAGTACCTGAGCGGCGAATTAGTCACCGGATGGATCAAACGCGATTTACCGGAATCTGGGTCCTCCTCGAGCTTCCATGCGATACGTTGTGGTTGTGAAGAGTAGAACTTTTCTTTCGAGGGGCTCGGCGGAGACGGCGGAGGAGAACTTGAGGGGAAGCAGAGGAGGAGGCGGAGGTTGAAGGAAGGGAGGGCGAGAGGAGCGCCATAAGGAGCAGACGCTGCGGAATCGGAGGACGTCGAGGCGGCTGTGGGCCAGAACTGCTGATGAGACAGAGAGAGAATGAGAGAGATTGCAAGATAAGCCATAGATCTTAAGCTACAGTGAGATCACTCTGATGCAGAGAGTGAGTGGTGAGAGGAGACTTCGCACGTGTAGTGTACTCACTTAAGCACTGTAGTTACTGTTGTAACTACAGTACCAGTTACAATCCCACATTTGTTATATAGTAAATAAATAAATACGAGCGCTTCTGTTCTAACATATTTCTTTTTGGTCAACTGGGCATGCACTAAATATCAGCGGTATCACTTCAAACTTTTGGTTTACTAACTTATGATCATGAAACAAATTTATCGTCATTGATAGGATGTGATGAGGCAAGTGGCAATCACCTTTTGGGACATCAAATTCTATATTTCTTAGTTGTGAAGAAAACTACAATCTACCTATAGAGCAATAAAGCACACTGATGAGAAATAAGTTGTTTAACAAAAGCAACATTCCAAGTTGTTGATCAGGAATACTAGTCTTCACCAGCGCTCGAAGCAATTGCTGGAGCTGCTGATTTTTTTTTGGGGGGGGGGGGGGGCGGGGGGACCTTCTCTAGGAACCTCTTGCAGTAATTGTACTCTTCGCGTTTGACACTATTGAGTACGTTTGCAAGCCATTCCCGTACCACGACATGAATGGCTCTTAATATCTGAGTGAAACACTACTTAATGATCGATGATTGGCATGTGATCCAAAACAAGTGACTGAGCTTGTTGGCTTCCTGGTTGGCAGCATGAATGGCAATAGGTGATTAACGCTTCGTCGCCTGGCCTTTTCTAAGATTGTACGAAGAGTCTGGCTGATCCACTCACATCAGCTTCTGTCATCAACATATCTATCACCATCTGCAGCATGGTTCCAGAAAGAATAAGGAAGTACTAAAATGAAAACAAAAAGTCGAAAACAATGGGAAAACAGCATGAGCAATAGAAGATGAATACCTCTTGGCTCTTGAATGTATCAACAGCTGTCTCATTCGGGGTCATTCCAAGCTTTGGTTTTGTTCTGTGTTAAGCTGGCTTGGAGTTATCAGCAGATGAAAGCTACAAATAACCCCGATGAGGACAATCCAACAATTAACATCAATGCAATCTTCGCCACTGTTGGAAGTAATTGGAGGAGCTGTTGGCATTGTTTTCTTTCCATGGAGATTTAACTTGGTTTTCCAAAATTTTACTCATCACATATGATATTTATCATATTTTCATCTATGTCGAGGTTCCAGAAAATGAATGAGGAACAAGAAACACAAAAAAGATTAGGGCACAACTAGAGCAATAGATGATGCATACCTCTTGCAGATGGCTGAACTGTATTGAAATTTTAAAAGGAACTAAGAAGTTTGTCTCCTCTACTTTAATAAATGCAAAAGAATTCCCTTGCCGCTGTGCATATTGTTCAGGGGTCCGATTCCTTGGGGATGTGATCAAGGTTCCTCCCTATAAAAAGTATTAATGTCTTATTGTCTTGAAAGATGAAGAACAAGCTAGTGCTTATAATAAACATCATAATGATCTCTTCTAATGAGCTCTATCACTCTTTCTCAATATGAATGAGAACACAGAAAATATAAAGCATGCAAATTTAGACAATGTTTATAACAGATATTACTGATATTCCTAGTGTTGTCTCATTTGCTTACTTTATGAATGGAAGTGAGATCCTGTTCAGAAGTCGAGCAATCAAACACCAGCTTCTAGACTAGCAGAGCAGCATACTGTAGTGATCTGTCATCTGTCATAGTCATACAGCAGCTTCTAAGTGTTGGTTTGGTTAGTCCCTCATTGACTCAGCTCAGCCTTGGTACATGAAAATGACCAAAAAGTTGGAATTCTGCAAGCTTCACTCGATCCAAGTTAAGAGAGCTATGGGACACAATCTTGAAAGTGAACAATAAAAGTTCAGTAAGAAACTGGCCTTCTAGAAATTCGTCAAACATACTGAATAGATGAACATAGAAACTCAAAATTATGTATCTTCTTTATAAATACAGCAGTTTGCTATTGCACCTTAACTTGCACGATACATGCAATTGCACACCCATCTATATAAATGAAACCTTTAGACAGAGAACTTCAATCCTGCACCAAATTGAACTCCAGAGTCGCTTACGATGGTTCTCTCCAGTAGAAGTTGAAGCCTGCACCTCACCACCAGAACAAGCACGGGTGATATGATCCCTCCACTCTTCTAGATCACTGAGCAATATTCACTCGTCCCATAATGCCACATTATCTTGTCACTGACTTGGCGTATACTGAGCAGAATACTAGTAATAATATCAACCTCTTCCTTAATAAAAAGCTCATGTAGTAAGAAGACTAGCCACTCCATCTCATTATCTATTATTTCTGCCACCTTCAGATTCTCAGTACCTTCCATAGGAGTAGAGTAAGCTTTGAAGTGATGAGGTAAAGGGAGCCAAGGATCATTCCATACTGAGATCTGAGCTCCATCACCAACCTGGTATCTAACTCCCAGCTCCAGGACTTGCCAACCCGTAACTATACTCCTCCAAGTGAACGATGCTCCTTTAGGTACAGTGAGTGGCATGCATGAAGTTCGTATTCGGAAAATACTTGGCAACAGTTAACTTCCAAGAAAGACAAGTCTTCACCAGCACTGGAAGCAGTTGCTAGAGCTTCTGGTTGTCTTTTCGGAAGATATTGAACTTCTTTTGCTGGCTCTTCTTGGTTTCCACTCATCACATTTGACACTTCCTTGTGTTTGCAAGCCGATCCTGTACCCTGACACAAACAGCTATAATCATCTGAGTGAAACACAGACTATTGGCATGTGATCCAAAATGAGTGACTCCTTGGCTTGCTGGTCGGCTGCGTGAATGCCTGAAGGTTCTAACATGTATCAAGATAATTGTTGCTTCGTCGCCTGGCCTTCTTCTAAGATTGTATCAAGAGACCGGCTGAACCATCCACATCAGCTTCTTTCATTAAGCAACGTACATATCCATCACAATCTGTGTAATGGTCCCAGAATGAATAATGAAGTACTAACATGAAAAGGAAAACAATGGGAAAATAACAGGAGCAATAGAAGATGCATACCTCCTGGCTCTTGAATGTATCAGCGCTCAGCAGTTGTCTCATTCTGGGTCATTACAATCTTTGTTTTTCTATTTGAAGTTGTGCTGGCTTGTAGTTATCAGCAGATGAAAGCTACAAATGAACCTCGCGAGGACCAACAATTAACATGAATGCAATCTTCACCACTCTTTGAAGCAATCGCAATTGAGGGAGCTGCTGATTTTCTTTCCAGGGAATTTAACTTCTTTCGTCAGCTCTCCTTGGTTTTTACTCATCACATCTGTGTCATGGTTCTAGAAAATGAATAACGAGAAACACACAAATGATTAAGGCACAACGAGAGCAATAGAGGATGCATACCTCTTGCAGATGGCTGAACTGTATTGAAATCTTCAAACTAAGTTCCTAAATATCTTCGTGTACTGCAAGAGTTTTGTCTCCTCTACTTGAATAAATCAGAGATGAAAGAGATTCCTTTGTTGCTGTGCATATTGTTCCTCCCTGTAAAAGTACTAGGTGGCCGGGGTCCCGCGCCTCTGGTGCGGTTAAACGTTAAAACGATATAAAAAACTGTTTGTGCCTAACTTAAAAAAAAACCATCTGGTATTCCATGCCAGGAGTGATTAACAAAATAACTTATTCATGCAACACATATTTATCATGCAAATTCACATGTACAGGGGCAATTCACTGAACCCGAGTTCAATTATATTAAGTAAAGCTCAGAAATGACTATAAATTATAGACCATCACTATAGTGTAAATTGTAAATTCTACTTCATATATCTTTTGCCCTTCATGTCAGTTATCCTTAATGATCAGAAGTATTGGCTCTGGACGAAAAGATATGGGCACTTACAATTCATGACAAACTATACATGACTAAGTTAAAATATGAGATGAGGAAAACATTATCGGATAAGAAAGACATTGTCATCGTTCTATTCCTTTTAACCAATATGAATCGTATAGAGGACCTTCAACAATTACATAATTTTTTAAGAAAAATTAGAAAATGGTGTTACATGTTCTCTTTTTTCCTATTAGTGCTAGGAGGATCCAACGGTGGCATCGAAGTCACAGTCCTCGGTGTTGTTCTGGGTGGAACTAATGGAGGTGTGACACGAAGCGCCCTTTTTGTTGATGTTGACCGAACCGACTGATTTTCATCCAGTGTCTTAGCTAACTATTTCAAAAACACACTACTCCAATTAGATATCTAAACTGTTCAACACTTGGTCACTCACAAAACTATCAACAATTTTTAATAAATTAACAAAATGTAGCACAAAGATCAAATAGAGATGAACATTATATCAGATCATAAATGCTGAATATTACTATCTACTATAGTAAATAATATCTAAGTAGATTGAGAATATTTACCGCGGGCGAAACCGATTTAGGTGGCTGCTAGATGGAACTA
Organism: Geum urbanum; assembly: GCA_946800695.1. NCBI lineage: Eukaryota > Viridiplantae > Streptophyta > Magnoliopsida > Rosales > Rosaceae > Geum > Geum urbanum. Next base: position 39,984,870 of record OX327017.1, on the reverse strand, counting down.
CATTAAACTTGGTGCCTAAAATACGCTACATAAACCAGCTGGGGTTGATAGTTGATGAGAAACTCAACAATATCAGCTTTAGTTCATCAAAAAGTTTATAAGCACCAACATTTACTATAGGTTCCTATGGGTGTAGATACAGTGTCATAGAGTTTTAAACCTATGGCATCTCAAGAATTCATGCATCTACATTTTGCAATAGAACACACTGTCAGATTTATGCATCTGTACAGTATTTAATTATCTATATACTATACAGTAGAACATGATTTATGCACAATCAGTAAAACATGATACTATCATCGTAATTAAAACAATTCGCATTTTTTAAAATCATATAAAATTGGTTTATGATCAACACTGGTACTTATATAGTTTACGCTGTGCATACTATTTTAGTAAATATAGTAGATACTATACCAACGGTGGCTATATAACTGTATAAATAGTGTTGCAACCAATTGTGGTTATATCAGTGTTGATATAGCCTATTCATGTAAATATTACTGATAACTATAGTGGGGTCGAGGATATAACCACAATTGTGGTTATACACTGTATCAATAGCCTGTATACTTTACACTAAATTGAGGTATCTTTATAACCACAATTGTGGTTAAACTACATAATTTACAATTGTAGTTTATACTGTAAAACATCTTTATACTTTACACTATATTGAGGTATCTTTATAACCACAAATGTGGTTAAACTATCATTAAATTGTATTGTATAACCACAATTTAGTACAGCACGTTCCTTAATACAGTCAACACAGTATCTTCATACTGTTATACATGATGTAGCCTATTCATGTACTATAACTCAATAAATTGTTAATAACTTAATATCAATATGTTGAATAGTTAAGATTTTGCACATTCATACAGTATGTTCCTTAAAGTATAATTCATGTAAATCTTAACCTATAATATTATACAATATAGTTAAAATCTGTGGTTATATGTAAATACAGTATAATACAGTAATATAGCCTATTCATGTATAATATAGCCGATTCATGGCTATATTACTGTGTAAAGAGTAATGATACAGAGTATGCACTATTCTGATCAGTTATGCTTGCCGATCAGAATAGTGCATACTGTATCATTTAAATCCAGTTTTTAATTTCTTAAAGTGAAGCAGCATGAATAATATAATGCTGGATTTTGGTGGGTTTAATATTGCATCCTCACACGCTATGTATAACTATGTATATCAATCGAACCAGATTGATATCTAAGCTAAACAAAAAGCTTTCGCAGCTTGTACAGACCAATGATACTATAAGAAAGAGAGCGGAGACATAAAAAGGAATGTACATACAGGCTTGAGCAACAACTAACTAAGAATAGGATCTTACATTGGCCATATAACATAATAGTTTCCATAGACCATGGAATTTGTTAACGAAACTTTGCTGTGAGAGACCCAGCATTTCTCACTACTTTCTAAAAAGAGAAATACAATGAGTTAAACAATCATCACTGCAAGAAGTGATCAACACAGAACCAATACCAATTCAAAGTTAGTAGTAGCATCTAAACATAACAATCATATAGTTAAAGAATGTTGAGGGCTCTAACCAGTGGAGCCTTGGTGATGAAGTCCAGGGCCTTCAATAGACAAAAAACGATGAAGAACATCCTCACGATCAAGCCCACACAATCTCAACAAAATTTGATCTTCCTGTACTTGTCTTGTCTGCTTTGATCACCCACTTCAACCTTGTTGAAGAAATCAAAACAAAACTGCAGAACTAAAACCATATACCCCAACTTCAGCAAATGTTCGAAATTAAAGAAAGCAAGCAGCTTTAGACTAAAAACCATAAACCCACATCAGCAATTAAGAGCCAATACAAGCAATTCTCTCCATAGCTGTCACTTTAGTCCTTTCTTATATTTTGCTTCAATATATGAGATTCACCGATAAGTGTAATATTATGTATTTTACCACAATGCACATAATCATTAAAATTTGTTAGTCATTAAGGATTACTGGTCTCATTTGGTATTTCAAAATTCGGTGAAGCTGATGACACCAAACCCACGCCTCCCTTTATTTTAGTACAAATTTTAATCATACTTTCAAAGTCTTAACCTTTATTACAACATTAAAGAAAAATGGCAGTACCTTTGAGACAATGCTCTACATCAGATTCTTTAATCTAACAGCTCACTGCTTCTCTGTTACTTCACCTCCCACCCTGTTATACCAAAAGAAAAACGTAAGCAAGACTACGTGATAATCTGTTCATTTCAGGCTATGGAAGCTTCAATGAAATCTGTCATTTATTTCTAAAAGACATATGATCTAACTTGTCTTCATGTGATCTAACTTGTCTTCATAGAAGTTTGAATGCAAATTTATTGAAATTTCTTTGAATAGTAATCTGTTCATTTCAGGCTCTGGAAGCTTCATTTACCGCCAAAGCTTCCATAGCCTTGTTTTTCTGAATCTAAAAGGTAGTGAGATGGTATCTCAGCAACTTCAACTCCCATCTCAGCCTACTTTGTAAGAATATCCTTGAGTTGCTGCAACAAAGTTTGTCAAGTTACTGAATTTTATTTATGAGAACAAAATTTAAATACCTTCAAGTAATATTACACTAACTTTGCTGGCTGTATCTACCCAGACTTAGATTCAAATGAGTGAGAATCTGAACCCTAAAACATGTATGGAAAGTGAAGAATTGAAAGGACTATTTTTACTTGCATACCATGTTCCAAGTAAAAGAGATCTTATTAAGTTCAGCACACTTTATTTGTCCTTGATTTTTCAGTTTATACAATTATATGCATCTTTTTCTACAACATTGCAACTTCATATTGGCATCATCTTCAATCAGCTATCCATTTAAAGTTCATTCTTTTTCAGTGCACAATTAAAGATGGAGAAAAACTCACATCAAAATACAACTCTGCGACTCAAAAGTAAACTAAACAATTTCAAATTCACCAAAAACGGAACCTAGAAACACACACACACGAAATGAACAGAAATGGAGAACAAACACAATGTTACTCCAATTCTTGGATATTCAAGAACTCAATAAATTATAAAACAAACAAAGAGCGTGCGAGAGAGAGAGAGAGAGAGAGAGAGCTTCTTGGGCTGATCGGTACTTTCCCTCCGGGAAGTCACCTCAAAGATCAGAGCCCTCCACAACAAAGACCAAAACTAACAGCCCAACAATAGAGAGAGAGAGAGAGAGCGAGGTTGAAAAAAAAAACGATTGAGTCAAGGTTTTGATGGGACTGTGTTAGGCTTGAACCTGGGTTTATGAAGAAGAGGATGGGGATAGTGAGAGATGGAGATGGAGATCAAGATCTAAAGATGGAAACAGAGAGACAGAGCAAGTTTACTTGTGCTTCGCACGTGTATTTGGCACGCTTGGGCACGCTTGTCAAAGATATCTGGTAAGCTGGGATGAAACAACCACGTGATTTATTAGTACGATATCTTTAACAGAGTATTCAGAAGCATATAGGTTACTATGTACTGAATTCTATTTGAATGCTAAATGCTGAAGTGAGAGATGAGAATTTGATCCCAAACAGTATCGCAACAAATATAGGAGCTGGTATGAAATCCCCTTAAACTAATAAGCTCACTATCATATTTATATCAATACCAGAAGCCCAAGTTTCTCCACATAAATTTGCAGAACTACTGAAATTCTCACAAGGGCTAATTACTGATCCAAGCTAATTTGATATGCATACAAAGTAGTGAAGACATACTGTTCAATGAACTATCATTCATATGAGAACAGTTGATGCATGGAAAGTTGTTTTTTTTAAACGCCCATTGAAAGTCTTCAAGCAGGATAATCTCTCAATTAAATTCAAGAGAAACCAATGGCTATGAAAATGAAGCTACCAAACAATCAGAGGAAAATACTTTAATTCTTACTTTGTTGGAGTCCATCAGCAGATCCATGTGAATTATGTTATTATAATACAAATACTCCATTCATTTGCAGACATCAATTGCAAACTTCAACAGTTTGTGAAACTTGAAGACATTACGACTCTTGTGCAAATAATCATAGAGATTTCCTTCCACCAGACATGTACTCTGCCAATAATAATGTATGAGATTTCAACCAAATTAACGTTTAGAAAGATGAAAGATCAAAAGTAGTATGTTTAGATAATCAGCAAAATTAACAGAAGTATCAATTCTCAAGCAAAGATCCAATCAACTTAATCATATATACAGGAAAGAGGACCCTTTTGGAGGGAATTGACTAACTACCAGGAATACTCACCTACATAGTTTCAGAATGATCCTCTGATGAGCCGTTCGTGAAAGGCACTTTACCAACCGTGACTTCGTTGACTCCGCCACTTCAAGAATCCCCTATCAAACACTTTGAGAAGCACCTCCAGATTGGAACGACGACGACGAAGACCCGGTCGGGCATGTCGAGTTGGGGCAGCTCCTCGATCCGAATCTTGGCGTCGGTGGCCTATTGGAGCTGCTCGATGACTTCATTGATGTGTACTTCCGATCGCGACTAATCGAAGCGTGACTCCAACTCAGGCAACTCGGTCTCAGATCGAGATCGAGATGAAAGATCACAAATCAGGAGGAATGAGAGAGAGAGAACAGGAATCGGGTTTTGACTGTACAGGGAGAGGATCTAGCCTGGGTTTAGAGAGAGTGAGAGAGAGTGACTTTTAGAGGAGAGAGAGCCGCACAGCTCGCACGCTCAGGAATAGTGAACAGTGCTTCGTACAGTAAAACCCAACTCTGTTATATAGTAAATTATAGGTATATATTATAGTCTCATAACTTTTAGCCTCTAGCAATAGGAATCTAAGCCAAGAAATACCCATATAATATTAAGCAACGTAAAACTATTTAAATAAACCTGTAGTTATACCCTTTTCAAATTTGTATAAGGATCAGTCATTTAGAACATAACTGGTTACCATCACCATCTTACTTACATCACAGCCAACATTTCAAATTTGTAATCTACATTATCGAAACGGGGCTTCTTGGGGTCTAGATCTACATGGCACACAAACTCAATATCACACAATTTAGAAAGTCTCAATCTTGCAATCTTTGATTGCTAAAAGCTTTCAACTTTATTTACGGGGAAGCAAAAACCCTTGAAACTGGAAATTGGATTTATTAACACAGTAAATTAGGTTTGCAGATTGGTTTGAAATATAATGGTCAGCCAATAACTACTATCACATTAACTTCATGTATGTACAATTCTAATTCTTTGAGTCTAAATAATATGCAAAGCCGTCTTATTACATAGATATCGATAGTCCCAATTTCAAACCCAGATGACCCGTTTATGATAATCCTTTGGTCCAACCATAATCATTTTGAGACCTGCTTAGACCAGAAACCCAATTTTGACAATGACAATCGATATGAGTGCAAATTACATCACACAGCCAGTATAAAAGTCTCTACATCGAGAAAAAAAAATTACAACCTAAATCAATGCCAAAAAAAAAGGAAATTAAATCGATGACGAACAAAAGAGATGAACCAACATAAAAGTACCTACAAAACATCCCTAAGAATTTGCTTTTAAACCATAATTTCAAAAATAGATATCATCTCTTAGTTCATGTTTGGTTCACAATAAGGATCCTTATATGTTTGTATCTTACTATACAAATGTGGGGCACCCATCTCTTAGCTTAAGTTTGGTTCACAATAAGGAACAAAGAGCTCCTTATTAACAACGCGGTTTCTATGGAATAAAAATTATAAACTAATTGTAACTTTTAAACCACAATTTCTCTTTCTGCATTGTTGTTGCTCTTCAAAATGTCTGAATTAACTCCTGAATTACATTCACTTGCAACACGTCTTCTTGATTCACAGAGAGTACAAACTATTGTAAAGTGCTTATTCAAGAGTCTTTAAAACAAATTCATTTCTGTAATCACTATCTCAAAACAAAACCAAACCTAGAACAAAAACCACAATATACTAATCACAAATCCAAAACTCACAATATATATAAAAATCTCACAGTATAACTGAGCGTGAAATCAATGACCACTAATCATTTCACATCATCACTAATTCACATCATCACATCATGCATACATTTTACTTCAGCTCACAGCATCACAAATATTTCAGTTCACAACACAGCTCACAGCATCACAAATACTTCAGTTCACAACACATCAAAAGTATTGATCAACATACCTTTTTCCTCCAGCCTCTAAATGTAATTTCAAGCCTCTAAACAATAAGAAACGATAGGAGTGTGATTTGATATATAAGTGTATTCGTAATACCCATACGAAAAAGTGATCAAAAATCAACCAAAAAGCAATCAAACCGACGAAAAATCAATACCCAATGCCCACAAAGAAGAAGAGGACTAAAGCATACAATACAAACCCTCCCAACATTGATATCCAAGAGTTCAGCATACGCATAAAAGGCCGAAAATAAACCCAAGAAAAAAAGAAGATAGGTAATCGTTTTGGGACGAAATTGAGCCAAGGGAAAAAAGAGTAACCTGTTCAGCGGTGAGGAGGTGGAGGTTTCGGCACAGATTCGTCGCCGCGTTGAGGAGTCCGAGGTGCGAGATTTTCTCCGCGGTGGAGTCGACGACGGGGAGATGAGAACCTCAGAGAAATCAAATGGAGAGAGAGAGAGAGAGAGAGAGAGAGAGATAGAGAGAGAACGATCAAAGAAGGTTTGATCCGTGCTGAGAGATGCAAATAGAGAGAGATGAGATTAGGGGAGAGATAAAAGAGGAGATGTATAGCTCGATCAGATGAGGACTGGATGAGGGATGGAAAAGGCTTCTTGCACGTGTGAGCTGCACGTACGTGTACTGTTTTTACTATTCTAACTACAGTGCACAAATGCTTCAACTTTGTTATATAGGTAATTAATTTCTTCAGAAATAAAGAAAAAAGCCAGTGAGTATAGTAAACATCATAATTGCCTCTTCCAATGAACTCTATCACTCTTTCTCAATATGAATGAGGACACAGCAAATATACAGCATGCAAAATTAGACAATGAATAATAATAACGGATTACTGTTATTCTTAGTGTTGTCTCATTTGCTTGCTTTGTTTATGGAAGTGAGACCATGTGCAGAAGTTGAACAATCAAAGACTAGCTTCTTGACTAGCAGAGCTGCGTACCTTAGTGATCTGTCCTCTGAAATAGTCATCGAACAGCTTCTAAGTGTTGGTATGGTTGGTCCGTCATTGACTCAGCTCAGCCTTGGTGCATCCACATGACCAAAAAGTTGGAATTATGCAAGCTTAACTCTGTACTACTAAGAGCTATGGGCCACAATCTTGAAGTGAACAATATATATACAAGTTCTGGCCTTTGTCTAGAAATTGGTAAAGCATAATGAATATGGACATAAACACAAAATTATGTATCCTCTTTATAAAATATAGCAGCTTGCAGTTGCACCTTAACTTGCAGGATTTCTTTAGATGTGCAAATCTGCAAATTTCTGAACAAAAATGACCGAAAAAGTACCTGACGCCATTGTGTCTTGAGCAGTCTAGCCAGTCATCACAAATTTGTAGCCTAACCTTCCAACTCTCTTCAAAGAAGGGAATGGTAATATCATTGCTTTAGGTAGACTCGCCAATGAGTTAAATTGGTGAGAGGAGAAGGATTGGTCTTTTGACAGCACCTGGGTGCAATACATCAGTTGAATTCCAGTAAGAAGACATCCTGCTCTGCAATACCCTAGCTTCTCTTAATTCTTAATTATCAAAAGATGATGATGAAAGAAGTAAACATGAATCATGGACAAGTAAAGCTGCTTGCAGTTGGAATTTGACTTGCAACAATGCAACAAGGCAACAAGCTGTTGCTGATTAAACCAATGGCACAAAAAACTAGGATAAACGAAGATGAATCGTATAAACATGTAGCATTACCATAAACCCCAGCTGTCCTAGCTATGGAACTGGGATGCATGCCACTCTAAATGCCTTATTCAACAGGACCCTGAATCATGTCTCTGAGAGAGTTGCAGTTGGGAATTGGGTTTAATTAAGCAGCTGTCAAAGAAATTGATGAGTCAAACATTGTATGAATATTATAGATAAATGATATACCTAGAGAGACAGTCAATACCTCAATTACCACAACCCATCGCCTCATCTTGCCCCTGGATCCACTTAAAGTCAAAGCTGATATTTGGGATGTGTGAAATTTTGGCCCACTCATTCTCACTTCCTTCCCCTCCTCTGTAAAGCCGGCGGAGTCTAGGACACCCATGAATAACCAAATGCCGGAGTGGTGTCTTCCACAGGAAGTCCGGCAGTGCTGGTAACATTGGGTTTCCATATACGAGCAAAAAAGAAAGGCATGGCATTATTGTAATATCCTTCTTCTTCTTCTCAGCTTCGCTTAGTTCCCCCACTCCTTTCCACTCTTTTAATTGCATGGAGTCGCTGATGCGGAGTCGTTTGAGTTTTGGAAATGATAGGAATCCTGACGACGTTGGTGTTTCTGCCTCTTCTATTCCCAAAAACTCAACACCTAGCTTTTCCACGCCAACCCCCCGCATTCGTAATGATTCAAGGGATGGTAATTTCCCTAGAGGAGGCAAATGCTTACAATTTCTACATTCATAAAGGTAAAGACTCGTCAAACTGTTTAATGACAAAAACCAATCTGTCCGCAGGGTGTTGCCTGCATAGTACCGGATCTGTAACGATTCCAAAGCAGGAGGAGGGTGTATGGCATTCAGTATTTCTCTATCATTCTGTTGTCGTTGATTGGAAACAGTCGAGCTGTGCCGCCCGAAGTCTAGGGACAAGTGACGGAGGCCTTCCTTACTCACCAAATTTGCTTTCCTTGCCTCATTCGAATTTGATTGTCCTAAGTTTGTAAGGGAAAGAATTCCTTGAAGCTGATTCAAATTTTCCAGAACTCCCAACTGGACGTCGTCACTGTGGACATTTAGTTGATCCAGCTCTCGCAGATTTGTTAATTGGTCAACCCCTATCAACTTCACATTGTTACTGAATGAAGTCGTAAGATGCCTTAAATTCGTTAGCCCTCTTAAATCTACTCTTTCAAGATCATGACATTCAACAAGATGCAAGGTCTGTAGATTGTATAGACTGCTCAAATGTATTATTTCCTTCAAGCGGCCGTTCTTAGACAGATCGAGATACCTCAAATGGATCAGTCCACCTATCTCCTTTGGTATTTCTTCAATGTCACTATCGGACAAGTTTAAAGTCCTTAGGCATTTCAATTGCAAAATTGAGGCTAACAAATTGGAGCTAATGGGTGAACCAAAAGCTACGAGGGTACGCATATGTTCACATCTAAGATTTGACACCAAATGCTCACTTTGTGATGCGTGCAATATGGTCAGATGACGAATCTTATCATCACCCGTCGTCACTATTCCCTCTCTAGCCGCTGACTCAAAATCATTGATAAACCATTTATTCTTAGTCAGACTTTGCAAGTAGTCATGTAGAATGTCATGCATTTTGCACTTTGTTCTCCCATATCTATCTACCTTAATATCTTGGAAGAAAGAACGCCTTACCAGGGTATCAAAATATGTCTTTCCTAGACTTCTTATCACATCCATATAATCTTGTGACATCCATAACTGAATCAAATTATCTCGATCATACACGTAATCTTTGGGAAAGATTACACAATACAAAAGACAACATTTGATTATGGGACTCAAATCATTATAACTCAGAGATAATGGCTTGAAAACAGGTTCTTTAATCTCTTCATTTTCCCATATCTTACTATTTAAAACATCTCGCCACTCCTGGATTGTTTTCTTGTCACACATGTGGCTACCTAATGTCTTTGCAACAAGAGGCAAGCCATTGCATTTTCTTACAATCTCTTTGCCAATGGCTTGAAATACTTCAGACTCATCACTTTCCTTATTGTCTGCATAGTAAAAGAATAATAACAAACATAACTCTTCACTCATCTTGTTCAAATGGATCGAGTGAGAGCTTGCTTTCATCAAAGTAGCAACCTCCTCCTTTCGAGTGGTCACCAATATTCTACTGCCCGTAGCACCTTTACGTAAAGGTTTGATCAATTCTTCCCATTGACTAGGCTCTGGGGTCCAAACATCATCTAAAACAAGTAGGAATTTTTTTTCCCTAATCAATTCAGATATACATTGCATCAAAGTTTGCAACTTATCTGAATTTCTCGAGGGAGAGTTTTTATCTAGACCTTCAAGAATAGCTTGAGCAATCTTGACCTCATCAAAAGGGTCTGAGACACAAACCCATATTCTCTTCTCAAAAAGAGATTCAACACTTTTATCATTATAGATTAGTTGAGCAAGAGTTGTTTTCCCCATTCCCCCCATCCCTATGATAGGGATGATAAGAGGAACACTTGTTTCATGACTACTACTACCTTCACTTAGCAGCTTGCTAAGGATAAGACTCTTCTCCTCAACTCGACCAAATGTTTTCTCAGGAAGAAAAGCAGTTGTTTGTTGTCGTTCAGGTTGTTCAGGGCCTTTTGTGGTGCTCTGAAAGCTAAACCTTTGTTTACCATTATCAATATGAGCTAGACTTTCATTTAGCTCTTCTATTCGTTTAGCTATATCACGACGAAACATATACTGATTGACGACTTGGCTTGAAGAACAGCAAGAAGAAAGAAATGGGAAGCATACCTTCTTCTTAGAAGTAGTGGTAGTAGTAACAAGAAGAGCATGTTCACCTTGGTTTTCCTGCTTCTCCATTTGATGTATTTGAACTTGAGTGATCCACTCATCCAAGACATCATCCATCTCGTACGAGACATCCTCTAGTTCCTTAAGCCAACGTCTCACACTGACCTCGGTCACTTGTCTCTGCTCGGCATCCTCCAGCACAGCTTGAATAGCTTTGAGACTGCGGGTGAGCTTCTTGACTTCATTCTTAACCCCAGCCACCAGGTTGAACTCTCGTTCGACCTTGTCAAAGGCAAGTGTAGCCAAACGCTCTAGCAGAACGTCAACCAGTACTCCAGCCATGTTTGGAAACTAATTGAGAATGTATGGAAGAAGAAGAAATGGAGACAACTATGGGAATTGAAGTAAACACGAGTTTGCAACTGGTGTGCTATCATGCATGTTCTAGTTGCTTATAAAGGAGAAGAGGAGGTGAAGATTGGGACCTTGGAGAAGGAAAGGGAAAGCAGAATTAACGAAGAAGGATACGAAACGTCCCCGAGGAGATGTTCCTTACTTGTTAATGCAAGAAAAAGAAAAAGAAAAGAAAAAGATAAAGGTGAGAAGCTTGCATGTTGAAGTATCTGGTTCATGTCGAAAAGAAAAACGTGCTGTTCGGTTTTTGGTATCCATTTCCTGGCACAGCTTTATACAAGCTTCCGAATACACGGGACAGATTTAAGTTTAAAACATAGCAGAGAACACTTGCACATTTGATTCAGCTTAAAGGCACTCAGAAGCAAAATTCCAGTATCGCTACAAGCCTAAAACACAGCAAATTTTGCAATCAATCTATGTCGGAGCCTTGGTGCGGTTAATTGTTATCTACATACCTATTCCCTCAAAACTTCTGCAGTTCCTTTGTACAGATTGTTATGTAACTTGAGACATGTACGTGAAGAGAGTATAAGAAGTAGATACTACCGTTTTTTTATTGAATATAGTAGATAGTACTGTTTATTTCATGAATACTATTCAATTATAGCAATACAGATTCTGGTCTTTAGCTTAATGGGGTGCTATCATGTATGTTCTAGTCGCTTATAAATGAGTATATGATAGAGAGCTACCCGCTGAGACATCGGCCATAAAGCACAGACAATATATTGTGCTTAGAGTGCACCAAATGGATAGATAAACACAATATTGAAACAGCAAACAACCCAAGCAACACAATTAGGATGAGAAGACAAGAACAAGAACACAGGATATACGTGGTTCGACAATACCCTATTTTCACGGAGCAGCACGGAGAATCTTCACTATCAATGAAGGTTACAAATGGAGAGTAGGGTTACAAACAAAACCCTAAAACTACCCAGAGTGAACCACACACACGCTCTGCTCTACTCTGTATTTATACAACTCTCTCATTAACACCTAACTTACTCGCCAAAGACCACCAAGCTTCTTATGTATGCTACAACACCAATCCAAACTTCTAGCATACAACTCATGCACTCCACATGCACATCACATAGGCCTCGCGAGCAACCGTAAGCGAGTGAGAGTTACACGAGCAAGCGAACAAGAGCAAGACTATGCAAGCAAGTGTGAAACCCACACACAATATTAACCAATATAGATTGTCACATGTATATCACTATTCGATTAAGTAGCATATAACTGGCAATGTGAAGCTTGAACAGATGTTACAAATGCTACTCCTCCCAAACGGCCAAACTCACACTGCAGTGCATCCTGCATCACTTCGGCATCTGCCTCCATCGGCATTGTAAGGGTTTTAGCATGGAGATTTTTAGCTCCGGTCGAGATGGTGCTATTCAGAAATTGAGAACTCTTTAAAACGCATTCTACACTAGCACACTAGCAAGTTGACGTGCAAAAAGAACCAGCAAAAGCTTTAAGCTCGTAGTTCTCGCAGGATGGTATTCATATTTGCGAACATAGATCCTTGTAGAACACAATTACATAAGCTAGTTGTGTATTGTGTAAGGTTGGATTGTGAAACAGAGGACTTGTATTGATTGTGATAACTACATTTTATAAGGATTTCTATCCGTATCATGACAGATAAAACAGTGACATATCCCTATGTGCACAAGCCGATAAACTGAAGATGTAGACTAACACAAGCACATCAAGAGATAGACTTTGGTAACATTGCATACTATCATAACTTAACAGCGTCGTTGCAGCGGTAAATTTATTCTCAGGGGGGAAGAAAGGCAAGGTAATACATGAATAGTCCAACTAAGGGTATCCAACAACTATCCAAAATTCATGTGGTGAGCCAGGATTCTGACACTAAAAGGATGCCACACTCGGGCAAAATTTGATTGCAGCATTCTATAGCCAAGATTCTGTATGTCAGTCAAATTTCACTCTTTAATCGTCAGGAGATTTAAATCTCTCAACTGCATTGCAAAGCTTTTATGCACAAAGAGTTACATATGACAGATCAGCTAATGATCATCTTGCCGAGGAATTCAGCTTTCTCAGGGAAGTATTCCATCAATTCATCCTTGGTCACCCAAACAAAATCTTCACACTTCCCAATTTTCACCTTGTTCGTGGCAATGACTTGAGATTTGAAAAAGAATTGCTGAAAGAAAGGGGAAACACATGACACTATCACTAAACTACAATATTTGACGGTAAATATCAAATGCAATATCAGTTTACATGCACTTTTATCAGTACAAGTAAAACAGAAAATAGTTACCAAAGCCCTACCTTATAAGATGGAGTGTCAGTCACATTCTCTGATGACTCCATTGCAATATGACCCATGGGGGCATTTCCAACAAAATATGCGTGAGAGAGATCCCCTATGACAGACTTCAATGCAGATTCTGCACACTGAAAATATGGGATTGATCTTAGAAAAAAAATACCCGTAATTTGTATGGAAGAGAAAGATGAATACTGATACATATGGCATTATATAACAGTTATCACCTTCCGCAACGTATCCTCAGACTCGTAAACTTTTTGTGGAAAATGCCAGGCTGACTTTCCTGTAGGTGATCCATATGCGTTACCATAGATAAGAAGATATAGTCTTCTGTCAAGCGCTCTCTGCAACGACCTACAGAACAAGACAAATAACTCCAGTATTAGGATCATTTTGTTTTTGCTTCCTGATATCAAATTTAGTTGCATACCTTTTACATAAAAAGATCTAATGACTTCTTAATTAATCTTTACTTCTCTCTCAGCAAAGATGTTTCACCCACTTATACAGTTTCCACCATTTGATAACACTCCACGGAACAAACATACATGAAATCTATAAGTTTCTCAGTTATTTTGTATTCCATTGACCCAAAAGGATACAACTGTTGAGTAAAGACTAAACTAAGGTATGAATATTAATCAGTCAAATATCAAACCATTAGCTGTTTACAAAGATTGACAAGAAAGTAACAAACGAAAAATTTCATACTCCATACTTTTTATCATTTTGTTTGTCAGCTTCAGTAATCCGCGAAGCTGGTACATAATCAATTTGATAATCTCCTTTTCCCCTTCTCACCAAAAGAAAGTGTTATAATAGAGTGGCCCCCTTTACTAGCACCTTTTTGTATGTGAATGTGCAAAGATAAATGGAATAAGCCAAACAATTGCATCCAAACTCTATCAACTAGATTGTATACAATAGCTTTGAGCATGCATATACTATTCCAATGCGGCCTAACAATCTATAACTGACTGCAATTTACAGATGCTTTCTTATTGCCAGAAATCATTAATAAACCAGTCACTCTTTTATCATGTATTCAGTATACTAACATCCTCTTTCCTCATATGCCAACTTTTCACTACCATTATCGTCTAAATTACTGAAAAATTTGACCCTAAGGATGCAGAGAACAGAAGTAAGACAAACACAGCATGAACTTTAACACAGTTGGTTCTATACATATCGAATAATATACCTCTATGATTCACCATTTAGAACAGAAGGAACAAACCACAATTTGTTCGATGATGCTAAAACGAAAGTAAGTACCATCAATCATATGCAATGCAGTCATCATGCTCAAGTAACAAATCCAACGAAATAGTCCACCTTTAACACAAAACCTCACCTAGAATTAGACTTATCTAACATCTCATCTGGATATCTCCGTCGATATTGCTGTCGCCACCGAAACCTACAATCCCAAATAACCAAACAAACACAGAAGCACCATTAGCTACACTAAACAAAACTCCACACTCCTCAAACAATTTGAATCCCAAATCCAAAACCGATCTCGAATGAAACCAACAATTGGATAGAACAAACCCAAAAACGAAATAAAAAGGAATTTCACAGCCAGAGGCCGACCATCTTGCCGGGCCATGAACCGTAACACCACCAGAACGCCGCCGTATCACTCAGCCGGTATGTTAGTTTAGTCTTAAACCCAAATTTTCAATTTTGTGTTTTTTTTATGGGTTTAAGGCTTTTACAAAGATCAAAGCTTTGAGGGTTTGAGAGTTTAAGAGTTTTATGTTTGATGTGTGTTGACAACTTTTTTATGATGCAGAGGATGATTTTTGATGTACCAACAAAGATGGATGAGGTGCCTATGGGTTTTACTGAAGGTGTTGAGTTACAGGGGAGTAGTACCAAGCTTTACATATCCAACTCGGACTATGATGTTACTGAAAAAGACATTGAGGTACTCCTTTATTTGTTTAAACTACTATGATTTTTTGTTGAGTTGTGCAATTTCCATGTGTGGAAAAAGAGAGCATTTTTGAGTCCCTGAGATGTATAAAATAGGTTATGGGACTTTTGTCACTTGTATGAAGTAAAGTGGAAGTGGGATTTTGTTGAAGAGTGATAAATTTCCGAACTTGGGGTATTTGGTGTGTAAAGTTTCGATTTTTATCAACTCTGCTTGTCAAGTTTAGAGTTTTTACTATGACCCTGTTTCCCCTGTCTGGGTTTTCAAAACAATGTGTGTGCCCTTTACTATTAAGTATGAAAGAGTCTGTAGATTGTGTCATGGTGTTGATATGGGTCAAGTGGTATATCGAGTGTTCTTACATTTTCTTGCTGATATTGTTTTGGACTTTTGGCTAGTTGTAGACTCGAACAATGTGCCTTGAATTTGTTTCAACTGTCACATATTTCACTATATGAGATTTTTGAGTTGAGAAAGGTTTAACTACGGTGTTATCTACAGCTGCTTTTCTCTGATGTTGGTGACTTGGAGCGGCATGCAATCCATTATGATAAGAGTGGAAAATCAAAGGTATGTTCACAGCTTCACATTAATGCGATAATTGAATGATTTCTGTTTCTTAGAATGGTTTGCTTTGCTTCTTTTGTTCAGGGAACAGCTGAAGTTGTCTATGCGCACCATTCGGATGCTGCAGCAGCAATGGAGAGATTTAACAATCAGCGGCTTGATGGAAAGCAAATGGAAATTAAGCTTGTTGGAGACAATTTTGTTACTCCTGCTCATGTACCTCCAAATATTTATGACTTGGAAGCAAACGAAAGCGATGTCTTCCACACGTAATACAATGTCATTTCTTTTGTGACTATTGAAGGAGCTGGTTAAAAAAATCAGGTAGAATAATATTTGCTCGTCTTTATTCGTTACCTAGGAAACCAAGGAAAGGCATTTTCTTTAACATGACTTCTTCCTTGTGTTCATCGAAATAGGCCTGCAAGTGCTACTTCGAGGGGCTCCTTTCATGGTGTTTGGGCCTAAATAAAATATTTACTTTGGGTTTGAGTTGTCGAGGTCCAGGCGAGCAGCCTGTTATGTTAATAGGTGTCTTGGCGAAGAGCCAAGTTATGCAGAGTCTAGTGAGCTTCGCTAGAAGGAGACTTCGAGTTCTATTGGAATTGTGTCTTGTAAGCTGGATTCACGCAGCTTATGTTTTATCATAGTTATGGATTATAGCAGGACTCTATGAAGAGTTATGATGGAAGTAGAAGACCTTTGAGAGGTACGACATGTGTGCTGGTAGTAGATTCAGACAAGATTACAAGAGCAGAAGGAATTAGAAATAGAGTGAATGACTGATTAGTAAGCGAGCATATAAGGAAAGCAAGGGTATTATGAGAAGCCGTCCCCCCCCCCCCCCCCCCCCCCCCGACAATCAATCAAAAACAACCTTGCTATACGCAAACAAACCTAGACGGTTATCTCGTCCTCGAGATTCCTATCTACCTTGCAACCAGAAGGTCTGAGTGCTGTTCACCTATCGAGTGAAGGTATTTACGACTCCAAGGAAGCAATTGCAACCTGAAGGTTGAAGAGCGGCTCACTTGTAAGTTGGGAGCTTGGATACTCAAAGGAAGCGAGTGTTCTCAATACTTCGTCAAGAGATTGCTCTGCTCTGCACGATAAGGCGTGGGAGTATCGATTTCTGGATTCGGCAGAGAGGTACACATATCAAAGTCCTAGGTTTCTAGGCGAAAATGACCTATTCGAGCAGGGTTGGTGCTCTCCCTGTTCTAATCGCTTACTTAAGAAGTCAGGCGGCTGTAATTAGTCCATATTCCGTTGAAGAACGGTGGCACGCCAGCATACGAAGCACAAGCAGGATAGACCGGCTCACGCGGTTAAGACATCCGAGATAAAAGAGACTGCTTCGCGGGAAGGATCTCTCCCGAGGGATATTTCTGCATCGAACATTTTGGCACGTCCAGTGGGACAATATAATAATATTTGCCAAGTTCGCGTGTCTCGAGACAAAATACGACAATTGGAGATCCTTATCGAAGGGTTTATCCTCAGTGTCGTAAACATCCACAACCCGACTACCGTGAACACACTTCTAATCAGTGTCGCTCATTAAGTAATCGAGCGGTTGAAGTTATCTTCGCTAGCAACTTTAACAATATGGAGTTCGAGGCTCTAAGTGAAGCGGAAATAGCTGCACTAACATACAAACAATACTTGGCTTATGCGGCCAAGCGAGATAACCACCAGACTAGTTATTCTCGATTATTCGAAGACAGACTCGGGCAACAGGCAGATCATCTCGCTGCTCAGGCTAGCTCCATAAAGGAGATAGCGAGTAGCATCCGGTCTATACATGGTGATTTGAATCAAGAACAAGAAGATAGAGAAGCCTTAAGTGCCCAGGTAACTAGTTTGGCAGAGGGTCAAGACAAACTACGGGCTGATATCCATAGCCTACTGGAGAAAGGATTGGGGGAATACCGCCGGTACGCGGCGGCTATCAACCAAAGAGTAGACAGGGAGCTGGGTTCTCTAACCAAAACCGTATCGGATTTGGCTAGGAAGACCAGGCAAGCAGAGGTTTTCCCTCTCGCTTGGGAGGAGCGTATAAATAAGCTTTTGGATGATTGTAACATAAAGTTTTCCAAAATGCATGAAGCTTACGAAACACCGTTCCCTCCAAGCAAAGATGACCCTAATGAATGGCATTGGCCAAAATTTTACAAACATCAAACCTTCCAGACATTCTCTGGTGATGATGATGCAAACGCGGCAACACATTTGGCCTATTTCACTTTGCAGTTAGGCCAATTTGCCGAAGACGAAGGACTCAAATTGAGGGTTTTCGGATCATCACTGTCAGGATCGGCCCTCGTGTGGTATACTGGGATCGAGAAGGGCTCGATCAGCGAGTGGAAGGATATGGAGGCCTTGTTCATAGATCACTTTGGAACAGCGCGACCAGAGACTACCGTAGGGAAATTGGCTTCTCTTAGCCAATCATTGACCGAAAGTCCGGTTACTTTCCTACACCGTTTCCGTTAGGAGTACAATCTATGTAAGACCCCTCTAAGCAAGGAAGAGGTGGTCGAGATGGCCAAGAATGGGCTGGAGGACACCTACCACCAGCTATTCTTAAATAGCAAGTATTTCTCTCTGAACGAGTTCATTGCAGCGGTGACTAAAGCTTATAACAATATGCAAGAAAGAGATAACAGAAGAAATTCGTCTAAAGGGACGTACAATAACAAGACCTACGATAGGTTGAAGCCAAGAACAGTGGCTTATGTTGAACAGATGGACGACCAGGAGTCTGATTCTGATGACGATCGGATAGGAGCTGTTGACTTGACAGCGAATAAGGTTTTAAAACCCCAGAAGCTTCAGAAGAGTAGAGGTCCCATCAAACTCTCGACGGTGGCTTTCACTAAGCCAGAGTTCGAGAAGTATACTTATGATGCCAATATGGCTCATGAGATACTGGACGAACTATACGATCTGCATGTTGTCAAAGTAGACTTTGGACCGCTCCCCACAACCGAGCAGTTGAAGGGTAAAAAGTACTGTAAGTTCCATGGAGCATGAAACCATCTTACCAAGGACTGCATCAAGCTGAAGGACCAGATCCAGAAGTGGATCAATGAGGGAAAACTGGAGCTAGAAGGTTCGTCCAAGACCGCAGCATTAGTGGATTCTGAGCCGTTCCCTGCTCCACAGGTGAACATGGTCGACGTGAGCTGGCCATCACCTAATAGAATCCTTGAAGGTAATGAGGCTTGGAATCATCCAGCCTACTTAACCTATTTATTCAGGTTAGACATGACAGAAGAATACTTGGATAGGTTAAGGGACTTGGGGCTGATCTTCTTTTACCCAGTCTTTGAGTTAAGACACCTTCGGTACGGGGAGCCAGCCCAACACTTTTGCAGGTTCCACAATCACTTTGGCCATCGAACAACAATGTGTTCAACCTTGAAAGATAAGATCCAGGGTTTAATCAATTGGCAGGTGATTGTAATCAATGGTGAAGGAGAGATGGATTATCACCCAGACTATCATCACAGGACACCATCTCCTCCAGTTACAGATCCTCTCACCAGTGGCGTTTCTTCAAAGTCTTGTTCGATAGATAAACCGACCCAGGCGAAGAAGAAATCCAAGCAAAGGTCCAGGCGAAATATAGCATTTGTCCGACCAAAGTGGACTCGCATCACATATGACGCGTCCTGGCGAGAGGAGATATTTGAGAAGCTATGCCTCGAAGGGATAGCAGTGATATCTGACAATTGGGGATCACTAGACCCACATCCTGATGATGTTAGGGGTTTGCCTTATTGTCAGTATCACCACAAATGGGGAAGTCATACTACGGCTGCATGTCGAGACTTGATGTATAAGATTCAGTAGTTGATTGACGAGGGCATAATAGTAATAGCACAAAACCCCTCGCTTAACTTAACAACCCCCATGCACGCGATGGTTGGAATGGTAGACGTAACACATGACAAATCCAATAAGAGGAAACAGTCCAACAACCAACCAATTGCTAGCGAGAATCCACCCCATACACCGAAGAACAAGGGGAAAGAGAAGGTGGATCCTAAAGCAGAATCACCAGTAGCCCTTTGTGCACACTGCAAACTAAGGAGTGGGCTGAAGATCTCCTTTGAGGAACTGGCTCAAGCAGCCAATTCCTTCCCAGAGCTATTCTCAAACAAAGATCAGCAGTACCCACAAGCAAAGCAAAGGGACACTCTAGCTCCCAAGCGACCACGAGCAACAAGCCAAAACAGTGTGGCTAAAACACCTGAGTCCAAAGGTGTAGATACGCTCGCCAAGCCATATGTTCCCCCAGCATCGAGAAATATTACAAAGGAGGATGTGTGGTATATAAGGGAGAAAGGAAAGACCGTCGAGGTAACTCCAAGCAAGAGGAGAAACCTACAACGACGTTTTGGCAGGGCCAAGAGAGCATTGGATGCTTATGAGGCCGGCCTTGTCAAAGAAGAAGACTTAGAGTTTCCTCCAGAAGTGCTGCAAAAAAGACTAAATACCCTTGCAGCAAACCCATTGGTGGTCTTTGGGAAGAAATCTCGTGAACCAAAGATCCGAGCCCAAAGACCAGGGGTTTTTTAGAGAAACCCAGCACTTGGGAGTAAAGGTAAAGAACCCGAACCTCTTCAGGAGTTTCATCGTGTAGTCATAGAAAGACAACCAGTAAGGAGACGCCTTATCTTTGGGGAAGACACGACGAAGCCAGTAGGGTTGAAGACACCTCCCAAGGGAACAGTGGATATACAGAAACAGAGTACTCCAAACAAGCCACCAGTCTTGCAATGGAAGCCAAGGCCTCTAGTTGTGGAAGAACAAGCGAAGGCCCATAAATTAGTTCTTGTTCCCAAAGAAAAAACTCCACCACCACCATCACCAGCAGCTATCGATCCTACTCCCGAGGATTTAATACAGCAAGTTGATCACCTTGAAGTAACTACAACGTCCATCGAGGATGGACAGTTGTCGGCCGAAGGAGATAGTTATCACGACGATGAAGAGCTGGTGGACTACGGTGAGGATGAGGATGAAGAAACACAAGATTGCATCGAGGAGAACACTGCAGCCGTTAACATGGTGTATGTTCTATCCTCTAAATATGTGTTGTCCTCACCAGCACCAAAAGGTGAATCCAAGAACATCAATAGCGTGGTGTTACCGGAAGAAGAACCAGAACTACCAGATAATCCAACACCGGTTGACACACCAGAACTGGAATCATCAGTCACAACAGGGCAAATGATGTTCTCTAAGCCCACCATGGACATGGCCATGCACATGCGGCCATTATATGTTACAGGACAAGTCCAAGGAGTGCAACTAAATAAACTCTTAGTGGACTCAGGGGCAGCAGTGAATATCATCACCTTTAAGGCATTGGCCCTAATAGGTGTTCCCAAGTCAGCTATCCAAGAGACCTCACTTAGTGTCAGAAACTTTCAGGGTAGCATAACCAAGACTTTGGGAATTGTTTTTCTACAGGTACACATTGGGCTAGCCTCAGGCACTTATACATTCTTCATGGTGGAATGTACATCTCCATATAGTGCAATCCTGGGGCGCGACTGGATACATCGAAGCTATTGTGTACCTTCTTCACTTCATCAGCAGATGCTGCTATGGAACATGGAGACAGGCAAAGCAGAGCTTGTCAATGCTGACCCTCGTCCATACTCCGTGTCTGCTAATGCACTAGAAGCCAGATATTACCACAGTGACCTTAGGCCATTGGAGGTATGTGGCGTTGACAGTAAGGGCCGCCCGGTAGGTGTTACGGCCTCTGAACTAGCTCAGTGGAGAATTATTCAAGCAACTCAAGATAGCAAACGACCCTACACCATTGAGCTACCATCCAGACGTTCTCCATGATTGGGTCTCTATCAGATATAGAGACCGAG
This sequence comes from Geum urbanum, assembly GCA_946800695.1. Taxonomy (NCBI): domain Eukaryota; kingdom Viridiplantae; phylum Streptophyta; class Magnoliopsida; order Rosales; family Rosaceae; genus Geum; species Geum urbanum. The sequence goes on along the minus strand of OX327017.1, from coordinate 39,963,043 downwards.
GCTTGTCTTTCGTTACACGAACGCTTTCACAACTTTTTGTTAGAAAGCCAAGCCTTCGAGAAGGTTCCAATGATTGCAGCATTGGAATATGTGGATGAAGATGTTTTACAAGACTTCGAGGAGGAGGACGAGATTCAGTTAGCTCCTGCAGCTTTAGATGATATACCTCCTAAAGTCAAAGATCCCATTGAACACATTCAGATTGGGACACAGGAAGAGCCAATGTCTGTGGCTATTAGTACTTTCTTGGAGCCTGAAGAGAGGCTCAAATTGATTGCATTGCTCAAAGAATACTCCGATTGTTTTGCAGAAAAATATGATGACATGCCTGGTCTTTCACCAGATTTGGTTTGTCATAACTTACCTATCATCGAAGGAAAGAAGCCTGTGAAACAAGAGATGCGTCGCATGAACACAGAGATAGCGATTCTAGTCAAGGAAGAGGTTAAGAAAATGCTCAAGTCAGGGATTATACGGGTGGCCAAATATAACGAGTGGTTGTCTAATATAGTCCCAGTCAAGAAAAAGAATGGAAAGATGCCAGTCTGCGTCGACTACAGAGACTTGAACAATGCAACCCCTAAAGACGCTTATCCTATGCCAGTAGCTGATTTGTTTGTTGACTCAGTTGCCCGCCATGAAATGTTAACATTCATGGATGGCACTGCTGGATATCATCAAATCCCAGTGGCTGAAGCGGATAGACATAAGACAGCGTTTCGATGCCCAGGCTTTGCCGGCGTTTTTGAGTACGTGGATATGCCATTCGGACTTAAGAATGCAGGGGCAACCTACCAACGAGCTATGAACTTGATCTTCCATGATCTTATTGGTAAGACCATGGAAGTATACATCGATGATGTGGTAGTCAAGTCAAAACGCAGAGGTGACCATTTTGAAGACTTGAGGCAAGTGTTTCTCAGAATGAGGCAGCATCAACTGAAGATGAACCCAGCCAAATGTGTGTTTGGCGTCCAAGCAGGTGACTTCCTGGGGTTTTTGGTTCATCAACGTAGGATTGAAATACCGGATGACAAGAAGCAAACGGTTATCAGTGCAACCCCACCAAAGAGTAAGAAGGAGCTACAACGCTTATTAGGAAAAATCAACTTCTTACGACGATTTATTGCCAACGCTGCCGGGAAGACACAAACATTCTCTACTCTGCTTAAGCTTCAAAATCAAAAGGACTTTGTATGGGAGCCTATACATCAAGGGGCATTCGATACCATCAAAGCATACTTAACGAACCCACCTGTCTTGGTTCCTCCAAGACCTGGGGTTCCTCTTAAGCTATACATATCAGCTACAGAGCTCTCCATTGGAAGTCTTCTGGCTCAGGACGACACAGCAGGAGTCGAACGTGCCATTTTTTATCTGAGCCGTACCTTGAACGATTGTGAGATAAGGTACTCTCCAATGGAAAGGTTATGCCTAGCCTTATACTTCTCAGGGTGTAAGTTGAGGCACTATATGCTTTCCTTCACTACGTGTGTCATTGCACAAATAGATTTAGTGAAGTACATGTTATCCAGACCGATTCTACGAGGACGCATTGGGAAGTGGATTCTGGCTTTGTCAGAATTTTCTTTGCAGTATGTTCCTCAGAAGGCGGTAAAAGGCCAAGCAGTGGCTGATTTTTTGGCTCATCATCCTATGGAAGAGGTGATCGAGGGGCCAGAACTGGATCTCGCTCGTATTGACTTGGCCCCCTGGTGTTTATATTTCGATGGGTCCAGTACGAGTACCATGGCCGGGGCAGGGGTAGCTTTGATCTCTCCACGCGGCCAAACTTATTCTTATTCTTTCAGGTTGGACTTCAAGTGCACAAATAATCAAGCAGAATACGAAGCTTTAATCATTGGATTAGAACTTTTGATAGATATGGAGATCAATGATGTGCATATATTTGGAGATTCCCAACTGGTGATCAGACAACTCGAAACAAAATACAGAGCAGGCCCAATACTAGAATCTTATGTGCGGAGGGCCTGTGATTTATTAAAGTTGTTTACAGAAGTGGAGTTGAGTTATGTTCCTCGCGAGAAGAACTATGCAGCTAATGAGTTGGCTCAACTAGAAACGGGTGTGAGCTTGCAAGATGGAGTACGTGAGAGAATACTGAAGGTTGAAAAATGAACCCTTCCATCTTTCCTCGCACGACAAGAAGATACAAACGAATGGTACGTTGCTACACTTGATCACATCGACAACGACTGGAGACAGGAAATCATCTCTTATCTCCAGGATCCTAATGATCCGGTTGATAAGCGGATTCGATTTTTAGCTCCCAATTATGTACTCAAGGATGCTGAGTTATATAGAAGGGGAGAGGAAGGCATACTGTTACGGTGTGTCTTTGGATGAGATGCTAAACGGTTAATGAGAGAAGTCCATCTTGGGATTGCAGGGGCACACCAGGCTGGTCCCAAGATGAGATGGTTATTGAGAAGACATGGCTTTTATTGGCTAGGAATGCTCAGAGACTGCATCACGTTCGCTAAAGGTTGTGAAGAATGCCAGAAACATGGTCCAGTCAACCATATGCCCAAAATACCATTACAGCCAATAATCAAGCCTTGGCCAGCTCGAGGATGGGCTTTAGACTTAATTGGAATGATTCATCCTCATTCATCTGAAGGGCACAAGTTTATTATAGTGGCTACTGATTTCTTCACAAAATGGGTCGAAGCTCGACCCCTCAGGGTCTCATCAGCAAAGGCCATCCAACAGTTCTTATTCGAAGATATTATTTGTCGGTTTGGTATCCCTGAGAGTTTCGTTTCTGACCGAGGGGCAGCCTTCATGTCTGGCGGAGTGGATACTTTAATTAAGGATCTTGGGATCCATTTTCTCCACTCTTCTCCATACTATGCCCAATCCAACGGTCAAGCTGAAGCGAGCAATAAAATCATTATTCATATCCTCAAACGGATGCTCGCCAGCAATGCCAGACTGTGGCATGAAGAACTTTTTAATACTTTGCGGGCTTACAGGACTAGTAAGAGAACACCCACAAGTACAACTCCTTATGCATTAATGTTTGGGCACGATGCTGTTTTGCCATTGGAGATCAATGTTCAGTCTTTACGAGTGATGGGACAACATAACTTGATCGGTGAAGACTATGTCCAAGCGATGTGGCAAGAGCATGAAGACCTCGATGAGCATCGTATACAAGCTTATGAAAGTCTACGTGCTAAAAAACAGAAGGTGGCTGGTGCTTATGACCAACGTACAAGGGGCATGAGTTTTGCAGAAGGAGAACTTGTCTGGAGGGTGATTTTGCATGTTGGCGAGAAAACTGAAGGACGAGGAAAATGGTCAGAAAAATGGGAAGGACCATACATCATCGATAGACTGTTGGGAAAATGGGCAGTTCGCTTGCGAGATCGAGATGGGACTATCCACGCGAACCCAATAAACGGTCGTTACCTAAAGAAGTACATACACCCAGTCTGGGAATATGATGATCCTCCTACTACTGCTTAATCTAGTTTATTCATGTCCTTGCATAAATAAACTACAGGGGGAACACACATACACTCGTCGAGGATCATGTACATTAAAAAACCTATTAATGGGGTTAAATTCTTAGTGCCTATATTCGAGGCAAAATTCTGTGGTCAGAGTTGTTTTTTTTTTTCCAAGTTAAAAAGTTCATGTTAGCCAGTCTTAGTGGCTTAATTTTTGAGCAAACTACATATGAGTTTATCAATATAAAGAACTTTTACACTTCAAAATAAATATTACATTCAAATACTTGGAATAATACAGAGGCTTTGCGGCCTCAGGCTCTGATACCATATTGGTGAAGAGGAATCTTGGACAATTGCAAAAAGAAACTCAAGAAATTAAAAACAGTTCATTCTTCACCAGATCCTCTGCTTTGTTCTCCATCTCCCAAGAAGTTAAAACCTGCAGATCGACTTCGGCGATGGTGACAGGGAAAACCAAGGCAACGCCTGGGCGTAGATATTGCTATCTAGTCCAGGTTTGGGCGTGGATATTGCTATCTAAGGAACATAACTTTGAGGAATTTATCTGGAGGTTTCTTTGGATAGTAAGACCAGAACAAGTAGACTTGGGTTTGATTCATTCTCGCAAAGGACTTGGTTTATTTCACATAAAGAGAAGGAAGCCTTTTATAAGCCAGGAATCACAACGGTTTGGTTTCGCGAGAGTAATTACACCCAAGGGTAAAGAATACGTGTCCAAATAACAGTGGACCATGGAAGCGATTTATCTGCACGCAAGAAATGCATGATAAATGAAAGATCTTTGGGGCAGGTAAAACGTATTTTCAAAGATTTTTTGATCGTTTGAAGCTATACGGATTCCAAGTCTAGAATTCAATTCCATTTATTGTTGACTGGGGAATAATCGAAATAAATTAATAGCCTAAAACGGGGCTGGATCAAGACAAAGGGCTTATTACAAAAGCCCAAGTTGGTGTAAAACCCAATTTAATTTGTGTTGTTAAAATAATTCGAATACCTAAAAGGTTCGATTGTTTAATAACAGATAAAGAGGCCCACATTGGAGGCCCAAAAATTTACAATTGGAAGAAGAAGCTCTCTATCAAAATTCTAGTATACTCTGAGGCCACCCAGGCTTGTTGAGCTGCTAAGCGAGCTTCGCTAGCTTTCATACGTACCTCTTGTAGGAGTTGAGCTCGAGTCTCGCCTTCATTTAGGAAACGACGCATTTCATCATGGTAAACGGGGATGTCAGTTTCCAAGTCATGTATCTCAGAGTTGAGTTTGGCGAGATCAGCCTCGAGAGCAAGCCTTCGGGTACGTTTGATCGATAGAGCCTTTTCCCTTGTTTCTTTTTCCAGCAGAAGTTTCTGGATTTCCTCTGCTTCCCTTTGAGTCGTTTGCTCTAGGGTGCTCGCTGCTTCACTCTCACGCTCAGCCCCAAGTGTTAGGTCGTGAAAGACTTCGCTTTGGCACTGGTATTCGAGGAAATGGTCTTCTAGCTTGTTCAGGAAAGGAATAAAATCTGCAGGGGTAGTGGCTCGCAATTCCTTCACTTGTCTTGAAGCGGTTTGAACGTCCATTTTGGATCCTGGGGACCCAGAGAGGATTTTACGGAGCTGACAAGTGAAGTCGGTACGCTCAGGAGGAGTGCTTAATGTACTCAGTGCACTTGCAAGTTCTTGAATCTTGGTCGACTCTTGCACACTGAGCAGTTGAAGTTTGGTCCCCGATGATGAAGGAGAGATTTGAGCTTCTTCGCGTGAAATCACAGGCTCTTCATCATCGACATTTGGAGTGCTTTCAGGTCGGTCTTCAGTATGTGTTACAGTTAGTTCGCCTGAAGTACTCGCTTGTCCCCTTGGACTGTGGGGGAAGTCCTCAGGAGCCTCCAGTGCCTCAAGAACGTGTTTGGACTTCAAAAATAAACAAGTTTTTTTAGGACCAATATTATAGATCGGTAATCCGGGAGTAGGGGTACAGAATTCTTACTTGTCGGGTAGACAATGGTTGTGTCTCTTCATTGGCTGGGACTTGATGTTCTGGCGAGGGAGGATTTGGTTCTTCAATCTCTGGACTAGTCTCAACCAGGACTTGTGGTTGTTCAGCATTGGGCTCTGGCGAGGAGATACTTTGCTCATCTTCTGGATTGACTTGTTCCTCACCAGAAGAGGAGGGAATGAAGCAGCCTTGAACTTCAATTTGGAGATGCCTGGACAGAGCCTCATAGGATACAGGGTGTCTTTCCTCTTCTTCCTCAAGCTCTGTTCGATGAATCCCAGCTAAGAATTGGACTATGTATTCTTTACAACACTCTTTCTGGCTGGTGGTTGTGGTCCTGTCTGCAGTATTGGATATGGTGCTGGACTCATCGAACTTCAGAATGAAGGCTTTGCAATGCCCTTCACGGAGCCTTTCTCCTAGTGAGTCAATTATATAGAAGGCTTCGTCTTCAGCTTTGAGGACGAAGAAGTGATCATTCCAACTCACTATGAAGACCTGGGGCTTTCGGCTTTTCTGAATTTGTTCCCATAAATCATCGAAGGAGAAAAGGCCGTTCAGATTTGCAAACTTCCCAGAATCAAAATACCCTATGAAGGAATCATCGGCTGAGAATTGTAGCGGCCTGATGTTCGCTTTCAGAATGGCATCCAAATTGAAGTGCTGATCTAGGAACTCGCGTGCAAGGGCCTCATCCTTGCATAGTTCTTGCCACTCCCTTGAACCTTGGACGAGGAGGTCATCAAATTGGGAAAGTGTGGGAGTGCTGTCTGGATTTGCGCAAAACCAGTGTGCAACGGTGAAGGCTATAGTCGAGCAAGCACTAGACCCTGAGGCTTTGCTGCTCTTCTGGTCGAAAGAAGCGAGGAAGACTGGAGTAGAGAGACGTAGTTGTCTGTCTCTGCTTGTGACCCGTGAGACTAGCCAAATCCCACTTTCAGTCTCTGGGGTCCTGTGTCTGATCTTCTTGGGTCTTGAAGACTGATAAGAAATTAGGGTCGATACCAGAGTCAGTATTATAATCAGTTTGTTTTAGATAAGCAATAGTTCAAAACTTACAGGTGATCTAGAACGCCTGGTTCTTTTCTTCTTGAAGGATTGAATTGCCACAGTTGTATCCAGGTCAGGATTGTGCTAAGAAGGAAGAAAAGAGTTGGTCAAATTATGATCCAAATGTTGCCAATGCATGTGGACATTTTTAAAGACATACCTGTGGCCATGGGGTGGAGCCCGTGTTGGGGTGTGGTCCGGCTAGTGCCTCCAAGTCTGCCTTGAGTGAAAACTTTTCACTGAATCCTTTGAAGATGGCAGCGAAGCACTGGTCTGGGCTTTGATGTCGTATCTTTTCCCAGAATTGAGAGTACCATGTAAGATACAAAGGGGTGACCAATCTCGATGTCGACAGTGGCTTGGTAATTTCAGGGATTACTATCATTGGAAAGCCAAAGTGTGCATCGAGGGTCTCCGCTGCAGCAGGTTTGTTGTCTCCTCGCCAGAGAGTGTACTTATTGACAGAGCAGGCGAGGGGCATAGGGGCATCTTGGCTGAGCCCCAATTGTCTGCATAAGTGGTTGGGAGCGTAGAGCTCATACCCGGAGCTGGTTGAGTCTGGGAGCTGCAGGTCCTGGCAAGTGTTGAACTTAACGAACAGGCCCCTTGCTTGATCATCTTGTTCAGGAAAGGGCATGGATCCACTTGAGAGAGGGCCAGGATAGCGACGACTCAGGATTTCTTCGACTGCTGCATGAGGGAACTCCTTGTGTAAACAGAGGTATCTAAAGCAGTCGATATAAGACCACTGCCTAGTCCTAGGCATTGTGGAGACTAGTGATTTGCCCAACAGTCGACGGTCGCCGAACGAAGGGGTCGCTGAGGGGCAAAAGTAGGGGAAGTAGATTTGTAACCAGAGCTCTACCATCCATAGTGGTCCTGACTGGTTCAAATCAAGCTTCGATAAAGATACTCGCTTGAGACCATAGTAGATGTAGGCGAGGACGGGCTCAACCAAGCTCAGTGGTTCTGTATTGAAGAGGCGTTCAGCGAGGTTGGTCCACGTCTTGATAACCTTCGCTGAGGACGTACAGAACAAGTACTTCGATAGCCAATATTCCAGGAAGACTATTCCTCCTTAAGGTGTATCTTTCTCCTTAAGTACAAAATGTTTCACCCAGGAGAAGTAGGATGAAAGTCGTTCTGTTGAGGCTTGGAGGGGAGTTTGCTTGTAATTTTGAGGAGCCCAGTTGTTTTTAGTGGCAGGAACTCCAAAAATGGTGTAAAGGTCGAGCATTGTAATACTTATATCACCACAGGGGAGTCTGAAGCAATTTGCCGTACAGTCCCAGAAACACATAGCTGTGGCAAACGGGGCTTTGTTACCTCCAGCTGGGAGGGAGAAGCATAGATTAATGAGTTGAGCAATTCCAGTTGCTTCCCACCGTTCTTTGTCTTGCTCGCGGCGTTGACGGTACCAAGCGATGTCGTCTGGGGTTGAGTGTGGCCATTTCCCAATCGAACAAAGATTGTCTTTCTGGGTCCATGTTTTTGGGTCTGCTTCAGGGTCTTCCTGGAGTATGAGAGATGAATTGCATATGGGTTTACGGAGAGTGGTGAAAAGCTCTGGATTTAACGGAGAATCCAGGAATGGGCCAAGAAGACCTGTGTTTGCTTCGGGGTCTACTGTGAGAGTACAGATGGCGTCTGGGTTTTGTCGGATAGCGACTTCCTTGAGCCGTTTGGAGAAGTTCTTGGCGGCGACGGTATCGAAGGGAGTGAGAATGTCTTTGCGAGGAGGCATTTTTTGTGAATTAGGTTTTGACGGCAGTGAGAAGGAAAGGTTGAAGCTTTTTGACTAAGAGAGTTGCAGGTTTCTGTGCAGGTGAAAGGGTTTCGTTGAGAATGAGATTTGTGAATCTGGATGGGTGTTTTGTAGAAGGGTCAGTCGAGCGTCATACTTTTTTGAAGAGATGGGTAAACATGGCGTTCGAATGATGGTATGGCGTTTCAAAGTCAATAAGCACGTCGTTCAAGGTAAATTCAAGTCTTTTCGCTTGTTCGGAAAGCTTCCAAGTTCAAGACCTGAGGGGCAATGTTTGGGCCTAAATAAAATATTTACTTTGGATTTGAGTTGTCGAGGTCCAGGCGAGCAGCCTGTTATGTTAATAGGTGTCTTGGCGAAGAGCCAAGTTATGCAGAGTCTAGCGAGCTTCGCTAGAAGGAGACTTCGAGTTCTATTGGAATTGTGTCTTGTAAGCTGGATTCACGCGGCTTATGTTTTATCATAGTTATGGATTATAGCAGGACTCTATGAAGAGTTATGATGGAAGTAGAAGACCTTTGAGGGGTACGACATGTGTGCTGGTAGTAGATTCAGACAAGATTACAAGAGCAGAAAGAATTAGAAATAGAGTGAATGACTGATTAGTAAGCGAGTATATAAGGAAAGCAAGGGTATTATGAGAAGGCCCCCCCCCCCCAACAATCAATCAAAAACAACCTTGCTATACGCAAACAAACCTAGACGGTTATCTCGTCCTCGAGATTCCTATCTACCTTGCAACCAGAAGGTCTGAGTGCTGTTCACCTATCGAGTGAAGGTATTTACGACTCCAAGGAAGCAATTGCAACCTGAAGGTTGAAGAGCGGCTCACTTGTAAGTTGGGAGCTTGGATACTCAAAGGAAGCGAGTGTTCTCAATACTTCGTCAAGAGATTGCTCTGCTCTGCACGATAAGGCGTGGGAGTATCGATTTCTGGATTCGGCAGAGAGGTACACATATCAAAGTCCTAGATTTCTAGGCGAAAATGACCCATTCGAGCAGGGTTGGTGCTCTCCCTGTTCTAATCGCTTACTTAAGAAGTCAGGCGGCTGTAATTAGTCCATATTCCGTTGAAGAACGGTGGCACGCCAGCATACGAAGCACAAGCAGGATAGACCGGCTCACGCGGTTAAGACATCCGAGATAAAAGAGACCGCTTCGCGGGAAGGATCTCTCCCGAGGGATATTTCTGCATCGAACACATGGTCGTTCTGGTGGCGGCAACCTGGTTTTGTATGAGGCAGTGGACAGGTGAGAAGGGGTGGTTAGAAGCTGACTACAGCAAAATATCAGCCGAGGAAGTATTTGACCTCAGAACATCTACCTCTACCCCCATGGAAGAGCATGACTACAGAAAATCTACCTCTACCCCCATGTAAGAAGCTGACTACTACAGAATCTCATGAGAGTGATAAGATTGCAACTAGAATTACTTTTTATGGCGATACAAGAGTGATTTGATGAACTTGATGCTGATTTGGAGAAGTACCGCCTAGAATCCCAGCCGGTGAGGAGAACTCAGAGTTAGATGATGAGATTGATGACTGATATGGTAGGTCTGGTGAAGACGAATTGGATATATAACATATATGGATATGGAGCATGATCTATTAGCGTAATTTAGAGTCTAGTAGTGTGACTTGTGACTTGTGAGAATGCTGAGTACCACTTTTTGTGCTGGGATGCAAGAGGATAGTGTTATTCCTTCAATTAGTAAACATGGACACCCTGTTACGGTTTTTTAGTTTTGGTTACTTCTGTTATGGTTCATTACTTATTTCACTCAAAATGAAAATAACTCGGCTCTCAAATTCAGCATCAGAGCTCTAGCCTTTAAAGGGCTTGTGCACTTTGAAAATATACAGCAATGAAGTTACTGAAATCAATACTATTCCCACAACCACTAGAATGTCATACATGAGCAAAATTTCCCTACAGCTATTTTAGAACAATCAACTAGCTGAAGAAGCACCTATTTACAATGTCAAATATAAAACCAATCATTACAAGCACAAGTTGAAATGCCCTAAAAAATAGGCACTCTGTTATGTTCCCAACATCTAATGGATATAGAGACTGGCGTTCAGTTTACCCCCTAAAACCCCTCTCGTATAGAGTCTAGCGAGCATACAAGACGAGGCGATAATCAATTACGTTCTCGTTCTTGTTGCTGTTGGGAGAATGAACCTCAATGAGTTAGCAAATGCAAAAATATGTTATAATCATGTATGCCTTCATAAAAGCCCGCATCCAGATCGCCTTCAGGAATGACAAAAATAAAGTGAAGGCTTGGAGGGAATCGGAAATCTTGATTCTGTACAGAGTATGGTTTCCACTGTTTCCACCTAGAGTCTCTTTTCACTGTAATTCACATCAACTGCCTGCACAAAGAAAGACGATGTTTGAAAGAACAACTTCAGAAGAGATGAATATAATGTCATAATGATGCTAGATGGAGAAATAAATCTCGTTAACTTCAGAAGAAATATAGATGAAATGGATTATCAATTAGATTCTTTTTACTGAAGAATGTTGAGCCCCAGACCAACAAAGTATTTAGATGACTCAACTTGATAGATGGAAAAACATCTGTGTTGCAGTTGAAGATGGAGTGGTACCTGGAGATTGGTATACATGGTTGCGACCACGTCACAATGTCCACTGGCAGAATGAAAGGCAGAACAACATCGAACATGTCCGAGACTTTGCTGGTTGACTTGTAACTTTTTTGCTGACAAGCCTTCAGTCATAATCCATCAGCTGAACATGAACTTATATTTTACAAAGGGTGTCTCCCACTGTAAGTCATTAGGTAATGTACATTTGGAGATGAAGAATTGCAAAGTAGATATCAATCTTCGTCACCATTTCTAATTACAGCATGAGGATTGCAAATCTTGGAGCATCATCATTCATTGATTTTCCAGCAGTCTATATATGAATCGTCATCTGGCTTATCTTCTTTGGGTTTGAATTACAGTTGAATCCAATATGATGGCCAATTCGAACTTTCAGAAATCAGATCCAAAGAGCATCATGTTGCTCACACAATCAACCATATACCGAGTAACATCAACAGATTTGCATTGCCAGATTACAATCCAGTTCCTATATCGTTTGCTAGTTGAAGTATGCCACGCATCTGAAGGTAAGGGTTTTCTAAAAGCTTTTCATTGTTGCTCTGTAATAAAAAAAATGGCAGTAAGCTGTTAACATGCTTTCAAAGACTGGCAGATAGAGACAAACATTTGAAAGCAATAAGAACTGAATATAGTAAAAAGAGTGATAGAGCATCTATATTTCTGCTTATGTAGGCAATAAATGTCTCTGAGAACAATCTCCCTATAAAATTTACCATTAGAAATTAGCCAGCACTGAGCTTCCAAGAACGGTCAGCAATACTAAAACAAATTGAAAGACATCTAGTTCCCTTCAAAATGGCATATCTTGAGACAAGCCAAAGTTAGTTTCAGAACGTTCACTCTGCTTGAAATATGACATGCAGGCAGCAACAAGAATATTTAATCGGAAAACAAAAACAAGAATTGGATATTATCTACCTTAGTTGCTTATTATACTGGACATACTTTACAACTGTTTTAGCTGAAACATAATTTTTTATGTGATCTCATATTAGAAATTAAGCCGCTGTAACTTGCTTCAATGTTTCTACTATCTACATCATGATTGAATATTCTGAACAGTGTCATATCAGTAGTTTTTTTTTTTTGAAAATACTAATGTGGGCCCATCGAAAAAGAAGAGAAAGAAGATAAGAACAAGGATCAGAGGAATAACATATCAAAAGAATGAGTGCATACAAAACAGGCTAACAAGCCTCACCTGCTGAGCTCTAACAACAAGATTTTGAAGCATGTGCTGGTATTTTTCAGGTTTGTCTGTCATCATTCGCTGAAAAATACATAATCAATTAGTTTAGCAAAACGTATTGAGCAACGATACTCCAGTACATGAACTCTTGAAGTTTGTAAAAAAACTCCTACCTTCAAAAGAAATGCTGAGGAGTAGTATGCTACCCTCGAGTCTGTGTCATCCAAGAGTTCCCTGAACGTGTTTTCAAAAGCATTCACATATCAGTAATAGTCATGGAGCTAAAACAGAAGTAAGGACCGCATCATAGTAGTATCTATAATTACCTAAAAAACTCTTCACCTCCAACTTCCTGGAAAGCACCAGAATCTGCAGTACATTTACCAATAAGAAGCAACAGAAGGGTAGCCCGTATGTCAGACGTGGCACCAGGAAGGTTCCCTCTACCCTTGCTTCCAACTGCTATACCCAACGATATGTTGTCAGTTGCTGCTCCAGCAAGTTGAATCAATGGCCAATAGAACAAAGCAGCTGGAACACGTGTAACCAACTGCATGGGAACTATAGCCTGTCCACGAAGAAGCAGTGCTGCCATTGCTTCTGTCTCATAGTCTAGAGAGCTATTGTTACCTTGGCCATATCTGCCACTATTTTCTTCGGTACAGTCCTGTTGATAACTGTCCTTCTCAGTGATTTTATTACCGTCCATGCGGCTAAGAACCCTACCACGCTGGGTATCATCTCCTAACTCTGTTGGATTTGCAGGAGGAACTCTCAAGCACAATTGAGAGAATAATATGTCACACATCTGTTTTCAACCAGATAAAAAAAGTTGGGGATGAGGGTAATAGAAATGAGCTGCATTACCAAAGTAATCAATATGAAAATCTCATTATGGGATGAAGTATACACGACATGTTGGGGGATTATAAGAATGATGATAAACAAATTGACACTAGACTAACTACATATATTTTTCCCTTCTTTTCTTTTCATGAAAGTGAATGTCAAGATGGGAAGCCTGATACATTTGCCGACATTTAGCATCAAGAGCAATAGATATTCACCATATTCATTATTTCTTAAAGCACAAATGAACATCTTAGGTTCATTTACCCTGCAGTAGGGAAAATAAATCTTCCTCACGTCCTTTTGATCCCAGTTTTATAATGATTATAAGAAGTACTACCTACAAATATATACCTTTTGCATTCTCCAAGCAATTAAGATAAAAAATCTAAAGCCATAAAGCATATGCAAGTTTTTGCTTTCACATTATAAACCGCTCTAAAATGGAAAATCCATGCATAAGATCTCGGTTCTTAGAAAAATTACCTTCAAAATATTGATGCGATCTGTTTCATTAAAATGAAAAACCAAGGATAAGGCACTACTCATGATGTCTATCACTGCATTAGGTTTCTCAAGACGATCATCGTTATGTGTATTTCCAATATCACTGCCATGTAACTGCTGGGCACTATTTTCATTTAATAAAAGTTTACACCTCATAAGAAGCCTTTCAAGAACATACAAAAAACCCCATCTGATGTAGCTATGCTTTGACTTCAAAAGGCCACACAGTAGCATAATAGGCACGGGAACATCTGAAGCGACTGATGAATCATGAAGACCAGCATGAGCAATTTTCTGCTGCATATTTTTAATATTTGACCATATACTAGCAGTTCTTTCACCACTATTTTCTGCAATAAGCAGGTCACCTAACCAGACATATGCATTCCGATGGTAAGCAGTATTACCAGAATGAAGAAGAGAATGCAAAACAGCCCATGATAACTTTGCTTTCATGCCAACACCGTTCCTTAAAACTGCACCTTCAATGCTAACCAAAGACTCGTAGGATTTCGTTAACTCTATCATCTGGAGGAATTCTGTGTCCAAATGAGTAAATGAACTTATGGTTGCACCAAATTGCTCCAAAACCGTCTCCAACAGCTGTAAAGTCAAATAAATTTCAGAAGCAGCATATTGACAATCTTTGTATAATTGACTTGTCCATAATTGACTTGTCCTACTAATGCTAGCCTTCTCTTATCCGTAATCAGCATAGATTACAAATCCTACATCAATAAGGATCAGAGACTTCCTTATTGGAACCAATATATTCATTCAAGACAATAATCCATATTGACTTAGGCATCCTCATGGGTTGGAAAACTCCACACTTTTGGGGGCAGTTGGGGGCACAATGAAGATACTAAGAACAATGATTCAATGTGTATAATGTAATATATCAATCTTCTAACTTTTCATATCATAGTATTGTAGAACATCTTAATGTAGTTTTTGTATTTTCAAAAAAGTGGAGTCTCTTGTTGGGGTACAGAAACTCCACTCGAAACTATATGTATCATAGATTCATAGTACTCTTTTGTATATCTCTATTAAGCCAATCTTAATGTTAATAAATGAAGAACATCTACATTTTGTATTCTATACAGCACAAATTTTGCTTTCTTCTTGCATTTTCACTTCGGAAAACCGCACTGAGGCGCAGGCAACCACCTAGTTGTATAACAAACGCAAAAAAAAATTGACAAAGGATTTGATACCGGCCTATAAGTTCGGAGGCTCATCTCCATGCCCGATTATATTCATTGATAAAGCAACACCCGGAGGAGACATAAAACCAATACTCCGGTCTAAATTACAATGATCTTGAAAGAGCACATCCTAGATAATACCAAGGGCATCCTCAGACCATAAAACATTAATACAACTAGAACTAGCTAGGTGTGCCAATCTATGGGCATCCTGAGACCATCTATATTTACCATTTCAATCTACCATGTCGTGGACCAAGCCAACGAGTGTTTTGACGTTGCTTAGTGACCCTTAACATAGTCCTTCAGAAAAGCTTGTGCCCAAAGTCCCCAAACAATCATATTACTGGAAACAAAAACTCCCACCATTCCAAACAACATTGTTCCTTTCATGCCATATAGCCCAAAGAAACGTGAAAAACACATCAAGATGAACTCCAGAGTCGCTTACGATGGTTCTTTCCAGTAGAAGTTGAAGCCTGCACCTCACCACCAGAACAAGCACGGGGGAATGATCCCTCCACTCTTCTAGATCACTGAGCAATATTCACTCCTCCCATAATGCCACATTATCTTGTCACTGACTTGGCGTATACTGAGAGGAATACTACTAATAATATCGACCTCTTCCTTAATAAACAGTTCCTGTAGTAAGAAGACTAGCCACTACATCTCATTATCTATTATTTCTGCCACCTTCAGATTCTCAGTACCTTCCATAGGAGTAGAGTAATGTTTGAAGTGATGAGGTAAAGGGAGCCAAGAATCATTCCATACCGAGATCTGAGCTCCATCACCAACCTGGTATCTAACTCCCAGTTCCAGGACTTGCCTACCCATAACTATACTCCTCCAAGTGAACGATGCTCCTTTAGGTACAGTGAGTGGCATGCATGAAGTCCGTATTTGGAAAATACTTGGCAACAGTTAACTTCCGAGAAAGACAAGTCTTCACCAGCACTGGAAGCAGTTGCTAGAGCTTCTGGTTTTCTTTTCGGAAGATATTGAACTTATTTTGCTGGCTCTTCTTGGTTTCCACTCATCACATTTGACACTTCCTTGTGTTTGCAAGCCGATCCTGTACCCTGACACAAACAGCTATAATCATCTCAGTGAAACACAGATTATTGGCACGTGATCCAAAATGTGTGACGCCTTGGCTTGTGATATGACGGAAACATGCATTTAAATTAAACACATAAATCAACCATAAACAATTTAAAACCCTATAGATGTAGTATAATATAAGCAAGTAGGGATCGTTCTAAACCGGGGATTGAAGGGTGCATGCAATTCTTGTGTAAAATGGGGGGTGTATGAGTTGATTTTAATTACTAATTTATTTACTAAAAACGTCAATCACATAGCAAGTATTCCTAGGACTCTAACATGCATCAACTCATAGACAAGCAAACACATAAGAAAATCCCAAAAACCCTTACCATATTTTCGACAAAAATAAACCTAAGCTAATTATTTACATGTGATCATCATATTCAACCTAGCCAATTTTCTCTACCTAATTAAGCTACCTTCGAAATTCATGCTCCTAATTTTTATTATTAACATGCCATGTGGGTTAAAGCTTAACGCCTTAAAATCTAAGAATCATTGAATAACTTCCAGGCGAAAGGTTAAAACACAATCATCCCGCACTACCCAACGCATTAAGAACTAGACATAGCATGCATCAAACAAAACTAAGAACATAAACACATGGAAGATATACTCAAGTAAGTATTAAAAATCCAAAAGTATTCACCAAAACTCAATGTCAAACAAAAAGAATACAAGAACAAAATATGACTACGGAGTAAAGGGTTCATGGTTACACTTTGAAGAAATCCCGCTTAACGCTGCAAACTCCCAAGGTGTAGATGACTCCAAGGATGGTGGTTCTCACTTGTATGGACTTAACGTGTGCAAGCGATCCGAGTGATGGTGGATGGCGGTGTAGTCACTTTGTGCTCGGCCTTGGTGTTTGAGGGAGAGGGTGGAGAGTAATTTTGCAGAGCTTAGGCCTAGAATATGTGATGATTTGCTTTGAGGCCGAGCTCTTGTATTTATAGGTGAAGAATTCCAACTTTCCTCTCCAAACTAGGTTTTCCTAGTGTACTCGGGTAGAACTGCCAGCCTGTCTTGAAACGTCTTTTCCGGGAGTTCTAGAGCTCAGAAAATTCCGATTCTTGTTTCATTGGAAAGCTTATTCAAAGGGATATAAAATCCATATAATGAACGCCATATTTGGAGTTGAATTGAATTTACTACGGATTTTAGAAGTTGAGTGACCTGACTGCCCAGTTTTCTTCTTCTTCAAGGAAAAGGAAATCTTTATATCTTCAAATTTTGCATTCCTTATTCCCCAATACTTCTTGGCCGAATATACCATATTCTTGCACATATTTTGGCCCTCAAATAAAGTATTTTTCTTCATGGAATATCCTTCAAAAATTCGTCCATTATATGCTCCATATATTCCGCCATATTTGCTCTTTCCTGGGTCGCGCAGGAGAAATGTCTTCATCTTTTTGTCCACCATTTTGGTATCCATTTTATTTGGCATTTGGTTTCCAATTCTTGACACCATATGGGAATGTATTTTAGTAACCATTTGAAGACCATTCCTCGGACTATTTCTTCTCCGGATTTATTGCGTTTTGCGTGCTTGTAGACTCCTTTACTCCGTCTCTTTTGGTCAACACCTGAATTTAACAAAATAAGTTAAAACTAATAAAACTAAGCAATTATCAAAGTAAAAATGTAGAGAAAACACATTAATTAATACGCCTAAAATGCGTAGATCAAATCCCCCACACTTAAACTTTGCTAGTCCCTTAGCAAACACTAAATTAATCTAAGACTCAAAAAATTTTCAACAAAAATACTACTAAGCCCTTTAACAAATGAATTTCGAAAATTCCATGAGAATTCACAAAATTAAAGCACAAGGAATTCAAGAGTTAATAAAGACATTCTCATGCATGAACAAGTAAGACCTAGATGAAAACAATGGTGAGTTATAAGCTATGCATGTTTCGAAAAAGTTTAAATCAATCTCACATGGATGCACTCATCATATTTTCACTCATAAAAAGAGGTTCACTCAAATGTATATGTATTGCATCGAAATACCTCATAATTACTTGCACAAATGAACCAAACCATATGCTTACTCATGTAACTTACTCAACCAATTGAAGGCTACTCATCTTAAGGATCATAAAAGACTTTAGAAAGGTTGTAATGGGGCTAAGGCTAAGGCATTCGAAATTTAGATAAGTGGTGGTGTAAAAACGTTCCAAAGACTTAGTTTAGCACTTAGAACTTCTTGAATTCGTGGCTCATCCTTTCTATACTTCTTCTTGTGTCAAACTTCAAGATCGGGGACCAATTTTCATCTTTTTGGGCCCTAACTTCATTCTAAACTTCACTTGTCCAAAATTTTTACACTTAGAACTTTTGCCGGAGAGCTTTTATACATTTTTTTTCTTTTCTTTTCTTTTCTTTTGCTCTCGATTTTTTTTCTTTTGTATTTTGGCAATCATCTTTTGGACAAGTCTTCCCTTCTTTGTATTCTTTCATCACTTTTTTTTTTCGCCACTTCTTTTATGCTAGCTTCGAAACTTCTTCACCAAGTCTTTGAACAAGGGTTGGAAACTCTACACTAGGCTAAGTGTTTAGATATGTATGTGGTAAATGAAAGAAAAGGCTTAATGTAGGCACAAAGGGGTAATCTAAGGGTGTCGCAACTCGTGCGCACAAAAGGACACAAGGCCATTTGGTTTAAGTGGTGGTAACCTAATTTGCCTTTAATCATATCCAAAATCAGAGCATATATCAACTTAAAAGCGTTGTAAATCTACATGAGTAAGTTCTAGTAATCTCTAGTTCATTAAAATCTATGGCAAGTAATTAGATGAAGCATGTTTTGTTTTTGAAAACCATATGCACGAAATTCACTCTCAAATGAAATAATGTAGGCTCAAAAACTCACTTTTAGGTTTGTATGATTTAAAAATTATTCTAACATGCGAATTCTGTACCGAGTTTTACAATCTATATCTACTACATGTTAATGCAATCAAAACATCTCTATTAACAAAAGAATTCCATAAATTAGTGACATGAAAGCCATGAACTCGAAATTGTCTCAGAAAAATATCATCATTGACGAGTTAAGGGCATCCTAAGACTCTGAAAACACTAAAATACACTCAAAAACTACCTAAAATTTTTGAAAACTAAAAACCCACGAATTTTTTTTTATTTTTAGGGCATCATCCGCCGAGAAGTTTCATTGTCCGCCCAATTTTTACAATTTATGACTCAAATAAAGTGTAAACCCCTCCCCCACACTTAAACCCTACATTGTCCTCAATGTAAATAGAGAAAAACATAGAACCAAGCATGGAGAATGAATTTACCAAAAATGACTAACTAATTAACACACTAACAAACTAATAAGGAGGAAGGGAAAAGAAAGCAAATCTGTATGTCGATCCTCCATTGGGTTGCCTCCCAACAAGCGCTTGTTTTTTAATGTCTTACAGCCTAGACATGATGCACATTTAGTTGCTGGGAATGGCCGGCTCGTTGAGGGGCATCTCCTCCATCGTTTTCTTCAAAGCCTCTTGATAGGGTTTCAATCTTTGGCCGTTCACTATGAACTCTTTCCCTGTGTCTAATGCTTGAATCTGGATTGCACCATGGGAAAATATTTGCTTGACCAAGAATGGTCCAATCCACCGAGTTTGTAATTTGCCTGGAAAGATCTTAAGTCGAGAGTTGAAGAGTAGCACCTTCATCCCAACTTCAAGTAACTTGTTCTTGATCATCTTGTCATGAAACGCCTTTGTCTTTTCTTTGTAGATCCAAGAACTCTCATAAGCTGTATTTCTAATCTCTTCAAGTTCATCTAGCTGCAATTTCCGATGGAGGCCGGCTTCATCATAACAAACGTTGAACTTCTTGATGGCCCAATAAGCTCTGTGCTCCAACTCGACTGGGAGGTGACATGCTTTCCCATAAACTAATCTGTAAGGTGACAATCTGATGGGTGTTTTGTAAGCAGTCCTGTAGGCCCATAAAGCATCATCAAGTCGTTGACTCCAGTCTCTCTTGTTTGGTGCCACAGTCCTTTCCAGAATCTTCTTGATCTCACGGTTGGAAACTTCAGCTAAACCATTTGTCTGTGGATGATACGGCGTGGAGATCTTGTGAGTAACTCCATATTTTTTCATCAAAGCCGCCACAGTTTTGTTGCAGAAATGACTCCCTCCATCACTGATAAGTACACGAGGCATGCCAAACCTGGAAAGGATGTTTGTACGAAGGAAATCTGAAACAACCTTTGAATCATTAGTGCGCGTAGCTTTAGCTTCAACCCATTTTGAGACATAATCCACTGCAAGTAAGATGTAGACGAAACCGTTAGAGATAGGAAAAGGACCCATAAAATCGATCCCCCATACATCAAAGATCTCAACGTTGAGAATGTAATTCATTGGCATTTGATCACGTGGCCCAATATTTCCACTACGTTGGCAACTATCACATGAAGCACAAAGTTCGGCAGCATCCTTGAAAAGTGATGGCCAGAAAAATCCTGCTTCCAGAACCTTTAAAGCTGTCTTCTTTGATCCAAAATGTCCTCCACATGCTTCATTATGACAGAACTCAAGAATTGAACTATGCTCGCTGTCTGGTACACATCTTCTAATCAAAGCATCAGCACAGTGCTTCCACAAGTATGGCTCATCCCACACATACTGACGTGCCACATATTTCAAGTGATCACGTTTTGCTTTAGGCATATCAGCTGGAAATTCCCTTGTAACAAGATAGTTGACAATGTCTGCATACCAAGGTAACTCCTGTGAACTAGTCTGAACTCCGAAAAGTTGCTCATCTGGAAATCTCTCCTTGATGTCCACGTTTTCCATCTTGTCTTGTACAATACGTGACAGATGGTCTGCTACAACATTCTCAACTCCTTTCTTGTCTCGAACCTCAATGTCAAATTCTTGGAGAAGTAGAATCCATCGAATAAGCCTTGGCTTGGCATCTTTCTTTGCCATCAGATATTTCAATGCCGCATGGTCAGTATAAACAATTACCTTAGTCTGAAGCAAGTAAGATCGGAATTTGTCTAAGGCAAACACTACAGCAAGTAACTCCTTCTCGGTTGTAGTATAGTTTATCTGAGCTTCATCCAAAGTCCGAGAGGCATAATATATGGCGTATGGCTTCTTGTCCTTGCGTTGTCCCAAAACAGCTCCAACTGCATAATCTGATGCATCGCACATAAGTTCAAATGGCAAGGACCAATCCGGGGCACATAAGATAGGAGCAGAAGTTAGAAGCTCCTTCAATCTGTTAAAAGCTTGTTGACAATCTTCATCAAATTCAAACGTCATGTTTTTCTGTAGTAGGCGGCACAAAGGTCTTGCTATGTGAGAAAAATCCTTGATAAAGCGTCTGTAGAATCCTGCATGTCCCAAGAACGAACGAACCTCCCTCACACTTGTTGGAGATGGCAGATGTCGAACAAGATCCACTTTAGCTTTGTCAACCTCAATCCCTTTTGCCGAAATAATGTGACCAAGAACAATACCTTGCGTCACCATGAAATGACACTTCTCCCAGTTGAGCACTAGCTTCGTTTCCACGCATCTTTGCAAAATCATATCCAGGTGATGAAGGCATGCGTCAAAACTGTCTCCAAAGACGCTGAAGTCATCCATGAACACTTCAATAATCTTCTCAATGTAATCAGAAAAGATGGCCAACATACATCTCTGGAAAGTGCCTGGGGCGTTGCATAAGCCGAAGGGCATTCTTCTATAAGCAAATGTACCAAATGGGCATGTAAATGTGGTCTTTTCTTGATCCTTTTCAGCAATGTTAATCTGATTGTACCCGGAATAGCCATCAAGGAAGCAGTAGTAAGCATGGCCAGCCAACCGCTCAAGCATCTGATCAATGAATGGTAAAGGAAAGTGATCCTTTCTGGTTGTGGCGTTGAGCTTTCTATAGTCAATGCAAACTCGATGTCCTGTAACAGTCCTCTGAGGTACTAACTCATTATCCTCATTTTTGACAACAGTGATCCCAGATTTCTTCGGAACAACTTGGACTGGAGACACCCAACGGCTATCTGATATTGGATAAATAACTCCACAGTCATAGAGCTTAATCACCTCCTTCTTCACAACTTCCATCATAGGTGGATGAAGTCTGCGTTGAGCCTCCCTACTAGGCTTGGCGCCATCCTCAAGCAGGATCCGGTGTACACAGTGTGCCGGATTGATTCCTTTGATGTCTGCAAGCGTCTAACCTATAGCTGTCTTGTGTTTCTTCAACACCTCAACAAGCTTGTGTTCCTGCTCAGCCTCCAACGTTGCAGATATAATAACAGGCAACGTCTCACTCTCCCCAAGATAAGCATACTTCAAGTGCTCAGGTAAGACTTTCAGCTCTAACTCAGGTGCTTGAACAATTGAAGGCAGCATCTTGTTTTCACCAAAAATGATAGGCATATGGGGAAAGTGACGAATTTCAGCTTGAGCTGCATCAAGGAGAGCCAAAACCTCCCGTGCTACAGGTAC
The DNA here is from genome assembly GCA_946800695.1 of Geum urbanum. Classification (NCBI taxonomy): domain Eukaryota; kingdom Viridiplantae; phylum Streptophyta; class Magnoliopsida; order Rosales; family Rosaceae; genus Geum; species Geum urbanum. The sequence goes on along the minus strand of OX327017.1, from coordinate 39,940,743 downwards.
CATTTCAAGCCATAGATCACTAAAAAGGGCATCATCCCCAAGTCGAGTCCGCCCAGCTCCTTCATGTAAAACCAAGTCCAACGGTTCCTTCCCGTGAGTGTCCAAGTGAGCTTGTGCCAAGGTGTCCACAATATCCACAGAAAAACATGAGTTGACACTAGCTGAAGGATGTCGCATGGCATCAAAGATATTGAACTCAATTCTCTCTCCATCGAATTCCATGCTGAACGTTCCGCTGAACACATCAATCTTAGTTCTTGCAGTCCTCATAAATGGACGTCCTAATAACATTGGCGTGGTGTTGACGTCACTGTCTTCAATATCAACAACATAGAAATCAGCAGGGAAGATAAGTTGATTGACTTGGACAAGAACGTCTTCCACATAACCTCGTGGATAAGTTTCTGAACGATCGGCTAACTGAATGATCACATCATCTTTCTTCAACGCAGGAAGACCTAGAGCTTGATACAATGTAAAAGGCATAACGTTTATAGAAGCTCCAAGGTCAAGCATGACGTTGCTGAAAGATCTTGAACCAATAACGCAGGGAACAGAAAAACTCCCAGGATCCTTCAACTTTGGGGGTAGCCGTCGTTGAATGACTGCTGAAACAGTCGCATTCACCTTCACAATCTTCTTCTCTCTCGTTTGTCTCCTCGTGGTGCACAATTCTTTCAAAAACTTCGCATACTTTGGCACTTGCTTGAGGCACTCAATGAGGGGTAAATTGACTTGCACCTTCTTGAAAATTTCCAAGATTTCCTCATCCGTTTCTAATTTCTTCTTGCTCGTAAGACGGCTGGGAAATGGTGCCATGACAAACGGGGAATTAGCATGAGTCGAACTTGAAGGGATTGAGCTCATGCCTTGTGGCTTCGGGTTGACTTGTGAAGATGAAGGTGCCATATGTGGCGTAACCTTCTCTTTCTCGGCTTCAATGGTGGCCTGATCAACGTCATCCAGAATGTTTGTGTGTGGCGTTGACTTCTTCTTTTTTTTGATACTCGCTATGTTGCTTCCCACTTCTAGTAACTACAACACTTGCTGAGTGAAGGTCTCCTCCCGGATTTGGCACTGATTGAGTTGGCAGCTTTCCAGATCCTCCCTTAATTTGACCCATGAACTCAACAACTTGACCCATCTGCTTCTTCAATTCAGCTATGTCATTCCCTTGTTGGGCTTGAGTGTTCAGCAAAACCTGTGTGGATGATGAGAGTTGTGACAACATTCTGTCATAATCTGGATTGGTGGTAACAGGTTGAGCTGGGCGAGTTCCAACGTTAGGAGGTCTTTGCTGAGTCGATTGTTGCTGTTGAAATGGATGAGCTGCAGGAGGGTTAAGGCAGCCATCATTATTCCTCCACTGAAAACCAGGATGGTTATTTCGCATCCCCTGATTGTAGTTGCCATAATTGTTGTAGCGAGGGGCTCCTTGATTATTCTGATATCCACCAATGGCATTGACTTCTTCCATCCCCTGAGCAGGTGCATTCTGAGGACACTGATCATTATGATGTCCATCCAGCAAACAGATCCCACATACCAACGTTGCAGGTGGTTGTGGCTGGGGCGACTTGGTTTCCAGAAGCTTGGTAATTAATGAAGAAAGCTTGGCAATTTCGGCACTAGTGCTTGAGGAAGACGCCTCACTCACTTTCCTAGTCTGATGCAACGTCATTCCCTCATACTGCTGAGTGTTGAGAGCACGCTGGTTCAATAAAGTACGTCCCACAGTTGCAGGCTTCTCCAGAAATGATCCACCAGCGGCAGCATCTAGAAGTTCTCTCTCCAAAGGCTTGAGTCCCTCATAAAAGTATGTCAAGAGGTTGCTCTCAGATATTCCATGTGATGGGCATGATTCACACAACTCCTTGAATCTTTCATAGTAAGTAGCGAAAGACTCATCACTTTCTTGCATAACGCCCGTTATCTTCTTTCTCAGACTTGTGATCTTGGACGCCGGAAAGTACTTGGTGAGGAAAGCTTGGATGCAAGCGTCCCATGTTGTGATGGATCCAGCAGGTAGACTGAAGAGCCAACGTTTGGCCTTCTCCTCCAGTGAAAATGGGAAGGCTCTTAGTCGAAATGCATCCCTATCAGTGTTGGTGGGACACATGGAATCACACACAAACAGAAATGTGGTCAAGTGAGTGTTGGCATCCTCTGTTGTGTGGCCATGAAAACGTGGCAAATGATGGATGACACCACTCTTGAGTTCTGGTGTAGTCTGGCCCGCTGTTGGTGTTGGATAAGTGATCGACATTGGGCCAAAGTTACCCAGATTCGAGCAAGTCTGCTGTCTGATGGACTGCTCAACGTTATCCCTGTTGTCACCCATGGATTCGGCTTCTGAAGTGTCTGAAAATGATGTAGGTGATGGTGGTCTAGGTGGACTACTTGGTGGACTGTTGAAAATAGGCCCTTGTAAAACCCCTTCTGCGTTAACTTGATTCCCTTGATTCTGTCTAACAACTGTTCGGTTTCTGAGTTCAAGTTGATGGAGAATAGGAGTGGACATTCATTAAATGGCTTGAGATTCAACAGATCAAGCGTTAGTATCAACAGAATACATATGAAATGCAAAAATATACAATGTTAAATGCAGAAACACACTTAAACGTGAATGCAAATGATATATAACAAAAATGCAATGCAAATGATGCAGAAATATAGTAACCAATGAGAAATCTAAGTATAAAACACACAAAGTTTGTTTCACACGTTGGACATGTTCTTAGGGCACCTTTCACACAATGTCACACTTCGATTTACCATGTATCACACATTTACTTAATGAGAATTAACTAAATGCATCAAACAAGATTAACCTAGATGATAAAATGGTGTGAATGCATAAGAGAAAATGGTTAGAACCTGCAGAAAACATCCAAGTTACATGAACAATCATGAATAGAATGACTCGTCCATTGGTCTCATGTCCCTAACTTCACTTAGGTTAGGGTACCCGATGATGAAATCCGAGCATCATGAAACCGCAGGGGAGTTAATGCAACTAAGTACCTGCAACGTTGGAAAGTTCTTTACATGTTCAACAATTTTCGAGATTTTTAGAACACATGTCCCAAATTGATTTCGCCAAAAATTTACAAGGATTACAAGGCATTGATTTTTCAGTCTTTCCAAGGACGTGCGACCCGTGCGATAAAGTATGAATTCTCAATTGTTCAGCCTTGGTTCAATCGAAAAATATGGCCAGTTGGGGATAGAGATAACGCGAGAGGCAGGACTAATTTCGACGATGCATCCCGAGGCTTACCGATCATGGAAAGTAGATTTAGTCCTTGTCTTCTTTGGGCAACTTTAATAAGCTTGGCCAGTTGGCAAGAGAGACCACGAGAGGTAGGACCGATTTGAGATCTCGGATCCAGAACCCGTCATAGAAACCGTCACCTTCTAGACACCAAGTTACCAAAGATTTCTTACTCAAAGACAAGTTTTCATCCACTTACCGGATCATTGGTATATACTCCATTGATGCAAGTCTTTCTTAGATCCAGAGCCTGTCACCAGTCATAACCCGTTTCTAGACACCATGTCCGACATTCAGCCAAACTTTCAAAAATTCACACTCCCTCATAGTTCTTGTAGACTCCGCCCTCAACCTTATGTGTAAAACATAAGGGGTTAAGGAGATAAACAAGAAAAAGAGGCACCATCTATTCCAAGGAGTGAGACCTAATTAATCAAGCATGTAATCAATGTAAATCTAAGACTATCCTTTAACATGCTTAACAATTATTAGATATATATATACAAACACCGATTAATTTTTACAAAAATTAAAATTTACACTAACATTTATTCACATGTATTTATTTACGAAAAATTAAATCAATTAGGGCACATATACAAGGCACCGAAAATTTGTAAGTGAAATTAGCATATATACTTCAAAAATTCCTGAAAAAGAAAATGGTTAGTAATATGCACAAGTATAAATTTTCATATATACACACAAAAATCACAAACAATTAACAATCCCCGGCAACGGCGCCAAAAATTGATATGACGGAAACATGCATTTAAATTAAACACATAAATCAACCATAAACAATTTAAAACCCTATAGATGTAGTATAATATAAGCAAGTAGGGATCGTTCTAAACCGGGGATTGAAGGGTGCATGCAATTCTTGTGTAAAATGGGGGGTGTATGAGTTGATTTTAATTACTAATTTATTTACTAAAAACGTCAATCACATAGCAAGTATTCCTAGGACTCTAACATGCATCAACTCATAGACAAGCAAACACATAAGAAAATCCCAAAAACCCTTACCATATTTTCGACAAAAATAAACCTAAGCTAATTATTTACATGTGATCATCATATTCAACCTAGCCAATTTTCTCTACCTAATTAAGCTACCTTCGAAATTCATGCTCCTAATTTTTATTATTAACATGCCATGTGGGTTAAAGCTTAACGCCTTAAAATCTAAGAATCATTGAATAACTTCCAGGCGAAAGGTTAAAACACAATCATCCCGCACTACCCAACGCATTAAGAACTAGACATAGCATGCATCAAACAAAACTAAGAACATAAACACATGGAAGATATACTCAAGTAAGTATTAAAAATCCAAAAGTATTCACCAAAACCCAATGTCAAACAAAAAGAATACAAGAACAAAATATGACTACGGAGTAAAGGGTTCATGGTTACACTTTGAAGAAATCCCGCTTAACGCTGCAAACTCCCAAGGTGTAGATGACTCCAAGGATGGTGGTTCTCACTTGTATGGACTTAACGTGTGCAAGCGATCCGAGTGATGGTGGATGGCGGTGTAGTCACTTTGTGCTCGGCCTTGGTGTTTGAGGGAGAGGGTGGAGAGTAATTTTGCAGAGCTTAGGCCTAAAATATGTGATGATTTGCTTTGAGGCCGAGCTCTTGTATTTATAGGTGAAGAATTCCAACTTTCCTCTCCAAACTAGGTTTTCCTAGTGTACTCGGGTAGAACTGCCAGCCTGTCTTGAAACGTCTTTTCCGGGAGTTCTAGAGCTCAGAAAATTCCGATTCTTGTTTCATTGGAAAGCTTATTCAAAGGGATATAAAATCCATATAATGAACGCCATATTTGGAGTTGAATTGAATTTACTACGGATTTTAGAAGTTGAGTGACCTGACTGCCCAGTTTTCTTCTTCTTCAAGGAAAAGGAAATCTTTATATCTTCAAATTTTGCATTCCTTATTCCCCAATACTTCTTGGCCGAATATACCATATTCTTGCACATATTTTGGCCCTCAAATAAAGTATTTTTCTTCATGGAATATCCTTCAAAAATTCGTCCATTATATGCTCCATATATTCCGCCATATTTGCTCTTTCCTGGGTCGCGCAGGAGAAATGTCTTCATCTTTTTGTCCACCATTTTGGTATCCATTTTATTTGGCATTTGGTTTCCAATTCTTGACACCATATGGGAATGTATTTTAGTAACCATTTGAAGACCATTCCTCGGACTATTTCTTCTCCGGATTTATTGCGTTTTGCGTGCTTGTAGACTCCTTTACTCCGTCTCTTTTGGTCAACACCTGAATTTAACAAAATAAGTTAAAACTAATAAAACTAAGCAATTATCAAAGTAAAAATGTAGAGAAAACACATTAATTAATACGCCTAAAATGCGTAGATCAGCTTGCTGGTCGGCTGCATGAATGCCAGAAGGTTCTAACATGTATCAAGATAATTGCTGCTTCGTCGCCTGGCCTTCTTCTAAGATTGTATCAAGAGACCAGCCGAACCATCCACATCAGCTTCTTTCATTAAGCAACGTACATATGCATCACAATCTGTGTAATGGTCCCAGAATGAATAATGAAGTACTGACATGAAAAGGAAAACAATGGGAAAATAACAGGAGTAATAGAAGATGCATACCTCCTGGCTCTTGAATGTATCAGCACTCAGAAGTTGTCTCATTCTAGGTCATTACAATATTTGTTTTTCTACTAGGTTGCTGCCCGCCCCTTGGGGCGGTGTACCTTAGAAGTATCCAAGATTCCTTGTAGCGGCGACCAAGAGACTGGGAGCAAATAGACAGCTTGACGCAGCTACAAAAATACAATCGAAGCAGGAGAAATGTGAGAGACCAAAAGATGTGAGAGATTCGAAACGAAAAAGAAAAAGAGGAGAAATGGAGAAATTTACTCTGAGACACGATCACAATCTACTTCGTGCCTTTAATTTCTATCGTTGAAGCTCCTCGCATGGTCGCCGGAGTTTGACTTCGCCATCGAAGCTTCTAAGCTTTTGGAGATTTCAATCGACGCCTCGTCCCTTTGATCAAATTTGTGCTCAATTGCTAACTTCAGTTGGTCGTCGCCGCCAGAGCTCTTGGCCGTTGCTTCTGAGATTTCTAGAGATCTCAATCGGACGCCCAGAGTCAAAACAATTGAAGAATAAGGGAAGAAATTTGGAGCCCAGCTTCATCCATACCTATGCTTGCGAGCTTCGGGTCAGCAAATTCAGATCAAATATCCTTCAGAGATATTGAAGCCAAAAGAGATCTACAAACAATTAACTATTAACTCAAATCCCATAATAAATCAATATGAAACTTAGAAATTTGACACATCTCAAGACCAAATATCACATACCTTAATATCAAATTATATGTTTAAGATTCCAAAAAAATCATGGCCACAAACATCATGAGTCATCAAAGCTCAAATAAGCAGTCTCTCTTATAAGCCTTGATCAACTTCTTCTTCGTCATAGTCGCCTGCATAGTTTCATCAAGACCAGCATAAAAAAACGACTATATTAGCGATTTAATATCACAAAATCAATCCCAAAAAATAAAAATAAATTAAATTAAACTTTACATTAATTTTCAATACAACATTTAACATATCCAAAATTAAACTATACCAAAATGCTTACCCTTTCAAATTGTTAAGAGGAAGATAAATCTTGGGAGCAGTTTCCTTGGAAACCAATTCCCATGGATTTATATGATATCTCCCCTGAGATCAAAACACCTATTTGTAAACAATGAAATGCATGTAACAATGTATTTGTATTCTTTACAAAGATTTGTGTTTACATGGGGATTTCCCCGTTTCCAATAAGGAAGAAAAAAGTGAGTATAATTATTTACATTTCTTCTCTTTAAAATACTTACAAAATTAATTGAAACAATATGATGTACGTATATATCATATATTTTGCAAAACATCCTTATAAACTATATTTTTTGTATAAGTATTTGGTATATCATTATTGTTATTTATCATAAATTTTAGACCTTTTCTTGATGTAACTCTTGATAATGCAACATATAATTGTCCGTGACTAAAAACCGGTTCAGTCAAATATATTCCAACTTGGTTTAACGATTGACCTTGACTTTTGTTAATTGTCATTGCATAACATGCTCTGACTGGAAACTGTCGTCTTCTGAATGTGAATGGCCATTTAGTTTCATTTGCAGTTAGAACAATTCTTGGAATGTAAACTTTTTCCCCAATATTAGTTCCTGTCAGTATTTTGGCCTCTATTAGTCTTTCAAACAACTTTGTTACAATTAATCGTGTTCCGTTGCATAAACCTTGTATTTGATTTAAATTTCTTAATAACATGATTGGCATTCCAACCTTCAGCATAAGTTCGTGTGACGGTAAACTGCTAAATTCAAGTTTATTCAAAAATTCTGTAGGATATAAAAGGCTGTTATCACTATACATTCCTGTATTAAACGAAATTGAGTCTGAACTCAAATATATTTTTTTATCACCAGGTAAAAAGTTAATTGCATATCTATTTATTTCATGAGCAGTTGCATTTCTGGGTGTGACGATAGCACGCTCTCTTAAATAACATGTATCATTGTATTTAAAATCAAAGTTTGGATAAGTAGCCGTAAAAATTGACTTGATAGGATCTAAAGTTGAATCAGTGAGTAAATCTTCAGGAATATGAATCCAAGATGTATCAGGGTCATTTGTTGGAAAATTTGATTGTAATCGACCCTCTCCTATCTGGAGCATCCAATCTGCAAAATTTTGAAGCTCATCTTTTTCAGAAGTTGTTAATTCGGCAGAGCATAATCTCATGTTTTCACTTAAATGGAACACTTTAAGCGAATGCCACAGATATGAATTATTTAATGAAGCATCAATAATATCTTCTTTGCTTCCTCCTTCTACAACCGGTAAAGTTTGTCTAAAATCTCCGCCAAACAAAATTGATTTGCCTCCAAATGGTATTTGTGTCTTTCGATCATCAGAGTTTGCTGACAAAATATCCCGAAGAGTTTTATCCAATGATTCAATAAAACATTTATTGCACATAGGAGCTTCATCCCAAATTATCAGATCAGCCTTATCAATTAATTCTGCAAGATGTGTTTGTTTATTTATCGAACATTTCAAATCTTTATCTACAACTGGCCTTATTTTAAAACGCAAATGTGCCGTTCTACCTTTTGGAAGTAACAAAGAAGCAATTCCCGACGAAGCAACCGCTAAAACAATTTTTCCTTCAGATCTCAATTTAGAAATTATAGTATTCCACAAAAAAGTTTTTCCTGTTCCGCCACTGCCATACACAAAAAATGATTTTTCAGTTTTCTGTTCCACAGCTTCAATCACTTCATCGTATATAATTTTCTGACACGAATTCAATTTAGTAACCAGCTCACAATGTTCACGTTTAAGTGCCTCACAATCAAAATCTAATTCCTCTCTCATCAATTTATTTTTCAATTCATTTATCTTTCCGGCAATTGGAATCGGCAAATGATGGTCTTTTAGTGACGTGGATGCCATATTGAACAATGTTTCAAGTTCATGTAATACACTGTTTTTCAAATCAGCATCAGGCACAGTTAAATCAGGCATTTTGAATTCAGCACGCATTTTGTACAAAATATCATCAGACATACTCATCCAATGTGCATCAAGTAGAGCTCGCGGATTTGAGACATTACAAAAAAGAATAATGGTAACAAATAATTGTCTAATCTGAGAAGATGTCGCAGTAAATACAGATTCAACTATTGCATCGTTCCATTCTTTATCATCATCTAACAATCCCAATGTCCGACATGCTTCTTGAAAAGTGTTGTGAGTAACTCCATTAACTGTTTTGATGCAATTAAAATTGTGACATCCTTTTTGAATATTCAATAACATTCGTAGGTAAAATAATTCACCTGCAATCGGTGGTACGTGCGCAATTCTACCAATAACGTCATACCGTTTCTTTCTTGGATACCATATTTTGCTATCATTGTCCCAAACAAACTTAGAAGGAAATTGAGCATAAGTTAATTTAGGCGCGTCCTTATAAACAGTGTTTGCATCAAACCAAGCAGTCAGCATGGTACGTTCCGTATTTGGATTTTCCACAACTTGTTCAAGAGATTGACCTTCATAAAAGAAAACACTTTGTTCGTTTGGCAAATGAATTTTTAAGTATTGCACCGCAGGATATCTAGAATGAATGGAGAATTCAAACAATCGCCACACAGATTCGTGAGGAGTTAAATATCGACAGTTCAAATAATTCTGTATTTCATCATTTACATTGTCACGAACCATTACTCGAGCTCTATCTGGACCTTTATTTATATATTTAAATAAGTATTTTATTAACATAGACTGAGAACATGATTCAACATTTATATGAGCATTATACCTCAACAATAAAATGGGATTGTATGGAACAACAAAATTATTACCTACTTGAATTCCATTTTTAATTACAAACTTTGAATCATCATCACGTCTTCTATATTGAGGAGCCTTTATTGAATGAAATACAGTGTTGGAAAGATATGGTTTTGGAAAATATTTTGTACATTTTCCATCCCTCATGCATGGACATTTTGAATTTAACTGACCACATGGACCATGTATCATAAATTGGCTGACTATTTCATAAAGTTCTGGACTAATGTTTCTATCCGGTAATTCAGCTGAAATAATAGAATCAATATCTGTCGATGTATAACATTTGTATGGTTTTTCAAGCCAAAATAGTAAATGAGCATGCGGCAACCCTCGTTTTTGGAATTCAATTGTACAAACATGTGCATCAATCCCTCCAAAAGGTTCTCCGGATTTAATGAATCCAATCATATTATCCAATTTAATTTTAAAAATCCGAGAAACAATGTCTGGTCTATCTTCTGCTTTATATCCTGGTTTCTTTTTAAAATATCTCACAATTTCCGGCCATTTAACATTGCAAGTGAAAGTTATAAACAAATCCGGATTGCCGTAATATCTACAAATTGCCATAGCATCTTGATAATTATTCAACATATCTCTAGGACTACCAGTGTGAGTACCTGGAAGAAAAATTGATTTTCCCACATCAGAACATTGAGTAACACCATTTGAAGCAAAAGCTGACAACTGATTCCATTTTTCACACTTTAATTTTGGTTGATTATTCCTTATATATTCCAAGCGATTTTCCTCAACAGTCGCATATGCATCAACCAAATATTGCTGAAACAATCTTCCGCCTTTTAATAAAGTGCCTACATCATTAGTCCTATCATGAATTTGGTAACAAACAAATTTTATCATCGTTAATTTTGTTCTTTTTCTCGCACGCTTTTGTCCAGCAGGCTCTAATAACATATCTATTCTGAATCCATCCTCACCATACGGGAAAAGCAGTGGATATTGCAATGACATTAACTTTGGATGTATTTTAGATATTCGTTTCAAACGTCCATCAGCTGATCGAATAACGATATCTCTGTTAGAGTTAAATTCTCAAATGTCACCAACAATTAAACCAGCAATTTCAGAGGCACTTGGTAATTCGTATTGCTTGCTATCAGTAAGTTGTCGATCAAGTATAGTCATATTGCAATTAGCCAATGAAACATTTTCAAATTCATCCCTGACTGATCGAAACTTTTTGGCCAATTCATTGACGTTGTCAAGCATATTCGCTAAATTTTCAACAATGGAAGCATCTATATTTTTATTTGCATTATTTGGATCAATGACACTAATACGATTAGAAATCTCATTAACTGTGTCATAAACATATAGCTGTGCAAACCTAGGACATTCATTTGCAACAGGTAACACAGATCCCATTAAATGATGTACTTGTCCACAAATTTTGAATACATAAGGAGATGTGCCACTGTTTATCTTGTAATCAATTTTTGCACCCATAGAAGTAAAAGCAAACATGGAATTATAAACTCGAATATTTTCACGAAAAGTTGTACTTTTACGACCATTGATTGGATTCAATAATTGTTCAAGAATTTCAGGAGTTGGATTTGATAGTGGAAGTTTGATTTGTCCTTTTTCGCAACAATTTGTATATATCAATTGATTTTTGATTCTCCTCTTTAAAGCCTCATCTGCCCAAAAGGAAGCATTACAATGACTACACGTGTAGGAGTCATCATCCGAATCCTCATAATTTATAATCACACCTATAAGCACAATTGAGAGAAATTGTTAGAAAAAAAATGTTTATTTTTCATTGATAAAAGATAGACAATGCAGTATACAATCTACCTTGGCGACTTCTCTGATACGACGCTTGACCCAAAATACTTGCACTGGGAACTGCAATCATATGTAACAAAATTATTATTTTGATTACTTTTGATAAACTATTATTCATACCCTAAAAGCCGCTTATGTTTATAATTACCTGATATATTTAAATTATGGTTGGAATCATTGTAGTCTCCGTCTGTCACAACATGGGAAGTTGGCTGATTTTGAAACATACAATGTTTCTTAGTCAAATTGCCAAAATTAGATCCGTTGTGTTCTTCATTTCGAAAATAACTCCAGGGTGATGCTGTTTCGTGGCAAGCCAATGCTTGTTCACAAATTGGCTCAAGAAGATCGGGTAATTTCCTCTTCATTATAGAATTTAAATCCCTTTTGAGCGGCATGGCTGAAAAACAAAATTATTAATGACAAATGTTTGCAAGGAAAATTAGAAACATGCAAACAATTGATAGTTATTTGACTATAAGAAAATCTAATAACCTAGCAACATCTCGACTATTCCTATTTCCAATGACAAATTAAAGGGGGGGGGGAAGAGATTTTACTATGCCTTGTATAATCGCGAACATTTTTGGTAGATATTCTTTAAATGACTAATAATAATAATAAAACTCACATTTGATGATAAACAGACTTACTTCTCTTTGTCCTCCCCCAAAATTCACACTGGCCAATGCACACCAAATAAAACAAACCCAAAACTTTCAATCTCGCTACAAACACCAAGGAAGATCGTAATCTTATGAAAACCAAAACCACAAACCCATTTAAGTAACACCAATGTGACTACAATTTCTAAATTATGAAGGGAAAAAAATATCACGGGAGTTTTTTACCTCATCATACTTAGTCGCAAAGAGGTTAAGTGAGGTTAAGATCCCACCATTAGGTCCAATGTTGAATTGTTTTATTACTTCCTTGTACTTAACAATATCCCAAATGTCTATGTTTGCATCGAATGGTAATGTCATCAATAATCTAGAAATATATAATATGCTCACTGAAGAAAATACCAAAACCAAAACTATCATAAACCATTTCATTAACAGCGAAACCCATTTAATTAACAGGAAAACCACAGAACCCATAAGAAACCACAGCCTAAACAGATAATCATAACCTAAATGAATGCCCAATCAATTTCTTTATTGACAATTAGCAGAACAATAAAGGACATGAAATTACTTTGCCATGATTCTATGAAGAAGGATTAGACCTTCGAGCGTACCTAAATAATGGAAGACAATCTCGAGAACTTTGTCCACAGCAGACAAATACAGATCGATAGACAGCTCTGCTGCACCCAGGAGAGACTATAGCTGATTGAGTCGATGAGAGTAGAGCAGGTGAGACTACGGCGAGGACTGAGCAAAAAACAAAGCATATAAGGTTAGGTAGGTTTTTCAACCCAGTTCTCGATCTATACAAAGTATCGGCAAGCAATTGAATTCTCTTGTTAATTTGGGTAGTTGCACAATATAGTATTTTTGAACAGGAAGGCATTGGAAACACACCTGCTATAAACGAAAAACTCAGAAAAACAATGGGAAGCAGTAGAAAACGGAAAAAGGATTCGGAGATCCACAAAGCAAGATCAAACAAACTTGTTGAGACCAGATCGAGCGAGATTAGACAAACTTTTCCAGTCCAAATCGAATAGAGGTCGCATAAAAACAAACAAAGCAATTTAGGCACATTAATACACACACCCCTCAATCATAATAAAGGAAAAAGTTGAATCGTTGTTATATAAAATAAGCTAGCATCGATAACAATGAAAAATATTGTCCTAATTATCTCTCTACATCTGACACACACACACACAAATATATATATACACACGCACAACAACAACAACAATATATGAACTTTATATATAGTTGCTAGCTTAGTTTTGTGTAAGCGTAACGATGACCCCAACGAACAAACATATACATGTGCATATATATATCCGAGATTAAAAGAAGTTGTGGAGTATAAGGGAAATATGCCATAATTAAACATCGAGCGAACCTGTGTTTTCAAATGAATCATAGAAATCATAGAAATCAAAGAAATTTTGCTTTCATTTTACTTTTGCAATAGCAACATGAATGGTCTACCAAAACTTCTAATTGATGTTAAGTGTATTCAATTAAGTCTACTTATCTTAAAGCTCACTGCTTGGGATCTCTTCTGTGTAGTATGCTAAAGCTTTGGGACAACAGGTCCAAGTACATAAGGATAAAGACACACCAGCAATAAATGGGACCGCTTGCAATGAAGTATCAAAGCTAAGAAGATGGATACACGATGCTTAAGACTCTGAGATATTATATCCCCTTTATCAATGAGTCAATACACCTAAGACGCACTAAGGCTTCATCTAGCTTAAACTTTCACTTCATATTAACATAAATAATCCTATTTCAGCTTATCAAACAGAAAATATCATATAAAAACACATGCATGGCTACCCACATAACCCGAAATTGGGAAACCAAGGTGTCAAATTAGGAAAACAAAGTAACCGACATTTGAAAATATGAAAACTTTAACATACTCTATTTTAGGTCCACTCAGGGTTGACAGGTTGTGATTGTTCAACACAAAACAGCTGTGTCCACCACAAACATCCTGACATTCAGATTATTAAACAATCAGCACACGCAATTTATAATCAAACAACACCACATGCAACAATACTAAAATTTCCAAGCACATGAATTCAGACCCAGAATTGACTGTGAGCCTAAAAAAGATACATATCAAACCATTAATCAATCAAAGTTTCCGAATAACAAAACCATCTATTAGCATAATCTCTTAAGGCCATAAAAATTGAAAACATAAACAAAACTAATACATGTCAACACTTATGAGGCATAACCAAGCTCTAGGAGCCATTACACAAAAGTTGAGAATGAGAAAAAAGGAATCCAAACCGATTTCATTGTAAGCATATAATTAAGACTATATTATAAAGTGAAGAAGACACCTCCACAATTTCTACTGCTCTACTCCCACTAATCCTGCTATATAAAGCCAAAAGTACAACTGTAGTTCTCTACTCATTACTCTCACCATTCAATCACGACACTTGAAAAGAGTTTTCAACACTGAATTCCCCAACAATACCAATATACAATCATAAACAATATAAACTCCCACAAACAATCCATTTCCTATATAACATTTCGTGCTGATCCCAAGAAAATAAATGGGTACTGTTAATGTCCATTAAATTGGAAAACTATAGTCCATTAAATCCAACCATTAAAAGTCCGCAAAGAAACCACAAAAGTCCGTAAGAGTCAAACCTGGGATCTGAAATGTCGCAAGGATCAACGGAGATCAAAGCCACAAAGATGGATCCGATCAATGAAACGTTGGACCCCAAGCAAAGAGATGTTGCGATAAGTAATCAAAAACCTACAAAAGATACATATCAAAACATATTAAGTACCTGTATTCTACTGCTGGAATTATTAACAAACATCGATCGATAACGAAACAGGCAAAGCACGCGGCGAATCCTATATGGTCAACGGAATTATTCTACTGCCATAGAGTCTTGACATTATAGATGAATCATATACGGTGCTTGAATGCTAAATAAACAATACATGAATTCGGAAGATAAATGGACGTGGGACAATAAATGGAAATTTGTGGATAAAATATACATGCATGCAGGATAAATATGCTGAGTGCATTGAACTCCCACATTTTGCAATGTCACATAAATAACATGAACTAACAGGTTTCTGAACGAATCTTCGCTCCCGCAGGAGTTCTGAAACCAAAAAGATTAAACGGTAGAGGTAGACACTATATAGTCCAATTATAGGGAAGGGACAAACAACCAACGAACATCTAAATCAAAACAGGGATTCGACAACATGGACTTTCAAAGTTTGGACCAATAATAGTAGTCTGCTCAACATGTGATACACCCATGAAATCAAAACAGTTAAAACAGACCTTGATGTCCAAATAATCCTATCCTTTCAAGCGTGATTCAAGCAGCATAGCATTCCTAAAGATTCCTGCTCATTTATTGTACCTACAGGTTAATCAAAACCTTGCTCATCAGATTCACCCAAGTACATTCTCATTCATTCCAGCAACATTCATGAATTACAAAGCCACCCCAAACAGCAGCAGCAAAATGACAAACTCAAAATCAGAAAAAAAAGAATTCACGTATCAATACCGAACCACAGCTTTACATCTGCAGGAGCAAGGAGCACAAATCGAATCCCCTATTCTCAAAACAATGTTTTATCTAATAGTGACCTCAACAGAGGCCATTCAATGTCAATACCATAATACAGCAGCAAATACTCGATGACAAAAAAATAGCATAAACATGGAAGAAGAAAAAACACATAGACAGCAATGGATTTTCTATGTATGATCGAGCACCCGAGGATCAACTCTGTTATATTTTTGATCCAATCAGTGTAAGAAGTAAGAACCCCTATTTCCAAAAAAAAAAAAAAAAAACTGACAGAGCCATCCGACCAATCAACCAAATATTACATACAAATACAAATGATTAAAAGAGATCAACCTAATCCAATCAACACTACCCAAATCCATAAACTTATAAACGAAGCCACACACAACTACATATCACATTGATAAAAAAAAATATCAATCTCAGTAATGACCTGACTAAACTTGGTCTGGAGGTTGTTGTTAAACTATTGATACCAGTCCTCTAGAATCCCATTCTCTCTCGACCAAAGGAGAAAAACAATGAACAGCAAAAAACAGTTTATTTGTGTGAAACAGAGAGGGCTTCCTCACTGCTCATCGATTACTCAATCTCTCATGTCTCTTCTTTGTACTCAGTTTGGGTTTGCTATGAGATCGAGTCTGAGGGGATTCAGGGGAAGCCGTGAGGTCTGGTCTCTTTCTGGGTTTGCAAAAGGAGGCGAGGGAAGAAGAGTGAAGCCGTGAGGTCTGGTCTCTTTCTGTGGACTCGTGGCGGGGTAAAACCACAGTCTTTTTGTCTAAGATCACACAGCTGTCTTCCTAGGTCTTTAACTCTCTATATATGCTCCCACAACCAATTAGAAGTGAAGGAGATCTCCCTCATATCATTAATTAGGCTAGATCGATGTGAATTCGATATGGTTAGGCCAGCTAGCCCACATGATAAAGGCTGAGAGCCGTTTCTACTCTCTTTATTTTTGTTAATGACTGCATGCCCCTACAAAGCTTTTGGTTCTATATATACATATTCATAGCCACGTCAGCCTACATAATTGCTAATAATCATAGAGGAACCTCAAGCATCTGGAAATAGTTGTGGACATGAGCAAAAAATTATCATTCAAAAAGAAGAGGAGCTGCTCTTACCCTGGACAAACAGTCCAATGCTTTCTCCTCGGCTGTTCTATTGAGATCAATTTCTTAGATGGCTCCAAGTGTATCAGGTCCTCAACCTAATTGCAGTTGAATCCAGACAACCATATCAATTCACGCATGGTTTGAAAAATGCAAAAACAAAGCAGCAGTTTTAAGCTCATATAAGAGAGACGATGTCACAGTCAAAGTTGAAAACTCAAAAGTACTCAGCTCACTGAGTAATATTTGTTAAAAGACTTAAAGGCTATTCTTCATTGATTAGATCGATGAAGTCGTTAGACGTCTGCGAAGAAATTCATCGATGTAGGTATAGTAAGAAGAAAGGAACGTCGATCTCATAGGTATGTATATAATACAGGATGTCAAACTTCAATATAGATAGAATCTCTTTTCAACTTTATCTGAAAACTAAAGATACCTTATATAGAAATACACAGTCCAGCAATTACAAACCAAAATCACAAAACTCAGCAAATTCAGGTTTTAATGACTCAATCGTTCTGGTCAGTCGCAATGAAATCAAAGTCCTGAATCCGAATTTTCTTTATAAAATAGTTTGTTTCAATCAGAAATTATTAATAAATTTTTAAGAACCTGAATTGCCATGTCATTTTTTAAAACTGATCCTATGTTCAGAGATTAGAGCATAAAAAATGTAGTTCAGCATGGCCTCATTCAACACTGCATATCAAAAGTTCTGAAACTAAAGAGAAACTAAATTAAGTCTTATTTTTTCCACCCTGTTTATGTACACTAAAGTATGCACATGCACCTATAACTGTATGAATCTATGCACTCTTGGGTGTTACAGACTGACCTCAAGCAGACACCTTAGTTAAACTCAAACCACACAGCATGTTCAAAATGCAAAATACGAATATGATGATCTCAGTAGAGCTAATTTTCCATGATTTACTTCCTTAAATAGAGAGGCAGGTATAATTACAATTTTTCATATCTTACTAATCTTTCTTCTAACAATCAGAAGCAAAAACAGTGGATTGGCACTACCATGGAATTGTATTTAAGTTTCAGCACATAACCACAGACTAATCCTATAAACAAAGCAAGAAAACACCAGTATATATAACCAATTGAGGCCAAATTATATTCACAAAAACAAAAGCCTACACAGCACATCCACACATTTCTACAGGATAAATGACAGGCATGCTTAAGTTCTATTCAAATTGAAGAAAGATTGTTGGACATGTCTTTCTATACAGTATTGATAGAAATGAAGAAAGAGATTCTATCTTTATATGAAGAAACTACGGCGGCTAATGAATTCCCTATAAACTATAAAGAATGCCAAATGCCGGCTAGACAAAACAACTTTTCCTACCATATGTTTCCAAGAAGGCAAGATTCAACAGGCATATCCAAACTTCAGACAGTTAAATAAATATTTCCAAAAAAAAGACGGTTAAATAAATAGCTAATCACAAACTATATGCTAGCAGCTTCAAAACTAAGTATTGCAAATTGAATCCCAATGCTCAACTGAATAATAGCAAAGAAGACCAAGAAAAGTACTCAATGAATAAAGCAAAGCAGACACCTTAGTTAAACTCAAACCACACAGCATGTTCAAAATGCAAAATACGAATATGATGATCTCAGTAGAGCTAATTTTCCATGATTTACTTCCTTAAATAGAGAGGCAGGTATAATTACAATTTTTCATATCTTACTAATCTTTCTTCTAACAATCAGAAGCAAAAACAGTGGATTGGCACTACCATGGAATTGTATTTAAGTTTCAGCACATAACCACAGACTAATCCTATAAACAAAGCAAGAAAAACCAGTATATATAACCAATTGAGGCCAAATTATATTCACAAACACAAAAGTCTACACAGCACATCCACACATTTCTACAGGATAAATGACAGGCATGCTTAAGTTCTATTCAAATCGAAGAAAGATTGTTGGACATGTCTTTCTATACAGTATTGATAGAAATGAAGAAAGAGATTCTATCTTTCTATGAAGAAAGAGATTCTCGATCAAATACCGATCAGGTAATACAAATGCCCAGTGGGATTTGAGAAGATAAGTTTATAGATATTACTGTAAATGGCCAGTTGATCAAATATAGCCTATAGAAATGAAGAAAGAGATTCTCGATCAAATCTCTTGGCCTGTGATAAAAGATTGCAGTTAACTATAGCACAAAAACCTCCTGAAATTTACAGAAACCTTACAGTAGAGAGAAGAATATTTAAACATCAAATCAAAGAAGCCCCAAGCTTGATCATGGTGGAGCTGAACTGGGCGGAACTTTTGTAGTTAATCTTTTATTAATAAAAGATTACCAATCAACACTGGTAATATAAATGCCCAGTTGATCAAATATAGTCTATAGAAATGAAGAAAGAGATTCTCGATCAAATCTTTCTATACACAGCACCAACTAACTTTAAATCTCATTCCATAAGAGATTGCAAAGAGTAGTCATATCAATTCTAGAGAAGCAAAAAGTTAACCTTAACAATCTAACTATGCTCGGTTGTGTGATTTGAAACACATATCTCAAATTGAATACCCCATTAAGCAAATCAAATTGAAAACCCATGGAAGAAAATGGGATGAAACCCAATACGCCCCCAATGGTATTTGAGTGAATAATACACTATATGGCACAAATTCATTCAGTTAAGAATCAAAGGACAAAACCCACCTGAAAACCAATAAAGAGCTGGTACCACGCTGATGTTGTTGGCGAGTTTGGAGAAGCGACAGAGTGGCGACCGTGTAAGTGAACTTCTAATTGCCGGAGCTCGACGTTCTCGACCCGATCGATCAGGATCCTAACCTCGAAGAGTCTTGAACACAAAAGCCGAAATCAACGAAGAGAGCGAGACGCCTGTGTAAAGTGAGAGTGAGAGCACATGATCGAAGCAGAGGAAGTGGAGCTGCTAGAGGTTAGGTTATGCAAATCTTCGCACGGGCCGCACGATGACAAACTTGATGACCCAAATGCCCCCTTTGAACAGGAAAAGGAACAGTGCAACCCTGCTTGAGGATTGTTAGATAGTAAATTTGAAGTTGTGCTGGCTTGTAGTTATCAGCAGATGAAAGCTACAAATGAACCTTACGAAGACCAACAATTAACATGAATGCAATCTTCACCACTCTTTGAAGCAATCGCAATTGAGGGAGCTGCTGATTTTCCTTCCAGGGAATTTAACTTCTTTCGTCAGCTCTCCTTGGTTTTTACTCATCGCATCTGTGTCATGGTTCTAGAAAATGAATAACGAGAAACACACAAATGATTAAGGCACAACGAGAGCAATAGAGGATGCATACCTCTTGCAAATGGCTGAACTGTATTGAAATCTTCAAACTAAGTTCCTAAATATCTTCGTGTACTGCAAGAGTTTTGTCTCTTCTACTTGAATAAATCAGAGACGAAAGAGATTCCTTTGGAGAAGTTTGCATGAAGCTGTCATATAAATTGCTCGACATCCTGGCCTTCTTCAAGGATTGGTCTTTTGACGGCACCTAGGTGCAATACATCAGTTGAATTGCAGTAAGAAGGCACCCTAGCTACTCTTTATTCTTAATTATCAAAACATGATGATGAAAGTAGACATGAACAAGTAAAGCTGCTTGCAGTTGGAATTTGACTTGCAACAAGGCAACAAGCTGTTGCTGATTAAACCAATGGCACAAAAAACTAGGATAAACGAAGATGAATGGTATAAACATGTAGCATTACCATAAACCCCAGCTGTCCTAGCTATGGAACTGGGATGCGTGCCACTCTAAATGCCTTATTCAACAGGACCCTGAATCATGTCTCTGAGAGAGTTGCAGTTGGGAATTGGGTTGAATTAAGCAGCTGTGAAAGAAATTGATGAGTCAAACATTGTATGAATATTATAGATAAATGATATACCTAGAGATACAGTCAATACCTCAATTACCAGAACCCATCGCCTCATCTTGCCCCTGGATCCAATTATCGTCAAATCTGATATTTGGGATGTGTGAAATTTTGGCCCACTCATTCTCACTTCCTTCCCCTCCTCTGTAAAGCTCGCCGAGTCTCTTACAATATTGAATATCCAATTTCCGGAGTGGTGTCTTCCACAGGAAGTCCGGCAGTGCTGGTAACTCGTCGTTACCATATAAGTACAAAGAAGAAAGGCATGGCATTATTGTAATATCCTTCTTCTTCTTCTTCTTCTCAGCGTCGTCTTCCTCTTCGCTTAGTTCCTCCACTCCTTTCCACTCTTTTAATTGGTCGGAGAAGGCGATGTCGAGTCGTTTGAGTTTTGGAAATGATAGGAATTCTGACGACGTTGGTGTTTCTATTCCCAAAAACTCAACACCTACCTTTTCCACGCCAACCCGGAACATTTGTAATGATTCAAGGGACGGTAATTTCCCTAGAGGAGGCAAATGCTTACAATTTGTACAAAACCCAAGGATAAGACTCGTCAAGCTGTTTAATGACAAAAGCCAATCTGTCCGCAGGGTGTTGCCTGCATATACTACGATGCTTAAAGATTCCAAAGCAGGAGGAGGGTGTATGGCATTCAGTATTTCTCTATCATTCTGTTGTCGTTGATTGGAAACAGCCCAGCTTGATTCATCATAACTCTCGCTTGATTCATCATCTTTCCTGCAGGCTAGGGACAAGTGACGGAGGTGCTTCTTACTCACCAAATTTGCTTTCCCTGCCTCATTCGAATTTGATTGTCCAACATTTTGAAGATGAAGATATCCTTGAAGCTGATTCAAATTTTCCAGAACTCCCAACTGGACGTCGTCACTGTGGACATTTAGTTGAGCCAGCTCTCGCAGATTTGTTAATTGGTCAACCCCTATCAACTTCACATTGTCACTGTCAAGTGTCAAGAGATTCCTTAAATTAGTTAGCCCTCTCAAATCTACTCTTTCAAGATCATCACAGTCAACAAGACGCAAGGTCTGCAGATTGTATAGACTACTCAAATGTATTATTTCCTTCAAGTGGGGGTTCTCAGATAGATCGAGATACCTTAAATGGATCAGTCCACCTATCTCCTTTGGTATTTCTTCAATGCCACTATCGGACAAGTTTAAAGTCCTTAGGCATTTCAATTGCAAAATTAAGGCAAACAAAATGGAGCTAATGGGTGAACCAAAAGCTATGAGGGTACGCAAATGTTCACATCTGGGAAATGACACCAAATTGTGACTTTGCGATGCTTGCAATATAGTCAGATGACGAATCTTATCATCACCTGTCATCACTATTTCCTCTCTAGCCGCTGGCTCAAAATCATTGATAAACCATTCATTCTTAGTCAGACTTTGCAAGAAGTCATGTAGAATGTCATGCATTTTGCACTCTGTTCTCCCAAATTCATCTACCTCAATATCCTGGAAGAAGGAACGTCTTACCAAGGTATAAAAATATTTCTTTCCTAGACTTCCTGTCACATCCACATAATCTTGTGACATCCATAACTGAATCAAATTATCTCGATCAAACACGTAATCTTTTGGAAAGATTACACAGTACAAAAGACAACGTTTGACAATAGGACTCAAATCATTATAACTCAGAGATAATGGCTTGAAAACAGGTTCTTTAATCTCTTCATTTTCCCATATCTTACTACTTAAAACATCTTGCCACTCTTGGATTGTTTTCTTGTCACACATATGGCTACCTAATGTCTTTGCAGCAAGAGGCAAGCCATTGCATTTTCTTACAATCTCTTTGCCAATGGCTTGAAATACTTCAGACTTATCACTTTCCTTAACGTTTGCATAGTAAAAGAACAATGACAAACATAACTCTCCACTCATCTTGTTCAAATGGATCGAGTGAGAGCTAGCATTCATCAAAGTAGCAACCTCCTCCTTTCGAGTGGTCACCAATATTCTACTGCCCGTAGCACCTTTACATAAGGGTTTGATCAATTCTTCCCATTGACCAGGCTTTGGGTTCCAAACATCATCTAAGACAAGGAGGAATTTTTTTCCCATGATCAATTCAGATATACATTCCATCAAAGTTTGCAAATTATTTGAATTTCTGGAGGAACAATTTTTATCTAGACCTTCAAGAATATCTTGAGTGATCTTGACCCCATCAAAAGGGTCCGAGACACAAACCCATATTGTTTTGTCAAAATGAGATTTTACAGTGTCATCATTATAGACTAGTTGGGCAAGAGTTGTTTTCCCCATTCCCCCCATCCCTATGATAGGGATGATAACAGGAACACTTGTTTCATGACCACTACCCTCACTTAGCACCTTGCCAAGGATAAGACTCTTTTCCTCAACTCGACCAAATATTTTCTCAGGAAGAAAAGCAGTTGTTTGTTGTCGTTCAGGCAGTTCATGGCCTTTTGTGGTGCTCTGAAAGCTAAATCTTTGTTTATCATTATCAATCTCAGCTAGTCTTTCATTTAGCTCTTCTATTCGTTCAGCTATACCACGACGAAACATATACTGATTGACAACTTGGCTTGAAGAACAGCAAGAAGAAAGAAATGGGAAGCATACCTTCTTCTTAGAAGTAGTGGTAGTAGTAACAAGAAGAGCATGTTCACCTTGGTTTTCCTGCTTCTTCATTTGATGTATTTGAACTTGAGTGATCCACTCATCCAAGACATCATCCATCTCGTACGAGACATCCTCTAGTTCCTTAAGCCAACGTCTCACACTGACCTCGGTCACTTGTCTCTGCTCGGCATCCTCCAGCACAGCTTGAATAGCTTTGAGACTGCGGTTGAGGTTCTTGACTTCATTCTTAACCCCAGCCACCAGGTTGAACTCTCGCTCGACCTTGTCAAAGGCAATTGTAGCCAAACGCTCTAGCAGAACGTCGACCAGTACTCCAGCCATGTTTGGAAACTAATTGAGAATGTATGGAAGAAGAAGAAATGGAGACAACTATGGGAATTGAAGTAAACACGAGTTTGCAACTGGTGTGCTATCATGCATGTTCTAGTTGCTTATAAGGAGAAGAGGAGGTGAAGATTGGGACCTTGGAGAAGGAAAAGGAAAGCAGAATTAACGAAGAAGGATACGAAACGTCCCCGAGGAGATGTTCCTTACTTGTTAATGCAAGAAAAAGAAAAAGAAAAGATAAAGATAGAGGTGAGACACTTGCATGTTGAAGCATCTGGTTCATGTCGAAAAGAAAAACGTGCTGTTCGGTTTTTGGTATCCATTTCCTGGCACAGCTTTATACAAGCTTCCGAATACACGGGACAGATTTAAGTTTAAAACATAGCAGAGAACACTTGCACATTTGATTCAGCTTAAAGGCACTCAGAAGCAAAATTCCAGTATCGCTACAAGCCTAAAACACAGCAAATTTTGCAATCAATCTACGTCGGAGCCTTGGTGCGGTTAATTGTTATCTACATACCTATTCCCTCAAAACTTCTTCAGTTCCTTTGTACAGATTGTTATGTAACTTGGGACATGTACGTGAAGAGAGTATAAGAAGTAGATACTACCGTTTTTTTAATGAATATAGTAGATATTACTGTTTATTTCATGAGTACTATTCAATTGTAGCAATACAGATTCTGGTCTTTAGCTTAATGGGGTGTATCATGTATGTTCTAGTCGCTTATAAATGAGTATAGGATAGAGAGCTGCCCGCTGAGACATCGGCCATAAAGCAAAGACAATATATTGTGCTTAGAGTGCACCAAATGGATAGATGAATATAATATCAAGGGAACCAAATCGAAACAGCAAACAACCCAAGCAACACAATTAAGATGAGAAGACAAGAACAAGAACACATGATATATGTGGTTCGACAATAGCCTACTTCCACGAAGCAGCAGGGAGAATCTTCACTATCAATGAAGGTTATAAAGAGAGAGTAGGGTTACAAACAAAACCCTAAAACTACCCAGAGTGAACCACACACAAGCTCTGCTCTACTCTGTATTTATACAACTCTCTCATTAACATCTAACTTACTCGCCAAGAATATTGTTCCTCGCCAAAGACCACCAATCTTCTTACTTACGCTACAACACCAATCCAAACTTCTAGCATATGACTCATGCACCCCACGTGCATATCACACAGGTCTCGCGAGCAACCGTAAGCAAGCGAGAGTTTTGCGAGCAAGCGAACAAGAGCAAGACTATGCAAGCAAGTGTGAAACCCACACACAATATTAACCAATATAGATTCTCACATGTATATCACTATTCGATTAAGTAGCATATAACTGGCAATGTGAAGCTTGAACAGATGTTACAAATGCTACTCCTCCCAAACGGCCAAACTCACACTGCAGTGCATCCTGCATCACTTTGGCATCTGCCTCCATCGGCATTGTAAGGGTTTTAGCATGGAGATTTTTAGCTCCGGTCGAGATGGTGCTATTCAGAAATTGAGAACTCTTTAAAACGCATTCTACACTAGCACACTAGCAAGTTGACGTGCAAAAAGAACCAGCAAAAGCTTTAAGCTCGTAGTTCTCGCAGGATGGTATTCATTTGCGAACATAGATCCTTGTAGATCACAATTACACAAGCTAGTTGTGTATTGTGTAAGGTTGGATTGTGAAACACAGGACTTGTATTGATTGTGATAACTACATTTTATAAGGATTTCTATCCGTATCATGACAGATAAAACAGTGACATATCCCCATGTGCACAAGCCGATAAACTGAAGATGTAGACTAACACAAGCACATCAAGAGATAGACTTTGGTAACATTGCATACTATCATAACTTAACAGCGCCGTTGCAGCGGTAAATTTATTCTCAGGGGGGAAGAAAGGCAAGGTAATACATGAATAGTCCAACTAAGGGTATCCAACAACTATCCAAAATTCATGTGGTGAGCCAGGATTCTGACACTAAAAGGATGCCACACTCAGGCAAAATTTGATTGCAGCATTCTATAGCCAAGATTCTGTATGTCAGTCAAATTTCACTCTTTAATCGTCAGGAGATTTAAATCTCTCAACTGCATTGCAAAGCTTTTATGCACAAAGAGTTACATATGACAGATCAGCTAATGATCATCTTGCCGAGGAATTCAGCTTTCTCAGGGAAGTATTCCATCAATTCATCCTTGGTCACCCAAACAAAATCTTCACACTTCCCAATTTTCACCTTGTTCGTGGCAATAACTTGAGATTTGAAAAAGAATTGCTGAAAGAAAGGGAAAACACATGACACTATCACTAAACTACAATATTTGACGGTAAATATCAAATGCAATATCAGTTTACATGCACTTTTATCAGTACAAGTAAAACAGAAAATAGTTACCAAAGCCCTACCTTATAAGATGGAGTGTCAGTCACATTCTCTGATGACTCCATTGCAATATGACCCATGGGGGCATTTCCAACAAAATATGTGTGTGAGAGATCCCCTATGACAGACTTCAATGCAGATTCTGCACACTGAAAATATGGGATTGATCTTAGAAAAAAAATATCCGTAATTTGTATGGAAGAGAAAGATGAATACTGATACATATGGCATTATATAACAGTTATCACCTTCTGCAACGTATCCTCAGACTCGTAAACTTTTTGTGGAAAATGCCAGGCTGACTTTCCTGTAGGTTATCCATATGCGTTACCATAGATAAGAAGATATAGTCTTCTGTCAAGCGCTCTCTGCAACGACCTACAGAACAAGACAAATAACTCCAGTATTAGGATCATTTTGTTTTTGCTTCCTGATATCAAAATTAGTTGCATACCTTTTACATAAAAAGATCTAATGACTTCTTAATTAATCTTTACTTCTCTCTCAGCAAAGATGTTTCACCCACTTATACAGTTTCCACCATTTGATAACACTCCACGGAACAAACATACATGAAATCTATAAGTTTCTCAGTTATTTTGTATTCCATTGACCCAAAAGGATACAACTGTTGAGTAAAGACTAAACTAAGGTATGAATATTAATCAGTCAAATATCAAACCATTAGCTGTTTACAAAGATTGACAAGAAAGTAACAAACGAAAAACTTCATACTCCATACTTTTTATCATTTTGTTTGTCAGCTTCAGTAATCCGCGAAGCTGGTACATAATCAATTTGATAATCTCCTTTTCCCCTGCTCACCAAAAGGAAGTGTTATAATAGAGTGGCACCCTTTACTAGCACCTTTTTGTATGTGAATGTGCAAAGATAAATGGAATAAGCCAAACAATTGCATCCAAACTCTATCAACTAGATTGTATACAATAGCTTCGAGCATGCATATACTATTCCAATGCGGCCTAACAATCTATAACTGACTGCAATTTACAGACGCTTTCTTATTGCCAGAAATCATTAATAAACCAGTCACTCTTTTATCATGTATTCAGTATACTAACATCCTCTTTCCTCATATGCCAACTTTTCACTACCATTATCGTCTAAATTACTGAAAAATTTGGCCCTAAGGATGCAGAGAACAGAAGTAAGACAAACACAGCATGGACTTTAACACAGTTGGTTCTATACATATCGAATAATATACCTCTATGATTCACCATTTAGAACAGAAGGAACGAACCACAATTTGTTCGATGATGCTAAAACGAAAGGAAGTACCATCAATCATATGCAATGCAGTCATCGTGCTCAAGTAACAAATCCAACGAAATAGTCCACCTTTAACACAAAACCTCACCTAGAATTAGACTTATCTAACATCTCATCTGGATATCTCCGTCGATATTGCTGTTGCCACCGAAACCTACAATCCCAAATAACCAAACACACAGAAGCACCATTAGCTACACTAAACAAAACTCCACACTCCTCAAACAATTTGAATCCCAAATCCAAAACCGAGCTCGAATGAAACCAGCAATTGGATAGAACAAACCCAAAAACGAAATAAAAAGGAATTTCACAGCCAGAGGCCGACCATCTCGCCGGGCCATGAACAGTGGCGGAGCCAGCAATAAATTGTTACCTGGGCTAATTGTAATTCGGTAATACTGTGCGGCGCACAATTTTTTTTTTCCGATGGTTTTCGTTACTTCACTATGATAGTTGAATTTTAAAATAGTAAATTGAAAAAAAAACGGAACTTCACAAACGCAATTCACCAAAGTTTTAAGCTTTAAACTTGAAATACTAGAGGGAGTAGAGCAAACACCAAAAACAGGATCAAAATCAAAGATGCGTTGTATAAGTATTAAATCCTTAAGTTCGCAAAAAGCTCGTATAATTTTGGTGAAGAAGCACAAATAAGTAGACACTATGTGAGGGTGGCGGTGACACGAAGAGGTAAAATATGTGCATGAATAGAAGAGAAAAAAAATGGGTAAATTATACATAAGGTCATTTACATAAGATTACTTATGTATAAGGTCATATGGTATTTTTAACTCAAATATGGTCACCTGATTTAACAAAAAACCCTTACATTCAATTTATTTACGTTTAATACCATCTATATGAACCTGCTCTCTCTCTCTCTCTCTCTGATTTCAGACCAAAATCGAATCAATTTCCTCGATTTGAACCTGCAACCAAACATCTCCATACATATACAACATCTAGACAAGAGGAATTGAAATATACCAATTTCGTGACTGGAAGAGCAGCGACGACGATGGAAACCAGCCCCAAAACCCTACAATTTCTCTGGTTTGAATCTCTCTCCTTAAGCCTCCATTGCCGAAATCAATTCTAGAATTAGGTAGATGAGGTCAAGCCATGTCAAACCTGACCAGTTTCGAGTTCGAAATTGACCGAACGGCGTGACGCCGCCGGTGACCACCACACCAGCTCGTCACTCTCTCCCGCACCAGCTCGTCACTCTCTCTCTCTCTCTCTCTCTCTCTCTCTCTCTCTCTCTCTCTCTCTCCCTCCCCCTCCCTCTCCCTCTCCCTCTCTCTCTCCCTCTCTCTGAGCGTTAGAGATCTATTTGTATGCAGAAGTATGCTTTGGTTGTTAAGCAGATTGTTGTGTTTTAGTTGTTACGTACGTAGTAGTGTCTATAATAATCTGTGGTAGTACATATGTTACTCTGTAGTAGTATGTACAGACTGTAGTGTGCTTTGGTTGTTAGGCAGATTGTTGTGTTTTGGTTGTTACGTACGTAGTAGTGTCTATAATAATCTGTGGTAGTACATATGTTACTCTGTAGTAGTATATACAGACTGTAGTGTGCTCTGTAGTAGTTTGCAGTATTGTATGTGAGTAGTATGTAGTCCGCTCTGTAGTAGTACTGTCCTGAGTAGTTTGTTGTTTGCTCTGAACTAGTTTGTACTTCTGTCTGTGAGTAGTGTGTAGACTTGTTGTGTGTAGTGTGTAGTGCTGTCCTGAGTAGTTTGTTGTTTGCTCTGAACTAGTTTGTACTGTTGTCCTGAGTAGTGTGCACTGCTGTCTGTGAGTAGTGTGTAGACCTGTTGTGTGTAGTGTGTAGTGCTGTCCTGAGTAGTTTGTTGTTTGCTCTGAACTAGTTTGTACTGTTGTCCTGAGTAGTGTGCACTGTTGTCTGTGAGTAGTGTGTAGACCTGTTGTGTGTAGTGTGTAGTGTTGTCATGAGTAGTTTGTTGTTTGCTATGAACTAGTTTTTACTGCTGTCCAGAGTAGTGTGCACTGCTGTCTGTGAGTAATGTGTAGACCTGTTGTGTGTAGTGTGTAGAGTTGTCTGTGAGTAGTGTGTACTGCTGTCTGTGAGTAGTATATAGAATTTATGTAAGTGGTATGTAGTGTTTTGATGGTCTGTCTTATTGTTTTGCAGAAATTGCACAAATGGAGGACCCTAAAAACCTAAGGTTCAAATAAGATCGTCATTGAGAGGCTTCTGCAATATCATGGGTGAACTTCATAAAAAATTGCCTCCAAAAATAGTGAAGACGTTGCAAAAAACACCATTTGGCAGTTTCATGAAAAGCACTACAATAATTTGTTGAAAGTACTACTGTAGTTTTTAGAAAATACTACTCTAGTTGTTGGATAGTACTACTCTACTGGGACTTATGCATTTTAACTAAAACTTTGTTGAAAATACTACTGTAGTTTTCAGAAAGTACTACTCTAGTTGTTGGATAATACTACTCTACTGGGACTTTATGCATTCTAACTAAAACTTTGTTGAAAAATACTACTGTAGTTTTCAGAAAGTACTACTCTAGTTGTTGGATAGTACTACTTTACTGGAACTTTATGCATAAAAAATATGGATAAAAAAAGTGGCCTTAATTATGATACAAAATATAAAATGACCTGAAAAGTTAATATAAAGAGGCAAAATTTGAAAGAAAGAAAATATGGATAAAAAATGACCTTAATTAAGATAAAAATATAAATGATCTTCAAAGTAAATATAAAAGGGCAAAATTGGAAAAACAGAAAATATGAATTAAAGAAAGTGACTTTAATTAGGATAAAAAGTTTAAATAACCTTATGTGTAAAGTAGGGTCTCTAAATGACCTTATATGTAATTATCTAAAAAAAAATTATCACATGAAGTACATAGTTTTTGAAATAAATTACGTATATGATATGATGTCACATCCTTGCTAGTTTTGGTTGAAATAAAGAGCGATATTTGATTTGGTATCAAATATTCGACGTAGAAGTATATACATAATTTTCTTTTTTTAGAGGTCAAATATACTAATTTTTTTCTGCCCAAAAATCTTACTGGGGCTCAAGCCTGGGGGAGCCAGTGGCTGGCTCCGCCACTGGCCATGAACCGTAACACCACCAGAACGCCGCCGTATCACTCAGCCGGTATGTTAGTTTAGTCTTAAACCCAAATTTTCAATTTTGTGTTTTTTTTATGGGTTTAAGGCTTTTACAAAGATTAAAGCTTTGAGGGTTTGAGAGTTTAAGAGTTTTATGTTTGATGTGTGTTGACAACTTTTTTATGATGCAGAGGATGATTTTTGATGTACCAACAAAGATGGATGAGGTGCCTATGGGTTTTACTGAAGGTGTTGAGTTACAGGGGAGTAGTACCAAGCTTTACATATCCAACTTGGACTATGATGTTACTGAAAAAGGCATTGAGGTACTCCTTTATTTGTTTAAACTACTATGATTTTTTGTTGAGTTGTGCAATTTCCATGTGTGGAAAAAGGGAGCATTTTTGAGTCCCTGAGATGTATAAAATAGGTTATGGGACTTTTGTCACTTGTATGAAGTAAAGTGGAAGTGGGATTTTGTTGAAGAGTGATAAATTTCCGAACTTGGGGTATTTGGTGTGTAAAGTTTCGATTTTTATCAACTCTACTTGTCAAGTTTAGAGTTTTTACTATGACCCTGTCTCCCCTGTCTGGGTTTTCAAAACAATGTGTGTGCCCTTTACTATTAAGTATGAAAGAGTCTGTAGATTGTGTCATGGTGTTGATATGGGTCAAGTGGTATATCGAGTGTTCTTACATTTTCTTGCTGATATTGTTTTGGACTTTTGGCTAGTTGTAGACTCGAACAATGTGCCTTGAATTTGTTTCAACTGTCACATATTTCACTATATGAGATTTTTGAGTTGAGAAAGGTTTAACTACGGTGTTATCTACAGCTGCTTTTCTCTGATGTTGGTGACTTGGAGCGGCATGCAATCCATTATGATAAGAGTGGAAAATCAAAGGTATGTTCACAGCTTCACATTAATGCGATAATTGAATGATTTCTGTTTCTTAGAATGGTTTGCTTTGCTTCTTTTGTTCAGGGAACAGCTGAAGTTGTCTATGCGCACCATTCGGATGCTGCAGCAGCAATGGAGAGATTTAACAATCAGCGGCTTGATGGAAAGCAAATGGAAATTAAGCTTGTTGGAGACAATTTTGTTACTCCTGCTCATGTACCTCCAAATATTTATGACTTGGAAGCAAACGAACTTAAGAAAAGAGGTACAGAACAAAACAATAGTAAACTGCTTTGGTAATCTTCGTCTCCATAAGTTATAGGAGTGCAGACTATATACTGAAACACAACTAGACAATTAGTCCTACATCTAAGCCTATAGAAACGTGATCCACAATCAATGGGATCTGGCTTTCCTATTTTACATAAACGAGATATATTACATTAATTACAGTGATATTCTAATACTCCCCCTCAAGTTGGAGAGTGAAGATTGTGAACTCCTAACTTGTCTCGCAGCTTCACAAATTGCTCATTTCCTAAGGCCTTCGTGAATATATCTGCTAGCTGATAATTTGTAGGCACATAAGAAGGTCGAATCATACCCGCCTGCAATTTTTCCCGAACTATATGGCAATCTATCTCAATATGCTTAGTACGTTCGTGGAAAACAGGATTCGCTGCGATGTACAAGGCTGCCTGGTTATCACAAAACAATGAAGCAGGAGCTTTCTGAGGAACTCGTAAATCTTGTAATATGTAGCGCAGCCAAGTTAACTCTAGGCAAGAGTTTGCCATAGCACGGTACTCTGCTTCTGCTGATGATCTGGATACATTAGTTTGTTTCTTAGACTTCCATGAGACTAATGAATTCCCAAGAAAAATACAATATCCTGTAACTGATCTTCTTGTGGCACGACACCTACCCCAGTCTGAATCACAAAAAGCTCTTAAGTCAAGATTGTTGTTGGCAGGAAATAACAAACCTTGACCAGGAGTGCCTTTGATGTATCTAAGAATTCGCATAGCCGCATCCCAATGGGGTTTTCGTGGCTCATGCATAAACTGACTCAGAGTACGGACAAGATAAACAATGTCAGGTCTAGTGACAGTAAGATAAATCAATCTTCCAACTAACCTCCTGTATTTAGTTGGATCTTTCAATAATGCTCCATCTGTGGGAGTAAGTGCCAAATTCTGTTCCATTGGAAAAGTGTCTGGGCGTGCACCAAGAAGCCCTGAATCTTATAAAATATATAGTGCATACTTTCTTTGAGACATAAAGATCCCTTTCTTTGAACGTGCAAACTCAATGCCCAAAAAATACTTTAAATTGCCAAGGTCTTTGATGCGAAAGCGTTTGAGGAGGAATGCTTTAAGACGTTCCATTTCTTGGATATCATTTCCTGTGATAAGTATGTCATCAACGTAGATAAGAACAACAGTAAATGAAGTACCTTGGACCTTGGTGAATAAAGAATAGTCAGCTTTGGACTGATGGTAGCCAGCCTTCTGAATAGTGTTTGAAAAAGTGGAAAACCAAGTTCTGGATGCTTGTTTAAGTCCATAAAGAGACTTCTTGAGCCGACATACAAGATTCTCCCCCTGTCGGCGAAGACCAGGAGGAGGTTCCATGTAAACCTCTTCATGGAGATCACCATGAAGAAAAGCATTTTGCACATCCATTTGGTGAATAAACCAATTACGAGCAACAGCAACAGTAAGAAGACAACGCAAAGTAGTGTGTTTGGCAGTGGGAGAAAATGTTTCCTGATAATCAATGCCTTCAACCTGGGTGTAACCTTTGGCAACCACACGAGCCTTGAAACGATCAAGAGAACCATCAGATTTGTATTTTGTCTTAAAAACCCATTTGGAACCAATAGGTTTGTGGCCTGCAGGAAGAGGGACTAAATCCCATGTGTTGTTGGCCTGTAATGCTTCTAGTTCTGTCTGCATAGCCTGTCGCCAGTTAGGATCTAGGATAGCTTGATCATAAGTGTTGGGTTCGGAGGAACCTGTAACATTAGCTAAAAAGGAGCGGTGGGCAGAAGAGAAACGAGAATATGCAAGAAAAGCATAAATGGGGTAACGTGTACCTTTTGTAGGACTAGGTGCCGAAGAAGAGTTGGTGACGTGAGAAGACATGTGGTAGTCTTTAGTCCATGCTGGGAGTTGCTTGGGACGCGTTGACTGTCGTAAAGGAGGAGGTGTAGTAGGAGAAGAGACATTAATGTCAGAAGAGGAAGAAGGAATTAAAGTATGAGGAGGTGGGTCCACAGAAGGGGATGAATTGTGGTCAATGGTGTCAGGGGAAGCTGTTGGAGAAGGAGATGTAGGTGGTGGGGTTGGGATATTGGGGTTAGTGGGGAGAGGTGGAGAAGGGGATGTTGGTAGAGAGGAAGTTTCACAAGTGGGAAAAGATGAGATGGGTGAGAAAGTGGTAGGGTCCGTTGGTGTAGGGGTGATGTCAGTAGTAGTGTTGGTGGGATCTGCCTGGACCAAAGGTGGACAAAAGGGAAAGATGGTTTCATGGAATATGACATCGCGGCTCACGAAAAAAATTTTGGTCTCCAAATTATAAAGTTTATATCCCTTTTGACCCGTGGGATAGCCAACAAAGATACACCTGTGAGCTCTACGTTCAAATTTATGTGTACGATGAACAACAGTAGCATAACTGAGACAACCAAAAACTCTTAAATTTACTATCTAACAATTGTGAAGCAGGGTTTCACTGTTACTTCTATTGTTCAAAGGGGGCATTTCCGTCCAAAAATCTTCGTTCTTCTGTGATGAGTTTCATTTCTCATCCGCCTCTCTCTCGCCTCTCTAAAACACAATCCAAACCAAAGCTCCACATTGCTCTCCAAATCTCTCTCCCCAAACAACAACCCAAAACCACAACTCACCAAGATCCCATACAACAAAAACATCAACAAAAAATATGGGTTCACCTGTAAATTACAAATCAACAATCAAATTTTCCCACAAATAAACAATCAAAATCCAACAATACATGCAATCAATGATCAATCACGAATCAAATATCAAAATGATGTGGAGCTGTATAGTAGCAGTTGAAACGAGATCTAGAGAGCCAGATGTTGCGAGTTGTGGGCCAATGCAAACGGAGGATGTGTAGATGAAGCCGAGGTATTGTTGGAGGAGGTCATGGCGGAGTACTCGAGGCATGAAAGCGACAAGTGGCGGCGCGAGAAACTGTAAATGAGCCTAGCTTCTCCTCGATCTGCGCAAGGTGGAGGCCGTTGGGAGCTCGCAGTGCTGCTTCTACTACTTAATGGCAATAGAGAGAGGATCTATGGCGGCGCAAGGCTGGACGACGTTGGCGGAGCTTCGCGTGGCGCTGGAGAGGAGGAGTCGTGTGGCAGCTGTTGTAGGAGCTCGAGGAAGAGGTAGCGAGGTCGAGGATAGTAGCAGTGCTTGGCGACGAGGTTGACGCAAAGCTGGAAGTGCAACTAGCTAGGGAGGTATGCTCGATCCAAGACGCGGCGCGGAGGCAGACGACGGCGCGAAAGCAGAGCATTGTTCTTCGACTGCTAATATATTCGTGAGAGAGAGAGAGTGAGGAGAGAGAGAATTTAGTGCCAGCTAGGTTCTTATGTATTAATAGAAGGGTGAAAATGTCATTTTGGTTGGATCAGGGTTAGATTGTTACTTCGTTTTGGGCTTAAAGTTTCTCTTTATTCTCAGAATGAATTAAATTGAGGTTAAATTTTTTGTATTATTAATATTATAATTTTCATTGTCCGTCGTTTTCTATAAAATTAACAATTTCATGCATTATGGGGAGGTAATTAACATGTTCATCTTGAATGGTTCTTGCAAAAGTACATGTGGATCACTAGGAGGTTCAAGGGTTTAGTAATATGGGTTCCTCATACATTGCTTTTAAACCAGACATAGAGAGAAGAAACGGGATTCGATACTGTTTGTGTTACAAATAAAATGGATCAACTTCATTGACTATTTCAGTTGACCTATGATCACTGTATTGTTATCACCTCCTATCCTGAACACAAAATTGACAAGAAATATGAGTGCACCAACAACTGGAAAATATAAGTCGGAGTAAGTTGTAGAAGAGAACTTATGACATAAATTAGAAAAGGCTCAGAAATGTGTCTACACCACATAAATCAAATTAAGGTGTATGCGCTGATACACAAGCAAAAAGTCTACAAATATTGTATTCAAAGAAAAACCTGCATGCATCTCAATCCCTTTGTAAGATTTATGATCTCTTTGTATCAGCGTGAAAGAAAATTTCTATAGTGTTTGGTAAATATACAGTGTTGTTCTGTTGATAAATACACAGAAAATTCATTGCTACTCTTCTCTTTGCATACATTCAGTTTATGCGTCAAACATATGATTCCTTCAGTAGTTTGTAAGACTTGATCTCTTTGTATTACAGCACCAAACCAGACTTAATGTATAATTATTAACAATTGAATGCAGATTCTTAATGTTGGGCTACTTAAGTTTTAGCTGCTTGGATACATACTTAATATATGGAGTCTTTGCCTAGGACCTTAATATCAATGTTTGATGCATAAATTCACTTTGTTCTCCAAATTCTTGACTGATTTTACCATGAAGCATACATGCTGTTAGTGTTCTTGAATGACATAGCCATAATGGTATCGAACATACAATAATATCTAAATCTAACATGAATCAGAACATGAAGATATATGTTGTATCAATTAACTGAGTTATCATCACAATATATTGTCCAAAAGTAGTAGTGATTTTTTGAGTAGAACAACTGTGTGACTGCAGCAAGATATCAATTCTTTGCCCAAGGATCAGTTACATTGAAAACTGGCTCCAATATTATCTGAACATGATTTCGTGCGAAACATAAATATCTAGCTAACTGTTGCAAGATTTATATTTTGTTTAGATGAGGATTGAGTTACATGGTATTTTATGTACATACAAATAAGGGTTATACTTATACTGGATAATAATTTTGTGAGAGACATAACAATGATCTTTTTGTGATAAATTCTGCGTAATAGGCACAAAACTGTCTTCTGTTAGTGATGGTTTTGTACTTTTCCTTAGGACCATGGAAGTTATACTGGTGTTATTCCTGATGTTCTCTTTCTAACTTGCCTAAAGATGATTCCATCAGCTATGAAATGTAATACTGACTACAGTATGACTGCATGCCTTGCTCAAACACTTTCTGCAAATCTGTGAACAAAAACTTCTTTTCTGTTTAGTAACACCGCCCCTGGGAGCGGGAATCAACCTAGTGTTTAAACGATGGTGGACGCTTGTACAACAATTCAAAAGGGGATTTGTTGGAAAGCAAAGGTGAAGGTAAGCGATTAATAAGGTAGACAGCAGTTAAGACACAATCGCCCCAAAATGAAAGGGGTATGTTTGAATGAAATCGTAAGGCACGTGCTACTGTGAGAATATGACGATGTTTGCGTTCGACAACTCCATTTTGTTGTGGAGTGTAAACACAAGTGCGTTGAAGTTCAATACCATTAGAGTGAAAGAAATCTCTCATGGATAGAAATTCAGACCCATTGTCTACTCGAATGGTTTTGACAGTGACATGAAATTGAGTATGAGCAAATGTGATAAAAGATTTTAAAAGGGTTTGTGTCTCAGATTTGTGACACATTAAAAAACCCATGTGCATCTAGTAAAATCATCCACAATGGTAAGAAAGAAACGTGCCCCAGAATGTGTGGGAATTTTGTAGGGACCCCAAATATCACAGTGTAATAGATCAAAAGGTGCATGAGTTGATATTGAACTTAAAGAGAATGGGAGTCTGGTTTGTTTTGCTATAGGGCACACAGAACAATGACTATCAAAAGAAACATCACTAGAAGACAATAATGAAGATGCTAATTTAAGACGTGAAAGAGATGGATGTCCAAGTCGCAAATGCCACAAGGTGGACGGGTGAGAAACGTGATGAGAGACAGGTGTCCGTTGCAACGGTGACATGTAGTAAAGATCACCAAGCTGTTTACCCGAACCAATCATCTTCCCCGAAGCCAAGTCCTGCAAAACGCAAAAGGTGGGAAATAAAATGGCACAGCAATTGAGGGAATTAGTAACTTTACTGGCTGACATAAGGTTCAGATGAAAAGATGGGACACATAAAAGTGATAAAACATTGTCTAAAGTGATGTCAGAATTAAATGGGATGGTGCCAGTGCAAGTAATTGGGGCCGAATAGCCTGTCGGCAAGTTAACAACGGGTATGGTTGGATGTTTGGTGTTAGTAAAAGAACTGGAATAAGAGGAAATATGATCTGTGGCTCCGCTATCCAAAATCCATGGCTTAGTATATACAGAATTAATTGAAGCATTAGACAAGAAAGTCAGACCTGCGGCGTTTGCATAGGTGTTGCCATTACCAGGAGAAAGCATGGAAAGAGCATGTGTCAACTGTTGAATCTGCTATGCAGAAAGTGTACTCAAGGGATTTGACAAGGTATGTGAAGGTGGTCCATGTGGGTGTGTCTCTGAGCTTATATTTGCAGCAGAATGAGAAGGACTCCCTTGGTGAGTGCGTTGTGGTTGGCTTCTTTGACTTTGCTTGCCACTGTGGGTTCCAATTTGATTAGAAACCCATGTGCCATTTTTGACTTTGCATCTTTCTTCAGTATGGCCTCCTTTATTACAAAATTTGCAATGGTATTTCTTGGTTCGACAATTTTCAATGCTATGCCCATCTCTGTTGCAGTGGTCACAATGTTTGCTGGGATCGTATGAGGACTTAAATGGCCGATTATGAGCTGCAGCTGCAAGAGAAAAGTTTTCGGATGGCAATTGTTGGGATTGTTCTGATGTCAACTGGCGCTGTTGTTCATGGTTGCTGACAAAGGAATAAGCTTGATGAACGTTGGG
The DNA here is from genome assembly GCA_946800695.1 of Geum urbanum. NCBI lineage: Eukaryota > Viridiplantae > Streptophyta > Magnoliopsida > Rosales > Rosaceae > Geum > Geum urbanum. The sequence goes on along the minus strand of OX327017.1, from coordinate 39,902,380 downwards.
CAATGGTGTCATCATAAGGATGCTGGTGCGAACAGTATCGTGAACATCGTTGAGGCCCATGAGAAATTGCATCATGCGATATTTTTCTCTCTGTTCAGTATGCTCTTTCATTTGGTTGCATGTGAAAGGATCTTCATATGCATCAAGTTGAGTCCAAAGGTCTTTGAGTTCTGTAAAGTATGCTGAAACAGTCTTGGTGCCTTGGGACGAAGAGGCAATTTTCTTCTGTATCTGATATATTGTTGGTGCATTTTGCTGTGAAAATTGATGTTTGAAATCCTCCCATACCTGATGTGCGGTAGTGGCATGGACAACCCCTTTGCCAAGGTGGGATTCCACAGAATGAGAAATCCATGATAAAATCATGCTATTGCACTGACTCCATTGAGCATATTCTGTTGGATGTTCGATCTCTGAAGGAGGTTTAATAGAACCATTGATGAAGCCAATTTTGTTTTTGGCTCGAAAAGCATGAATCATAGCCCTACTCCATGATGAGTAATTTGCGCCGTTCAATTTTTCAGGAACGAGCACATGGCCTGGGTGATCTGAAGGATGAAGGTAGTATGGATCCATGCTAGAATTGCTGGAACTGCCGTGGCCGGAATTGTTGGGTTTGGATGGTGGTGTTTGGTCGTTTGCTATGTTTGCTAGGGTTTGTGATTGGTCAGGTAATCAGGCACCAGATCGGCGCTCTGATACCAACTTAAGAAAAGAGGTACAGAACAAAACAATAGTAAACTGCTTTGGTAATCTTCGTCTCCATAAGTTATAGGAGTGCAGACTATATACTGAAACACAACTAGACAATTAGTCCTACATCTAAGCCTATAGAAACGTGATCCACAATCAATGGGATCTGGCTTTCCTATTTTACATAAACGAGATATATTACATTAATTACAGTGATATTCTAATAAACGAAAGTAATGTCTTCCACAGGTAATACAATGTCATTTCTTTTGTGACTATTGAAGGAGCTGGTTAAAAAAATCAGGTAGAATAATATTTGCTCGTCTTTATTCATTACCTAGGAAACCAAGGAAAGGCATTTTCGTTAACATGACTTCTTCCTTGTGTTCATCGAAATAGGCCTGCAAGGTTTTGTATGAGGCAGTGGACAGGTGAGAAGGGGTGGTTAGAAGCTGACTACAGCAAAATATCAGCCGAGGAAGTATTTGACCTCAGAAAATCTACCTCTACCCCCATGGAAGAGCATGACCACAGAAAATCTACCTCTACCCCCATGTAAGAAGCTGACTACTACAGAATCTCATGTGAGTGATAAGATTGCAACTAGAATTACTTTTTATGGCGATACAAGAGTGATTTGATGAACTTGATGCTGATTTGGAGAAGTACCGCCTAGAATCCAAGCCGGTGAGGACAACTCAGAGTTAGATGATGAGATTGATGACTGATATGGTAGGTCTGGTGAAGACGAATTGGATATATAACATATATGGATATGGAGCATGATCTATTAGCGTAATTTAGAGTCTAGTAGTGTGACTTGTGACTTGTGAGAATGCTGAGTACCACTTTTTGTGCTGGGATGCAAGAGGATAGTGTTATTCCTTCAATTAGTAAACATGGACACCCTGTTACGGTTTTTTAGTTTTGGTTACTTCTGTTATGGTTCATTACTTATTTCACTCAAAATGAAAATAACTCGGCTCTCAAATTCAGCATCAGAGCTCTAGCCTTTAAAGGGCTTGTGCACTTTGAAAATATACAGCAATGAAGTTACTGAAATCAATACTATTCCCACAACCACTAGAATGTCATACATGAGCAAAATTTCCCTACAGCTATTTTAGAACAATCAACTAGCTGAAGAAGCACCTATTTACAATGTCAAATATAAAACCAATCATTACAAGCACAAGTTGAAATGCCCTAAAAAATAGGCACTCTGTTATGTTCCCAACATCTAATGGATATAGAGACTGGCGTTCAGTTTACCCCCTAAAACCCCTCTCGTATAGAGTCTAGCGAGCATACAAGACGAGGCGATAATCAATTACGTTCTCGTTCTTGTTGCTGTTGGGAGAATGAACCTCAATGAGTTAGCAAATGCAAAAATATGTTATAATCATGTATGCCTTCATAAAAGCCCGCATCCAGATCGCCTTCAGGAATGACAAAAATAAAGTGAAGGCTTGGAGGGAATCGGAAATCTTGATTCTGTACAGAGTATGGTTTCCACTGTTTCCACCTAGAGTCTCTTTTCACTGTAATTCACATCAACTGCCTGCACAAAGAAAGACGATGTTTGAAAGAACAACTTCAGAAGAGATGAATATAATGTCATAATGATGCTAGATGGAGAAATAAATCTCGTTAACTTCAGAAGAAATATAGATGAAATGGATTATCAATTAGATTCTTTTTACTGAAGAATGTTGAGCCCCAGACCAACAAAGTATTTAGATGACTCAACTTGATAGATGGAAAAACATCTGTGTTGCAGTTGAAGATGGAGTGGTACCTGGAGATTGGTATACATGGTTGCGACCACGTCACAATGTCCACTGGCAGAATGAAAGGCAGAACAACATCGAACATGTCCGAGACTTTGCTGGTTGACTTGTAACTTTTTTGCTGACAAGCCTTCAGTCATAATCCATCAGCTGAACATGAACTTATATTTTACAAAGGGTGTCTCCCACTGTAAGTCATTAGGTAATGTACATTTGGAGATGAAGAATTGCAAAGTAGATATCAATCTTCGTCACCATTTCTAATTACAGCATGAGGATTGCAAATCTTGGAGCATCATCATTCATTGATTTTCCAGCAGTCTATATATGAATCGTCATCTGGCTTATCTTCTTTGGGTTTGAATTACAGTTGAATCCAATATGATGGCCAATTCGAACTTTCAGAAATCAGATCCAAAGAGCATCATGTTGCTCACACAATCAACCATATACCGAGTAACATCAACAGATTTGCATTGCCAGATTACAATCCAGTTCCTATATCGTTTGCTAGTTGAAGTATGCCACGCATCTGAAGGTAAGGGTTTTCTAAAAGCTTTTCATTGTTGCTCTGTAATAAAAAAAAATGGCAGTAAGCTGTTAACATGCTTTCAAAGACTGGCAGATAGAGACAAACATTTGAAAGCAATAAGAACTGAATATAGTAAAAAGAGTGATAGAGCATCTATATTTCTGCCTATGTAGGCAATAAATGTCTCTGAGAACAATCTCCCTATAAAATTTACCATTAGAAATTAGCCAGCACTGAGCTTCCAAGAACGGTCAGCAATACTAAAACAAATTGAAAGACATCTAGTTCCCTTCAAAATGGCATATCTTGAGACAAGCCAAAGTTAGTTTCAGAATGTTCACTCTGCTTGAAATATGACATGCAGGCAGCAACAAGAATATTTAATCGGAAAACAAAAACAAGAATTGGATATTATCTACCTTAGTTGCTTATTATACTGGACATACTTTACAACTGTTTTAGCTGAAACATAATTTTTTATGTGATCTCATATTAGAAATTAAGCTGCCGTAACTTGCTTCAATGTTTCTACTATCTACATCATGATTGAATATTCTGAACAGTGTCATATCAGTAGTTTTTTTGTTTGTTTTGAAAATACTAATGTAGGCCCATCGAAAAAGAAGAGAAAGAAGATAAGAACAAGGATCAGAGGAATAACATATCAAAAGAATGAGTGCATACAAAACAGGCTAACAAGCCTCACCTGCTGAGCTCTAACAACAAGATTTTGAAGCATGTGCTGGTATTTTTCAGGTTTGTCTGTCATCATTCGCTGAAAAATACATAATCAATTAGTTTAGCAAAACGTATTGAGCAACGATACTCCAGTACATGAACTCTTGAAGTTTGTAAAAAAACTCCTACCTTCAAAAGAAATGCTGAGGAGTAGTATGCTACCCTCGAGTCTGTGTCATCCAAGAGTTCCCTGAACGTGTTTTCAAAAGCATTCACATATCAGTAATAGTCATGGAGCTAAAACAGAAGTAAGGACCGCATCATAGTAGTATCTATAATTACCTAAAAAACTCTTCACCTCCAACTTCCTGGAAAGCACCAGAATCTGCAGTACATTTACCAATAAGAAGCAACAGAAGGGTAGCCCGTATGTCAGACGTGGCACCAGGAAGGTTCCCTCTACCCTTGCTTCCAACTGCTATACCCAACGATATGTTGTCAGTTGCTGCTCCAGCAAGTTGAATCAATGGCCAATAGAACAAAGCAGCTGGAACACGTGTAACCAACTGCATGGGAACTATAGCCTGTCCACGAAGAAGGAGTGCTGCCATTGCTTCTGTCTCATAGTCTAGAGAGCTATTGTTACCTTGGCCATATCTGCCACTATTTTCTTCGGTACAGTCCTGTTGATAACTGTCCTTCTCAGTGATTTTATTACCGTCCATGCGGCTAAGAACCCTACCACGCTGGGTATCATCTCCTAACTCTGTTGGATTTGCAGGAGGAACTCTCAAGCACAATTGAGAGAATAATATGTCACACATCTGTTTTCAACCAGATAAAAAAAGTTGGGGATGAGGGTAATAGAAATGAGCTGCATTACCAAAGTAATCAATATGAAAATCTCATTATGGGATGAAGTATACACGACATGTTGGGGGATTATAAGAATGATGATAAACAAATTGACACTAGACTAACTACATATATTTTTCCCTTCTTTTCTTTTCATGAAAGTGAATGTCAAGATGGGAAGCCTGATACATTTGCCGATATTTAGCATCAAGAGCAATAGATATTCACCATATACATTATTTCTTAAAGCACAAATGAACATCTTAGGTTCATTTACCCTGCAGTAGGGAAAATAAATCTTCCTCACGTCCTTTTGATCCCAGTTTTATAATGATTATAAGAAGTACTACCTACAAATATATACCTTTTGCATTCTCCAAGCAATTAAGATAAAAAATCTAAAGCCATAAAGCATATGCAAGTTTTTGCTTTCACATTATAAACCGCTCTAAAATGGAAAATCCATGCATAAGATCTCGGTTCTTAGAAAAATTACCTTCAAAATATTGATGCGATCTGTTTCATTAAAATGAAAAACCAAGGATAAGGCACTACTCATGATGTCTATCACTGCATTAGCTTTCTCAAGACGATCATCGTTATGTGTATTTCCAATATCACTGCCATGTAACTGCTGGGCACTATTTTCATTTAATAAAAGTTTACACCTCATAAGAAGCCTTTCAAGAACATACAAAAAACCCCATCTGATGTAGCTATGCTTTGACTTCAAAAGGCCACACAGTAGCATAATGGGCACGGGAACATCTGAAGCGACTGATGAATCATGAAGACCAGCATGAGCAATTTTCTGCTGCATATTTTTAATATTTGACCATATACTAGCAGTTCTTTCACCACTAATTTCTGCAATAAGCAGGTCACCTAACCAGACATATGCATTCCGATGGTAAGCAGTATTACCAGAATGAAGAAGAGAATGCAAAACAGCCCATGATAACTTTGCTTTCATGCCAACACCGTTCCTTAAAACTGCACCTTCAATGCTAACCAAAGACTCGTAGGATTTCGTTAACTCCATCATCTGGAGGAATTCTGTGTCCAAATGAGTAAATGAACTTATGGTTGCACCAAATTGCTCCAAAACCGTCTCCAACAGCTGTAAAGTCAAATAAATTTCAGAAGCAGCATATTGACAATCTTTGTATAATTGACTTGTCCATAATTGAAGGAAAAAAATAGAAATAGAAATGAAATAACTGTCAAAACAATATCCAAAATTAGCAAAAAAAAACACACCCAGAGACAAATTTTTGATACATACCATACTAAGCCGTTCACTATTTGGATATCTACACAATGCCTCAGAAATAGAGCTCCTCATAATGTCCCCAACGCCTGCCAGTCCAAGCTTAATAGATATATAAACAGCTTCAGACACATCAGCCAGAGTCAGTAGAGCAACAAGAGGCTGAATCTCATCATCCCTATACTCTGTGCCTCCAGTGGCTAAGCATGCTTCATTAATTTGATGGATTATATAGTCAAAAAGCACCAAAAACAGATTTCTCCTCTCATCCCTTGATTTTGCTAGTGAATACTGCACACACAAGCATTACGATCTGGAATGAGATTGCTTTGGTAGTAGAAAGATACAATACATGATCTTGTATACGGTTTCATAGTACATGAATATATCAGATAAATTTTTCAATACAGCTATTTCGAAAATCAATTGCATCATCATTCATCAATCCCCTAAAGTAGCTGTTTACATATTCAGATAAAAAAAACATGTCTTTTGACCTCCCATAGCTAAATGGACTCCTTTTCAATATATAGATAGTATATTCTGAACATCACTGGTCCTTAACTAAATGCTATCATCTTTATTTAATAATTGAACCTGTGTTTCTATTGATTTCAGTTTCAAAAAAATTTAGTGGAATACCTCAGAGAAAATATACTCAATTCCACCAATCAGATCAACTTGTTCCACAAGAAAAAGGGTGCTTGAAACAGTCTCATCGGTTCCTTCAGGTACTTCATAAAACATGTTAGCTAACATGCTGATAAGCTTGCAATGAACTACCTCTGCCCAAGAATGCATCCTGCTAATTACTAGTAGCGCCTTAATAACCTAAAAGTTAGCAGGGAAACAACAATCAGCATAAAAACTCATACATTTTTATATAGAATATTTATTAAATAGCTTTGTACATTAAGGCATCATGATAACAAAATTCTATTCTCTTTTCTTGATACCTAGAGTCCCCAAACCCACTTTCAAGGTTAAGGGCTCCATAGCCTGGGTGAACTCCAAAGCTATTAGTTATAGTGAAGGTGTGAACTGTGAACCACTTGGAAGTAACGCAGGGGCCTGACTGTTACTAGTAGCCTCTTTATGGCAAGGCCCACTCAGAGCTACCACATCTAGGAAGATGGTGTTCCATTTTACACCAGGAAAACATGGAAATGAACCCAAATAATACTACTAAGAATATACTGACTATCATGAACCTTACTGGCATGAAATTAAGATTAGAGAACATCTCACCCTTATATCAAGTCCATTTATCCGGTTTCTTAAGATTTTGCCTCTATCACAGACAAAATAAAGCAAACAGCTCAAAGCAGAAGCCCAGACAGATTCTTCCTTCTCCTCTATCTGCAAAAGTGGCAAACTAAAATTATCAAATGATGAAAAGTTTGGTATTTCCTCTACTTTCATGTTATCCTATTTTAATATCCATTTGTCTTCTAATCCTTTAATAGACTAATTCTTATATAGATTTTATAAATTGCATTTTAGTAATTGAAAAAACCATAGACAAGAAAAGAAACAAGGAACATACATAAGATGTAATACTTTCTAAAACTCACACCAACAATATGGAGCCCAGAAAATATTAGCTGGGAATCTCATAACAGAGGTATTGCAGATAGAAAGCAAACAACAAGTTGTTCTTATAAAGTCATAGCCGGTCACATTGATACCACAAAAGGTTCACAGTATAGCATCCGAAAAAGGTTCACAGTACAGGAAAAATTCAATACAGGGCAATATCACTATTTTGAAGCAAATTAACCTAAGCAGATAATTTGTGCATTCAAGATGGTAGTGCTGAACAATATTCAAACTTCAGAGAGGAAATTTACCTGAACAAGAAGAAGTAATATCTCATATAAAATATTTAAGATCCACGATTCAAAATTATCTATAGCTGAGAAAGTGCCCATCAGAACAGAATCTGATCTTCTCATTTCTTGTGTTGCAAGCTTAGTTTCACTGTCAAAATATGATTCCTGAGAATAATCTTCTTCCATTGTGGAAGCATCGTCCGTCACTATGGGTTCTAATAAATGAGCATGAACCCCAAGATTCAAAATGAAATCAAAGGCACGGACTCTACATGCTGCTGTCGGAGAATTAAGCATTTCCTGAACATCATACAACAAAAGTTAGGACGATTACAAAAGATCATCGAGAAAGATCAAAGTGAGAATACATACCTACCAAAAGAGAATTGAGACTTACCTGGAGCATAGATAAAGTGAGAGGAGCAGCAGTCCCAGAATCCAAAACATACCTACCAAAAGAGATCTACATCAGACTATCATCCATGATTGAACACATAGTATACCATGAAAGAAAATGGGAGAAAATGGGACTTCATTTAATAGAGAGAGCATTGAATATGTATATAGGCATCAAGAATGACTTAATTTTACCGGCCAAAGGCATAGATACATACATGTCAATAACAAGCTTGATTAAGACGCTCACTGCTGCATCCATCGATGGCCTTCCGTAGTTATTATTTAATCTGGATGATACTGTCATCACATTAGCAGTCGGTGGAGATGCCTCCGAGCAAACTGCAGCAATGACCTCACAAACCTCGGCAGGGTTCAACCGCAAGGGTTGTTGTGCACTGTCCAATACAAAATTCGGTGAGAGAGAGAGAGAGAGAGAGAGAGAGAGAGAGAATACATAGCCAATCTCTCATACGTTACCTGTAGTGACGATACTGGAATAGCGGTTTAGCCCGTGGGCGAAATGTACTAGCTGGAGATTCATCCCTGAAAATTTACATTCGAAAAATTTAAAACAACATTGTTTGATAAAACTTCATTATCATGCAAAAGTTATAGTTTTAGATCATGTAAGGCTTGTGAGGCAGGTTGAGTAATAAGTGTCTGATAACAGGGATAACAATAAGTTACTTATATGCGCATCCCTGGTAGAAGAGTAAGATCTTCAAAGACCACCAAATGGTCTTTGAAGAATCTTTAGCTTACATGTTCTGTCCTGTGGTCATTTTACAGAAGTCTGAAACAAAATGAAAGAACCTAATTTGCAACACAGCCATTCTATTTTGAAACGTGTTTACAGATATTTTACAAGATATAGAAACCTACCATATCTGACTTGGGCTGGATTTAGTGCGTTTACATGCTGTTATTGCTCTCAAGTGGGCACGTGCAGCAGCAGAATCAGTAATGGCTGTTACTGGTGAAGGTTGCAGAAGTTGATCAAGATATGGCATATCAGCAGTTCCGAACAACTTCCAAGGTTGACCTTTCATCTTAGCTTTGATGTCTACAAGTAGAGCCGCTGCACCTACTTCTAGAAGATTATGTGTTCTCATTTCTTGGGAGTGTACAACGTGATCACTTGATGATGGAACACGTAAAGAACACGAGTTAATTATTAAACAATAGGAGAAAGATATAAAGGCACCTGTTGCATCGACACCGACACTGACACGGCGACACTGACACGGAAAATCTCAAAAACACAAGTCTCGACACGGCAAATAATTTATATATATATATATTTCCATACATACAAAAATACTAGAGACATGAAACAAATTCATTACATAGCCATATTAAAATATAAAACTCAATCTATTTAATAACAATTGAACTCATGTTATTCAATAGAAACTAAATATGAAGATAGCAACAGTACACATAGACAATTTCAATAATCATGTATTCTAACATTCTAGAAATCAACTTTACAATACCCCAACCAAGCATAACATTTTGCAAAACCCCAATCAATCAACTTCACAACAGCGAAACAATCACTAAAGGCAGAGGAGAGAATAGATGAGCTACTGAGTTAAGTAAATTAGGCTTCTATTTTTTGCTTATTTGTCTCTGTTTTTCTTATTTATTTATAAGTTGCTGACGTGGCGCGTCGGGTTGATGATGTGGCGTGTCGTCAAAGTGTCGAAAAAGTCAACATTTTCCGACACGCCACGTAGCGTGTCGGGCCATGTCGGAGTGTCGGGAAGTGTACTTCACTGTGGGAAGTGTCAGTGCAACAGAGAAAAGCACACTAACACTGAAAACTAAAAAGTAGAGAAAAGAAAACCGGAATAAATCATAAGGTAACATGCAAATTATGTGTATACCTATCAGGTAGAAATAACGATGACTGTTGTTCTCCAAGCCACCGCCATCTGAGAACGTCGAGTGCGAGGTATTCAAAATCTTGCATTCCATCAGCCTTTTCAGTATTTGATAGGTTCAATACAGACATGGTAGTGATGTCTTTACTCTCCAAAGGTTCCCCATTTTGTGCGGGACTTAGTTGTGAATTGAAGGATCTACTCAACAAAGAAGACAAACTTGGAAGGGACTGTCTTGTAGCAGAAAGGGCTCCAGAGAAAGCAGGTGGTTGGAATGACCGCCTTGGAAGATGTTGAGACACCAGAGAACGCACATAGTTCAATGACTTCACAAGAGTCCCAGAAGCAAAACTTGGTACAGACAATGGGATATTATTCATGGAAGCTGTTGATGCAAAAGACTGTGACAATGGAGATAATTTCCGATTTGGACCAATATGACATTCAGCAATAGTGTTCACACAAAACCGATCAATCTGCAGTAATGTCTCTTCACTGGGTTTGTACCTTGACATAATAAAACAAATGTACATCTCAAACCTCTGTTGTATATAAATATTAAAACTGAAGTAAACCAAAAAAAATCAGAAATCTATACATATAATTTTTCTTTTTACATATGGAAGTAACGTGTGCAAAGCGAGTGAGTACATTTGCACAATATGCATCTCTAATTTCTAAATCCAATGATTACTGTCACAGTCGAAACAATAGCTGCCACGTTATGTCATCAGAATATCAAAGATCTGAATTTATATAAAACATACCTTAGAAGATAGCGTTTCAAAAGTGCTACGCACCTTGCAACAACTGCAGGGCTGCCGTAAAAGAAAGCATCATAAGGAAAACGGATCGACACCACAGCAAACATTGTCTATACAGTGCTTAACTGATAAGCCAGTATCAAAACTTAAGATCTAATTAGTAAGTGCAAAGGGAGACCATATACAAGCATTGGTAATACATGATTATATATAAACACATGTATATATACATCTCTCTTTAATCACAGTATCTATTCTTACTCTATAATTTCAACTTATTTGATTTTCTTGATGTAGACACTCATTGGTAAATGCGTTCATGTACTCATAGTTCTTAACTAGTAACAACATATCATGAGTTTGATCCAGGCTTGATTCTCTTTCTAGGTTATCAGTTGTATACGTATTTCAATATGACTTCATGAGTATGCAGACGATGAGCACGGGCATTCCCTCTTTAGATTCAAGTATAATAATTTAAAGATCACAGTTCCTAGAATCATTATATAAATTCTTTTCCTGGATTGTGTGAAGCAGTCGAGTTAACTCAACCAAGATAAACCTACAAGAGTTACCTGCGCTCCCTCTCAGCAATGGTATGTTCTAAAATCACATTGTAAGACAAGTCCATCGTCGTTGGGGCAGCCAGATAGTCCTGCAAATCATAAGTTATATTTATTAAATCAGAAATTGCACTTCATGCAAGTCAATTGAAGGAGAGGAGCAGGACTCTGATAAAACTCCCTCAACGCATATGTCAGTTATAACTATCTGGAATACTGGACAGTCCAGCATCAAGAGAAAAGCAATAAGGCTGGATATTTAACATGAACAGAATTGCCTTTTTAAGCAACCTAATTACAATTCAAGCTAAATCAACCAGCGAGATATAACTATCCATGGTAACCAGAAAGTTTAAAAACTATCGATAACAAATGGCTGACATTATATTTAGAGCTAAAGAAAGCATCAATTGTCGACTAATCATGTAGTCCCGAATCATGGAGTGAATGGTTTGAATCAGCGAGCTCAATTTAAAACTATAAAGCCAAACTATTACTAATATTTAATTCTCTAAATTAGAAAATCAACACTCTTTTCTGTTCAGTCCTAGTCTTCTTTCCTATCGATTTTCTCGGCACACAAACACAGTTCAAATCTCAAAGCAAAGCTCCACACGTACTCAAATAACTACAATTCCAAAGCACAAATCACACACACAGCTAGACCTTGATTCCACAAACCAAACCAGCATTTCAAAGATCCAAAAAAAAATCACAAACCGATAGAGAGACACAGCACTTTCACTAACCCTGAGGATTCTAGAAGCTTCCGAGAGAAGCACAGTCGACGAAGTGCTCGCGTGGTGTGAGCTGGCAGCCGACGACGCCAAGCAATCCGCCACAGCTCGCCGCAGCGGCTCTGGCGGCTTCTTCATCGCCGAAGATCTCAGCCTCGCCACTCCTCCTCCGCCAAGCCTCGAACTCCCGGGGCTCCGACCCGGACTGAAGCTCGATGACATCGGCTCGCTCCGAATCTAAACCCGAATTCACACAAACCAAAACAAACAACGCTCTTCTTCTTCTCTCTCTCTCTCTCTCGCTTTGTTCACACTCAGTGTTAACTTCACATTTGAGCAACGAAATCGTTATAACGACGAATCCAGTAGCTGTGTTCGTTGTTTCAATGTGTAATTTGGGAAATGAAGAACAACACAGATTGGGGGAAGAAGAGTTGTAAATTCTTTTTTCCTTTTTCATTTTTTTCTTCTTTTTATTAAAAATTTTATTTCTTAAATTTCGGTGTAATGCGGGGGATTAGCTGTACGTACTGGCGCTAAGAAATTTGTCACCTTTTGAGTGGGGAGAGAATAAGGGCTTTTTGGGAAATTTAACAACGGAATCAGACTAGATTTTGGTCCGTTACTTTCTTGGATACCTGAGTTTGATTATCGTCAACGACTTTTGTACTTCATACGAGTTAAACATGAATGCATTTTAGGCTGTGACTTTTAACTATAATCTATAGTGTTTTGTGAGCAAATCTAACTTTTTTCTTTTTCTTTTTTAAGATAATATATATGTGGAATGATTTAACTGTCTTCAAATTTGTCTTCTAATTTGAATTTGAATAGGCTGATTCATCTATTTCCTCGACAATATGATGCTAGAGTTTGTAGTTATATGTAGGAGGATTGTTTGTGACTATTTTATTTGGTTGGATTTACTATATTCAGTAATCTTCTATAACACAGATATGAATTCTTTTTGGTGTACAATGACATCGATATGAAGTAATTCATCTTTCTTTAAGTTTAAGTATGAATGGTTAAATTTGGAATCCATTTATGATATTAATTATTCAATCAATGAACCCTTATGAGTAATAGGATCTATACTTGTAAAAAGATAAAAATATGGTGCCTTTTACTTGCCAACATGTACATGATCCTATCATCGAGAAGGGTTTGGGATAAGACTCATAAGAGTTTGAGTTTATATTGTAAGTTCCGATAATCTTGTATGTTGATGCTTTAAGAGCAAACCCCTCTCAACGTACTCTAGAATTTTGATCGTTTAAACTCGAAACTCGAAAATAAACGAGAGCGATTGAGTTGGTGATCTTCTTAAGTGGAAGAAGTTCTTATATATAGGAGAGAAAAACACATAATCATACATCGAATCCTAACATAATATGAGATTACATATCCAGATTACAGCAGGGATAAATCACACCAAAGATAGCAATATCACAACACATATCTTTCTCCCATCATGTTTAATAAAAATTAAATCGGACCAGCCCACATTTATTGAATCCAGCTAATATAAGCACTGGGTTGGGCCGGCAGACATCCCGACCCGACCCGACCCGACCAATCAAACATAAACCACCTACAGCCGCGATCTGCTGCTACTACTGCAGTTTCGAATCTCCTCCAACACCTCCTTCATCAAATCCGCGCGAATCTGAGCATACACGTGTCCCTTCCACTTCCTCCTAACCAACTCCTCCCCAATCCCAACCGCCTTCTCAACCGTCCCCTCCGCGCCGCCGTCCACCGCCGCATCAACAATCCCCTTCTCCACCGCATTCGTCGCCGTCACCTTCTGCGCCCACAGCATCAAGTCCCTCTTCGCCGCCGCCGACCCGACCTTGCTTCCGATCAGCGCGTGAAACCACGCCTGAATCACGAGCCCGATGTCCATCTCGCTCATGTACACAAAGCCTCGCTCCTTCCTCATCACAACATAGTCGTGACTCCGCGCCAAAATGAACCCCGCGGCGGCGGCGTGGCCGGTCACGGCGGCGATCGTCGGACACGGCATTGATATCAAATCTCCCACAACCGACCTCAGCTTCGCGTCCATCAGCTCCGATTTCCACTCGTCGGAGCCCCGCCATGCCAGATCGTACCCGTTGGAGAAGAACTTGCCATGTGCGGTGGTGATTAGGGCTACCGACGATGACGTGGCGGCGGCGCGGACTTGGTTTAGGGAGGATTGGATGGAGTCTAGTAGAGTAGGGTTGAGCCTATGCTCATCTGAGCCTGTTAGAGTCAAGATGAAAATCTCTCCTCTCTTCTCTAATGTACACATTTTTTTGAAAATGAGATTCAAACTTCGGTTCATGACAAAAATATATAGCTGTGGATTTCGAGAGGTTTCTTTGTTGACTTGACTGTTGAGAGTGACATTACACTCCTGAGCAATACGAGGCCCATAATTTCCATAGAGAAAATGTACTAGAATAGTAAGAAGGCAAATCCCAGAGACTGAAATGTTTGGTTGCTAAACACATTAGGGTGGTGAGTAGGTTTGGTTTACTACTCAATACCTACGGAGGCGATCATACATTGAGGCGGAAGGGCACTCGTAAGCTTGATGACCTCTTCCCCCACATGTGTCGCAGATGACGAAAGAGATGCACTCGCGGCTGACGTGCCCTGGCAGACCACAGTTACGGCAGATGATGTCACGAAAAGGGCCTCCTCCTCCCATGTCGGATGATGATGATGACTTGGGGCAGTGACGGGCGACGTGGCCAGACATGGTGCAGATGTTGCAGACGGGGTCTTTGGGGCAGTCGCGAGCAAGGTGGCCAGGGATGCGGCAGTTGTTGCACGCCTTCTCGTTGGTGCAGGCGACTGCAATGTGACCCGGCTTGTAGCAGTTGTTGCAAATTCTTGCATCATGGGATGGATGAGATGAATTGGAGCAGTCGCGAGCAACGTGACCCATCTTACCGCACATATGGCAGACTGGATCGTTGGGGCATTGGTTCGCAAGATGTCCAGGCTCCTTGCAGTTCCAGCACATAGCTGTTCCCTCGCATTCAGCAGCAATGTGGCTGATACAAAAAATGCAGCATTCAGCAGCAATAGTATCAAACAACACTTCTCCAAGTGCAGTTCTACTGTTTCTAGTCCTACCACTACACACAAACTAATCTACCAAAACTCAAACCTCCAATGGAATTGACTAGTTCAGCAGAAGTTGAAAATTCTCACCCAGAAATTCCACAGTTGTTGCAGACAGTCAAATTTGGGCAATCTCTGGCAAAATGTCCTGGTTGTTTGCATCTGTTGCAAAGAAAGTCATTCCTGAAAAATTACAAAACAATCAACCATGACATAAGATTCAAGAAGTAACAATCATAGTGATAAGGATTCTGACTATTCCTACATGCATAGAAATCCACCTTTTATAGCTCTATTTTCAGTCTTTTGTGAATGAAAAAGTTCCAGCTGTTCTAACTTTCTAAACAGACTTACTACCAGAAAAAGCATCAGATAGTCATTCAGAAATTTTTCCGCATCTTCACACAAACACACCAGAGTAAATTATTCTCGGAATTTTCATTTTCAAATAATGATTCGAATCCACATCTGAAGCACCAGATATGGTAAGTTTAGAAGAGTTGGCTCAACACGGAGGAATAAGGCCAAATGTTTCAATAGGTATCAAAGCATTACGACAATACAATCAATCGAAACACAAACAAATTGAAGCTTATGAAAACCACATGGTCGATAACATCCTATTTCCTCGACTTCACTATTGAACCAAATTACTTCCTTTTTCCTACACACACTTTCTAACTCTTACATATTTACCTTGCTTATTCTTGTGTGTGAAGTCCTTAATTTCAAACCAAAACAAGGGATGTCTACAGACATTTTACAAAAAGGCAGTCTATGAGTATCATAACAGTATCCAGAACAAGAACACATCCAAACCACCAGTGAACACAATAAACACAAAAGAGTCGAGAGAATAAGTGTTGCCATACCTGTTAACATGGCGATCCCTAGGATATGGGGCATCACGATGCGTTGCACGTTCTCTGCTGCGGAACCTCCTGAATCTTGTGAGACTTTGGCTCATCTTGAGAGGAAACTATCAGTAACACTTCCACAAAAAGCCTACATAAAACTCTAACCACCTCAAACACTTCACAAATTGAACTAACAGTAACTACTAACTACAATGCGAGTAAAGCTTACACTACAATATCTAACTAACTCAAAGCCTATGTTTGACACAAAGTGAGAACAATTTAGCAAAAAAATCACAACCACAATTGCAGAAACCAACGCAAACAAAAGCCTTTCATGATATATGCACATTTCACCAACGAATCTCACTTTTCAATCTTCAATTTCACAATGTACATAGAAATTTAAACACCCAAATCTTCCAAATCGACTATAAAGTCATAATCTCAACACCCATTGCTAAAATTCAAAAAAAAGGATTACACCTTTTTTTTGGTGAGGAAGAAAAGAAAAAAAGACTGTTACTTTAAAGCATAAGGGAAACGAAATCGTACTCGTAAAAACACAGAGGCATCAAGTCAAATACGTTAAAAAAGAGGGAGAGATTTTCACAGATACAAAACGTGAGTGAGGAAGGAGTGAATGAGTGAGTGATAAACGTTTTACCTAATTCGTAAAAATGTACGGGACAGAAAAACGTTGAGATGCAAATTTGGAAGGTGAAGAAAGAAGACGATGCCTCGACTTGAAATGATTTGGGGATTCGAAGCGCATAAACGACAACGTTTTAACATGTGGCGTTTGGATGTGTGACGACGTCGTTTTGATAACAATGCCATGCTTTTCTCTAAAAAAACGCATATGAAGCTTGATCAAAGTATTTAAACTATACTGATGCTTGATTTTTCCAAGTGATCGTAACGGTTGCTACCAAGTATTTTACTGGTGCAATACTGAAGTCGCCGGCCAACTGTCGGAGTTCTAGTCCCGGCGAGCGGTGGAAAGGCATCGTGCTTGGTTGGAGTGATTGATATGCCTCGTTAAGTTGGGTCTCATCATTAATTGAACACAGGATGAAGCAGACGAAGTGAACCGATCGGGGGACGTAAAAAGTTCGAGCATGACGTATAGAATTTTTTTGCATTACAAAGTCGAATCACTGTTGAAGAGTATTTCAAGTTATGCCACTTTGGATTTGTACTGTAACGAAACATTCTTATCCCATTGTACGTAGGTCGTCTTTTTCAAAATGCCTTCTTTACTTTCTTAGGCTAGGAAGCACAAAGCCCTTACGTACCAAGCTAGCTGCTTCCTTTATCTTTCTGTTTCACCAACTTCTTTCAACAGAGAGGACATGAATAGCCATTATCAAGCATTAGACTTATATATGCAAAGAAAAGAAACCGCATACGTAGTTGAAGCAATGTGTTTACTCAGGTGAATCATCGTAAGAAGAAAAGACATGCACTCACATTTGCTGCTTGTCATGATTGCAGATGTTTCCAAGACTGCTGATGATTACCGGTGAAGCTAAAGTTTCTCTGTAAATAACTCTTTTAAAGCAATAATCATTCTCTTCATGCTTCAAAATATTCCTAGACCCCTCATACTCTGGTTTAGATAGCTTCAAATGGCGTCTCCACGAATCCTCTCCTACATCTATAATATCCGCCAAAAAATCGCCATTCTCTAGAATCCACAAAGGGTGAAGTTATCCACACTTTACTCCAACATATGAATAAGAAGTAAGATTGCTTAAATGCCACATTTCAGTCCATGAATCATCCACTCCATATTCCTTCATCATCATTACCCTATCATACACCAAATACACACAGAGATGACCCCTAGACACAAAAATAGCTGCACCGTTTGCGGGAGGCCGCATCGTCTCTAGAAACTTCTCCTCGGCTAAACTAAGACGCCAGATTTCCATGGGATTTTGGTACTCCGTGGATTGATCATACCCAATCCAATGTAGGACACCACTTACCAAAGCTCCTTCATCTCTAATGACGTACAATATTTTCCGGACCGGGATAGTGTTGGAAGAAATTCTGATGTGGACACAGGAAACTCTATCAAGTCCAACAGATAGCACACATTCGGTGGAATAAGTAAATGAGATAAAAATGATTGACTTGGTCCAAATGAATAACTGATTGAATCTGTTCTGGTATTCATTTGAAACTCAACACCAGCTGAATTTCAGCTGGCTGTTATCACGTTTTGCTGCTAAATAGATGGGATAGTGGTTCCTTGTGAGGAGGAGGCTGTTGCCATATGTTAGCATATATATAGGGGTCCCTGATGCAAGCTGTGATACACGTTTTACACACAAAATCTCACATACAGTAAGTGTAGCAGAATTGCTCAGAAGACAGCCTAGTACATCATCAATTCACAGGAAGCAGGAAGTACATTACAGCAGCATACACATTACAGCAGCATACATAACAAGAACAAGATGAATCAAGGTATGCACTTGGATTTCAATCTCAGTTACAATTACTTGCTGAATAATACAAGAGGTGTTTGTGATCCTTTATGATTTCAAGTCTAACAGATAGGTCTCCCACGAACCATTTCGCAGCGAAGACACCTCAATCATTGCCTCAGTGGAAGGATCAACCCCCCACGTACAATGCACTGTATCCAAACCCCTCACTACCTTGTAATCAGTGTTCACATCATCATAGCCAAAGCCATAATATCTCGAACCATCTATACATGGTTTTAGCAACACATTGTGCTCTCCAGTAAAAGGGTTCCACAGTACAAATATAGATTCACCATCATAATATTCATAACATATAATCCCGTTGCTAGATCCCGCACAAATACAAATCTTCTCATCGATTACCTGACCATCATCGTCGAGTATCACCGAAATCTCATCAACATCAAGCTCTCTGGTGGCGAAGACGACACGGTCTTCGTCTTCGTCGTCGTCGCCGTCTATGGATCTTGGAGAGTTCATGGAAAAGAGGACACGGTGGCCGCTGTCATTTAGGGATCTTTGAGAGTCGTGTTTCGAGTGCTTCTTGACGAAATGAGGATCGGAGATGAGCGAAAACCATGTTGTGGAGACGCATTTGAATCAAATTAGGATTTTGGCGGGGAGTCGTGATAGGATTTCAGCGAAGAATTCTTCGTGGTGGGCTTTGAAGGTCCTTGAGGTGGGGTGATTAGGTCATTAACTACTTTTTACCAAAAGTAATGTATGACTGTTATCAAGGATAACAAGATATGCATCTAGCAATTTATGAAATAAACAAAACAACAGTGCTTATAAGTAGATGAAACTAATAACACAATAATATTTTCTCTTTGCATGAACTTTTTTATTCAGGGATGAAAACTGCAAAATCTTTCCACTATGCAACAACTTTTATTACAAAACTATAGTTCTGATAATAGCAAAGTTTCGGTGTTATCTTTTCTCTGGACTCGTGCGCTAGATGTAAGAGCTATACTCCATCTTGTTTTACAGAGATTTACAATAAAAATATACACAAGTTCCATACATGAATTTAGTTACCACACAACTAACTCACTATGAACACTTGAGATGCTTGCACCTACCAATCCAACCTCATAGTATGCAAGATGTATGCATAAGTTTAAAGAGTGTTTTGTGAAGACTTTAAAACATAAAGATCAGCACAAAAGACCCTGTATAAACAGACTCAATCTTAGAGAGAAAATGAACAAAAACAATTTTTCCAACTAAGCAAAATATCAAGCTAAAAACCACCAAGAAAGATAAGGGATGCTTGTTATTTATATAGACCAAATGAAATGACATTTGAATGAGAGCAGCACGTCTCAGCCAAGGAAATCAAAAGGAGTTTAAAACTAGTTTTTAATCCTAGACCAAGTATAAAAATTTGACAGCCACATAAAAACTTGTGGCTGTCAAAATATCTTCACTTTATAAGAGACAAATTTTGTTCACTCTTTAGACAAAACATCTTCACTTTATAAGAGACAAGGATGAAAATTAAAGATTAAGTTTTTAAGTGAAAAAAAATTTATCTTACTGATTAAGTAACTTGACCAGAGAAGTGTTTTAAAAGTGTTTTATAAACAGTTTGAAGTCTAGAGATATTTTTCGGAATAGAACAATAATGATCCAGGGACTTCAGGGATAGAAAATATGTTTGTATCCTTTGTAAAAACAGTGAAATATATATATGCATGCTTTTTTCTTTAAGACCATGAGGTTTTCATGATGTGATGTTGATGGTCTTTTATCTTCAATCTTGAATCTTGAATCTTCACTTGATTGGGACCTCTAATCCATGTTTTGTTAGACTTTAAGATATATCAATATTCATATGTCTTCAATCTTTCTGTCGTCATTTTGAAGAGGAGCTTAAAACTGTAGAAAATGAAATGGGGAAACTTGTTCGGCAAGTTAATATAGAAACCGAACCATTTTGAAATAATATACGTGTCAAAATTGTGTTTTGTCTTTTACAAATGAATATATACTATAGATTCCAACCATAAAACTTCTGTCTCCGACGGTTATCATTGCCATCTTCCTCCCTCCGATGGTTATTGGCACCATCATTTCCTCCCTTTCAAATCCGGCAGTTATTCCAAATCACAAGTCTCAATTTGAATACATTCTAAGTATTTGAGTTTGCCCTACAGTTTTCTATCAAAAAAAGGTTTTCATGTATAAAGTGATATCCACCAAGTTGTTCACCAATGTTCTCTCCTCTTAGCAAGGAGAGAGATCGTAGATTATATTCACGATAGTTATAATTCTTTGGTGTTCTGTGATATTCATATATCATATATATATATATATATCAGTTCTCATATGTGCTTTATTCAGAGTTTTCTTTATTACTAACCTTGAAATATAGATGGAGAATTTCATTAACCCTGTTGAATGCATGACAATTCCTACGAATGATTCAACGTTGGCTACAGTTCAAAATGATCTTCAATATTGGTTGCCTGCTAAGGTTACTACAGGAAAGAAGTAGGAGGATTTCAAATCTACTATGTTGGGTCTGTGGCGTTTTGCAAAGGGATTAGTTGTGAAAGATGTGAAAGATAATCTCTTTTTATTCAGATTCCTGACACATGGAGACATGACAAAGGTTCTTAAGATGGAGCAATGGAATTTCGGTGGTAATCTTGTTCTCTTTACACCGGTGGATTTGACTTCAAGTGTTCATTCTCTTGTCATCACTCATGTTCCTTTATGGGTTCATGTCCACGCTGACCTTTCATGTCATTAATGGGTTGGTAATTATAATTACGGGTGGTCATTGACAAGGCGGGTAAACACCTATGTAAAGATACCATATTCTCAACCTAGATATATCAATATAGTATGATAAATAGGGGTTATCGAACACGAAGAATTGATGAAACTAAATCCTAACATGAAATTTAAAAGTTGACAGACTCGACTACAGTACACTAATGACACTACGAACCTAAGCTAGACTACTCTAAAAGCTACTAAAGTTTAACACAATATACGTACTAGACATTATCTAGTCGGCCGTATCTTATGACAATAGAATCCTAGTATGCATACTAAGTTGGCCACCAAAGCAAACATACAAGAATTCATACGGTGAATCATTCAGAGAAAGAAATCTCATTAAAAAAATATGCAAAACTAGGTTAAAGTGTATGCATTAAAAAGACTCATGTATGGGGTTTTAAGCAGCCCCTTAACAACGAGAATTTAGCTACTCATAGTTTTAGATAATAACATCAAAGAATCCATAAGAGATAAATTAAATGAAGGAGAAAGAATAAACTTTTAACTTCTTCTGTTCACTTGATCTCATTCCAAATCCACCCCCCCCCCTAGCTAGCTCAATTGATGAATCACGTGCATGCTGAATCAAAATTACAAATGGACAAATGGACTTCTCTTTCTTTTCCTCGCCAAGCCTGCCTCTTAAACCCTATCTCGCCAAGCTGCATATATATATATATATATATATATATATATATTCTCACGTGCTCTACATCCTCCAATGTCCTTTTTTAATCAATCAATCAATTAATCAGCCAAGGACACGTGCTAGGCTCCAACTCAATTGCAAACCTTCTCCGTTATTTTTAGTAAGTCAATTAACCAACCAAGCTCCAAGCTCCAAGCTCCACGCCAAGATTTCCTCGACAAATTGTTGCACTTAGTATCGTTCTTAAATTAGGATTCATTTACCTCGTACGTCCTCCACTTCTCCAATTAACTCCCAAATTGTATTATTTACTCTCATTTTCTTCATTAATCTCCAAAATACCTAAAAATAAATAAATATAATTAATTCACTCGAATAATAATAAAAAACTAAACACAGGAAACAAATTAAATACCAAATAGACGCATAAATATGTGACTATCAGTCATTCTTTTGGTCTTTGGTTTAATTATTTCTTCAATTTTTTTGTGTCTAATTCCCATATAGTATTTCGTTTTTTGTACTTTCTTTCTTGTTTTATTTTCATTTGTTCGATTACGTTGTGTTTTCGTTGGTTGTTATTGTTTTGTTCTTTTTTTATAATTTCGAGTATTACCTTTGTTTCACTATCATTATATATGTTGTAATGGAATACTATTCTTACTCTTGTTTTCTTTTATGTGAGGTTCGATCAGTTGGTTTTGGTACTTAGGAAATTATGCTTTGAATCATGAAAGATGTCAACGAATTTCGTGTGTGTGTGTGAGCTGTGTTATTTTGGGTTGCTATGACAATGAATAAATGGTTTTTATGCGGCTGAAACCAATGGTTATGTCCACCACTCTATTTGGTTTGGATTCATTAGGCTGTTTGAATGTCTATGTTGCATATTTTATTTGATCTACACGCACATTGTGTGTAGGTTGGCCTACATCAGACCAATGGTCTTTCCCCAGCTTCATCTTTTGGTTATGTTTTGACCTGCTGGTTTGTTACGTCTCCAACAATTCTACGATTTTGTTGTGATACTCTTTCCTTGACACGGAGTTTCCCACGGGGTTTTATCATGCAAGGTTTTAATGAGGCCCGGTTGTCGTGTTTACCATTGTTTCTTTGTTGCAGGATCGACTGTTTTGGTCGAGGCTCTACTTTAGATGATGTTATTTTTGGAGTCAATGTTCCTTCTGTGTTAGCTTCAGGTAGCGGGTCTAGTTAGTAGTTATCGGCTTATGTCACCCTAGGTGGAGATGTGAGTGTCTTTTACTCCATACTAAATACTCTTGTTGTAATTGTACTTTGTACTCCGTTATCCTAATTGCGTTAATGCAATTCATATTTCTAAAAAAAGGAATATATACTAGAAAAAATAACACTTAATCTCTCTCTCTCTCCCTCTCCGAAACTTACTGACGGACTTGCTGAGATACCGAAGCGAATAATCTTTTACAGTACAGTTTGGGTTTCGGCTAATACCAAACTGATTCCATGCCTATTTTTGTTGTTGTTGAGATAATAGGCGTGGGATTGGTTGAGAACAAAAGAACACTAAGAGCTACTTGGAATTCCTCGGTCGCCAATCCCCGGTTATGTTGTGCCGTAACAATAACACAAAAGACGGAGAAAACCATAGAATTCTTCCAGCAGATTGCAATCGATGCACCAGTTTGCTAGTACACTGGAATCTCGAAGAGAAATCAAATTATATCTCAAGTTTGCAACTCTTGAAGAATGAGTCACATGAGAAAATAAAATAAACAGATATACGAGGCACATATTTTACATACAGAATTTTGGAGATGAACATACGACATTACGACATACGTGTCCAAATCTGAAGAAAACCAAATTTACATAACTGAAGTGTAAGCACACAACCATGGACTTCATCCTGCTTCATCAGCCAGCAGAAACCTCTACATGCTATTAGTGCAGATAACTGTAATAATTAAGGTAGTGAAATAGTGTAAGCTAGCCAAACTGTAATGGATGGCAAATTTACCATCCCATCAAGGTTCTCCTAACTCTCTCTACAATCTTATTTCTAGATTCTCTGCTCACCAACGGAAACTCGCAACTATCATCCAAAAGAAATCTGTAGACTTCCCACTGGCAATCCTGAGTTTCATGCCTAACAATTTCAGCCTGCACATCACCAACAAGATCATTGAGAATGGGGATACTCAATAGTCTAATGAGAAAATGAAATATCAAATCAGTATCAAGTTCATACCAAGAAAATAGATACTCTCAACTGTTTGAGTGCAAGAGTAACATCATAGAAGACAAGGGGCCGTCCTTTTCCAGATAACTCGACTGGATTAGCAACTAGGAGTTCAGTATCCGGACCCTTGTTTGTGATGATCACTCTCAGAGGGTGAAGCATCTCCTCCTTCAACCGAGAACACAATGCAACCTGCCTTTCAGTATCAACAATCTTTCGACCATCAGCGTGCTGAATGAACAATTCCAAATTTCGAATGCCTTTGACAGTAGAAGAGAATCTACCATAGGCGATCTGGATACAAGCATAGACTCACATCAGTACTTTCTAATTACAAGAAAACATAATAGCAGAACATGAATTTCAAAATTACTGAGTGCTGAATGGGAAATTTTCTTAGAAATTGACCCACGGAAGGACCTCTATTAAGGAAAGATGGGATGTTTTCATAGCTAACTCTAAAGTACAAGTCTAGGTAAAATCTTATTGTCTTCGTATACAGAGACATAATATAATGAGAGACCAGGCTTAGAAAAGACAAGTACCTGAATGTTGCAATCCTTGGAAGTTCTTAGTATGTCATAAAACAGGCCCTTTTGATCAACACATTGTATTTGCAGCAACGTGTGTACAGGGCTCAGTGTATTATCCACTGTAATACTTGCCTTTTTCACTGCTGCCAGATTTGAGCTGATAGCTTTTTGATGCCCTCCCTCATCTGTCGGCTGGTAGCTAAATAGTTCTTCAGCAATAGCCGACGGAAGTAAATAATTTCCTTGCAAACTTTCATATTCAGGCCCTGCCAACTGAAGCTCACATGTAATACAATATTCTCCTAAGGCAGCCATCAGATGCTCACATATTTCCTTTCTCCTCTGTTCAGTGTGCAGCAAGTCCCTGAAATTCAATGTTAACAACATCCCATTTAGATAGTGTAGTTACACAATAGTTGAGGTGAAAGTTAAGAAATCAAGTCCATATTAAAGATGCAAACTTTGTTGACATAGTGGTCTCAAAATTAAAAATGTGACAATGAGATTTGTCAATCCGGATTGACTATTACCTACACAACCTGATCAGGACAATTGTAATGATGAATTTGCCAACCTAATTCAATGTATCAAACTAACGGCCATAATTAACTCCAAAAAAGGTCAACATCAGACAAGAAAGCATCTAAATCCAATGTCTTAATAGATACTTCCCAACCACAAATTCTGATAAAGATGAGTAATTTGTATAAACTGATAAACAATATCTGCTACTATCTGCATATTCATCAACCGAGAACAACAAAATCGACAAACCACAACACGAATTTGCAAATCTTCAAAAGATTCAATGCTTTCATACAAAACACTTACAAGCAATCCGTGATGAAGAAGAGGTCCAAAACCCTCCCGTCTGGCGTGGGCATCACTTTGACTCTCTGAATCAGAATTTCAAGCTCACACAGCACCTTAGTCACATCTACACGCAACAACACCACCACCAACAACAAAATTAACCAAACTTTAAATCACGCACTACTCCAAAACCCCAACAAAACCCAGAAAGTCAAACTGGTCTCACCGTGCAATGAGCCTCTCTGGTCAAAGCACCAAGCTTTCAACAAGTAAACCGGCGACGTAGTAGGAGCTTCAGACTGAATATTAAGCTTGAGATAAACCGAATAGAAACACGAAGACGGACAAACCGAGAGCAGTCTCTGCTTGAAGCTCTCCCAATCAACCTTCAGTGAGCTCTGATTCAGCACCACCCACAACACTATGTAACACCACTTGCCATCCGTCGAAAAATCTAATAATCATGAGATTAAACTAAATCAAATTAAATTTAAAACAAGTATTAGTGTATGAAAATCGATTTGGTTTACCTCCTTTGACAATGGAGAGGCCGAATTGGAGGACGACGCGGCAGAGGTCGCAGCCGAGGCCGGCCTCGTCGGGACAGTTGACGGTGACGACGGTGGAATCGCCGGAGTTCTTTCCCGGCTGGATTATTACGACGTCGTCGCAGGGAATTCCCATTTATTTACTGAAATTGCCACCGGAGAAATCGAGGGGCTGCGGAGAGCGATAAGCAATGGAGAGAAAGGGAGAGAGAGAGACGAAGGAAAAAGGGCGGGGGGCAGTCGGTTGAGATGTGGGGCCCCAGTGATGATTGGGTTACACGTCAGATTATTTAGCGGCCTTCAGTGATACACAGCTTTTGAGATTGGTTTTTTTAATTAATTAAAATAAAAATCTCTTTTATTTTATTTTTAATTTTGTAATAAAAATGGAAAACGATCGAGAAGGACAGTGAAATAGACAGGGGAGCGCACACGTGAGATTTAGAGAAAACGACGATTGTATTATTAGGTCGGGCCGAAATATTGCGAAAGGGGTGTTTTTGATTTTTGGTTCTAGCTAGTTGTGATTTGTTAATTTATGATTCTACCATCCAACTAACATGAATATCGACATATATATACAGTACATAAGCAAGTAGAGAAAAGGGGGAGAGAGACGTATATCGTATACGACGCATTCTAAAGATGCTAAACTATGTTACTTTATGAAGAGTGATTCATGTATGAATCTTGATTCTTATGGAAACACGTAGAAGTGACTTGATGAGAAACAGTTTTTTTATGAAGCCATGTAACTAGAAGCACTGTCACTTCTAAAAACAATCCAAATAGGCTTATGATCACTCGTCTAGAATAAAAATGTTAACTAGAACGTTGAGTACAGGACGTGAATAACTGAATACGTACGTACCATGCAACATACATGCATCCAAGATTTACGGATTTTACGCTTACAATAAAAACGAAACTAAAGCCATGCATGTAGATTAGGAAAAGCCTTCAGATTGCAGGAGGAGTTGTGGCTTCGAATCCTAATTTGGCCGCCATCTCCTCTAATCTCCTCCCTTGACTAACCTGCAGCTGAAGAAGATGGTTAAGTCTCTGTTCAAGAGTAGTGGACGATGATGCACTGTTATCAGCTGGAACCACACCACCCTTAGAGCCAAGAGGAATAATGGGTGCCAACTCCTCCGACTGCTCATCAGAACTGTACAGTCTCTCTCTGTAGTAGGACAATACACTTTCTAATCCCTCCACATTGAGAGCAAGAGCTTCTACCTTTGTTTGACACAATACATCTAGGTTGGAAATAGGAAAAGAGAAGATGTTCGGGAATGCCAAAGTTAAGAGTTCTTCTCCAAACAAATCGCCCTTCTCCAAAATCTGCTGGGTAGCCGGTACCGGTGTCACAGAGTCATTAGATGTGGCGGTACATTTAACTACACCTTTTACAACGATGATCATCCGATCAAGTTCATCACCAGTCTTAATGACGTAGTGATTCTGAGGGAGTATCACTGGTTCGAGATTCAAACAGATGCGGTTCAAAAGATCTTCATCCACGTTTTCAAGTATGGGTACCTACAAATCGAGTATATATATATATATATGTACATTAAGTATTAGCTAGTGAATATAAACAAGCAGTTGTGTTGTGTTATGTAATAGACTACAAGTTAAGGGATCGATGGACATACTTTCTTAAGTGTACCGATGCATAAATGCTCTTTCAGTGATTGTTTGATATTGGAAGGAAGAATGGAGAGTACATTCTCTAAATTCACATCTATGTTTTCTTCCACGACTTTACTTATCTTTATGCACCGCTTGATTTGTGTCGTGATATCCTGAGAGTGACAAGCACTTGACACCCAATCAAGTATTTCTTTCTCCTTCATCATGATCTTCATCTTCTGTCTTAACGCCTCGTGCGCGTCCCCAATCTGCCCCACATCTTGATATTCCAATTGCATATATGTCTGATCATAAAAGAATTATAAGAAGATCGGTTTAGCACAATTCATAGATACCCTACGTACATACAAGGGTTTAGGATATAGAAGTGCTCTTAACGTGTGCTTACTAAGAAAACTACTCAAACAAAGACAGAAGAGCTAGAGATTATATTAGGCGTTGTAAATGTAGATATGGTATATATCCAGTACGTTATGCCATGCATGTACGTACGTATCAGAGCATGAAATTTGACAATACTTTTGAGAATCACTTTATACAGCTATGCATGCATGTTTAGACGTACTTTACCTCGTTCAGTTCTTGATCGATCTTGTCGTACGGAAATGCCACATCCTCATCAAGTTGCTGTGAAGGATCGGCAGTCATAGTGAAATTTGAGGTCCACTGAGAGCTGAAACCAGCTACTAGCGTTCAGTGCAAGAACTTCGACTTTTGTGTGACATATGACACCTTCTTTTGAGTCAGGAGCAGAATTGGAGAATAAGTTGTTGGGTGATGCCCAACTCAGAAGATCTTCTCCGTAAAAATGACCTCTTTCAAGACGCCTGGTGCTTCCAGTCATGTCCGTGCATATAACTGTGCCTTCTATGATGATGAACATCAAATCAGCCGGATCTCCTGCTCGAACAAGGCATGTTTGCTCGGTGTATATTTTGAAAGCACAGCAGAAACCATGAAAAACACAGCAGAAAGCTTGAGAGAGCAACAATGGAGGATAGAAAATATCTAGGATTAGTTCATAACAAAAGTGTGATGTATACAGCTGTAATGAATCGTACAATGCAGATGGTCCTGCTACTTATAGCAGTATAGCTCTGTATACAGAATTGAGACACGTGCATTCATAACAGCTAACAATAGTGGTCCTGTATAACAGAAAACTAACCCTGCTTTGGTTAGCATATACTATGGTTAACACCCCCCTCAGCTTGATGATGAGGTGACAACATCAAGCTGTGACAAAAACGAGAGTGAAGAGGTGAACAAAGCCCCTTTGTGAACAGATCAGCAAGTTGATCACTAGAAGGAACAAACTGTAATGTGAGATGTCCTGCCTTGACTTGATCACGAGTGAAATGTATGTCAACTTCAATGTGTCTAATGCAAGAGCAGATATATTGTCACAGTACAGTGTAGGTGAAGATGTCAGAGTAACATGGAGATCACGAAGGAGATGAGACAGCCATAAGAGTTCAGAAGTTGTGTCAGTCATACTTCTGTATTCTGCCTCAGTAGATGAGCGAGATATAGCATTTTATTTCTTGCTGCACCACGAAATGGGACATGAGTTGAGGAGTATAACAAAGCCAGTTGTAGACTTCCTGTCATTGGGGTCACCAGCCCAATCTGCATCACAAAAAGCATGAAGGAAGGTTGGAGCAGATGCTGAAAGTCTGTTGAATTTGATGCCTTGATCTAATGTGCCTTTGACATACTTCAGGATGCGTTTAGCTGCAATGAAATGAGCAATGGTAGGACAGTGAAGGAATTGACACACTGTGTTGACTGCAAATGTGATGTCTGGCCTTGTAAAGGTTAGATATTGCAGGCAGCCTACCATGCTTCTAAACAATGAAGCTTCAATATTAGTTAGGAGAGTATCACTATCCTTAAGGAGTTTGACACCAGACTGGCATGGAGTGATGGCAGAATGACATTCACTCAGTCCAGACTTGTGTAATAGGTCTTTAGCATACTCCTGCTGTGACACAAAGATTTCATCACTCATATATTGAATTTCCAGCCCCAAGAAGAAGTGAAGTTTTCCTAAGTCCTTCATATCAAACTCATGAAGCAATGCAGCTTTAATTTCTTGGATAAGGTCCTCACTGTCACCAGTTATGATGATATCATCAACATAAAGGAGGAGAAAAACACACTGAGATTTGCAAGAAGAGGACACATGCTTGACAAACAGTGATGAATCAGCATAGGAACTGACAAAACCAAGAGAGGGAAGAAAGGATGTAAGCTTATCATTCCATGCCCTTGGAGCCTGCTTAAGGCCATATAAGGATTTGTTCAGTTTGCAGACATAAGTAGGATGTTGAGGGTTGACAAAGCCTCCAGGTTGGGACATATACACTTCCTCTGTGAGTGTACCATGCAAAAAAGCATTAGTGACATCCATTTGATGTAGGTTCCATCCTTTTGAAGCAGCTAAACAAATAACCATTCGAATTGTGGTGTGTCTAACAACAGGAGAATAAGTTTCTGCATAATCAATTCCATATTCCTGACTGAAGCCACGAGCAACCAATCTAGCTTTATGTCGTGCAATGGTACCATCAGAGTGTCTTTTAATCTTGAACAACCATTTGCAGGACACCAAATTCTTTCCAGTAGGTAATGGGACAAGATCCCATGTCTGCTGTTTCATCAGAGCATTGTACTCAGTAGTCATAGCTTGCATCCAGACTGGGGTTTTCATTGCATTCTTGTAGTTGACAGGTTCAATATTTGACAGATCTTGAACAGGATCTGACACAATAGACAAGAAGGATTTAGGCTTGAAAATTCCTCTTTTGCTTCTGGTAAGCATTGAGTGATCAGAGGTATTTTCACTTGTGAGGCCAGCAATAGGATGCAGGATATTTGCTTCAGACACTTGACTTGTAGTGCGAGATGGAGAACAGTTTAGCATAACAGATATTCCTACTCCAGGTTGAGTAGATAAATCCATAGTGCCATTGTTTTCATCAAAGGTAACACAGGTATGATAGTCATCATGAAACAAATTTGAATGAGACTCACTGATATTCTCTTGAGGAGAGGACCAAGGTGATCCAGCAGATGTTTCAGGACTTGTATGAGAAGGGACTGCAGGAACATAAGTTGTAGAAACAGTAACATTATCAGGATTAGAAGAAGTACCTGGTATGTGAGTATTTGAATGAGAAGGACAAGGTAAGGGTACCAAGGGACTTGATAGAGCAGTTGTGGAGCAAGGGTGTATAGCTATTGAGTGATCAGGAGTGACAGATTGAGCTTGAACAGCAGGTGGACATGTCACAGTCTTATTCCTGATTGCATAAGGAAACTGAAGTTCATCAAAAAATACATGCCTGGATATAATGAACTTCTTGCTCACAGTATGATAGCATATGTATCCTTTATATCCTGCAGCAAAGCCTAGAAAAACACACTTGATTGTCTTAGGTTGTAATTTATGCTGATTATAGGGAACCATGAGTGGAAAGCAGGCACAACCAAACACACGAAGTATCTCCAGGGAAGGTGACTTGTTGTATAGTTTTTCAAAAGGTGAATCCATAGATGTAACAGGAGAGGGCATTCTATTAATGAGGTAAGTAGCCATAGCAATAGCATGGTACCAGAAGTTTTGAGGCATTGAGGCAGTGTGTAACAATGTTACAGCAGTCTCCCTGATGTGTCTGTTTTTCCTTTCTGATATCCCATTCTGTTGAGGAGTGTAAGGACAGGATAGGTGCTGAATGATCCCTTTACTATTCAGAAAATTTTTGAAAGCATTACTAGTATACTCACCACCTCCATCACTATGCAGAATTTTAACTGATCTAGAGAATTGATTCTCAGCATAGGCACATATGGTCTGGAAATATGAAAACACTTCACTTTTCTGTTTCATAGGAAAAATCCATGTATATCTGGAAAAATCATCTACAAACAGTACAAAGTACTTACAACCATCAATGGATATAAAGGGAGAGGGACCCCATACATCATAATGTATGATCTCAAATGGTTGTAGACTCCTAGACTCAGAAATAGGAAAAGGGAGTTTTTGAAACTTCTCAGCTAAACAATCTTCACATAATGAGCTGACTACATCATTTACAGCTTTAATGTTTCCTTTTTGCAGCATTCTGGTAGTGATCTCATTGCTGGGATGTCCCAATCTCCTGTGCCACAAAGATGTATGCACACTTTTTCCCAAGAAAGCAGTAGGAGCAGAAAGAGAGGAAGTGACATTGAAATCTTGAGTTATTGCAGACTACTGTGATGTTACTGCAGTATTATTAGATCTATGCTGTATGTGTTGAGGTATTGATTTGAGAGAAGGAAGATCAAACGGAATCGGATACAGCCCTTGCTCACATTGCCCTTGGTAGAGAACTTTGCCCAGTACCTTGTCCTGTATGACACAAACAAACTCATCAAACCATATCCTGCAATTGTTATCTTTGCATAGTTGGTATATAGATAGTAGATGTGCAGCAAGTTGTGGAATTAGAAGAACATTGTTAAGCTTTAGGCTTCCTAACAATGTGTTACCCATATGTGTAATGTTCAGCTGCTCTCCATTTCCAATTTGAACAGATTGATTTCCACTATAGGGTGCAACATTCTGCAGAAGCTGAAGTTCACTTGTCATGTGATTTGAAGCACCAGAATCAGCAAGCCAGAATGGTGGAGTTGCAGTGTTTGAAGCCATCATAGCTTGAGGTACAGGAACAGCTGCAGCATGCATAGCTTGTGGAGCTGTTAACTGTGATGCCATCATAGCATGAACCACTTTTGCAATGGCAGCCTCCATTTGAGTTGCATTGTTGTCTCCATCAGCAGTGTTGTAGTTGTAGGTGTTTTGTCCAGGAAAGCCTTTAATGTAGTAGCAATTCTCCACTGTGTGACTATCACCATTACAGAAGGTACACAGTCCCTTGTAGGCTTGGTTCTGCTGCATTTTCCGAAACAGATTGCAGGTTTTAGCAAAATGACCTGGCCTTCCACATAGCTGACATTGAGAGGAGGATGGAGTAGCTCTAAGAACACCAGTAGGTGCAAAGTTTCTGATGTTGTTATTATTGTTGTGCAGACTCCCTCCATTATAAGAGGCATTGTTACCTCTTCCAAACCCTCTATTGTTGTTGCTCCTGCCATAACCTCTACCACCACTGTTGTAGCCTCTGTTACTTCCACTTCCTCCATTGCCACGACCAGCAAAGAATCCTGCAATTGCAGCAGATATGACAGACTCACTAGGAGTGTTGTTGAGGGAAGCAAAGCCAGGAGGGGGAGAGTGAGGTTGTGACACCACAGATGAAGGAGCAGACTGAGATTGAGGGTTGCACACAGACACATTAGTTGATGCAGAATGATGTGAGTTTGCAGCTAACATAGCAGAAAGAGGCATAGTAGATGGGACTTCATCATCTTCTTCCAGATCAGCTTCTGTAGCTTGTAAAATTACTTTAAGCTCATCAATAGTTCCAGCAGTATAATTGGTACGAATAAGCTGTTTGGTAGCATTGTAGGACTTAGGCAAACCAGCAAGAACTGTGACAACCACTTCTTCATCATCAAGACACACACCAACAGTTTCAAGTGCATCTCTAGCTTCCTTGACCTTCTCAAGGTACGTTTCAATAGAATCCAAACCTTTCTTTAGTTTTTGAAAGTTAGATTTCAATTAAAGGATGTTCTGTTTATTAGGAGCAGCAAATTTCAAACGCAGCTTAGTCCACATATCCTGTGATGATTTAGCACCAACAACACACTTCATAGCAGGGTTACTCAAGGTTTGACTAATCATATGAGCAACACACTAATCTTGCGTTTTCCAAGCAGGAAAAAGCAGAATTAGGGAGTAGATTTCCTTCAGGACCAGGTACAGTATGAGGAGGACACACATGTGAACCATCCACAAAGCCATACAGGTTATGAGCACGAAGAAATTGTTCCATTCAAAACAACCATGTTGGATAGTTTGTAGCATCCAGTAAGATATTAGGTAGAAACATAGGTGTATGGGAGCTATAGCTTGAAGTAGAGGATGACATGATTTCACAGATTGAAAGCTAGAGTTGAATATGTAACAGAAGATACTGATATGATAGCAACACAGCTCAAAATTCCACAAGATGTATATCATAATATCAATGTGTAGAGAAGGATAAACCAAAGCTTCGAATCACAGATTAGGAAGAAGATCAGACAAGTATATAGCAATTGAGATAGAAATTGAGGCAGCTTATCTGAAGCAATCAGAGGAAGAACACTGTTGTATTGGAAGAGAAGATGATTGAGCAGTAGAGCTAATTGTGAGCCATGTCAGGATGAGAGCCATGGGCTCTGATACCATGAAAGCACAACAGAAACCATGAAAAACACAGCAGAAAGCTTGAGAGAGCAACAATGGAGGATAGAAAATATCTAGGATTAGTTCATAACAAAAGTGTGATGTATGCAGCTGTAATGAATCGTACAATGCAGATGGTCCTGCTACTTATAGCAGTATAGCTCTGTATACAGAATTAAGACACGTGCATTCATAACAGCTAACAATAGTGGTCCTGTATAACAGAAAACCAACCCAGCTTTGGTTAGCATATACTATGGTTAACATATTTCCGGTTAAAGATACATTTCGCACATGATAGACACTACGGTATCATCCATTTTTTGAAGCATTGGTACCTACGTACATACATATATATATATACACACTCATTAGAAATCAAAATCTAGCTAAGGAATAATCATCATCAATCAATGTACTAATTACGAGATACGTTATTAATTGTGGAGTATACATACTTTCTTTAGCGGTTTCATGCCAAGCTGCTTTCTTATAGACTTTTGTATATCCCATGGTAGATCACTAATAGGCTGAGAGAGTAGATACTTGACGTCAACATCAACGTTGATGGTTCGTTTCACGATGTCTTTTTCTCTTACGTGTGTTATGATCGTTGTCCTTGCATGGTCGGAAAATTCATTTCTTGACAGCCAGTCAAGTATCTCTATCTCCTTGCAACTGATAGCAATCTTCATTTCTTGATCTCCAATCACATTGCATTTCAGGATTTTCAGCAGCCTCATCCTCATTCCTATCTCCCTCTCAATCTTCCCCCATTTTATAGTTGTCATCTTCCTGTAGGCCTGTTCACAGAAGGAGAAAGAAGCTCAGTGTGATATAAACCCTAGTCTAATCACTACGTCAGAATCGAATATATATATATATATATATATATTTCATTTGTTCTCAAACCTTGTTCAGGAGAATCGGATTAGAAGGATCCTGGCTCTGCTGTCTTTGGATGTCACTGACTATGCTTCTATATTTCCCATAAGTGAGAGCAAAGGCTTCTACAATTGTTTTACATTTGAAATCTCGAGTCGACAAAGGATCGGAGCAGAGTCGTTCTGTAAATTGAAAATTTCTTGTCCAAAAATATCACCTTTCTTATACTTTGACTTGACGATTTTTGATTTAACACCTGCATTCGGACCTTCATCGCTGGCTACAAGTACACCTTCTATAATGAAGAGCATATTATTTATCGGCCCCCTTGATCGGACCACGCGGCTATTCTCCTCGTAAACCACTGGTTCCAGGTTTTCAATAATCACAGACAGGAAATTAGACATGTTCCTACGCCTGAGTACCTATACGTACAGATTTTCATTACTCGATCATGTGCGTAAACTGTTAATAACTCACACGTACTGCATTAATTGACTAATTAAAAAATTTATATACGGAATGGAAAATTAAGTTGCTGATTGAGGAACATACTTTCTTCAGGGCATGTGTGCAGAGATGCTCCTTCAAATGTTTTGCTTTTTTCTTGTCGAGAATAGAGAAGAAGAATTTCACATTTACATCCATATCCCTATTCCTATCTGCAGCATAGTACTCCTCCACTGTCTTTCGTGCTCGGATGTTTTCTATGATTTCTTTCTTCAGCTCGATAAGCTTATCATTACTGGAAAGATGCATTGACATCCACGAGTCGATAGCTTTATGTGTCGTAAGAATTTTCTCCTCCTCATCTGCCATTTCTTTTTGGGATGCCCATAGTATATATGTCTGGATACACGCAACAAATATAATCAGCTTTTGTATATTATAAGTCGGGTAATTAATCTTCCTTAATACGTAATCAAATGAACTTATTTGGATATAGAATTAGACTTAATTGTTGATATGATTTACTACCTAGGAATCATCTCAGTATCAATTTGCTGCCTTTAGAAGTTTTTTCTTCCAATTTAATTGGTACTTTAGGATTTATAAACTTGTTAATTTGCAATACATTGTTGTCTAATTACTTGAATTTCGTCAATTAATTCATCAAATTATAAACATGTGAAAACACTTTGGTACGGAAAAATATGAAAATTAAAACTATCAAAAAAATTAAATCTAGGTCAGCAAATTGGCTAAATATTTTGCCTAATCTGACATATAAGTAGCAAATTGGCTAGTTTTTAAATTCCTAGGGTAACAAACTGGCAAAAAAAAAATTAAGGTAGCAAATTGACACAAGGATCATTTATAGGGTAGAAAATTGACAATTATACCATAAAATTATGAATATCGTACCTACACATTTCCGATCAGATATAAAAACAAAAGCAATCCAATAACAGAAATAAGAATTGTAAAGATGTTTTCCAACCAATAGCTGCTTGTTTTGAGATTTGTACCAAAATTACTGCACAATTGATACAGCGATTACTTAGTAATTGAGCAATATATCAAATATATAATACAGGGGCAGGCTATGATACCCAAGGGGTATGCTAGCTATACATTTATTTATCATTTTGACAACCAAAATTATAATATACATGAGCAAAAATTTACAACATTTAAGACGTACAATATTACTACAATAACTATATTTTTTTGGATTATTTATAATGTTTACAACTAATTAGATCAAATTTACAACTTTGTGAACAATTGGTTTAAAAGTTGTAATTAAGTCTCTAAATAAAGCAATTATCTCAAATTAATACAACTAAATAACCCAAAAAATAACCCATATTATCAGAATGCAAGACCACCAAATTTGTTCTCGAGTAATAAAATAAAATAAAATTACCATACCCATTGGATACCTAGGAAGGACCTATAATACATAATTAATACATTAATATATTTAGCACATACATACCTTAAATTCCTAAGTCCCCACCAGAAAATGTACAAGAATTTTGTTAAAAAGTTCATGGACCCAGTAGTACCAGATTGAAAAGCATCAAGGTATATTCCAAAATTGAACACAGTTGCATTTTCAGAAACCATAGGACAAAACTCATCGAGAATTGTGACACTCGGTGAAGTACTAGTATCATCGATCGCAATAAAAAGTAGTTTTACATCCTGCAGTTTCCTTACAGACTTGATGCCAACATTCTGTCCCTCGTTGAATAGAGAAAAAAAATACCAAAAAGCTCCAATTACCTAACAAATTAATACATCAGTGTCTCAGAAAAGCTACTTAAATAAAGAGCAAAATTTTAAAAAATGTTAAGAGCAACTTACATGGCCAGCCAGGAGGTATAAAAAGAAGTTAAGAGCACCTTTAGAATATTTTCCCAACATTGTAAACTTTTTAGAAGAATAGTAAACATGATAAGCCCTTAATATTAGTTGAAGCAAGAAAAAGATGTTCATGATCGCCGTTTTGTATGGATATCCAGAACTTCCCAGTCTGAAAAAAACGGACATTATTGCCACCTGCACAAATGAAAATAGTTTAATTAGAGTGATCAGAAGGTAAACGTACTACTACTCGATCAGGGGGGACAATCAATTGCATGCATCCAGAAAACAATAGTGTTTCTACCGAATTATGCACGGGGGCGTAATGGGGCAGAAGCAACACGAATACTCCTTCCTCCTCCCGGTGGTGCGTCCAAACGTTGGGACTGTTCGGATGGACGGGCGCTTCCTCTTTTCCTTCGTGCGTGCGGATTCTCTTCCGTCGGTTGCCTCTTCTCTCGGATGCTTCCTCTCTTCCTTCGTGCGTGCGGATATGCGTGTTCGGGTGCGGCTGTTAGAAGAATACAACAATGAAACAGGCGGTCAGGGTTCAAGACGGGATGGCCCGCCTTCAACGCTCTGATGCCTAAGTCAGATGATGTATTGGATATAACAGTCAAGCGAACGTGCGAACGAGTAGTGTTCTGGTCGAGTGAATTGGTTGGATTCGTTAAGATGGAACGAATGGGATGATCTTACCTGTAATAAATACCTTACATATATAGGTGGTTGAGTTTGGAGTTCGATGGTGTTCTTCGATGTGGGACTGGTGTACTTGCTGGTGTGTGATCCATGCGTTCGAGTGTGCGCCTGACGGGTGCGTGCGCGCCCGGATGGGGTGGGTCTGGTGAGTAAAGTTGGAGCCTCTTTGGTGGTCTTGCGGGTGGTCCGGTAGGTGTTGCTAACTTGCTTAAGTGGATAAATATGTTTAATCGTACAACTAATGATACAATACTAACAAATAGATATATTGACCAAGAAAATAGAAAACGCCTCACTTGTAACTAACTTGATATTTTTACTTTTATTACGGACGTACGTACCTGTTGGACGGGAAAAATAGCAAGCAAGTCAAGTATAGAATCGGACATAATCCATTTGAACAACAATGACAACCTCAGTCTTGTCCGGACGCGCAAATCAGAATCAGAAGAAACACGGTATGATTCCTCTAACTGATCATGAATATCTTGAATTCTAATTGCAATTCGGAATATGAAAACAAGATCCGAAAGTGAACGCAACACAAGAATCACAACCGTCAACTTCTTATCCATGTCGAGGCACTTGTTCTTCTCATCAATTGTTGGAATGTATGAAAATAACGGATCCAATGACACTGCAATACATGATATTACAAATACTTTTTCCCACGACAGTGTAAGTTTTCTGTTCATCATCCGACTACACACAGTGATGGGCATAGCAATTGTCATTAGTAGACATAAAATCAGATGTGGAATTATGAATACCGCAGGTACAAGACTGTCGAAGTCAATGCCAAAATTACATCCAAATAATGACTCTTTGGAATCAACTACAAACTTAAGCCATACTTCCGCAGTTAAGCTCCCAAGAGTCCTCCAGAATTCAAAAAACTCATTAAAGATGTCTACTTGCTCCTCGAGACTGTTTGATGATGAATGAAAGCTGATATTCAGTGAAAAATGGATTAGAGCAATACGAATTGAACTATAACTAGAGATCGATAAAGTTAGCTGGTAGACCAGTCCTCCATGGAAGCATCCAAGCATGTAATTAAGAAAACTAACCTCCCAACAGCTGTTTGTGTAGTACTTGGAAGTAATGGGCGAACCATTATCCCGAGCTAGTTTCTTTTGATTGATACACGTACTATATGAACAGAATCGATCTACAGGAAGATACGAGGCTGGTGAGTATTCAGAAGTGATTAGAGCTATAAAGAGAAATGCACGAATATATACGTAGAACTACTGGTATGAGTGCATGACATACAGAATTTGAACATGGCTTAACCTTATATGTGCATGTCTCTGGAATTTAAACCAATGCAAAGATAAGATAGTAGCGTGGTTCAGTTGCACACCTAGGGATTCAATATATTAATTCCATTTTGCAGTAGGTAACTCAACATCTATTAATTCAGAGTATATTAAAGAGGAAAATATACAATTTGTTTTTTGGGTGGACAATAGTGCGGGTAAATTATGTCGATCTTTACAGGAGGAGTATGTATATGCATGTATGTACGTATATATTTTATTCCATTGTATGTGAAGAAAAGTCGCGGGATCGATTTCTTCCAACACAAGGAAGAACACGTGGCGGAATCTGACCCTAGACCGCGTATAAACCGCAACTTTCCTCGGCTACAAGTGGATTTAGTTTACTGGTGGCAAGTAAACGCAGTTGCCCTAAGAGTTTGTTTAATTATAGCTTCTAGTTTGTAGTTATGGATTCCATTATCATTCATGAGATATCGATATTTCGTAACCAGAAAACATCAAAGCGAGTAAATCATTTTCAAATAAGTTAAATAGAATAAGTTTACGTGGGAAGAAAAAGTCACGTCAACTTTTATTCTGACCACATAATTGTGGCATGGGACGTTTAAGGGTGCGTTTGGTGCAGCTGTGACTTATAAGAAAAGCTGACTTATACTTATTTCTGAGAAAAAGTGACTGAAAGCAGAAGTAGCCTGAGTGTTTGGTAAACTGACTTATTACAGGTGTTGTGGGTGTTAAAAGCAGTGGAAGTGTTTGGTAAATTGAAAACTAAAAGTGCTTCTAGTTTGCAGAATGACCAATTTGGACATGGAACAGAAATTAAGTAATTATACAATTCTTTTAATGGCTTTGTTAGCTTTACAAATTACTATTTATCTTCTATTAGAATTAGAATTAATTATACAATTCTTTTAATTAGAATGTCTTGACACGTTTAAGAATTCCTGGTACCACGTGCACTCATCAAACTTTGAGCAATTTCATTTCTTATTGCTTCCATTTCTTGTGCAACATAACCATGATCTTCTTCTTGTCCATCATCATCCATCTCCATCCCATTTGATATGTCACCCAAATTTTCTTCAATAACAAAATGACTATCTTGACTTGAATGTCTTCTTATATAATTATGAAGAGTCATGGTTGCAATGATAATCTTCACTTGCTTCGGAAAAGAAAAACCTTCCATATTTCTCAAAACATGCCATTTTTTTTTCCAAAATCCAAATGTGCGCTCTATAACGCCTCTAAGAGAAGAGTGAGCTTGGTTAAATACCTCCTTTTCATTTCTTAGCTCTCGCCCACGATATTGTTGAAAATGTTGAGTTGGACCTTTATATGGTCCTAAAAAACCATACATTTGAGGATATCCCGCATCAACAACATAGTATTTTCCTATTAAATAACAAAACAATAATAATGATAAGACTTCACATTAAAGTTTTGAAAATTTACATAGAAAAAGTTATAATGTATTACCTTGTGGAGGCTTAGGAAACTTCAAATTGGGATTTCTAAGAACCCATTGAAACACCCTTGTATCATGAGCGGACCCTTCCCAACCGGCACATACAAATGTAAATTGCATATTAAAATCACACACCGCCATAACATTTTGTGTTGGAGTCCCTTTTCTACCAATAAATGGTATTTGATCCTTAGTAGGTATGGAAGCGGGAACATGCACTCCATCAATAGCACCAATGCAATCCTTAAAATGCGGCATGTATCTCTTATCCAATAATATCTCCGGTGCAACACTCTTGAACTCCGGGTCTAAAGGTTTAATCATTTTCTCACCATATGAACACAACATATCTACTGCTTGTCCAAAATACCTACTAATGGTCTCACTAGAATGCTGAAAATTTTCTCCCACCGACCTAAACCCATATCCTTGGGCTAAAATATATAGTGTCAATGCCACTACTTCAATATGACTTGTTCTATTTGAACCCAACACCCCATATTCCGCCTCCAAGTCACCACATAACCGGTAAAATACTTCCTTGTTCATTCTAAATGCATTGTAACATCGACTTCCATGGCCTTGTAATATTTCCATTACAAACTTATTACCTGTGTGAGACGATGTGTAGCAAGGAGTTTTATGAACGTACTTCTCATAATAATGTTGAATGAGAAGAACATTAACCGCAACGCATCGTGTAATTATATCATCCTCATCACCATCTTCACCATCATTGTCCATATGTTCAATCAAAACCTGCAAAGATACATTTAAATTTGTCAATGTGTTAGTTGTGGAGTAAATAGTGGACAAAGAGTAAGAGTAATACATGATAAAATAAAATAAAATAAAATAAAGCTCATATAAGTGAATATAAATGCGGTACAAATATAAGACAACAATTCAGATTAATTATGTCCAACATTATTAAAGTGAATTGATACATAAACTTGTCCAACATAATACAAGTACCAAGTTTAAAAGAAATTGAATAACATCCACCAAAGCACACAAGAATGAAATCCAAAGGTAAAATCTCAAGCACAAGACAAATTTATTTGTCATCAAACTCAAATTTCAGATACCCCAACTTCAATTCATCATCATCCATAGAGCAAAACATATCCCTCTTCTCTGGATTAGTGAGCAATTTCGCCGCAAAAAAGTACAACTTAGTACCCCGCTCGGCTCCAGGCAAAGAGCCAACCAAGTTCATCACTTCTTTTGTACTCATACCACATGCTCCTTCACCTTTATTGGAAATAGAACTTGCTGAACTTCTATTCTCAATTGCATCACACATTCGGTCAATCTTTTTTGCTAAAAGAGCAGCACCTCCTACCCTTCCAGCTTTTGTAACAACTCCTTTGCCTTTCTCAACTCCATCGGTATCATTTCGTTTTCTTTTGCCCTTGGATTTTGGTTGTGATGCTTCATCAGAGTTAACACTTTCTTCAAGGTCTTCTTGATTGTCCTCTTGGTTTGGACTTCTAGGCAAAGGTAGTGATGCACCTGGTACATAAGCATGCATTCCCGTGGCAGAAGTCCCTTTGAACATTCTGTCCAATTTCTCTTCAAATTCAGGGGCAATTCCTTTTTTTCGTAACTTTGCATATTCCTTATTCTCCTGCACAATTGAATTAAAAAAAAAAAACAAAACGAGAATATCATAACATGTTTATGTACATGAACGATGAAACTAATGATCTTCAAAAATGAAAGTAGAATTACATACCAGAATTTTACCGCTCCACCACTCCTCAGATGCATCAATGGTTTGGAGCCTAGAATCCCATCCAAGACCGGTCTCTTTCCCCTTCAAATCTTTCCATAATTTCCATTGCTCTTTAAGAGTATCCCATTTATTTTTTAGTTGTTTTTTGGTATAATTTTTA
Source organism: Geum urbanum (assembly GCA_946800695.1). NCBI lineage: Eukaryota > Viridiplantae > Streptophyta > Magnoliopsida > Rosales > Rosaceae > Geum > Geum urbanum. Next base: position 39,859,792 of record OX327017.1, on the reverse strand, counting down.
CCTGTTTCTTTGTTAAAATTACCTAGCACACTATCCCATCCTTCTTTGTTAAGATGGGTATTTGGACGGTTATTCTTATCCACCTCCTTGATACACAAGTCACAAAGTACATGGACAAACAGATCATTCCAACAAGCTGAGTTTCTTTCCATCTATGTAGACAAGAAAGGAATGACAAAATAAAATCAGCTATAACATATTGAACCTAAATAACTCAACAACAACAAAGAGTCTTTAGATCAATTTAGATCAATACAAAGGGCAACTATGAAGTAATTCGTATATATAGCTACTGCCTATGATTCGAATCATATCTCACATTCATCATCTAATATCTCATATTCATCATCTCCATGTGTGCGTGTGTGTATGTGTGCACGTGCGGAAAGGAGTAGTATGTAGAATTTGTTCCCATAATGAAATCTTTGGACAACAATTAAAAAATATCTTGAGAAAGCTCTCATAAGGTGCAACAGAAACAAGAATTAGATGTTTGTAGACAAAGCCCTTTTAGACCAATACACTTGGTACTGAAACAAAAACTATAACACTTACATTAGTAATAAACAAAGAGAAGCAGGGAAGTCACAAAACTCAGCACAAAGGAGCCTCCAAGTCACCTAACTACATAAAGTTGCAAGACAAAGTTGTTCAATTTGCTGAACGGTTGCAATTTGCTACATGTTTGGTATATATTTGATGCAAAGAGAAAGAGTCATGCAACTGGGTGAGTTGTGCTCATCATTTCTGTTCATTATCTCCCAAATAGCATAAGATACCGAGACATGAAGTTGATGCTCTCTCTTTCTCTCAGGTAAGAATTTGGTGACTACTAACAAAGACTAGAACTTCACATTATGGGGAAAATGAGATACATGACTACTAACAAAGACTAGAACTTCACAACAACCGTGCATAATTATCAATACATTGCACATAGCTGCTGTTAGTAGAAGGATACAGTTCACAGCTGTATAGAAAGGACCAGGTGATCAAATCTAAATTTGGTCTATGCATTTTGGTTGAATTGCAATTTTCTTCTCTATATATGATTCTCGTCTGCAGTTTAACACAATGTGCTGGTTTTATAACCTAAAAAATAACTATCCTTTGTTGGTTCTCAAAGAACAGTTGTGAAGGAAATAATGCCAGCTCTATACAGTAAGAACGGTCGCCGCATTTCAAAACAAAGAACCACGAAAACAACGTGAAACCGCAGTGATTTGCACATTTCAGAGAAAACTGCAATTTGTGGAGGGTGAAAGTCAGGGGAAGGGGTTCAAAAACATGCATTTTACTGTTAGGTACGCTCTCAACATCATGTACTTCTGGCTTCTCTTGATAAAAGGAGTAATTCTACATTATGTCTCCCTCCATTTGTTTGATTCAAATCAATCAACAATACATGCTGTCCTTGAAGATTGGTAGGCCACTTGCTGTAAAATGGAATAGGAGAAAACGATAACTCGATATCGACATATTTCATGCTAAAACAGAGGGACGAGCTATTTCTACTAGATTCTTGTAGGGATATCAATCCACACTCCACGCAGCATTGCATCCGACAGGTCAATTGATGTTTTGCTATCAATTCAATTGATAGCATTTGGATGCATAATTGAGTAGGCAGAAAGAGCCCCACATCAAAAAGGACCTCCCTAACCCCAGACTCGGTCACTTCCCAAAATCCGAACACGACTTCAGAATAAGGGGGTACATAACGATACAAGTTCAGAATCAAGCATTTTCAGTAGATTATTCATTATAAAATCAAAGGAAACTCGATTATATCGGACATGAAAACACAAGAAGTCGAAAACCCAACCGAAATCAATAACCCAACCCCCTGTTTGGTAAAGAGAGGAAAAAGAATCAGACCCAAACCCCAAGAGCATCTGAAAATTTACAAATAGTAATTGAAATCACCTGAAACTCAATGAATAGATCAGAAACTTGAATCAACCAAAAGCATATAAAATAACCAATCGCAGATTCATATCACCATAAAACGGTTACAGTTACAAAAGAACAGCTAATTAAACGAATCAGCAATCAATATCGTGAAACAAATTAAGAGAAAACGAAGACGACGAAGAAGAATGAGAAGGGAGAAAAGGGAGTCTTACCAAATCGTGAGCTCGCGAAGAAACTAGTTGGCGAATAAACGCAATAGAGATGATCAACTTCTCCAAGGCTTGTTAAACACTACCCAAATCAAGGTGCTTAGCTCATTGAACTTGAAGAAGATGAAGATTGACAACCCAGATGAGATTTAAGGTATATCAATATCCAACGGCACACAATTATTGCAAGAGACAAAGAAATGGGAGAAATGAATCGGTTACCTCGAGCCCTAGACGCTTTCACTGGGAAACGGAGGAGCAAACGGAGGCGCAGCGCAAAGACAAACGAGAGAATGGAGGCGCAGCTCGGAGACGAACAGAGATCCAAGGAGAGAAATGGAGGCGCAGCTCAGAGACAAACGAGAGAAGAGGAGAGAGGCGCAGCTCGGTCAGGTCCATCGTGTAATTAGTTGATAGAGGCAAGGGTACCCAACGTCCAAAGAAAAATTCATTAATTTCGCGAAAAGAAGGACGCGCTCGCTTATAAGGAGAAGTTGGGTTTCCCCTCCTTCTTCTTTTCCCCTTAAAACGACCTTAACTTTTGAGAGAAGTTGGTTCAGATGGATTTACCAAACACTAAAACATTCAGTGCTTTTAAGCACTGGGGCTTATAAGCCCCCCCAAACGCACCCTAAATAACTTGCCCTATTGCAAATGTGACTCCATGGAACTAAGTCTCACAAAACTCTTCAAAAAGCAAACACCAAGTCTCAAAGTGAGATATGTAGATAGAGATAGATGCTGCCGAAGTGCCGGGAGAGAGAGACGTTTGCTACAAAGCCTCCAAAAGATAGAGTAACTAGAGAGGAAGAGAGGTTACGAGGTAATACACTATTCCAAGATCGAAGCGGCGACTTTTTATCGTCGCTTCAGCACCTAAAGCGTCGCTTCACTATCCAAGCGACGATAAGTCGTCGCTTAGATTTCAAGCAACGAAGATTGAACATATTTTCGTCGCTGGATATTTCAAGTGACGGATAAAAAGTTCGTCGTTCTTTAGCTAGTGACAAAGATTGAGTCGTCGCTTCACTGTTTTTGCGACAAACTTTGGTTCAAAATTCGTCCCTTAAGGTCAAATTTTGGAGAAGAAAACATGGGATGATAAAATTGAAGCGACAAAGTTTGGTTGTCGCCTAGTTGTTTAAGCGACAAATATTGAACAATCTTCGTCGCTTCATTTTGTGTTATAGAGCAGAAAAACAGGTTTGTGGGTCTGATTTGAACCTATTTCCTTCGCATCCTAATAACACAATCCTCAAGACATTTAAATAACATAACACACACATCCAACTTCACACAAACACACTATATTTCACACACACATAGTTTTCATCTAAAGTTACAATATGTTTCATAAAAATATTGTCCATTAATCTAAATACAAGGAAAATGAAGGGTCCTAGTCTTGGTATTCCTTAAGAATACCTGCTGAAGCACATGAGGATTTATCAGCGACAAAGGGAGTTGCTGCGGCTGCGGCGGTATTGTCACCCGGATTGTCTTGGGCCAAGATGACATAATTGAGGGAGGCCTCCAACCTTGTCATACGTTGCTTCATCTCTTCTTTCTCCATTTTCGAGGCTTTGCACCGCTCGAAAATTTCTACAAGTTGCCTCCTCAATTCCTCAACATCCGCATCATTGCGGGGCATGCGTGCACCGCCTCTTGGTTTTGGCGGGGGTCTTAATGCACCTCCTGGACCTTGGAAATTGGTAAAAACAAAAAAAATAGTCAAATTAAAAATCATGTGGTATCTAAAACCATAAACACAACACAAAAAGTCAAGTGGTTTGTTAAAAGATAAACCATAAAAAAATATAGCTCGTCCCCGGCTTCCCACCCAGCTCCTGCTCGATTACAGTAATCTGCTCGTCGACGGTAACAGAGTTAGTCACGTGACTCCTGCCCGCTTCATCACTCACTCGACTAGCACACAGCTCATCCATCTTCTTCTTCACCGATGCCTGCAAAAAAATAATTTTCCAATAGATTTGTGTTATTATACTTTTTAATTCCAAGTCAAAAATATATTCGCATAAAACAATGTCACTCACCACTTTCTCCTGTGCATTCTAGGATGATTGATAAACATCGCAGACTGTCTAGAGTAAAGGCACTAGATGCCCTTTCTCCTCATTTGCAGCGACCCTGTAGCTGTAGCGAATGGTACCAGAAGGATGGTTGATTGCATACCCCTTTTCCTTTCCCTTGTTCCGGTTAGCTGCGTTCCGAACACACATCGCCTGCAAAAACTATTTCAAATATATATTAACATATTTCATATGAAAATTAAGAAATTATATGAAATGAAAAAATCTATAATTAATTTTCATTACCTTATAACCTTCTTCCTCAAAGTGAGCTTTGAGGTACTCCCACTGCTCAGGTCGGTGGATGAACTCTTCGGGCGTCGCTTTTGATACTTCAACGTAATGAGTATGGCAGTCGTGTTTCCAATCCTTGTAAATATTTGCGGCGGACTCATCGATATATTTCCACATGCATGTCTTGGTGGGAGGGAGGTCATAGAATATCTAGTAAAAAATAATTCAAACAAAATCAAACGAGCCTTTGATTATCATATTTGTGCATATAATGTGATTGAAAAATTGTTTATCAAAATTATTCTAAAAGAATGTTTTACCTCCATATAAGTGGTCAATACATCTTGGTGCTCCTCATCCAGCTCTGCAAAGGTAGGTGCAAGCATCAAAACTTTGCTCCGGACGACGCTCCCGATGTCTCGGGACATCAAAGTCCTCCACTTCAATTCTTTAGGACCCTTATGTTCTTCGGCGTACTCAACCTTCAGAGGCTGGTTGTTGTTCATGCTCTTCAGATATGTCGTCTTTATGTCTGTTCGATGCCGCGCTTCTCAAGGTTCCACCCTGACACCTTCTTCCCCGTTCTCATATCAACCACCTTTGCCGTATGAAAACACATATATACCGAGTTGTAAGATAAAGCAAACATATTAGCAGACCAAAAAATTTATTATCACATAACGTTCTCATAAAGATTACCCGGCTCCATAGGACCCATTTTGGTTCTAATACTTATCGAATGACCGTCATCGCCTTCCCCACCGCCACTGTCAGCGCAACCTCTAGCATCCCCCAGTCCCGAAGGGTTGGTATCATCCAACGACCGGATGGGTACCAGCGTGTCTCTCGCCGCCTCTGGTGTCGTCATCGCCGTCGCGGCCGCCCTTAATGTTTCGGCCGCCTTCCTCTCCCTTCTCACCTCGAGCTCTTTCTTTTTCTTCTGGACACTAGAACCTAGTTCCATTACTCTAAAACCTGTCGAAAACAGTGAGTTAAGTGAAACTAGTATGATCGAATTACTCCGCTTACTTACCAAAGAACTTAAAACAAGAAGTGATCTTCATATATAAACTATATTCAATATCTTTCTTCAATATATATGTGCATGCCTATTTTTCTATAACCACTTGATAATGAAAAAGTATAATGTACACATGCATGGTTGGTATTCAACGATTTGACTTTTGCACACTGTAACATGGTTGCACATGGAAAAATTTTAGAATGCTTGTTCGCAAAATAACATAGCATTATGTTATATTCCATTGCCATACCTGTTCTCCCAGCAAATACTTAATTAACCACCCAAAATGTTATATACTTCAATTCATTCATATCAACATCAATATATGCATGGCAGTACGTATTGAAAAAAACGGTACTGAAATAATATAGCCTTAATTTCAACAAAATTAATGTATCAAACAGTGAACCAACAATGCAATTTGTATTTTTCGTGTCACACCAGCCATACACGTAGAACCAAACTTATAGATAGCTCTTTGTTACTGTTTGTTTTCTTTCCAAATCATCTAGCACTACTGGAGGAGGAAATCGGGGCGACGTAGAAAGGTGGTCGCCTCGTATGAATTTTACGTCGCCTCGATTTCTTGTGACCAAAACGACGTCGCCTCGTCTTGTCGCTTCAGATTGATCACGCCACCATTGGGGCGACGTAGATACAATGTACGTCGCTTCGTTTCATTTCACGTGACGTAAATAATGTAATGTCGCTTCAATTGAAGCGACGTAGATTGATCACGTCGCTTGAACTGAGGCGACGTATATTGATCAATCTACGTCGCTTAATTTTATTTTTTTTTATTTTTTTATTTTTTAATCCATTGAAGCGACGTATATTGATCAATATACGTCGCCTCAATTTATTTAATATTTATTTTATTTTATTTTTTAATAAATTGAAGCGACGTATATTGATCAAACTACGTCGCTTTAATTTAATAAATGTTTATTTTTTTATTTTTTAATAAATGAGGCGACGTAAAATGTTCTATCTACGTCGCCTCATTTATTTCTAAATAAAAAATAAATAAATATTAAATACATTGAGGCGACGTATATTGATCAATGTACGTCGCCTCAATGTATTTAACATTTAATTTTTTTTTATTTTTTTAATAAATGAGGCGACGTAGATCGAACAATCTACGTCGCCTCAACGTATTTAATATTTATTTATTTTTTATTTAGAAATAAATGAGGCGATGTAGATAGAACATTCTACGTCGCCTCATTTATTAAAAAATAAAAAAAATAAAAATAAAATATTATTGTACCAAGTCACGACCTATCTATCGCAATTTACAAACACAAAAACGCATTCAAATTGCAGATACGCATTCAACCACAAAAACGCATTCAATCACAAATCAAAACGTTAAAAGTTTATACAAATCAAGTTTACACAAATCAAGTTTATACAAATCCTATATACAGTTTACGAGCCGGGAGGTGGTGGAGGAGCTTGAGGTTGTTGACTCGCAGCCTGGAATGATCGCATCATGGCCTCCATTTCTTGCATCCTTTGGGCGAGCGCACTCGCTTCCGCTATGGCCTTCTGCGCCACCTCGCTCGATCTGCGCGTCGCCTCTTTGGCTTCATCGATCTCCCTTTGCATTCGGGTTTGGGTTTCCTGTACTCGGGCCCCTCCTCTCGGTTTGGGGTCGCGTGTGAGAGCGCGCCCCACCCCTGTAACGTCGAACAAGAACAAATATTAGTAAACTATATCGTAAACCAAAATAAAGCAAAACGTAAATCGAGATATGCATCGACGGAATCGTTTTGGAGATTTATTACCTCTTATAGAGGTCCCGTGCCTTGAACCCACCTCTTCCTCTATGATATTTATTTGTGTATCAAGAGGAAGAGGCTGGGGTTGGGAAACCTCTTCGCCGTCAACTGGGCCCGCAGCACTATCTTGTTGCGACAAGACTTCATCGAGTCGATGCTTCACTGCCGCCTGCTCAATTAAAATAGATAAAATAAATAATATTACAATTTAGTAAACAAAAATAATTGAAATAACGTAACGTGAACCTATTTGAGCTTACCACTTTCTCAGCCGCATTCCTCTCCGGCTGGTATACGTTAATCCACGTCTGGACGGCGGGCGCTCTATGACCCTCCTTCTCCAACACCTCGCTTCGGTACGAGAGGGCGAGGGATCCCGAATGGTGGTTGAGCTGCTGCTCCTTGTTCTTGTTTCGGTTTCATCGGTTCCGTTCGCACAATCGCTGCCACACACACACAAAAATCATTTTAAAATAAGTACAGATAAACATGCATATTGTTCGAACGTTTGACCAAAACTGTAGGTTCGTTTATGAAACTCACCAAGTAAGCAGGGTCTTCGAAGTGGGCTTTTAACCACGCCCATTGGTCTTCCCTCCCGAGAAACTCGGCCGGAGTCTCCTGGCTGACGTGGAGATAATGTTGATGGCAATCGTACTTCCAATCCTTATAGATTGTTTGCGCCGTCCTATCAATGAAGTTCCACATCTCCACATCAGTCGCCGGGATGTCGTAGTTCGTCTAGCACAACACATTTAAATTTCGTTATGTAAAAGTTATATTTACATTTACTACAAGTATGTAAGTAAGCTAAGGCCAGCAAGTATACCTCAAGACTCCGGCCGACGATATCGCGATGCAAATCGCTAAGTCCCAAGAAGCTAGATGCAAGCATTGGAACTTTTCCGCGGATGATGCTACCGATGTCTTGGCACATCAGACTCCTCATTTCCCTCGTCGCAGGCCCCGCATGCCTCGTAGAGTAAGCGACTTGTAGTCGCCTATTGTTGTTCATCCGGACGAGGTACTCCGTCTTCGTCCCGACAACGACTCCGCGCTGTTCCGTCGTCGGGTCTCCGGTTGCCATGTCGACCATGTCGGGGAGTTTGGTCTTCTTGCACCAGATGCTGAGGGCGTGAGGGTGCTGTGACGCCGTAGTGGCGTCGCTGCTGTCATCCGCTCCTTGCGGAATTGCATCCTCAAGTGGAGGGGCGGGCGTTAACTGCGGAGCTTCTGGAATCGACGGGGTCGCCGATTGTCCCGTGGGGCAACCAGACCCGGAAGCCCCATCTCGGCTGAATGCTCGCCACCCCCGCCTCCGCCGCCTCCGCAGTTGCCGCCTCCGCAGCTGCCGCCGCTTCCGCTTCACGACGCTGGATCAACGCTTTCCTCCTCTTGTATGCAGTATCTCCGGGAGCCATTCTATTAAAACTAAACTGTTATGTATTAATTAGATGATTTACTCATTTGTACTTCTATAATGCTATAGTTATCATCACAAAACACATATAGCTTATCGCATTCGCAGAGGAAGAATCACATTCATATGTTTTCATTTAACCAAACCCTTAATCCTTAATCTCGAGAATACTACAATCATTACACATATGTTTTCATTTAACCAAACCCTTAATCATTACGCATATGTTTTGATTTAACCAAACCCTTAATCCTTAATCCCGAGAGTACTACATATTCAGTGAACCAAACTCAATTTTCAATATATCCTTATCATAACAAAACACAATACACATTCGGAATCATCATCATCATTTTCAATCACATTCGGAATCATCATTATCACAAAAGTAGTTCGGAATCATTATCGATGATAACACACAAACGCATAACACCGTTCAACCTTACTACACACAAACGCATAACACCGTTCAACCTTACAACACACAAACGCATAATACGATACCGAAAACTACGAATACGAGCTAATATACACAGCTAGATACAAAACATTAACTCTACAGATTAAAAAGCAACTAGATATGAACATTCAGCAACTAAACAATCAAAATGATAGATGGACAGCAACTTCTACACATGGACAGTAACTACACATTGATAGATTACACAGAATGGCGCACCATACCTTCTCGAGTTGGGGAACTTCGTTTGATGGTTGTACACGGACCCGGAATGCTTCTTCTTTCTGAAATCACAAGTATTGATAGATTAGTAATGAACCTGAATTGAAGTTCCATCCACATCTGTAAAGGGATGGATTATTATTCTGCAACCTAAACATGTTGAACAGAATATCCGCACACCAAGATCAATCAATAATCCAATCTTTCAATAAACCCACAAAACAATAAACCGTCAAAATCCACAAAATTCATCAAGTCCTAAATCTTTTGCTTGTGGTTTAAATGTGGTACACCAAATCCATCCAACATTGACCTTAATGATAATGTAAGAACATGCCAAACAAAAAACCAGGAAATCAGCAGCTTTAATATAAGTTTGAAAAGCATGCAGCAAGCTGGTCAGAAATCATAGCTAAAATGCGAATTTAAATGTAGTACACAAAATAAATTGCATATAGTATGAGACTGTCAGAACAGTAAAAAAAAAAGTTAAAAAAAAAGAAAAAAGAAATCAGCAATCTCTATATAAGTTTGAACTATCAGTGATTTAGCTACAGTAGTCTGGAGCAGCCAACTAATAATCAATGTCTTCTAGTTTGACAAACTATAAGACAGTAGTCCACAACAAGATTAGTCACAGATCCATTAATAGATGAACAGTCAATGAGAAAGTCTCCTCTTTTCTAGGAACCGAGACATCTTACAGAGTTGGTGAAGCTTCTATCCAAATTCTCTAAACAATCCCGTCTCACCACAAGGATCCTTGCACATAGTTTTCTTCCAGACCTTTTATGTAACTTAGAGTAAAAATGTACAACTAGCCCAATGGTAATTTCAATATAAATAGAGAGATACATGGGTGCAATCATGAGATACAACTAGCCCAATGGTAGTTCCACAATTTTGGATGGAACTCATTTGCAATCATATTCGGATGATGGGTGCAAGACTATATATTGCAATCATAAACTGCTGCGAAACTGGAAACTAGTCATTAGTGCAAGAATTGAAAACGAGAATTATGGGGTTGCAGACGATACCTTGGGGAAGTAGTAGTTGCTCTGTATCTGAGAATTGCAGGGTTTGGACGACGGTGGGTTTTGGGTTTCGGGATTCGGTGGAGGAAGACGACGGTGGGTTTTGGGAGGGGGAGGAAGAAGTTGGTTTCGGGTTTGGTGGAGGAAGACGACGGTGGGTTTTGGGTTTCGAGATTCGGGATTCGATTTGGTCTCAATCGATTTGGGATTAGGGTTTGGGGCGAGGTCGAACAGAGGCTTCATTTGTGAGAGATAAGTGAAATGAGAAGAAGAAGAAAGCCACTGTGTTCCTGGAATTATAAACGCAACGAGGCGACGTAGATTGCTTTCTACGTCGCTTCAATATGTTTGAATAACTGAAGCGACGTAGATTGATCAATCTACGTCTCTTCACTATTTAATTTATACTTAAAATAACATAAAAAATAAATATGTTAAGGCGACGTAGATTTATCAATCTACGTCGCTTCCTTCTATTTAATTGTTTTTTTTGTTTTTTGTTTTGGAATAAATGAGGCGACGTAGATTGATAAATCTACGTCGCTTGGATTTAATTTTTAATTTTGTTTTTTTGAATAAATGAGGCGACGTAGATTGATCAATCTACGTCGCTTCCTTGTATTTAATTTTTTATTTTGTTGTTTTTATGAATAAATGAGGCGACGTAGATTGATTAATCTACGTCGCTTCCTTCTATTTAATTTTCGATTTTGTTTTTTTTTAATAAATGAAGTTTAGAATTATAAAGTTAGTAATATTTTCTCGTATACATAAATTATGCTTTAAAGAAAATACGAATTTAGGTTTCAAATAGATAATAATATTAGTTTAGTCCTCGTCTTCGTCCTCCTCCTCCTCCTCCTCCTCCTCCTCCTCCTCCTCGTCTTCGTCCTCGTCCTCGTCCTCGTCTCCTTCTTCGTCCAAAAGTAGTTGATAATCTGGGTAAAATTGTATCACCGTGGGAGTGTCCTCTTGGTAAGGCTCGAAGATATGATCTCCTGTACGCGATATGTTTTCATCTATGGCCAAAACTTCGGCGCTGTAGACATTGCGGTGCGACATTTCTTGTACTACCTTCCAAGTACCACCAGCCTTTGGATCGTCTATGTAGAATACCTGTTTTGCTTTGGTTGCAATTATGAAGGGTGAATCCTCATAGTAACTGTTGTTTGTATTCACTAATATCAGTCCATGATCTTTTATAAGGGTGTCAAGATCTTCAGGGTCCTCGGAGTTGTGCCATGTGCACTTAAACAACACCACTGGCATACGGCCTGCATATAATACTTCGACCACGTAGTTAACATGGCCGTAGAACTTGGATGAACCCATGTCTATCATGACACCGCTGTTTTGAGTCACGGTTCTTTGATCTCTATCAAACGATGTGAACTTGACACCGTTCACATAACACGACTTATAAACCCGACATTGCTGAGGTCCTTGAGCTAATGACTTTATTCCTGCAACCAAGCTCGGGTCCGAGTTTTTTTCTTTAAGGGACACCTGAGAGATAAGTGTTAAGAGGAGTTAAAGATAAGTGTTATAAACCCTCAAAGAACCTTACAAGAATTAATAGGCATATGTACCCATGTTAAGAACCATCGAAGAAAACTCCTCCTCCGCTGCTGCTCGTCGAAATCTTCACCATTTTTAGCCTTTAACCTTCTGAGATGTTCTTCTAGGTAAGGTTTGACTTCGTCTGTTTCCACCAAGACTTGCCAGTGAGCCTCAGCAGTCTCTGACTCAGTCAACCTGAACTGGCGACGAGTCTCGATAATATCTGGTCTTACTAAGAGTGAAACACAGCTGACATTCCACCCAGATATGGAAGTGTCGATATCTTCGTTGTCCATCCGTCCGAGATAAGCCTTACAATACGTCACCGACTCATGTACGAGGTACTGTTCAGCAATACTACCTTCCGGGTAACGTGTATTCCTCATTGACTTTTTATATTTTCCTAATTGCATGCAAAAACACCACTCAAGATTAGTACAATATTTTCCTAATTGCCGACATATTACACAAGATTAGTACAATAATATTAGTACAATAATATTTTCCTAATATTAGCAATAACAAAAAAATTTACCTTTCAATTGGATACATCCATGTATAGTGTACTGGACCTGTAAGGAATACTTGTTCGGGCAGATGAACCATGAGATGAACCATAGATGTAAAAAAAATGTGGAGGAAATATGAGCTCCAAATTGCAGAGAATCATCACTATCTCAGTTTCCATGTCACGCACAACCTCCTTCTTAAGCTCCCTACTGCATAGTTGACGAAACCAATTTGACAGTGCTATCAATGGCTTGACAACGTTTTCTGGCAGGAACCCTCTTATAACCACAGGATGAAGACGTTGAAGCAAGACATGGCAATCATGCGTCTTCAATCCATAAAACTGTGACTGGGAACTTATTTTCACCTTACTTCTCAAACTACCTGCATAACCAAGAGGATACTTAACATCCCTGAACCACTGGAACACATCTTCTAGATCATCCTTTTTAACTAAAAAAGGTGCATGAGGAACTTTCCCCGTAGCCAAGTCACCCGCTCTTTGCCACTGGTTTTTTCGCACATTCCTCTTCTTCAAAGCAGCGCAAGCTTTTGGACCATCCTTAGACTTCGATTCAATCGAAAAAATGATTCCAAGGATGTTGTCACACACATTTTTTTCAATGTGCATGACATCTAGGCAATGTCTGATCTTCAATGATGACCAATACGGCAGCTTCCAAAATATGCTTTCGTGAGTCCAACACTGTCTGTTATTCGGATTGTACGGCACCTTCAAGTCTTCATGTTGGCTAAGAATAGGGTAAACGTTTGACCTAACGTCCTCCAAAATTTCATCTCCACTCTTACGATAGGGTCTTCCGCCAAACTCCTCCTTCCCGTTAAATGCCTTGCTCAATCTCCAAGGGTGATCCTGGTGGAGCCATTCTCAATGACCTTCATAAACTATCCTCCCACATATATGCTCTGAAGTTAGCTCATCTAGACAGATTGGACATGCCTTGTACCCTTTCACAGTTGACCCCGCAAGCATCCCTAAACCTGGAAGTCGCTAATAGTCCACATTACCGCTGCCTTCATCAAGAATACCTCATTGTCTACTCGATCAAAAGTATGGACTCCAACGACCCATAAATGTATTAGCTCCTCGATCATCGGCTCAATGAGTACACTAAGGCACTTTCCGGGAGATTTAGGGCCTGGAATCAACACTGATAACATGTTATATTCCTTCTTCATGCACATTGATGGTGGTAGATTGTACGGCATCACAACAACGGGCCATGTACTATGCAAAGTTCCCATTGTTCCGAATGGATTGAAACCGTCTGTTGCTACTCCAAGGCGCACATTCCTGCAGTCCCGTGCAAAACCTGGAAAAGTTCTGTCAAAATGTTGAAACGCTTCTCCGTCAGCTGGGTGGCTGAGGCTACCAGCCACGCATATCCGCTCCCCCAGCTATCGCATATGCTTGGCAGTGTGTGGGGACATAAACAAGCGCTTCAACCTTGGTGTTAGAGGGAAGTTACGAATTATTTTTTTGGGAATATCATTCGTATTTGGCTTATATCTTTCAGAATAACACACTGGACAAATCCTCTCGTTTACGAGCGCCCCCCTGAACAACACACAGTTAAACTCACACGCATGAATTCTTTCGTAACCCAGTGAAAGATCACTCAAGATTTTTTTTATTTTCGAGTATGAACAGGGGAATGTGTGCCCTTTAGGAAGAAGTTTATTAATGTAAATACATAAAGAGTCAACACTTGTGTCTGACCATCCATTTTCATTTTTCATTTCCATTGCATCTAATATGGCACTCAAAACAGTTTCCTCACTGCCTTCATATAATGGGGTCTGTGACTCCTTCAATAATCTATCGTACTTTTCATAATCATCGTCTACCATGTCATTGAAGTTCATGCCCGAATTATCTTCCACAAATTGTTGGGGTGCATCTGCATGGTATCCAGGATAATAGGGATATGCATCATGTAGAATCTCCAACTGCGGGTTCACTGAAGGACCGGCACCACTAGAAGGACCGACTCTGTCTTGAAGCCACTGTCTTCGTTGACAGAGCATTGCCGGTTCACCAGAAACTTCCCCGTGAAGGTGCCAGACTGTATAAGTAGGACTCATACCACTGTGTGATAAGTGATGATACATCTGATCCATAGTAACCTTGAACGGACCGTTCTTACAACGTTTGCACGGGTAGTAGTGATAATCGGCTCCGTTACTATGTAGCAGGGCAAAATTCATGAACTCGAATATGCCGTTGATGTACCTTGGATCAGCACGATGATATGTCATCCAAGTTTTGTCTGGGAGTCCGTCCATGTTTCCTGTCAACATAAACAATCAATATGAACAAAGTTACCACGCCACAGTTGCGATTCAACCAAAACCCCACACTTCTTCGCCTTATGCCTCCGGGTTGGGTCCTATCCCCTTCAGGGGAACACGACATTTGTCAACGCTTTTGCACCCATGCGTTTCAGCTCCAGTTTAGGGAAATTTCGGCAGCATCTCCCTACAGTTCCCCGAGTGCACACATATCTAAACAACCTAATTTGCACTCGGGGAACATTTAAAGGAGACACTGTCGAAACCATATCCCAAAATTGAAACTGAAATCACACGAATAGCAAAAGGATCAACAAAGTCATGTTCACCTAAAGTGTCCAAAAATGGGACAATTCGAGAATCAACAACTCAACTCGATCAACTAGATGAGTTGTTGATTCTCAAACGGGAGTTCTAAGTTGATAAACACCACAATTATATATAGCCATACGCTCAAAATCATGATTAACACTAATAACACTACTAATTAAGGCTCGAATACACATAATCTACACTAATCATCAATTAATTTCACTAAATTTAACCAAATTTCAAACATTAATCATGAACCCATAACATGATTTATCACAATTCAATGATTCAAACACTAAAACTACAACATAACACCAAATTCAATTCAACTTCAAACATTTCACCAAAACTTCAATTTCACTTCTAATCATCAATAAATTTCACTAAACTTAACCAAATTTCAAACATTATTCATGAACCCATAACATGATTTAACACAATTCAATGATTCAAACACTAAAACTACAACATAACACCAAATTCAATTCAACTTCAAACATTTCACCAAAACTTCAATTTCACTTCTAATTTAACATATTATGGTCATAAAGAGGGTTAAAGAGATACAAATCAAACTAACCTTACTCAAGAATCAAATCAATGGCAAGAACAACCTTCTTTCTCAATTTCCTCTAATTCTCCCCAAAATCGCCCAAAACAGTTGCAGAACGAAATGAAACTGTTTTTCTAAACTTCTCACTTTATGAACGGGTTGACTTTATGAAGAAGAGTAGATCCAGATTTAAAAAAAACGAGGCGACGTATATTGATCAATATACGTCGCCTCGATTTCATTCGAAGCGACCAAACCAAAGTACGTCGCTTCGAATAAAATCTAGGCGACGTAGATTTCTCAATCTACGTCGCCTCGTTTTTATTCGAAGCGACGTAGATTCGTTTAGTCGCTTCGAATGAAAAACTAGTCGCCTCAGTTTTTTGAAGCGACGTACTTCAATCTACGTCGCCTCAATTTTTTGAAGCGACGTACTTTTTATCAAAGGAAATTTACGTCGCCTCATCTAAAATCGGAGCGACGTAGAAATATAACTACGTCGCCCCGATTCCTTCCTCCAGTAGTGTAGGATACAAAATCTTCACCATTCCAGAAACAAGGGCATTACCTATATATGTAACTATTAAATGCCTTGCATATATATAATTGATCGAGAACCACAAACATGCTGCAACTTATATATAGTTGATCGAGAACCACAAGAAAGGATGCTGCAATTGCAATTTATTCACATATATATAGCTGACCTATTTGGTCTCTTTGCCTTACCATTGAAACAATTATGCTACAAAAAGAAATCCCGACTCTGATAAGAAAAAGAGATTGAAAACCAAGAATTTATATATACTAATTAATCCTATCCACCATGAAGATCGATTACTTGATCGATTCAAGGCTCTCCTATGACTTCTTTTAATGAATTTTGAACTGCATTAGGTGCCTAACTGCCTACCCTTTTATTTTGTATAGCTTGTGATAAGTTTCTTTGTTCAATCACCATTGTCTAGTTGAAGTATTTCATGTAAAATATATTTGTAGAAATTAATGACAATTTCGAAGCTGTATAAATTAATGCAATAGCACAATATCAGAATACATATACTCAATGTAATAGAAATTAAAGCTATGTAAAAGAATACATATACCCAATGCAATAGCATAAAACCTAACCTAACTAATTGGATTGGAAAAAAATTTGATATAAGAGCAAGAAACTTATCTTGGCTTGGCAATAAGCTTGAAAATCGGAGAGAAAGGGAGACCGATGAGATAACCTAGAAAACCGAATTGGGTTTGGGGTTTGGGGTGAATTTGGGGAGAGAGAGAGAGAGAGAGAGGGAGAACAGGAGCGAGAAACCGACGGGATTGGGCTTTTGACGAAGGAAGAACACAGGTTTTTGGGGGTTTGCAGAGGAAGAACAAAAGTTTTTACAATTTGCAGAATGCGAAATGAGGAAGAAGAAGAAGAAGCAAAGTCCTGATATAATCCCCTCATCTGAAGCGACGAACTTTGCAAAAAGTTGTTGCTTAAAATATGCCTTAAGTTAGCGTCGACAGTCACTCAATATTCATCGCTTAGGATTATCTGAAGCGACGAATATTGAGTTCACTAGGTTACCCAGTGAGTCCAACTTCGTCGCTTCACATTATCTGAAGTGACGACTTTTATGCAAACAACGTCGCTTTGCCTTTAAAGCGACAAATTTGAACCAATATTTGTCGCTTGGATTGGATTGAACTTAACAGATTAGTTACGCCTATTTGCATATGTAAATATTGTTAAAAATAACAACATAAAATACCAGTATTGTAAATATTATTCAAAATAACAACATAAAATATTTATCATCATCATATTACAACATATAACATAATAACTAGTAGTATGAAGCCTCTTCGTCGTCTCCGCCATCATCGACTTCATCTTCCTCTTCCTCATCGAATTCGTCGTCGTCGAGGTCATCTCTGCCATCACCGGTTGATTCTTCGTTCTCTTCGTGTACTTCTAAATCGAGTTGGACAGTAGATGCATCAATATGGTAAAATTGCATTGAACTTAGTGTGTCCTCTTAGTAAAGCTATGTGATTTGATTCCCTGAAGGAGGCATTTTATCTTCTGTTGCCAATACTTCGGCATTGTATACACTTCGGTGCGACATTTCTTGCACCACCGTCCAAGTACCATCCGCCGTAGGATCGTCCAAGTAAAACACTTGTTTTGTCTTCATAGCAAGACAAAATGGTGAATTCCCGTAGTAACTAGTTTTTGTATCCACTGATATCAGACCATGATCTACCTTGACGGTGTCAATTTCTTCGACATCTAGATCATCAGTGGTGTTGTGCCATATACCTTTGAACAACATGACCGACATATTGTCTGGATAACATACCTCTACTACATAGTCAAGATGGCCATAGAAGTTTCCAACTTTCGTGCTTAACATCACCCCGCTATTTTGAGTCACGAGACTTTGATCTTTATTGAATGAGACATACTTGATACCGTTCACGTAGCACGCCTTATAAATCCAGGTGAATTGCGGACCTCGAGCCAATGACCATATAGCCCTGTTAAAGTTAAGGTCTTGAGCATCATGCAGGTTCTTTTCCTAAAGAATAGATGGTGTTAGTGTTATACTATCTAGGGGTTAGGATCTTTGTGCAAGAAAAAAAAATTGAAGCAATTTTCTTACATATCTTAAGAACCATCGATGGAAACTCCTCCTCATGGGGCGCTCATCGTAATTGTCACCATATTTCGCTATGTACGCCTGCAAAAAACTGTCCATGTAATATTGAGCTTCTTCTGTATTCGTCAAAATTTGCCAGTGAGCCTCAGCCGTTGGCTCCTCTGATAACCTGATATTTCCGGTGCTATCCATAATACACGGCTGAACTAATTGTGAAACACAGCTATTCAGCTAATATTCCATATTGAGGGTTTGGGATTTTCTTCCTCTTCCAATTGCAAATAAGACTTACAGTATCTCACCGACTCCGATGATACGTACATTTCTACAATACTCCCATCGGGGTAACGTGTATTACTCATTGAATTTTTATATTCACCTAATTGCCTATAAAATAATATATACGATTAATGCATATATATAGTTAGTGTAATTTCAGTTTTTAAAAAAAGGGGGAACATTTGGTTAGTACACGTACATTTCCATCAGATACATCCATGTAAAATGTACTAGGCCAGTAAGCATAACTTGTTCGAGAAGGTGAACCATGAGATGAACCATAGAGGTGAAAAAATGTGGAGGAAAAATCAACTCTATATTGCAGAGAATCATCACTATCTCAACTTCCATCTGTTGAACATCTGCCTTCTTCAACTCCCTAGCACATAATTTTCGAAACCAATTTGACAATACTATCAATGGCTTCAGAACGTTATTTGGCAAAAATCCTCAGATAACCACTGGAAGAAGACGTTGAAGCAGAAAATGGCAATCATGCGTCTTCAAGCCATAAAACTTTTTATCAGTTAGTTTGACCTTATTTCTCAAACTTCCCGCTTAGCCAAGTGGATACCTAGCATAGCAAAACCATTCAAATACTTATTCACGAATTTCCTCTTTAACTAAAAAGGGTGCATGAGGAACCTTTCCTGTCTTCTTTTTAGCTTCCGATTGATGTTGACTTTTGCGGATTTTCCTTTTCTTTGACTCTTCGCAAGCCCTTGGACCATCCTTGGTATTCCCTTAAATTGCAAGAATGGTTCCAAGAATAGCATCACACACGTTCTTTTCAATGTACATGACATCTAAGCAGTGCCTGATTAACAACGAAGACCAATAGGGAAGCAACCAAAATACGCTCTCGTGGGTCCAACATTGTCTGTTGTGTGCTGAGTAAGGGACCAACAAATCCGGATGATGGCTAAGAGTGTCATAACTGTGTGACCTAATTTCCTCCAAAATTTCATCTCCGTCTTTATGAGCTGGTCTTTTTTCCCACTCTGGCTTCCCGTTAAATGCCAAACTTGATCGCATCGAGTTTGTCTTGTCGAGCCATTTTCGATGCCCTTCATAAACATTTCTCCCACAAATATGCTCTGCTGTCAGCTCATCTAGACAAATTGGACATGCCTTGTACCCTTTCACCGTTGATCCCGCAAGCATCCCTAAACCAGGAAAGTCACTTATAGTATACATCAACATTGCCTTTATCGGGAATACATCATTGTCCACTTTGTCAAAAGTAGAGACTCTATTTTCCCCCAAGTCTTTGAGCTCGTCGATCAATGGACGAATGAATACACTGATTCACATATTTTCAAGCATTTAATTAAACACTTAATCAAACACGAATACAATTAAAACCCTTCTTTGTTGATGTAGCATTGATAAGTAGGGATCGTTCTTAACCGGGGATTGAGGGTGCATGCATAACTATGCTAGGTTTAGTTTATGGGGGTGCAATGTTTGTTTTTACTAATTTTCCTACAAGATAGAACCTAAATCTACTATTTACATGTGATCATCACATTTATTCAACCTAGCCGTTTACCTCATCCTTATTTGATCCCAACGAAACTCATAGCTCAAGTTAAAACATACGCACATGTATACATCGAAAGTAGGGAGCAACCAAATCGAGTTAACCACCTAAGTCCAATTTTATCTTTGATTAGTTCATTAAAACATGCGAGGGTGAACTGGATATTCGAGTATCATCCTAACAAGCTCTAACGCATTAAGTGTTGGTATACTAGCATGCATATTCGAACCTAAGGCTATGAACACATGGAAGGTTTCAAACAAATCTGAAATTAAACATCTTACAACAAAACATAATCTCACTACACAAAGTTTGGAAAATTCCTTACAAAACCGAAACAAATTACAAGACATTGTTACACTTTTTGATCCGAGGGATATTCGCTCCGCAATCTCCAAGTGTAGCAGCTCCTTGATGGTTGATGAAGTCGCACGAACTCAAAGCCAAATCGAGCAAGAGAGGCCGCGGGTGAAGGTAGGTTTATTTGGAAGGTGGTGGAGATGGTGTTTCGGTTTCTTGAGAATTCTCTTGGCTAAGTGTGAGAGGAGCTGATGTAGAGACAGGGGTTCGGCCCTCTAAATGTGTGATATCATTTTCTCTTCCCCAAAGCTCTCCTTATATAGGAGATGATTTGAGGATTTTCAAAACTCTCCTTCTCCCAATGATGGTGACGTTCCTTCTCTCATAATGCCATGCAATTACAAAACCGTTTCACATATTAGCTAATTAGCTCATTCCCGTTCCACCGTTTCATACACATTATGCTTCATGCCTTTGCAAATTATTAGCTCAACTGCTCACCACTGTTTTGCATTTGTCATCATCTCATCACCGTTACATGCACTTCAAATTTAGCTAGAAACCGTTTGGCTCATTTCACACAAAACCGTTCCCTCCATTAGCATTTAGCTAATGTCCGTTTGCTGCACTATTGCCACCGTTTTGCTTTTCATGCAATCATGTCTTCACATGCAATTACTCATACAGCTCAAGTCCGTTTTGTACATTCCATTAGCTAACAACCCGTACAGCACCATGCAATTTAGCTAGAAATTCCATGCATCATCACCATGCCATCCATGCAATTAAGCTAATTATGCTCCAAAACAATTATCTCCAAGCAACCATGTATTTGCAATTAAGCTCCATGCGTTCCATGCATCATATTCTTCGGAATTTAGGAACGTCTTCCTTAGCACACATTTTGCTCCGAATCGTCTCCTTTATTATTTCTCCTTTATTTTCTACCTAAAAACATAAAACAAGTTAGAAACATATTTACTAAACTCATAACAAAGCAAAATATAGAGAGAAAGACATTAATAATCAAGCATAAAATGCATAGATCATACACTAAGGAACTTTCCTGGAGATTTAGGGCCAGGAATCAACACGACCATCATATTATATTCCTTCCTCATACACACATTAGGGGGTAGATTAAATGACATCACAACCACGGGCCATGTACTATGCTGGGTTGACATTGTTCTAAATGGACTGAAACCATCAGTTTCCAATCCAAGCCGCACATTTCTTCCCTTAATGTCGTCGAAACCTGAAAATGTCCTATTAAAATGTTGTCATGTTTCTCCATCAGATGGGTGTCGAAGGGTACTTTCATCTAGTCGCCTCTTCTTATGCCATCACATATGCTTTGCGGTGTGTGGGGACATAAATAAGCGTTTCAACCTAGGAGTGAGAGGGAAATACCATATTACCTTTTTGGGAATGTTATCCCTATTTGGCTTATATCTTTCAGCACCACATACTGGACAAGTCCTACAAGTTTTATTTTTAGCTCCCCTGAATAGGTAACAGTTGAACTCACAAATATGAATTTTTTCATATCCGAGGGAAAGATCCTTGAGGATTTTTTTAATTCTCTAATAACTCACAGGGAAATTATGCCCTTTAAAAAACTTATGCAACCATTCACATAATTTATCAACACTCGTATCTCACCATCCATTTTCAACTTTAATTTTCATAGCATGTAATATGGCACTTAATACAGTTTCCTCACTCCCTTCATACAATAGGGTTTGCGACTCCCTTAGAAGCCTTTCATACTTAGCATAATCATCATCTACCATGTCATTGAAGTGAAATTCAGCAATTTCTTCAACAACATTATGCGGTGCATCTCCATGGTATCCAGGATAGTATGGAAATATATCTTGTATAATCTCCACATGCGGGATCACTAAAGGACCGGCAACACTGGAAGCCTCGACTCTGTCTTTAAGCCACTGTCTCCGTTGACTGATCCTTGTCGGTTGACCAGAAACTTCCCCATGTAGGTGTCAAACTGTATAAATCGGATCCAAACCATGGTGTATGCAGTGATGATAAATCTCTACGATATCCTTATAATAAGGACCATTTTTGTAAATTGCGCATGGGCAAGGGAGATACCGGGTTCCAATAGTGCGAGTCTTCACAAAATTGATGAAGTTAAGTACGCCTGTTATGTAGTCAGGGTGTGTATAATGATGATTCATAAAAGATTTGTCGGGCACATCATCCATGTTTCCTGTCATAACATAAACATACAATATGCACAATGTTAGCACACAACATTTATGATACAATCAAAACCTGTCCCAACACTTCTTCTCCTTATTCCTCCAGGTTGGGTCCTATCCCCTTCAAGAGAACACGACTTTTGTTAACCCTCTTGCACCCATGTGGTTTCACCTCCAATTTAGGGAAATTTTGGCAGCATCTCCCTACAGTTCCCCAAGTGCACACATATCTAAATAACTTAATTTGCACTTGAGGAACATTGTAAGGAGACATTGTCGAAATCATATCCCAAAACTGAAACTGAAACCACATGAATAGAAAAATGATCAACAAATTCGTGTTCACCTAAAGTGTCCAAAAATGGGACAATTCGAGAATCAACAACTCATCTCGATCAACTAGATGAGTTTTTGATTCTCAAAAGGGAGTTCTAAGCTAATAGACACCACAATTTTCATATTCTAAGACTAAAACAACAACAAAACACAAAATTCAACAAAACATCATATAACTTCCATTAACCAACATAAAGTGTCCAAAAATGGGACAATTCGAGAATCAACAACTCATCTCGATGAACTAGATGAGTTGTTGATTCTCAAACGGGAGTTCTAAATTAATAAACACCACAATTTCCATATTCTAACACTAAAACAACAAAAAAATACAAATTTAAACACAACATCATCCAACTTCCATTAACCAACATAAACAACCATTTAAATTGAATTAATACATAATATGCTCTCAAAGAGGGATAAATAGAAGGAAATTGCGCTAACATTACTTAAGAATCAAAGAATTGGCAACAAAAACCTTCAAATCTCACTTTCTTCTAACTTCTCCCTCTTCTCCTCCAAAAACAGATGCAAAACCCGATTGCATTTGTAAACCTAAATTTTTACCTAAATATACAGGTTGCATTTAAGACGAAGTACAAACGCAGATGAAAAAAAACCTAAGTGACGAAGTTTGACCAATGCTCGCCACTTTGTTTATACTCGAACGACGACTTCACTTATCTTGGTCACTTCAATAATCCCTTTAGCGACGAAGATTGAATGTCGTCCCAAAACATGGTTTTGAGATAACCTGAGGCGACAAACTATGAATATTGGTCGCTTCAGTACTTTTGTAAGCGGCGAATATTGATCAATATTTGTCGCTCCCTGTTTTTCTAGCGACGACATCAATTGTCGTCGCTTCGATTAGTTGAAGCGAGGAAGTCATACTTTTCTTTTTATTTTTCGTCGCTTGAATCAAGATATTCAATAGTGAAAGAGGGATGAGTAGGGTGAATTTATAAATACAATCTACGAAAATGAATACCGACATACCAATATATAAATAAATATTAGGCGAGGCTCTACGTTAGTTAGTACATTGTAATTGTTTTGTGGAGCTAAAAGTCCTCCTTTGCGTTAACTTAAGGTAGCAGACCTAGCTACAGTAGTAGCGTGACTAGCGTCGACTTTTGTCTCTAGGCTATCATCCTAGATGGGAGATGAGATTGTATTATACTCGATCCGTACTTAGTACTCTCGTTGAATATGTACTTTATAAATTTTGTTATCTCTGTTGCAATTCACTTTTTCAAAAAAAAGAAGTGCATAAGCAAGTAGAGAAAAGAGAAAGAGAGACATATATCGTATAAGACACATTCTAAAATGCTAGAAGTGTAAGTTAATTTATGAAAAGCAATTCACATATGAATCTTAATTAATTAAGTATATATGACAAACACTTGAAACACCGAGAAAATAGAAAAAAACATATAAATGCACGTAGAAGTGATTTGATGAGAAAACAGTTCATTTATGAAGCGATGTAACTAGAAGCACTGTCACTTCTGAAAACAAACCCAAATAGGCTTATGATCACTCATCTAGAATAAAATTGTTAACTACAATTTAGAGTACAGAACGTGCATGTATACCATGCAACATGCATACAACATTTACGTTTACACTAAACTAGAACGAAAGTAAAGCCATGTAGATTAGGAAAAGCCTTCAGATTGCAGGAGGAGTTGTGGCTCCGAATCCTAATTTGGCAGCCATCTCCTCTAATCTCCTCCCTTGACTAAGCTGGATGAAGGCATACACTTGTGTTAGCTATTTCTTGTGCTATGACAAAACACAGCAATGGAAGATCTTCAATGTTTAAGTGGCATTACACATTTTATTTCTTTGGACAAACAGGTATAGCATTCATTGCATACATGTTTTCCATCTAGGATAGAATACTGATCATGTATCCCAGACATTCTGGAACGTTTTTCTGGTGTGTTTCTTCATGGCTTTAATCACCTCTAAAAATCCAGTTCACCTGTGATTAATCTAGTTGCTCTTTGACCTTGAAGAAACTGACTTAGTTAATGAAGTTCCCTAAAAAAATTGACAAAGGTTCACATGTGTTTCCTAGGAAACTGTTTTGTCTTTTCTGCTTGTCAAAATGCTTTTTGACTCTGTTTTTCTGGGCTTTCTCTTTGCTGTGTTGAAACGTGCTCTTACCTTGAAAACTGACATGGCTATTCTTGTACAAGTACAAATGACCCTTTTTCCTTGTTTAGAGAACCTTAACCCTTTGAGGAATGACCTACAAACAGCCTTGGTTTCCCTCCCTGTTTAGGCTTGCTGTGTCCTTTCGGGAGCTGTGATTTTAGGTCTGCTTTGGTCCTTGTTTAGGTCTGCATTAGGACAGCGTTTATGTCTGCATTTAGGTTTCTTGGCTGCTGTGTTTCACGTGGTTATTAGCTGTCATTGACCCTTGAATAACCTGCCCTATATAAGGAGTCCTTGGCTGTCTTGGATCCTTGGTTGGTTGAGTGAAAACTTTGGGGGTTTTGGTTATTCTGTTTTGGTACTCTTTGAGAGCACTTTCGAGTGTAGTTTCTCTTCTCTCTTCTCTTCCCCTTCCATGTCTTTTGGTTGCCCTATATGTGCATAATAGACATGGATTTCTAAAGCATAAAAACTGTTTTCAAAACTCATATGCATTTGTGCATTGTGCATTCCATTGAGATAAAGTGTGGAGATGCTCAACCCAAGAAGTTGATCAAGAAGATTTGGTACTCTTTGAGAGCACTTTCGAGTGTAGTTTCTCTTCTCTCTTCTCTTCCCCTTCCATGTCTTTTGGTTGCCCTATATGTGCATAATAGACATGGATTTCTAAAGCATAAAAACTGTTTTCAAAACTCATATGCATTTGTGCATTGTGCATTCCATTGAGATAAAGTGTGGAGATGCTCAACCCAAGAAGTTGATCAAGAAGATTTAACTTACGTCTAGTTAAGATCTGAGTTGATACTTCTGTAAATTTCCAAAGTGTAAGCACATAGATTAAGGTAGTGTAGCTCTGTTTGTACTGGTGGGTAGACTAGTCAGGATAGCATACGGGTTATGTATCCCAGAGTGCCAGAAACTTGTAATTGTGTGTGTTACAAAGTAGTGGAAAGGTTTGTCCCTCAAGAGTTAGGGGCACGCAGTTTTTGATCATAGTTGTAGGATTTCTGCGTTATCAAAAACATCTTGTGTCACTTTACTTACTGCTTTACATTTCAGTAATCGTTTCTGTGTTTCGGGACAGATCTATATCTTGCTATCCCGAGAACAGTTTGAACGAAAAAGTGATAAAGGCCTATTCACCCCCCCCCCTTCTAGGACCTTTAAGTGGTATCAGAGCGGCCACTAGCTTTCGCTAGTGAGATCCTCTGAGGGGTCAGTTATGGATCGGGAAAAAGGTTCTTCCATAAATGTTCCACCTTTTTTCGATGGACATGATTTTTCTCAATGGAAAATCATGATGAGTGCCTTCCTCTCCTACCAAGATGATGGTATGCTGTGGCAGAGTGTAGAGGAAGGCTGGACACATCCCACAAAACCAGAAGGCGCTGAAACAACCGAAAGGATTTCAAAGCCTAGGTCCGAATGGGTAAAAGATGACAAGGATTCGGCTAGAGCAAACATCAAGGCCCTTAGCTGTCTATTCAATGCTGTCCCCGAAGCAGAGCGCCAAAGGATCATTCATTGCGCAACTGCTAAGGAGGCATGGGAAGTGCTCATCAACACTCATGAAGGTAACTCTCGTGTTAAACAACAAAAACTTCAACGACTTATTTTTGAGTTTGAAGGTCTAAGCATGAGTGACAAAGAGTCTATCGATGATTTCTATGGTCGTGTACTTAATATCACGAATCAATGTCATAGCTTAGGTGAGGCTATTGAATCAAAGAAAATTGTTAGGAAGCTCATGATCTTGATACTTACCCTCTAGAAGAACTTGTTGGAAATTTGAAAACTTATGAAACTCTTAAGAAAAGGCCCATGCATGAGAAGTCCATTGGTTTAAGTTCCGTTAAAATTGATGTTGAAAAGTTGCATGAAAATGAAGATGATGACAATGAAGAGTTTGCTTTCCTAACCAAACAATTCGAGAAATTTTTAAGGAAAAGGAAAACGTTCAACTCTAACCGGAACTTGTCTAAAGGATCTAGCTCTAAACCCTTTAGAAATAAGGTTACTTAGAAAAGTCGGGATACCAGACCCTCTTCTATCCCGAAAATGGACATGAAATGTTTTGAATGCAATGGGGTAGGACATAAAGCTGTAGACTGTGCTAACAGGAGAAACAAGTCTCATAAAGTGTTAAAAACAACCTGGAGTGATAGTGAGTCTAATGAAAATTCTGAAACCGATTTAGAAGAAGATGAAAAATTTGCTTTTGTCTCTCATGTCATATTGGATGAGTCTCTCGAGGACAAGGATTCCGATGATGAAGGGCATGATATGTATGTGTGTTTGTGTAAAGCCTCAAAGTCTATGCTTGCTAAGAATGAAGCTCTATCTAATGAGCTTTCATTAAGTAAGGAGACACATTCCAGGATACAAGGAGAGTTTATATCCCAGGAGGCAGAATGGATGTCTACCAAAACCCAACTTGAAGAGCAGGTGACCTTTCTCAAAGAAGAGCTGGACCGTCAGTCCTCTACTATAAGCTTGCTGACTACTGAGAAGCTGAAGCTCGAAGAAGCCCTGCTGGACACCCGAAACCAGTTCGCCAAGTTCTCCATTGGCTCGGAGAAACTATCCCAAATCTGTGGGATGGGAAGACTGGGTGGCAGCAAGAAGGGGTTGGGGTTTGAGGAAGATGACAAACCCAAGGGGTCGGAGAAGACCACGTTCGTGAAAGGAACCAGCTCGTTGTTAGGAAAGCCTCCACCTCAGCCGAAGATCAATGCTCCGGAAACCTCCAAGGTGTTGAAGCCCAAGAAAGGCTCTCAAATTAGGTGCTTTCACTGTGGGAACAGTGGACACATTCGTCGGTACTGCTACAAGCTGAGAGGAAACCTTGTACCTGCCAAGACCTCACAAAACAACAATCTGCTTGCTCACTTTCAGAAGTCCCTCAATGAACTGACAAGGATTGCACACTCTATTTCTATCCCGAAGCAGAAGAATAAGCCTGCCTCTGCAAACTGGATCAGAAAATCTGTTCATAGAACCCGGGATACCAGAGGAGTCATGTCTCCCAAAGCCCCTGGTGTCAAGAAGAAACCGGAAGAAGTTATCTGCTTTCTGTCAAGAGTTAAGACCTCACCTGTTGCTGCAAGGAGTGTTGTAGCTGTGTGCAACGTTGCCTTGACTGCCCTTTCCACCAGGAAATCCGATTCTTGGTATATGGACAGCGGCTGTTCGAAGCATATGACAGGAGAACGAAAATGGTTTTCGTCCATGGATGACACTCATCCAGTTGGTGATGTCATGTTTGGTGATGGTGCCAAGGCAGAAATCATTGGAAGCGGGACAGTTGATACTCCAGGTCTCCCAGCCCTGAAGAACGTGTTACTGGTAGCAGGATTAGAAGTGTGTCTGCTGAGCGTGAGCCAGATTGTTGATGAATATGAGATAGTGACCTTTGACGCTTCTAAGTGCACTGTTCTTGATGGAAAAGGGAGATGTGTGATGAAAGGGGAGAGATCCCGAGACCACTGCTACTGTGTTCGTGCGAACAAGAGATTGGAACCTGATGTGTGCCTCCTATCCTCAACTCAAGAAAGCCTGCTAGATCTGTGGCATCGAAGGATGTGCCATCTTAACCATCAAGATGTGGTAAAGTTATCTTCAAAGGATGGAGCTCGTGGTCTGCCCAAACTGTCCGGGAGAGCTGCAGGTATGTGTGGAGACTGCAAAATGGGTAAGCTATCCCGAACCTCTCATCCAGTCTTAAATGCTAAATCAACCTCTAATGTGCTTGAATTGCTTCACTTAGACCTTGTAGGCCCTGTAGAAACCGAAAGTCTTGCTAAGAAGAAATATGTACTCGTTGTGGTATGACTTTTCTAGGTTTACTTGGGTTATTTTTCTAGGTGACAAAACTCAAACTTTTGGGAAGTTTTTTGAACTAGCAAAACGAATTTCAAATGAGAAGCTTTCTGAAAACAAATGCATTTTAAGGATTAGATCGGATCATGGAACCGAATTTGAAAATTCCTTGTTTGCTGAGTACTGTGAGGAAAATGGTGTGCACCATGAGTTTTCAGCTCCCATCACACCCCAACAGAATGGGATTGTTGAGAGGAAGAATAGGGTATTGGTTGAGATGGGAAGGGTTATGTTAAGTTCTGCAGATTTGCCTCACATGTTTTGGGCCGAAGCTATCTTTAATGCTTGTTACACCCTCAATCGTGTAATCTTTAGACCAGGCACTAGTAAAACTCCCTACGAACTTTGGAAAGGCAAGAAACCAAATATCTCACATCTAAAAGCTTTTGGAAGCCCTTGTTTTATTTATAGAGACCGTGAGTATTTAACAAAGTTCGATGCTAAATGTGATAGGGGTGTCTTTCTAGGCTATGCATTGAATAGCCGTGCTTACCGAGTCTACAACAAGAGAACCTGCAAAGTTGTAGAAACGGTGAATGTGGCTATCAATGATTCTCTTGTATGCTCTCACAACCATTCTTCTATAAATGCGCAGGTTGAGGATGTGAGCACTGGGACATCTCCCGAAGCTGCTGAGATCCCTATTGATGAGCAGAATCCTGTACCTGATGATGTATCCCAAGATACAGAATCTGATGCTGAAGGAGCCGGGATAGATCAGGCCCTGACTATCCAGAAGTCACACGGTGTTGGAAAACGTCAAGTGCAAAAAGACCATTCTCCGTCGGATATGATTGGCATGGTGGACGAGCCAAGACAGACTCGAAGTAAGTCCAAAGTGTATGTGAGCAATCTGGTAAATCTCAAGAGCTTTCTTACTATGCATAGGTTAGCTATAAATAGAATTGCTTGCTATGGCTTTGTGTCTAGTGTGGAGCCTAAGACTATTAGAGATGCCTTGAAGGATCCAGAGTGGATTGTTGCTATGCAGGATGAGCTAAATCAGTTTGAGAAAAGTAGTGTTTGGCATTTAGTCCCTAGACCTAAGGATAAAAATTTCATAGGAACAAAATGGGTGTTCAAGAACAAAACTGATGAAAAGGGAATAATCACTAGAAACAAGGCTAGGCTAGTAGTGCAAGGATATTCCCAAATTGAAGGCTTAGATTTTGATGAGACTTTTGCTCCTGTAGCAAGACTAGAGTCTGTTAGGTTGCTCCTAGCTATTGCCTGCTTTCTGAAATTTGACCTCTTTCAAATGGATGTGAAAAGTGCCTTTTTAAATGGGATTTTGAAAGAAGAGGTGTATGTAGAACAGCCCCCGGGATTTCAGAGCTCTACCCATCCCGATTATGTTTACAGGTTAGACAAAGCCCTTTATGGTTTGAAGCAAGCTCCGAGAGCTTGGTATGAGAAGTTGTCTACACACCTGATTGACCATGGGTACGTAAGGGGTTCCATTGATAAAACTATGTTTGTCAAGAATGTTTCACATCATATGATTATTGCTCAAATCTATGTAGATGATGTGGTGTTTGGCTCTACCTCTCAAAAACTTGTTGAGGAGTTTGTAACTCTTATGAAACAAGAATTTGAAATGAGCTTGTGTGGCAAACTAAACTTCTTCCTTGGACTACAAGTTCAGCAAAGGAAAGATGGTTTGTTCATCTCGCAGGAAAAATATGCGAGGGAACTAGTGAAGAAGTTTGGGATGGAAGGAGCCTCTCCTATCCGGAACCCGATGGGGACTTCGTACAGAATCAATGCAGATCTGGAGGGTACCAATGCTGACCAAACCCTCTACAGAAGCATGATTGGAAGCTTGCTCTACCTCACGGCCAGCAGATCTGACATCTCTTTCAGTGTGGGTGTTTGTGCTCGGTATCAAGCCAACCCCAAGGAATCCCACGTAAAGGCAGTCAAGCGTATCATCCGATACGTCTCAGGTACGTGTGCTTTTGGTATCTTATACACAACAGATACTAACACTGAGATTGCAGGATATTCTGACTCGGATTGGGCTGGAGACGCCACGGATAGGAAGAGCACGTCGGGAGGTTGCTTCTTTTTTGGGAACAATCTGGTGTCATGGCATAGCAAGAAGCAGAATTGCGTATCCTTGTCCACTGCACAAGCTGAGTATATAGCTGCTGGAAGTTGTTGCACCCAACTCCTTTGGATGAAACACATGCTGAGCGACTACGGATTTGAACAAGGTATTCTATCCCTATTCTATGATAATACTTCGGCTATTAATATTTCTAAAAATCCTGTGTTGCATTATAGGACCAATCATATAGAAATCAGATATCATTTCATTAGAAACTTGGTTGAAGAGAATCAGCTTGAAATGACTTTCATTCCAACTGAGCAACAATTGGCCGATTTATTTACTAAGCCCTTAGACAACATGAGATTTGAAAGTCTTCAAGAAGGCTATTGGTGTATGTACCATCACTTGAGATATCTCCCTCACTGATCTCAATTTACTTTTCAGCATTTTACTTTTCTGAAAATAAGTGTTGGCATACTCTGGGATACGAGTCTGTGCATGCATCCCTGGAAATATTTCTGATCTTGAACTAGAATGTTGTGTTCTTATTTCATGCTTCTTGATAGACAATTGCTGCATCTTTCTCTTGCGTATATGCATCTATGTCTTGAAGAATATTAGTGCATGTGGTCTAAATCACTCTTGGAACTAGAAAGAATTCTTGAGCACTAAGGTCATTCTTGTGGGGTGTACAAAAGTTGAGCTAGAAAATTGAGTGAGTTGAACTAGTTACTAAAGAACTTTTGTGTTATTCTGGTGCTTATTGTTAAAAGATTAAAGTAAAGGAATGGGCTAGTCCTTTGCTGGGTGCACCTTAACCGGAACCAGTGGGGATCCCTGAGATGTTATCTATCCTTCGATTGGTTTGGACTAGTTACCCACTGAGTGTCCTTGATACACACATTATTCTTTCGAGCATTGCGCTCAGGACATAATGGTAACTATTCTGTTACATGAACCTATGAGGACGTATTTCTCAGATGTGCTCTTGGATAAATGTTAAAGAAAATGGAGAAATTGAGTTGAACTTAAATGAGAACGGCCGAAGGCCATGTTGGGACAAAGTCCTAGTTATACTGAATTTCCAGAGCTTTAAATTGTGACAAAGTCACTTGGTTACTCTTGAGGTCCTCATATCATTTGATGCTCCAATCTTGTACTCCCTTAGGTGAACTTCTCACACACACACTCTTAAGGTTCCAAGATTTGATTTGCTAGAACATTGCATTAATGTTACTTTGTAGTCATATACCCATGTGAAAAATTTGAGCCTACAAGACATATGGAAATTTGTTGTCACATTCTTGTGATTCATGCTTAAATACTTTACTGTGGTCTGGGATTCTATAGACTGTTTCCATCCCAGGTGTTATGCTGAACAGTTTGAAAATTTCTCTAAATTTCAAAATTTTGTGGTGTCTTATGCATCACGTGAGGGGGAGCTTTCAAGTGTGGTGGTAAGTACATTGGTACTTCCTATTACTCAAGGTTGTTCCATGCATCCAGTGGATATTTCATGTTCTGTTGTCTTATTGGATTTCTGGCTGTGTTTGAGGTATCCTGACTAGACCACATACGTGGTATCCTAGGGTTAGGGCACTGTAGCACTTTCTGCTGTGAAGTGACTACACGGGACTGCAATAGCTGTTGGGCTGTTCAGTTACCTTTATGTGTTTGAATGGTTTTGGTGCATGATTCCAAGGCATTAATTTGAATTCATGATGATTGTGCTTAGAAATAGGAGAATCCCCCTTGGTCTTCGAACGACTTCGATTCCCCTGATTTCTTCCCCTAGCCGGTTTCACTTCGGCTTCCCTTCTAGTTTCCTTAAATTTCTCTCTCTCTCTCTCTCTCTCTCTCTCTCTCTCTCTCTCTCTCTCTCTCTCTCTCATGACAAGAGCCAGAAACAGAAGAACTTTCCTTCCTCCACAACGAGTTTACTTCTTCCATCCTCTCATGGCACTCCCTGATCCTTTTATCCCCGAAGAGGTCATTCTACTTCCAGCTCCACCACAGAAATCACCTCCTCACTCTCCAAAGAATCCAGGTCTTACTGTCTCTCCTACCCCTGCTGAGAAATCTGAACCTCCTGCTGTCCAATTGACCTACTTACGCAAGAAGGCGATCCCTAAACCCACTGGAGCCAAGAAGGTAGCTTCCAAGAAGAAGAAACAGAGTACCTCTGCTTCTGTTGTTTCTCCCACCATTTCTCCTTCTCAGGATATTGCTGCCTCTGAAATTCCTGCCCCTCCTCAGCCAGAAATTCCATCTGCACAGCCTCCTTCTCCTCCACCATCTCCAATGGTTGTCGATCATATTCTCGTCTCATCTCTTGCTGTCGATCCCCCTTCTACTTCTCTCAAGGCTCCATTGGGAAAAAGGAAGAGAACAACAATTGTGTGTTCTTCTGGCTCTACCTCAACTCCTTCCTTTGAGGTCTCTCCTGCATCCACTGCACCTAGGGTCACTCGATCCAAAGCTAAAAAGTCTGTTGTCTCTCCTCGAGCCAAGAAAGCAATCAACCCTACTGCATCTCCTCCAGTAAAGTCTACTCTGAAAGCTTCTGCTTCTACTGTCTCCAAGCGTTCTGCTGAAAATCCCTCATTCCCTCCTCGTTCCCATTTCGTCTCTACAGATTCCTTCAGTCTGTTTGGGTACATCACCATGCATCGACCTATTGTCTCTGAGCGTCCATTTGACTTTGCTTCCCTGCACCCTGCCCTGTTTTCTCTCGTGTCTTCTTTTGGATGGATCACTGCGTTGGCCTCCCTGCCTCGCTACAATCGCACCATTGTCCAGGAGTTCTATGCGAACTTCCCCTCTGATCTTTCCTCTGAAGTCCGTCTTCGTTCAAAGCAGCAAATCTGTGTTACCGTCCGAGGAGTATCTGTGAATTTCTCTCCTTCTCGGATCCGTCAAGCCCTGTCTCTCCCAATCACTACTGATGGTGTTTTGAAAGCTTACTCTGAATACTCTACCTCTCTTACCATTCAAGACCTTGCCTTGCGCCTCTACTCCTCTCCTCCTCCTGAACCCGTTGTCGGTACCTTTCTCTCCAGTAAATTTATGACAGAATGGTTCAAAGCCTTGGGCTTTCTCGTGCGTTCCCTGTTCCATCCTGCTACTCAGACCAGCAAAATCCCACATAAACAGGCTGTCCTCATGGCGTACCTTAGTCATGATCCCATCCGTCCTATAATTCCTGCTGAGTACTTCATGTTTCAGGCCATCCGCACTGCTGGTGTATCCCACCGCAATGCTCTTGGTAAGGCTCTGGTGTTTCCCTGCCTCATCACCAAACTATGCGGTGATGCTGGTGTGCCGTTGACACCGGGAGATGTTCTTGGTCCCGAACTCATTCCGATTGATGCCATCACTATCACTAGATCTGTGCATCAGTCCAATGAGTATGCCGAACCCATGGACCAGAAGTTCCTGAAGGCTGCTGTCAAGTCTATGCTCTCCGATGCTGTCAAGGAAATCAAGGTTCATCTCAAGGAGCAGTTCACTGCATTCAAGGCCGAGCTCTCACTGTTGCTATCTAGTCAAGCTGGATCTGCCCCTGCTCAGGAGCCAACGGTGTCCTCCCCTCCCTCGGACAAGCAAGAAGGTGCCACTCCTTCTGACTCATGAGACACTATCCACCTAGGAGCCATGGGAGCTGACGACGAGGATGTGGTGTTCGATGGATCGGGCTATGCTGTGTGACGACTCTCTGCTGTACTCTCTGATCATGTGTCTTGCTAGTTTCTCTCCTTTGCTTTCGATTTATTTCCTTTTGGTTTTCTGTTGAAAAATCGTATGGGTTTCTGGTTTTGTGGCAAACAATTATTATGGTGATTAATTTTTGTTTGAACCCTTTGTCATTTATTGACAAAAAGGGGGAGAACCGGTGGTTACCTTATTATGTGTTGTTATGCATGCATATGGCTATGATTGTGATATGGAATTATATGTTGGGTTGCTTGCATCCTATACCTGTTTGGTTGTGTCACTAACTATGCTGTAGGTACTTGTTTTGGGTGAACCGGTTATTGGTTTAGGGGAGAACCAGTTATTATTTCTGAAGGATATTATGAGACTTATGTATCCTTACCCCTGCATATGCTTAGGGGGAGTACTGTTAACTGTTTGAACTGGTTGTCTCTGTTTAGGCAGGATACTATGTGATATAGATATCCTTGTTGCTGCATATGTTTGTATGTGTTACAACTGTGTTGCAGGTACTCTTGCTGAACTGTGTTTTGTCAAGAAATGCCAAAGGGGGAGATTGAAGGCATACACTTGTGTTGGCTATTTCTTGTGCTATGACAAAACACAGCAATGGAAGATCTTCAATGTTTAAGTGGCATTACACATTTTATCTCTTTGGACAAACAGGTATAGCATTCATTGCATACATGTTTTCCATCTAGGATAGAATACTGAGCATGTATCCCAGACATTCTGGAACGTTTTTCTGGTGTGTTTCTTCATGGCTTTAATCACCTCTAAAAATCCAGTTCACCTGTGATTAATCTAGTTGCTCTTTGACCTTGAAGAAACTGACTTAGTTAATGAAGTTCCCTAGAAAAATTGACAAAGGTTCACATGTGTTTCCTAGGAAACTGTTTTGTCTTTTCTGCTTGTCAAAATGCTTTTTGACTCTGTTTTTCTGGGCTTTCTCTTTGCTGTGTTGAAACGTGCTCTTACCTTGAAAACTGACATGGCTATTCTTGTACAAGTACAAATGACCCTTTTCCTTGTTTAGAGAACCTTAACCCTTTAAGGAATGACCTACAAACAGCCTTGGTTTCCCTCCCTGTTTAGGCTTGCTGTGTCCTTTCGGGAGCTGTGATTTTAGGTCTGCTTTGGTCCTTGTTTAGGTCTGCATTAGGACAGCGTTTAGGTCTGCATTTAGGCTTCTTGGCTGTTGTGTTTCACGTGGTTATTAGCTGTCCTTGACCCTTGAATAACCTGCCCTATATACGGAGTCCTTGGCTGTCTTGGATCCTTGGTTGGTTGAGTGAAAACTTTGGGGGTTTTGGTTATTCTGTTTTGGTACTCTTTGAGAGCACTTTCGAGTGTAGTTTCTCTTCTCTCTTCTCTTCCCCTTCCATGTCTTTTGGTTGCCCTATATGTGCATAATAGACATGGATTTCTAAAGCATAAAAACTGTTTTCAAAACTCATATGCATTTGTGCATTGTGCATTCCATTGAGATAAAGTGTGGAGATGCTCAACCCAAGAAATTGATCAAGAAGATTTAACTTACGTCTAGTTAAGATCTGAGTTGATACTTCTGTAAATTTCTAAAGTGTAAGCACATAGATTAAGGTAGTGTAGCTCTGTTTGTACTGGTGGGTAGACTAGTCAGGATAGCATACGGGTTATGTATCCCAGAGTGCCAGAAACTTGTAATTGTATGTGTTACAAAGTAGTGGAAAGGTTTGTCCCTCAAGAGTTAGGGGCACGCAGTTTTTGATCCTGGTTGTAGGATTTCTGTGTTATCAAAAACATCTTGTGTCACTTTACTTACTGTTTTACATTTCAGTAATCGTTTCTGTGTTTCGGGACAGATCTATATCTTGCTATCCCGAGAACAGTTTGAACGAAAAAGTGATAAAGGCCTATTCACCCCCCCCCCCCTCTAGGACCTTTACTGGAGCTGAAGAAGCTGGTCAAGTCTCTGTTCAAGAGTAGTGGATGGAGGATAGACTGGTATCAGCTACAACCATACTACCTTGCAACCCTAAGGGCGAAGAAGGTGTTAACTCCTCCCACTGCTCATCAGAAATATTGTAGTGCTTAGCTTTGTAGTAGGACAATACACTTTCGAAGCCGTTCTTAGTGAAAGCAAGGGCTTCTACCTTTGTCTGACACATGATATCTCGGTTGGAAAGAGGTGGACAAAAAATGTCTGGGAATGCCCACGCCAAGATTTCTTCACCAAACAGATCGCCTTTCTTCAAAAGCTTGGTAACCGGCGGTGTCGCTGACTCATTAGATGTGGCGGTACATTTAACTACACCTTTTACAACGATGATCATCTGATCAAGTTCTTCACCAGTCCCAATGATGTAGCGATCCTGAGGGAGTATCACTGGTTTGAGATTCAAACAGATGCGTTTCAAAAGGTCTTCATCCACATCTTCAAGTATGGACACCTGCATATGTATATGATCAATTGAATATGTAGATTAACATTTAGCTGGTCATGCAACAAGAACTAAAATATTTGTACGTTACGTAAAAGTTGAGGGATCCATGGACATACTTCCTTTAGCGTACTGATGCAGATATGCTCCTTCAGGGATTCTTTGATATTCGAGGGAAGAATGGAGAGTACATACTCCAGATTCACCTCGGCGTCTATGTTTTCCTCCAAGACTTTGCTTATTTTTATGCTCCGCTTGATTTGTTTCGTGATATCCTCAGAGAGACCAAGACTTGACACCCAATCAAATATTTCGTTCTCTTTTAACATGATCTTGATTTTCTGTCTTAACTCTTCGTCCTCAATCAGCCCATTTTCTTCAGATTCCAAATGCATATATGTCTGATCACAAAAGAATAATAAGAAGCTAGATCTCTATACTTATAAAAAATATATCTCTATTCGAGCTCATCATTTCATCAGATATATACAAGCTATATATTTGATGCTAGATACAACTTGTTGCATACCAAGAAACCTACTCAATAACAAAGCACAACAAGAGATCGAGATCGAGATTGTAGTGAAGTATGATGTCTAATATGCTCCCTAATAGAAACACTAATACACGCACTTATACCATGCATATAAGCATTTCCATCGAGCTCAATATATTGTCGAAGACACATATGAAAATAGATTATACTCATTATAGATACGTACTGGCATGGTGGCCATTATAGTAAGTCTATTGGAACTTAAGCAGGTTAGGGCTGATAAAGGATGGCGTAGTAATTAAAATAGTAATGCATGGAAGACAAGCCTAAAATTATATCCAGAAAAAAGAAAGTAATGCATGGAAATTGGTATGCCTGATGAGAATCATTTTAAAAAGTCATGTATGCATGCTTAGACTTGATTAATTACCTCCATGAGTTGTTGATCAATACTGTCGTAGGGAAATGCCGGATCCTCATTAAGCTGTTTCTTCTTTATACAATCCTCATTAAGCTGTTGTGAATCGCTGCACATATTGAAATTTGAGATCCATTGAGAGTTGAAAGAAGCTACGAGACTCCTGAATTGACTGGCTGTCAGTGCAAGGGCTTCAACTTTTGTGAGACATATGACATGTTCTGTTGAGATAGGAACAGGACCGGAAAATAGGTTGCTGGGTGATGCCCATCTGAGAAGTTGTTCTCCGTAAAGATGACCTTTCTCAAGACGTCTGAAGCTTCCAGCTGCTTCGCTAGTCATGTCTGTGCATATCACTTTGCCTTCAATAATGATGAACATTAAATCAACTGGCTCTCCTGCTCGAACAAGATAAGTTTTCTCGCTGTAAATTTCCGGCTGGAAATACTTCTCGCACATGATTGACAATAAGCTATCATCCATTTTTTGAAGCATAGGTACCTACATATATATAGCCAGTAAGTAGTCATTAAAATGTACTATAATCACCTCAATCTTTCGTAAACACTTAAACTGTAAGCTAGGTTGAGAAGTATAAGTAATACGTACTTTCGTTAGCGATTTCATGCCAAGCTGCTTCCTTATTGTCATTTGGATATCCCGTGGTAGATGAGAGAGTAGATACTTGATGTCAACATCATCGTCAATGTTTTGTTTCACTGTGCCTTTTATGTGTGCCATGATATTTCTCTTTGCATCCTCTGAGAATCCATTTCTCGACAGCCAGTCACGTATGTCTATCTCCTTGATAGAAATCATCGTATTCTCTCTTGATTTCTCATCCTCGAACACATCACGTTTCAAATTCATTTTCATCCATATCTCCCTCTCAATATCCCCCCATCTTGTAGTTGTCAACTTCCTGTAGGCCTGTTCACACAAAAATAAAAAAGACCAATATCAACCCTACAAGCTACTTACATATACATCATCAACTAAAACCCTGCTCGCTACGTCAAAAATAGTTATAACTCGAGCCTCAGTCATTAATTTGTTCTCAAACCTTGTTTAGGAGAATCAAATGAGACTTAGAATAGACAACCACTGTATTGTTACTCTGGAACTCCTGTATGCTACTGCTCCATTTCTCATACTTGAGAGCAAAGGCTTCAACTTTTGTTTCACATTTGTAATCTTGGTCCCAGACACGAGTAGCAGACTGGTCACGTGGACTAAAAATTTCTTCTCCAAATATATCACCTTTCTCATATCTTGACTTGCCGTTGCTTGACGCAACGCCTTCATTGCTGCTGGCTACAATTACGCCGTCTACAATGAAGAGTATAGTATTTTTCGGGTCTTTTGTTCGGACCACGTGGCGTTTCTTCTCGTAAACCTTTGGTTCAAGATCTTCAAACACCTTAAGTTGCAAACTACGAGACGACATACTCACGTGCACCTGTACGTACATATGTATTGCACATGCATGTAATTAAAATGGTTACTAACACACGTACTTGATTGGCAACAAAGTTTTTATATATATATGGCATGCACACGTTGTTGGTTGAGGAACATACTTTTTTTAGGGCATGTTCGCAGAGATGCCTTTTAATTTCGGTTGCCTCGGAATTGGTGAGACAGGAGAAGAAGAATTTCACATCGACATCCATCTTCATTTTTCTATCATACATCTGTTCGACTATCTTACGTTCTCGTATGTGTCTTTTAATACCCGTCTGCAAATACTCATCACAAGAGAACAGATGTTTTGTCATCCACGAGTCTATGTTTTTATGTGTGTTACGAATTATCTCCTGCGCATCTGCTATTTCTTTTTGTGACGCCGACTGAAAATATGTCTGTTGATAGCACAATAATACATAAAAATTAATAAGCTAAGCTATGTCATGAAACACATTTTGGGTAATCTGCTTAACATTTTAACATATGACCAAACAAGCATTGAATATAATTCTTAGTACCTGCACATTTCCTATTAGAAATAGAAACAAGAGCAAACCAATGCCAGCGATAAGGCTCGTAAAAACGTTTTCCCACAGATAACTGCTTGTTTCTAGATTTGTACCGAAATTACTGTAAAGTTGATCCAATGATTAGTAATTGAATATTGACAATTACCCAAGAACGGAGGAAAAAACTAGTCAAGAATATATATATATGTATAAAATTGTACAATACAAATACATATATATACGTGTACACATACATATATAGTTCCTTACCTTAGATTCTTAAGTCCCCACCAAAAAGCGTACATGAACTTTGTTGGAAAGCCTATCGACCCAGTAGTACCATACTGAAAGGCATCATGGTATATTCCAGGGTGGAAATCATAAGCCTTCCCAGTTGCATTTTCAGAACTAATCGGACAAAACTTATTTAGAATTGTGTCACTCGGTGATGTAGTATTACTGTCCTTGCAATAATAAGTGGTTACACACCCTGGAGTTTTCCTACACCGTTGATGCCAACACGATAGCTCCCGTTGGATAGAGAAAAAGTACCAAAACCCTCCAAGCACCTAACCAATAGAATGTTACAAATTTTCATGTATCAGGACAGATATATGATATATATATATATGGATCATTCTAAGTACAAGGGTATGGTAATTTTATTGGATATGAATATATATATATATATAATATTGTATATATATTGGTGAAATTGGATATGAAATTTGGTGAAATTGTATGTATATACATATATATATACATTGATGTGATTATATATATATATGAAGTTGGATAAATTAGGTGATGATATATGTATAAGTATATGATATATATATATATATATATGTAAATTGGTGATATTATATGTATATGAATTTGTGAAATTAAATTACGTAATTTGTAATTTTTTTGAATATATATGTGAAATGAATATATATATATATATTGGATGAATTTGTAAATTATGATGTCGGTGAATATATAATGCATATATATTATATTGTGAAATTTCGATGTCGTACAACTTAATCAAGATGCCTGGCGGTAGGAAGAGGCGCACGGCAACAGAGAAGACTGCCGAATTCAAGTCCATTGGACGACAAATGGGTTGATGTCAAACCTCAGAGGAGACCGTTAAGGCTCCGGGGGATGGAGAAGAAATACCGAATGCTATAAATGATCGAGAGCCATCCTCAAGTTCCTCGAGTTGATGGGCATGCAACCTCTGCCGCAACCTCCATTGGAGTATCATCCCCGGCCCCCTCCCAGGCACGACGACGACGACGACGATGCAAGCGGTGGCAGGGGAATCGGCAGGATGTCTACTCCCAGTTTTGGTTTAGTTTCGTAGTTTAGTTTATGTGTATATTTCGATCGATGTACATACATTTTTTTATATTTAATGAATATTTTACTAATTTAATTAATATTTAATAAAATATTTAAAATTTATTTCTAACACGTACACAAAAAAAATTGAACTTAGACGAATAAATAAGAATAATTCGTCGTCTAAGTTCAATCACTACGATGATAAATCATTTGTTGCCTAGGTTTTATACTTAGACAACGAAGATCAATGTCTGTTATCTAAGTGGTTGAACATAGACGACGTACTATTGGTCGTCGCCTAAGTGATTCACTTAAATGACGAACAACAGTTTGTCATCTAAGTTTTACTACGCAGACGACGAATATCTTTCATCGTCTAAGTGTAAATACTTAGACGAAAAATCTAAATATGAATCTCAGATGATGAACCTTTTTGTCGTTTACATTAGAAATGTTTCGACGACTAAGTACAAAGGCAACGAAACATATTTCGTCCCCTAAGTAGCACCATAGTCGTCTAAGTACTTAGACTACGATGGTTAGACAATGAAACCTAGGCGACCAAATTGTTTCATTGCCTAATTTATTTTTTTGGTAATAAAATTTGATCTAATTAGTTATAAACATTATAAATGATCCGAAAAAATGTGGTGATTGTGGAAATAGTGTCATAAATGTTGTAAATTGTTGATCATGTATATTATAATTTTGATTCTCAAAGTGATAAATAATGGTATGATATACCCCTTTAGGCCTTTAGCCATATTTTATGATTTTATCTATCAACAAAATAAAAAATAAAAAAATCTATGAAATGTAAGTGGTCGTTCAATTTAATTCGGTTGAAAGGTTTAGTCAAAATAATACTTACAAAATGGGAAACAAAAGAAGGATTAGAAAATGAGCATCCATATATTGCAATGGATGATGAGCAACTTACATGGGCAGCAAGGATGTATAAGTAAAAATTGAGAGCAGCATTCGTCCCTTTTCGAACGACTTTTAATTGCTTATGAAAGTAGTAAATATGATAAGCTCTCAAAATCGGATGAATCCCAAGAAAGATGTTCAGAATGGTCGTTGTGGTTGGATATCCAGGACTTTTCAATCGGAAAAAACTAATTATTATTGCAACCTGAGTACGAGTGACCGGAGATTAGAGTCGACAAAAATATGACAGCCTTTTTGACAGAAGTATATATTTTATGACAAGAATTTAATGAAGTACCTGTTGGACAGGAAGAATAGCAAGCAAGTGAAGCCATGAATCATCATCAGTTAGAATCACATCTCCAGTTAGAATCACATCTTCTGACTGAAATTTGGCAAAAGGATGATCGCCATCCATCTCCACATATTTATTAATTAGTTCTCGAACTCGAGTTGTGATTCGGAATATGAAAACCAGATCTGAAAGTGACCGCAGCACAAGAATTGCAATCATCACATCGCTATCCATGTCGAGGCACTTCTTCTCGTCATCAATTATTGGAATATAAAAGAAGAACGGATCCAATGCCACTGAAATACATGATATTAGAAATATTTTTTTTTCCGAAGACACTGATATAATTTTTTTCCACAACTTTGACAACAATGGATGTTTTCTTGTTATCTTCTTAAATACTGACGACAGTAGAAGTTTTCTCATTATCATCCGACTGCACAGAGTGATGGGCAAAGAAATTGTCCATATTAGACACATAATCAGATGTGGAATTAAGGATACCCCCGCAGCCAAAAGCTTGATGTTTAGGGTGATGCATCCCGAATAACACCACCCTGGTGACGCTATAGCATGTGCTACAAAGGGAAACCAAATAGCCCTCGCGTCCTCATTTGTAGAAGGGCGTTGCTCCTCAAAACCATCTGTAATGCTGAGATATATAGATACATATTCAGGAAATTAATATATTGGATTAGAGCAAGACTTCAACTGCACTTCTTAATTAACTGGCATGGATTAGATAAAGGTTAGCAGCAGAACCAAAATAAGCAATCCCAGCATGTAACTAATCAAAGACTAACCTCACAACAGTGTCTGTTCGAGAACCACCAACACTACTTCGTTTAGATAATGACCGATTCATTATCCTAGCTAGCTAGCTACTTCCTTTCGGTAGATGGCGCTATATATATATTGGCTTTGATGAATAGATATATATATCTCACCAGTGAGTACGTACTTAGTTAGAACTAGCTAGCGATGAGAGATTGAAAATTGAAATGGCTAGCCTTCATTATGTTTCTCAGGAAGCATTATCAAGACTGATAGGTACCAGTGCTCACAAGAGAATTAGAGAGTAGAAGAGGAGATCGAAAATAGCTGTTTCATTTCATAATCTCCGAATGA
Organism: Geum urbanum; assembly: GCA_946800695.1. Taxonomy (NCBI): domain Eukaryota; kingdom Viridiplantae; phylum Streptophyta; class Magnoliopsida; order Rosales; family Rosaceae; genus Geum; species Geum urbanum. The sequence goes on along the minus strand of OX327017.1, from coordinate 39,815,991 downwards.
AGTAGTACATGGGCAACATGGCTAATATATATAGCAATCAAAGTGGGCTGGAAGCCAAACAGGACCACCTAACAGATGCATTAGAAGCTACAGCCATTGTCTACGTACATTCTACGTACGTGCGAGTAGCAAGAAACATGCATGGCAAGATTAACAGCTATAATAAGCCAGGTAACAAATGGAGTATATGGATAAGAAAAGGGACCATCAATCAATACAGAGAATCCATATACAGTGAGGCCATAGTAGTTATGGTGTGGTTGCAGCACACACCCAATTTCCACGATCTTGCAGTTCGAACACCAACTGGACTACTGGGACAATAAAAAACAAAAAAAAGACCCCTAATTTTCAGAATTTTCATTTCCAAAGAAGTAGTAGAACTTTGTAGTACGTCTGAGACATTGACCACTTTGCATTTCCATTTCCAGTTTTCATCAAGATTATATTATTCCTTGGTGCCAAATTACCAAACTTCCCTTTGGAATTTGTGGTGATCGAGGAAGTTGGTCTGATCGAATTTTCCACCTTGTATTTTGGATTGGTCTTCAATCTTCGAGCTCCCGATCTTTTAACAACCGTGGAGCTGAAATTCCTGGAAATCACCACCATGTCGTCCAGTTGGTTTTCCACCTCCGAGCATTCAATATTTTATAAATGAAGTAAATAACATTTTAGATAATTTGAATGGAGAAAAATTCACAAATTGGAAATGAGGAATCTTGTTAGTGGGTTATAAGAATTTGGGTTATTCCTATCATTGTTAATTAGTTTTGGTATGGAAACCCGATTACTTTATCATAGTATCAAAGCGGGTTCTCCCACGTGTGTTGCCGAACGAGGACCGTATGAACTCACCATCACCCATATATGTTTTCCACATGTTTGATTTGAGATGTCGTCACACGTGCGGGGGCGTGCTGAGCATTGAAGTCTTTCTCCATTCACATTAGAGTATTTTGTCTGGAACCAAACTGTGTTCGATTCGGTTCAAATTTCTCTTCTTTTTTTCACAAGAAATCACCGAGAACCGTGTTTTTGATTTGGCATAATTGTCAATTTGCTATTTTATGAATAATTCTTGTGTTAATTTGCTACCCTATAAATTTTTTTCGCCAATTTGCAACCCTAGCTTTTGAAAACTAACCAATTTACTATCTATGCATCAAATTAGGCAAAACTGTACTTGACCAATCTGCTATCTTATGTTTAAATTTTTTGATAGTTTTTCAAGTTTTTCTCGTCCGAATCAATAGAATAGAAGATTAATTTAGAGTACCAGAATACTTTCAAATATTTATAATTTGATGAATAAATTGACAAAACTCAAGTACGATAATTAGACAACAATGTAGCAAATTGACAAGTTTATAAATCTCAGAGTAGTAAATTGACAGAAAAAATTTGTAGGATAACAAATTGACACAAGATTTATTCTTATGATAGCAAATTAATTGGCAATTAAGCCTTTTATTTTGGGTTCTATATGCGATTTGTTAATTTAAGGATATTCTTTTATTATTTTTACTAAAATGAATACCAACGTATAGAAATCAATAGAGAAAATGAAAAAAGAAATATTGTATAATCATATGTTAGAAATGATCACCCGTGAGGATCAAGTTTTCTGTGAGATAAATTACGTTGAATATTATAATATTCATTAACAAAGACTTATTCGGAAATACAAGACAAAACGAATCAAGATGTAGTCAGAAGGTTGTGTACAAAATGTGCATGCTTGCATCTGTACAAAATGTGCGTATATAGAAAAAGACGGTGGCGGAGGCACATAGAATTCATCAGTGGTGGTTCAAGATTGGCGTACTGGTAAGCTTGGAAGTCTCGTACCAACTTGATCTAAAAACTTAATTTTTTTTCCAGAGTTTTTGTTTCTTTTCTTCTTTTTTTGTCTATGTTTTTCCTTCTCTCTTTTTTCGTCTCGAATCCTACTGTGATCAAATACCGGCTCCGCCCATTGCATGAGGAGGAGGTGTGGCTTCGTATCCTAATTTGGTCAAAAATGCCGCTATCTTAGCCATGTCATCACGACCACTAACCTGGAGCTGATGCCTGCATCTGAGGCTCTGAGCTAGTCTCTGGTCAAGGGGAATAATAGGTGCCAATCAGCGAGCTGTATTTTAGTCTTTGTTTTAATTAAATATTATAATTATATGTTATTATATTATTATATATCATGTCGTCATCTTACCCACGTCATCACGAGCACTTAGCTGAGCATGCATCTGAGCTGGTCTCTGGCCAAGTGGAATAATAGGTGCCAAATCACCGAGTTGTATTTTAGTCTATATTTTAATTAAATATTATTATATATCAGTCTGAATGATCTATAATTTTGTTTGCCATTCAAATCATCAAGTTGATCCTCAAATAATGGACTATAATATTGTGGATTTCATTATTAAGGATCATCAAGTTGTTTATGTCACTGGTATAACTATTTTGGTGATGTGATCATTACATTATAGATCAACTATCTTTTATGAAGTGTATGATATTTTTTTAAGTGTGTTTATTCATACATCTATTTTTCGATATTCACACCTTCAATTTTTTTAAAATTTTTAAAATTTTAATTTTACCCTTGAAAAGAAGAAGAAAAATACTATGCGATCTTGTTTTCCGTACATCTCCACCAATATTATTCATATTGCTTCCATAATTGGGATGAACAAAAACTCCAATTTTGACTAGCGAATGATGATTATGCATTATTAATTATTAACAATCATGTTTCGTATTCTTACGTATGTAGGAGATATAAGTCTATCAGATCTCATCCACTTTCTCTTCTTATAGACTTGAAAGATGCCAATCTCTTGAATTGCATTTGAAGGCGAGCTCAATTCGGGAGTCATAAGAAATTTGAGTTTAACAAATAAGGCTGCTTAGAGCTTTTGGGTTGAGTTTCCAAGAAAAATAAATATTATAACTATCAGAAAAATGCATTTAGACGATAGAATTTTAAGTGCGACTAAGTTGACAAAACCATACTTCGTCACCTTAGTCACAAATTTCGTTGTCGAAGTACCACTTAGACCACGAAATATAAAGTGTCGTATAAAATTCATATATCAACATTTCCGTTTCGTTGAAAGTTTAGTTTTATGGTTGACTACGCCATCAAACCCTTAACGAACTTCATATTTACTGAAAATTCTTCCACTTACACATTATGTTATGATGAATATATCCAACGGTTGTTTTGTCCAAATTCAGTTTCGTTAATATTGATGTGGAGTGAATTTAGACGTGCGAACACATAAGTGATACGACATTAGTTGATATATAACAAGTTTTTAGTCTTAAATCGATTTTTATGTCAAAATCTATCTAATTGATCAATTAAATTTTTACGACAAGACAAACCCCTGTAACTTCGAAAACGAGTTTACAAATTACTTTTTTACGATTGTTTCTGTCTTTTCACCATTTTTCGATAATTACTAAATTCATTCAATCGAATCCTAAAACTAATCCGAATTTGGTAGAATTTTTTTCTACAATATTGTATAAATTATGTAATGGTTATATTTGACGGTTGATTTTTGATGATATTTATAAAAAAATATCTTAAAAAATTACTTACACGATGAAACTATATATTATATACACGTTTTGTCACCTAAGTGAATTTTTATCTTATTTATTTTTTTAAAAGTTATGAAAAATTAAATTTTCCATCAAAATTTTGGGGAAAATTTTTTAAACACTTTGGCGACGAAATATATTTTAAACAATTATATGATATCTAATGGCTTCATCGTCTAAGTCAAAAAATTTGGCGTTGTATTTTTTGCCAAATTTTTTGCCAAAAAATCAAGTTAATTACTTAGGCGACGAAACTACTAGATTTCGTCGTCTAAGTCAAAAAAGTTGACGAATTTTTTGAAAATTTAAAAACATTTAGACGACGAAGCCTAATAGTTTCATCGTCTAAGTGCAAAAATTTGGCAAGTTCTTTTTCCGCCATATTTTTTGCCAAAAATTTCAACGACTTAGGCGATGAAACTTGTTGGTTTCGTCGTCTAAGTCGTCGGCTATAAAACGCAATTCAGCCACCATTTTTCACAATCTCTCTATCTTATCCAAAATTCTCTCTCTCTCTCTCTCTCTCTCTCTCTCTCTCTCTCTCTCTCTCTCTCTCTCTCTCTCTCTCTCTCTCTCTCTCTCTCTCTCTCTCTCTCTCTCAATCAAATCATCATCATCACCATCACCACCACCACCACCACCACCTTGGCACCACTACAACACACCACCTCAGCATCACCACCACACAAAATGCCGATGCCACCACCACCTCGGTACCACCACACCACACACCACCATCACCTCAGCACCACCACCACCATTAAATTCTCCAATTATTTACGAATTTTGCATTAATATATTAATAATTAACATATAATTAATTAATTAGCATTTAATCAATTTTTCATTTAAAAAAAAAACTAAACCACTTAGACGACGAAACTATTACAATTTCGTCATCTAAGTGGTTTATTTAATTTTTTTATTTTTTTTAAAATCAACCACTTCGATGACGAAAAACCTAAAATTTCGTCGTCTAAATGCGTGGTCACTAAAACGACGAAAAATTTAGTCATTTTTTAGTAAACTTTTCGTCGTCTAAAAAGTTGTTGTTACTTAGACCACGACACTTAATGACGAATTTGAGGAGACGAAAAATGCCTCCTAGGCGACAAAATTGCTTCGTCGCCTAAGTGCGTTTTTCTGGTAGTGTACATTAATTTTGATATGTAGCTGGATATTATATTATTTGCTAGTTAAATAAATAGTTGTGTGAAAGATGCACAAGAAAATTGATGCATGGACATGATTAGATTAATTGTTCTCAAAGATGTTAGGTAGAGAGATCTGAGATGGCCAGGTTAAAGCTTTGAGAAAATTAGAAAAATTTGGAGGTATAAAAAGATATCTGAAGGACAAAAATAGATGTTTGATGCCAAAATAGAAAGAATGAGGTGTATACATCAAATTAGGAGGTGTGAATAGACACACGCTATTTTTATTTGTATATATCACTTAACATTTGAAATAAGAAATTCATTTGTATGTTAATGTTAATTAGTTAATGTGCTATAATGATTATAGACTTATATATAGTATAAATAAGTTAATTCAGTTCCAAATTGAGGAATTCATGGAATCATGGAACCGAATCAATTTTTGAACTGATCGATTTCAAACGATTCTACTTTTAAAATATAAGAAACCGAATCCGATTCTTAAAAGTTATAGTTAAAAAAAATCAAATCCGATTCTTAAAAATTAGGGTTAAAATGGAACCGTTCCAGGTTCACTTCATGGAGCTGAGCCACCACCAACAACTATGCAACCGACATATATCACCCATGATCGACACATTATTCTTCTCAACATATTAGTTTAACCCTACTGGCGCCGTGGGTTCGAGACCCACTGACGGCGTTTATTATCTTAAGATATAGCAACCTCATCTTACATTTTTACAGCATAAGTGATCATGATAGTAGACAGTTCCATTAACTTTTTCTTCAGAAAACATAAACACAGAACCAAAAAGCATTTCTCATATAAAAGCAAATACATTCCAAATGTTTTAAGTAAATGAACATAAACATGACAAGCAACCGATAAACCCGCTTATTCTCCTGCTTCGCATGGAGTAGAGATGGTATCGCACACATTGGACTCTCGAGTAATGTTACATTACTGCTCCCTCCATCCCACTCGATTTCTGTATATGCTACAATCTTCACTAACTTCTGGGGACACCGAGCCTTGTACGGAAGTCATCCTCCATGAGAGGTAGACCGTCGCGCAATTTTACCTTTGGTTCCCATCCCAGCAACTCGTTTGCTTTGGAAATGTCGGGCTTCCTCTGGCGAGGATCATCAGGAGTGTTTTCAACCATTTTAATCTCCACCTTGGGATTGATAAGCTGCAATGACCAAGTAATTTAGTTGCCTATATAAACTGTCTTTCTGAACAAGACATAATGTCATTGTGATGTTTAGATAGTGAACTAGAAGAGCTTATTGCAGATACAACACTGACCTCCTTGACATTCTCTGCAAGTTCGATCATTGTAAATTCACCTGGATTCCCAATGTTGATTGGACCAGTGTTGTCTCCTTTCATAAGGCGAATAAGGCCATCAACCTAGAACATATACAATGATAGATTAATGAGGGGAAAGATGAACAACAGCTGTTGTCGATTAGATTACCCTAGATAAAAGTACAAATGCAGCACAATATTCAACTCATGCTTACCATGTCTGAGACGTAGCAGAAACTCCTTGTTTGTGTTCCGGGCGACTGAACAGTCAAGGGTTCATTCCTATAGAAAACAGACAGATAAGGGTCACCCATTTAGAATAGCATAAGAAAGTCAATTTCAACTGATCCAACCCCGGATGATGAGCAATATTAACCATCATATAATGTCCTGGTGTAGAGAACAAATAATGCGTAGTCATACTCACCGGATAGCTTGGGCAATGAAGTTGCTAACAACACGGCCATCATCAATATTCATCCGAGGTCCATAAGTGTTGAAAATTCTGGCAATCCGGATCTCTGAAACAAGGATGATAATTTAGCAAGAGAAAAAACATGACAAAAATACATTTCTTCAGTAGCAAGAGGATCACTCTGTGAAACAAAAAAGAGTAAATGAAGTATGAGAAGAATAAGGAAAAGAAAAGGAGGAGAGGACCTATCCCATGTTGCCTGTGATAATCAAACATCAATGTTTCAGCCACTCGCTTTCCCTCATCGTAGCAACTTCTAACTCCTGTTGTATAATTAAAAGCAAGCAAGTGTCAAGGTATGCCACAAGTTGGCGTAGTTGAATGTGTTGCATTATAAAGTTGTTCAATGCAGACACAACGAGAAAACATTTCGCTATCACGTCAGAGTATAAGCCACAATGGTGTGGATGACAATTAAGATAGCTTTATATACCAAGGCAGAATCAATTGAAGAGTAAAATTGAGATACATTGTTCTTTGAATTGTAAAGACCATATTTATGCATCCCCACACATCAATGGAAACAATCGTATATGACTTGTGATCAGAGAAAAGCATACCAATTGGATTAACATTTCCCCAATAACTCTCAACCTGAGGGTGAATGAGGGGATCTCCATACACCTCTGAAGTAGATGTGAGCAATATCCTGGCTCCAACTCGCTTGGCAAGTCCAAGCATATTCAATGTACCAATCACATTTGTCTTTATTGTTTTCACTGGATTGTGCTTGTAAAAGATCGGAGAAGCAGGGCAAGCAAGATGGAAAATTTGATCAACCTCAATCAACAATGGCTCAGTGACATCGTGACGAATAAGCTCAAATCTCGGATGACCAATCCATTTTTTAAGGTTGTCCTTTGAACCGGTAAAGTAATTATCTGCAACAATCACTTCATTTTTCTCATCTTCCATCAGCTTGTCCACTAGGTGCGAGCCAATGAACCCAGCTCCTCCCGTAACCAATATTCTCATATTTGCCTGCCACCAATAAATATAACAATATAAACCACACAACAATACACCAACACCGCGGAAAACTACTGCGTACTATAATAGACTAACAGTTGAAAACAGCATAGAAAAATTAAGTGATTAGATATGTTACCTGAAAGAACTTGGCATTTCTTAGAGGTGAGGGGGTTGGAGGAGGTTTACTAGAAGCATGCTCTCCATTAGTAGCCATTTGCTAAACTCTGCACCCAACACGATCAAAACCAGTAGATTTTAGATCAAACTCACAAACACCAACTACAACACTCTCATATTACACAACCCCACTTTCAAATCATACAAATCAAACTTGACAGAAACCACATTCAGCAGAAAACTACAAACATCATATTCAAAGACCAAAAAGGGAATCAAATTGACAAAGAACAAATCTTTTCACATACATTGAATTCAGATCACCTTACTATTGAGAGAAATCCCCAAAAATCTTAAGTTCTATCAGATGAGTCGTGCATTGTGAGATAAAGAATAGAGCTTTATATACAGAATGCACAATCAAATTTGCGGAAACAAATTAATAAAACAAAAAAAGGGAAAAGAAAAGTATGGTACGAATTATATGACTACCAAACTCTACCAACTGAAAGAGTGAATGGCTTCAGAAACACGTAAGTAGAAAGTCATCAAACACTTTTGTTGTCACTTCACCGGCACTATTTTCAGATCTGAAATCTGAATCTCACACACTCACAATGCTTCCACCAAAAAATAAAAACTAAAAAAAGAAAAATAATTTGGCATAAATATCAATAATGGCGTTACCTTATTTTTGAGAAGAGAGAGAATTGAGAACCTCGGAGGTTTCTAGTTAAGGTTTGAGATGTCGTTGACGTTCGGTCTTTTGTATCCTAGACTGTGTCGAACGCGAGAAGAGAGAGAGAGAGAGAGAGAGAGAGGGAGAGAGCTTAAATAAGAAGAAGCGAGTGTGATGTGTCTTGACTTGCAGCGACGAACGGAAATCGCGGTGGTTCGTGTGGATTTGTGGGTTTTCGCTGGTATAACTAACTGCAAGACACGTCATTATGTATCTGAGTTTCCAAACTCAAAAGGCTTTGGTTCTGTTTCTCACTGAGACGAGCTCTGTTTTCTTGTTTCACTCTCTCTCTCTCTGTTTTTCTGTTTTCTAATCACCGTTTTAGGATTTATCGAAGAACTTTACATAATTTAATTGTACAAGTATCTCGCACATTTGTTCCGCACATTATTATAGTACTCGGATTTCTGAGCTGCATATACAGCATTATCCTAAATTCTATTTAAAGAGATCATCTTTGGAATGTTGAAGTGGATTACAATGTCATTATTGTTATAGTGCTGAGATAAGTATTTAGCACCAGGATGGGTCAAATAAACGTACATTGGAAGTCCGTGAACGTCTTCACACCCAAGAGATAACTCCACAACGTCAGATCCAACGCGTTATTTTTGACTTCTTTCATCACGAATTATCAAATTAGCTAGCCAGATTCAACATAGGTTTTTAAAAAGTTAGTGTCACGGCTTAGTAACATTGTAGCCGTAGTTTAGTGGTGAGAATTCCACGTTGTGGCCGTGAAGACGTGGGCTCGAATCCCAGCAGCCGCATTTTCATTTTTTGCTACATCACTTCTTTTTTTTGTTGTTAAAATCAAGGTTCTAAAAAGCGTTAGGCGGAATTAGGCGGTGGAGCTATTGCCTAGCTCCTAGGCGTTTAGGCGGAGTTTTAATCGGTAATTAGGCGGATCATTTTATGTATATATTTAATTAATTATATATTTATATGGTATATTGTAATTTGAAACATAAAGTAAAAATTATAAAGAAATATCATAAAAATTCTAAACTAAGTTTATAAAGAAATCCAATTAACCATCCATCTCAATTTTTTGAAATAGATGTGCATAAACAAGAATCCCAAGAATATGAAATTATCTATTTCGAAGCTGATAATTCACAAATCACAGTACATTATGAGTTTATGATAATGACAATACATTATGAGTTTATGACAATGAAGCTTACATTATAAACTTGCAACCATGGAAACCATTCAAACATAAAGCTTCATGGAATCAACCATGACTCTTTCACATAATCAAGTTTTGTTTGTGTGATGGTCATAGACACTATGCTCCTGCCCATATTTAACCATATCAAATTATCAACATATAACAAACAAGGATGACGGCGGTGGACGGCAAGTGGCGGCGAGCGGCGTCCAAGTTGCGGTGTTTGCAGAGGGAGAGAGACGATGTTTCGCGAAAGAAATTGGATTGGATTTTTTATTTAGAATTCATTCCTTTGCGTTGTACCTCTTAATTTAAAAAAAAAAAAAAAAAAAAAAAAAAAACCGCCTAGGCGGCGCTTTTCTGCCGATTAGTCGTTAGTCGCCCACCTAATTGCCGATTAGTCGGTTCCCGCCTAACTACCCCGCCCAGGACCAAAATTAGGCGATAAGATGGTATTTTTCGATTAGTCGGTGCCTAGGCTGTCTAGCCGGCCGTTTTTTAGAACAGTGGTTAAAATTAGATCTTGGACGGTCCGTTAAGTTTTTTCGTTAAGTGTCCACGTCAACGCTTATGTGAATATTTCATGTTAGATAATTGACTCCATGTGGGCCCCAGTACGCGTTAGAGTTCAAATAAACGTCGCATGTCAATACATTTCACATGTTTCTCAAAAGAAGATTATAAAAATGATGTAGTGAATAAGTCCGCAACATTATATACATATTGAACCAATTTAGATCACATTGTGAAGAAAATAAGAGTTATATACATGTGCAAAGCAGTCAATGGTTCCTTTATGCACGCAAGAAAATTTTGAAGTGTTATAAAAAACACACACACAAAAAAAAAGAATAAACACTAAATGCAATATGAGGTGTGTAATAAAAGATCAAGATCTCCCTTTAATTAACTTCATGGACAAGATCTTTGACCATAAGTTATATAGAAGAAGTTTGACTGTGCACTTAAATTTTTACAATTATGAACCATAATTACTTGGTCAAATACATTAAAAACGTTTTGATTTGCGTAATTATAATGAAGAACCAATTTCATTTCAATTGTGTTTATATATACGAGTTTTACCTTGAGGTAATTCCTCAATTGAGAAAAATAGTATAGTCAAAGAAAGCATGGGTCTACCTATCAGAAATGTGTTGTTTCTAACAGTGCTTCTGGTGCTAAAAAACACATGTGAAGCACAGTTCAAGAATAAAAAAACTCATCTTCAAATATCTAATTACATGGAGAATGACATTACTATTCATTGTAAATCCAAGGACAACGATATTGGCGCTCGAATTGTGCCTCCTCAAGGCTCATACCAGTTCGTCTTCCGGCCAAACTTTTGGCCCACCACTCAATTTTTTTGCAAATTTATTTGGACAGGTGGATCTCACTGGTTTGATATCTATGTCCAAACACGAGACCTACATAAGTGCATAGTGAACTGTGACTGGTTCGTGATGAAGACAGGAAGTGGTGTGTGTAGGTTAGTTGAAGGGAAGCCAAACAAAGTGGATAAGTGCTTCTCGTGGAATAATGATGCATCAAGCCCGGGACAGGATCTCGGAATAATTAGTCCGGCCAATCAGTAAAATCTATCTAGTATTTTTATGTCATTATTTATGATCTTCATATTTTTTTTAATAAAAGATTGTCAAAGGATAGAAGAGTACACAATAACTGAAATTGTAAACTGTGTCTATTTTCATTGATAAGAGGTTTTCAATACAGGCATTACAATCAATGTTGATGAATAATTATGGATTCTCATAATCTCTATTCTAATCTAATTAGAACAAGACACGCTCTGAAAGATACGAAGTATAATTTCCTTGAACACTCCCCCTTGTGTCGAGCTCCTAATATGTGATGCACAACTTGTTGTCTCACTAAAAAATTGTCAAGCAAACCTCTCCCAAAGTACTAATTCAACATACTTGAAGCATTAACCCTATTTTCTCTCAAGTAGAGAAAACCCAGCCGCCCCAAGCTTTCTCGCGTAGGAACCCATATCTTTTTTCCTCCTCCATCATGCCTTCATCCGATTTCAAGGAACTCTGTTTCCTCGATGACCGCCTCATTCTCGTCGTCCCTTGCACTTGGGACTCTACCGCTGGATGTTAGCAAGGTTGCCTCCAGCATTAGGCGACGCACTTCACAATCTTTTTTGCTCTGTAAGTCACTCGCGCCTAAGCTTGTGGACCTACGTGATTTTCGATCTCAATTCAGAGGATTTGGAACCTAGAGAAAGGTTTCAAAGTGGAAGAACAATTAATAATACTTGTCCTATTCTTTGATTCTATTCATGACAAGAAACGTGTGATGCAGGGAGGACCGTGGTATTATCAAAAGGCTCTTTTGTTGATTGAAGACTATGATGGAGCAAGTGGTTTATCAAGGTATACGTTTGAATCATTGTCTTATTAGGTTCGTATCACAAATGTTCCTCCAGTGTTTGTGGCAAAGGAGAATCTTGGTTGGCTTGCTTCTGGGGTGGGAACTTTCTTGGACTATGACCAAGTTGCATTTCATCGAGGGAAGATTAGGGTTTGGGTGTCTCATAACATTAATACTCCTATGTTTTTTGACAAGGAGATGAATATTGCACCTGATACCACAGAGACTATAAGCTATTTCTATGAGAATCTGCGGGGCAGATGCTTGGCTTGTGGCTTGGTTTGGCATCCTACTAGGGCTTGCTTCATGGAGCGGGTTCTTCTTAATATTATAGTAGGCAGTGATACCGTTGATATCTCTGAGGCGTCGAAGGATGTGGAACCCTCTGGCGGCTCCAAAGCCCCAAAGGCTCGGATCTCGCTACAGTTTGAGTTTGCAGGGGCATTAGGGCTTGGTAAGGAACACCAAGACTTTGTATTTGGTCGCAACCATGTTCCTACTAGAGAATGGACTACACTGGAGGAGATGCAAAGGTTAGCCAACAAGAAGACCCGAGGTTTGATTGTGATTTGTTTGGACAGAACCAACATGTCCTCTCGTTCTAATTCAGAGCTTGAGGATGCAGAGGAAGAGGAAGTGGAAATATTGAGGAAGAGGGATATAGATGAATTGACTACGGCCTCTCCAAAGAACTTGAAAGATAACAATCCTTAAGCCGTGGTAGTGGCGTCCTCTCCCTCAAGGTAAGTGATCAAAGCTCCCCCTGTGTCTTGGTCGTGTTAGGGCAGCCTCTTTTAGTTTTGCAGAGACACCAGATGGTGTGTGCTTATCCATGAGTGTTGAGCTTAATGTTTCAAAGAGTAGTACTTATTCCTTAGGGTTTTAGTGGTTGATATTGATCATTAAGATTTTGTTGAAACATATGTATTACTTCGGGTGAACTTCTTAATGAGAAAGCTTTATTTAAAAAAACATACTTGAAGCATTGTTGCTACTTCTTTTCCAAGATTTTATTTTTCACAAAATAGATAGTATCTAGTAAATCTGGGCATCGTGAATTAAGACGAAACTTAAAAAAGTAACAACATTTTTCTATACTTCATTAGATCGAAACAATGAATTTGAGGCTGATTTACAATGAAATTCAAACATACCTAACCAAATATGTTTCCTCTCAATTCTTTTGATTTTCGCAGTTACCTCATCTTTTCCGAGTAATTCTACAATGAGCTGCTCAGTAGTGTGCGGTTCATTTTCATACGCAAGTTGGTATGTGCAAGGTAAATAGAAAAAAAAGGTAGTGCAAAATTTATCATGAACACAACTTGGCAGCGCACACAGTGAAGCAAAGGTGCACTCTTCCCCACCCACCTTATTTTTACATTTGAACTTGCAATAGAGTAAACATAGACTACAATTACAAGCATGCAACACAGACTTCATTCAGCCTACAACTCTCATTTAGTCTAATCCTGATGTTCTTACCCTTTTTATAAACTTGATCCTATACTAACACAAGTATGATTTGAATCCGTAATTTCGTGGTGTTATCGAAATAAGTTAAGTTAAACAAACCAACTGCTGGTAGTCTAGTGTATGATCACAATGATCTTACTCTTATAAGCTGAGGGGTTAGAAACTCAATTTTTTATAAAACCAATTTCCAAGTGAATTATTTTTATTTTTATTTTAAAGATGGTGTTTTTTTCTTCTTCAAGGGAACACCCCAACCAAATGGGTTGTTTGTACCTACTTCCCATCAAAACAGAGCCAAAACAAGTCAACTTCGGGTCGGATCGACTTTAGTTGAATTAAAAGGCGGGTCTTCTCCGCTTCAGTCGTTGCGCCTCACTCTCCGCTCTGCAATTCTCAAACCAAAGTCTGCTTCTCAACATCGAAGATCTGCTCGCGTCTCTCCTCGTCTTTCGCGTCGGATCTTCACCAAGGTATTCTCCATCTCTCTCTATCTAATCTTAGATCACGTCACTGCTCCACACTTCAACATCCACTTTCAAATCGCAATTACAATTATGCATCATGTTTATCAGTATATGAATTCTGAATCTTGTTTAACTATATTGAATTACGAGTGAATTGATGTGGATTTTTAGCTTAGAACCCTAAAAACAAAAAGATGTTTCATGCTTTCTGTGAGGTTTGTGGTTTAGATTGGTAGATAGGCGAAAATGTGGGAGGAAAGAGCACTCTGATGGTCACATAGCAGAGTGGATATCGCGTTAGACTCCGACTCTAAAGGTCGTGGGTTCGAATCCCACTGTGGTCATGCTGGTTTTCGTTTAGTGTGTGTTTGTTTTTATGTGCAAGTGTAGGGAATAAGGTCAATTTTTTCACTGGAAGACAGTGTGGAGTTTTGGTTTCATTCACACGTGCTCATTTTTGCTACTGAATACAACACTTCGTGAGTACCAGGAGTTTTAGTATTCTTGATTTGGGTGAAGGCATATGCTTTAGCTTCGTGTATAATGATGGCACATTCTTAAGGTACTTGTCAAGAAAGTAACACCAATGATGCCTAGTATCGAAAAAGAGTTTGGAAGATGTGCGGAGAATGAGATACATCCTAGATATATTCTCACTAAGACTCTAAGAGACTGTTTTGTAGATGAGTCTCAATCGGTGAGCTTTTACTAACTAGTGATGAGCCAATTGTAGCTTACATAATGTTAGGTACGAGTCAGTAATTAGTTTTGCTACGAGCATGACAATTACTTTTGTTTGAATTCTTGCGTACCACAATATCAGGAGGATACTGAAAGTGACTCTTTTTTTGTTTCCTTGTAATATAGTTAAACAATTTCACCAAATAGAGACAGGTAAGAGGATATGATAGGATTGAATATATGCATCTGAAGTAGGTCTGTTATAGGGAATATAGTCCCAATGACTGAAAATGATCATGCTTTGATGCCCATCTGAAGTAGGTCTACCTATCAAGATCGATGTACATAGGTGTTGGTTAACAATTTGCTCAATTTTCTTTTAGGAGAGTATTTGTGTGAATTTTAATGTGTCTCTGCTCTCAATAGTTTTTGTTTGTTCCTGAGTATATGGATACTTTGTATCTATGCTAGCATCCATTACAGGGAAGGTAGAAGAAGCATAAATGTTCCTATAGTTTTAACTATTAGCCGTTAGGTGCTATTAATACTATTTACATGAGCTATCTGTGTACAAATGAATGCATAAGCTTGTCCTTGTCTGAAAAAATATGCATTGCCGAAATGGTCTGATGTTTTGTATTGCTAAAGCTAATTTGATCTGTTATGCTTGTCTTCATACAGATGATTAATGATCAGCAACTTGGGATTATAGCCAACCTTCTTGGCATGTTCATCTTTCTTCTGGTAATTGCTTATCATTATGTGACGGCAGACCCCAAATATGAAGGCAACTGAGAAGCTGAGAATCTTATCATGTATGTGCCATTGGAAGAGATACAATATGAACTCCATACAAAAAACCTAGATGTTACATGTATCATTTTATTCTTGTTAGAGCTTGAACCATTTTGCTACTAGCTTAACATTGCTCAGCTTCGTATGTGGAACTTATAGCCTGATTTTGAAGTATAATTTCGATCAACAAAAAAGCATTAGTAAGTGCTTATGAAACAAGTGCTCAAGTAACAGCATTGCAAAGCATAAAGAGCACAACTCTCCTTCATTCCTCCAATATATACACAGCCTCATGCTCACCACCATCATCATCACAAAATACTCGAAGAGAAAAAGAAAAAGCTTTACTGCCCATCCCCACTACTGGGCCCCACCTACACATCCACATCAGTCCTTTCTGAAAACAAATCATTATAGAGTACGGCAACACAGTAAAATCCCTACACCCTGACTCACCCAAGTATTCCCCCCTTTCTCTCTTAATTAATTAATTAAATCAAAGATGAAAACGAGAGCCTTTAATTACAAAACAGGCGACCCGAAAGCCCGAGAGGACCGACGAAAAGCCCAAAAACAAAAACCCGACAAACCCCAACGCGATCGCTGTGTCCACCTCCACGCAGAACGCGCTCCACGCCGTACACGTGTCCATCCCTTTCAAAACCCTCGCCAGCGCCGTTCCCGCCGAGTCTGCAGATAGCAGCAGGTACGCGAACACCTACACGATCCCACCCCCTTTCCATCGTTAATCCCTCTCTAATTTAAATTTAACTTTTTCCAAAAAAAATAAAATGAAGAGTGTACGTGTTACCACCTGGTCATGGCTGAAATCGAACCAGACTTGCAAGACCTCGCTTAAGAGAGTCGAGCCTCTCGAAATCTCCCACACCGAACACACCATTTCGAATAGCGAGTACATCGCCACTATCGCATTCGCTCCCACCACCAATCTGTGTGTTCATTACATTCAATTAGCTAATTAAACAATTTGGTTGGGAGCAAAAAAGTTGGGATTTGATTTGAGTTTGAATATGAATATTTGAATTTTTCGGAGTGGAGTTATGACCTGAAGGCGTCGAAGTGGTACCAGCGAGGGGAGTTGGGGACGGAGGAGGAGCGGGAGGAGGTGAGCATGAAGACGAAGGAAGCGAGGGAGGAGCTGAAGGCGGCGAAGCGGAAGAGGAGGATGAGGTAGTTGAAGCGGCGGAGCTTGCGGAGGGAGACGGTGGAGTGGAAGTGGTGGTGGTGGTCGGCGGCGCCGCCGTTACGGGGGTCGATTTGGGGCGGCTGAGCTGAAGAGGAGGAGCGCATCGTGCAAAATAAAGATCGAAGGTTGTACGTATTGGAGAAGAAGAAGAAGAAGAAGAAGTGGTGATGAGAGGTGAGATCATGAGGATCGAGGAGGATAATGGGAGATGAGTCACGAGAAAGGATGAGGTGCCATTAGGAATTGTGATAAGGTCTTTCTCTGGAGAGAGAGAAAAGGGAAAATGAGAGGGAAAGCCTAAAAAGGAAAACAAACATGTGCTTTGGAAAGACAGCAAGAGAGGAAGTAGAGAAACAAGGAAGCAGGAGACAGGAGACAGGAGACAGGAAGAGTGTGTGGGGGTAGACTAGAGAAACAACTCGCTTCTGTGTCCTCTCCTCTTTTTCTTTCTAATTTGTTTTTTTCAAGCGAAAACCCAACATACCTGCACTTTTGTGGACAAATTTCAGTTCACTTATGCTCTGCCATCAACATTATTTCATTACCCGACTTTTTGAGTATGATCATTTCACTACATGTGATTTGCCTCAAATATCAGTTTACTACCTTATTTTTTCGGTTTTAATCATTGTACTACCTTATCTTTTTTATTTTAATCACTGTACTATTAAATTGAACAATTTTCATCAATTTTTACCTCCTCTAAGTTTATGTGTGACTTTTAAAATTGAAATATCAGGTATTACATTATCAATTTGATGAGTCTAGGTAATGAAATAATCAAATTCAAAAAGGGAAATAATCAACCAAAATCATAGGTAAATAAACTGAAATTTGCCCTAAAAATTATTATACTTGTGGTCTAAATGGAGCTCAATACGATCGAGATCATCATCATCAACAAAGACATCTACTACTTCAAGCTTCAAAGATGCTTCCTTTGAAGTTGGGGATACTTTGTAAAGTAAATTTGCGATTGATTTTAATGATTTCAAGCTCGTCGTGTTTAGGGAGATGATGAAAATCCCGTGAGGCCGTGACAGTGTCATTATTCATTAAATTGCAGAAATCCCAATTTAATCAAAGCGGCTGGTCCAAATATATATCATGGCTAACAACTCGTGTGTACTTTCACATTCTCCTCTAGGCAACAAGAAATCCATGGTCTCTTTTAGCATTGTTCTAATTGCCCAACACCTGACCAACTTCACACTTTCAAGTAAATACCAACTACATTCGTTGGTTTTTGGTTAGATTATCGCCGTTCAATCCTAGCCGTGTGGCGTTGGTGTCTCAATCCAAGGTTCACCATACAAGTATAAACCAAGTGTATGCCAATGCTCATGAACTATCAAGTTCTATTTCAAAGATGTTAACTTGGATCCCTATTCCCCGTTATCATACATGGTTGGATCCTATTATCAAGGCTCACATTCAAAATCTAACGTTACTTTAATAATAGCTTCAAAAACACTACCAAGAGGACCTTTTCAAGGCCAACATTTTGAAATAGGTTGCAGCAAGCTTAAATTATTGAAAAAAATGAACAAACCATGAGGACCATAAAACTCAACAGGATCTATACTGGTTCAAGAAAATAGAACATAGAGAGCTTTATATGATATCCCAATGTTATTGCTGAGCTGGTAAAGAAACTGCAGTTACCAACAACATTGAACAGAAAATGGGCAGGAATGATCTACTTGCAAAAGCTCGTTCCTCTAATACAAAAAGTTTTCCTGGTCGCGTGTTGCGGTGATGAGTTATAGCATTTCTTGAGACTTCCTCACACAGCGACCCACTCTCTTCCTGAACCCTTCTCTATCTTCTCTCCATTGTTTCTAACAATCACAAGTAGCAAAATTTCAGTATGTCAACATAAGAAGAAGCTAAAATGAATATAAGTATTAAACCATCCAGACCAAAATCTTGCTTCCAAGACTTATGATTATAAGTACTAAACTTTCATTTACAGATCCTCAAAATGACAAAACTATCATCACCCAAGCTTTTGTACATTAAAGCTGACAACAAAATTACTTAATAACAAAGAACCAAAGGACACATACCGCAGCTTCAACATTGGCTGGTGATTCGTCATTAGGGCCTGAAAGCATTGATATTATACTCAACATAATGCTCTCAACCTGCAAGTTACATATCAGTCAGTGCACTATAATAAAAGGGTAATAATAAAGTGTATCTGATTTGTTCGGAGAACAATTTAGACAGAAAGGGAAAATAAAATGCCTAGCATATTGCATCAGTCATCTGTGTGCATAAACCAGAACCGAGATAAACTTGATCATTTTGCTTGGATACAAGTGATCAAAGATCTCAATGAACACTTCTAGTTTATTAAAGTTAAATCAAGTTGATAAAACTTGTTAAAATCAAGTCAACAGAAGACTACAAAAGACTGTTTGACAATAAAACGACACATTAATTCCTGTGCATCATACATGTCAAAAACTGTACTGCACAATGAGTTATCAACCCCAATCCAACTCAAGCAACCTTGTCTATACTAGTGTTGTATTAGGGTTTAGAAGCAAGCACCTTGATATGGTCTTAAGTAGAGACCCACTGGGATACTGAACAATGCAGACCCGCAAGGATCCCATGTTCATTCCTTACAGTTGCCCATCACCAATTACTGCCATCAGATGGTCAAGTCACAGTGCAGTTTAAACTTTAGTGTTAGATTGCCAATCAAACACTGGCTGCTTTCCAGTACTTTCATGCTATAGAATTAAAAAAAGAGAGTAGATAACTCCCTGCACAATCCTACAGAATTTCCCTGGTGCTCATATTAAAACAGACAGTAGCAAGCCAACGCTGCAACCTAAAAACCTGTACTGATAGGACTATGACTACACAAGTGAAACTATAAAACCAGAAAGTCACAACCCTTTGAATCCATTGATGCACAAAACAAAATATCATAACAGAACAAGACAAAGGTTATATACATACTGTATGGATTGGATTCCAGCGCTCACTTGCAAGCTCATAGCCATTAGGATCATCACCAGGGGGATGAAGAATCGAAATGCAAACCTTTCCATCTGCATAAACTGCAACACGTAAAAGAACCTCAGCACTATGATACATTGACCTACTAGAACATGAAATTCAATATTGAGATAAACTAAAACCACAACATACAAAGACAAGAAACTACCATTCGGGTGCCATATCTCTGAGGTAAACCTTACTGTAGGAGGGTTGTTCGGGTAATCATTAGGAAAGCTCATGATCGCATTGAAAAAACCACCATCACTGTAAAAATTGATCCCAAAAACGACAAACAGGGTCAGCAAAACCTCTCATTGGCCCAAAATATTTCAGCTAATCGAACATATAGAACAAAAACCAATCTTCCTAAACAAAAAACTACCCACAACAACCAACATGCAGAGAAAAACACAATACTATACACACCAAAACAACAGGCTCAGCTAATCAGGGCCATTTGCATACATCAAATTCCAATAAAAAAGAATCAAACTTTAACACAAAGTCATAATCTCGAGCAATAAAAACAAAAGCTTTATCAAGTAGTTGAGAGAAAAACGCACTAGAGAGTATCGGGCGGGCCGATAATGGTGACGTTCCATTCAAAGATATTGCTCTCGTCGATCAAACCAGCCGAGAATCCATCAACTGGGTGCTTGCAAAGATCTAACATAAACCCAACAACAAAAACAAACATATACAAGATTAACAATCCATATGGTGCAAAGTTTGAAACCCAAAAAAAAAAACGAAAAACGAAAACGAAATACAAGAAACTTAAAAACAGGGGATTACCTTTGAGTTGTTTTTGGAGGAGGAGACTGGCTTGTGAAGGAGGCGCGGCGTCCATTGAAGAATCGCAGAGAGAGAGAAGGAAGATTGGCTGATTTTTGGGGAGAGGTGAAAGATGAGAGTTGGGTTTTATAGAAGAGTGCACCAAATTTGCTATGAGGTAAATTTATAAATGTCTTAATAAAGGAACCAAACGATTCTCTTCAAAAACAAAAAAAACAAGGAACCAAACGATTTGTATAAATATATACCACATTTTGGAACTAGCTATTTCTATTAGAGCAGCTGCACCGGTACCGGCACGAGCCAGCACGAGCAGCTGCAAACCGGCGGGCCCCTCCTCAAGCAGCACGAGCAGCTGCACCTGGGACGTGCACCGGCGACGACTGGGCAAGGCGACCGCTCGTTGACCGGAACGGCGAGCAGCTGCACGAGCAGCCTCTGCTCGAGCCAGAGCACGAGCTGTGCTGGCGGAGCCCACACACGTGGGTGACGCCGGCCGGCTCCTTTTTTATTTCTACCTGGCGCGTGTATTACACGCGCCAGTAAATAGTTTAAAAAAAAATTAACGGACGAATGGGGAGGCGCCACGTGGCAGGGCGACTGGTCAAAATTTTCTAACGGTCAGATTGATCTGGACCGTCCGTTTCAAATCAAAAATCTGATCGGACGGCCCAGATTAAATCAACTATATTTTTTTTGTTTAAAATTAAAATTGACTAATACATCTAAAATTCATAATTAATAGTTCGAGTGTCCGAAAAATTATGCAAAAATTTCTACGAGATCGGAATGAAATACTCTACAACTCTCACGAAGAAAGTGTAGTCAAATTTATTTATGAAAAATAGTCGATTTTAAAAGCTTGTATGAAATGACAAATTGGTCATTATCACTAATCGTGTAACGACGAAATTGACAAATATGTGTTGTCTTATTGGAGTAAAAAAAATTTAGTTTTTTTTAAAAAAAAAATTAATTAATTTATGAACAGTAATAGCACGTGCTATTTTTTGACACCGCTGCGCGAAAAACAGAAACTGCACCTCCTATTCGATGAACAGTGACTGCTCCACCTCAAACAGTGCCTGCTCCTTCTCAAATTGCTCCTCCTATTCGATTTTACCCATGCGGGTGCTCTTAGGACAAAAGAGAGGTCCAATTTTTATTTTTATTTTTATTTTTTAAAAAAAGAGGTCCAAATTTAGTACATACATGATAAAACTACTTGAGACTTGAAAGGAGATGTAAGAGTAAAGTTTCGGTCGGTTAGTGATATCTCTCGTCATTATGATTTGAAGGGAGATGATATTCGTACTCATTTTTGGATAAACAAAATTTATTGTTTATTAGGATATTCATTATATTGAAAATGAGGAGGTAAGACTAAGATTCATTGTTTCTCAAATAGAATTACATTACACATTTAAGGTGGTTCGTAGGTATAATATGGATAATATAAGTCAAATTCGAATAGAAATTAAATTTGGGGTCGAGCCAATTTAGGTAGATATGTACAATGACAATATCACACACGCTCCCATTATTTGGGTAATCAAAGGTTCCAAAGTTAGGAAAAATACTTGAGTCTAAGCATTGTTTGGAGGGACACCATCATTCAAACAACTTTTATTTATACAATTTTCGGATTGTTACTTTATAATCGAGACCACCTATCTTATAAAGCATGGGTTGAATATCAACTTACCAAAAAATTAATTACGATGAAAATCGTTTGGGTATCTAACTTCATTAAATAAATAGACGATTATTGTGAATTTTAACATTACATTAACAACCCTCTTTGTTTTACAAAATTTCATAAACAAACGATATCCGATTTATTCAAATTTTTGCATAGATAATCTTTACGAGGTAAATTATATGCTAAGTGGTCTCGATTATAAAATAACAAACAAAAATTGTATAAATGAGAGTTGTTTGGACGATAGTATCCAAACATTGTTTAGACCCAAATATTTTCCCAAAGTTAGCATCTTCTTGTTTTACAAAATATTGTTAATTTGTTGTGTGCTACATTTGGGGATACCATAGATTGGCGAAGTGTGCTCTCAATGAGAACTTTGTTATCTCGTATGTTGAGATTGAGCCGGAATAGCTCGGGGCTTTGATCGATTTCGAAGTAAAGAGCTGTAATCTCATTTCATATTAATGAAGTTTCTCCTTTAAATAAAATAAATAAATAAATTTGGAGTTACAAGAGAAATGCTATGAACTAAATAAGAGGAGATAAATTTGCAACTCAAAAGTTTGAGATAAATGCTCCAAGCCACGAACCATAAAAACAGTGTAAATTTCAACAATCTCCCGCGCTGAATAATACCCCTTAGTATCTCCAACAAGGTCAAGATACTTTACATCTCAAAGATTTTTAATCCTACTCAACAATTATAGCCTAGGCAGGTAGAAAATTACACCATTTGTAGTAGGAGATTGAAGAAGTGCAATGTGGTATCACTTTATTCTCATGAGAAATCATAGAATGGTTTGAAAGAAAATTCACATGGGACTTTCCAACTAGAGCATACATGCAGAATAAACCTCACTTTATTCTTGTACATGCATTACTTGTTTTGCTAACTGACACACTATGATCGTCTGTATTTGCATCAGTGCATCACTACCTCTCTGTGTGCATGGGATTCAATATTGCTGAAGGGTCAAGAGTATAAGACTATCTCCAACAATGAAGGTTCTATATCTCATAATAGAACCTTGTAAAATCACTATTCACTATAGGACCTTCCCATCTCCAACAATGAAGGTTCTATACCTCATAATAAGACTCATTTTCTCATCTCCAACCATGAGTCATATACCTTATACCTTAAAACTCATAATCTTTATTATAGATTTCTTTTAATATTAAAATATACATATTGTATTCTATAATAATTTCTCAAACTATTTTAATTTAAAATAATCTATTATTGATTTTTTTAATTAAAAATTACTAATTAGTGTCATGTGACCTTATCCCTATTTCGGATATGATTTTATTGGTCACGTGTCGAATTTGGTGTGTTATTGTGTGTTTTTAATTTGGTGTGTTGTATTGACCTTTAATTTTGTGTGCTATTAATAAAAGTTAGTGTATAATAAATGAAAGTTTAATCCATTATAAGAAAACAACAAAATACTCTTCATTTAAACAGCTGGGCCCACAGAAATATACAAGGTCCTATACCTCATATTGGGTTCTATTTTAGAACCTTGGATAAGGTATGAGACCTAGTTTTAGGGTATGAGACCCAAATTTTTATGGGTTGGAGATGAGTTTTTCTTTGAAGGTTCTATTATAAGGTATATGACCTCCATTGTTGGAGATGCCCTAAGAATCTAGACAGAAAAAAAAAACATGAGCCTTATGGCAATGTTTGTCGGGTGTGTGTAAATGCATATCAGGATAGTCGTTTTGTGCTGCTTTACTGGCTTCAGCTCACGGGGAATGGAGGGTCTTGTTTTTCAGGGGGAAAGGGTTATATTCTTTAGTAGTTCACTGACCAAAGGTCCCATGAGGAACTCAACACAGAAGAAAATTGAATAGTTCCAACTATCTATGGGAATTACGGCTACTAGTTGGTTGTTGGTACTTGGTATATGTTGTATGTACAAATAAAAATGAGAAAAGATGGTACATAAGTGACAGGATGCCTGAGAAGCTATTAAGATGATCCGCATAGAAAATCCGTGAGTCGAATTTCTGTTATGTGTTTGGATCATGGGGCTCGTAACATGAAAATGTAGTTATAGAAAGAATGCTCGACTATTCCAATGTGGCCTTAGGAATATTTTTTTCAAGTACTAATTCGTTACCTACAACAATCCGGACAGAAAATCCTGCCTCGATCATATTAACAGTAGTACAGTACTAATTCATTACCAAATGTCTCATTTGGGGTATGATACGTCATTTCTATGGTTAAAGTCTCTCTTGTGTAAGTCTAGGCACTCATTGACTACTGTCTACTTAGTTGGGTTCACTGTAAGTCTCTCTTGTGCTAGTGTGCTACTATAGCCATTGAACAGCTGGAGAGGATTCATTATGGCCTCAGATATGGAGGACAATGCTGCCAGCACTTGACATACAACAAACAGTACGGGTCACTAAAATGAACCATGATAAGTCCACACAATATGACAAGCTGTTTATTATCCTAGCTGATTGAGATTGTGTATATCTGACATTGGACTCCTAGACTGCTTTAGGATGACATCTCAAAACTTTCAACACACCTATGATCAGAAATTATGTGAATCAGTAATAAAAGAAGTGAAGCATGCATACCAGACCCCCATATTTCTACTCCTCCCATGCAAAAGGAGTCAGAGCTAAGCCAAAGATGGTGAAGAAGAAAATTCTTTTCTGCCTTGTTTTTGTACTACTGATACTTTTAGTTTCTCTTCCAAGTCATTCCAGGGACTTCGTGGCTATAGATGAAGCATCTGCAGGCAAGACCTTAACTCATATTGTGTTCTAAATGAACATGCTCACTGCTGGTTTTCTATGCAGTGTGAGTCAAAAGCTAGATGAACATGCTCTTGCTCATTCTCTCATTCTGTCCTCTCCCATCTAACGTATGCTTGTTGCAGAGCTTGATTCTGAAACTACAGCAACCGCAAAGAAGAGTTTGGTGGCAACTAGATACATTTTTACTACTCAGGTGAGTCTAGTACTACTGCTGCTGCTGCTCAAATGTACGTTTTTTTTTCCATCAGTAGAAATGATGGAATGATGGAATTTTTTTCTTGCTTCTGTGATAATAGCTCAATTCCAGGAAGATGGTTACCATTAAGAACGTTCACAAAGTTCCATCAGGGCCAAACCCCATCGGAAACCATCATTTGCCACCATTGATCCAGGCATGAACACGAGAGTGACCGCAGACGTACACCTTCCGCTGTATTGTACAGCACGCTTAACAAGCCAAATTTGAAATGGTGCAGAGCTGCAGATGTAGGCTACCGCAAGTAGTTTACCTAGTTTATCACATTATAGCTTAAGTATTGCAAGCTACATTGGTTAGAATTCTTCATTTATGATGCTGATCTTGGGTTTTATGTCTAGCTGCATAATCTATTGCATTCTTCTCCGTATCACAAAGTCAAACAGCAAGAGACAGTTTGGCCTTTGTTTTCTCTGAGCACCTGTACTTTATACTGGTTTATAGTCTACAATCGTTTAGACTATTGAGTATAATAGATTTGCAAGTACATAGCAGACAGACCATGCTACATTCTACTGCAGAGTCTGTTCAAAGATTTCGGACAGCAGATATGTAAAAGCTGCTATGACTCCGTAGCTGACACCACGAAAAAATCTCCGAAAATTTTCCAGAACAGGTAGCATATTCACTACCTTAGTTAATATCAATTGAATTCCAGGACAAACTAAGCATTTGTACGAAGACCCTTGAATCCAAGCATAATCTGAGAATGCAAACTTTATAATAATGGTGAACATTGAGATTTATAGTGCAAAGCTACAAGAACATATTGCTGGTAAGGCATGAGATACATAACACAGCATCTAATATAAAATAACATCAATTTGATAAATAGTATGGAAGAATGAAAACAAAAAGGATGCCAACTTCTTCTTTCTTTTTCTAAGGGGTTTAATATTTCTAACACAAAAGAAAAAAAAAATCAGATTTCATTCAATAGATTTCCTTGGCGGAATCAAGTTAAAAAAACAATGAAGCAGAAGAAAAAAAGGATTTATTGCATCTGTCGTCTTAATGCCTCCTTCAGTCAGGTCAACAAATGCTCCCTTTCATTCCAGGGAGAGGGGCGGAGGCAAACACGAACCTCGTGTTCTTCTGGTCCAACACGATGTTTGGGCACCATGATTTCGAGCATTGTTCCTGTTTCATCACAATAAGCTTCCAGATTAGCATCTTCTGGAATGCGCGTAGGAAGAGTAATCTCTCTGACAAATTCCCCAGGAGGACAGTGCTCTGGTGCAGGATCTGTTAGCTTAAATGTTCTATCATGTCTCTTAATGAATGGCATACAAGCTGTACTCACACAAGATATCTTTACAATCCCATGAGAATTAGTGTTCCGCCAAGTAACTTTAACCCTTTGAAGATCTACAAAAGGCAAGCTGACAATTACCAAAAACCCTTCATCGTCCTCGTATATTGATTTTGCAGCTGTAACTGGCCCAGATGCATTCTTCATTGCCCCACTAAATTCATTAAACCAAGATGACTCATCTGCATGGACTTTACCATCCAAAACTCTGTCAAAATGTTGGTTACTCGGTAAACAGATATCATTGTCATTTCCATGTGGAAAAAGTTCCTTCTTACGCTTATGGCTGACTGGTGACAGATCCATTCCGTCATTATGGTCTGATGGCTGAGTTGACAAGTTCAAACCAGTACCATCAAGCAGTTTCCTTTGGTGAGAATTTATATTGTTCTTTAATGGAGGAGCAGGTCGTTCAAGCTCGAATTCCGGGTTCTGTACGTTCCTCCATGAACCGAAATCACTTGCTTCGAGCGGGATTGAAAAGTTTACATCTCGGCCTGTAAGCTCTGTCCACCTCTTCTTCTCTTCCTCATCAAGACACATGAGGTTGGGTGTGTGAACAATTTCAATCCCATGCACGCATTGTGGGTTAGAGAGACCCCTATAGTGCTTCCTCTGCATTCGATGAGACCGCACAAACCCCCTATCCACGCTAAATGGGAAGGGGCGTTCTCCTTGGCGAGAATGCCCATTCATATAACTCCTCAGCTGCATTTTTCCCAACGCATTTTCAGGCCTTTCCTTGAAAACCCACATGTACATGTTTTCCATATCATGCTGAACCAAGAAAGCATCCAGCTGCAAGTCTGTTTTGTCGTACCCAGACACTCCATTACTATCCCGAATGATCTTGCACTTGGACTTATCATTCAAAACAGGCTTGAAGTAGAAGCTAAAGAAAAACCAAGCGCCCCAAACACTATCGAGTCTCTTGTTGCATTTCTTTACAACTTTCGGGAGAGTGATTGCTGTCTCTGCCTCATAAACCTGACACCCAAGACCTACGTCTAAGATGTCACATGGATCATTCCACGTCGGAGGAGGAGGGCTCGGTTCAGACAGCAACGGGAGATTGATATCAGGCGGGCGTGAAAGTATGAAAGTCCGATTCATCTCTCTCTCCAGTTCATCGTGTGCTAAAGAACCCGAATCCATTGACAACAATGTAGACAAATGAGAATTCTCTATGGACAGAGTAGTGAGAAGCGCTTCCCCCATGATTCTCGGCAAATCAGTCAATCCCTTTCTCCTGCTTTTGGGTTACAACTCATAAACCCACTTTCCAAATGATGTCACCTCACAAACACATCTCTAGTTCTCTACACATCAAACTCAAAACTAACAAAGATTGCAGATCCGTCACACAATCCACAAAAGAATTAAGTCTTAATGACTCTCACACCCACATACACAGTTCATCCAATCAGTTGCAGACTCGTCACTCAATCCAATCCCACATTGAACTACAATACTTAATCTCAATACAAGAACAAACCTGAAAAGCAAAACCAAATCAAACAAGTCCAATCATGAATATCTCTCACAAAATTAGCCAAACATTTTTTTTTATAATGAAAGCAATGAACTTCACTACAGCTCATCCCTTATATTATCTTCACACAAACATCAAATAAAACAAAACACCCTCAAATTGCTCATATTTCTACACAAACAATTACTTAAACCAACACACAGAACACAACTTTAATCAAAATCCCAATAATCTAAACCATTTTCGATTTTCTAAGATCCAATATTCCAATACAAACCATATTCCTACCTTCTCAGCAACAAAAACAAACCGACCCAGAACCACAATAAGCCCTAGAATCTCGATTTTTGCCCCCAAAACAAAACTTTTGTATCGGCAAAAAATTGATATTTCTAAGCGATAAAATCAAGCAAAAACAACCGAAAAAATAAATATACCCAGATGAAGAAAAAGCGAGAATCAGAGAGATATGTCAAAAGGGTTACCTTTAAAATAGAAGAAGGCTTCGAAGCAGCAACAGCTACAGGAGAGAATTGCAATCAGAGCCTCAAAAAAAAAACAGAGAAAGAAAGAGAGAAAAGAAAAGAGGAGGGAGAGAGAGAAAGAGAGAGAGAGATAACGGAGTCCGTTTAAAGAGACGGAGGTGAGTGCAGAACAGACCTGCACCGGTTGGGGATTGGAGAGGATGTAACGGCGTTTGATTTAACGTTGGCGGTGATTAGTGGGCCAGGGGGGATATGGGGGTCAAAACAGGCGACGCTTTGGAGTTGGACCTTTGTGGGTTTTGACCCAGGCCCGGAGTTTGGATCCGGATAGGTACCGTATACGTAAGCCGATCTTTAATGGGTTATAAATCTTGTTTTAGTGGCTGAGATGACGCCACATTAGCCATTTAAGGAAAACTCAAACAGAAAAAGAAAGATATTATGCGTTTCGAGAAATTTCTCCTATATGAAGTCCTAATAATAACCAATATAATATTCTTAAAAAGAAAACCAACAAAATAGAAAGAAATTCTAAAAAATAAATGATAACCTAACGTGATGCAGCAAAAATGAATACGTACATAAATACATTTCTGTTTCTAGTCATCATCGATTTGTGATGATTATGATTGTTTATCAAAAATCGATTGAATTATTGATACGTGATATTTATAAATGTTGATTGAGATTTGTGTGACACTAAACACGATGTGTATAAATATGTCTATATATTGTGTGTCTTGTTGATCTTGTGATTACTCGATGAAATATAGTTTGTTTATAGTCGTGGATAATGTATTACCAAGCGAAAAATATGTGTGATGTTAATTTGATGAGAGTTCTTTCTTTGATATAGAAATCAAGCCTATTATCATTGCTTGTAGGGTTGTTAATCGGTACAAAAGGTTCGGTTAATTATTAGGCCGAACCGAAAATCGAATCCTATTTTTTAATCGGTTCGGTTCGATTTGGTTTTCCTGTTTTTTTTACAAACAACCGAATGGTTCAGTTCGGTTTTTTTTTCGGTTTTTTTTTAAATAAAAAAAATCTAAAAAAATATTGTTTCTTTCTATTAGTTTCGAAAATTCGAAGATTTTCATTAGCTACTTTTTTTAATAACTTTATGAAAGTGTGAAACATAGTTTATGTCAAATCGAATCAAACCACAACAAATATAATTAGTCACAAATCACACATTCAAAGTTTCAAACCATAGCAAATGGCCAAATGTTTACCGAAAGTTTACATCACAAATTCAAAGTTTCAAATATCAACAAACATAAACCAAAGTCCACTCTATAGTACAAGTTTAAAACAATCTACAATCCATCCAAATAAAAATACAATCCAAATATTACATAAAAACACTCAATTGAATCTATTCTCATACTATACTCAACTTGTCAACCATTCTCACTTTCTCAGCTAGGTGGTTTTTCTTTGGCAACTTAGCATTCATTTTCTTAAACCTACAAGAACCCTAATAATCATTGTTAAGTATCAAACTATGACACATACCAAATACTACATTCATATGGGACAAAGAGAGATACTCAACAACATACCCAACAACATCAAACTTGATTGACACTTGTAAAACGACGTCGTTTTATTCATTTTGGTTCAAACAATTCGGTCCGGTTTTTTTGGACCCGAAAATCGGAACCGAACCTAATTTTTGGCAACTTAGCATTCATTTTCTTAAACCTACAAGAACCCTAATAATCATTGTTAAGTATCAAACTATGACACGTACCAAATACTACATTCATATGGGACAAAGAGAGATACTCAACAACATACCTAACAACATCAAACTTGATTGACACTTGTAAAACGACGTCGTTTTATTCATTTCGGTTTAAACAATTCGGTCGGATTTTTTTGGACCCGAAAATCGGAACCAAACCTAATTTTTTGGTTCGGTTCGATTTTTTTTGTTTTTCGGTTCAGTATTCGTTCAATTTCGATTTTTTCGGTTACGGTTAATTTTCGGTTTGATTTTTTTTTTCCAATTTTCAGTTGGGTATTAACAACCCTAATTGCTTGACATTTCTTCATCAGATAGAGAGAGAGAGTTAGAGACGGAGACGACTACCGGTCAACGACAATGCCGTCTGGAGTTGACTAACGGCGTTTTCGTTGCCACGCAGATGGCTTCGGTGCTTATCATGGACACACGTATAGGTTTTCATCTCGTGTCGATCACACGTATAAAAAAAACTGAAAAGTCAAAATAGACACGGCAACGCACCGAGTCCATCTCTGCTTATCAGCACACCAGACCAGCTCTCCCTCCTGCCTCTGCTTATATTCGATAACCCAAACGTCAACAACAACAACATGGATCACTCGGGCCGCATCCTCCACTTGCCTAATCATTTCCCACATCTATTTGCCAAGTGGACTCTAAGTCCAAAGATTCTTTTTATGTTTCAATTTTTTTAATTTTATTTTTTTAAATTGTTTGTTCTCGTGGGTTTTCCAAATTTTCCTTGCATATAGATTATTCGGTTCCGGTCATTGAGTCGGTAAAAATTTTAAAAACTTGAACGTTGATCCGAGTTATAGAGCATCTCCAATAATAATTATGATAATTCAAAATTAAAGTTAATTTTAATTAAATTTTAACTCAATGTTCCAACAGATACTTTTAATATAAGTTAGATATAGTTTTTTGTTAAAACTTTTAATTATTTAGAAGAGAATTCTCTTCAATTTTTACGTTTTTGTTTTTTCACAAATATAATATTTGGTGAGAAAAGTGGTCTAAAACACTACATCACTAAAAGTCTGAAACTTCCTTTGTGACCTCTAGTCACAAAAAGCGTTTGTTCGTTACTACCAAGTCTACAACAGCTTCAACATGCACATGGCTAGCCAGTCCAGGAGATGTTTATTAATTTTTGAGTTGATAATGTACCACGGGATGGTAGCTTCACTATAAGTCGAGTGTTTTCTGGTTGTAGGATTTTCCAAAGACCCTTTTTAAAGTACAATGAGTAGTTTAATTGAGATCCTAATCATCTAAATCAGCCACTGAAAGGAGAAAATAATTGAAAAATTAGATAAGCTAGTTAGCTAGTTATAAGATGCTTTGGTTTATCAATATATGTTTTATACATATACTGTACATGGCGCGACTTTCATAGGTTCACATAAATAAGTAGCATTAATAAAGCTATTAAGGTTCCCTTACGCTTGGATTATCTAAGAAAAAGAAAATGTGCATTGTTGAGTATCAACTATAACCATAAAGGATACGTGCATTGTCATAACTCATAATCTAAACATTTGAAAATCATGGGGTGTCAACCCAACTTCTATTAGATAAATGGCAGAAGAATGTTAACACTTACCAGTCCTGCTCAAGACAAGGTGTACGAGTTTAGATCATACTTATGCAAAGCTTAATTTTGATTGATCAAACATTTCACACAAAGCACAATCAAAGTGAGAGTTCTAAGAAAAAAGGGAAAAAAGAAACAGAGACAGAATCCATAAAACAAATGAAGGGAGGAGCTGTTACATAAACATTGTTTGCCCAAAACCGGAAGGAATATCCATCAACAAGCAAGCTAGCTAGTGACTGTTTCATTCGTCATCCGATTGAGCGCAGTTCAATTAGACTTAGCTAGGATGCACATGACCTGAATGTTACAGACAGCATTCCCTACATGGCACTTTCGATTCCTTAAGAAGTTCTTTGATCACTTTTGATTGTAATCTCTTTCTTTTGGCCCGTGGATATGTCCTCAGCAGAGACACACAATATACCATTTGCGTCGATATTAAAGCAAACATCAAATTTCGCTTTACCCTTGGGAACTGGAGGAATGCCTTCCAGGGTAAATTTGCCTAAAAAGTTGTTTTCCTTGGGTATTCTACTCTCACCCTCATAAACTGGGAAGAGAACCTTAACTTGGTTGTCAACAACAGTTACAATGGTCGTGTTCCTCTTTATGGGAATGCGCGAGTTCCTTGGAATCACTAATCTCACGTGCAACGTCCAATTATGAGGGTCAGAAGTATCGTAACACTCCACTCCAAGTGAGAGAGGGGTGACATCCAAGAGAGTGAAGCCTTCAAGTTTCCCTGTAGGATATTTGTCACTCAAGGCTGCAGCTTGAACAGCAGCTCCATATGCAATAGCCTCATCCGGACGAATACTCTTGCACAGTTGCTTTCCATTGAACAAATTCTGCAATAGCTGTTGCACCTTGGGAATTCTTGAAGATCCACCAGCAAGAACCACATCATCGACGCTTTTTGCGTCCATCTTTGCGTCCTCCAAACATTTTTTCACTGTCTCCATACATTTGGTGAAGAAGTCTCTGTTGAGTTCTTCAAATTTGGCACGGCTGAAAGTCACGTAGAAATCGATGCCATGATGCAAATTTGCTAATTCTATATCTGTTTTAGTTGTAGACGAAAGACACTTTTTTGCTCTTTCACATGCATCTTTTAACATTCTAAGGGCTTTCATGTTTCCATTCATGTCCAAATTATGTTGCCTCTTGAATTCCTCAACACAGTAATTCACCATTTTGTTGTCAAAGTCCTCACCTCCAAGGTGAGTATCTCCGACAGTGGCTTTTACTTCAAACACATCATCACTTATGGTAAGAAGCGAGACATCCAAAGTACCTCCACCCAAATCAAATACAAGCACATTTCTCTTCGTATTGAGACCAGCTTTGTTGCCAAGGCCATAAGCAATGGCTGCTGCAGTTGGCTCATTGATAATGCGCATCACATTCAGGCCGGTTCTAGTACCTGCTCTCTTTGTAGCCACGCGCTGTGAATTATTGAAGTAAGCAGGGACAGTGATCACCGCATTCTTCACAGTTGACCCGAGATATGCTTCAGCAATGTCCCGCATCTTTCCAAGAACTCGGGATGAGATTTCTTCAGGAGTACACATTTTCTCTTTGCCTTTGTGGCTGACTGCAATCATAGGCTTATCTTCAGAACCTTCAATCACTTTGAATGGCCAGAGCTTCTTATCACTTTGAACAAAGCCATCACTGAATCTCCTACCAATTAACCGCTTTGCATCTGCAAATTGATATGTCAATTAGGTCATCTCATTTATCACATATTATCAAATGACATTCTTGACAAGCTAAAGGTGTAACAAGATCTTCAAAGTAAAGGGACTCATATATACACAGGTTTTTTCTTAAGCACCAAAGAATCACCTCGTCGTTTACAAAAGGGAGAGCTCGTACACAAGTTATACAAGAGAGAAACACCACACATAAACAGTCACGGGACTAGACCTAAGTATACAACGTACAAACACTTTTAGCACTTTATTCTTTAGACAAAATCACTCAATTCAGCAAGGTCTAATACTAATAAAACTGACAAAACCATGGCTTGTGTTAGCAGCAGATTCAGAGCTCTTTGACAGGCTTCAACATCATCTCTGGTATTGCTCAAATCATAGATCTCAACTGTTTTCTCATCATCTCTGTTATTGCCAATAAGATTTACCTTGAAAAGCTGTAATAAGTTTTATTCACGAAAGGCCACATACCGATCGATGTTAAGTTAAAATGATCAGATACTCATGAGAAGCATATACAGTGCAAATATTTGAAAGTAATAGGGATAGAGTAGTTGTACATCAATAGATTCACAGATGTCTCCTAATCACAAGAAGAACAAAAAACATATTTATTAGGAAGAGAAGTGATCAGGCATACCGAAGATAGTGTTTTCGGGGTTTCTTAGGAGCAGATTGAATGCTGCTTCTCCTACTAGTACCTCAGCAGCATCAGTGAAGGCAACACATGATGGAGTGGTCCTGTTGCCCATATCGTTCGGTATGATCTCTACATTGTTGTTCTCTTGCTTCCAAACTCCGACGCACGAGTACTTAGTACCCAGATCAATTCCAATCGCATATCCCTCTCCTCCTGCCATTATTATCACCTTAGAAACTAAAGTCTCTACCTTTTTGTATTGAAGTGGTTTATTGTGCAAGCTGTATAGTTACTGTTTACCTGAGTCTTCCTCTATACGATTTAGAATGCTGTGGTGTGCAAGCATTTATGTGCACCTGTGCAAGAAAGTTGTTGATGGCATTTGATTTCCGAGGTCTAAATTATCGTGCAGGGATTTTGGAAGTTGAAAAAACAAATTCAAAGTTGTTAATGCATGAACAGTCTCAAAACGTCTATGACAACAGAGGGTTGAAAGGTAGAGGGTTGGAGTACGTTGGGCTGGGCCCGTGAGTAGTCTTTTCTGGTTGGGCTGGATGATAGCTTGGTGTTTGGGCTTTAGATTTAGGCTTGGGCCATGTCTTATGTTAAAGTTTTACTTTGACTTGGGTTTGTGTGTGTCCCTGTTTTTTTTTTTTTTCTGTTTTTCGGTAATAAGTGACCAATTCGTGTTCGGTGTAGTAGCAACATTACAAAATACAAATACCTCTGATGTGTGATGTTGAATTAAACCCGCTATTATATCGCACATTTACATTTTTGGAAGCAGAGTTGACTATTGCGTTTGTTCATCCTTCTTGGGGAGAGAGTCACTTACCCGATTGGAATGTCGACGCATCATTTACTAACCTCATTTGGTAGTTTGTCAGATTTAGAGTCTTCATCGGCCTACTTTGGCCATTATTCCTTACTTCAAGGCATACCGAAAATCTTTTACCTCTATTTATGCCCTTATGGACTTTGAAAGTTATACTCAGGCACTTTATCTTGGTATACAGTTAATATTGTTGTACTGTGAGTTGTGCGTGCATGTATTAGCATTTCTTTATGTAATTTTGCCTTCAAAACTTGCAATTGTACGTCTACTTTGATTTGAGTGATCAGCTGAAACAGTTTGGAAACTTTGTTCCTATTTTTTACACAATTACACATTGTCTCCTAAGTCCAAATTGATTGGTACTCATTAGATCAAATGTACATCTTGGATTTTGTGGTGGCACTTGGTCTCTAAACCCTACCAGTTACTTTTAATTGTCTCTGGATTTTAGAACTGTTGGAGGATTTGTTACCCTTGTCCTCGTGGGTATTTCTACTTTTCTAGACGCAAAAGCCTTTCGTCCTCCACGAGCTGCTGTTATTGCTCGTAGTCTCACCTTGTTCAAGCGTTTTTCCAGCTCAGCGTTGACATTGTCATCATTGACCGTCTCATTGTCTCCCTTTACGAAAATAAAATACAGAAGGAAGATCAACAAAGGAGAAAGTCACAAATTGAATCTCTTCACTGTGTAGCATAAGAAAAACAGAAACAAGATGAACCTTGTAAGCACAGGTATCTTTATATAGAAATTCAAATGTAACATAGCATGGAATGTAGCTTAAGACCCTCATTTTGCTGATCCTCATTCTAAATATCACGTAAAAACTTATGATTAAGAAAAATACCAACAAAATGGAAAATAATTTTAAAAAAAACATATGGTAACAAAATGTTCGATAGTGCGATATTTTTAACTTTTAACGTGTATGTGTTTCAACAAAATAAATGTGTACTTGTGTACATTTTTGTTTTTAGTCTTCACCGATTTTTATGGTTATGTTGCTTATCATGTATCAATCGAATGATTTATACAACTAAGTCTATATATTGCATATTTGAGATATAATATATTTTAGTTTCCAATTTCTGTAATTGATTACTAATCACCGGAAGAACTTCTATATATTCTTTGTATTTAGAGATTTCTGATAGAGACTCTTGATGTTTTGCATTAGTAAGATCTAATAGAGAATCTAGTTTTTCTATTATTTTCTTATAAGTTGTTTCCATCTTTGAGAATTTGTTGAGGTATAGCAAGTTCTGATATCAATCAAATTGTTGATCTAACCAACAAGTTCAGATAGATAGTTTATACAAATATTTTTCAAATTTGGCTTTATCCTTTAGACAAGCGACTATAAAAGATTGCTCTATAGCAATTTTTCTTTCAACTCTTGGTCTTTCTTGAAGAGGAACTTCTTTTCTTAATTTTTATAAAAGTCTAATTTTTTGTTTGCAGTTATCAATAAAAGTTTCGAACTAATTTAAGTTTTCTAGCTACTTAAATTGCGAGTGATTCTAAATTGAGAAATTTTTATGTAAGAGATAATTATGTACCTTTGAGCATTGAGAATAAATCTTTAGCTGTAAAAATAAATTATGGACCCACTACGCTTTAAAAATACACGATAATATTTAAACATGTTAAAACAAGACTTAAAATGGTATTTTGATAATTTTATCCTTACAAAGTATTATTTTGGGCCACTTTACATAAGTATATGTACTATCTAAGTAATTTTAAAAGACCAAATACCAAAAAGTGAATTGGGTGATCGATACTCTGGATACCATTTGAGGATTTTTCCCTCATAAATGAATTATGATTTAAGAAGATTTGTTATTGACTGAGTAGATAGCCTAAAGATACTGCACCTATCATAACTTGTACCAATTGGATTCTAGAATAAACATGCTCATATTAGTTTGGATATATATTTGCATTAGTTAGACTCATAGGCATTCAGCATTGCCATCAAGTAACTTCCTTTGCTTTGCCAAAAGATGAACATGCATGGTCGCACGGAACACAATCTGGCCAAAGTAAAACACACAAGAGGATCATACAGGCTCTCCAGGCACTGATTAAGAAAACAACACAACACAAAGACAACTCTGATCAAGAAGAACCACAGACTTGAGAAATCCTTTAATCTCTTCATCCGTTACAGAGATGGAAACGTATATTT
Source organism: Geum urbanum (assembly GCA_946800695.1). Lineage (NCBI taxonomy): Eukaryota > Viridiplantae > Streptophyta > Magnoliopsida > Rosales > Rosaceae > Geum > Geum urbanum. The sequence continues at coordinate 39,778,822 of OX327017.1, read as the reverse complement.
CATGCACATCATCATATTAAGGGAAGTAGACAAGTAGTCATACATATGGCACAAGCAAGACGCCTTGCTACAAGAACTTACTAGACAGTAGACAAAGTGCTGAATACCATGCATTCTGTGCAACTTCCATTTGTGTTTGCAACACACTTGTTGATATCTTTAACAGGGTATTCTACAGTACTCTGGAGTACCAAAACGTCCAAGTTTTAAAACGTTGGTGATAGTCTCATATTTATGCGTCTATTCGATATTTAATTTGTTCCCTAATTTAGTTTATTGTTATTAATAAAATGACTTAATTATGTTTATTTGTTTTTAGGTATTTTGGAGATTAATGAAGAAAATGGGCTTAAATATATATTTTGGGAGTTATTGTAGAAGTGGAAGACTTACGAGGTAAATGAATCCTAATTTGAGAAGAATACTAATTGCCCACGTGGCCTTGGCGAGGAGCAGCTTGGCCAGTAAACCAGAGGAAACATATTGTGTTATGCGAGCAACAACTAGCGGGTTTGATGTTCAAGTCTTCAACACCTAACTGAAAGCAGACTGTTTATACTTTATAACCACACCAGACCAAGTCACTGCTTATTTGATAACCCAACATCACAAGTTCACAGAATGGATCACTTGGGCCTCATCATCCACTTGCCTAATGGACTCAAGTCCAAAGATTCCTTCTATGTTTTTCTTTCTAAATGATTTTAATTGAATATTTAAATTGTTTTTTCTAATGTTCTCCTAAAAGTTTACATATAAACCAATCGGTTTCGGTGGTTGAGTTGGTACAAAAATTTAGATGACTAGAGAAAAAAACATGGTGACATGAATTTGTGAGTTCAAGGTCAATAAATTGGTCTACAACTATACATCACTAAAACACTATAACAACTTCATTACATGGCTAGCTAGCTAGCCAAGGAGAAAATGTACAACGGGATAGTACTTTCACTATAAGTCGAGTATTTTCTGGTTGTAGCATTATCTAAGACCCTTTTTAAGTGCGATGAAGTTGATTAATTGAGATCCTACCCTTCTATTTTAGCCACTGAAAGAAGAGAATAATTGAAAAAATAGATGCTTTCGTTTATCGGTATATGATATACATATGGTATGTCAATGACTCCATGGCGACTTTCATAGGTTCATATAAATAAGTAGCACACATAAAGCTATTAAGGTTCCATTATGCTTAGATTATCTAAGAAAAAGAAAATTATATGGATTAAATACCATTTGGCACTAAATCTTGGCTGCTGTGGAGATATTCTTGGAAGTATGCCTGAACAATGAACACTTTACACTAGATCACAAAGAACTTAAAGAGTTGCTTGTCAAGTCCAAACCAAGGAATATGCATTGTCAATTTGTCATAACCTGAGCATCTTCAAATCATGGGGTGTCGACCCAATTTCTGTTAGATCATGTTCAGATCATGCTTGTGCAATTCAAAGCTTAACTTTGATTGATCAAACATTTCACATGCACTAAGCACCCTCAAAGTGAGAGTTGTAAAGAAAAGCAAAAAAGAAACAGAGACAGAATCCATAAACGAAGAGAAGAGATGTTACATAAACATTGTTTGCCTGATAAGTTAAGCAGTGCAACAGGCTATGTTTGATACCAAACAAACCAAAACCACAAGGAATATCCATCAGCATAGTGTTTCATTCATCTTTTGATTGAGCACAGATTAATTAAAATCAGCTAGGATGCATTACCTGAATGTTAGAGACACCATTCCCTACATGGCACTCTCGATTCCTTCAAAAGTTCTTCGGTCGCTGTTGATTGTAATCCCTTTCTTTTGGCCTGTAGACATGTCCTCAGCGGAGACAGTCAATATACCATTTGCATCGATATTAAAGCAAACCTCAAATTCCGCTTCACCCTTGGGAACTGGAGGAATGCCTTCCAGGGTAAATATACCTAAAAAGTTGTTTTCTTTGGCTACTTTACTCTCACCCTCATAAACAGGAAAGGCAACTGCAACTTGGTTGTCATAAACAGTTACTACGATCTTTTTCTTTGTGATGGGAATGCGGGAGTTTCTTGGGATCAATACATTCATGTAGTCCCTGAAGTTATGAGGGTCACTAGTATCTCTACTCTCCAAACCAAGTGAGAGGGGAGTGACATCCAAGAGAGTGAAGTCTTGAAGCTTCCCAGTTAGTTTGTTGCCACTCAACACAGCCGCTTGAACAGCAGCCCCATATGCAATAGCCTCATCAGGATGAATACTCTTGCACAGTTCCTTTCCATTGAACAAATTCTGCAATAGCTGTTGCACCTTGGGAATTCTTGAAGATCCACCAGCAAGAACTACATCATCGACGCTTTTTGTGTCCATCTTCGCATCCTCCAAACACTTTTTCACTGTCTCCATACATTTGGTGAAGAAGTCCTTGTTGAGTTGTTCAAATTTGGAACGAGTAAAAGTCACATGGAAATCAATACCCTGATGCAAACATTCTATTTCGATTTCTGTTGTAGTTGTAAACGAAAGTCTCCTCTTGGCCTTTTCACATGCATTCCTTAACCTCCTAAGGGTTTTTATGTTTCTGCTCACTTCCAAATTATGTTTCCTCTTGAACTCTTCTACACAGTGAAACACCATTTTGTTGTCAAAGTCCTCACCTCCAAGGTGAGTATCTCCAACAGTGGCCTTCACTTCAAAAACATCATCACCTATGGTAAGTAGTGACACATCCAAAGTACCTCCACCTAAATCAAATATCATCACATTTCTCTTGCTATACCAACCAACCTTCTTGTGAATCCCATAAGCAATGGCTGCAGCAGTCGGTTCGTTTATAATGCGCAACACATTCAGGCCGGCATCAGTACCTGCTTTCTTTGTTGCCTCACGCTGTGAGTTATTGAAGTAAGCTGGGACCGTGATTACTGCATTCTTCACTTTTGACCCTAGATATGCTTCTGCAATCTCCCTCATCTTCCCAAGAACCATGGATGATATTTCTTCGGCAGCAAATTGTTTCAGTTCACCTTTGTGGCTAGCCTCAATCATAGGCTTATCTTCGGAACCTTTTACCACTTTGAATGACCAAAGCTTCTTGTCACTTTGAACAAATTCATCACTGAATCTTCTACCGATTAATCGCTTTGCATCTGCAGATTGATATGCCTATTAGTATTCTCAGAGAAGTCAAATTAAAGTTTGTACTAGTTCTTGGAATTCTTGAACTAGTTCTTGGAATTCTTGAGAAGTTGTAACAAGACCAAGACTTTGTTACTTACATAAAAAATACTTGTTCAATTTTGCACATAACAATGAAGTTGTCACGAGCACATGCATAGCAAAACTAAGATACAGAAACTATGAAACATAACAATATAAACATGTATTTATAGAGATATATGGTGTAGATATTATGAGATTCTAGTCGAGAAGAAATCTTACCAAAGATGGAGTTTTCAGGGTTTCTTAGGAGCTGATTGAATGCTGCTTCTCCTACTAGAATCTCAGTATCAGTGAAGGCAACACATGATGGAGTAGTCCTGTTGCCCTGGTCGTTCGGTATGATCTCTACACTATTATTATCATACTTCCAGACTCCCACGCACGAGTACTTAGTCCCCAAATCAATCCCAATTGCATGATCTCCTGCCATGAATTCTCAACTTAGATACTCAACAGTTGGTAGGACACTAGGAAATTGTCTTCGCCTCTCTGGTTCTCTTAAAACGTTCAAAGAGGTATATAGAACATCAATGGATTTACGCATTCATTGATGGAATTTGATTTCCGAGGTCTAAATTATTGTGCAAGGATCCTTGAATGTTGAAAACCTAGAGCACTCTTTCTGTTGTTTACAAGGCCTTGTCTCTCGATGGTTTTGTATATGCATGACCTTTGTCTCAAACGCCTCTAATATATAATTCCTTACCGAATTGAAAAAAGAAAAAAGAAAAAACGTACCAATGACTAGTTTAGATCGTTTTGGAATTGTAGTTGAATTAGGATTTAGGAAGATTTGCTATGAAGTTGGGTAGATAGCTTAGAGATAGCTTAACTGCCTAACTCCCTTGTACTGTACGTCTGTACCTATCATAACTGTGTAGCAATTGGATTCGAATCAGCATGCTCATTTTTTTATCTAATCAATATCCCTATTTCCCATTTCTCATTTCTCATAAAGATGATATATAGTTTTGAACCTTTGATATATATTTTCCATTCGTTACAGAACATTAACAATTGCCATCAAGTAACTTCCATTGCTCTGCCTAAAAGATGAATGTGGAACACAATCTGGACAAAGTTTACTAAACAAGCGGATCATACAGGCTCTTTAGGCACTTGTAATTGTAAATCAATTCAGTTTGAGTACAAAGTTGTGCCACTACAAGCACTTCATATACTGGAGTACATGCTTAGTAGACACAAAGTGCTCAATGTCATGCATTGTATGCAAGTTTGCAACTATTCCATTTGTATGCAACTCTTGTTGATATCTTCATCACCTAATTCAAGTGTGGCATCTTGGATTTTGTGGTGGCACTTTATCGATCTCTACATCCTACCAGCTACTTTTTAACTGTTTCTGGATTTTAGAACTGTTGGAGGATTTGCCACCCTTGTCCTTGTAGGTATTTCTAGACACAAAAGCCTTTTGTCCTCTGCGAGCTGCTGTTACTGCACGGCGCCTCACCTTGTTCAAGCGTTTTTCTAGCTCAGCGTTGACATTGTCATCATTAACCGTCTCATTGTTTCTCTCCCACGATACGGAAGGAAGATTAACAAAGCACAAAGTCACAAATTGAATCTCTTCACTTTGCAGCATAAAAGAAACACAAGGAAAATGGACCTTGTAAACACAGTAATCTTTATACAGATATCCAAATGTAACGAGGCATGGAATGTCACTTAAGACCTCATTCTGCTGATCCTCGTTATAAATATCATGTAAGAACTCAGCTTGTGATCAAGATTCAACTTTCTTCATGATGTCAACAGTTTAAATCTTTATTAGAAAGATAGAAAGAATATGAGATAAATGTTCCTTATCTACCACACGCGGCAAACCAATACCGTCTAAGTTTGATTCGTTTAATACGTGTAAGAATAGAATTAGCAATTCACTTAGCTTACAGCTGTGAATTGAGATATCAGAGTTCAAAGATGAACACGTGTATACATGTATAACAGAACGTTTTGCTTATGTATATATGATGCAGTCTGTTATAGGATCAGGACAAGAAGCAGTTACTTGATGGATGTAACTGCTGTTCTTAACAACTCTATAAATAGAGATCGAATCATATCATTGAGGCACTGTCAATACACTTACTTTCATAACAGATTTGTCCCATCGATAATCTTGAAATACAGAAGTGGAATTGAGAGGAGATCAATGACTCAATCTGCATCTGCCTGTTAGTTTTCTATCTATTCTTATGCAAACTGTTTTCAGTTTCTATTTGACATAGACTTTAATCTTTACAGTACTTGTTATACTTTCAATTGGTATCAGAGCAATCTATGCTCAAATTGAAATTGAAAGTAAGAATCATACAGTTACGATTCTGGGAATGAGGTATGAATGCATGTACTGCAACAGATGCATAAAACTACTGTTAATATCTCGTACTGTTAATTATAACACTATCTACAAAATCTACATGTATTATGTTTGAATACGTAAGTCATAAGTGAATTCATCATGCTGTCAAAATGGCTTTGAATAAACATATGACACATAAAGAAAAACACATCTCATACTACACTATGAACTCATTACATGCTGTCAAAATGGCTTAATGAAACTTCAAAATTTTAGTCATTCAGAAGATGTTTCAGTTTATATAACTTAAAATTTAAAATTGATTTTCGTTTCCAAAGAAACTTAAACTCAAACATTTGGTTATATATACTGATATATGTACAAATATGAGAATTCTGGTGTTGATAAAGATCTGCATGTCACAAATGATATCTGTATCTTAAAATCAACATAATTTCATTCACATGTACATATATACTTAATTTAAATGTTGATTCATTGGAGTTAAACATTTTTTTTTTCTGGGACATTTGTGAATAACTGATTCAGTTTTGTTGTCACAGCCATGTCTTTTCCTTTAGGCATCAACCATATTGAACTGCTCAATGGATCAAACTTCCAGAAATGGAAGAATGATATAGAACTGAACCTTGGTATCTTAGAATATGATCATGTTCTGAGGGAGGATCCACCAGAAGTACCTTCTGTCACTTCAACTAAGGAAACAAGAGACAAGTTCGCACAGTGGCAAAGACACAATAAATTGGCACTCATATGCATGAAGAAAAGCATGGCTGAATCTGTGAAAGGAGGAATACCAAGTTCTGAATATGCTAAAGCTTTCCTGGAGTCAATTGCTGAAAAATACAAAGTATCAGACAAAGCTGAAACAAGCAGTTTGATGAACAATCTTGTGAAGATGAAATATACTTCAGGAAGCATAAGAGAGTACATCATGAAAGGAATTAATATTGCTGGGAGACTAAAGGACCTGAATATGAACATTGAAGATTCTTTTCTAGTGCATCTATTGCTGAATTCCCTTCCAGATCCATACAAGCATCTCAGGACTCTTTACATTACACAGAAGGAAAAATGGAGTTTAAATGAATTAATCTCTATCTGTGTGCATGAAGAAACTGAGGTGACTAAAAATGCTAAAGCTGTGGATGTTAATGCTATTAACAAAGGGAAAGCCAAGAAACATTATGAAAGCAAGAAGTTTCAGGCAAGCACATCAAAGAATTCTGGAAAATCTGAATCTGACAAAAGACTTGATGCTGTCAAGAAATCCTTCAAACCTAAAGGACCTATGAAATGCTTCTTCTGTAAGAAGACAGGTCATTTTAAGAAGGACTGTGAGGGTTTTAAAAATTGGCTGAACAAAAAGGGTACGTTTTCTACAAAATCTGTTTTTGTTTTGAAATCTAATAAAGACATAATTGACAATTCATGGTGGTTTGATACTGCTTCACCAATTCATATTGTGAATTCTCTACAGGGATTGACAAAGATAACAATCCCAAGCAAGAATGAGACCAAGGTTTGCACAGCAAATGGTCAAAGGGTGGCAGTACAAGCAGTAGGAATTGTTGAACTAATATTTAAAAATAAGTTTGTTTTAGTACTAAGTGATGTGTATTGTATTCCCTCAATAAAGAGAAACCTTATTAGTGGTTCTCAATTTGTACTGAATAATGATTACAGCTTCTATGGTAATAATATATCTATGTGTTTTTATAAAAATTCAAAGTGTTTTGGTGATGCAAGTTTAATAGATGGTTACTGGCATGTTAACTGTATGCAAAAATTTTCAGAAATCAGCATGTCTAAGTCTGTTCTATCCATTGAAAAACCTGGAGTATTGAAAAGAAAAAGGACTTCGGAAATCTCTTCTTATCTATGTCATAAAAGAATGGGACATATCTCTAAGAACAGATTAATGAACTTAGTCAAGCAGGGAATCCTACCAAATTTGGATTTCAATGATTTTGAGACTTGCATAGACTGTATGAAAGGAAAACTAACCAATTCCAGAAATTTTGGTTCAAAGAGGACAGAATCAATTCTTCAATTGATACATACAGATGTCTGTGGCCCTTTCCCAGTCAGTACCATCTGTGACAACTCTTATTTTGTTACCTTCATAGATGATTTTACAAGATATTGCTTCATTTACTTAATTTCTGAAAAATCACAAGTCTTAGAAATGTTCAAAAATTTTCAAAATGAAGTAGAAAGACAAACTGGACAGCTAATTAAAGTGATCAGATCTGATAGAGGTGGTGAATATTATGGGAGATACACTGAAAAGGGACAACAAAAGGGACCTTTTGCCACATATTTAGAAGAATGTGGAATTGTAGCTCAGTATTCAACACCATATACACCAACTCAGAATGGTGTTTCAGAAAGAAAGAACAGAACTTTGATGAGCATGGTTAGAAGCATGTTCATAAGGTCTGGACTCCCTAAATTCCTATGGGGAGAAGCTTTAAAGACAGCAAACTACATCTGCAACAGATCACCAAGCAAATCTGTTACAGGTACCCCTTTTGAGTTATGGCGTGGATATAAACCAAGTTTAAACCACATGCATGTTTGGGGGTGCAAGGCAGAAGCTAGAGTGAACAATTTAGATAAAATTGACAAACTGGAATCAAGATCCATTAGTGCACATTTCATTGGATATTCTGAAAAATCCAAAGGATTTAAATTTTACAATTCAGGAAGAGGCACTAGGATTTTTGAGACACATAGAGCAACCTTCTATGATGAAATGTTTGATCATGATGTGCAGATAAATGGTGATACAACTGAACAATTTCAAAATATGGAACAATGGTTTGTTTATAGTGAATTACAGCCTACAACAATTTTTGATGAATATCAACATCTGGGAAATCAGATACCAGTAGTTCCTGTTATTAATGACAACATTGCCAATGAATATATACAGATAGAAGCTCCACATGAAGATCAACATTTGAATGAAGAAATTCCTGGACACCAGAATGAAGAAATTCCTGGACACCAAAATGAAGAAGTTCCTGTTCCCTTAAGAAGATCAATCAGAGAAAAAAGGTCTGCAATTTCAGAAGACTATCATTTATATGCCACTGAAGTTGAATTTGATTTGGGGGAAGAAAATGATCCAAGAACAGTGAAGGAAGCTATGAAATCAAATTCAAGTGTGCAATGGAGGCAAGCTATGGAAGATGAGATTGAAAGCATGTTCAAAAATGAAGTATGGATTCTGGTAGATAAACATGAAGACATGAAGCCAATAGGTTGCAAATGGGTATTCAAAACTAAGAAGGATGCAGATAGGAAAATAGAAAGGCACAAAGCAAGACTTGTTGCTAAGGGCTATACTCAACAAGAAGGTGTAGATTACAGTGAAACATTTTCACCAGTGTCCACTAAGGATGCATTTAGAATTTTAATGGCACTGGTGGCTCACTTTGACCTTGAGTTACATCAGATGGATGTTAAAACAACATTTTTAAATGGTGATTTGTTTGAAGATATATACATGATGCAGCCAGAAGGATTCATTGAAGATAACAAGAAAGTCTGCAAGCTTAAAAGGTCAATATATGGCCTTAAACAAGCATCAAGGCAATGGTACTTAAAGTTTGATGCTGTCATTTCAAAATTTGGTTTCAAAGAAAACCAACTGGATGAATGCATATACTGTAAGATCAGTGGGAGTAGCTACATTTTTCTGATCTTATATGTAGATGATATTTTGTTGGCAAGCAACAGTACCAATTTACTGAATGAAACTAAGAAGTTTCTTAAGAACAGCTTTGATATGAAGGATATGGGGGAAGCTCATTATGTTCTGGGAATCGAAATCAAAAGGAACAGACAGCTTGGCACACTGGGATTATCTCAGAAAGCCTATATTGACAAAATATTGCACAGGTTTGAGATGCAGAATTGCAAGTCTGGAGAATCACCAATGTCTAAAGGAGACAAACTGCACAAAGGTCAATGTCCACAGAATGCATTTCAAAGGAAAAGCATGGAAAATGTGCCATATGCAAGATTAGTAGGAAGTTTAATGTATGCACAAGTCTGTACCAGACCAGACATAGCATTTGCAGTAAATATGTTGTCAAGATATCAATCCAATGCTGGCCATGAGCACTGGATAGCAGGAAAGAAAGTCCTAAGATATTTAAAGGGAACCAGAGACCATATGCTGGTATACAGAAGACAAGAAGATCAAGAACTGACAGTGGAAGGCTACTCAGATGCTTCTTTTAAGCAAGATGCAGATGATTTGAAATCTACATTAGGTTTTATATTTATGCTTGCTGGAGGTGCAGTGTCCTGGAAAACTAACAAGCAAGGACTCACAGCAACATCTACTTTTCAAGCTGAATATGCTGCAGTTTTTGAGGCCACATCACATGCAATTTGGTTAAGAAACTTTGTTTCCAGACTTGGAATCATGGATTCTGCAGAAAAACCATTAACTATATACTGTGATAATGCAGCAGCAGTCTTTTTTCTCAAAGAACAACAGAAGGACCTCAGCTTCAAGAAACATAGATGTAAAATGTTTTTCAGTAAGAGAAAGTGTAAGAGACAAGGAGATAGAAGTAATCAAAATTGGTACTAAGGAGCAATTGGCAGATCCCTTTACTAAAGCTCTACCAAATTCAGTTTTTAAAAACCATGTTAGAAATATGGGGATATATGCTGATGTTGAATCTGAATAGATTTGATATAAAGAGCTTGTATTGCTATGAACATATTAACTAGTAAAGAGTTATTCATTTACTTAATTTATGAGCAAAATGCATTTTTATGTTGAAATGTATACTGTCTGATTGAAATATCAGAATTATGCAGATTTGCTTGTTTTAGAAATTAATACAGTAAAGATATGAATATGTGTGTTTGAAATTTCGATCTTAAGTTTATCAAACACTATATTTAATTATACTTGTGGTAACTTATGTGATTTTAAATTTGAATGTGTAATTTCTGAAGATGGATGAAATTTTATTTCATCAACATCTTCTTTAATTCCATACGATGTTTGAAATTGACAAAGTTCTTGAAACAGATTAGAACTTATGAACTCAGGTGCACACTTCAGGTGATATTTCAAGTCACTGGTTCATAATTAAGTGAATATGCTAATTCAGTGGGAGATTGTAAGAATAGAATTAGCAATTCACTTAGCTTACAGCTGTGAATTGAGATATCAGAGTTCAAAGATGAACACGTGTATACATGTATAACAGAACGTTTTGCTTATGTATATATGATGCAGTCTGTTATAGGATTAGGACAAGAAGCAGTTACTTGATGGATGTAACTGCTGTTCTTAACAACTCTATAAATAGAGATCGAATCATATCATTGAGGCACTGTCAATACACTTACTTTCATAACAGATTTGTCCCATCGATAATCTTGAAATACAGAAGTGGAATTGAGAGGAGATCAATGACTCAATCTGCATCTGCCTGTTAGTTTTCTATCTATTCTTATGCAAACTGTTTTCAGTTTCTATTTGACATAGACTTTAATCTTTACAGTACTTGTTATCCTTTCAATACGAAGATGTGTTCGTCATGTTCAGTATCTTCATCATCAGAGCTAACATCCTTCTTGTTCTCTCCTTCTATAAACTGTATGCAATGATGTAATATTGAACCTCATTAGTTACGAATGTAATTTGGCAAAGAAAAAGTGAAGATATATCCCACAAAATAGTAGATATGCTGCAATCTAATCTACCATGATTCATACAACACAATACCTTAGCTATTTCTTCATGATCCTTCCAAGTACACCCGCTGGCAGCAAGTTCCTTGTCCAAGAAACTAGCATCCTTGGCAATTGAAGTAAAACAAGGCCTAGCACTATCATCAGTGTCCTCCACTGAGCCATCAATATGAGCTGTGCATTCATGAAAAGACATGTTGAACCTGAAAAATCAGAGCATATAATAAGAATCATAAAGAACTTCCTTTAAAAAAAAAACTTGAGGAACTAGGCTGCTTCCATTGACCTCTTCCTGAAGAACTTAAAGACACATTCCACATCACGGTCGAAGTACCTGAGATATGTAACAGTTGTAACTTCATTAATAAACAAACAAAAAAATCCCCAGGTAAACAAATCAACTTCTAACAATCAATGATCAGAAGTTACAAACAGCAATAAGAAGTGTGATCAGCTGACTGGCACATGTTAATATGAAGTTTCTTACATTTGAGCATTACGAAGAGACACTGAGACCATTTGCGGAAAGTCAATCATGGTGACCTTCTCATCATCATCAACCTAAAACAAGAGAAATTGCAATGTTACCAAAAGTTTGCCAATGTTCTAGAAGAGGAAGTTAAACAGGTTTTTTGATCCATGTATACATTAAACTTAAAAGCTGCATTCATAAAATGCCAGGGACCAGCCTAGACATGCATACCATGATGTTAAATTCATTGAAGTCACAATGAATCAAACCGTGTTCTGCCAGACGAACAACAAGGCCAATGATTGTATTAAAAACTATTTCTGGATTTTCCAATTGCTTCACCTGCACACTCTGAAAGCACTATATAAGCTAAGTACAATCATCATATGACATTCCTAGAAGTTGTCGTTCCTTTCAAACAATCACTCAAAAAAGAAGAAGAAGAAGAAGAAGCAGCAGCTTACAGTGGGTAGCCGTGTACTAGTGACATAATCACACAATGCCTGTTACAATCTATAGCATTTGGAACAGGGAAACCATGTGTTTCTAAAGCCTGCTCAAGTAGAAGAAAATCGTTAAGACAACATCAACAGAATACTCAAAGATTTGGACCAACAAACCAAACTGAAAAAGAACCTTCATAAAAGTAAATTCTTTGAACGCAGAAAGACTAGATAAGTGTAGCCAGTTACTACTGCTTCGATGTTTTAAGTAATCACGCTTAGACTTGACAGCCCTGAAAGATGTTCTACCGAGCCTGTGCAACTTCATTGCTAGAACTTTACCATCTTCTGTGGCCACCTCAAATATATCTTGAAAAAATATAAATGCTATAAGTAATGACAATTTCTAATACTGAAACCGTAACAGAACCAGAACAACACACCAGCATATGTTCCTTTATAATGAAGAAAAAGTACCAGCCTCTTTTCCAACACCAATTTGACGACCGACAGATGCAAAGACTCCACAGTTGACCAAAGTCTTGATTGCAAGAAAATCGTAACCGAGATAAGTTAGCCGAAAACCATCATCTGGATGCACAAATTGACAGAGACGGTGAGAAATTTCCAACCTAAAATTATCAAAGTTTTACTAGGAATATAGTAAAACTTACATTTAGAAGCGTCGTGATGCAAGAGCTTATGCTTGAGAAGATTCTTCATAACTTTATAAGTGCCACCATGCCTACATGATTTACATGACAAATTTGTGAACAGCTAAAGACCAGGTTGTACATAATTTAATATACACGCACAAAATACAGAGATACATACTTGAGTGCCGCTATACGCTCCATTACTTCACCAGGTACAATTTCATGCTGAAAGTAAAGGAATGGTTCTAAGTTTACGTACAGGACCATGTAAAAAAGAATTAAAATTTGATCAAGAGAGAAACTTTTACATTCCGCATTCCCGTTTCAACCGCGGTTAAAACTTGAAAATCCTCTTTTGACAGGTAGCTCAGCACATCAACATCCAGCTTCATCTCTCCGGTTTTGCTTTCTCTCTCTCTCTGCTTACTATCAACAAGAAAAGAAGGGTGTTACCATGGAGAATCTGAAACTCTAAGTATCTGTTATCCTTGATACAAAATTGAGGTTTTTTTTTTGTTTATTTAATTTTAGGGTTTAGTGTTTTATTATCTGGTTCCGACTTGGAGTTGGTTTTGGTTTTTGTACTGTCGCAGATACAGTTAGGGGTGTCTCTGTCTCTCTCGTTCACTTGAAACATACTACAAGTAACTCATTCTGTTTGGAGAACCGAAAAAACGGAGCTCAAGTTAAACTTAACTAGAATTGTCATCTCAGAGGAGTTAGGATTACTACTGCAGTTTGGTATTGTGATTGCATCAGTCCATCAATGTTACATTTGTTAGATAGACATTGCAGAGTAGCTCATTGACCCTATGACTCTATGAGAGTAATAGGACATTTTATTATACAGACATGGATATAGACACTATAGAGTAGCATCTTAGCCAAGTATGTCTGTTTTCCTAGTTGGCCAATGTGATTATACGTAGGTAGTGTTCCATCACATTCATACCTACATTGGATGAGTCAATACATATACTTTTGTGCATATATGTAGGCAAAGTTTTTCATCACATCCATACGTTGATATGTATAATTTCGCTCACTTTATATGAATCTGAGACATTTTGTGTATAAATAACAGCAACGATAGTATTAACTACGCACTGAAAAAATAGTGCATTATTGGTTTATATGCACAAAAATTCTTGAACATGGTCTAGGGGTCCCAAAATTCAATAATAAACCCATATGGCAGTGTTCTATTGAATGCCCACTTGTTTCCAGCAAAAACTACAGGCAAGGCAACAGCTTAGGATGAATTTCAAGGTAAATATTCTCTCAAAATATGTTGTTTATGTTCTTCCATTTTTATCTTCTAATGCTAAGGCTTATGAACTATCAGAGTATCGGTATAGTCTTATATGGATAAGAGTATACTAGTATATTTTATACTTTGAAAACAGAAAGGGAATGTGCATTGTCAGAAGATTAGCATCTTTTAACCATAGGGTTGTCAACCCACTTCTATAAGATAAAACTGTTCTTGCTGAGTTTAAACATATCCAGGTTTCACAAAACCATAGTTAAACTATAACCAAGTCAATAAAGCACATTGCATTTTTCTTCTATTATTTGCTACAATCTGAAACTAGATGTCTATATGCTATAAAATCTATGGTTATGAGCATAGTTTGGCAAATTAGTGAGGTCCATTTAGATTTTAGCATATCTAATCAAATGAGGTAGGTATCAATGTGTCCTTGTCTTGTTGCTCCCATGTGAGCATTTCTTGAAAGAAGCGAGTTTTCTCAGCCATAGAACAAGTGAACCTATTTGGCCATTTGCCCACTTTCATGTAAACCATTTCTGTAATATCTGAGCTCTTTTTGTTTAGTTCTGAGTTTTATCTTGGGGGTTGCTCTCAAATGTGCTATCTGGGCCTGTTTTAGTCCTTGGTGGGTTTAAAGCAGGAAGCTTTTGTAATCATGCTTTATGATTTAAAGAGTGTTGATATTTACTGAGAAAAGAGAAGGCCTTTAAGCTTTAGGTGACGGATTTAGCTCGTGGGTCTTTAGTGAGGGCATGCAAACTAAAGAGAACAGTAAGACAGAGACATTTCCTTATCCGGGTTCTTGTCTTGTTGAGCTTTGTTCTCTTTGTCATAGAAGATTGGAGTTGCCTTGAAGGTGTTTGATGAAATGCTTGAGTGAGTGAATAAAGGTCGAGTCTTTAGAGGTTTCTGATGAGATTTGGAGAGAAAGATGAAATCTTTGAGTACTGTAGGACTTGGTTTAAGTGTGGTGTTTGGTTGCTTATTCTTGGCTCTGATTGCTGAGCTTTACTACTTGCTATGGTGGAAGAAGAGGCTCACCAACAGAGAGATTGAAGATGACTACAGCAGCCCATCAAAGGAAGTATTCTACATGTTCTGCTGGAGAAGGACTTCAAAGTCTTTGAGCCAAATGGCTCAGAGCCCCCAACAGCTTTGTTCTTCATTCAGAATCACAGACACACTTGTCCATGACCCAAGTGCTCAGCTCCAGCTTCATATGCACACAGCAAGCAACAATGACTTGCTGCTCAAACCCTTTGAGGAAGATGAGCTGGATGCAGAGCTTATGAGGCTGCAGAGCGCTTGTGGGCCACCAAGACACCTCTTCACAATTGTTGAGGAAACAAAGGAGGATTTGGAATCTGAAGAAGGGAAGTCTAGGTGTGGTGATAGGAGCCAAAAGGTTTCAAGAAGTAAGAGTTTGAGTGATTTGCTTATCACAATTGAGACACCATACTTGACTCCTATAGGGTCTCCAACTCTGTTCACACCTACACCTACTCCTGTGGGCTCTTATAACCAAGATGGGTTTACCTTCAGTTCCCCTCTCTTTGAATCAAAGAGTGATGCAGAGTTCAACAGGTTAAGGTCATCTCCTCCTCCAAAGTTCAAGTTCTTACAAGAAGCTGAGGAGAAGCTTAGACTGAAACTGAAGGAACAAGCTGAGAAGGGTGTTCAGAAGATTGATGAACCTGTTCAAGATAAAGGAACTAAAGCCAGTAGAGCTCAAATGTCAAAGCTCTTTAAAGAAGATGATCAAGATGGATCTTATATTACAATTATTGTTGACAAGAACAAAGAAAGGGAGCTCAATCACCATGTTCATCATCTACCTCAACACCATTCAGGTACTTCACAGGTACTCCCACTAGCCACTTCACCTTCAGCTTTCAGATCATCATCAACTAACAAGAATCCCACTTTACATTAGAGCTTCAAGAATCAAATTGGTCCCTCTTTCTTCATTTTTTTTTTCTTTATAATTATATTTTTTATTTAAGGTGTTCAGAAGTTTTAGGATTAGGTTAATATGAAAATGGCTTGTGCACTGTATCTTGATTTTTGATTTATTAATGGGGGGACAACAATTTGTGTAAGATGATGGTGAAAAAGATGGGTCTGTTATAGGTGGGGGACCTGTGGAGGACTGTGGAGTTCGTTGTTTTTATTCAGTCTCCATGTCTCCTGCGTTGTCTGATACCTGTAATCTTCTTGTGAGTGATCATGATGCTGCTACAGATGTTCTTTTATCAAATTGCAACTGTGATTCCATAGATAAAGTTTTTTTTTTCAGACTAAATTCTCCTTCCTGCTTTATCTGTAAAAGATTTGCATAAAACAATCATTGTGGCCCTGTCATTGATTCTTCCCACTAGATAGATTTTAAAGGTCTGATTAAATTTTGAAGCTGGTTTTACCAGTTTATGTAGTATGCACTAAACATTTCCAGCTGCTGATCTGCATTACATTACAAAGTTGGAAAGTGTGAGCAGAGTTAAGATGTGTTTAGGCCTTTACCTAAACAACAAGCCAAACAATTGAAACAAATGCCCGTGAAAGTGCCTAGTTGCCGAAAGGTGTATTTTCCCCACCCTGAAGAATCATCATGAACCTTTTACTTTTTTACTGTCCCCTTGTATGGCCAATGCTGACAGATTCATGAGTAACATCATGAGGTTCAAGACTTTCATGTATAGTATTCAAACTTTAACAAATCGGTGCTTCGTAAAATTCATCCATACTCCGGAGTTGTTTAGACAATTAGATTCGGAAAAAAAAGTGAATGTATATCTAGAAAATTTGTAGTTTCACATGGTTTTACATGTTCATGAACAGCTAATTCTTCTTCAGAAATCTATACCAGAATATCGAAACATAAAATCGAGTAAGACTATTCTAGCATGTGAAAGTAATTTTGTTCATCTATTAACTGTAATCGTAGTGAGTGAGTCATTGAGAATACAAAAAGTTAACAACTTGCAATTGCAACTTACAAGCTTGCACCTGTGCTTTGTAAATGAGGTGAAACATTGTAATTGAATTAGACACAAAAGAACATATGAAAACACAAGCAACTATAATAACAACTCCAAGGCAACGTATATGAGGAATGAGTTAGACTCCTAGAGCACAAGGTCTGTTATTCCTAGCTCAGGACAAAGTGGAATGAGGCCAGGTTCTCCAAGAAGGCTGAAAGCTGTATACCCATAATACGAGTGATATATATCCGGCAGGTCCCCTGGAAATTTGCTGAAACCACCATACTGATGGGAGCACAAATATGAACTTTAAAGTCAGGAGTTGTGAGGAATAGAGTTTCTGCGGAAAGAATACTGAAACATATTTGCAGACTATCATAAGGTCCTATGAGTTTCGCAAAGTTCTGTGTCGCCATACATATCAACTGATTAATCACCAGTTTCCACTTAACTTCTACATTGTGTTGGTGCATACGTGCATTTCATCAGATCATGAACATCCCTTTTATATGCAACTGTCTTTCCAATGTGATCATATTATGAGGTATCCAATCATTTTACTCATGACTTGACTTCATCACCAGTAGCCTCAGAATATCGTTTATCATATGTGCAGAGACTACTCAGATATCAGGTTTTATATATCTGGAAATGAAATGGCAAATCTAGACAAAATGCACAAGGTTTAGAAAATGCACCGCAGATTGACAAGTTAGTAAGAATTCACGTAAAGCTTTCTTGTCGATCAATTTGTGCCCCCCTAAAATCTTCAAAACTGATGTAATCCTATACAAACAAATATAAAGTAACCCTGGTCAAGTCACAATGTTCCAAATATTCTATATATGAAAGCCACAAGATGTTCATCCACATACCAAAATGCATAACATGTATCACTAGGCTTGTTGGGTCTACCCTGAAATCCACCATCAGGTGCCTGCCTCTGCAGAAGAGATGTATGTGAGGAAAGTTAATCGGATGTCACTGAATAGCTAACAGCAACTGAATAGTAAAGCACAGAGAATGAAAAACTCCAGAATCCTTGTTTCCAGAAGCCAATAGCTTTGGAAAGCCTACATGCCTATCAAATCTCTACTTGCTGGAATACTTGAAGCTCACAGTCTCAAGGGAAACAGATAATGCTTGAAGAGATAAGTGAGAAAACAAACCTGTAAGCACCAAACAAGCAGCGATGGAACATCTATTATGGAGACTGACTCATTTCTGGAGAATACATTCTCTTCGAGGAAACCCATCAACAGGAGAGATGTAATACTGCAATGTATTGCACCACCTGTGCCACTAAAAAGAACATCGTAAAATTGGAGAAGATGCAGATTCTACTCTATCTATCTATATCACAAGAGCAATATAATCTGTTATTCCTTGTATAGTAAATACTTTACTGATAAAACTAGGGGTCCGTACCAACAAACAAACAACTAGTAAGGAAAAAAACAGTATAGAAATACAACTCAAACATTAAGTTTTCATCAATATCGAATGGGTACAGGTAAATCATCCCCAAAATTAGTACCAAATTCAAGTAACTAGTCCCATGAAGTTCTACCAACTGTTGCCACAACTACATGATCCTGAGTCTCAAGTGTCAGCCAAGGGCCTTATTGAGAAATTATGAGTGTCTTTCAACAGATTAGGAGAAAATACTAGTAGTTCTTATTGTGTATTAAAAATTGTTCAGTATGTCTTAGTTAAGTGTCCTCTCTAACATCAAGATATACAAATAGTAGGACTGAAAACTATAGTTTGACAATTATATCTGACCACACACACCACCAAATCAACAAAAAACATATTTAAATATATGATTAAACTCACCATGGGATTCGGCACCAGGCATCAACCCAAAGCCGCCATCATACAACTGTAAATACAATGGCATTTGCATATAAGTATCAACACAGTGATGACAAAGACTTGTAATTTGGGAATGTACTAGTTGCACAATGTGAGATTGATAAATTGACAGACTGCCCAAGATCGCACCTGGCAACTTATTATGTACTCCTTGGCTTTCTCCTTGTCCATGCCACTCCAATTTCCCAACATATGAAAAATCGCAGTTGGTACATCAAACAACTAAATTCATACCACATTGTCAAATATATCAAACTAAACCGCTCAAAAAGTAAATTCAAAACTACTTTCTCTCTTACCAGCACAGTAAATAAATCGTAGATCAGTCTCCGCCCCTGTATGTATCGGTATAAAGCTGCCAAAAATTCAGTCAAAACCATCAGTAATTCCATCATCTTAGCTCATAACAGCCTAAACATAACGAAAAAAACTTTCCACCGTACCTTCCATCAGGCTGTTGAAGGTTCCTCATCGACATCAAGATCGACTCAGATTTAATCCTAGTCAAGTTGTAGCCGATAATTTTAAGAATCGCCAGTGCACAATACGTGCTCGCCAAGTTACACACACCGGGATTTGAAGCCTGTTAGAATCATTACAGAAAGATCAAGTAACTCATATTACACTAACTGATCAAAACTTCAAAACCAAGTTTCTTACAATAACAGCTTAAGCATCTTAGGAGTTAAGCACATACTTCATTATTATCATCCAGAGGAAACTGAGAAGTTCTAGACCCATAAAACCCATAGAATTTTCCTGCACCAAAAATCGAAGACTCAATTTTTATATTTCTCTCTATCACAAAATTTAAGCTCAATTATCAATACAGCTCAATCCCATTGCATACCATTTCTGATGTCATCACTATTTCTAGGGTGAACTTCGCCCTTGTCAATCTGAAAATTAAAAAACCAAACTTTCTGCAATCAGTGAAAGAAAATCAAAACTTGAATTGAAAAACGGCGACGTATTGAGCTGAGCTTACGCAATCGAGGGCGTTGATGACGTCGAGGCCGGAGAGGACGAAATAGGCGAGAGTGAGACGGTTGATCTCTTGGGTCTGATAGTGGTGAGGAAGCAGCTGTTACATCATCTGAAGGAAATTCACGTGTCTCTCACGCTCGAATTGCATCTCCGCACCCGAACCCGAGTCCGAATTCATCGCTGGCGGCTTAGCTGATCGGAGATCCGACACAAAGTTCCGACGTTTGGTTATGCTTCTTCTTCTTCTTTCTCCTCCAGTCTGTTATAGCTTTTTCTGTTTTGTTTTATGGGCCTCCTCAGATAGCTTTTTATATTTATGGTCTTTGTCCCATAAGTTACTTTGGCCCAAATCAAGTCGATGAATAATGCCCTACAGTTGTAACACACATGTATGTGTTGTGTTTAATTTCTGTGGTCTTAACTGCATGGGAATCTAATTAAGCAGCTTCGTCTGTAACTTCTTGAGCTTGTAGTCCTGCTGCTTTTAAGTCGATACAAATACACCCTACACTACACTGTCTACACACATCTTCAAGTCTTCTGCCCTTATCTTGATCAAGTGATCAAGTCTTCAATTCCTCATCGATCATCTTTTGAGTTTTTGAGGTGAGAATGGTAGGAGGATCATCAGAAGGATATGCAATTGGAATTGATCTGGGTACTAAGTACTCATGTGTCGGAGTTTGGAAGCATGATGATAATAATGTAGAGATCATACCGAACGATCAGGGCAACAGGACTACTCCGTCATGTGTTGCCTTCACGGACACTGAGATTCTAGCTAGTTGGAGAAGCAGCTTCCAATCAGATCGTGAGAAACCCTGAAAACTCCGTTTTCGGTAAAATTTCTTCTCGCATTGTATATCTTAATTTTCTACGTACAACATACTGTATATTCTTACGAATACATGTTTTATATCGTTCCATTTCTTGGTTAATTATAGTTTCATTATGTATGTGCTCGTTTATGAAATATATGTTATGTACGTATGTTAAACAAATTAAGTATTGTTACAACTTCTCAATATAGACTGAACTGCAAAGAGCTAGTACAAAACTAAAGATTAATTGGGAATTCTCCGAGAATATTAATAGGCATATTAGTTTGCAGATGCACAGCGATTGATTGGTAGGAGATTCAGTGATGCCCTTGTTCAAAGTGATGAGAAGCTATTGGCAATTTAAGGTGGTGAAAGGTGCTTCTGATGATAAGCCTATATTCGTGGTCAGCCACGAGGGCAAAGAGAAATTGTGTGCTCCAGAAAAAATCTCATTCTTGGTTCTTGGAAAGATGCGGAAGATCGCTGAAACATATCTGGAATCGAGAGTGAAGGATGCAGTGATCACGGTCCCTGCTAACTTCAATAACTCACAGCGTGAGGCTACAAAGAAAGCAGGTACTAGTGTCGGCCTGAATGTGTTGCGCAACATAAACGAACCAACTGCTGCAGCTATTGCTTATGGCCTTGACAAGAAGGCCGGTCGGTATAGCAAGAGAAATGTGATGATACTTGATTTGGGAGGAGGTACTGTGGATGTGTCACTCCTTACCATAAGTCATGGTGAGTTTGAAGTAAATTACACTGCTGGAGATACTCGCCTCGGAGGTGAGGACTTTGACAACAATATGGTGAATCACTGTGTCAAGGAATTCAGGAGGAAACATAATTTGGACGTGAGCGGAAACGTGAAATCCCTTAGGAGGTTGAGAAATGCATGTGAAGGGGCGAAAAGGAGACTTTCGTTTTCAATTACAACGGATATTGAAATGGAGAGTTTGTATGAGGGTATTGATTTCTTTGTGACTTTCACCAGTGCTAAATTTGAACAACTCAACATGGAGTTCTTCAATAAGTGTATGGAGCCTGTTAAAAAATGTCTGGAGGATGCCAAATTGGACGTAGGCGGCGTGCATGATGCTACAGAATGTGACAATGTGTTCAAGGGGAAGGAACTTTGTAAGAGCATTAATCCTAATGAGGCAATAACATACAGTGCAGCTATCCAAGCTGCTGTCTTGAGTGGTAAGAACTCAAGTGAGAAACTTCAAGTCTTCACTCTCTCTGATGTCACCTCACTCTCACTTGGAACGGACATTGTGAATAGTACTGACCCTTCCGATCACAAGAGACTAATGAGTGTATTGATTCCAAGAAACTCTTGCATTCCCATCACAAAGGAAAAGAGTTATTGTATTGTTCATGACAACCAAGTTAGGATTAGCTTCCGTATATAGCCAAGGAAAACAACTTCTTAGGCGGATTTACTCTTGCAGGCATTCCTCCAGCTACAGCAGGGAAAGCTAAATTTCGCGTGCGCTTTGGGATCAATGCAAATGGTATATTGAGTGTCTCCGCTGAGGACATGTCCACGGGCAGAAAGAAAGAAAGGGATGACAATCAACAAGTGAAAGAAGAAGTATTTATGGAATCGTTAAGGGCACGTAGGGAATGCAAGCAACCCAAGACTGAATAAACCGTGATCAATCAAGAGCACTACCTACCTACTTTGTTTGAGTCATTTTATGAATTCTGCTTTTTATTTATTTATGGATCTCCCACTTTGCTTGCTTTTGTTTAATGTGTGAAATGTTGATCGGATAAACCTTTTGCATAAGTATATGATTGAATGAGTACTATGACCCTTTCTAGTATTATACTAGAAAATGGCACACATGTGTGTGTGTATATTCGAAAATGGAAATATTGAAGACCGATATCGTAGGAATAGCAGTTTTCTTTCGATTATTAGAACAACTTCAGCAGATCCCCTAAAAGTTAATTTTATCTATAATATGAGGTTTTTGCTTTAAAATCATCTCCAAAAGATCCCCTATCACATTAGCTATTTTAGGGATTCCCTATATTTCATGTTTTCATCCCTTATCCCCATACCTAAAGCTTGAATTTTAGGTGATGTAAAAGTCAACATTGTAATTAATTGTTTCCTAAAATGTTGTAAATGTAATCAATTTCTAAGTTAATAAATGTTAATTATTTTTATTAACCAATCAAAATCACTATTCTAAAAGGCGACCTAGGCGACCGCCTAGGCGATGCCTAGGCGCTAGGCGAAGCTAAATGAGGGAATAAGCTCTCTGGGCGGGCTAGGCGCTCTCAGGCGCTCCTGGGCAAGCCTAGGCGATGCTGGGCGTGAAAATAATAATAATTTAAAACTCAAATAATTTTAGATTTGAGATTATTACTCTATATTATATATTTTTGTATGGAGATTATGACAATTTAAACTATATTTATTGCTAATTTTATTATATAAGTGTTTTAAATATTCATTATTTCACATATATATGTATTGAATTAATACAACCTTTAAGTCGCCTAGAAAACGTCTAATTCCGATTAATCCACGTCTAGCCGCTTAGGCGCTCGAAGGTATGTTCACCGTCTAGGGTCGCCTAGCGTTTTTTAGAACCTTGATCAAAATAAAGTATTTATTCATATTTAGCTAAATTATGAGTAATATTGTTGGAGTAAATTTTTACAAATGCTTAGTTAAAATAGGTTTGAGCTATATTTTGGAACAAAATAGGAAAATTTTAAGTGACATTATTGGAGATGCTCTTAGAAAGTAGTTATAGATAAAATGATCAGTGAGAGAAAATATAGGAGATAAAAATGGACATATATCTTTATTATCCCTTTGCCCCTTTCATGTTAATATTGATAATTAATGTTGAACTATATTGAGAGGGGCAAATTTTGGGTTTTTAAATGTTTGACGTGGATAATTGTACTTGGCCAAACTCTCTTAATATTTAGAGTTTTTTATTTTTATAATATAGAACTTGAACAACTTATTTCACTTTTAGGCTTTTAGCCTTGGGCCTTGCTTCAAAGTCCAATCTTTGATGCGAATTAAGAAACTAACTTAATTAGCCAAAAATAAAACGCAGCGTTTTGGTTTTTTTGTCAGAAACAGAAACAAAACCCGACCCTTAAACCCTGAAACCGCCATTACTCTTCTTTCTC
This sequence comes from Geum urbanum, assembly GCA_946800695.1. Taxonomy (NCBI): domain Eukaryota; kingdom Viridiplantae; phylum Streptophyta; class Magnoliopsida; order Rosales; family Rosaceae; genus Geum; species Geum urbanum. Next base: position 39,754,867 of record OX327017.1, on the reverse strand, counting down.
AGTCAGATTATGAAGACGAACAAGACGACGGTGCTGACTTTTGCAGAGAAATGCAAGGTGAGCCCATTACTTCTCTCTCTCTCTCTCTCTCTCTCTCTCTCTCTCTGTTTTAGTTTATGGGTCCTAGAAATGATATTGGTCCAATTTGGTGGAGGAAGATTTTGATGAGATTTGAAACTGTTGTAGAGTATTTTGGCTTCGAATTGGCAAGGTCAGCTCAATACCATCAAGGCTGATGCTAAAGGAAGGTACCCATTTTGCTCAGAACCTTTGCCTCTTCAAATTTCAGATTGAAAGAATCAATCTTTGGGGTATGAATACGAAAGCTGAGACCTTTACTCATATGGGTTCAGTAGTTAGTGTGTGGGTCTAGTTGAGCTGAGAGGTTAGGCTATCAACATGGACTGAATTGATTGAAAGAACTTGCATATTGGTTCTGATAATAGTTTGGACTTAGCTGTGCATAAGATGTTTGTGGAGTTTCAGTGCCTGCTTAGATTCTTGAGAGCTTTCGTAACCATTTGATGGTTACTTGTATAAGAAGCGGGGGAGGGGACTGATAGGTTCATACATTTTGACTCGTGTTGTTTTCTCTATAATCATTTTGTTAGCAAGGAGGATATTTATACGTCGAAGGTTAAATACATATGCAAAAGAGGGAAGCAATACATATGGGTACCCGAGAACGATTTGCATAATGTGGTAAGCTCATATCATAGTGTTTGAAGTGATTAGCTTTCCCCCGTGACATAATCGATCTTTTTATAGTCCTAAGTCCAACATTTCCAATTATATACTTAGAACGTATGCGGACGCAAAAGGGTTTATCTTATTTTGAATTTTCTGATGTGCAGAACTTGATTGTTGACGAACGGAGTTCTTTTACTGTGCCTAATCCCTACCCAGGGCCGCTGACAAGCTTGCTTAGATCATTAAAAAAGGTATTTGTAGCTGTGTCCCTTCTCCCTAGTTTGCTAAGTAAATGATGAATGCTTGTCTGCTTCAAGATTTGTCTAAATTATCTTCTTTTTGTAAGTATAATTTACCTTACGGAGTATTGTTTCTCAAATTATCAGTTACCAGCTCGAGTTGCTATGACCGGAGAAGTTGTACCTCTAACTGATAAGAAGGTAGTCTTCTTATCCCTCCATTACTCTTGCTCAAAATGTGATGGTTTAGTTTTACTACTTCGTTTGTTTGTACAACTGATAGCTCTCCTATAGTAACCAAATCACCGAATTGAACATCAATACATCATATAAGTTGATAATATATCTCAAATTGTTTCTGGTCTACGTATATGAATGCTGAAAATAAATATCATCTAGCAGAGTGGTCTTTCTGCATTTACTGATATGGATGATTACACCCTATTTTACATAAACCACTAGAAGGAAACTCAAAACAAAGATTGGTAATATTAACCGTCAATGATGATTTATCAGCATACTTGGATACCGGAAAATAATATTGGGCCGAATTGCATCTACCGACTTTGGAATAAGGCAATTAGCTTAGTAGGGCAGTTTGAATAATACTTGACTGTGATGTTCTTGTTCTTCATATAGGCTCAATCTGCATCGGAAGTCCTTAGAGAAGTCATTCTATCTGAACAGAAAGCAATAAGTGCATCCAGTTATCCAGTTTCAGGTGTATTAAGCTCTTCTGATCACAGTCGTACATCACGGGGTGAAATCCTTAAGGATCTCTTGGAAGGGGATGAGAAGTACATTGTCTATAAGTTCATCCAAAGGCAAGAAACTTTTATTCTGGATATTTCCCTGATTATCTGTGTAGCGTTCATTGATAAATGCTGACATAGTGATTTCATCAGTATGCTCCTTAGTGTCATTTTAAGGTCTGTCAGAACTATAAACTACCTCTCACCCGACTTCTTTATTGTCCAGCTTATGCATGTTCATTGATGGGAACGGAAGCACTCATGAAATTGACCAAGAAGATATGGCAGGATCTAAAGTAGATCCATTAGGTTAACTATCTTTACTTACTACCGTGTTTAGAGATATATTATAATTCTATAGCATTACAACTGTACGACAAGCTAAAACTTAATCACTTAAAATCTGAATTTGTCTCATGCCCAGCTCCTTTGTCTGCCAAGCTTATCGATGGGATCAATCAAAGTGTAGCAAGACGCAGAGCCTTGATGCTTTTCTGTTTAACATATAAGAATGCAAATGCTAAGGTAGGACTTTGTGTTTAAAATAGCTGCAGCTGGAAGTGTGATGGGACTTGAGTACTAGGCATGCACTAGGACGACCTTAACTTATTGATACATGTTTTTTTTTCTGGAAGGATGCATACATTTTGTCTGTCGACCGCAAGGGATTTGACGTATTGAGCAAGGTTGCTGGTCCATTGTTGAATGATAGCGTTGGTCAGTACCAGTGGAAGGAGTTCAGATTTCCTTTGAAGGAAGAGGCACGTGATGTCGAATCATTCTGCCGTCAACTTGTAGAAATGGAAGAGGATGCTGTTAAGGAGGTTTCAAGCCACAGCGGTTTAGCATGACAAGGTTTCAAGGGTGTTCCAGACAACATTTTATATTCAGTAATCTTGAATCCTATAATACAGTTCAGAGTGAAAGATATTTTCGATTTTGCTTTTATGTGAATATGTATTTGCGTTGAAGCCTAGCTGTTTTGCTTGTATCAGTTGTATGTTAATATCTTTCTTCCAACCTCGTTTGTACTATTTGGATAACCTCAACAATATAATTCTTGAGCAATGAAATGCTTACAAAGGTTTTATCTCTACGAGTATTTTTGAGTAAGATACATTGCAAATCTGTAAACAAACTGCATGAGAACACGGAGAATGTAAGTCTATATTGACAAACTGCATGAGTAGGGAAACTTAGAAAGAACATCATATCAGCAAATCTGTTCCAAAGTACAATAAGGAAACTTCAAACTTACACTAACAATACTGGTCTATCACAAAAATAATCAAAACTAGAACCTAAGAAATGGCAGTTTTCTGAAACAAAATAAATTGAATCCAGCTTAGTCAACTTCTTCAATCTTCGGGCCAGCGCCACTTCTGCCAGAAGGAGGAGCGTCATCATCACCCGCACCACCAGCCATGTCAGGAGCAGCACCGCCCTGGTACATTTTGGCAATGATAGGGTTGCAAAGACTCTCAAGCTCCTTCATCTAGTCCTCAAATTCATCAGCCCCTGCCAGCTGATTGTTATCAAGCCACAGAATGGACTCCTCTATTGCATCTTCATTCTTTTTGTCAGCAGGGTCAATCTTGGAAGCAATCTTGTCATCCTTGATGGTGTTCCTCATGTTGTAGGCATAGTTCTCAAGAGCATTCTTAGCCTCCACCTTCTTCTTGGGTTCCTCATCTTCTGATTTGTACTTCTCAGCTTCTTGGACCATCTTCTCAATCTCCTCCTTGGACAGCCTTCCCTTGTCATTAGTGATAGTAATCTTGTTCTTCTGACCGGTGGTCTTGTCCTCGGCAGACACATTGAGAATGCCATTTGCATCAATGTCAAAGCACACGGTGATCTGAGGAACTCCCCAAGGAGCAGGAGGGATGCCAGAAAGCTCAAACTTGCCAAGCAAGTTGTTATCGCGAGTCCTTGTTCGCTCACCCTCATAAACCTGGATCAACACGCTTGGCTGATTATCCAAATAAGTAGAGAAGACTTGCTCCTTCTTGGTTGGAATGGTGATATTCCTTGGTATCAACACAGTCATCACACCTCCAGCAGTTTCCAAACCCAAAGAAAGAGGAGTCACATCAAGTAGCAATAAGTCCTGAACCTTCTCATTACCCCCACCACTCAATATAGCACAGCTTGCACTGCTGCACCATTAGCTACAGCATCATCAGGGTTAATACTCTTGCACAACTCCTTTCCATTGAAGAAATCCTGCAGCAGTTGCTGCACCTTAGGAATCCTAGTTGAACCACCTACAAGCACAACATCATGGACAGTGCTCTTGTCCATCTTTGCATCTCTCAAACACTTCTCAACCGGCTCCATACACTTCCGAAACAAGTCCATAATCAGCTCTTCAAACCTAGCACGAGTAATGGTTGAATAGAAATCGATACCCTCAAACAGCGATTCAATCTCAATGGTAGTCTGAGCAGTGGATGAGAGTCCTCTTTGCTCTCTCACTAGATGTTCTCAACCTCCTAAGAGCTCTTGGGTTTCCACTGATGTCCTTTTTGTTCTTCCTCTTGAATTCTTGAACAAAGTGATTCACCATCCTGTTATCAAAGTCCTCTCCACCCAAATGTGTATTTCCAGCAGTAGCCTTCACCTCAAAGATTCCTTCTTCAATGGTAAGTAGAGAGACATCAAAAGTACCTCCTCCAAGATCAAAAAATCAACACATTCTTCTCACCAACACTAGTCGCCTTCTTTTCAAGACCATACGCGATGGCAGCAGCAGTCGGCTCATTGATAACTCGCACTACATTAAGGCCAGCAATGACACCGGCATCCTTTGTAGCCTGCCTCTGAGAGTCGTTGAAGTAGGCAGGCACAGTAACCACTGCATTCTTTATAGTTGATCCGAGATAGGCCTCTGCAATCTCACGCATCTTGATGAGAACCATAGACGAGACTTCTTCTGCCGCAAACTGCTTCTCTTCGGCTTTGTAAGTAACACCAATCATCGGCTTGTCACCAGGTCCGGCAATGACCTTGAAAGGCCACAGCTTCATGTCACCCTGGACAGAAGAGTCACTAAATCTCCTACCAATCAACCGCTTAGCATCTGCAAACATAACCAAATAATTCCGTTAAGAAATCAACTGCACAAAACAGATCATACCACCTATATTCGATCAAGCTAGAACATTAACACAATCATCAAAAGAACATAACCAAACACAGTAAACTAGAGACTAGTCCATTTTCCGAATTTCCGTGTGAAAAAGCTACACATATATAACCATCCTCCTTAGTCTGGAAATAATCCAAAATATACAAAGACCCCAAAAGCATCAAATTTTATGAAACCAAAATTGCAAGATTTAAAGGCAGCAGATCATCTAGGTAAACACTACCCATCCTAGCTAGACAAAATAAGATATATCAAAAAGGATTCAAAAACAATTTTAGCATTAGATCAACACAAGAGACTTCCTATGAAAATCTAAAAACATGCTCAAACAACCAATATACAGAGGTTTATAACACATCAAATTTAACCTTAAGAAATTCAATTTGATAACATGAGCACATTGTTGTCAATGTGACATATATATATGTGACATTGTACATAGTATATATCCTAATATAAAAAGGAGTAATTTCGAAGCGTTACCGAAGACGGTGTTGATAGGGGTCATGGCGACCTGGTTCTTCACCGCATCACTGATCATGTTGAGACACAAACACAAACACAAACTGTATAGCACTATTTGTTCTTCACACAATGAACTGGATGAATTGCTTAGTTTATTCAATACTTTGGTTTGGCTTAAATACAGTCATTACATGTAACCGAAAGAGAAATTCTAGGTTCACGTACAACGAGATGCATAATTATAGAAACATAATAAATCACCTAACTACTTTCTGCATAACAGGGTTTTATGAATGTAGACCTATTCTAACTCCTATATTCCAGCAATCAGTCTCCTTTCTAGCTTGGTAACCAAGACATCTTCACGTTGTTCCTTTGAAGACCTCTTCAGATCAAACGCTCAGTATCGGTGAACGCACATAAGACGGTGTCGTTCTGTTCCCCTGATCATTGGCTATGATCTCAACACGGTCGTGCTGCCATACTCTGACGCATCTTTATGTTGTTCCGAGGTCGATTCCGATCGCCGGTCCCTCTCCTTTTCCGGCCATTGTGTACGGATCAAGATCTCAGAGAGTTTCTTAAGTGCACCAAAATATGTGTGCAGTGAGTCTCAAAGGGTGTTGTGGAGTTTATGTATATATATAGCTTAGGAGTGTTAGCTAGGTTTAGGGTGATCTAGAATCTTCGAAGTACGATGATCGTGGGGGAGACTTAGGAGTCTGTTAAATTTTGAGAATGAAATCATTGAAATGCTTGATGACACGTGGATTTTGTTCCCGTTTTAAGCTCTCTTCGTTTCACCAAGTCCAGTCCACTCTTTAGAAAATCTCTCCTAGAATTGGTTGTATTTATTAGTTACGGAAAATCGAAGAGCTTATGAAATGGGGTGGTTAGTACTACACGTGTTTCCATGTCACACCAACATTGTAGCAGCTGGAAATAGTTCAGAACTCTCATTAACAAGATGAAAGCTTTGTTCTTGATGTGTTTGTGAGTTTGTAATCTTTGATTCTGCTGCTTGGTGAAGAAATTGTTTCTCTTCTTTCTTTTTATGAGCATTTGATTTATGTAAAAGCCTGCTACAGTATATCTCAATTGGAAATTTGCTCGGAGCAGAGTAAAATTGTAGGGATTGAGAACAAGATGGTTTCTACTGCTGTAGTGCTGTTTGATTTGTGTACCCCTTCTTTCTCTATTGCTCTTGTTGATCGGTAACATAGTTATTGCTTCAGAGATTACAAGAATAAATTTTTATTGCCTTAAGAGATTACAAGAATGAATATGTCGATGCTTATTAGTATATCCTGATTTGGGGCCTCGCAGTGATTAGCATAACAAACTTGCAATGCATTTTGTTCTTGGCATAACAAAGGAAGAGATTGCTGGGAAGAGAGATTATTCAGAAGAAAGAAAACAGTCAACTTAGTAAGGAAAAAGGCATCATTGATGGGTTGCAAAACAACACAATTAACAGAGATATTTTTCAAAAGCTCTTAAAAACTATACTACAACGTAGTAAAACAAAGAAACTAAAAAAATCCGAGACACCTAAACCACCTCCACCATCTTCCCAGAGCATAAAACCACCGCTACAGAATCAATCAAATTAGTCCACCTCTTCAATCTTGGGACCAGGACCACTGCCACCGGAAGGAGGAACATCCTCATCCATGCCGCCCATGTCAGGAGCAGCACCACCTTGATACATCTTGGCAATGATGGGATTGCAGATGCCCTCAAGCTCCTTCACCTTATCGTCGTACTCCTCAGCCTCAGCAAGCTGGTTGCCTTCTAGCCACTGAATGGCCTGCTCGATTGCATCTTCAATCTTCTTCTTATCTGCTGTGTCAAGCTTTGAAGCAATCTTCTCGTCCTTGATGGTGTTCCTCATGTTGTAAGCATAGTTTTCCAGGCCATTCTTGGACTCCACCTTTTTCTTGAGCTCCTCATCCTCCGACTTGTACTTCTCAGCTTCCTGGACCATCTTCTCAATCTCCTCCTTGGACAGCCTACCCTTGTCATTGGTGATTGTGATCTTGTTCTTCTGTCCAGTGGTCTTGTCCTCAGCAGAGACATTGAGAATACCATTAGCATCAATGTCGAAGCAAACGGTGATCTGAGGTACTCCCCTTGGTGCTGGTGGGATGCCCGAAAGCTCAAACTTGCCAAGCAGATTGTTATCACGGGTTCTGGCCCTCTCTCCCTCGAAGACCTGGATCAAGACACCGGGCTGATTGTCCGAGTAGGTTGAGAAGACCTGCTCCTTCTTGGTTGGAATTGTGGTATTCCTGGGAATCAACACTGTCATGACTCCTCCAGCAGTTTCCAAACCCAAAGACAGAGGTGTAACATCCAGAAGCAATAGGTCCTGCACCTTCTCATTACCCTCACCACTCAATATAGCAGCTTGCACTGCTGCACCATAAGCTACAGCCTCATCAGGGTTAATACTCTTGCACAACTCTTTTCCATTGAAGAAGTTCTGCAACAGTTGCTGCACCTTAGGAATCCTAGTTGAACCACCTACAAGCACAACATCATGGACAGTGCTCTTGTCCATCTTTGCATCTCTCAAACACTTCTCAACCGGCTCCATACACTTCCGAAACAAATCCATGTTCAGCTCTTCAAACCTAGCGCGTGTAATGGTAGAATAGAAATCGATACCCTCAAACAGCGAGTCAATCTCAATAGTAGTCTGAGCAGTGGATGAGAGAGTCCTCTTCGCTCTTTCACAAGCTGTCCTCAACCTCCTAAGAGCTCTTGGGTTTCCACTGATGTCCTTCTTGTTCTTCCTCTTAAACTCTTGCACGAAGTGGTTCACCATCCTGTTATCAAAGTCCTCTCCTCCCAAATGGGTATCTCCAGCAGTAGCCTTGACCTCAAAAATACCTTCCTCAATGGTAAGTAAAGACACATCAAAAGTACCTCCTCCAAGATCGAAAATCAACACATTCTTTTCGCCAACACTGGTTGCCTTCTTGTCAAGACCATAAGCAATGGCAGCTGCTGTAGGCTCGTTGATGATACGGAGCACATTAAGCCCAGCAATCACTCCAGCATCCTTTGTAGCCTGTCTCTGAGAATCGTTGAAGTAAGCTGGCACAGTAACAACAGCATTTTTCACAGTTGTCCCAAGATAAGCCTCTGCAATCTCTCTCATCTTGACTAGAACCATAGATGAGATCTCTTCAGCAGCAAACTGTTTCTCTTCGCCCTTGTAGACGACAATGATCATGGGCTTGTCACCAGGTCCGGCAACAACCTTGAAAGGCCATAGCTTCATGTCTCCTTGAACAGAGGTATCGCTAAATCTCCTACCAATCAACCTCTTAGCATCTGAAATCATAACAAAGCCCAATTAGAAACCAATCCATACAGACCCAGAATTCAACAAAACGCAATCCATCAACTAACCAAACAAATCATACTAGAGAAACACAAAACAACTGTATACAAAATACCAAAGCATAACATGGACATAGAGCTACACAATTTGACCAGCAAAACCCTTAACAAATCTCACTTAATCAGAGCCATATTCCATAAAAAGAAAATCTCTTTAACTCAATTTAACCAACAAAACCCTTGAAAAATCTGAATCAGCACAATTTGACAGACAATTTCATTGAAGTAACAGATTAACAGAGGTTCAATAGTACGAAGCAACACCGTAGCTCCATTGATTCATGCTTTCTCCAGGTAAAATTACTATAATTTCACATAATTTCTACTACCCAGTTGTCGAAATCTTGGCTTCAACAAGCCCACTAACAGTAACAGTTAAATTACATCAATTTCACCTCAAAAAATCAACAGGTGAGTTATAATTACTTCAATTTTAGCATTCAAAACCTCAAACAACCTAATCCATCAAATCTCGCAAAGTATAGATTACACTACCAAATCAGCCACACAAACAGAGACACCGATATACAATACAACACAGCAAAATCAAACAGCAATTAACCAATCTCAACCTCAACCTCAAGAACAGGAAAAAAAATCAAAAAAGCATAAATCTTTAATTAAAATAGTGAAAATGATTTGGGGAAAACCGTACCGAAAACAGTGTTGATTGGGTTCATGGCGACCTGGTTCTTCGCCGCATCACCGATCAAACGCTCAGTATCAGTAAACGCCACATAAGACGGCGTCGTTCTGTTCCCTTGGTCGTTGGCGATGATCTCAGCACGGTCGTGCTGCCACACTCCGACGCAACTGTAAGTCGTCCCGAGATCGATTCCGATCGCCGGTCCCGCACCTTTTCCGGCCATTATAAAAATTTCAAGAAAATTTAAAATCGAAAATTGAAATTGAAAAGTGAAAAGTGAAAAGTGAAAATTGAGATCTTAAAGCTTTGAAGAGATCTGGGATTTTGATTCGTTGAGGGTTTGAGAGAATTTGGGGATCTTTATATGGTAGGATTTGGGGGGCGATTTTTTTGGAGGGAGTGTGTCTCTAGAATGTTCGGGTTCAATGAGAGCCGTCCACGTGGATGATGAAGACTGGTGGTGATTGGTTTTTTCTTGCGGGCTGAAGTCTTTGTTGGGCTAAGATGGAATTTGAATGGGTTTCAACATTGGGTTTATGAGAAGGGTCTAGAGCTTTCTAGGCCCAAATTTTATAGTGGAACTGGGTAGAGACACTTGTTGATGGGGCACGTCAATCAGGTCATTCCTTTTGTAAGACGTTACATGTCAACTTTTAATACTAATATAATACGTACATTATGATCGGAATAGGGACAAACTATGAAAGTTAACCCTTTTTTCCGATTATTGATAGGTCGGAATATGGCCGGAATTTAACAAAAGAGAAACCACAATAATAGCACATACATAACGCAATGTGGCATATGTATAGAGATTGCTTCCATTCTTTGAAAAAACTTATATGGATCGATCGATCTTATTAATCAGGCACAATGGCTCAATAATACAATATCATACAAATCACCTAGCACACTAGAACTCAAACCACGATAATACAATTGACAATTACAACTCATATGAAGCTTTGAATCGAAAAAGATGATAGAAAAAATAAACAAGAAGAAGAAGACATTATAAATTTAAGTCAATGGCATTGGCAGTTTCAACTGCGCGCATGGGTGATGATAGTATCATTGCGATCTTCGTGGGAGTGCAAAGGCAGAGATAATAGACAATGCAGCAACGCAAATAAAAGCCAAGAGGAGAAGGCTAGATGCTGCATATGCCTTTTCATAAAACTTGCTCATATATAAACCCTGCGCATCCGTGAATGACTTTAAGTCTACCGTTACACCAAATCCCGCAGCAGCTCCGGTGGCTAGAAAATATGACATCAACTGCAAATCCAAAAATTAAGAGATTGTGGACGAAAGAGTCGATCAGTATAGGAAAGAAATGAAAATTTAAATCCTATATCTTCTACATAAACTTCTTATATATCGGTACGTACCTTGTCACCGAAGAAAGCAAACATGATCATGCCTTCGCCACCGGAAACTACATTAACGAGTGATAGCACAAGTTGCACGAGGCTGTATGCGGCGCCGATGACGATAGTAGCAAACACATATCTACAATTAATAATAGAAATTTATCATCAAATTTATATAACTTGATCAAAACAGCATATATAATCGATGAACTATATACAAAGAGTGGAGTAGTACGTACCGGTAGGCATAAAAATCGTTGAAATGAATTTTGGCCTTATCGTAGTCGACATCGATGACAATTATTGTATTGGTAGCAAGCACTATGAGGGCTATAAGTAAGAGAGCAAAGGAAAAGATCCGCAATATAAGTGAAGCAGTTCTTGAAGCTACAGATAATGATGAAGATGAAACTTCTGCCATATCTTCTTCCTCTTAAATTTTTTGATGCCGAGCTTAATTTACTTGCTACCTCAGTGAGTACATGCCACTGCTAACCGGCCTTTAATTTATAGACCAGAGACGTCAACTACTTGGTATGTCACCGTTTACTTGATGAACCTCGAAGTTCGATACACCACGTTTGCGTCAATGATTATGACACTTGATATTTGAAAATGTGAATAAAACCCTAATTAAGCGAGCTTGACCCACAAGTTGTGGCATAAAACAAATCCATCACAAGGTGGTTTTCTGCAAAATTGCCTTCTGGCATTGACCATATACCGGTTTGGTTTGAGTGCTAAATTGAACGTTACTAAATGAACGACCAAGTTATGATGCACGTTAAGAGGAAGTTTTGTATGAAAGTACCATTACATTCGTTTAAGGAAAATTGTTCATATGGTCATCCATTTATGTCAAGATAGACGTTTTAGTATCGGATGTTTGACATATATCAAAATAGTCATTCAATTTCGATCTCCGTATATCGAAATGGTCACTCCGGCTCAACGGACGTTAAATCTTGGTTTATTCTGTTAGTTTTGCGGGGTACTTATATCTTTTCGTATTTAACTTTATTTTTTTTTGTGAAAATTATACTAGGCACCTAGAAAATTTATCTGGCCACCCCAAAAAGGTATACGGGCACCTCTCTTCATTAGTCGTCGGCATTGGTAAGCGGCCATTGAGACCATTGAAGCTCAAGTCCAGAACTTGAAGGTGAGTCAAAGACGAGAACAAACCCTCCGAGAGAGGACCCAGCAGTGAATTCCGAGAAAGATTCAGGTGAGTGAGGTGTGTGAGATTTGTTATAGTAGCATTCAAGGGACCCACCAATTCTCTTACCGGAAGAGAGAGGCCCACAACTCGATCACCGCAGAGGATCCCCTCCCAGATGCAGCAGTCAGCAGATTTAGACCAATCCAACGGCGGAGAAGAGGAAGAAGACTTGAATTGTAAAGACAAGAGAGCAGCTTGATCAGCTATGTGACAAGCAGCAGAAGTAGAAAAGAAGCAAGAGAGGAAAACAAGAACAAGAACCCATTTTAGTATCAGTTTTAGTGTCCTTGTTGTTGTTGTTGTTGTTGGGACCTGTCTTCTTAGGTTCTTGTCGTGCTACATGGCCTTGACTAAAAATGACTATTTTCAATCCTAAAGGGAAGCATCAATCTTCATTGGGCGGGCACAAATCTAAATGAATGAATGTCTACGAGAAAGAGTAGTAGATTGCTAAGCTACAAGAACTTTGGAACATACAGACAAAGAGGGAAGATATTGGGGATCACAGTAGATCGACAGAGAGGGGGATTCCAAACCCCCATGGTCTGACGTCGCAACAAGGTTAGTAGCACCGCTGCCAGCGGAAAGAAATTCGACTCGAAACCCTTGAATTCGATATCGCCGATTAAACCTCTCCGACTTGAACTCGTTCGAATTGATGATGGATAAGTGTAGATGGGAGGGAGACGATCAAGAAACCATATGGTTTTGGGTTGGGGGTGGGTGTCGCTGGAAAACCGTCCAATGAAGTTGAGCGACGTTTGGGCTCGGGGAGAGAGAGAGAGAGAGAGAGAGAGAGAGAGAGAGAGAGAGAGAGAGAAGGATTCAATGCAGATTTTGTAATTTTTAAAAATTTGTAATAATGACATTATTATAAATTTATAGAATAAAATGATAGAAAGACATTTTTATCCTTTAAATGTCAAGTGTGTAACATCTAAATTAGACGAAATGACCAAAATAATAGACTGAGAACGAAGTTGAGTGACTATTTTGATATATGTTAAATATCCGGTACTAAAATATCAATTTTAACAAAGATTGATGACCATATGAATAATTTTTCCATTAATTGAAAATAAAATTGGGTATGTATTGGATTGTCAACTTCTTTTTCAAAAAATGTTTGTCAACTCTTTTCTGGAGGAAGAATATTCACGGTTGCTTGTAGCTTATAATAAGCTAGCTAGCTCCATTTGTAAATTTCCTTCCAAGTCTTGTTGACCTTATAAACTATCATTGTCAAATGTGATTTGGCATTCTTATCAGAATTGGGTTGGTGTAATATTCGCTGTCGAGCTTCTATATGCATGTTACTAAATCTTGGCATTGATCATAACTAGCCCAGCTATACAATGCAATCACGTACGTACGTACCAGCGACGGAGCGACGATTTCAACTTACGAGGAGTCTTTAAAAAAATATATATAAATATATTAATAATAAATTTAGACTTAAAAATTTGATGAGCGAAGAAAAAAAATCATAATAGATTAAAAAACTTCATAAAAAATGTCAGTTTCGTCATAGTTTTTTCCTTTATGTAGTCTAAAAAAAAATCTGAACATGTGTGATATGATGTTCATATAAACAGCAACAAAAATGCCATTTCAAAAAAAAAAAACAGCAACAAAAAAGGCATACAAGCTTAATTTAATCATGAGTTAGAGTAGAATACAAGATGGGGAGTAAAAAATAAAATCGATAAGTCTAATTTTAACTTGTGGGTAGGATTTTTTACCTTCCCATATAGACTTGAATTAGTTGAATCGATAGTTTGAAAGGATAAGAGAATAAAATGTTATAAAAATTGTGAAATGCGGGATTCAAACTAAAGACCTCTCTAATGAAAAATCGTTCGTCTACCACTAGGCCAATTTACAATTCATGCAATTGTTGCACACAAATTATACTTAACTGAATTTCAAGAGAGGACTGGGCCTACCCTGGACTCCATGTGGCTTCGTCCCTGTACGTACCCACTACCTTATAATGGGTAGTGATCACTACAAGAAAAATGCACCTACACCACGGACCATTTTCGTCGTCTAGGTGCAGTTTTCTGTCGTCTAAATACTTAGACGACGGAAGCTCCGTCCTCCAAGCACTTGGACGACGGAGATGGAGATTTCTGTCGTCTAAGTGAAAACTTAGACCCCGGAGAATGTCCGCGGTCTAAGTGCAAACTTAGACAGCGGAAAACGTCTACCTCCGCGGTCTAAGTTTGAACTTAGACGACGGAGAATTCATTCTCCGTCGTCTAAGTGTGCACTTAGATCGCGGAAATCGTCCATCTCCATCGTCTAAGTGGTGATTTTGTAAAAAAAAAAATTAAATGAAAAATTCATGAAATGCTAATTAATAATTTAATAATTAGCATTTAATGAATTTTTTATTTAATTTTTTGTATATCAATATTCATAATATTGTAAAATTTATTGAATGTTAATTATTAATAATATATAATACGTACGAAATTCATAATGAATAAATAATTTAAATTATTATGGATTTAAATAAAAAATTTATAATATAATAAAATAAATTAATCTAGTCTAAATAAACTAAATTAACCTAAAACTAAACTAATTATAGGCGGTGGTGGTGGTGGCGGCGGCGCCGGTGGTGTTGGCCGGAATGTGGATGCCGGTGGTGGAGGCGACAATGTAGGCGGTAGCTAGTGGTGTGTGGTGGTGGTGGAGGCGATGTTGTAGGTGGTGGTGGTGTGTGTTGGTGGCAGCGACGGTGGTGATGTCGGTGATGGCGACGACGGTGGTGGTGGTGATGATGATGGTGGATGGTGATGGTGATGATATATGGTGAGTGGTATGATTGGGGGGGGGGGGAGAGGGAGAAGGAGAGAGGGAGAGGGAGAGTGGATTGAGAGAGAGGAAAAAATGAAGAGAGATTGAGAAAATGATGAATTTAAAGAGTTTTAAAACACTTAGACGACGGAAATACTGATTTTCCGTCGTCTAAGTGCTTTAAATTTTCAAACAATGCTGCCAATTTTTTCACTTAGACGACGGAAAATCAGTATCTCCGTCGTCTAAGTGGATTTAGATTTTTGCCAATTTTTTAGTGGGAAAAACACCGCCAGAAATAAAAATATTTAAAAATTCACTTAGACGACGAAGTTTTTTTTTTTTTAAAAAATAATTTTACGGAATTTTTACCTAGACCGCGGAGATGACAATCTCCGTCGTCTAAGTGAATTTTTTAAATTTTTAATTTTTTTAAAAAAAATTATTTTACGGAATTTTCACCTAGACCGCGGAGATGACAATCTCCGTCGTCTAAGTGAATTTTTTAATTTTTTATTTTTTTTAAAATAATTTTACGAAATTTTCATCTAGACCGCGGAGATGACAATCTCCGTCGTCCAAGTGAACACCTGGACGACGGAGATGGTCATCTCCGTGGTCTAGGTGAAAATTCCGTAAAATTATTATTTTTAAATAATTTGTAATGAATTTTTGGACCTGTAATTTGAATGGAATTGTCGTAAAATATCGATTAAAGAATCGTATATATAAAAAGTGGGATTTAAAACGATGAATTAATTTACGTATTCAAACTTGTTAAGTATCTACTAATATGTATAACTTAAGTGTCGGTACGTATAGGCTCATTGCACATCGATATTAATGAAATTGAATTTGGACAAAACGACCGTTGGATATACTCACCATAACACCATATATAAGTAGAATAATTTCCACTAAATACTGAGTTCGTTCAGGGTTTCATCGGCACAGTTAACCGCAAATTCAAAATTTTTACAAACCGGAAACATGGATACACGAAAATCCGTAACTCCAATTTTGAAACCGTCGACGCTCACACTTTAAGAATTTTTTACTCTATGGTCTCGACGGAAAGAATATGCATTGGGACATGGTTTACATAGTCGTTGTCTTAGATGTGAAATTACGAAACTTGCACTTGGACGACGGAGACGTGCATCTCCGGTGTTTAAGTGTAAGTTTCGTAATTTAGGGTTTAGGGGCTTAGGGTTTAGGGTTTAGGGTTTTAGGGTGTCCACTTAGACGACGGAGACACAATCTCCGTCGTTCAGGTAGAACTTGGACGACGGAGATGATCTTCGTCGTCTAAGTTCCACTTAAACCATGGAACATTAAAGTTTCCGTGGTCTAAGTGGAGTTTTCTTGTAGTGGATATCATGTAAATTAAGCACCTATCATGTAATTAATCTCGATATGTTGACATGCATGCATATATATTTCGAAAAGTAAAACTAAAATGTTCAAACTTAAGGAGCGGAGATAATTCAGAAACACTCGTAAATTAAGAAATCTCTCTCTTATTATTATCGGAGTGTGACAAACTCACTTTCGAATTTGAGGGTGAGACTTGTTTCCTAATTTTTTTGTCTAAAGTGTTAATATCGCCTAATTCCTTAATTTTAAAAATAAAATAAAAATTACATATACATTGCCACTACAAAAATGTGATCAAGAACAACAAAGTGTTATAATTAACACATGCACTTCTGTTGTTGTGTGGGTTTCTCACTCTTAGTCTCGCTGATAGTACGTAGGAGCACATGAGAAAGAGTTGGTTGGGTGTTAGTGTGCTATGTACGTAATGATCATGAGAGAACATGAGAGTAAATGTCCTATTGACTTTGGGTTTTTGTTGTTGTTGGGGTTAGATAGAAAAGAAAAGTAAACCGCGTGGGTTGCTTGATGTGAGAAAAAGAGAGAGTTGTAGCAGAGTAGTGAGAGGAGGTGGGTGCTTCTCTGTGTGAGTTTTATGCTCTATTTTGAAACTCATCTCTTTTTGTAATCCTGATAGGTAAAGAAACTCCCGCTGCTCCGTAGACGTAGGTTATTGTCGAACCACATATATCTTGTGTTATTGTTTGTTGTTTTCTATTTTTCTTTGTGTTGTTTGAGTTGTTGCTGATTGTATTTTGGTTATCTAATTATTGTGTTCATCAATCTGGTTCGGTTCTTTGGTGGTAGTTTGCACAACAACTTCAATCCCACAACAAGGTACGTAACCACAAAGAAATAGAAGCACCTTAATTAATCGATCAGGATTAATTGATGCTGCAATATATACTTTTCAAAATCCCCAAAGGCTCAAGGCTGCAGGGAGTACAGTTAGTGGTCCAGAGTAATTGCATAGCTGGGCCTATATATTGACATGTAAAGCTTACGTCCGTTTGTGTATATACATAATTACATACATATATACCATGCTTTAATTTGCAATTCCATCAATTTGCTAGTTCAGTTACTTCTGCTGGGCATTACATTATATCTGCAACAACAATGGTTGCCCTACGATTCCATTATCAATATTGCTTTACAAGTCACCTAGAAGATCAATGACCATTTTTGGACCACAGCAATGGCCTCCCACCACTTTCCCTCACCCTGTACAATTTGCTGCTTTGTTCTTCGGATACAGAACTACGTACAGTCAAAGCAAGAAGCATGGCCACAGATCGTGACGACTCGAACCAGCCACTGCAATATATTCACTGTGAAACTGAAACCCTTGCTCCTTAACTATATATAACTACCCTAGCCTCCATCGGACACCATATACAGTACCTTTTTCTCTTTGTTAGGGACTTCAGTAAGCTGTTCTTTCCTGTTACGTGAACATAAGTTTTGTGATCTTAAGTTCTTAACAGGTAAGTGATAAAAGAACATCCCGCGCCAAACAAATTAACACAAAGAAGATCGATAAAGGAATCTAGATTGATCGATTGGATTCTTCATTAGCCAGTCATTTCATACTGGTTTTGAATGAGAATGCATGATTATGGCTAAACAACTTTAAGATATGATTAAAGTTAAACACGTCACAAATAACTAATTTAATTAGAAAAAGCAAAGTGTAGGATCTTATAATTGGGATTATATATGCATGATCCTCTTACGTTATAACACGTCCACATAGTGGAAGAAAATCATGTCGGCGAGTACTCCAAGTTCAAACTAATCAGATGATTATAGAATTTAAAGTACCTCATTAAATATATATTTATACTAATTATATATCAGTAATCAGTGTAATGCATGCTTAAATTGAGCCTATGAACGAGGCCAACGCTCCCTAAATGACCCAGTTTGCCTTGGTGCAGCGGTGAGATATTAAAACAGGGAATATATGTTGGCAATACTTTTGAAAAGTTTATGTGTACACATACAATATCAGGTTTCGAGAGTAAGTGTTAATTAATTAGTAGGTTTTCATCAAGCTTAATTAAAAATAAAATGATCTTTTTATTTTTATATGTATCGAGACCTCTCATTTGTTACTTTGTAAAGGCCAAGTGTACCAAGCCACACTGCCCTAGCTTCACTGCTAGAGTAGCTAGTCAAACATTCATGACCACCCGGCCTCTCTCTCTTTTTGAAAAGGATCAAAGTTGTAATTAAAATTTCATGCAAATGCTTAGTTTAGTTTATGCTTGGTTAGCTAAGATTCCATCTATTGTTGTAATGATGGATGATGTAATGAATTAATTAAGTACGAGAAGAGGGTATCAATCAACCAAAATTGTATACAGTATACTGCATCATTTTTTAGTCACTGATATGAAATCTTATTGAGACTTGCACTAGAACCAAATGGGCGCCTGAACGCCTCGATGGCTCGATCAGTAAGATCGAAATAAAATGGCTTCGATATGTACATGTTCTTTTCTAGCTTCTTTGATCTTTTTTCGTGCATGCGATTTCTGATTTGCTGGTCAAGGTTCTGGAGCAAATTCATGACCAGGAATCTAGTACTTACATGATTGACATGTGGGAGAACGTGATGAAAAAGAAGCAGCTAGACTGGAATCTGTGCGTCAGTGCGTGTGCGTGGCCATATATCGATCTTGGGCTCTCTCTCTCTGTACGTGGCTCTGTGCTATATATCAGTACCATGCACCATGGCCGGCCAGGACATGATGACACAGAGAGGCCTTTGTTTGTTCAACAACGACGTCACAAAAAAGAGAAAGCTGCCATGAAAACAGAGGTAGAGAAGTAGAGAACCTCTCTTCTTCTTTTTATTTCTCTTGGTCTCAAGAGGGAGAACATCCTCACGCCTTTCTACAACATTTAATGTGGCCATTAACACTACATAATACTTGATAAATATCTTGGGTTTCAGAGCTACTTATGCTTTATGTAGGCAATTCTATATAGCTCCTTGTTTCTTCATCTTATTTCTTCTTCTTCTTCTTCTTCTTCTTCTTCTTCTTACACAGTACGCTGCTTTCGATCTTCTTGTCTTCCCCATTCCCATCATGATTCTTCGGGATCGTTATGTTTGAAGACCTATATTATTAATTGAAATTACGTTATTTATCAGCTTGATGAAATTTATATATAATCCCCCGGGGAGGCCAAACTGAAATATAATGCAAATATATATACACGTCCTTATCCACCGTCGTAGTCTACGACAAACCGACCAGAGCAACCATCTTGATTCTTGACTGTAGCACTATAGTGAGGAAGACAGTGATGGCCGGACTAGCTTTCCTTGGTTAATGAAAAAGCAAATCCAACCCTCAGATTCCATTTCCATAGAGCTACATCATAACCTAATCTAAAAAAAATAGTTAATACGTCCCCAAGTGGGATATTGATCGAGTTTTCTTCATTAGCTTCCTTTGCTTGGGTTATCTAATTTTCTTCTTTTTGGTTGTTTCTTATGCTTTTTGACCATGTGTGGTAATGTGGTATGGTCGTCCTAGCTAGCTTCTTAATTAGTTAGTATATAGTTCCAGCAAAATTCGAAGAATATATCCTTGCTCCTCTTTTGCATGGTTTTGAGTGAGGTTTTTGGCGTCTTCTTTTATCGTCTTTATAGTCGTCCATATCTCAGTCAGTTCGATCTGGTTTTCACTCACATCCAACCCAGTACTAATCGCACTATACTATATATACCCCCCACTGTAACTAATCAAACCCTTCTTTTCCTTTCTCTTCCAGTCTAAAAGCATATATACAAGGGCACAAACTTTTGAGCGCGAGGGTGAAAAGTAGTTAGGAAGAGAAGTGAATACATATGCCTGAAGCATGATTTGATGAATATGAACAGTACGTACTCCTTCATGGAAAGGATCCAAGAAACTGAGAAATTAAACTAAAACTTTGAAAATTGAGATATACACTTGATCCAACTCGATCTAGCTACAGTGTATGAAAGAGCTATGTTAATGCATGTGGGTGATCTTCCACCACTCTCTTAACTGAAACCGATGATTAATTGATAAAGAATATACATCACCGCGCGCATAGAATTTATGAAGGAAATTTACTGGAGTACATGCAGGTAACTGCGTTAATAATTTGATATTGATAGCAATTTAATCCCTTCGATATATATTATGTCAGATATCAAAGTACTACAAACGAAAGCTTGCTGCTAGCTAGCTACTTCAGAGATACACATTGAATAATTACCCCAAACGCTCAAGAAATAAACACACAACAAATCACTTCAATGCTAGAAAAACCTACCATTTCTAAGTTTGTTTCAGCACAATAAGAATAGATGGAGCCCCCGATCGATCTTTCCCATTTCGGGATAGATATATTTCGCGTTTGAACTTTGAACTTTGTGATAGAACTCAGTTTCGGGTAAAACTCAAAAGTTAGGGTTGTTGTTTGCTTAAGAAACTCAGAGGCTTAGTAACCATCATCAGAAATTATAAGAGATGGCTGGTAGAAGAAGTGAAACCTGAGAGATCGGTCCAAGCATTGTGGCCTCCAGCCGTAGTACTAGTACCCCAATATTGCTGATTATGATCATTTCCAAGACTACCCAAAAAGTTTCTTGACAAATTCAACGCTTGGCTTTCTTCCATTTTCACATTTGCCACCTGAGTGACTCCATTGATTGAATGTACTAATGGCTTAGAAAGAACCTGACCAGCTGATGATCCGCTTCCATAGCTCGGTGACTCCTCATGAGCATTGTTTTGATTGTTAACTTCAAATTGGTACAAGCCATGACTGTTTGGTGGTTCCAAATTAGCAAAGAACGGAAATTGCTGCCCTTGTTGAACTTGGTGGTTCTGAAGTGATGATCTCCAATGCTCAGCGAGACCATTCGAAAAAATAGACCCAACACCGCCACTCCCACTAGCACCAAGAAACTGAACACCGGACGGTTGTTGAATCCCTCCGAAATTTAAACCGCCGGAGCTGTAGTCACTCAGATGATGTGACGAGGGCAGAAATGGAAACTGAGGAGGAGCCAAATGTCCCAAGAGATTTTCACTAGTACTGCAGCTGTTGTTGGAGTTGGAAACCGTGCTCGAGCTCGAACCAGCTCGATGATGATGACTTGGTGCTGATGCTGATGATGCTGGTGACTTTGACCTTTTAATTCTCTTGTTCCTTCTGCAGCCTCCTCCGACCGGGACGCTTCTCAGCGCTCCTCCTCTAGTCCAGTAGCGCCGGCAAGTCTTGCAGAAGTGACGTGGCTGCGTGAGGCTGTAGTTGTTGAAGTAGCAAAACTTGGTGTTTATGGACTCGCATCTAGGGCATTTGAGGGCGGCCTCCGGCTGCGGCATCTTGGCTTGCCTGGCACGATCAGACATGGTTCCGGGCCTCATCGTGCCATTAGGTGGTCCCCCGCCGCCATCTCCGGCTCCTCCTGAAGAAGGCGGCGGCGGCGGCGGCAGGGAGAGGAGATGGGACCCCTGATGATCCCTGACACCTCCTTCTTGTTGTTGTTGAAGATGATTTGACTGCTTTCAAAAATTAAACAGACAAAAATCAATATTGGTGTATATTCAGGAAGATTTGTAGAATGAAAAAAAGGGTAGGAATAACCATGCTTAAAATTAACTTTATTGATGAAGAACCTATATAGGAAAAGATGAAAAGAAGCCGAAATTAATCAAAACCCTTGACTTATTAGTTACCTGTTGTTGCCAGTTGGGTGGATCCAGGTGATTGCCGGGAATGGATGAGAAAACCATGGTGGCTGGCTGGCTCAAGAGAGCTTTCTCTTTTCGTTAAAGGGCTCGTTGTAATGGAGAGAATCACATCAAACACAAGAGAGTTGCAGGGAAAGAGAGAAAAGATGATGAGAAGGAGACGGAAAGATAAAGGAGCTGAGAGGCTGCAGCTTCTTGCTAGCTGGTGCTTATTTAATTTGTTTATTCTCTTCTCTCTTATTCTCTCTCTCACCCCGTACGTACCCAGTACCCTCTCTCTCTCTGTCTCTCTCTCTCTCTCTCTCTCTAGTCTCTTTCTTTTTGTTTTTGTATTGAACTTTTAGGGTTTGAGAGAGAGAGAGAGTAATCTAAGTAGGTTAAAAATGATCCATGATATATTTTTTTTACACGAACTAGCTAGCAACATGTAAATAAATAATTTTAGTAAGAAGCTAATAATGAAAAGGCAAGTGATAATTGTGGGGGGATGGTCGATCATGGGTGGAAGTGTCACAATCGAATGTACCATTATTTCTCCGATCCGTTCTTGACAGATTGAACTTTAATTACGTTTGCATGAAAATGTTTCTACAATTATTTTGTTACTATTGCGTTTTGTGTTTATATAACCATGTATATGTTGAAATTAAAATCAACGTTTGGAATAGAAATGACGTTACAAGCTACTTCTTCCAAGTTTCAGACCTAGACACTGTCTTGTCAAAATTGTGAAAAGAGATTGAGATCGATTTTATTGCTGGTGACCAGTATATAAGCAAAACCGTACTTGGTGATTTCAGTCATCAATATACACTCTCTCAATTCAATCTTCAAAAACTGTCAAACTATTTCAAGTGGAGGTATAAAAGTGCAAGTTAAAAAGTTTTAAGTTAATGATGGGAAAATAAACAAAAAGAAACAGAGATGATCGAAATGCCGTTATTGCATACTGACGTATGATATTGAATATTTTTCTGGAGCACTTTTCTGCAATTCAAGCTTATTAGCTTTTTAATGGAAGTTAAATCACAACGATTTCCTCATTGTAATATGTGCATGTATACATAGAGACTAATTTGTGTCGTGAAATTGTTACATTCTCTTAAAATTAATGTTAATTAGCGTCGGCAGAATTGAACCCGGACGTGGCAGACTCCCCATGCCAAGAGTTTCGGACTCAAATGATTGTAGATTTAATTCTATTCAATCAGCTGCTTATATATGTACATCAGAGAAATCAAATCAGAGTAGTGAGAGTACTGTTCTACCTAGCGAATTAACCTGAATGCAGATGGCTAGCTTGGTTCATCAACATGTTTTGAAGTCTCTTTATGGCTATAATTCGTATTGAGAGTGCTGTGGTCTATGCCAACCTGTACATATGCAATATTGGACTGATGAAAGGCACTCGTATAGTTTACGGACTATATACAGATATATAGCTAGATATATGTGCACAATATTTGTACACGTTTTATTGTACAGTATCTTTTATTTTCGATAATCTACGTACGTTAAACTACCAATTCATGTGCTACTTTAAAACGGAAACTAATTAAATCTACGTACCATGCCAGTCACTATTAGTAATGTATGATTAGTCAGTGTTATGCTTTCTCGACTCGAAGACTAATTAGCAAGCTAGGGTTTGGTACATGCCTTTTTTCATGTG
Source organism: Geum urbanum (assembly GCA_946800695.1). Classification (NCBI taxonomy): domain Eukaryota; kingdom Viridiplantae; phylum Streptophyta; class Magnoliopsida; order Rosales; family Rosaceae; genus Geum; species Geum urbanum. The sequence continues at coordinate 39,731,317 of OX327017.1, read as the reverse complement.
GTGGCCTAACCGCGAAGAGGGTTTGTGGGTGGATAGAGTGGTCGTCATCGAACAGTTGCTCACGGTCGGTGAGACGGTGACTCTTACTTTCTCCAGTTGCCATATTAGATCGATCTCAGGCAATTCAACGTGCACATCAAATCGATCTAGGTGTATATGTTTTCATGCATGGATAGTGTAACTTTCCGGTATGAATCTGATTAATTATATATAAGTCTCTCCACTTGTACGTTTAATGTAGATGCATCCTCTCTATCGATCTCAACTCTCTGCAATTAACATGAGTAGATCGATGAGCGCTCGATGTATTAAACAGCAGCATGCAAGCATGCATGTGATCGATCAGCTAGTCCTATATCTCTGAAGTTAATTAAGCATGCATGCATGCTTAATTAGCAATCTTACCATGCATGGTCACACTGGTACAGTCAAAATAATTAAACTCGGGTTTTTCGATCTGGTAATTGATCTGAAGAGACGCACAATATCTCGCTCTCTTCTTTAAACTAGCAATAAAAGACCTTCCGTTGCAATTTGGCACCCTCGATGTAGTAACAATCCGTTGACAATAGTACCGTACATGTGGTTAAAAGCCTTTTTACTGGTAGTGTGCGCTACGGTGAGTGGATGAGCTCCTTGAATGCCAGCAGTTGGTGTGTGAGTCACAGGTAATTAATCAGTGAAATTGAAAGTATGACAATCACATATAACTACCGAAATCACCTTCAATTCTCGCGAAATATAAGGGTGTAATTAGAACTCATAGTTACGGACAATTACTTTTGCTAGCTAGCAGGAAGCACAGAGGCGTAGTTACGTACTTTGTACCAATGTGATTGCTATAATTGATCCTTTTTTATATACAGTTTGCTATATTTGGTCGATCGATCAATACGGTTAGATGTTTGCATTAAGAGTATACAATTGGGGTAAGTTTATATTTCAAGAGCCTCAACAACCACCATTTTCCCATGGCTAAATCATGGAGTCGGCCTGTAACTATTATGCTCCGGGATTTGAAATGCTAAGCGCTTCTAAATCGATATGAGGAAAGAAAATGAAGCTCTCACAGACTTCTAAGTTCTAAAACATTAATTCAACAAATCTTTTGTTCTGTTTCGCAATATAACTATCATAAATTTGAAATATATATTACTCTACTCACTACTAAAAAAATGCCTTTCAGAGCATCCGCACCTGTTTAGGACTTCCTATTTCGAGAAATTCCTATTTTCAGGACTTCCTGTTACTATTCAGCAAATAGGACTTCCTATTTAGTTTTTTTGCGCAGCAGTGCAACAAATAGGAATTCCTATTACTATTCATAATCATAAAATTAAATTTTGATTAATTATTTGCAATATGTTTATCCAATAACTAGGCGACACATGTCATTATCATGTACATTATTGAACCAAATTTTTGATAAGATTTTCGACGACTCATATTGTGACACGTGTCACAACCACGTGTCACTGTCGGCTAAATTATTGATGAAGATTTCCGGTGAGATTTCCGACAAATGATAATGCGACACGTGACGTCACATCCACGTGTCACTGTCGGCTAAATTATTGATGAAGATTTCAGGTGAGATTTCCGACAAATGATAATGTGACACGTGTCACATCCATGTGTCACTGTCGGCTAAATTATTGATGAAGATTTCCTATGAGATTTCCGAAAAATGATAATGCGACACATGTCACATCCACATGTCACTGTCGGCTAAATTATTGATGAAGATTTCCGGTGAGATTTCTGACAAATGAGGATGTGACACGTGTACTCATCCTTCAACATCAGATTATCATAATTTTGCTATAAATTCATCATCTCTGGCTCCAATACCTGAAACCTCACAACACGCATAAGTCACTTGATATTCTACACATAAACACAATTCTGCCGTTTTTCTCATCTAGAAGATGAATCATAACGATTACGAAGAGTCTTCCAGGAGGAGGCGCCAACAACGTCGGCAAGCTACCACAATGATGAATTCCTTCATCAATGATGCAACCAAGGAGTAAAATATCGGGTATATATCGAGGATATATCGATAGTCCAAAATTTGGATATATCGGCGGAAATATCGATGAATTCCTTCATCGATGAAATATCGATCCACTGAAAATTCTGATGGAAATGACGAAAACTAATAAAAATATATGGAAATTTGTAATGAAACTTTTGGAGGTTGTTATATGATCAATTACCTACCTTATGTAAAAAGAAAATATTGATCAAACATCAAAACATATGAATTTGCTATATTACTATATGAATTAGTATGTGTTAAGTGCTGATAACTATTAAGATATAATTTAATAGTTCTATTTTTATTTTTTTGATGGTTAAACTTTAATGGGAGGCTAGACCATCACATTTTTGTACAATATGTTACACATCACACATTATAAAATCAAATATATAAATACTTCAAAACCACATAGAGGACCTAGGAGGTTCGAAATTCACACTATTTTCCTCATCTCTCTGTGCAGAATCATGTGTGTATTGTGAAGAGTACTCATTAAATGATTGCTCTCCTATGTAATTTTGCACGTATTGACTTACATGCCAACCATATGGGTCAGGGGCGGTCTTTGAAGATTTTGGAGCTCGTAGTATGAACCAGGCATTGCTCGACTTTCTTCATTGTTATCATCATTTGAGGCATTTGTTTGTGATTGTAATGATGAATTATCACTTGTTGGAAGACCATAAGGCATGATATATGAAGGATAAGGCATTGCAAAATTTTGACAAGTTTTTAATTTTATTAAATTAAAAAAGTTACTGAAAATTTCAAAAATTTCGGTAAATATCGAAAAATATCGGGGATATATCGGAAATATCAGAAAGTTTCGGAAAATTTCGGAAAATTTGGAGATATATTCACGGATTTTTCAGGTAAGTTCAAAAAACCGAAATATCGCCGATAATTTCGATTTTGCATTCCTTGGATGCAACCATGGTAGTTGCCACGTTTGATGATAAGCCACCCCGCCGTCGCCTTCCAAACCATCCAAGGCAAAGGGAACCTAAGGGTCAGAATCTGCTTGAAGATTACTTCGTGGAACGCCCTGTTTTTCACGAGCAAGATTTTCGCCGAAGGTTCCGAATGAGCACGCACTTGTTCAACCAGATCTAGACAGACCTCTGTAATCACGACCCATTTTGGCATCAAAGAGTAGATGCCACTGGATTGCAAGGACTCATCCCCGAGCAAAAGATGATCGGTGCTATACGAATGTTGGCGTACGGCGCAGCCACAGATCAGTGTACTGAGTACACAAGGATGTGGGAGTCAACGGCGTTGGAATGCATGAAGAAGTGGTGCACACAAGTGGTCTTGCTCTACAAGGACCGTTACCTCCGCGCTCCAAATCCGGGTGACATAACTCGACTTTTAAGAAGGGCTAGGCAACGGGGATTTCCTGGTATGATTGGAAGCATCGACTGCATGCACTGGGAATCGACTGCATGCACTGGGAATGGAAGAATTGTCCAACAGCCTTGCAAGGGGCATACTCGGGCCGAAAGGCTCGTCCGACCATAATCTTAGGGGCGGTGGCGTCATATAATACGTGGATATGGCACAGCTTCTTTGGGACGCCTGGAGCACAAAATGATATTAATGTGCTGAACAACTCGGATGTCTTCGACCAGCTCCTTGCAGGAAAAAGTCCGCCTTCGACGTATAAAGTTCACGGTATGACTTACCACCACACTTATTATCTAGCGAATGGAATATATCCGAGGTATTCCTCGTTTGTCAAGACAATTTCCAATCCGCAAGATCAACCACAGAAGTTGTTCGCACGGAAACAAGAGTCATATCGTAAAGATGTGGAGAGGTGCTTTGGGATCTTGCAATCTCGTTGGGCTATCATTCGTCACTCAGCCATGTGTCATCACAAATCGACATTAAAAATGATCATGTTGGCTTGCATCATAATGCATAACATGATTGTCGAGGAAGAATTTGTGGAAGACAATTTTGAGGAGAATGAGGAAGAAGATTAATTTACAAAACCCAGTGACTGCTTCCACAGTATATGATGGGCCGGTGGATGAAAATGGTCACTGAATTTCATTTGAGCCAGTGGGAAGAGATCAACATCATCAACGGTTTAGCGACCGGCTCATCGATTTACAATCAGTTTATCTCCATGGTGAACTTCAAAAGGACTTAGTGAAGCACAACTGGTTTCTTGAAACCGGTGAACATCTCTAAATAATGTGCGCGAGATATGTGTGTTTGCAATTTGTGTGTTTCCCTTTTGTATGTGTGTTTCCCTTATTAATCAATGAATTTAAATTTGAAGCTCGATCTAAATAAATAAAGTGCGTTTTTATTTCTTGAAATTGAAATTACATGAATTGAAATTACATTAATTGAAATTACTAAACTAATCACTAAAATCAAGGTCGCGGGGACGATAACAACCGGTAAAGCTAGCATCGCCTGTTTCTCCTTCATCGTCATCTACTTGCTGAAGGATCTCTGATTTCCGCTTCATGAAGTACTTCTTTGAATTTGGGGTCATAGCCTCGAAATTCATTGTCATGATTCTCGTTTCTTCTTCTCGTGCCCTCAATTTGTAGTTTTTCTCATCAAGTATTCGTTGATTTTCATCATTTACCCTCGTCCAATCGGCAAACATTTTTTGATTAGCAGCAATGCTCTTTAAAGTCTCATCTCTGACTTCATTCGATGGTGTCATGGCCTTCTTTCTCCTTTTTTTTGCTTCCTTGGCCGCCTTCACTCCCTGAGGTCTAGGCGAGCTTGAGGTTCCTCTAAGGTTGATTTGTGATGTTGGCATCACTTCATCTTCATCCAAGTTGACGATAGGAGATACTTCATTAACAGTAGGTGTTTCTTCGAAGTATGAACTGTAAGAAGGTTGAGTGGTAGTTTCGACGACTCTAAATGTAGGATGATTTTTGACCTCTTCCCAACACGCAAAGTGCGTAAACTCCTTCTTTTTTTTCCCCACATAAAACGTTTGGGCTTTCCTTAACTACAAAAAAAAAATACAAGTTACGAATTAATATTTCATTTTGGCATCAATTGAAAGGACCAACAAACAAATATAATTACAAGTTACAAAAAAAAATTACAAGTTACGAATTAAGTGTTCATTTTGGCATCAATTGAAATGACCAACAAAAAAATATAAGTACAAGTTACAAAAAAATATTACAATTTACAAATTAAGTGTTCATTTTGGCATCAATTGAAAGGACCAACAAAAAAATATAATTACAAGTAAAAAAAAAATTACAAGTTACAAATTAATATTAATTAAAATTGAAAGGACCAACATAAAAAAAATCATTACCTCATCATACACATTTCCGCCGGATTTCGGATCCTTCTCGCGTATGCAAGAGCCGCTTTCCATTGTGACAAATTTGGCTTCAACTTAGCAAAACGAGAGGCAAGTGCTTTTTGGGACCTAGGTTCCGCCCTCGCTTCACCTTGACCCATCACCCAATTTTGTTGGAAATCGCCGTGAATTTTTTCCCACAGTTTGTCGACCTTTTGTTTGTTGCCGGAGATAGGGCATACACTATGACGATAATATGATATGCATAGTTGTACATCTTCCGACATGAGCCAATTGGTGGACATTTTTCGCCTAAAAAAACAAAGAGATTGTGAGATAGAGAGAGTAGAGAGGGAGGAGGAAGAGAATTTGTTTTGTACAAATTGGTGTGGAGTATTTGAGAAAATGAAGGTAGTATTTATCGAAAAATAGTAAGGGGTTTTTAGAAATTTTTTGGGATTTTTTTGAAATTTTTTCTGGTTATTTATGTGGTAGCCGTATGTGTATCAGAAAATTCAGTAGCTAGCCGTTTGGTTTGAATTTTAGCCACTGGATTGGAAATCAAGTTTGAAATGGACGGCCCAGATTGATTATACCGTTGACTTTTTACTGGGCCGACAGCCTGCCACATGGCAGGCTATCATTGGCTAGGTAGATTTGTAAAAAAAAAATCTGTTTTTACTGGCGCGTGTATTTTTTAACTTCCCGCCTGACGTCACCCATGAGTGTGAGATCCGCCAGGGGGAAGTCCTCTCCGGCGATCGATTGTGGCACGGCTGGGAGGACGTCCTCGAGGTCCACGTGCGGTCAACGCCTCCCTTCCTCCCCGTTGCATGCCCCCCAGCCCCGGACGTCCTATTTTCTGACGGGCCCAACGGTTTTTTGGAGGATGTCCTAGGTGAGGATGCTGCCGGTGCAACTGCTCTCATAGACATATAAGAAAATGTCCCCATAAATAGTCAAAAGCAACACATAATGGTCTCTAAACATCATTAGGGGCAGTGCAAGGACAATTAGCTTGAGTGTTTATACCAACTCGTTAGAAACCAAAGAGCAAGTGTCCCCATACTTTTTCTAGTTTTGAATAAATCTATAGGCTGATAATAAGGAGGATAGAGTACAAATACAATACAGTTTACAAATACCTATCAGTCCCTAACTGAAAACAGATTAAAAAAGTACGCTGACCAGCCAACAACTAAAGCAGCAACCCCACCCCCACCCCTGAATTTACAAATTTACCCATTGAGTTTTAGACATATCCTACTTGAGCATCCCTTTGTCTTCATTTTGGACTGCTTCATCCAACATTATGAACCTAAAATGTCAAGCAATGAGAATTTATACCGGCTACAAGTGACAATATCAAGCTACAATATTGACAGTATTCCCATATATCCCTTTCAATAATGATTAACAAAACGAGAATTAGGCTTAACATATTAATTGATCTCTTCTCAAGCACATGAAATGAATCATGCATTAGATATCAAACTTACTTTATCGATTAGAGAGATTACAAAGATGTAGCTTGTTAGAGTAAGAGATAACAGTTGAACAGATTTGCAGCACTTTCAAAGATATAAGAGATATATATTGGCAAATGACAACATCTTACACTTTCCATCTTCAACACAAGGTCGGTGGTTGACAAGCAATCTGCAGAATGAGGGCACATAGATAATATTTAGAAACATATCATGTGATTGCTACACTTGCTGCACTAAAGCATATTCATTTTATACTTTGCTTTGCCAAATATGTCTGTCTATATTTGCCAAGTCTGCATGAGTAGATTTTGTTTGTATCTCCTGCCAGGTAAGAGAATGAAAATAAAGCTATGTACCCTCTAAGCTCAGGCCAGGGATTATTCAAACGAAGGTCGTCCAGAGAGTGTTCTGGCTTAGACTCAATCACCGTATGTTCCTGCACCCAAAGTACCATATAGAAAATGGAGAGCATATCACTATTCAGATTCAACGTCATAAAAATATAAAAGGTAATTCTGCATCTATATTAAAGTGATATTGTGAAAAACCAATCAGGAATGAGCCAAACTGCCCATTATTAATTTATTATACTGTCGGGCTTTAGAGTGAAGAAATGGTACCATACCTCACCTCTCAGTATCTATTATCTCTTCAATACATTATAGAACCTTAATCTCACCATCCACAATACCAAAAAAGGGAAGACAGTTTCAGCAACAGAATCAAACATGTTACCTTCAAACTGATACGAACAAACCCAGTGAGGCCATACGAGCGAGCAAATATCAATAGCACATTTGCATCCCTACATATCCTATCGAGCTTTATCATTGAATCTTCCACCAGCTGATTTTGCAATTACAAAGAAAAAGTTGCTTTAACAAGTGTGAAATAGAAACTAAGAAGATTAAACCAAGAGGAACTAAAAATTAAATGTTCAATACAAACTATCCTAGCTAGTGCATAGTAAGAACATAAACCATTGAACATCCTCCTGGAATTGGTAAAGAATTATAGAGTTAATCATTGCAGGTATCTACACTAAAGAAGAGGATACTGATCAGTCTGTAAGGCATGTGAGAATTGTTACCAAATTACTTTCTACACATACAATACAACAAATGTGCACTACATTAAACAAAGATACTACAAACAAAACAACAGAAATGCATCTAAAAATCGAAAATCGCAATGAAAACACAAATGGCATCACTTTCCCCACCATACATGAGTGGCTATCACCAAAGTAAAACGAGGGGTTAGCCTGAATCAACGCCTCGGGATGCTCCTCTATAAACTTGGCTTTAACAGCATCATTCAGCTCCTGAAGAAACTGAGACACACATTTCGCTTTTAACTGCCCGACGCTGGATTCATCAACTACCAAAAAACCCCAAACAGTTAAATCTGTAACTTCAACAAAAGTAAAAAAAGCAGCACACACCAACGAAATTGTTTCCAAAGGTCACCCAATAGGACCTTAGATCCATCGATGACGGTGATGCTTCCAATGCCGCCGAGAACAAGGTTCTTGAGGGTTTCAGAGCCAGTAGGGTCGCAATTCAGTAAGCAAACATTGGATTTGTCTAGGGCAGTCTGTCCTTGCTCGCCCTAGATTCTGCAAATTTCAATTCCGTACACTCAAATATTAGGGCAAAGCAAGTAATAACTAACAGAAGGAAGAAGAAGAAGCTAGAGAGAGAGAGAGAGCGGAGGTTGGAGTAGATAGGGAAGATGGTGAAGAGAGAGACGTGGTACCTGAGCTGACGATCGTATTTGGTTTTGGGTTCGGCCATTGAAGCTTTGGATGTTTTGGTGTGAGAGACCAATTCGAAGCTCTACGAGTGATTCGCTTGATAGCTACACAGAGAGCTCAAAACACTCGAGGCAGGAATGACTGATAGAGAGACACTTCAAATCTTGGTCGTTGGAGCGATGGCATGCCAATCGTGGTGGACGATGGCCAAAATCTAATCTGAGCTGCGCAAAATCGACTCATCTCTTGCGCGAGAATAACGAAGTCGCATGAGCCCAGAGGCTCAGATCTAGATTTTGTAGTGCAGAAAGCCAGAAACAAAATGCTCAGGGAAAGTAAAGTTAGTACCGTCGATTGTTGAAAAAGAATACGTATAAAAAACGAAACAGAGGGACTCTTGTCTATATATACATCCCTACGAGTCCAGTTGAACAATAAGAATACGTATATAAAACGTAAAAGAGACTCTGGGTTGTACGTCCTCATCTTATGTGTATCAAATACAAACTACGTATTTGATTTTATCGTTGAGCATCGTAATATCCTTGGTGTTGTAACTTGTAAGATATACTGAGATGCATGGATATGGTCAGTCTCTGAAGAAGCGAATTCAGAATTGGAAATCCACATTAAGAATTGAAGCAGCTAGATAAATCTTACTCACGCGTGCCTTAGCTTTTATAGGATTAAAGATCGATAGTGCTGCAAATATGCAATCTGCAATTGCATTACTTTGTGGCTTCTTCTAAGCCAACATGCGAGGAGTGGGCAGACGGAGAGTGCAGGCAGGTATCGCATGTCTAGATGTTCACTACCTATGAGTAAGGCGGGGTACTTCATCCCGGAAATTCTGATCCAATCTAATTTTGAACTGTTAAACCTAAGAGCGGTATGGGTTTATATTTTTGAAATAGAAAGTTTGTCTCATCTCGGTCCGTTTGAATAAAATAAGATGAGTTTTGGATTTATTTTTTAGTGTAAGTAATATCCCGATCCAGCCTGAATATTACATAATACAGTCCAACACAATAAAACCCTATCAACTATACATTACACTATCACTCATTTATGAGTTTTACCGATTTCACTTTCTTCCCAACACCATTTCCCTATCAACTATCAGATGATTGACTTTCAGTTTTATTTATTTATTATGGAAAGCTTATTAACTTGGGTGTATCTATTTACACCTCTTATTTTGCTATTTAGATCTCTCTAATTTTTTGAACATTCTTAATTCCATTTTCACCCTTTTAACAAAAAAAAAAATATTAACCCAGAACAACCTTTCTCATGCATGCCACTACCAGAATAAATAGTATAGCCAACGAAATGAAGAAAAACAGGCCGTCAACTTTTTTTGTCATCGGCTATAGTATACTATATTCGACAACCAAAATGGTAGTCGACTACAATACTATAGCCGATGATGAAAAAGCTGGTCGTCGGTGTTTGTCAAGGCAAAGTCGTCGGCTATAGTTTCGACTATAATTGACGACTTTTTTTTTTAACTATAGACGATATTATTAAGTCGTCGGCTATAGTTTTTTATTACAGATCTGGGCAATAGCTCAATTATTAAAAAAAAACAGTGAGAAAAACACAAAACGCTCTCAAATCGTTGGGTGTTGTCGAAAACTGTCCAAAATGAGTTCGTGAAGCTATATCCCTCTACATATATATAGGTGTGTGTGTGTGTGTGTTGATTGTTGATTTTGAGTTGAGTTGAGTTGAATTCAATGAATATATATATATATATCTGTGATGTTATGTACGTTAATTGTTGATATATAGTATGCATATATATGTGTGTGTGTGTGTGTGTGTGTGTTAATTTGTAATTATATAAGGAGTAGAAGAATTAATTAATGTAATTTGTAGTTTAAAGATCAATATATATAGATATAATGATGAATTTTTAATTGGTGAATATATATATACAGTTGAAATTTTTAGGATGGATAAGAGTTAGATTTTTCTTCCAAAATGGGATCGAAGATATGACATTGAAATGTGGAGTTTTATGAAAAACATGAAGGCTAATGCTAACGGGAATACAATTCATTGTTGCTCGTGTACGAAATGTCAATGTCGCAGCGATTTGTATCGTTTTTCCATTGATATAGTACGAGAGCATCTGAAGAAAAATGGGTTTTTGGATAAGTACACGTGTTGGATTTATCATGGTGAAACATCGTCAGCGGGTCAGCATAACCATGAGTAATTTTCTGAGAGGGTCAGTACATCAAATGATCCAACAATGAGGTTGATCAACGATGTGTTTCTTTATGAGAGCAGTGTATTTGCTCAAGCATAAGATATCTCTCCTGTTATTGAGGGTTTCCCTCCTATTGAGCTAGTACAACAATTACCTAGAGCTGTCAACACTCCCGGTATTGACAAGTACAACAAGTTGATTGCCTTCTAATAGACCCCATTGTACAACGGGTGTAATAAGACTGTTCTTGAAAGCGTCATGGGAGTAAAAAAGGTCAAAGTGGAGAAGAAATTGAGTGTCAAGGCTGTTGATGATTATCTGGCGTTGACTGCTTTGATGCTGCCCTCAGTTTTCGTCTTCCTACCACTCATAGTAAGGTGCGATATATCCTGAAACATCTTAGCCTTACCTACATCAAAATCCATGCATGCATATATGATTGCATTTTCTTCTGGGGTGAAGATGCTAAAAGGAATGATCATGAAAACATTGATGCTTGTCCAGTATGTCACACAGATATGTATAAGTTGACTCTTGCAGGGCCTAAGAAAGTTGTGAAGGTACTCCGGTATTTCTCGTTGATTGATAGGCTGGAACGGTTATTCATGTCTGCACACATGGCCAAAGCTATGAGATGACATGTTGAGAGAGATTTGCTTGACGATGATACCCTTACACACCCGGTTGTTCAAAAACCCTAAATTCTCTCAGCCCACTGCCCAGCCCAGCTCCCCACCGCCCATCTCGGCGGTAAACCCTAAATCCTAAATTTTGGATTTTTTTTGAATTTGGATTTTAAAAATAATAATAATTAGGGTGTAAGATAATATATATATATATAATTGTTTAAAATGGTATTTGGTGATGTTGAAATTTATAGTGACGTGAATATATGTGGTTGAATTTGAATTTTTTTGAATGTTGTGATTTTTTTGTGAATTTGGATTAAGGTTTGGGAATTTTATGTGGATGAATTTGAATTTTTTGAATTTTTGGGAATTTCACTGGTTGATTAATTTTGTTTTGATTATGGTAATTGTTGGTTATATGTTAATTTTGTGAATGAATTTGAAAGGTGATTTTGTGTTAGCATTGTGAATTTTATCACAAATCTATGGGTGATTTTTATTTTAGGAATCATGAATTGGTTAAGCCGAAAAAATTTGAAGGGATCTCAAAAAGGAAACGGGTCTAGCGGCGATAGTTCCTCATCTGCCTTTATCAGCAACACTTATAGCTGCCCTGGGACTTCTCGACACCTTCAACTGCTTCAGCAGACGCCGCAACTTGAATTAGTATCCCGCCGACCCGCCAGCACGAGGCAACTCTGGAACGAAGACGACCCCTCTAACCCCTCACCGACCGCCTCTACATGTCTCGTTCCTTTGGGTGTCCGTATGTCATACATTTGCCATCTGGAACTTTCTCCCTCTACGGCTCAGGCTTCGCATTCCTCTGACGCTGGTGCTTCAGGTAGTTCAGAGTCGGGGGTACGTGGTCCGTCGGCTCACATCTCCTTGCCCCGAGAGATACCTGCCATACCTGCTCTCGATGATCGGGGAGTGTCTTTTTCATTACATCTTGGTTTTACTACCCCGGAACAAGCATACGTCTATGTGCCGTTTGATACGCCTCTTTATAGTGTGAGGGTATCAAACACATCGATGTCAGAATCGAGTAAATATTAAGAACCTTGGTTAAATTGTTTCAAACCCATTAATAATTGTATATTAAATTGGATGCTTATTGTTCATATCAGGAATAACGGCGTATTCAAGATATGACCAAATGTAATTAGACTAAGTGTTTACCGATATGTAAAGACGATAATTAAACGACACAACGATTAGAGTGGTTCACCAATTGGCTACTCCACTTGTGCCTCGTTGGGCTTTTACTATCTCGAGCCCGATAATGGTTCAGGCCCAAGTGTATATCGATTGTGTGTGTGTTTAAGTGGGATAGAGGCCTCCCTTTATAGGTAGGGAGTGCCTCTCCTTTTACAACATAAACGATGTGGGAGAGGGGTGCAAGCCTCTCAAACCACCAAATAAGGATACAAATGCTAGCCTTGTTCCTTCCCGGTAATGGGTGGATGTTTTCCGGTGGTGGCGATGATGGTTTGGCCGGCTCTTGCCGCCGATGAGTAGCTCCGGTGTCGGTCTTTATGATATACCCTCGATTACACTTGGTAAATATATAACATATATGAACAAGTCCCCTTAACTCTCCAAGTAAGAAAGATTATTTCTTGCTTGGGGAGTTAAAAAAAAAAAATAGATTACCGAGCGTAATCGAGGGTATACCCCTAGTCCCCTGACTCTCCAAGTAAAAAAGATTATTTCTTGCTTGGGGAGTTAAATATATTACCGAGCGTAGTCGAGGGTATATACCCCCAGTCCCCTAACTCTCCAAGTAAGAAAGATTCTTTTGCTTCTCGGTCGGTGTGGTATGGGTTACCGTTCTCGGAGTCGGAGGATTGGGGCGGTCTCCTGGTTTATGAGGTTGAACAAGCTCGGCGCGAAGTCCCCGGGTTACCTTTCTCGCGGCGTCGAAAGATTGGGGCAGTCCCCGGGTTTGCAAGTTTGAACGGGCTTGGCGCGAAGGCTTCTCGGTGAGTGAAGTCCCCTAGCTGAGTGAGCTCGGCGCGAAGTCTTCGGTTGAGCGGGCGTCACTCTGGGAGAGGTGAGGCCGCTTGAAGCCTCCCAGTTTTGAGGATGTTGATGGTGTCAGAAGCATACCGGGCATTGAAGCGGCCTGATGATGTTTGAAGTGGATCAGATCATTTCGCTCAGTAACGGTGAAGTGGGCCGTTAACGGGGCAGTGAGGTGGTGTTGTAAAATTCTGACGGCGTTGGAGAGGTCTGCCACCCTTGGTGAATCTTACCGCTCGAGAATCTATGTGCTCGGGAGACAAGCTGCTTGGTGAGCAGAGCGAGCGGTCAGGCATATCGGCTCAGCGTAGTATATCGGTTTCAGGCAGGGCTTGCTCTCGGAGAGGTGACTGGGTTGTAGTCCCCAGTGTAGGCAGTGAGCTGGTTTTGATGAAGTCGGCTGTTAACGGCGAAAGTGGACTGCTAACAGAGATACACACTGCCGGATGTGAATCGGGGTGGCGAACCGCGTGGGGCAGACCGGGGTTGTAGTGTATATCTGTGCTTCGAAGATCACACCGATCAAGGAAGTATGTTTGTCGGGGTAGTAAATCGCTCGACGCACACTAGAGGGTCAAGCCGCTCGGGGGCCGACCGGGGTATCAGATCTCCCACGGGGAGGTGGCTCTGCTCTAGAGGTGGCAAACCGGCGCTGAGGTTGCGGCCCCGGTTTCGGTGGAAGTGGCTCTCGGGAAGGCATAATAAGCATGTCGTTGTCGTACTCGAGAAGCATGCCGAACTTGAAGTCCCCGGGTATGGGCGCTTTTAGCTCCACGGTGGCAGTCTTGGAGCAGCTGCCTTGGCTCGGTGAAGCATACTGCTCGGATGAAGCATGCCGCTCTTCGGGATGTAAATCGGTGCTCTTTCTTCTTTCCCTTAAGCTCTATATTTAGGAGCCTGCTCCTCTGCTTTGATGAAGCTTGTCGCTGTCGGCGAAGTCTGCCGATACCACTGATGGAAAATTTTCCGCTCCCGCTCTCGGGCATTATGTCGGACTTGAAGTCCCCAAGTGAAGCCAACCGCTACTGGGGAGCGTGTCGCTCCTGCTATGATCATGCCTATTTGCATATTTGATGTGTTCGCTGTGTCGGGGTTGTTTGAGCAGTCTCGGTGAAGGGTGCCGGCGGTGATGGGGTTGATGGAGGCAAGGGTCTTGATGCCGATCGGATGAAGCGACAGGATTTGAGTATCTTGGAGCTGATGATTGGTATTATGAATCTTGGTGCAGACCGGTGGTGAGAGGCAAGTCGGGTAGGGATGCCTTATCGGAGGCGGACCTTGACCGGCATTGGGTGTCTTGGCTGGGTCGGCATGTCGGGCGGTATCGGGAAACAAACCGGTGATGAGGAGCATGCCAGTAAATAATATGCATTAGTAAATCAAATAGCGAATCGAAATTATTGAATATTTTCCTCTAGTGTGACATGGAGGATAGTGACAAGTAACAATGATAAAATATGTGACATAATGTTTTGCATCAACGAAAGGTCTGAAGAGGATTCGTTTGCTTATGTCGGCGATGTGTGTGACGTAACCTTTGCTGGAGAGTGTAAGACATAAGCAAAGGTCTGAAGAATACTCGTTTCGTTGATGCAAAAAATAACATATAATTGATATAAGCAAAAATGATATCGGCGAAATCGCGGGTACGTGTTTTACCGGCGATGTTATCTTTGCTGGAGCCGGGTATCATGTCATGCAGTCCCCGGGTTCGGCGACCTAGGTTGTGATCCTTGGTGATAGGTGTACATGTACCTGCATGTGCCATTTTCATTTAATTGGTTAGGGGCGAGATCGGTGAGTAGCTAGTTCACCGTTCTGCTAAAGTACTTTGTGTGATGGTAACCATGTTTCTTTTATTGTTTGAGCGCTCTTCAGACTGTGTCGACCGGTGTAGTTCAAATCATTGGGGGCGCTATGGTAGGGGGAGCTCGTTTGAATTGGTAACCCTTAAGTCCCCGAGTCCGTTCCTCCTAGTGGCCAGTAATGAAGAGTGATGCCGCATAATGAAGAGTGACGGTTTATCTGCTTGTGGGCGCTATGGTAGGGGGAGCTCGTTTGAATTGGTAACCCTTAAGTCCCCGAGTCCGTTCCTCCTAGTGGCCAGTAATGAAGAGTGATGCCGCATAATGAAGAGTGAAGCCGCATAATGAAGAGTGACCAGACCGTTATCAGTGATGCCGAGTGACTAGACCGTTATCATTGATGAACCATTTATGTAGCATGTATATTGTAACCGTAACATAGCAAAACCATAGATTACATAATGCAAAGGTATAAAAAATGCTCGTTTTGTTGATGCAAAATAACATATAATCAATATAAGCGAAAATGTTGTTTAAGTCTTAACTTAGGCCAAATGATAGAAAGTTGAGTCCCCCATGAGTTGGTACGAAAGTATCATAAGTATCGTAAGTGTCCCGGAGGATGTAATCGACTCTAACGGCGACCATATTGTAACCGTAACATAGCAAATACCAAACTCGGGGTGACCCAATCAAAACTATAGATTACCTAATCAAGCTTCTAGCAACAATTTTCAATCATATATTATTTGTAAAAAATTAACATGGAGAGAGTATATATTCATAACATAACATGTATCATAGTAAAGCATGCTTGAGTAACTAAGCTTGACACACGAAAATTGGCGTACTGGACATGCTTCAATTAATAGCAACTAATTTAAGAGCTAAAAGGAACTTAGCTTAGATGTGTGGGCTAGACCAAATAGAAGATTTATTTATTTATGTCGGCGATGTAACATAATTCGGAGATCGTAAAGATATAAGCAAAGAGCTGAAGAATTCTCGTTTTAATGATGCAACATAGTATAACTAATACAAGCTATAACATATTTAATATGTATTAACACATAAGTTATGCGAGTATAATATAGACATGGCAAACATGTTTAGATGTTTTAATCAATCAAGCTAAAACACATGCTTCTTGTAAAGTGATCACGGCATAGAAAAAATAATTACAATTATTCATGCTCTTTATTTTGGAAAACCGTAGGCATGACATTGGTTATAAGTACAAAGCTCTAGCACATGCCTGTAATCGTATCATGGCAAGTATGTATTCATAACATGTGTCATAGTAGCGTAAGTGGGTGAGTAATGATAAACGTTAACGCATGCATATGTGTTAATAGACATGGTTCAATTAAAGGGCAACTGATTGAGTTTTTAGAAAAGGTAGTCCCCTGTTCATGCTTACCAACCCGTTAACGCTTAAGTGTTTTCGTATATTAATTATAGGAATACAAATGCATAATCGTAACATGTATAATAGTAGAACATGTGTAAGTGACCAAGCTTGACACATGCATATTAGGCATAAAAGGAGACATGCTTCATTTAATAGTAACTAATTAAGAGCTAAAAGGAACTTAGCTTAGTATTGGGCTGGTCCAATAGAGCCCGAGTTGAGAGTCGAAAGGCTTGGCAGGATAGGGCCAAGTCGGGCTGAGTAGGAGGCCCAAGAGTGGAGAGGCACGTTGTTTGACTTTTCTTCCTCTTTTCTCCCGTGTTTGATAGCTGCCCAGTATTCCTCCATATCCTCCTTGTAGTCTCTCTGCCTCTCATTTCAGATTCTCTCTTCTTCTTCTTCTTCTTCTTCTTCTTTCTAAGAACCAGATTTCTAACGTGATGGTGATGAAGACCGCACGCATGCAATGGGCAATGGTTGCGGTACTCGCCGTGAGAGCATGGTGGGTTCCGGCGAGATGGCCGATCTCGGAGTGAGGTGGTTTGGGGATCTCGGAACGGTGGTTGTCGTTTTGGGTCGGGCTGGGCGATCTCGGTCTCGGGGAGTGAACGGCTTGATGAAGTCTGCCGGCGTCGCGGGAGTGTATCGGTGTTGGAGATTGGGCTCGCCCCTGTGGCTTATTTCGGCGTTGTGGATCAGGTTTGGGGAAGTAGCTTGGATGGGTTCGGGGAAATGAGTCATCTGGGTGAAGTCGGTTCAATATCGGTGATCGGTGTTGAGGCTTGGAGTAAACGGCGTTGTCTCGACCGCCATTGGGCGAGTCGGGGAAGTGGCCGATTTCGGTGTTGAGGAAGTGGTCGGTGTCGGGGGGTGTATCGGAGTGAGTTGCGTATCGGTATCGGGGATGTATCTCGGCGATACAAAACGGTGAAGCAAGCCGGCATTGGGGATTGGAGCAGACCGGCAGAGGAAGAAAACCAAACCGGCGTTGAGGGGCAGACCGGGAATGGAGAAGCAAACCGGTATCGAACTCGGAGCATATCGGCTATACCTCGGCGTTGCCGATCTTGGAGCCATACCGGCAGTGTGATCTTTGCAGAGCGGGTTGAACGAAATGGCTCTCGGAAGGAGACAGGCCGGTTTTGAGGAGCAGATCGGGAATGGAGTTGATGAACCAAAACGGCGGTGTCGATCTCGGTCGAGGTGAGCGATCTTGGTCGAGGTCGATCTCGGTCTCGGGAAAGTGAACGGCTCGATGAAGGCCGGCTGCGTTGCCGCTTAAGGAAGCATACCGACGGTATCTCGGGTTGCCGATCTCGGAGCCATATCGGCCGATGAAGGGAAGTGTACTGCTAACGTGGAAGGAAGTCAGGCCGGTGTCGTTATCGGGGAAAGCCAAGCGATGCCGCTGCCGGGAGAAGCCAAGCGATGTCGGGGAACTGTTTTGGCGTCGATGAACCAACCGGTGTTGGAAGCAAACCGCTCGGTGAAGTATATCGGCCCTGGGGCAGTAGCTTGCTCTCGGGGAGGTGACTTCGGCTTGAAGTCCTTCGGGACAGTGGGTCGTCAACGAACTCCGGCGTCGAGGTACCACGTTGTTGGAAGTATATCGGCGATGTGAATCGGGGAAGCAGCTCGGGTTCGGGGTAGTAGCTCGCTCTGGGGTCTCGGGGAGGTGGCTCCGGTGTCGAAGTCCCCGGGTGTGGGCAGTCCCTTGGCCGTTGGTAAGTTTTGTTGTCGTTGTTGATTGTGTAACTCGCCGTTATGATTGTTTGTTGGATTGATGCTTGTGGTGGATGATTGTTGTGTGATTGTTGCCGCTCTTGTGTTGACCCGCCATACTAACCCGCTCACGCTAAGCTGCTGTCCTTGTTGAATTTTTGTTGACAGCCGCTAGAAAATAGTAGTCCCCGCTCACGCTCATTGACTTGCTAATGCTAAAGTGTTCCCCGTTTATCTTCAACACTTGTGAAAAAAAAAAAAAATGCTAGTGCTAACGCTAAACTTTGCTTGATCTCTTTCTTGTTATCGCTAATGCTCACGCTGGTGTCCATGCTCGTCGCTTGCTGAGAGTTTCGTGGTTTGAAAAAAAAATTTCTTGTGTGCGATTCCCACAGACGGCTCCAATGTTTATATCAGGAATAACGGCGTATTCAAGATATGACCAAATGTAATTAGACTAAGTGTTTACCGATATGTAAAGACGATAATTAAACGACACAACGATTAGAGTGGTTCACCAATTGGCTACTCCACTTGTGCCTCGTTGGGCTTTTACTATCTCGAGCCCGATAATGGTTCAGGCCCAAGTGTATATCGATTGTGTGTGTGTTTAAGTGGGATAGAGGCCTCCCTTTATAGGTAGGGAGTGCCTCTCCTTTTACAACATAAACGATGTGGGAGAGGGGTGCAAGCCTCTCAAACCACCAAATAAGGATACAAATGCTAGCCTTGTTCCTTCCCGGTAATGGGTGGATGTTTTCCGGTGGTGGCGATGATGGTTTGGCCGGCTCTTGCCGCCGATGAGTAGCTCCGGTGTCGGTCTTTATGATATACCCTCGATTACACTTGGTAAATATATAACATATATGAACACTTATGTTTTAATCTTTTTACCTTGTCTTAGTTGAAATAGACGCCGGAGGCAACGAAAAAAAGACTAGAGGCCCCATCACTGGCAAACTACTTGAGAGGACGTTCAACGACAGTGGGAGAGTGGTCATAGAGACCGGGCACGATAGATCAATAATTTTGGGAAAGAATACGTGCAGGTACTCCGATCAAGTAGGTGAGTGGAGTCTCCATTTATGTGATCAAGTGAGGCAGTAGATGGACAGGCGCGCCTTTTTCTTTTTGCTGATTGTGGTGGTCCTTTTGCTACATACTATGCTGAGTAGTCATGTATTTGGATGCTGTAATGTTAAAACAACTCGCATGATCAAGGAGCTAGCTAGCCCTGTTCTATGTGTTATGAACTTATGATAAATCTATTTTCTCATTACAGTTTAGTAACTCAAATCACAACTCCTCTACGTACATTGCAACTCTGCAGTCTAGTTCATTAGTTGTAAGTTGAAGCAATCATCATTTGTAAGATAATCTGCAATGACTTTACTCTTCTGAAATTCTCAATATGCAAGAACCATGCATGGAATTTGACTGAAGTGTACAACACCAATAAATATCGAACGTAAACAATCACAGAGCAGCATATATCGAGTCTAATCGCTAGTTCGCTACAGTGTATGTCCCTTGTTTAGGGCATGTTAATATAATTGAAAAGATTATACATTTCCCCAAAATTCAGCTTTTTTCCTTTTCAATATGTGACGATCAAAGCCTAGTAAAGATTCGGTCTTTTCTTCTTCTCAGTTTTTGGGAGCCGATCGAGAATGGGAGGCGGAGTAGCAGATCATCAGAAAACCCACCACATCCTATATATGGTACTTACATTTTTTCACAGTTCAACACTTCAACTTCTTGACTTGGGCTTTTGTTGTGGTTTCTTCTCCAAAAGTGCTTTGCTTGTAAAGTCCATAACTGAATTTGTTATTGTAGATAAGTAAATTGAGTAAGGAGGTTTCTGGGTTTTCCATCTTTCTAGTTCTCAATGTTGTCTATGCCACTGGTGTAGTTGGGATGCCTATTTAGCTTGATCACGATTGATGTCAGAGTGACGAGACTCTATTAGTGCTAGAGAATTTTGATTCATACTACAGAAGATAAATTTTGATTCAGAAAAAATGAGTGAAATAACAGTCCACTTTAGATTTGAGACATATGGTATGGCATATTTTGATTCTGACACAACATATATGTTTTTTGGATTTGGGAACTATCTGCAAATGGAAAAATGTGTTCAAAATGAGCTAGTCTTTAACTAGTAGATCTGGCAGAAAATCCAGTTATAACTTGCAAGGCTTAATGAGCTCATCTGAATAAGATACTTGAATGCATGAGTTTATCTAAATGTTGCTCAAGTTTTAATTGTTGTTCTTATAATGTGCTATTAACTTAAGTATTCATAAATTTATGAGGGATGCCTCCTCTGTTTCATTCCGTATGGCAACCAGAAATTCCTTGTTGGCTTGGTTGTTTGTGTGTTATGAGATGTCATTTTGCTTCTTACATAGTAGTGCCTCAGTTGTCGAAAGTCCATCTGCAGTGACTTCACTATTCTAAGATTCTCTATAGTAAGCTTTACTTTGTACGGAATGTCTTCAGCGGAATGAGCTGAACAAGGCAGTTGCAGTCTTTGAGTGAAATTCTTATCGATCAGATTCAACTTACTCTTTCGTCACTAGTATTATAATAATTATATAAGTTATTGAGGCATAACCTGCCAGCTTTCTGGTGCCACTTTGTTCTGGTAAGTAATCGACATTTTCTTTTACAAATTGTATGTTGTTTATGGCAAGTAGATTGCCCACCATCGTGATTTTTCATGGAATATTTTAAGAGCTGTTCAATTTCCAACTATAATGGTCAACACCTCCATGCCACCTCGCTTCCTCATCCTTCTTTGAGCTAGCTGGTGAATTTAGTAGGTATTTGTCTATCTCTGACTTTGTCTTTGGTTCTTAGTAATACAGACTATAACTATCATTCTGTAAATAATGGCTCTTTGATTCTGGGTACTAGTAGTCCTTGTCGATACTTGGTAATCTGTACAATTGGTAAAGCTGATTAAGTCAATGGTTGAGTTGCCCAAAGAGGGTTTGTCTCATGTTTCAACTGCATACAATGCGCATGTTCAGTCCACTAGGTAATGATTGATTCTTGGGCGCAATTTAAAGATTGGAAAGCATTTCCCTCCTATCTGGCAAGAAACTATAAACGAATTTGTGTAAAGACTTTTTCCTGAATCTGAGGACCAAGAAAGCTAAACAATGGTTATTCCCTACAACTTGACTAAAATATATTGGTTCTAGGTATTGACTATAGCATTTCTCATTGACTTTGTCAGCGGCCAATTTCTTAACTTGAAACATTTGTGTATATTTCTGGAGTCATTAAGTTTTCTTCTTCTTACTATTGTTTCCTTCTCAAGTGCTTGATCTGATCCGGGAGAATGGCAGGAGCAGCAAGCCGTGTAATTGGGATTGATCTGGGAACTACATATTCATGCGTAGCAGTGTGGGAGCACCAACAGGGTCATGTAGAAATAATAGTGAACGATCAGGGCAACAGAACCACCCCATCTTATGTTGCATTCACTGATACTGAGAGCTTGGTCGGGGATGCAGCATTTAATCAAATCCTCAGAAACCCCACTAACTCAATTTTCGGTGAGGATTCCTTTCATGATATAATTGGGATATTTACAGATTGATAATTCTTTAATTTCATGATATAAGTATAAAATATGTATTGTATCAATATGTCAATTTGCAGATGCAAAAAGGTTAATTGGCAGGAAATTCAGTGATGCTACTGTTAAAAGTGATGTGAAACTGTGGCCATTTAAGGTCGTTGAAGGTCCTGATGATAAACCGATGATTGTGGTAACCCACCAGGGACAGGAAAAGAAGTTTGCAGCTGAAGAAATCTCATCCATGGTTCTCACAAAAATGCGGAAGATTGCTGAGGCCTACCTTGGATCAACTGTGACCAAGGCAGTCATAACTGTCCCTGCTTACTTTAATAACTCCCAACGTCAGGCTACTAAGGATGCTGGTGCTGCTGCTGGTCTAGATGTGATGCGCATTATCAACGAACCAACTGCTGCAGCCATTGCTTATGGTATTGACAAGAAGGCTGGTTGGAATAGGAAGAAAATTGTGCTGATATTTGATTTAGGTGGTGGTACTTTAGATGTGTCACTGATGAGTTTAGGTGACGGTGGTTTTGAAGTGTTAGCCACAGCGGGAGAGACCCATCTTGGAGGTGAAGACTTTGATAACAGAATGGTGAATTACTGTGTTGAGCAATTTAAGAGGAAGCATAATGTGGACCTTATCGGAAACTCCAGAGCGCTTAGAAGATTGAGAAATGAATGTGAGAAGGCAAAGAGGAGGCTGTCATCTACGACAACAACTGAAATTGAAATTGACTGTTTGGATAAAGAGAATGATTTCTACGCAACTATCACCCGTGCAAAATTTGAGCAGCTCAATATCGATTTCTTTAACAAGTGTATGGAACCTGTGGAGAAGTGTTTGAATGATGCTAACATGGATGTAAATAGTGTTGATGATGTTGTTCTTGCTGGTGGATCTTCTAGAATTCCCAAGGTGCAACAACTTCTGCAGAATGTGTTCATGGGGAAGGAGCTTTGCAAGGGAATTAATCCTGATGAGGCTATAGCTTATGGTGCCGCTGTTCAAGCTGCTGTCTTAAGTGGGAATATAAATGAGAAGCTTGAAGATTTCGCTCTATTGGATGTCACCCCTCTATCACTTGGAGTGGAGACTGTAGGGTTCGGTGCCACGGCAGATGGACATAATATGTGGGTTATAATTCCTAGAAATACCAGAATTCCGGTGATAAAGAACGTGGCTGAATTTTGTACTACTGAGGAGAACCAGGTAACAGTCCGATTTGCAGTTTATGAGGGTGAGAGTTCATCAACCTTAGATAATAACCTTCTGGGCGAATTTAGTCTTGATGGAATTATTCCAGCTCCTGCTGGTGTAGCTCGATTCAATGTTTGCTTCGATATTGATGCAAATGGTATCCTTACTGTTTCTGCTCAAGACATGGCCACTGGCCAAATGAAAAAGATTACAATTGTGAAGGAAATGAGGACATGAAGCTGCAGCAAACAAGCATGATATATGCCACAATTCTGCAGAACCATACATTCGTGAATAAATTTGATCATTGTGATAGTTTTCATGGTTTCCTCATGTCTTAATGTTTTCTGCAAGGCTCATTGAGCTCACCTGAGTTTTTTACTTAAATATTTCAATGTTCTACAGTGAAATGGTCATTTAGTTTGAATGACTAGAGCTGGTAGAAATATGAGCTTATTTAATTATTACTGAACTTTCATTTGTATTTCTTATAACGTGCTAGTGTTGCTATGAATAATGAAATTATGAGGACTTACCTCTGTTTCATTTGATAATGGATGAGTGACTTAAATGAGCGAAGTAGCCAGCAGAACATTGTTCCATTGGTTGTTTTGTGTGTTATAAGATGTCATTTTATTTCTTACAGCTTAGTGACTCAATCACAACATCGGCATTTCTTAGTTTATCTGAATTTTACTTGAATATGAATAATGTGCAAGTAATAAAGTTGTAGTTCCATGCATTAACCACTGTAGTCTGGTCTTTTTTGTGTTGGAGAAGGATCTGTTGTCTGGAACTATACCGTATATGATTTCAGTTTTCAAGTATTACCAAGGCTTCTTGTGTACTTATAATTTTCTTACAAATAGAAGAAGAAAAATCCAAACTTCTTGTTTGGATATTGGTGTGCCCTTGTAACTAATTAAATTTGTTTATGGAAAACAGATCCAATATGATGTTGCTGCTACTGCTGATCCACAGTCACCATATATTCAATTTCAACCTCTCTTCGTTATCATCTACCTGGTAAGCTTGTTACTTGTTAGGTTTCTGTCTACCTCTGACTTTGTTTTTGTTTTAAAATATATGCCGCACCTATGCGGCTATGCAATGGATCTAGTATTGTAGATACCACTAGTGTTGGTTGTACGTTGTTCTGTACTGGGATTAATAAATCTGCTCAAGTCAGCAGTTGAGTTGCCAGAAGAGGTCTTTGCTAGAGGGGCCTTTGTTTTCAACTGCTGCAAACTCTCTGAGCTAATTCAATTCAGTATTTAAATATTTATGGTTAGCCATTTTACAGAGGGGGAAGCATTTTCCTGCAATCTGTTGAAGAAACTGTAAAAGAAATTGTCCAAGTCTTTTTGTCCTCTTTCAGGACAAAAAGACTAAACAGTGGTTTTTCCCTACAACTTGACTAAAACTAATTGGGAAAATTGAATGCATGGCCTCTGTGTATCGACCAAGAAATTTCTCTAATTGACTTGGTATGCAGGCAATGTAATTTTTCTTCTTCCACATATTGTGGTCTCTGTTTCTCTATTTGACTTAGCTTAATCTATATGTTTTTGATCTGATAATTACAGGAGCAGCAAGACGATTGATCTAGGCACTACATATTCATGTGTAGCAGCATGGGAGCACAAACAGGATTTTGTAAAATTCTTAGTGAATGAGCAGGGAACAAGACTACCTTCATGTTATGTAGCATTCACTGATACTGAGAGCAAAGTTGGTTATGCAGCATTTTACAAAATCCTGAGAAACACAACCAACTCAGTCTTTGGTAAGATTAATGCTAATATCATAATTATATATACATGCAGCTTGTAACAGGTCCTGCTCCAAATCACCTTGGGATTCTTCCTCTGTAAATTTTATTTTTTGATGAGATTCCTCTTTAAAATTTAAAACTAACATATAATGATATAAAATGTTCAAGTTACAAGTCAGATCCAAACAGGGCCATTGACCCATATTCATTCATTTAGCTAACAACCTTACCTCCAAATCATTGACATTAGAGATGCTTAGACTATAAGCATTAGCTCCAAATAATTGAAATAAGTTAGCCATTCAAAAGTCTCCCGCTCCTCAATCAAAAGAAGTCTTTCCTTCTCATTCAAAAAGAGAAATGATTGATTCTATCACATAGAACCTCCAGGAAGAAAGTATCGAAACATAACTTTGTATACCTAACCGAAGAAACTTTCAAGCTTTAGGAGTTTCAACAACACATTCAGCTCCCTTGTTGTAAGGTTCAGTTCATCACATAGATAAATGGCTGAATTTAGAACTCTCGGAATTAGGAACTGATTCTATGTAGTGTGGAATGCTTTCATTTATTCATTTGAAATGATTACGCGTTTTGTTCGGTTGAAAATGATGGTTTTTTGCTTGAAGAGTCATATTATTATTTAATTCAAGCTTGTAGAATCATATTTTGCTAATGCTTAAAGTGAATGATGGTTTCTTGCTATGCTTACTGATGATTTTGCTAATAATACTTCTTGGGTGATAGATGAAAATTTCACATTTTACTTCTGGATGATTCTAATCCTGATGGTAATTTCAGCATAGCACATTTCAATTTCTGATATATTGAAAAGCTTCGTGTAAGGAAGGAATAATATGGAGAATGCCTTCCGGAATATGACCGTGAGTCAATGAAGACTTATGGAAGAGACCTTACTGAGCAAGCAAGGAAGTTTGATCCGGTCATTGGCCGAGACCAGGAGATACGGCAGGTGATTCAAAATCTCTCGAGGAAAACAAAGAACAATCCAATGCTGGTTGGAGAACCGGGAGTTGGGAAAACTGCTATTGTTGAAGGCTTATCTCAGAGGATACTAAGAGGTGATGTCCCAAGTAATCTTGCCAATGTGAGGATCATAGAACTGGATGTTGGTGCTTTGCTGGCGAGAACGCAGTATAGAGGACAATTTGAGGAGAGGTTGAAGGCCGTTTTGAAGGAGGTGGAAGAGGCCCGAGGAAAGGTGATTCTATTCATTGATGAGATCCACCTTGTTCTTGGTGCTGGAAAAGTGGACGATTCTAGTATGGATGCAGCCAACCTCTTAAAGCCAATGCTTGCAAGAGGTCAGCTTCGGTGCATTGGTGCAACAACTCTTGAGGAGTATAGGAAATATGTGGAGAAAGATGCTGCATTTGAGAGAAGATTCCAAAAGATTATTGAAGCTGAACCTAGTGTTGAAGACACAATTAGTATCCTTCGAGGGCTGAAAGAGAAATATGAGATTCATCATGGTGTAAGAATTCTGGATCAGGCCTTGGTTGTTGCCGCGGAGCATTCTAGCCGATACATTACAGGTATGAATTATTGCTGACAATGTTATCATTTCATATTTGTTCTTGTTTAAGAAAGTTTTGTAAAGAATGCTGCATTAGATGTGTTGTAGGAATTCCTTGCAACTGAATTTCACTTTTGTTTATACTATAGGGCGACGGCTCCCTGACAAGGAAATTGATCTAGTTGATGAAGCTTGTGCAAATGTTAGAGTCCGGCTTGATAGTCGGCCTGAAGAGATTGATAACCTTGAAAGAAAGATAATGCAACTGAAAGTTGAGGTTCATGCACTCCAGAAAGAAACGGACAAAAATAGCAAAGCTCGTCTTGTTGAAGTAAGTGTTCTGTATCATTGTTATATATATATATATATATATTTGTGATTGTCTTTAACTGGTTGTATCTTCCATATACTGTTGTTAATCATTGTGTGTTCGCTAACTTTATAATTTCAGGTGCGAAAAGAGCTTGATAACTTAAGAGGAAAACTACAGCCTTTGATGATGAAATATCAAAAAGAGAAGGAAAAGGTTGATGAAACACAATGGTTTAAGCAGAAGCGAGAAAAGCTGTTATTTGCATTGGCAGAGGCTGAAAGAAGAAGTGACTTTTCCAAGGCTGCTGACTTGCGCTATGGAGCTATTCCAGAACTGGAAAATTCCGTTAAAGAGCTTGAAGAGAACAGTAATGCCAACACGATGTTGACAACTATTGTTTCACCAGAGCACATTGCAGAGGTTGTGAGCCGTTCTACTGGTATACCTGTCACAAGACTTGACCGGAGTGGGAAAGAGAAGTTAATTGGACTTGCCGAGAGACTGCATAAAAGAGTGGTTGGCCAAGAACAGGCAGTTTATGCTGTCGCACAGGCTGTGTTGAGGTCAAGAGCTGGGCTAGGAAGGTTGAAGGCATATGGATATTGGCTATCCCTTGTCAATCGTCAAAACACAATTGCCTGAAAGATCATCAAGAACAGAGATTGAAGATGTTGGCATCTTTCACTTATCTCTTTGGGATATCAGGTAGTTCATGCATCCCATATCATGATTTTCATTTAGGATAGCAACTGTTTCTCATATCCCTGTTGGTCTGTGCATATCTGATTTTAGTCGTTTAGGTGATTTCTGAGTTTGTATGTCTGTGACCTTCTAGGGTTTTTAGATCCTCTTTGATTCAGAATACAAACGCATGTGTATATGATAGTTGACTTCGGTTGAACCAATGTGTCTTAAGCTCACATGTGATTTTTGGGAAAGTGTATCATGACTTTACAGCCTGGACAGCTTTTTGTCTGTTTCAAATATGCTTTTCGCATGCCTACTGAAACTGTGTTTACCATTTCTAGCATATGTTTTAGGAAGTCTTGTTTCCCTCCTATAACACTCCTTGCTTAAAATGGAAGTAGATAATGACCTTGTATGGTATCGATTTGAACATATGTTTGTCTTGCAAACTGTGATGTGTGGTGTCGTTATCTTGGACAGCTTTTAGGACTGAAATAGAGCTGCTGCTCATGCTGTCATTTCACGTGCCTTACTGTGATTGTTGAACCCTGTTTTGTTCTGTTCACCAACTGCCATACGAAACTGCATATATATATATATACAGTGCTGAAAGCTGTATGTGTTGGTTGTGTGAGTTAATTGAGGTTCTAGGGTTATTCTGTTCAGGCATTCTTTGAGAGCACATTCGTGTGTTGTTTCTCTTCTGTTCTCTCTCTCTCTCTCTTCCATGTCTTTTGGTTGCTCATAACTGTGCATAATAGACATGGTATCTAGAACATAAAAACTGTTTTTCCAAAACTCATATGCATCATTGCATTGTGCATTCCATAGAGATAATGTGTGGAGATGCCAACCCATGAAGTTGTTCAAGAAGGTTTTAACTTGAAGAGTAGTTAAAGATCTGTTTTGATACTTCAGTGTTTCTTTCCAAGTGTAAGCACATAGATTATAGTAGTGTAGCTCTATTTGTACTAGTGGGTAGACTAGTCGGGATAGCATAAGGGTTATGTATCCTCAGAGTGCCAGAAACTTGTATTTGTGTGAGTTACAAATTAGTGGAAATGTTTGTCCTAGAGCCAGGGACACGCAGTTTTGATCCTGTTGTAGGATTTCTGCGTCACCAAAAACATCTGGTGTTATTCTTTTCTTACTGCTCTTTCCTTATTTCTCGTAACCTGTTTCTTGGGATAGGACAATATCTTGCTATCCCGAGTACAGAATTAAACGAAAAAGTGGTAAAGGCCTATTCACCCCCCCCCTCTAGGACCTTCAAGTGGTATCAGAGCGGCCACTAGCCTTTGCTAGTGAGATCCTCTGAGGGGTCAGGTATGGATCGGGAAAGAGGTTCTTCCATAAATGTTCCACCTTTTTTTGATGGACATGATTTTTCTCAATGGAAAATCATGATGAGTGCCTTCCTCTCCTACCAAGATGATGGTATGCTGTGGCAAAGTGTAGAGGAAGGATGGACACATCCCACAAAACCAGAAGGCGCTGAATCAACCGTGAGAGTTTCAAAGCCTAGGTCCGAATGGGCAAAAGACGACAAGGATTTGGCTAGAACAAATATCAAGGCTCTTAGCTGCCTATTCAATGCTGTCTCCGAGGCAGAGCGCCAAAGAATCATTCATTGCTCCACTGCTAAGGAGGCGTGGGAGGTGCTCATTAACACTCATGAAGGTAACTCTTGTGTTAAACAACAAAAACTTCAACGTCTTATTTTTGAGTTTGAAGGTCTAAGCATGAGTGACAAAGAGTGTATCGATGATTTTTATGGTCGTGTACTTAATATCACAAATCAATGTCGTAGCTTAGGAGAGGCTATTGAATCAAAGAAAATTGTTAGGAAGTTCTTAACTGCTTTACCTCCCTTCTTTGACTCTAAAATGAATGCTATTGAAGAAGCTCATAATCTTGATACTTATCCTCTAGAAGAACTTGTTGGTAATCTGAAAACTTATGAAACTCTTAAGAAAAGACCCTTGCATGAAAAGTCCATTGCCTTAAGTTCCGTTAAAGTTGACGATGAAAAGTTGCATGAAAATGATGAGGATGATAATGAAGAATTTGCTTTCCTAACCAAACAATTTGAGAAATTTTTAAGGAAAAGGAAAACGTTCAACTCTAATCGCAACTTTTCAAAAGGATCTAGTTCTAAGCCCTTTAGAAATAAGGTCTCACAGAAAGGTCGGGATAATAAGCCCTCTCCTATCCCGAAAACATATATGAAATGTTTTGAATGCAATGGAATAGGACATAAGGCTGTGGACTGTGCTAACTGATAGTTGCATATTTATGCAACGTTTATGTGCTTAACCGAACCTTATATTTAGCTCTTTTGTTATGTTTTTAAGCAATTTAACATTATTATTTGTTTTTAGGTATTTTGGAGATAAATGAAGAAAAGGGATTAAATAATATATCCTGGCGAGGAAACCTCATCGAGGAGGTTTTGTTTTGGCAAGATTGTTAGCAAGAGACGTACGTGGGGGAGTTGTTTTGTTTCATGTTGGCTGCATGCATGCATTCTCTTATTTATATATATATATATATATATATATATATATTTCAAGTGGGTTGAAAGGAAGAGTGATGCACGTGATGCATGTTTCCCATTGAATCAACTTGAGCTTATATATATATATGGCTAGTGAAGTTCGATGGCTAGTGAAGTTCGATGGGCTATCGAAGTTCGATGGGCTGGCAAGTGGCAAGCAAAGGAGAAGAAGAGAAGACTCCTATTATAATAATGAGATTATAAATAGTGGGCTGGATTTTGGAGTCTTGCACGTGGGTTGCTAGCTAGGTTAATTAACCTAGCTAGTTTGGAACATATAAATAGCTAAGAAGAGAACGTACGCAGGGGGGGGACGAACGGAGACCATTCAATAATTTTCTCTTTTCTTTTTAGACTAGAATTTTATGGCTTCCATGAGGAGCTAAACTTCATTGTTAAGGGGCTGTTTTGAAGCCCCGTTCATGATATCTAGATTGCTTATGCACGTTAATTAAATTTTGTTTTTGTTATTTGAATGAGGTTTCTTTGTTACTTATACAGTGATGATTCTTGATTATGTATGCTTTGAGTGCACGCTTAGTATGCATGTTTAGGAATCTAATTCTAAGAAAATTGATGGCTGTTGGTGATTATTACCTTCCTCAAGTTTCAATAGTAGAACCCATACATGCTTGGTATAAGAAACCCTAGGTCTAGTAAGACACGACCGTAGTGTACTTATGAAGCCTTGTAGATTCTCAAACCCTTTCTAAATCTTAATGCTTTTCTCTTAGTAAATTCGAGTCCGTGACTTCGGGTTCTTTGAGGGATAGACAATATTGATAAGCGGACCTTCAATGTTGTAAACATAAGGATTGGGTAATAGGTTGTGTTTACAACTCGGGGCCTTCCTGGGAATCTTTCATTCATAACAATTACATTATTTAGTTAAGAATTTGTAGTCTAGATGGATTGACGGTGGTGGATAACACTTCCCTTAACTCATTTTATCATTGATTGTCAGTTTTACTTATACTCTGTTTTCTGTTTCAGTTTAGTACTCTGTTTTGCACAATTTTGTTCGATAACCTATCGAACTCCGATTGCATCGAAATTTCGCATCGAAGCTCGATAGGGTGTCTTTAGTGTCCAGTATTAATTTCGTAATTTTAGGTTGAGTCTAGATATTTTAATTAATTACGTTAGTGCCCAGTGGTCAAGTCTGTCAGATTTCTGACTTTTGTGTCTGTTTGTAGTTTAGAATATTAAGTCTCATCTTTCCCTGTGGATTGACCCCTATACTATTGTACTGCATTGACAAGCATATTAAGTTCATTATAGGGTATCTTTGAGGGTGGTTAAACATCGATCACTAACAGGAGAAATAAGTCCCACCGAGTGTTAAAAGCAACCTGGAGTGACAGTGAGTCAAATGACAATTCTGAAACCGAGTTAGAAGAGGATGAGAAAGTTGCTTTTGTTTCTCATGTCATATTGGATGAGTCTCTTGAAGACAAGGATTCCTATGATGAAGGGCATGATATGTATGTGCGTTTATGTAAAGCCTCAAAGTCTATGCTTGCTAAAAATGAAGCTCTATCTAATGAGCTTTCATTAAGTAAGGAGACACATTCCAGGATACAAGAAGAGTTTCTATCCCAGAAAGCTGAATGGAATTCAACCAAAAGCCTACTTGAAGAGCAAGTAACCCTTCTCAAAGAAGAGCTGGACCGTCAGACTTCCACCATATCCTTACTGTCAACTGAGAAGCTGAAGCTCCAAGAAGCCCTGCTGGACGCCCGGAACCAGTTTGCCAAGTTCTTTATCGGCTCAGAAAAGCTATCCCAAATCTGTGGGATGGGAAGACTAGATGGCAGCAAGAAGGGGTTGGGATTTGAAGGTGTTGACAAATCCAAAGGCTCTGAGAAGACTACGTTCGTGAAAGGAACCAGCTCGGTGCTAGGGAAGCCACCCCCTCGGATGATGAATGATGCTCCGGAGATCTCCAAGGTGTCAAAGCCCAAGAAAGTTTCACAAATCAGGTGCTATCACTGTGGGAACAGTGGACACATTCGCCGATACTGTTACAAGCTGAGAGGAAACTCTGTACCTTCCAAGGTCTCACAAAAAAATGATTTGCTTGCTCACTTTCAGAAATCCCTCAATGAACTGACAAGGATAGCACACTCACTTGCTATCCCAAAGCAGAAGAATACGCCTGCTTCTGCAAACTGGGTCAGAAAGTCTGTTCGTGGAACCCGGGATTCCAGAAGGATCATGTCTCCCAAGACCCCTGGTGTTAAGAAGAAACCGGAAGAAGTCGTCTGCTTTTTCTCAAGAGTAAAGACCTCACCTGCTGCTGCAAGGAAGGTTGTAGCTGTGTGCAATGTCGCCTTGACTGCCCTCTCCACCAGGAAATCCGACTCTTGGTATATGGACAGCGGCTGTTCGAAGCATATGACAGGAGAACGAAAATGGTTTTCATCCATGGATGACACTCACCCAATTGGAGATGTCATGTTTGGAGATGGTGCCAAGGCAGAGATCATTGGAAGCGGGACAGTTGATACTCCAGGTCTCCCAGCCCTGAAGAATGTTTTGCTGGTAGCAGGTCTAGAAGTGTGTCTTCTGAGTGTGAGCCAGATAGTTGACGAATATGAGATAGTGACCTTTGACTCATCTAAGTGCACTGTTCTGGATGGAAAAGGGAGATGTGTGATGAAAGGGGAGAGGTCCCGAGACCACTGCTACTGTGTTCGGGCGAACAAGAAATTGGAATCTGATATGTGCTTCCTATCCTCAACTCAAGAAAGTCTGCTAGAGCTGTGGCATAGAAGGATGTGCCATCTCAACCATCAAGATGTGGTGAAGCTATCTTCAAAGGATGGAGCTCGTGGTCTGCCCAAACTGTCCGGGAGAGCTGCAGGTATGTGTGGAGACTACAAAATGGGCAAGCTATCCCGGACCTCCCATCCTGTTCTAAATGCTAGACCAACCTCTAATATTCTTGAGTTACTTCACTTAGATCTTGTAGGACCCGTAGAAACTGAAAGTCTTGCGAAAAAGAAATATGTGCTTGTTGTGGTAGATGACTTTTCTAGATTTACTTGGGTCATTTTTTTAGGTGACAAAACTCAAACCTTTGGGAAGTTTTTTGAGCTAGCAAAACGTATTTCAAAAGAAAAGCTTTCTGAAAACAAATGCATCTTGAGGATTAGATCAGATCATGGAACCGAGTTTGAAAACTCTTTGTTTGCTGAATATTGTGAGGAAAACGGTGTGCACCATGAGTTTTTGATACTCACCATTATTAAGTACTAAATTAACACTTAACACTCAACAACAATGAGCCAATTAAAACCCTTTTTAGTAGATGTAGCATTGGTAAATAGGGATCGTTCTTAACCGGGGATTGAGGGTGCATGCATAACTATGCTAGGTTTGTTTATGGGGGTGCGAGATTTGGTTTGTTTAACTAATGACCTACGAAATTTAAACCTAATTCTACTATGTACATGTGATCATCACATCATGTCTACCTCCACCATTTTCATGCTTCACTTACCCAGTATCAACGAAATTCTTACCTTCAACCTGCAATTTATACACATGCTTTTAAGAGTGCGACGAAGAGCGCCTACACCTTAATTTATTTAAGATTCATACAAAACATGCTAGGGAGGAACGAAGAGCGTATCACCCAACACATTAAGAAGCTTTAAGCATACAAGCATGCATACAAGTCAAAGACCAAAAACTAAGAACACATGGAAGATAACATAAGTAAGTAAAAACGTATAGCCTTTATTAAACAAATCACAAGTCGTAAACCGAATTCTTTACAAGACAAAAGATGAGATAGAAGGTTTATGGTTACACTTTTGGAGTCTGTGAAGAGCACTAACAACGCCTCGAGTGGATGGATTCTCAAGAACAAGACGAAGAGCGCCAATTATTCTTGATCCGTGAGGAGAGAGCTTCGGCCTTGGAGGGGATTAGGCATAGGACGACTTGGGAGGTGTTTTGGGCAGAGCTTTGCTGTCTATGATGTGTGATAATGAAACCCTAGTCGAGCCCTCATTTATATAGGCCAAGCAAAGCCTAGTTCGACTCCTTTTAGAAGTCTAACTACTCCACCCGGGTAACCTGACCCTTCTCCACTAAAATAGGAATTTCTCTCGTTATAGAACTCTAAATCGCTTGATTCCAGTTGCGTTGGAAACTAGACTTCTAGATCTTTCCAACAATATGCTAATCGCGTCTAGATTCATCCGGATCTGTTCACAGTGGCATTTTGAAGTGGGCTGATCTGCACAGGCAGATTTCCTGATTTCTAGCTTTTGATCCATT
The DNA here is from genome assembly GCA_946800695.1 of Geum urbanum. NCBI lineage: Eukaryota > Viridiplantae > Streptophyta > Magnoliopsida > Rosales > Rosaceae > Geum > Geum urbanum. The sequence goes on along the minus strand of OX327017.1, from coordinate 39,696,971 downwards.
TTCTTCTTTTGGGCTTCTTTGTGGGTGAATCTTGACATGATCTTGGACATTATTGGACCCATCTTAGTGATCTTTGATCCATTCTTTATAAATCGTGGCCCATTCTTCTTCATCTTTCCTCCTCATTTTAGGAACTTCCTCCTTAGTAGGTTTTGAGCTCATTTCTGCCTCCTTTACGGATTCCTCCTTTATTTCTACCTACAAACATAAAGTAAGTTAAAAACATATTTACTAAGCACAAAACAAAGTTAAATATAGAGAGAAAGACATTAATAATCAAGCATAAAATGCGTAGATCAGTTTTCAGCCCCCATCACACCCCAACAAAATGGGATTGTTGAGAGGAAGAATAGGGTGTTGGTTGAGATGGAAAGAGTTATGTTGAGTTCTGCAGATTTGCCTCACATGTTTTGGGCCGAAGCAATCTTTAATGCTTGCTATACTCTTAACTGTGTGATCTTTAGACCTGGTACTAGTAAAACACCTTATGAGCTTTGGAAAGGCAAGAAACCAAATATCTCACATCTAAAAGCTTTTGGAAGTCCTTGTTTTATTTATAGAGATCGTGAATATTTGACAAAGTTTGATGCCAAATGTGATAGAGGTGTTTTCCTAGGTTATGCATTGAATAGCCGTGCTTACCGGGTCTACAACAAGAGAACCTGCAAAGTTGTAGAGACCGTAAATGTGGCTATCAATGACTCTCTTGTGTGTTCTCACAACCATTCTTCTAGAAATGTGCAGGTTGAGGATGTGAGCACTGAGACATCTCCCAAGGATGCCGAGACTCCCATTGATGAACAGAATCCTGTACCTGATGATGTATCCCAGGATACAGATTCTGATACTGAAGGTGCCGGGATAGATCAGACCCTAACTATCCAGAGGTCACATCGCGTTGGGAAACGACAAGTTCAGAAAGATCACTCTCCCTCGGATGTGATTGGTATGATTAATGAGCCAAGGCAGACCCGAAGTAAGTCTAAAATGCTTGTGAGTAATCTTGTTAGTCTCAAAAGTTTTCTTACTTTGCATAGGCTAGCTATAAATCGAATTACTTGCTATGGTTTTGTTTCTTGCATTGAGCCTAAGAACATTAAAGATGCTTTAAAGGACTCAGAATGGATTGTGGCTATGCATGATGAACTAAATCAATTTGAGAAAAGCATTGTGTGGCATTTAGTTCCTAGACCTAAGGGTAAGAATGTTATAGGAACGAAATGGGTTTTCAAGAACAAAACGGATGAAAAGGGAATCATTACTAGAAACAAGGCTAGATTAGTTGTGCAAGGCTATTCCCAAATTGAAGGCCTAGACTTTGATGAAACCTTTGCTCCCGTAGCTAGACTTGAGTCCGTTAGGTTACTCTTGGCCATTGCTTGTTTTCTGAAATTTGAACTCTTTCAAATGGATGTGAAAAGTGCTTTTTTAAATGGAGTTTTGAAAGAAGAAGTGTATGTTGAACAGCCCCCGGGATTTCAGAGCTCTCCCCATCCCGATTATGTTTACAGATTAGACAAAGCCCTTTATGGTTTGAAACAAGCTCCTAGAGCTTGGTATGAAAAATTGTCTACACATCTGATTGACCATGGGTATGTGCGTGGCTCTATTGATAAGACCATGTTTGTTAAAAATACTTCACATCATATGATAATTGCTCAAATTTATGTGGATGATGTGGTGTTTGGATCTACCTCTCAAAAACTTGTTGAGGAGTTTGTCACTCTAATGACACAAGAATTTGAAATGAGTTTGTGTGGTAAGCTAAACTTCTTCCTTGGACTACAAGTTCAGCAAAGGAAAGATGGTTTGTTCATATCGCAGGAAAAGTATGCAAAGGATCTTGTGAAGAAGTTCGGGATGGAAGGAGCCTCTCCCATCCGTAACCCAATGGGAACTTCTTGCAGAATCAGTGCGGATCTGGAAGGCATCAATGCTGATCCAACTCTCTATAGAAGCATGATTGGGAGCTTACTCTACCTCACAGCCAGCAGACCCGACATATCTTACAGTGTGGGTGTTTGTGCTCGGTATCAAGCCAACCCCAAGGAATCCCATGTGAAGGCAGTCAAGCGTATCATTCGATACATCTCAGGTACATGTGCTTTTGGTATTCTGTACACCACAGATACTAACACTGAGATTGCAGGTTATTCGGACTCGGATTGGGCTGGAGATGCCACAGATAGGAAGAGTACTTCGGGTGGTTGCTTCTTTGTTGGGAACAACCTGGTGTCATGGCACAACAAAAAGCAGAATTGCGTCTCTCTATCCACTGCCTAGGCAGAATACATAGCCGCTGGAAGCTGCTGCACCCAACTTCTTTGGATGAAACACATGCTGAGTGACTATGGATTTGAGCAAGGTATCCTATCCCTATTCTGTGATAACACCTCTGCTATCAACATCTCAAAAAATCCTGTGTTGCATTCTAGGACCAAGCATATAGAGATAAGATATCATTTCATTAGAAACTTGGTTGAAGAAAATCAGCTTGAAATGACATTCATTCCTACGGAACAACAACTAGCTGATTTGTTTACTAAGCCTTTGGACAATCTGAGATTTGAAAGTCTTAGGAAGGCTATTGGTGTATGCACCATTGCGTGAGATATCTCCCTCACTGGTCTGATTTTACTTTTCAAGTTTTTTTATTTTCTGAAAATAAATGTTGGCACATGTTGGGATACGAGTCTGTGGTCACATCCCAAAGCGATATTTCTGATCGTGATCTAGAAATGCTGTGTTCTTATTTCATATATCTTGATAGTCTTTTGCTGCATTCTTCACACGTGCATATGCATCTATGCCTTTAAGGATGTTAGTGTATGTGGTCTGAATCATTCTCAAAACCAAAAGAACTTTAGAGCACAAAGGTTACTCTTGTGGGGTGTACAAAGTTTGAGCTAGAAAATTGAGTGAGTTGAACTAGTTACTAAAGAACAATTGTGAAAATCTGGTGCTTATTTTTAAATGAATTATGTAAAGGAATGGGCTAGTCTTTTGCTGGGTGCACCTTAACCGGAACCAGTGGGGATCCCTGAGATGTTATCTATCCTTCGATGGGTTCGGACTAGTTACCCACTGAGTGTCCTTGAAACACACATTATTCTTTCGAGCATTGCGCTCAGGACATAATGGTAACTACTCTGCTACATGGACCTATGAGGACGTATTTCTCCGATGAGCTCTTGGACAATTTTTAAAGAAAATGGCAAAAGTGCTTGAACATAAATGACAACGGCCAAAGGCCAAGTTGGGACAAAGTCCTTGTGTTACTGAATATCCAGAACTCTCAAAAGGTTGTGACAAAGTCACATGGTTACTCTTGATGTCCTCATATCAGTTGATGCTCCAAACTTGTACTCCTTTAGATGAACCTTTTCACACACACACTCTTGTGGTTTCGAGGATTGATTTGTAGGATCATTGCATTAATGTTACTTTATAGTCATATACTCATGCGAAGATTTTGAGCCATCAAGACATATGGAAGTTAGTGATCACATTTTTGGAAGTCATGCTTAAATTTTTTTTTCTACTGGGATTTCACTGACTGTTTCCATCCCGGTGTGTTTGCCGACATGCTTGTTCAAAAATCCCAACATAAATTTCTTTTTTTACCACGTGAGGAGAAGAAGTCTTTGGTGTGTTGCATACATTGATATCCTGTTTCTGTGTGATGCTTGAATATCTTGCCATTATTTCAAGTGTTTGGACTAATTATGAGTTGGTGTCTTGAAGCAAGATTTGTTGGTAGATGTCACTATCACCATGTGGTTCTGTGTTGAGTGATTGCGTATTCCCCTAGCCCAACAGATGTCTCTTCCCCTCACTCAATCAGAACGTCTCTTTTGGTATGGTTCGCTTCCCTAGGTTTTAAATTCATTAACTTCTTTTTGGTGGGAACGCTACCCTAGATCTCCTCATCTTTCCTTTCATACTCTGCATGCCATCTCCCTTATTACCAGAGATCTCTTAGACTTCCCTCAACTTCCCACACTTGCTTTATATCATGACTCCTGAACCATCCTCTCCATCTCTCCTAGACCAAACAGAAACAGCCATCGTTGCATTCTTGGATCTCATGGCTCAACCTCTCGCTACTGCTCCAGCCCCAGTATCTCCATCTCCGTCTAATGCTGAAACCGCCTCTGAGCGTCCCTCCTCCACCAATCTTCCACCTGTTTCTCCTCCAAGAAACACGGCCTCTCAAGTTCCAGCCTCCACCTACCAGCGCAAACGGGTCTCCAAACCCAAAGCCAAACCTGTCTGCCCTCCTTCTGGGTCATCCCTAGACCCACCGGTTACTCCGACCACTGCACCCATTCCCGATCCGATCTCCGATGCTCCATCGTCACCCGTTCCCTCTTCTCCTCTGGACACTGTTGTCCTGGGTAAGAGTAAGGCCTCGGGCTCTGTGCCTCGAACGGTGGCGTCTGCCTCTTCTCCTTCAGGGTCCTCGTTCGACAGGGCATTCTCCCCTCCTTCCAAGAGGGCCACGCGATCCTCCGTGCCTTCTCGAGCCAAGACCCCTTCCTCCTCCAAGGCTCCTCCGGTTTCTGCTGGCAAAGGGAAAACCGCTGTTTCTGGTTCTCGACCTAAAGGCCAGACTCCTGTCAGTCGTCCCAGTCAAGCTCCTCTCTTGCCCCCTCGAAGCCACTTCATTTCTGACTCTGCCTTTGATCTTTTTGGTTATGTAACCATGAATCGACCGATAGTTGGTGAGCGCCCTTTTGCTTTCGACACTCTCCATCCTCAATTTCATGCCCTAGTCTCCGATTTGGGATGGGAAACTGCTCTCACCTCCCTGCCCCGGTTCAATCACACCCTCGTTCAAGAGTTCTATGTGAACTTCCCTCAAGAAATCTCCGACAAGGTGAAGATTCGGTCTAAGGATGTGGTTCTGGTCACAGTTCGTGGGATCCCAGTGAACATCTCTCCTTCCAGGATCCGATCTGTGCTATCTCTCCCCACTACTCAGGATGCTGGACTTGTCCAAGTTCGGGATTTTCTATCCACCACCTCTATTGATGATCTGGCTGCTCGTCTGTACACCTCGCCTCCCTCGGAACCCATCGGCACCTCTTTCCTCGCTAGCCGTTGTATGACGGAGTGGTTTAAAGCACTTGGTTTCCTGATCCGCTCTCTTCTCGTCCCAGCTACCCAAACCAGCAAGATCCCAAAGAAGCAGGCTGCTCTCATCGCATACCTGAGTCACCGTCCTCTCCTGCCTATGTTCCCTGCTGAGTACTTTATCTACCAAGCCATCTGGACGGCTGGGGTAAAGCATCGAGAGTTTCTCTCAAAATCCTTAGTTTTCCCTTCATTAATCACTCTCCTATGCTCGGATGCTGGTGTTCCCCTTTGGGAACACGATGTTATGGGTCCTGACCTCGCCCCAGTGGATGTTCTCACCATTGCTAAGTCTGCCAACCAATCCCAGGGGTATGTCGAATCGATGGAGCACACCTTTCTCAAACGGGATCTCCAGGCTATGCTCTCCGCTGCCATATCTGACCTAAAAGGATATCTGGATGCCCGTTTTGATGCAACCATGGCCCAACTTCTCTCGGTGGTTACCAATCATGATGCGCCCTCTCCTGCTGTTCGGGATACCAACCCATCTACTCCTCCCGGCTCTGCTACTCCATCTTCAAGCAGCTCTGATGCACCGTCTGAGGGGGAGTCTGGTGCAGAGATTGGGATTGATGAGGAGGACAATGATTGTTGACTCTCTCTGCTGTGTTTCTGTTGCTTTCTAAGTACTTTGTCTAATTGTGTGTTATTCCTTGAACAACTTGGTTTGTTTCTGGTTTTGTGGCTTGGATGTTGAACGGTCTGATTATTTTTTTTTATCTTATGACTGCTCTGTTCCCTCAATATTTGTGGCTTTAATCTTCTGTGTAGTTTTTACCCTTTGTCCTTCCTAGACAAAAAGGGGGAGAACTCTCTAACCATGCAGGCAGTTAGAGATAGGTTAAGTAACCTGGCTGGGATAGGTAGTTGTCTTCCTATCCTGGGTAACCAGTCAGGGGGAGTGTTGAAATATTCTGTGTATGGACATTCTTTTGCTGCTTGTATTGTGTTATCTCCATGCAGGTACTCTTTGACAATTGTGTTTTGTCAAGGAATGCCAAAGGGGGAGATTGAAGGCATATGGATATTGGCTATCCCTTGTCAATCGTCAAAACACAATTGCCTGAAAGATCATCAAGAACAGAGATTGAAGATGTTGGCATCTTTCACTTATCTCTTTGGGATATCAGGTAGTTCATGCATCCCATATCATGATTTTCATTTAGGATAACAACTGTTTCTCATATCCCTGTTGGTCTGTGCATATCTGATTTTAGTCGTTTAGGTGATTTCTGAGTTTGTATGTCTGTGACCTTCTAGGGTTTTTAGATCCTCTTTGATTCAGAATACAAACGCATGTGTATATGATAGTTGACTTCGGTTGAACCAATGTGTCTTAAGCTCACATGTGATTTTTGGGAAAGTGTATCATGACTTTACAGCCTGGACAGCTTTTTGTCTGTTTCAAATCTGCTTTTCGCATGCCTACTGAAACTGTGTTTACCATTTCTAGCATATGTTTTAGGAAGTCTTGTTTCCCTCCTATAACACTCCTTGCTTAAAATGGAAGTAGATAATGACCTTGTATGGTATCGATTTGAACATATGTTTGTCTTGCAAACTGTGATGTGTGGTGTCGTTATCTTGGACAACTTTTAGGACTGAAATAGAGCTGCTGCTCATGCTGTCATTTCACGTGCCTTACTGTGATTGTTGAACCCTGTTTTGTTCTGTTCACCAACTGCCATACGAAACTGCATATATATATATATATACAGTGCTGAAAGCTGTATGTGTTGGTTGTGTGAGTTAATTGAGGTTTTAGGGTTATTCTGTTCAGGCATTCTTTGAGAGCACATTCGTGTGTTGTTTCTCTTCTGTTCTCTCTCTCTCTCTTCCATGTCTTTTGGTTGCTCATAACTGTGCATAATAGACATGGCTTCTAGAACATAAAAACTGTTTTTCCAAAACTCATATGTATCATTGCATTGTGCATTCCATAGAGATAATGTGTGGAGATGCCAACCCATGAAGTTGTTCAAGAAGGTTTTAACTTGAAGAGTAGTTAAAGATCTGTTTTGATACTTCAGTGTTTCTTTCCAAGTGTAAGCACATAGATTAGAGTAGTGTAGCTCTATTTGTACTAGTGGGTAGACTAGTCGGGATAGCATAAGGGTTATGTATCCTCAGAGTGCCAGAAACTTGTATTTGTGTGAGTTACAAATTAGTGGAAAGGTTTGTCCCTCAAGAGCCAGGGGCACGCAGTTTTGATCCTGTTGTAGGATTTCTGCGTCACCAAAAACATCTGGTGTTATTCTTTTCTTACTGCTCTTTCCTTATTTCTCGTAACCTGTTTCTTGGGATAGGACAATATCTTGCTATCCCGAGTACAGAATTAAACGAAAAAGTGGTAAAGGCCTATTCACCACCCCCCCCCCCCCCCCCTAGGACCTTCAAAGGTCAGAACAACCAACTGGTTCATTCCTTTTCTTAGGTCCAACCGGTGTTGGCAAAACTGAACTTGCAAAGGCTCTTGCTGAGCAGCTCTTTGATGATGAAAATCTTATTTTGAGACTCGACATGTCTGAGTACATGGAGCAACACTCTATTTCACGCTTGATTGGTGCTCCTCCAGGGTATATAAGTGCATTAATTCAACTCTTCTTCTAATAGACAACCTTCCTTCGTTGATGCTTAATTAACATTATAAATTTGACCTCTTGCAGGTATATGGATCATGATGATGGCGGGCAACTCACTGAGGCAGTAAGACGAAGACCTTACAGTGTTGTATTATTTGATGAAGTGGAAAAGGCACACATCTCCATTTTCAATATTCTCCTACAAGTATTAGACGATGGAAGGTTAACTGATTCACAAGGTCATATTGTTGATTTTAAGAATACTATGATTATTATGACTCTAACCTTGGAGCAAAGCATCTCCTATCTGGTCTAGTAGGAGAATGTTCAATGCAAGTTGCTCGTGATCATGTGTTGCCAGAGGTAATTATAGTATCTTGCTCAAATCTTGACATTTAAAGGTCTTTTTGTTTGACACACTACGTAGTTTTTTAAAGGATGTTGTGTTGATTGGATAGGTGAGAGGTCACTTCAGTCCTGAATTTCTGAATCGGCTCGATGAGATTGTCATATTTGATCCTTCTTTCATATGAGCAAGTAAAGAAGGTGGCCAGGTTGCAACTGAAAGATGTTGCTGTCCGACTTGCTCACAAGGGTGTTGCTTTGGAGTTGACTGATACCGCATTGGATTATATAATGGAGAAGAGTTATGATCCGGTTAGTTCTACTTGCCCTGAGTTGCAATTGCTTCTTCCACTGCTATTCAATCTCTACACTACTATTTTACATGAAACACTAAATAACTGATGCCGTTTATATGCAGGCTTATGGTGCTAGACCAATAAGGAGGTGGCTTGAAAAGAATGTGGTTACAGAGTTGTCAAGAATGCTGGTTGGAGAAGAGTTGACCGAGAACTCAACTGTGTCTATATATAAAAAGCCATATGGAACTGAGTTGGTGTATCGGGTTGAGAAGAACTGACAACCGGCTTATGAACTCAAAGGTATCCATCTTCCATACAAGTTATAATGATGAAATTAAACCGAGGAAATATGGATGACCACACATGTATTTTTTTTCCTCTCTCTTTTGGTCATAAGTAAAATAAGATTGATTGTGCAAGTGATGTATTAGCATCCCTGTTCTTTTTCCCCTCTCTCTTTGTTGTAATATCCAACTTCTTGTTATTAATAGATATTAGATTTGGTGTGAAAGGTAATATTCAACTTGCTGTAATAGATATTAGATTTGGTGTGATTTCTTCCATATCTTGGATATGTAATATCTTACGGAATAAGGAAATAAATGTATTCAAGAATAGGATAACGAGTCCTTATGTTATATGGTTTTTGTATCCTTATAAATATAAGCTGTGCACCTAAACAAATAGTCTATCCTGATGAACAAACTTCCAAGTTCCAACACTTATAATTCCTCTATCTAAAGAGTGTTACAGAGATTGTTTTTACCCTTTGTTCTTTGATCTTTCTTTCTGTTCTTGAGCTGAGAATGGCCGGAGGAGAAGGGTCTCATGCGATTGGGATTGACCTGGGAACATCATACTCGTGTGTGGCTGTGTGGCAGCATGATCACGTAGAAATCATAGCCAACGAGCAAGGAAACAGGACCACTCCATCTTATGTTGCTTTCACTGATAATGAGCGGTTGGTTGGAGATGCAGCATTCAACCAAGTCATCAGAAACCCCAGCAATTCTGTCTTTGGTATGCCTCTTTCTGCAATTTTTTAGTACATTTTACTCAGGTGGGTCCTGTATTTACTTGGATTGAAGTTACATATTCTAACCAAATTTGTCAATAATTTATTGCAGATGTGAAGAGGCTCATTGGTAGGAGATTCAGTGATACCTCTGTTCAAGATGACATGAAGCATTGGCCTTTCAAGTTGATTAAAGGTAGTGATGAGAAGCCCATGATTGAAGTTACCCAAAATGGAGTAGAGAGACAACTTGCTGCGGAAGAAGTCTCATGTATGGTTCTTGCAAAGATGCGGGAAATAGCCGAGGCCTATCTTTGCTCACCTGTGAAGAATGCAGTTATCACCGTCCCTGCTTACTTCAACAATTCACAGCGTGAGACTACCAAAAAAGCAGGTATTGCTGCTGGCCTAAATGTTATGCGCATTATCAATGAACCAACTGCAGCAGCCATTGCTTATGGGATTGACAAGAAGTGTGGTTGGTATAGCAAGAGAAATGTGCTCATATTTGATTTAGGGGGTGGTACTTTGGATGTGTCTCTACTTTCGATAGCAAATAGTGTCTTTGAAGTTAAGGCCACTGGTGGAGATTCTCACCTCGGAGGTGAGGACTTCAACAACAAGATGGTGGATTACTGTGTGGAGCAATTCAAGATGAAGCATAATATCGACATTAGTAGAAACTTCAAGGCTCTTAGGAGGTTGCGAAATGCATGTGAAAATGCAAAGAGAAAGCTTTCTTATATGTCTGACACCGACATTGATGTTGACTGTTTGGACAAGGGTATTGATTTCTTCATGTCAATTACTCGTGCCAAATTCGAGCAACTCAATATGGATTTGTTTGAAAAATGTATGGATCCAGTAAAGAAGTGTTTGGAAGATGCCGAAATGGAGATAAGCGGCGTCCATGATGTTGTTCTTGCTGGGGGATCTTCTAGAATTCCAAAGGTGCAGCAGCTTTTGAAGGATGTTTTCAACGGGAAGGAGCTTTGCAAGGGCATACATCCTGATGAGGCTATTGCATATGGTGCTGCTATTCAAGCTACAATCTTAAATGGCAACGATATAACTGGGAAACTTCAAGACTTCAGTCTCCATGATGTCAACCCTCTTTCACTTGGGGTGAGGGGTCAAAACGATGTCATGACATTTGTCATTCGAAGAAACACCAGAATTCCAGTCATGAAAAGGGAAACTTATAAAACTACTCGTGACAACCAAGTCGCTGCCAAATTTGGCATTTTTGAGGGTGAGTGTGAAACGGCCTCAGATAACAACTTTTTGGGTGAATTTAGACTTGGTGGGATTCCTCCAGCTCCTGCAAGTGAAATTAAGTTTGATGTATGCTTTAGTATCGATGCGAATGGAATTCTCAATGTTACTGCTGAGGAAACGTCCACAGGCCAGAATGGAGGGATAACAATCAATTGTGAGAGAGTATCCTCGGACGGCATTGAGAAAGTGGAGTGATTGAAACTAAAATGTCAAGGGTCAAGACTGAAACTTTATTGTTATTATGCAATATCATGTCTACTAGATTATAAATTAAATATAGTTTGAGTTGCTATATAATTTGAGTTACTGATTCCATCTATTTTAAGCTTCGGACTATTGAGTTTTGATCTGGCTTGATACACATCGTTTACATAGATATTCAGTGCTTGTAGCTATAGAATGGTGTGGTACATACTCAATGTGCAATGCAAGAGTAGGTCGATAACACACAAAAGATTTACACACTAAAACTCCAAAGTTCAACTTTCAAGTTTCAAGGCTATCTCGAGATGAGGAGCAGAGGAAGGCAAAGAGAGGAACTTTGTGATGCTGAAGGAATCTTGTCTCTTACAGAGTTGCGGTGGATAGCTGAAAAAGAGTGTCACGGTCTCTGCCTAATTCAATATCTCACAGCGCGGAGCTGGCATTGGCATTGGCATTGCCTATGGCCTCGAAAAGAAGCTTGTTTCTGAAGAGGCAAATGGCTACACGTATAATTCGATCTGCTTCCCTGTTTCGTTGTTTTATACTTGTATGCAAGTGATTTTGATGAGCTTCTGATTTTACTTGAACATGAATATTTCCCAGAATAAGTCATGCACTCATGCTTATTGTTTGCATATTTGGTACCCTTGTAACTAATTCGTTGTTTTTCTTATAAGCAAGAAGATCGGCTATGATGTGTCAGAGGAGTTGCTGCAGTACCGCTGATATACTAGAGGTGGTCAACATTTCCACCAGGTCTTGCTTATAGATAATCTCTTACCTGGTAAGCTTGTTACTTGTTAGGTTTCCATCCACCTAGCTCTGACTTTGTTTTTGTTTTTAAATATATGCAGCACCTAAACAATTGATATAGTATTTTTGGTACCACTAGTGTTGAGTTGCTAGAAGGGTCTGTGTCTCATTTTTCAACTACTGCATACTCTCTGTGCATACACAGTGGGGGTAGTATTTTCCTCCTATCTAAGAAGAAACTGTAAACGAAATTGCACAGGACTTTTTCTTTTGACAAAAAGACTAAACAATGATTCTTCCCTACAACTTGAAGAAAACTAATTGGGTGCATTTGTTCTGTGTATTAACCAAGAAGTTTCACTAATTGACTTGGTATTTATGCAGTGAAATTTCTTTTATTCCACATATTTTGATATCTGCAATCTCTTCCTTTTCTTCATACTACTAGCTTCTTTTAACCTCAATTTCTTTAGCTACAAACCCCGTCCCAGTTCCCACAGTTTATAATTCTTCTATCCAAAGAGTGTCCCATAGATTTGTTTTCTTTTTGTTCTTTGATCTTTCTTGCTGTTATTGAGCTGAGAATGGCCGGAGGAAAAGAGTCTCATGCAATTGGGATTGACCTGGGAACATCATACTCGTGCGTGGCTGTGTGGCAGCGTGATCATGTAGAAATCATAGCCAACGACCAAGGAAACAGGACGCGCGACTCCATCTTATGTTGCTTTCAGTGATAATAATCAGTTCATTGGAGATGCAGCATTCAACCAAGTCATCAGAAACCCACCAATACTATCTTTGGTATGCCTCTTTCCACATCCTTGTGTTTTGTGTTTTTCAGATATTACTTTTGGTCTTTTGGAAAGTTTGTTTAAATGTTTGGATTGGTTAAAACTCGTCAACAATTTATGGTAGATGCAAAGAGGCTCATTGGCAGAAGATTTAGTGATACCTCGGTTCAAGATGATATGAAGCATTGGCCATTCAAGGTGATCAGAGGTACTGATGAAAAGCCCATGATTATGGTTACCCAAAATGGATTACAAAAACAATTTGCTGCAGAAGAAGTCTCGTCTATGGTTCTTACAAAGATGCGGGAAATATCCGAGACTTATCTTTGCTCACCTGTGAAGAATACAGTTATTACCGTCCCTGCTCACTTCAACAATTCACAGCGTGAGGCTACAAAAAAAGCCAGTATTGCTGCTGGCCTAAATGTCATGCGCATATATATGTTATATATTTACCAAGTATAATCGAGAGTATATCATAAATACCGACACCGGAGCTACTCATCGGCGGCAAGAGTCGGCCAAGCCATCGTCGCCACCACCGGAAAGCATCCATCCAATACCGGGAAGGAACAAAGCTAGCATTTATATTCTTATTTGGTGGTTTGAGAGGCTTGCACCCCTCTCCCACATTGCTAAAAGTTGTAAAGAGAGAGACACTCCCTACCTATAAATGGAGGCCTCTATCCCACTTAAACAAACACACACAACCCATATAGCACTTGGGCCTAATAGTTCTTGGGCTTGAGATGCATAGTTGAGGCCCAACGAGGCACAAGTGGAGTAGTCAATTGGTGAACCACTATAATTATTGTGTTTAATTATTGTCTTTACATATTGGTAAACACTTAGTCTAGTTACATTTGGTCATATCTTGAATACTCATTATACTTGATATGAACAATGATTTTCTTGCTGGTGGCTCTTCTAGAATTCTGAAGGTGCAACAACTTTTGCAGGATCTTTTCATTGGGAAAGAGCTTTGAAAGGGCATCCATCCTGATGAGGCTATTGCATATGGTGCTGCTGTTCAAGCGGCAATCTTAAACGGAAAAGTTCATGATTTGAGTCTCTTGGATGTCACACCTCTTTCACTTGGGGTGGAGACTGAAGACAAAAATCAAATGTCCTTTATAATTCGACGAAATACTAGAATTCCAGTCATGAAAAGGGGGACTTTTGTAACTGTCTATGACAACCAAGTCCGAGCCATCTTCCCTATTTTTGAGGGTGAGAGTGAAACCACCTTAGATAACAACTTTTTGGGTGAATTTGTAATCAGTGGCATTCCTCCAGCTCCTGCAGGTAAGATTGAGTTTGACGTATGCTTTAGTATCGATGCAAACGGAATCCTCAATGTTACCGCTCAAGAAACGTCCACGCGCCAGAAGAAAGGAATCACAATAAACTTTGACAGAAAGGAAGGTGCATAAGAAAATAGTGTCAAGAGCAACACAATGTCTGCTTGTTTGTGAAATGTGTTTCTTCTTCTTCGACGCAGAAGTAGATCCGTAATGCTGTAAAGTTCTAGTATTAAAATTTGAGTTGCTGATCTTCTAACTTTGTATAATCAATGTCACATACTCACATAATATGTACACACCTCTATAGTATGGCGTACGCAAGAGCTTACTGAGAGAGATAATTCAGTTGGACCAGAAATCCAGAATAATGCGTTCACTGTTCAGTCCTACAATAATCCGAATGGCCCATTTAAATTATACAGCATTTCTGGCCCTAAATCCCATTTTTCCAGTCTGACTGAATTAGCTCGAGCTCTGCTTTCATGGCTGAAGATCCGACTCTGTTCCATAGCAGAGCACTGAAAACAAACCCTACGGCTCAAGCTCCCACCACGACCATAACCTTTCTTCTTCTAATGATGAAATGATTCTAAAGGACACAGCTTCTTCTAGCAACCCATGCAATGATCTCCAAGCAACAATCTTTTTCGGTAACCGATTCGATCGATCACTCCAATCAGCCGGTGTGTGTTTTTTTTTTGTTATTTGATCTTGTTGAGAAATGGGGTTTTAGTGTTTTAGAATCGGTTTAATCTTCTATTTGACTTTTGGAATTGGTAATCTAGCATAAAAGCCGTATTGCAGTAACTGAACATGCGTTCAATCTTACAATAGGTGATGGTTTAGTCTAAGTGAAGGCCACCTTTGGGGATACACATTTTGGAGGTCAAGATCGGACTCAGGATGTTTGATAACAACATATGGTGAGTTACTGTGTTAAAGCCTAATGGCAATCTATTAGAAATTTATGAACGTGCTGGAAGGGATTGAAATTGTGAATGGAGGAGGGCATGAATGAAGAAAGCATATAATTTATGCTATTTAATTTTTCTTTTTATACTGTTATGCAAGTGATTAATTTTACTGAGCTTATTTGATTTTACTCGAATGAATATTTGCAAGTATTGAAATTGTACCTCTATTAATCACTGTAGTTTCTTGGAAAAGGATCTTAGTCTGGAAATACTGTATATGGCTCCATTTTAGTACTACCAAGGCTTCTTTCATATAATACTTCATATAATTTTTCTCATGAAGAGGAGAAGAAAAGCCATACTTATATTAGGATATTAGTGGACCCTTGTAACTAACTAAATTTTGTTTATATCAAGCAGCTATGATGTCTCAGCAACTGTGCTGCCACTGCTGACCCACATACGGTCAACACTGTCCGGCGTCTCTATCTTATCATCGATCTCTTACCTGGTAAGATTTGTAGGTTTCTGTCTACCTCTACCTCTGACTATGTTTTTGTTTTTTCAGAGCAGCTGCACCGCAGCAGCTCGAGCAGCTCGAGCAGGGAGATTTCAGGCGGGCCCCAGCTGTGGCAGCACGAGCAGCGAAGAAGGAGGCGTGCACCGGGGAGAAGGAGAGGAGGTGACCGCTCGTTGACGCCGGGCTCGAGCAGCTGCTCGTCCTCCTGCTTGTTCTGTTGTTGACGTCATCCACGCGCGTGGGTGACGTCAGCCAGGTTATTTTTTTTCTACCAGGCGCGTGGATGACACGCGCCAGTAAAAGTTAAAAAAAAAAATTTACCAGCCAATAGGGTGATGACACGTGGCAGCCCGGGTAAAAAAAAGTAACGGTCAGATTGATCTAGACCGTCCATTTCAAATCAAAAAGTCTGATCGGACGGTCCAGATTCAACCGAAACGGTAACCTGATTTTTTTCTGATTTTTCTGATTTTTTCTGCCATTTTGCAAAATAACCCCTAAAAAATTGCAAAAAAATCCCTAAAAATTCTAAAAAATTGCAACTAACACCCTAGTATTTTTCTATAAATACTACATCAATTTCATTCACATCTCACACAAATTTATCCTCTCCTTCCTCTTTTCCTTCTTCCTCCTCACAAATTTATCCTCTCCTTCCTCTTCTCCTTCTTCCTCCTCACAAAATATCCAATTGGCTTGATTCCGAAGATTTGCAACTTTGTATTTCTTATTGTCGCATTAGCGTTTGCCCAATTACCGGCAACATGTAAAAGTCCGATAAATTGTGGGAAAAAGTCTATGCCGATTATAAGGAAAATTGGGAGCTTGCGCATGGTGAATCAAGGCCGGAGCCTAGGATTCAAACCGCGGTTTCTTCTCGTTTTACAAAGTTGAAGCCGAGTTTTAGAACTTAGGGTGCCGCTCTTGCATATGCACGAAGGAATGTACAATCCGGCACAAATTTGCAAGATGAGGTAAGTGTTAATAATTTTGTCGTAAAGCTCATCTATTACATTTATTTTAATCAATGTTGACATCTCCATTTCCTAGATATTATTTTGACATACAAATTTTTGGTACCTTAGATAAGAAAAGCTCAATCATGGTACGTGGCACAAAAAAAGAAACAGTTTGCAAAATTTGATTGTTGGGAAGTGATGAAAAACCATCCAAATTTTCGGGCCGTCGAACCTACTATACCACCTCCTTCATATTCCAACTCCGCAACTACTCCTCCTTTTACCTCAATGCCTCCCCCCGTCGACGTGGAGGATGATGAAGTCATTCCAACACCACAAAGCAATGAAGAAGAAGTGTACTCTAGTCCGGTTAGACCAATCGGAGTGAAGGCGGCCAAGGAAGCCAAAAGAAAGGGGAAAAAAGCATGCTCATCTTCAAATGAGGTAAGAGATGAGGTTTTGAAAAACATGATGGAAAATCAAAGAATGCATCTCGCCGGGCAAAAAGAAAGTGATGCCACTGAACTAGCTTTGTACCAAAAACAACTCGCCCTTAAGGAGAAGGACTACAAATTGAGGGCCGAAGCGGAGGATTCAAGGATAATGGCAATGGATACGAATGCTATGACCCCAAAATCGAAGAGGTATTTTTCGAAGAAAAAAGAGAGTATCCTAAAGAAAATGGATGAAGAGGAAGGAGATGGTAGCGATGAAACATTTTCAAATTGTTATCGCCCACTGTTTCAGTAGTTTGATATTTGTTTTTCCATTATGAAATTATGTACTTTAAATTTCCAATAATTCTAGGGTTTGATTGAAATTATGTACTTTAAATTTCCTAGTAATAAAAACGCACTTTTCTTATTCCATCAAAGCTCACGCACAGTACAACAACACATAATGACTTAAAATCAAACACACAAAGCTCAAACAACTAAAAGGAAAAACAAATAAACCAAACATGTTGCAAACCAGGTTAATTAAAATTACACACCCACATCATTTAAAGTCGTTCGCCGGTCTCTAGATACCAGTTGTGCTTAACTAAGTCCTTTTGCAACTCTCCATGGATGTACGCAGATTGGAGATCTACAACACGGTCGGCAAATCGTTGTTCATTTTGTGCATCCCTTCCAACAGGCTCAAAAGGAATACGATTACCTTGTTCATCTACTGACCCATCATAAACATTGAAAGCAGTTGATGGGTTTTGAAGATCTTCTTCTTCCAACTCCTCGAACTCCTCCTCCACAAATTCTTCTTCGACAATCATGTTATGCATTATAATGCAAGCCAACATGATGCTCTTCAATGTCGATTGGTGATGACACCTAGCTGCATGCCGAATAATTCCCCAACGAGATTGCAAAATTCCAAAGCACCTCTCTACATCTTTGCGGTATGCCTCTTGTTTCTTGGCAAACAGTTTCTGTGGAAGCTTTTGGGGATTGGAGATTGTTTTCACAAACGAGGAGTACCTGAGATATATACCGTCAGCTAGATAGTAAGTATTGTGGTAAGTCATACCGTTGACTTTATAGGTTGCACTCGGACTGTTTCCGGCAAGGAGCGAATCAAATATGTCCGATTGGTGGAGCACGTTGATGTCATTTTGTGATCCGGGTACCCCAAAGAAGCTGTGCCATATCCACGTGTCATATGAGGCCACCGCCTCTAAAATAATAGTTGGCCGCTTCTTTCGGCCCGAGAATGCTCCTTGCCAAGCTGTGGGGCAGTTCTTCCACTCCCAGTGCATGCAGTCAATGCTTCCGATCATACCAGGAAATCCGCGATGCCTGGCTCTCTTTAGAAGTCGGGATAAGTCTGCGGCATTTGGAGCGCGGAGATAGAGGTCACCGTAAAGCTCGTAGATATGCATACACCACTTCTTCATGCATTG
Source organism: Geum urbanum (assembly GCA_946800695.1). Taxonomy (NCBI): domain Eukaryota; kingdom Viridiplantae; phylum Streptophyta; class Magnoliopsida; order Rosales; family Rosaceae; genus Geum; species Geum urbanum. The sequence goes on along the minus strand of OX327017.1, from coordinate 39,678,968 downwards.
TAGTGTTGTGGATTCACCCATCCTTGTTATTTCAGCACACTGATCTGCGGCTGCGCCGTACGCCAACATACGAAGAGCGCCTGTCATCTTTTGTTGTGGAAGAAGTCCAACCAATCCGACGGCGTCAGCTCTTTGGTGCCAAAATTGGTGGTGGTTGCAGAGATCCGTCATTATACGGTTGAATAAATTGGTACTCATTCGATACCTTCAACGAAAGGCTTGTTCGTTGAAGACGGGGCGTTCGATGAAGTAATCCTCCATCAGATTATGTCCCCTTGACTCCCTCATTCTTTCTTCATTTGGTCGGCGGCGAGGTGGTTCGTCATCGAACATTGCATCGACCACGACCGCTTCAGTGATGAAATTGTTAGCAATTTCGGCATTTCGCCGACATTGCTGTCGCCTCCTCCGGAAAAAATTCTCAAAACTAAAAGGATTCATCTTATCGGAATGTGGAATATATGGTTGGTTTTGGTGTGAATGAACGATGAGCACCGATCAACAAATATATAGCCGAGTGTAGATGAAGTGATTAGATAAGCTGATGACACGTGTCGGCTTTCAATTGGTCGGAAATCTCTCTGAGAATCTTATACAATTAGTAGAGCCGATCATGAACAGTTGACATGACACGTGTTGCCTCGTGATTGGTTGAAAATCTTATCGGAAATTTTGTACAATTATTTACCCGATAACCTTCTGTCGGCGTGACACGTGTCAACTCGTCATTCGTCGGAAATCTTACCCGACATCTTATTCAATTATTCATACACGACAAATTTAATTTATGTCAAATTTAAAAAAAATTAAAATTTAATTTAATTTAATTATTCATACACGACAAGTTTATGGATTGGTTGAAAAATAAAAATAAAAAAATTAAAATTTTGTTTATGAACAGTAATAGCACGTGCTATTTTTGGACACCGCTGCGCGAAAAACAGCTTATGCACCTCCTATTCGATGAACAGTGACTGCTCCACCTCAAACAGTGCCTGCTCCTCTTCAAATTGCTTCTCCTATTCGATTTTACCCATGCGGGTGCTCTCATATGTGCAGCATATAAACAATGGATCTGGTATTTTAGGTACCGATAGTGTTAGTTGTTGTTCTATGATGTGATTAATAAATTTGCCCCAAATCATTGGTTGAGTTACCAGAAGATGCTTTGTCTCATTTTTCAAATGCTGCAAACTCTCTGTGGCATCACAGTCCAGTAGTTAAATATTATTCATGTATGCTTGGCCATTTTATAAATGGGGTAGCATTTTCCTCCAATCTGAGAAGAAACTGTAAACGAAATTCCCCAGAGTAGGACAAAAAGATTAAACAATTCTTGGTTCTTAATTCCCTGCAACTTCAGGACAAAAAGATTAAACAATTCATAGTTCTTCCCTGCAACTTCACGAAAACTAATTGGATGCATTCTTTTTGTGCATTGACCAAGAAATTTCACTTATTGATTGGTATATATGCAGGCAATGAACTTTCTTTTCTTCCACATATTATGATCTCTGCAATCTCTTAGTTTTATGCTTCATAGTTCATACTACTAGTTTCTTCTTCAAGTTATTGATCTGAGAATACCAGGAGCAGCAGACGACGTGCAACTGAGAGTGATCTAGCTAGGCACTACGTGTACGTTGCAGTGTGGGAGCACCAACAAGGTAATGTAAAAATCATAGTGAACAAGACTACCCCCCCATCTGAGTCTTGGTAAGATTATATCCCAAATCACATACATACATGCATCTCGTAACATAGTGCTTCAAACCACCGAGAAGTTTTTCATCTATATAAGTCAAGGGTAATATGTAAATTATTCTAGTGAATAGCCAGTGACCCATATTCACTCATTTAGCTAACAACCCTGCCTCAAGTAGTCCGAAAGAGTCACTGAGATTATACTTTCCTTCAGTATATAATTCTATCCAGAGAGTCATACTGAAATCATCTTTACCTTTTGTACGTTCTTTGTGTTGTTGAGTTCAGAATGTCCGGAGGAAAAGGTTCTCATGACTCTCATGCTATTGGGATTGACTTGGGAACAACATACTCGTGCGTGGCTGTGTGGCGGCGTGATCATGTAGAAATCATAGCCAACGATCAGGGAAACAGGACGACTCCATCTTATGTTGCTTTCACTGAGATTAATCAGTTGGTAGGAGATGCAGCATTCAACCAAGTCATCAGAAACCCTGCCAATACTATTTTTGGTATGCCTCTTTCCACATCCTTATATTTTCTATTTTTTGTCTTTCAGATATTACTTTCAGAAAGTGTGCTTAAAAGTTTGGATTGATTAAAACTCACAATTTATGGTAGATGCAAAGAGGCTCATTGGCAGGAGATTTAGTGATACCTCGGTTCAAAATGATATGAAGCATTGGCCATTCAAGGTGATCAGAGGTACGGATGAAAAGCCCATGATTGTGGTTACCCAAAATGGAGTAGAGAAACAATTTGCTGCGGAAGAAGTCTCATCCATGGTTCTTGCAAAGATGCGGGAAATATCCGAGGCATATCTTTGCTCACCAGTGAAGAATGCAGTTATCACTGTCCCTGCTTACTTCAACAATTCGCAGCGTGAGGCTACAAAAAAAGCCGGTAGTGCTGCTGGCCTAAATGTCATGCGCATTATCAATGAACCAACTGCAGCGGCCATTGCTTATGGGATTGACAAGATGTCTGGTTGGTATAGCAAGAGAAATGTACTCATATTTGATTTAGGGGGTGGTACTTTGGATGTATCTCTACTTTCTATATCTGATAGTGTCTTTGAAGTGAAGGCCACCTCAGGAGATACTCACCTTGGAGGGGAGGACTTCAACAACAGGATGGTGGATTATTGTGTCGAGAAATTCAAGACAAAGCATAAAATCGACATTAGTAGAAACCTCAAGGCTCTTAGGAGGCTGAGAAATGAATGTGAAAATGCAAAGAGGAAGCTTTCATATATGTATGAGACAGAAATTGATGTCGACTCTTTGGACAAGGGTATTGATTTCTTCTTGCCAATTACTCGTGCCAAATTCGAGCAACTCAATAAGGATTTGTTTAAACAATGTATGGAGCCGGTGAAGAAATGTTTGGAAGATGCCAAAATGGAGATAAGCAGTGTCCATGATGTTGTTCTTGCTGGGGGATCTTCTAGAATTCCAAAAGTGCAGTGGCTTTTGCAGGATGTTTTTAAGGGGAAAGAGCTTTGCAAGGGCATCCATCCTGATGAGGCTATTGCATATGGTGCTGCTGTTCAAGCGGCAATCTTGAATGGAAAAGTTCAAGACTTGAGTCTCTTGGATGTCACCCCTCTTTCACTTGGGGTGAGGACTCGCGTTATAAAGGAAGGCAAGATCAATGTCATGTCCTTTGTTATTCCAAGAAACTCCAGAATTCCAGTCATTGAAAGAGATTGTACTTTTAGAACTATTGAAGACAACCAAGTCGCCGTATGCTTTGCCATTTATGAGGGTGAGAGTGAAACAACCTTAGAGAACAACTTCTTGGGTAAATTTGTACTTACGGGCATTCCTCCAGCTCCTGCAGGTGAAATCAAATTCGATGTATGCTTCAGTATCGATGCAAATGGAATCCTCAATGTCACTGCCGAAGAAACGTCCACTGGCATGAGGGGAGAGATCACAATCAACTGTGAGAGAATAATCTCTGAGGTGACTATGGAAGATGCAGTAAGAAACTAAAAGTGTCACAAGCCACACCATGTCTTCATGTTTGCTAATGTCTTTTTCTTCTATGCATAAGAAGATGGCAATCCTGCCACTAACGCCCTTAAAACTCCAATCCGAATTTGTACTAATGTTCTAAAGATCTAATCCGAATTTGTATATAGATGTCAGTCACATAATATGGTGTATGTCATATCCAGTGTGCATTGTACAGTGCAACAGCTTTGTGAGACTTGAACAAAGCTCCAGCTTGATCTGTTTTTTTTTTTTTGAGATGTTAAGGGTAACTTAAAGATTTTCTTGGACCATGATAAATTTCCTGGTCCATGTAAAATGACCTAATTATACGTTACAGTATAATGTTTGAGCACGTTTATAATTCAACAAATATTTTGACACCGTCAATATTCAAACACATGACGTTGGCATTTGAACTCTCCTCTTCTCTTTTGTTAATGAACAAAACCAAACTTGACATTAAGAAAATAATTCGATAAAAGAGAAAAAAAAACCAATTGGGCGAGAAAAATGTTTTGAGATCACAATGGGCCAAACGCCCCATTTCATTAATCAGGATTTTTGGGGCCTTAAATACTGCAAAAGGACCTTTGCGCGCGTAAGAAAGGCGCCAAAAGGCGGGTACTAAAACCACATTCGCGCGGAATCGCGTGTATTGAGCGCGCCAGAAGGCGGGTAGCACTGCAAGTCGCGCGCCTGCGTACATTATGCGCCAAAAGGCGGGTAATTTAAAACGAAAAAAGTCATGGGGGCCCACCAATTTTCTCTATTCTATCTATTATACAGCAAGAAAAAATAATTCGATAAAAGAAAAAATGAATTCGGCGAGAAAAATGTGTTCGGTACACACAATGGGCCAAAAGGTCCGGTCACATTATTCAGGACTTTTTGGGCCTTAAAACCCATCCTTCCAGTGTTTACTGATCTAGTTTAAGCTCCGACTCTGTTCCATAGCAGAGCACTGACAAATGACAACAAACCCTATGGTTCAAGCTAACACCACCATGACCTTTTGTTCTGATGATGATGGTGATGAAATGAATCTGAAGGAGAAAGCTTCTTCTATCTTTTCATGCAATGATCACCAAGTAAGAAGCTTTCTCAGTAACCAATTCGATCGATCACTCCAATCGTCCAACCAGCTGGTACGTTTTTTTTTGTTCTTATTTGATTTTGATGATAGTCTTTTAGAACCGGTTTAATCTTCTATTTGATTATTTGGAATTGGTAATCTTGCATAAAAGCCCTAATGCAGTAACTGAAAACTAGTCAGGTATCGACATGCGCTCAACAATGGATCAAGTTATTTGGGAAATGGATCAAGCCTCCGAATGGAGGCCATGAATGAAGAAACTTAAGAAAGCATAGTTTCTGCCATAGTGCTGGAAAGGCAAATGGCTATGATTCGATCTGTTTCCCTATTTCGTTGTTTTATATGCAAGTCATATTACTGAGCGAGCTTATTTGATATTACTTGATTATGAACATTTGCAAATATTGAAGTTGTAATTCCATTAATTACTGCAGTCTGGTTTTTGTTTTGGAGAAGGATCTGTTGTCTGGAAATATTACCGAATATGACTTCATTTTTGTACGACCAAGGCTTCTTTCATACTTCATATAATTTTCTATCAAAGAAAAGAAGAAAAAGTCATACTTATTGTTTGAATATTGGTGTACCCCTGTCACTATTTTTGTTTTGTTTTATATAGCAAGCAGATCAGCAATGATGACTAAAGGCATCTCCAACAATATCATCTTTCACCTGGTAATGAAGCTTGTTACTTTTTAGGTTTCTGTCTTTATTTTTGTTTTTAAACATATGAAGCACCTAAACAATTTATGTAGTATTTTAGGTACTGCTAGTGTTGGTTGATGTTCTGTAATGGGATTAATAAATCTGCTCGAGTCAGCAGTTGAGTTGCCAGAAGATGCTTTGTCTCATTTTTCAAATGCTGCAAACTCACCATGCATATATACACAGTCCAGTAGTTGAACTTTCATGCATGCTAGGCCTTTTCATGAATGGGGTAGAATCTTCCTCCAATCTGAGAAGAAACTGTACACGAAATGGCCCAAGAAATTTTCTTAGGACAATAGGACGAAGTAAACAATGGTTCTTCCCTACAACTTGACGAAATCTAATTGGATGTATTTGTTCTGTTCTGTGTACTGACCAAGAAGTTTCACTAATTGACTTTTTTTTTCATGAGGGAGTTTATTCAAGATTATATAGGCTACAAAGCATGCATAAAGAGTAATATATATATATTACATAGAGCATTACATAGAACTTGCAATAGCCTCAGGGACTATGTAGAGGTGGTAAAGACTACAAATTCTGTTTTCTTTTTCCTCTAAAGTTCAAGAAAAACACTATCTATCGTCTTGAGCAACTCTAATTCCTCTCCATTTGCAATGCCAGGATCAATATAATGATATAGACTTGGTATGGTATTTTAAGCAGTCAATGAAATTTCTTTTAGTGCACATATTTTGATCTCTACAACCTCAATTTTTTTAGCTAACAATCCTGCCTCAAAGGATCTTTCCGGGAGTGTCACTGAGATCATATTTTCCTTCCCAGTTCCGACAGTTCATAATTCTTCTATCCAAAGAGTTTCATAGAGATATATTTTACCCCTTGTTCTTTGCTTCTGTTCTTGAGCTGAGAATGGCCGGAGGAGAAGGATCTCATGCAATTGGGATTGACCTAGGAACAACTTACTCATGTTTGGCTGTGTGGCAACAAGATCATGTAGAAATCATAGCCAACGATCAGGGTAACCAGACCACTCCATCTTATGTTGCTTTCACTGATAATGAGCATTTTATTGGAGAAGCTGCATTTAACCAAGTCATCAGAAACCCCACCAATTCTATCTTTGGTATGCCTCTTTCCACATCTATATTTTTTTTTGTCTTTCAGATTTTCTTTTGGAAAGTGTCTTAATATATTTGGATTGATCAAATCTAGTCAACAACAATATATTGTAGATGCAAATAGGCTCATTGGTAGGAGATTCAGTGATGCCTCGGTTCAAAATGATATGAAGCATTGGCCATTCTAGGTGATCTAAGGTACTGATGAAAAGCCCATGATTGTGGTTACTCAAAATGGAGTAGAGAAACAATTTGCTGCTGAAGAAGTCTCATCTATGGTTCTTGCAAAGATGCGGAAAATAGCCGAGGCCTATCTTTGCTCACCTGTGAAGAATGCAGTTATCACGGTCCCTTCTTACTTCAACAATTCACAACGTGAGAGTACAAAACAAGCTGGTATTTCTGCTGGTCTAAATGTGCTGTGTATTATAAATGAACCAATAGCACCAGCCATTGCTTATGGGATTGACAAGAAGTCTGGTTGGTATAGCAAGAGAAATGTACTCATATTTGATTTAGGTGGTGGTACTTTGGATGTGTCTCTACTTTTCATAGCTGATAGTATCTTTGAAGTGAAGGCCACAGTTGGAGATACTCACCTCAGAGGTGAGGATTTCAACAACAGGATTGCAGACTACTGTGTTGAGCAATTCAAGAGGAGGCACCAAATCGACATTAGTGAAAACCTCAAGGCTCTTAGGAGGTTGCGAAATGCACGTGAAAATGCAAAGAGGAACCTATCATTCATGTCTGAGACTGACATCGACGTCGTCTGATTGAACCAGGGTACTGATTTCTTCTTGCCAATTACTCATTCCAAATTTGAGCAACTCAATGCGAATTTGGTCAAAAGATGTATGGAACCCGTTAAGAAGTGTTTGGAAGATGCTCATATGGAGACAAGCAGTGTCAATGATGTTGTTCTTGCTGGTGGCTCTTCTAGAATTCCAAAGGTGCAGCAACTTTTGAAGGATATTTTCAAAGGGAAGGAGCTTTGCAAGGGCATCCATCCTGATGAGGCAATTGCATATGGTGCTGCCATTCAAGCTGCAATCTTAAATGACAAAGTTTCAACTGGGAAACTTCAAGACTTGAGTCTCTTAGATGTCACCTCTCTTTCACTTGTGGTGGAGATTCTAAACAAAAATGTCATGGCCTTTGTCATTCCAAGAAACACCAGTATTCCAGTTATGAGAAGAAAGACTTTGGTAACTCTCTATGACAACCAAGACACTATACATTTTCTTATCTTTGAGGGTGAGAGTGAAACATCCTTAGATACCAACTTTTTGGTGAATTTACACTTAGTGGGATTCCTTGAGCTCCTGCAGGTAAAATTGAGTTTGATGTATGCTTTAGTATCGATGCAACTGTGACAGAATAACCTCTGAGGTGACTGAGAAGTTGTAGTAAGAAACTACAGTACAGAGTGTTTCTACCGAATTACGCGCGGGGGCGTAATGGGGCAGAAGCAACAAGAATAAGCTTCCTCTTCCTTCCTCCTGGTCGTGCGGTGGACCTCCTCTCCTTGCGTGCGGGCTCTTCTCGCGGGTGCTTCCTTCTTCGGGCGTTCGGGTGCAGCTGTTAGAAGAATACAACAATGAAGCAGGCGGTCAGGGGTCAAGACGGGGTGACCCGCCTTCAACGCTCCGATGCCTAAGTCAGAATATGTATTGGATATAACAGTCAAGCGAACGTGCGAGCAGTGCGATATGAATCGAGTGAGATTGAGTCCAACGTGTTGTGTTGCGATCCAAAATGGAGTGTGAATGAGTAGTTGTGAATTAGTGAGTCTTACCTGTAATAAATACCTGAGATATATAGGTGGTTGAGTTTGGAACCTGGTGGTGTTCTTCGATGTGGGACTGGTGGTTCCTGCTGGTGTGTGATCCGCATGTTCGGGCGCGCCCCCTCTGGGCGCGTGCGCGCTCGGAAGGGGTGGGTCTGGTGAGTGAAGTTGGTGCCTCCTTGGTGGTCTTGTATGTGGTTGAGTAAGTGTTGCTAATCTGCTTAAGTGGATAAGTATGTTAATCGTACAATTAATGATGCAATACTAACAAGTCCCCCAATTCCCCAAGTCAAAGAGAACTTTCTTGACTGGGGAGTTGAAAAAGGGTGTGCGATTAACAAGAATACTTATCCGGTTGAGCAGTGGTCACGATCCTGTGACCCCCCAAGTCCCCCAACTCTCCGGTCAAGAAAGGGATCGCATGACGGAGCGGGACCGGGGTGCCCTGAGCGTGTACCTGTTCGTGCGAGTGGTGTACCTGTTCCTGTTCTGGGCCCGGCATCCCAAGTGATCGTGCTAGTTTGGGACCCGCGCGCCCGTGGAGTGGTATGGTCGTGCGTTTGGTGTGGGTTACATACGGGCCCGGCCGCCAAGTGCGAGGTGCTATATGCTTGGGAGCCGCGCGCCCGGGTGGGGTGGGGTTTTGGGGACATTCATGGCAGAAAAATAGATATGGGCATATAAGTAAGAGACAGGTAGGTAAGTAGGTATGTATATAGTTATATAGATGTAGTATGATATGATGCGTGGATGTATGGTATGAGGTGTGTGTATGCAATATGCTGTCCGTACGCCAGTTATGGGATACACTGCGTACGCCGTACGTCAACGGGGATGCCGTCGCGCACGCTGTAGCGTCAACGGGGCGATCAGAACCGCGACCTACAAGTGTTGCAGCGCCCACGATCACGTACTCGTGCCGCTCATCGGCCTTAGCGCGCGCAGAGGCCTCTGCCGCCTAACCCGGGAAGATTTCGCGCCCGGAGAGGACGGACCCCATGCCCGGTCTACGCTCATCGGTCTTGGACCCATGAAGGAGAGGACGGACCCCACACCCTTACCGGAATCCGAGTCGGCGAATCGATCGTTAACGTTACGCGCACGGGGGGGAAGAACCCCACGCCCGTGCCGCCCATCGAGCTTAGCCCCGCTAAGTCGGCTTGTAATTTTTGCGAACGGGAATGAAGGGCGCACCCACCACTCACGTCCTATATGTTGCCTATAGGGGGGGGACGGACCTCTCGTCCCTACTAGGACTTAGTTTGGCACGGAGGGGAAGAACCCCACGCCCGTGTTCTGCCAATCAAGTATCGTCAGGAGAGGGGACGTATCCCATGCCTCTGCTAGGAATGGGCCGTCGCACGGAGGGGAAGAACCCCACGCCCGTGGCGCCCATCGAACTGTGGAATACTCAGAGAGAGGGCGGACCCCATGCGTCTGCTTTGGAATGAACTGGTGAACGGAGGGGAAGAACCCCACGCCCGTGTCACCCTTGGCGCGCGCAAGAGAGGGGACGGAACCCCATGCCTGTTGCCGCCCATCTGTTGCCTGGGACATACAGAGAGAGGGCGGACCTCATGCCTCTGGTGTTTATGCGACCTGCGCTGTGTGCGAACGGAGGGGACGTGCCCCACACCCGTCGCCCGTTGGTTTCAGGGACTGCAAGGGGAGGACGGACCCCTTGCCCTTTCGTATAGGCAACCGGTATCTCTGCGTATGGGGGGGGGGACGTACCCTGCGCCCAGCGCCCGTTCAGCCTCGGCGCCTGCAACCTGCCAGGGCCGAGCTGGTGAGCGCGGGAAAAACCCGACGTCAGTAGCGTCCGTCCGGTTTAGCGCGCCATGCCTGTTGCCGCGTAAACCGTGTTGCAGTTCGTGGTGGTGCGTGTAGTGGCGTTTACCTTGTTTGGACGTGTGCTTTGTGATCTGTCTTGACCTGTCGTGCGGGTGGCGTGTCTTGCCTTGGGTTTTGGTGGTGTGCTGGTGATGAAACGGTTCTGAGATGACATTGCATTTTTTCTTGGGAACTGTTGTGACGATTGCTGGCTGTCGTGTTTAATGCTGGCGTGGGCCAGGCATTAAATACTGCTTTCGTTGTGATTGCCTGAAGGGCAGGCGTCGCGCGTGCGGGCGCGTGAAGTGGGGCATGGGTGCCACGTGTCGAACCGTTAGGGGTCGTGCTAGGGTTGATTTTTAGGCGGGAAGATGATGGGCTGGCACGGTTACTGAGAAGGGCAAGTGAACCGGGTGGTGCCACGCGTCCCAATCCTACGGTGGGCATGGTAGAATGGACGGCTGGTACCGACTGGCTGATACCGATCGATTAGTATAAATAGGGGTATGGGTGTGCTGTTCCTACACTTCCATGGTTCGCAAAAGCTCTGCAAAAATTTCCCTGTGGTCTGCCCCCTTGAGATTTGTCGTATTTTGTCCGCTGCTGCCGGAGTTCGTGGTCGTCGTTTGCACCCAGTAGTGCCATCCCAGGTTGGTGAGTCCTTTACCCTTGATATTTGTGTACCTGTCGGGCTTTGTGTGTTGTGTGGCTTCTGGGCTGTGTTTGGGTTTTACTGGGTTGTTGTTGTTTAAAGAACAGGGTTGGTTCTTGAGGTGGGGTGGGTTAGATTTGATTTGGGTGATATTTGGTGGGTTTTGGTGTTTGTGGTGTTGTTCCTCTGTCTGCGGCCGAGTGTTGTGGGTTGGTCGCCCAATGGGGTTACATGGGCGGAAGTCCCCCAGTGTATGGGCGCGCTCAGTGTGGGCGAAGGTCCAACGAGTGCGGGCGTGATAGTAAGTAGAATTCAAATGTTGCGAAAAATGTTATCTGGTGTGCTAACCTGTCTGCGTGCGTTTGCAGCGGAGAAGATGGATGAAGTGAGCAAGCGTCGAATGCTTAGGTTGCTGGGTGCCGGGGCGAAGGTTCGCGCGGTGGCAGATGATGCCGAACGTGTGCCCCCGGTGGGCGGTATGGTTGCCCTTGTTCCATATGTTCAAGTGCCACAAGCGGATGCTCCTCTTCTGCCGGCGGGCGATGTTGCTGGAGTCGAGACGCAGGTCGAGGCAGAACGTGAGCAACAGCTGGTCGTGCGGAGTGGTGGTACGAGTAGGCGGGAGGGTGATCCCGTGCTGGCACCGGTGAGTCGCGCGCTTGCCGTGGTGCCGTCTCCAAGTCGGGCGGTTGTCCCAGGTCGGTCCTCGAGTCCTCCCCAGAGTTCTTGTTTTCCAGATCCTCCTCCTCTGGCCGTGGAGGCGCCAAAGTCTCCCCCACACGGGAAGAGTGGAAAACGTGCGCGGAAGAGGGCGCGGACGGAGGACGCCTCTCCTGGCCCCGCTTCTGGGTCGGGCGATGATGTTGTGGAGAGAGTGCGCCAGTCCCTGGAGGATGATGCTGCTGCGCTCGCGGTCGCGCTGCCGTCGGTGGAGGAGGCTCCTGCTGATGGGCTGGATGGGGTTTTTGGTTCGTGCGCTCGTCTGATGCAGCAGGTCTTCCGCTACCGCTCTCGAGAGATTGCGGAACTTGCGCGCCTCAGGGAGGGCGCGTTGGAGCACCAAAGGGCGATGGACGTGGTGGTGGCCGCCAGGGAGAAGGCCGTCGATCTGATGCGGCGGTACGTCGCTCGTGTGAACGAGGCGGAAATCCGGGCGGGAGAAGCTGCTGCCTGTGAAACTCTGGCCAAGATTGAGAGAGATAAGGCCGTGGCCGAGGCGGAGTGTCTGCGAGGCGAGCTGAAGCGCGTTCGTGCTGAAGTCGAGAGGCTGTCGGGCGTCGAGGTTCCTTCGTACGAGAGAGTGGCAGGGCCTTCCAGGGGATGTGCTGAGGCTGGGTTGGGGCCAGTGGTCAGGCGGGTGGGGCCAGGCGAACAGGCGGAAGCTAAGGCTGAGGTGACATCGGATGAGGGTGAGGAGTTGGATGTGGAGACGGGGGCGGAGTAGTTGTTTCTTTGTTTGTAATAGAGTAGGTTTTGTAATTTTTGGACTGAATGGAACTGCTTTACCTCCCGCATGTGCGGCTCTTTTTTTTTTTTTTTTTTTTTTTTTTGCACCCTTTTTTTTTTACTTGTGCGAGTATGTAAAGCAGTGCTTCATTCAGTGGCCTATCCCCAGTCCCCCGAGTACATGGGCGGGCGGGTCAAGGGCAAACTAAAGCGCAAATATAGACTAACGGAAAGAGTAATAAGTAAGTATGACCGACAGCAACAATACTTCTCCGAATGTTGGGCGTTCCCCCGTTTGGACGCGCCCGCACGGATGATCGGGCGGTCCGTTTCCTCGCCCTTAGTAGATTACTCGTGGTGTTGCCTTGCGCCGCCCGTCTGTGGATCGTGCCTCCAGATCCGTGGGTCCTAAGGTAAGGACCTCCTGCCTGCCCCGAGCCTCCGTGGTCTCCTGCTGATTGTATCCTTGGACATGCCCGATCCCGTGCTCGGTTGGGAATCTTCCCAAGAGCAAGTGTCCTGCGATGATCAATTTTAATTTGCAGATTCCAGGCCTCCCGAGTATGGCGTTGTAGGGGGAGGGGGTGTCCATGATGATGAAGTCCGTCCGGATTTCGCTGCGTGGGGAATCGGGTGCGCCCACCTCGACCCGCAGGTTGTCACTCCCGATAGGATACGAGGTCTCGCCCGTGAAGCTGGCGATGCATTCATGATCCTGCGTCATCCTACTGGCGGGTCGACCGAGCGCCGTGTATGCGTCCAGGTAGATTATGCTTACGGACGCCCCGTTGTCGACCCAGTACCCTCTTCACAAGGAATTGGTCGATAATCGCATCGATCACGAACGGTAGGGTGCTGTTCCTCGGGTTTTCTTCCTCGTCCTTTGCCGTGAAGCTGATGGTGGGCGCCTCCTTCCGTCGTGCCCCGGGCGCTCTTCCTGCCCCAATTGCCAGCACGTCCCTGCTCGAGCGATCGGGTGATGATGTTCTTTCCTTGCGCTTGCCCCCGGATATCGTGTTGATAGTCCCACGGGTCCTGGCGCCTGCCTGGTGCTGCTGTCCTTCCGCCCTGGGAGCATTCGTCCGCTCGTCCTCCATATCCTCGAGGGCCTTCTTTAACATGATGCAGCTGTTGGTACGGTGGGTGGTGGCGTTGTGGAACTCGCACCATACGTCTGGTAACTGGCCGGCCGGTACCTCCGCCTTCGCCATGTTGTTTGGTGGCGGTATTCGGTGTCGGTTCCGGCGGAGCAGGTGCTCGGGTGACTGCCCGTTGATTGTGAAGACCTCCTGTACTGCCGGCCGATAGCGTGGGGCTGGCGGATAACGGGCACCCTGCGCCTGGTTGTAATTGTTGCTTCGATATCCGCGGGAGACGGGCCTTTGGTAGTTCTGTCTGAATGTATCCTGGTTCCTCTTGAAGCCCCCGGTTGGTCTCCCGTTGTCCGTCGACTGTTGTGGTTGAGCGTCCGTTGCCTCGGTTCTGATGGAGCTAGGTTCGGAGGCGGCTCCGTACACCCGTGTTTCCACTAGTGCCTTCTGCACGATCAGGTCCATGATCTCGTCGTAGTCGAGATGCTCCTTCCTCACGAGTTTCTCTACGAATGGGGTGGCGAGCAGGTTGTCCATCAGGGCGACCTTGGCCACTCGTTTGTCAAGGTCCCTGCACGTGCTTGCGAGCGTCCGCCACCGATTAATGTAGCTCGACAAGCTCTCGTCCCTCCCCTGGCGGACCTTCAGGAGGATGCCCGTGGTGTTATACTTCCCCTGGAGCCGATAGCGCTTCTGAAAACTTTCCGCTAGCTCGAGGAACGAGTGGATGGACCCTGGCGGGATCTCGTAGAACCAGCTCCGTGCCTCCTCCGCCAGTGTTTCCTGGAACAGGAAACACAAGGTTGGGTCCGAGTATCGGGTCCCGTCCGTGGTGGACCGAAACTCGTCCACGTGCGCTCGTGGATCCCCGCTCCCGTCAAACCGGGCAATCTTCGTTATTTTGGCGTGGGGATCCCTCCCTCTTTCCAATATGTGCGCCGAGAATGGGCTGACCCGGGGGGCGAACGTCCCGCCCTGACCGGCCAGCTTGTCCTTGCGCAAGCGTGAGACTTCCTCCGCCAGCTCCTCCATCCTCCGTAGGATCAGGTTGTCGTTTGTCGGGGGTGATGACTCCTCCACCGGTGAGGGCGCTCGGGCGTTGGTTCGGATGAACAGAGGGCGCGCCTCGCCGGCGGTCTCCTGTGTCTCTCCGTGCTGCTCTACCTGCCGGCCAATGAACGCCTCCATTCGCTCCTCCATCTTCCGGCGGATTTGGCGCTCCTCCGCTCTCTCGAGCGCTGCCTCCCGCAACTCCTGGGCCATGCCGTTGATGCGCCTGTCCTTGTCGTCCCCGTCGGTTGCCTGCGCGTTCCGCTCCATCGAGCCTGGCGGAGTCCCTCCTTCTGGTGTGTTGCTGCCGTTAGTCGTCGGGTTGAGCATGTGGACCTTTGGTTTCGGTGGTGTTTATACGAGGTTTGCAATTTGTAAGTTTCCCACAGACGGCGCCAGATGTTTCTACCGAATTACGCGCGGGGGCGTAATGGGGCAGAAGCAACAAGAATAAGCTTCCTCTTCCTTCCTCCTGGTCGTGCGGTGGACCTCCTCTCCTTGCGTGCGGGCTCTTCTCGCGGGTGCTTCCTTCCTCGGGCGTTTGGGTGCAGCTGTTAGAAGAATACAACAATGAAGCAGGCGGTCAGGGGTCAAGACGGGGTGGCCCACCTTCAACGCTCCGATGCCTAAGTCAGAATATGTATTGGATATAACAGTCAAGCGAACGTGCGAGCAGTGCGATATGAATCGAGTGAGATTGAGTCCAACGTGTTGTGTTGCGATCCAAAATGGAGTGTGAATGAGTAGTTGTGAATTAGTGAGTCTTAGCTGTAATAAATACCTGAGATATATAGGTGGTTGAGTTTGGAACCTGGTGGTGTTCTTCGATGTGGGACTGGTGGTTCCTGCTGGTGTGTGATCCGCATGTTCGGGCGCGCCCCCTCTGGGCGCGTGCGCGCTCGGAAGGGGTGGGTCTGGTGAGTGAAGTTGGTGCCTCCTTGGTGGTCTTGTATGTGGTTGAGTAAGTGTTGCTAATCTGCTTAAGTGGATAAGTATGTTAATCGTACAATTAATGATGCAATACTAACACAGAGCCTCACCATGTCGATCTGCTTGCTTGTTAGATGTAGATGGTCTTCCTTTATATGTTCTAAATTTCTAATATTAACAATTGAGTCTATTTTAATCTCTGAGGAAAGACCATGAATCTTTCTATGGTAAATGATACCTCTATTGGTTGGCGTTGGTCATATTCTATATGCAATGCAAGAGCTTCCTGAGCTCTGGCTTGAATTCTTCTCTTTTTTATGTACTATTGATCGGTGCATAAATATGCACATCTATACTATTTATTGATGCTTTTATACTTATTATTTTGTTATGTATTCAAAAATATTAGTATTCTTTTGTTATGTATTCAAAAATATTAGTTTACTTTATTGTTATATAGATATTTTGAGTCAATAAGGAGAAAAGAAGGAAAAAGAAGATTTTTAAGCTTAAATTGGAAATCTGTTTTTACAGGCCAGTCAACTTCGACAGAGAACTGGGAGCAGCGTAGAATGAACCAGAGAATGATATTTATATGAGTGGAAAGCTACAGATGTCTAGTTTCCATAGATTCTTCCAAAAGATGATTATCATATTTCTAGATAAAGTTATGGTCATTTTAGTCCTCCGAGGTCAGTCTACTCGAAAATTTAACTTTGATGAGAAAACTGTGTTTAGAGGCTTAAATCACACCAAGAAGTCCAATGACGAATTTGTAGTTTAAAATTCAATTAATTACTGATGTGGCTTATGAAAAAGAATTCAAGAGATAAAAGTATTAAAGATGTTTGACTTGTCAAAGAAGGGAGCCCAAAACCTATGAGAATAAGGAGATGCCCAATCAAGACTATAAATACTCTTTTTAGGGTTTTTGGAAATGAATGAGCTTTGGGGGAGGACGAAAAGAAAGGAGAGAAAGCAGAGTTCATCACCATCTTCTTCATCTCGTTTATATCAAACTATTCTATGATTTATTTTGGTTTATCTTCCTATTCCATGAGTAGCTAAATACTTTATTAAGGGGTGTTTTAAAACTCTGTACATGAAGTTTAGATAATATATACACTTTGACCTAATTTTGTTATGTTCTTGGATGAGGTTTCTTTGTTAATTTTATATTGATGATTTATATCTTGTATGCTTTGAGTGCACGCTTAGTATGCAAGTATAAGGATCTAAATCTATGAGAATTTGATGTTTGTTGATTGTATTTAATCTTCTTCAATTTTTCTTGAGTAGAAACTGAGCTTTTCAATTATAAGAAACTCTAAGTCTAGCAAGGCACGCCCTTAGTTTACTTGTGAAGTTTTGTAGATTCTCACACATTTTCTAGATCATAATGCTTCTCTCTTAGTAAATCCGAGTCTATGACTTTTGGGTTCTTTGAGAGATAGTCACCGGTGATAAGCGAAACTTTACCGGTGTAATCATAAGGATTAGGTAATAGGTTGTCTTCTAATCGTAATTGAATCTTCCTGAGAACTTTCATCCATTGACATAATATTATTAGGTTGAGTATATATTGTCTATATGGAGTAACGGTGGTGAAGAACATTCCCCTTAACTCTTTTGTTTCTTGATTTTCGTCACTTTTCCAAAGCTGATTTCCTGTATTCATCTGTTTTGTTTATTTTTTTTAGAATAGAAAATCAACTCCGCATCTATTAAAATTTTACGTGGTAGTCTACCACTGTATCTATTTTGTTTCTGTGTTTTCTTGTGATTTTATATCGAGTCTAGATATTTTAATATATTAATTCTTCATCTGTAAGTTGAGTCTACCAGATTCTGGTATTAATGTATATAGTCGTTTAAAGCATTTAGTCTCATCAATCCTTTGCGGGAATAACCCCTACTTATATTGCACTACATTGACATATTTGAGCATAATTGGATAGTTAGTAGGGACTATCGTTGATAGGTGGTTTTCTGCCTATCAAATTTTGGCGTCGTGTTGCCGGAGATTGATTAACTCTAATTGCTTTAACTTGTGTCTTGTATTAAACCTTTGTACATTATGTATTCTAACTTTGTGGTATGTTCTATGACAGGACACTCAAGTGAAGAATGTACATATATGCAATATCAAAGTTATTGCACCATGCAGAGTAACTACTACCCATCTCCTTACACTCAAACTTGTGATTATCACTCTAGCTATGGCTATGCACATCAAGGATATCAACATGAAGAAGTTAACATTTTTGAAGAAATCATGTCTCGTCTTGAACAGTTGTTGAATGATCAGATCACTATGGATTCTAGACTTGAGAGGCTGAAAACTTATGTGTAACGGTTGATGGATGATATGGTCAAGCACACATATGTTGAGCAAGAGGATGTAGCACAAGAGCTAAGTGAGGATTTGACTTTTTCTCAACACTATGAGTTACTTCTTTATATGGATGAGCCATTAGCAGAAGATGAACTCAATAATCAGCAGAGTGACACTAAGCTTGATGACAAAGAGTTACATGTGCCGAATGTGACTATTGTGCCTCAAGAAGAGAAAGAGTGTGACAGTGAGGAGGTGAAAATTGTCTTCGAAGAAGAATATCATCATGAGGAATATCTCCAATATGAATGGGGTGATGATACTTTGAAGAAAGTGCTCGAATTAAGTAAGCCAGAATTTACAGAACAAAAGCTAATCGATCAAGAATTAAACGAGCTCGAAGCTCTTCTCGAGTATGAGTATGGGAAGCTAACTACTGAGGCTGAATTTACAATAGAAGAAGGGATGCTTTATTTGATGATGATACGAGAGATGAATTCCTTGTGGAGGAGTCCATTGAAATTCCTGATGTTGAGATGTCATTGCCACCATATGAACAACCGCCAGAGCTTTCAACGCCAAACTCAAGTTCCACACTTGTTTCTTGTATCAAAGAAACACTTGAGTTTGAGGATTCACCTGCAGAGCCTTCTTATTTTGTGGAGCATATTGAGATGGTGATACTTGATCACCATATATCAAACAAGGAAATTCTCTATGCCTTGTTTGTTGTTTCTGAAGAAGATGAGGCTTTGGAAAAAGAGGAAGAAAAGAAGAATGCACATGGAGTCTTGTGTGTTGGGGATTCCTATGGTGCCCAAGTTGCTTGGTAGAGCTCATCTAGCATCATTATTAAGGACCAAGCACTTGATCGAGCCAAGACCACAGCCACCTAATGGTTTTGAAGATGTCTGGCTGAAGACGTTAAACTTAGCGCTACATGGGAAGCAACCCATGTTGATGGAGAAGCGTGGCTACCAGATTTTCTCTATTATCCCTTCTCCTTTATATTTTTCTTTTTCTTCTCCTTTAGTATTTTCTCCATGTTTAGTGTGATTTGTGATGTGTTATCTGTGGCATTCCATACTTGTTTGATGTATTGCATGCTTTAGTTGTGTATTATATTGAGGAAAATGTAAATTTCAAGTGTGGGGTGGGGTTTATATCATATCCTTAGAGTCTATGTATAAATTTTTTATTTTTTTAGGTGTTAATTCGAGCTGTGCAGTATGCTGTTTTGTGTAATTTATTTGACTTAGCTACAAGTCTTGGAAAATTCTTAAATTTTGAGAGAACGTTTATATATGTGTCTAGTTTATGCTCATAAAATTTTAACTTATTTTTATGTGTGATTAATTCTGTGTAAATTATGCAAGTAAAGTTGCTCAGTATAGATGACCCATTTCGACCCGTCGAGAAAATCCTTTGGAACATTTTCGACCCGTCGAATTTTGGCAGATTTTTGGACAGGAGCATGACTTTGATCCGTCGAGGAATTCATCGACCCGTCGAAGCCTGATGGGGTCTTTTCCGACGACTAGTTCGTCGTGGAATGGTCTTTTCACCTAATTTTAGTATTTTTGAGTTTTTCTTCATTTTTCTTGTGTGTTTTAGTGTCTTGTGTGAAAACCTAAATACAAAAGTAAAAAGTGTCAAGAAAATTAACACAAAAAGAGTCTTTTAGTTTATGTTTTGAGTCTGAGGAGCCCTTAACTAGTCTATGATGTGATTATGTCTTCCAAAATTGTGACTAAGAGTGAAACATGTGACTAAGTTATATGAGTTTCTTTGGTTAATCTTGATGTATGGTGCATTTCGGAATGTGTAGCGGATGTAGAAACAAGTTAACATGGTACAAATCTTTGAGCATGCTTAAACTTTGTTGAGATTCATTTAACCTGCAAACGATTGAGCCTTTATGTTATATACATGCTTTCATTGTTGAGTGTCAATTGCTTGCCATAGATTAAGTTAATGGACTCTAAAGATTACTAGAAGTTTCTCTTGTGCTATTCAAAGCTTATAGTCAATACATGTTCTAATTGAGGAAGTGATAAAGGCATTTAGGGGACACCACCATAGCCATATAAGCATGTGTTATGATTTTGTGTACATAAGTTGTGCACTCATTGGTTAACCACTTTGAGCTTACATGATAAACTTTATGTCATCACCCACATATCTCCGACCTTGAACCTTAGAATAGTTATATATTTACCCTTGTTCTAGGACTTGGTAGAGCTATATATGAGACAAGTATGTGAAGACGGTGACAATGTCGAAAGGTGATACAAAGAAATAAGTGTGGAGTATCAAGCTAATGTAAAAGAAAACAAGAAAAAAACAGAAAGAAAGAAAAAGTACTTTGTGATGTCTAGCTTGATACCCATGTTGACTGTTGATGAAAACAATGAAGTGAAGGCCCAACAAGATGAAATTTGGCCACAATAGTGAAAAGTTCATGGTTGTTAAGTTCGAAGAAGTCTATTATTTGGTGCTCTACTAGGTTCTAGAATCATATTTGAATTTCGTATCCATTTATTCTTTAACTTATGAGCCAAGCCCCATTATAACCCATGAAGTCCTTTTTGGTCCTCAAGATGGCAGCCTTTGATCTGTGGAGATTAGTCACAAGAGTGAGCATATGGTTCGGTCCATTTGGCAAGTAATTGAGTTGAGTGATTACCTTAGACATTCATTGAGTGAAATACTTATGAGAGCATACCTATATGAGGTTGAATCTTGACTTGTTTATTGCATGTTACAGCTCCACATTCACCATGATTATGTATGTGTCCTACATATTACATGTGTGTCATGCATTGACGTTAACTTTCGAAATTCTATGATTTGAAATTGTGATACTTGTGAACTTGGTGTTGCATGAGTAGGGAGGCTGAGGCAATATGTTAAGGGCATTAGAGTTTTCTTAGTTTTGTTAATATTGAGTCTTGAGTCATAATTTAATGTTTTGCTCGAGGACTAGCAAAAGATAAGTGTGAGGTTCTTGATCGGTGCATAAATATGCACCTCTATACTATTTATTGATGATCTTATACTTATTCTTTTGTTATGTATTCAGAAATTATTAGTTACTTTATTGTTATATAGGTATTTTGAGTCAATAAGGAGAAAAGAAGGAAAAAGAAGGTTTTTAAGCTTAAATTGGAAATCTGTCCTTACAGGTCAGTCAACTTCTACAGAGAACTTGGAGTAGTGTAGAATGAACCAGAGAATGAGATTTGTATGAGTGGAAAGCTACAGATGTCTAGGTTCCATAACTTCTTCCAAAACATGATTATCATGTTTCTAGAGAAAGTTATGGTCATTTTAGTCCACGAATGTCAGTCTGCTCAGAAATCTGATTTTGATGAGAAAGCTGTGTTTAGAGGCCTTGTTATATAGGTATTTTGAGTCAATAAGGAGAAAAGAGGGAAAAGAAGGTTTTTAAGCTTAAATTGGAAATATGTCCTTACAGGTCAGTCAACTTCGACATAGAACTTGGAGTAGTGTAGAATGAACCAGAGAATGATATTTGTATGAGTGGAAAGCTACAGATGTCTAGGTTCCATAACTTCTTCCAAAACATGATTATCATATTTCTAGAGAAAGTTATGGTCATTTTAGTCCACGAATGTCAGTCTGCTTGGAAATTTGATTTTGATGAGAAAGCTGTGTTTAGAGGCCCAAATCACACCAAGAAGCCCAATGACAAATTTGTGGTTTAAAATCCAATTAATTACTGATGTGGCTTATGGAAAAGAATTCAAGGGCTAAAAGTATTAAAGAGATTTGACTTGTCAAAGAAGGGAGCCCAAAACCTATGTGAATAAGAAGATGCCCAATCAAGACTATAAATACTCTTTTTAGGGTTTTTGGAAATGAATGAGCTTTGGGGGAGGACGAAAAGAAAGGAGAGAAAGCGGAGTTCATCACCATCTTCTTCATCTCGTTTATATCAAACTATTTTATGATTTATTTTGGTTTATCTTCCTATTCCATGCGTAGCTAAATACTTTGTTAAGGGGTGTTTTAAAACTCCGTACATGAAGTTTAGATAATATATACACTTTGACCTAATTTTGTTATGTTCTTGGATGAGGTTTCTTTGTTAATTTTATAATGATGATTTCTATCTTGTATGCTTTGAGTGCACGTTTAGTATGCATGTATAAGAATCTAAATCTATGAGAATTTGATGTCTGTTGATTGTATTTGATCTTCTTCAAATTTTCTTGAGTAGAAACCGACATTTTCGGTTATAAGAAACCATAAGTCTAGCAAGGCATGCCCTTAGTTTACTTGTGAAGCTTTGTAGATTCTCACACATTTTCTAGATCATAATGCTTCTCTCTTAGTAAATCCGAGTCCTTGACTTTTGTGTTCTTTGGGAGATAGTCACCGGTGATAAGCGAACCATCACCGGTGTAAACATAAGGATTAGGTAATAGGTTGTCTTTTAAGCGTAATTGAATCTTCATGAGAACTTTTATCCATTGGCATCGCATTGTTAGGTCGAGTATATATTGTCTAGATGGAGTGACGGTGGTGGAGAATATTCCCCTTAACTCTTTTATTTATTGATTTTCGTCACTTTTTCAAAGCTGATTTCCTGTATTCATCTGTTTTGTTTATTTTTGTTAGCATAGAAAATCAACTCCGAATATATTGAAATTTTATGCAGTAGTCCGCCACTGTATCTATTTTCTTTCTGTGTTTTCTTGTGATTTTAGGTCGAGTCTAGATATTTTAATATATTAATTATTCGTCTATAGGTTGAGTCTACCAGATTTTGGTATTAATGTATAGAGTCGTTTAAAGCATTTAGTCTCATCAGTCCTTTGCGGGAATGTCCCCTACTTACATTGCACTACTTTTACATATTTGAGCATACTTGGATAGTTAGTAGGAACTATCATTAATAGTTGGTTTTCTGCCTATCACCTATATCACTTTTGGCAAAATAATCTGAATCCGCGGGTATCTGTTTGAACTGAACCTGGTTGGATCGGACTATTAAAGTAAATAACGAGTATCGAGTATTTATCGAACTCGAATTCAACAAATGCTGGCGGATATAATTCAGGTATGGATATGCATGCATATACCAAACACGTACTCGATCCGCCTATTTTTTAAAGAAAATTTGTCATATTTTATAAATTATATCTAATTTATAATATATTTTATAATAATTTTATATTTTATATCTTTTATCTATTTTTTATTCGGATAAACGGGTCGAATTCAGGTATTAAATATTTGACGGGTTCGGGTTGAGTGAAAATCCGAACTAAAAAATTTCAAATTTGCTCGGACGGGTGAGTTTTTTGTTTGGGTACAGGCTTTTTCAGGCATCCGAGATCGTTTAGAGCTTCAAAATCAGCTTTTAGCGTTTTTCTTATTTGTTACGGTTTTTAAGTATTTTGGATTTTATTTTATTTTAACTCATGGGCTAGATTAGGTATTTTATTAGTGCCCTAAGGTTTGTTTCAGTATTTAAGCGTCATCTTTGTGATTGCTGAACTTATCTTTTGATATTATAAAACTTTGAGATTTTCTCAACTCTTGGTGGATTCCAGTCTTATTCGAGGAAACCTTGTTTTGTGAATTCAAGGCGATCCATCAGTGGATTCCAACGTTATATTTTCCGCTGCATCAGATACGGATTCCATCTTAATACCGAACAGATCCGACGCCTAAAAAATTGTGGCATAGATTTCAATTTCTTGACTTATGCCAGGTGAGAGGAAGGCTCCTTTTTGTGCTGTTCTGTTTTGAAAGAGTCTTCCCTTGCTTTGTCTCTGTCTTTGTCGTTATTACCTGTTTTGTGGATAATTCGATGCAGATAGTGGATATGTTCCATTTTGATTGAATGATGCACAATTCACATATTTAAATTTTGCCTTATTTATCTGATATAGATATTTGTATCGAAACAAAAACTAATTAAGGTATAGATTTTTTCCTTACAGATGAGACATGAGTGTGATGACCATGTCCAAGGCCGGTCTTGAGGGAGGGTGAGCAGGGCAACCGTCCAGGGCTCAAACTCTTGAGGGCCCAATTTTTATTCAATGTTAGTAATATATAAAAGAGTAAAAGTAATAAAAAAAATTATTACATACGATTAGGAAGCAACATCGTCAATTATCCAAAAAGAAGAAGAAGAATGAAGCAACACCGCCATCTTCGACTCCTTGCGTTTTCTCATCGTCTCTTTCTTCAATATTCAATCCTCATAATTTCTCAAGTTCCATCATCGATCATGGAGAAATTAACTCATATTATATCTCTCAATCTCTCTATAAATAGGCCAATAGTTCATGAGTTTACCTCATCTCTGAATCGGCTGGGTCTTTGGGTTACAAGTGCAGTTTCTCAAAAATTAGGTAACTTCATTAGTTTCGGTTTGTGAGTCGATCAATTAGTCTTACCATTGTTATTGCAGTTGTAATTTGTGAAATTAGAATCATTTGTCTTTTTTCTTCTAATTCCTTGGCAATATTTTAGCTTACTCGTGAGTTGAAGCAAATGAGATGCCCACCAAGTGCTTGATATAATGCCTCTAAGGCTCTAACTCATAAGGAGAAGAATATGAAAAGACGATGAAATATGTTGAGAAGGTCCATCTTTTGAGTGATTTAACTTGAGCAAGTCGGCAATATTTGATAGAGAAATAGTATTTTTCGTTGAGGAGTGCTGGATTTGATATATCTCATTTATACAGTTATATTGATATAGGTGGTCTTCTTGTATTCTTGATATACTGGTAGTCTTTATCTTTTTGTATTCTTGTATATTTGAACTTTTTGTATTATGACGGTTATTAGTTGTTATTGTCAAATTATCTTAATAGTTCAGCTAAAAGTTTTTCTTAGAGAAGATTATATTAAATGTTACTTAATGGCAAATATTAATTGATAGTTGATACTAAAGTATTTTGAGTTGTTTGCAGTCATTCTATTTTATTTTATTTTGTTCCATAAGGGGCCCAACTTTATTTTTCGCCCCAGGCCTTGAATTTCTCAGGACCGGCCCTGACCATGTCACTGGAGGCCACCAATTAATTATCGACTTGATATATAGCTACATATAATGAAGAAAAAGATTGTGAGATGAAATTGTGATATTTTCATTCAGTTAGAAACACAGCAGCAATAGCTGCCTTTATACAAAGTGCTCGCCAACACAAGCACTGCGCTCGCCAACACAAACACTGCTCTACCTACTACATACAAGCTAACATGCTTAAGGTACAATGAGATCCATAAAATCAGCTAACTACCCCCTCAAGCCTCATACTCTAAAGGAAAGACTAAGAAGCATAATGATATACAATCCAACACTCCCCCTCAAGCTGGATCTAGAGGATTTCTGGATCCAAGCTTGCTCAACAGACTTTGAAAGTGAGCAGAAGACAAGTTCTTAGTGAAGACATCAGCAAGTTGATCACAAGATCGGGTATAGACAGTAGCCTTCAATGTTGCAATGACCATTTTTCTTCATGACAATACCTCGACTGATTGTAAGATATCACAACACCCTTTTTACTAGGCCCAAATGATAATGAGTGGGAGAGTGCATAAGCTGGCTAATAACACTAACTGCATACGTCAGATCAGGTCGAGTGATGGTGAGATAAATCAATTTTCCAACAAGTCTCTAATAATGACATGTATCAGAAAGTTTTGAACTAGCTACATCAAGTTGAAGTTTGTTGTGAAGAGGAGTGGATGCAGGTTTGCAATTCAGCATTCCTACTTCATCTAGGAGATCACAAACATACTTACGTTGGTTTAAGAATAGAGTATTGGAGGACAACTCCATTTCAATTCCCAGAAAATACTTTAAATGGCCAAGGTCTTTGATAAAAAAAATGTCTTGTGAAGAGCTGCCTTGAGAGCATCAATCTCACTCTTGTTATCCCCTGAAATAATGAGATCATCAACATAAACTAAAACTACTAGTTTTCCAATCTTGGTATTCCTGACAAATAGAGAGGAATTAGAATGTGATCTTTTAAATCCTGAGCCAACAAGCACAGAGCTCAACTTAGAGTACCAAGCTCTAGAGGATTGTTTCAATCCGTATAGAGCTTTATGTAGTTTACACCCCACTCCAGCTTCATGTTCACAAGGATGACCAGGAGGTAATCTCATGTATACATCTTCTTCTAGATCACCATGGAGAAAAACATTTTTTTACATCCATTTTACACAACGACTAACCACAATTCAAGGCAGCAAAGAGTAAAACTCTAATGGTGTTCATTTTGGCTACATGAGTAAATGTCTCATTGTAGTCAACACCAAATATTTGTGTGAAACCACGAGCAACTAACCTTGCCTTGTGTCTTTCAAGAGTTTCATCAGAGTTGTATTTCAATTTGTAGATCCATCGAGCTCCCACAAGTTTATGTCCTTTTGGTAGGGGCACGAGGCTCCATGTCTTGTTTTCATCAAGAGCATTTAACTCTTCCTTCATGGCTTGTTGCCACTGAGTTGATTGCATTGCCTCACCATAGCTTTTAGGTTCATATTCAGTAAGAATCTTGCTCACAAAGGCACTGTGAGCATGAGGAACATTGTTGAGACCAAGATCAATGGGGTATCTTGTGAAGTAAGTGACAAAGTCATCAAGGTTGGCAGGACGATGTCTATCTCGAGGAGGATTCCTTCTTGGCAATACAGCAGGATGAGATTGAGGTTGTGCAACATCAGACTGTTGCTCATCAACTTCTGTATCCTCAATCTCATTGTGAATTTGATCATCTCCAGCTGCAACTTCTTGACTGATTTCTCTTTGAACATCTTGAGAACACTGAGTATTAAACATTTCAATTTGTCCCAGAGAAGGAACGGAAGATGGGAACAAATTTGTTAACCACTCCCCCTGTCTTGAATCACCAACTGGAAAAAATGGTTCATTTTCATGAAACTGAATGTCTCTAGAGACAATTATCCTTTTAGTCACAGGATTGAAGCACTTATATCCCTTTTGTGTTGAAGAGTATCTAAGGAATACACACTTAACAGAACGGGGATCAAATGTATCCTTGTGTGTTGCTTGAACATGAACAAAGCAACTGCAACCAAAGACACGCAAATGCGACAGATCAAGTTCTCTTCCTTTCAACTTCTCAAAAGGTGACTGAAAGTTCAACACTCTGCTGGGAATTCTATTGATCAGATAGGCTGCAGTTAGAATTGTTTGTGACCAGAACTATTTTGGCACATGAGATTGAATCATTAAAGCTCTTGCCTTCTCAAGCAAGTCTTTATTTTTGTGTTGTGCAACTCCATTCTGTTGTGGAGTTCCTACACAGCTTGTTTGATGAATAATTCCTTGTTCACTAAGGAATTAAGCCATATTTTTGGATGTGTATTTAGTACCATTGTCAAACCTTAAGGCTTGAACTTTAGAAGAAAAATGATTCAAAACAAGATTATGAAAGTCTTGGAAACACTTAAGCACTTCACTTTTGTGCTTCAGAAGATAGACAAAAGTAGAACGAGAATAGTCATTAATGAAAGTAACATAAAATCGATTTCCTTCAAAAGAGGTTACAAAGGCTGGACCCCAAACATCTGAATGAACAAGTTCAAAAGGTTTAGTTGTTCTTGAGTGTGAGATTTGAAAAGGAATCCTAGTCTACTTAGCTAAGTGGCAGGTCTCACACTCATGATCAACTTTTCAAAAACTTGGAAACAACTTAGATAACATAGAAAAAGATGGATGAGCCAATCTCTTATGCCACATTTGTTGTTGTGCTTCAAGACTTGAACTAAGCAAAAAACACTTGGTGAGGCTTGGAGATGAGGAGATGTAGTACATGCCATTTAGAAAAAATCCTTCACCAATCATCTGTTTAGTGATACGATCCTGAAACACAATGTTATGAGGTGAGAAAATTGCAAGGCACTTTAAGGTGTGAATTAGCTTTCCAACAAAGAGGAGCTTAAAAGGAAAGGAAGGAACTAGAAGTGCTGATGACTCAATGGAGTTTGAAAAAAGTATAATTTTTCCTTTTCCAGAGATAGGGACACTGTTACCATTTGCAATTGAAACATGAGAGGGTTTTAACAATTTTTCAAAATCTGATAGATGAGAAGAATTGTTTGTAATATGTTCATAAGCACCAGAATCCACAATCCAAAATTCTCCACATTTGCTTAAATCAAGTGCAGTAGATAAAGCACTGATGATACCTGGTATGTCTGAAGAAGAAGCAAACTGTTTTTCTTCCAGAAAGCCAGCAAATTTCCCAAGCAAAGCAGTGGAGTTTCCACCTTCATTGATAGTAGCCTTATCTTGCTTCTGTTGCAAGAAGCTTGCAAACTCATTGATCAATGTGATAGGATTTGAAGTGAAGTCACAAGCTTCCTCAGAAGAACCACTGAAATTTTCTTTAGGAGTTGGAACGTATTGGTTCCTATTTCCTCTCTGGCCTTTATACCCATCATTTGATTTAGGCTTGAGTTCTGGGAAGAGAATCCAGCACCTTTCTTTCATGTGACCAGCACCACTTCTCCCAATGCTTTCACAATGAGAGCATTTCAAGTCAGGCCTTCTGCCTCTGTAGGGCCTTGAACTAGCACCAACTTTATTAGTAGCAAATGCCCTGGCTTCAGTTTCAACACTGGTGTTCACATTCATTACTTTCCGGCAAACTTCTTCCCTTTGGATAGCACTACAAATATTGGAGAAGCTAGGAAACTCAGAGCTCATGAGAAGATGGTTTCTGAGATGGTCATATTCTGGCCCCAAGCTTGCAAGCAGTAGAAACACCTTGTCCTCATCTGCTCTCTTTTTGAGGACAACACCATTGATAGGTGCATATTTATGCAACGTTTCTATGTGTAATATTACCTTATATTTAGTGTTTTTTGTTATGTTTTCAACGAATTAATATTATTATTTGTTTTGTAGGAAATTGAGAGAAAATAAAGAAAAATGAATTAAAAGGAGCCTTCCTAGTGCAACAAGGAGAAGATGGGCTTAATTATTCCAAGTGGGAATCATAATCTAACATGGAGGCATGGAGACGTGAAGGCATGATTAACTAGTTTAAGAATCATAATTCAACAAGAAGAAGGATGCGTACGGAAGTGGTGGCGGCCATGTGTGTGTATATATATATATATCTAAATTGATATGAAAGAGACGTGAAGGTGATGGTTGCATGCATATTTATATATAGTTTAGGACTTGGAGATATGTGGGACGTGCGATAGACTTTGATGCTTCTATTTATACATCTCATATTGGAGAGAAACGGAGACAGTTTCAAAAGAAAGAAAAAGGAGGAACAGTTCGGCACAGTTAGGAGAGAACCACAGAGAAAGAAGAACAAAGAAAAAAAGGAAGAAGAAGTGGAGGAAAAAGAAGAGATTCAAACTGCAAGCTGTGATCTCGATGTCATCAAGAGTTTATTTCTTCTCCTTTTTTTGTTCATCTTTCATGAATTCTTCAATGTTATTATTTAAGATTATGAGTAGCTAAATTTCTATTGTTAGGGGCTGATTGAAACACTAGATATGTTTACGATTTTGAACCCCTTTTGATTCTATTAAATATTTGGATGAGTTTTGTTTTACTGTTTTATCACCGTATGTTTTCTATGTTCATGTTTCTTTGAGTGCACGCTTAGATACATG
This sequence comes from Geum urbanum, assembly GCA_946800695.1. Lineage (NCBI taxonomy): Eukaryota > Viridiplantae > Streptophyta > Magnoliopsida > Rosales > Rosaceae > Geum > Geum urbanum. The sequence continues at coordinate 39,649,595 of OX327017.1, read as the reverse complement.
GCTTATGATCTATAGTCTTGATTTTGTATATGACCACCTTATCATTGCATATTCTCTAGAGACAAACATGAATTTGTGTGAAACAAGCCTTAGTGATGAAAGGGTGACCACCTTATCAACCCTTGAAGCTCTGTTATTCTTCAAACACTCTTAGAACGTAATGACTTCAGTTCTCTAGGCTTACATCACCATATGTATAAGTCGGTTAAGTGAGGATCAAGATCGAGCGGATTGTCCCTCCCTCTTTCATGCCAAGTAAGAGAGTGTAATACATAAGATGACTTAACCAAAACTCTTATGTGGAGAGTATTCATCCATGGTTAGTTCAATTATATTGGGGAGGTCGTAAGTATGTCTAGGATGGAGAGAAGTTCCTAACATTCATATCTCATTGGTTAACTACAACAATTTACTTTCAACAATTTATTTTCTGTAATTTACTGATTTCTGCATTAGCTGTAACTTCGCCGATTTATTTCGGTAACCAAATCAACTCCGAATACCCTGAAATTTTGTGTGGTAGTCCGCCACTGTGTCTAGTTTGTTGTGTCAAAATTTCGTAGCATTTGAGTCTGTCTAGCTTAGGTTCGTATTATCATTAGTGTACTGTAGTCGAGTCTGTCAGCATTTTAAGTCTAGTGTTAGGATTTAGTTTCACCAATTCCTCGTGTTCGATAGCCCCTATTTATCTTACTACATTGATATATCCAGGTTGTGAATAGGGTATCTTTGAGAGGTGTTAATCCGCCTTGTCAACCATCAGTAGAGAAAGGCATGATCATGTCAAGTTCATTCCATTTGGACTTCAAGATACCAAGATGTTGAACAAATGTGAGAGAACCTTGTTGAAGCTCAGAGATGTCTCTTTGCAGTTGAAAGACCCTAGCTGCATTGTTTGCACTTCCATACAGATCTTTCACAGCTTCCCAAAGATCAAAAGCAGACTCAGAATAGTTGAAGATTTCAGCAACTCCAGGATCCGTAGAGTTTAGAATCCATGACCTGACTTGTTGATCTTTGCTCAAGTTGACTTCGAACTCAGGAGAGTTAGCATCTTTAATCTTGCTTTCCTTGATGAAGTTGAGTCTGGATCTGCCACCAATGGCAAAAGTGATGGCTCTAGACCAATGCAGGTAGTTGAACTGGTTAAGACGAGTAGAGGTAAGACTTTGGTTGGAACTTCCATCAACAAATTCGTTTCTTACCTGAAACAGGCTCAGCAACAACCATTTCTGAGTTTTTTGGATTTTCGGAAGATGATTCATTGGTTTGAGGAGTCATGATTGAAATGAGTTATGAAGAATGAGGATGATAAACTAGATGAGCAGAAGCAGGTCCAAGAATGGATCACTGCTCTGATACCATGAAGAAAAAGATTGTGAGATGAAATTGTGATATTTTCATTCAGTTAGAAACACAGCAGCAATGGTGGCCTTTATACAAAGTGCTCGCCAACACAACACAAACACCGGAAACACTGGTCTACCTACTACATACAAGCTAACACGCTTAAGGTACAGTGAGATCCATAAAATCAGCTAACTACCCCAACAAGCCCCATACTCTAAAGGAAAGACTAAGAAGCATAATGATATACAATCCAACATATAACTTCATGCTGACAGCGCTGTTCCATTGATCAAGTTCGTCTTCTTCACTGTAATACACTGCTTCTTCGAAGAAGTCATTTTTCTAAGAATGGAAGGAGAATCAATCCGAGAATGTCGACATGCAATTGGGATCGATCTTGGGACAACTGGGTATTGGTGGTGTCGCAGCTTTGGTCTGTCTGTTTCTCCGATGGGAGTGAAACAACAATTGTGTAAAGACTAAGCGAGGGAGATAGATTGAAGTCGATCAGTGAGTTGACAAACTACCCTCATAATATTAGTTTTGAGCTGATGTTAGTGGGACCAAAGCAATTTGAAGTCGGGTAGTGATACAAGTATACATACATGAAGACTTCAAACCTCTTATCTTTTCAAATGGTGTAGAGAGTAAACGCAATTCTTTGAGTTGGACAGGTGTGGCATGCAAGAAAATCATTTTCTTACATGAGTCATATAGTCAACATCCAAGCCAAGAAGCAGCTCAGGTAGTTCATGCCCAAGATATACCTCCTTGTCAATTTCTCATGCTGACTAAATGTGTCTTTGTGGTGGAGAAGCTCAAAGAGAATGCTCAACATTATCACCAACTCAGCTATATACCAAAGATAAAAAAAAATGCCACACCCTCCAGAGTTGTAAATGTCCAGAAAATGTTTTTCAAAGCTCTGTTTCTCTTGCTCATCCTCTTCAGATTTTGCACTTGCAGGGACACCATCAGAGGGGAAGATGAACGATTGAAGGATGCTGATGGTGTTTATTTAGTGTCGAAAGAAGGCAAGTTTGAAATGGGATTCTTTAGCCTTGGCAACTCTAACAATAGGTATGTTGGAATTTGGTATTCTCAGACTAGAATACCTGAAAGAACAGTGGTGTGGGTTGCAAACAGGAATAAACCTATCAATGATACCTCTGGCGTGCTCAGAATTAACAGGTATGGACAACTAGTCCTTTATGCTTATAACATGGAGAGCACTCCTATATGGTCTACAGATTTGTCGCAGTCGGTCCAAAATGTTAGCACAGACACTATATCTGCAGAGATTTTAGATACAGGAAACTTTGTTATGTTCCAGGATGATCAAAGTGAAGATTTTACATGGCAAAGTTTTGATTATCCTACAGATACTCTAATAACAGGCATGAAAATTGGGATAAACTGGAGAACTAGGCAAAAATGGGAGATGACATCTTGGAAGTCACAAGATGACCCTGGAAATGGGAACTATACATTAAGACTTTATGGGAATCAAACTATCTCCCCCCAGTTTTTCGTGTATAAAGGTTTGAGTAAGTATTGGCGATGTGATCCGGGGCCAACATCCAAAGTGATCATTACTCAAGAAGAAACTTACTTTTATGTAAATGACACCAATTCATTTTCAAGAATCACGTTGACAGATTCTTCGTTCAAGCGCCTTACATGGGAAGACGGCAACCATCAATGGGTGGAGTACTTTGCTGCCCCAAAGTCCCGGTGTGACAGGTATGGACAGTGTGGTGCCAACAGCAAATGTACCCCTGACAATGTCAATTTGTTTGAGTGTGAGTGTTTACCAGGGTATGAGCCCAAGTCTATAAATGAGTGGAATCAGAAGAATGGGTCAAGTGGATGTGTGAGTTCGCGTATTGGTGCGTCGAAGTGTGGGAATGGAGACGGATTTGTGAAGGTGGCAAGAGTTAAATATCCAGACTTAACCATATCAGGCCAGTCAAAAATAGGTACGAGTGACAAAGAGTGTGAGAAGGATTGCGCAAGTAATTGTTCCTGCACGGCATATTTGAGCATGGAAGATGAAAAAGGGCTTGTTTATTGCTTGACATGGTATGATAACTTGATGGACATTTTAGTCTACACAGAGATAGAGCGAGATCTATACGTTCGCGTGAATGCAACCATATTAGGTACTACTTTGCTTGACATGGAAGCAAAAACAACTAACTACATATAAGTTTTGTGAATCATGGTTACATCAATAACTTTATTCTTTTGAAATGGTTTCTAATCTTTTGTTTCATATATTTCTTATGTAGCTGCTAATGCCGGAAAATCACAAGGATTCTTGGAAAGGAGGGGTATGCTGGCTATTCCAATTTTGACTGTTTTGCTGGGTTTGGTTCTAATCATTTTGCTTGCACGTTGGTGGCGTAAGAAAAAGAGGAATACAAAAGGTAGCCAATGTTCTCATCTATTTCGATTAAGTTTGACTGCTTTAGTTGTCCTCATCTGATAACACTTTTGCGATTGAAGAACTCTGGCCAACATGATCTACATATAAGAGCAGATGTTGTGTAGTTAGAACAGTAATGATAATGTAGCGAACTAATGTTTAATGTGTTTAATGTAGGTAGGAACTATGAGGTTGATGAACTTGAGGAAACTCAGAGACATCCAGAACTGCAATTTTTTGATCTGGAAACAGTAATAGCAGCCACTGACCACTTTTCTCATGTAAATGAACTTGGTCACGGTGGTTTTGGCTCTGTTTATAAGGTGAGCACAGTTTCAGATGTTCTTAACAATCTAAGCTCAGCGATATTTTGGTTGTGTCTTTTACTATTTGTTGCTGATAGTATATGTAAATTATGATACTAATATTGAACCCCAAGTTCAGGGCAAGTTACCAAATGAACAAGATGTTGCTGTGAAAAGATTGTCCAAAACTTCAGGACAAGGGATTGAAGAATTCAAAAATGAAGTTGCAGTTATAGCAAGACTTCAACACAGGAATCTTGTGAAGCTCTTAGGCTGTTGTATAAGGGGAGAAGAAAGGATGTTAGTCCTGGAATACATGCCCAACAAAAGCTTGGACTATTTTCTTTTTGGTATGTGTTGAAGACAGAATAATAGCATGGTTAGTTCATTTCTAAAATATCAAGCATAGTTAGAACATATATGATGTTCTTACCAAAACATATGTGCCATTTGTCTTTGATGCAGATCACACAAGAAGATATTTCTTGAATTGGGAAAAGAGGTTCGAAATTATTAATGGGATTGCTCGTGGAGTTTTGTATCTTCACCAAGACTCAAGACTGAGAATTATCCATAGAGATCTCAAAACGAGCAACGTTCTTCTAGATGCAGAAATGAATCCAAAGATTTCTGATTTTGGCATGGCTAGAATATTTCATGGTGATCAACGGCTCGATAAAACAAGCAGAATTGTCGGAACATAGTAAGAAACATACTACCACTTCACTTAATCTCCATCCTGATTTATTATGTTTGGCTGTAACTTTCTTTTTTTGTTCATATCCAGTGGCTACATGTCACCGGAGTATGCAGTGTTCGGGAGATATTCTACGAAATCTGATGTCTTTAGCTTTGGGATTATATTGTTGGAGATTATAACTGGAAAGAAAAACAGTGGTTCTTATCCAGAGGATGATTCCATGAGCTTAATAGGACACGTAAGTAACACAAATTTTTCCAAGCACTTTACATCAGTATATTGATCTGCCTTTTGAACTATAATATCAACTACAGGTTTGGGAGCTATGGCGAGAAAATAAAGCCTTAGACATATTGGATTCAACTCTAGAGTCATATGAGCCTGATGAAGTCATAAGATGTATTCAAGTTGCTCTTCTGTGTGTGCAAGAAGATTCAAAGGATCGTCCCGCCATGTCAACCGTGCTTTTCATGTTGAGTGGTGAAGCCTCGCCCTCATTTCCCAAGCAACCTGCATTTGTTTACAGAAGAAAGTCTATCAGCGATGGTGATCCATTACTTCCAGAAGAAATTCTTTCTACAAATGACCTGACTGTTACTACAATGCAAGCTCGATAATACTACTATTCACTCGTTCTCAAAGGCCTAGCTAAACCCTAAATTTGTACATCTAACTCCTACACTATGTGTAAACTTGAGGTGGAAAAAATTTAACCCCTCTCACTATAAAATCCTAGCTCCGCCGTTGCTCATTCTCATTTTTACTTACTTTCCTAGCTTATATTTGGATTAATATCTGTACAGTATACTTTGGTAAAGTATATCTAAATGATCAATATAAGCTGCTCTGCTCCTTCTCTGTTTGCTATCAGCTGTTCCTCGGAAACAGTCGTCGGAGAAGTCTCCATTTTCATTTTAAGGTGGAGCATACTTTGATTAATCATCGACCTTTTTGTAATTAACAAAGAAAGAAAGGCCGCTTTGCAGAAATATGAAGTAGTCTCAAGTAAAAAATTCCTTGACTTAATTGAACACTATTGACCTCATCAACTCCCTTAAACACATGCCTCTAGGTAAAAATTCCTTGACTGAATTCAGCAGTAGTTAAAGGGTTTAGGGAGAAATTTTAACTGTGCACCAGGGCATGTACCATGAGCTAGCTATCAAGTTTGTTGAGTAAATGTGAATTGTGAAGCTCATATTCATGGAGCAATGCAAGAAAGATGACGATGTTTTGAATCCCGAGCTCAAATTCTCAATGTTATAGGCTCTGATACTTACAAGTACAACTCTAATGTTTAAGCTAATAGAGTGATGAGTTTTTTTTTTTTTTTGCTAGAATAGATCGATGAGTTGTGAATCTTTCGTGGTTTAACCCTTGAATTACTCTGGTTCTAGAGTTTCGGTACAAATTTGACTCGACGACAAAACATTAAAATTACAAAGTCTCTCAATGCTTAGCAGAGATCCACTAGCACAAAAATGGCAAAATAGTCAGCTTCAAAAAGATATACACCAGCTAGCAATTCTTTCTTTGCTGATTAATCTCTCTACAATTTAAAAAACTAAAACCAAAATAGTTTCCTGTCACACTATTCCCATTACCGACGAAGACTTCATCGGTAAACACGTGTCTTCTATATTTAATTTCCGGTTTCAACCGACGAAATACCCGTCGGTCTTTTTCAGTCAACCTTCGCGAGTCGTCTCTCTTTCAGAGACTCAAATCTTAGGGTTAGGTTTCCCCCAAATCGAAACCCCACTCCTGAATTCCACCATGGGGAAGAACGATTTCTTAACCCCGAAAGCAATCGCGAACCGAATCAAATCCAAAGGCCTCCAGAAGCTTCGGTGGTACTGCCAGATGTGCCAAAAGCAATGCCGCGACGAGAACGGCTTCAAGTGTCACTGCATGAGCGAGAGCCACCAGCGCCAGATGCTCATCTTCGGCGAAAACCCCCACCGCGTCGTCGAGGGTTACTCCGAAGAGTTCGAGTCAACTTTCCTAGACCACATGAAACGGACCCACCGCTTCAGCCGCGTCGCCGCCACCGTCATATACAACGAGTACATCAACGACCGCCACCACGTCCACATGAACTCAACGGAGTGGGCCACGCTCACGGAATTCGTGAAACATCTCGGCCGGACTGGCAAGTGTAAAGTGGATGAGACTCCGAAAGGGTGGTTCATGACTTACATTGACCGAGATTCCGAGACGATTTTTAAGGAGAGGGAGAAGATGAAGAGAGTGAAGGCGGATTTGGCGGAGGAGGAGAAGCAGGAGAGGGAGATCAAGAAGCAGATTGAGAGGGTTTATTCAACAATGCCAAATGCGGAAGAGGAGAATGTGGCAAATTCGGAGCTGAATAGGGCGGAGAGTGGTGGCGCGAAAATCGGGTTTGCGATTGGGGGAGTGGCGAAGAAGGAGAGGGGGGAGAGTTCGAAGGTTGTGTTTGAGGAGGTGGAGGATGAGAGGAAGAGTAAGAAGGCGAAAGTCGTGGGAGCGGCGGGAGGAAGCAATGTGTTGGAGGATATGATGAAGGAGGAGGAGAGGAAGAAAGAGAGGGTGAATAGGAAGGACTATTGGGTTTGTGAGGGGATTGTTGTGAAAGTTATGAGCAAAGCGTTGGCGGAGAAAGGGTACTATAAGCAGAAAGGAGTTGTGAAGAAGGTGATTGGTAGGTATGTTGGGGAGATTGAGATGCTTGATAGTAAGCATGTGTTGAGAGTTGATCAGCAGGAGCTTGAGACGGTGATTCCGCAAATTGGGGGCCTTGTGAAGATAGTGAATGGAGCGTATAGGGGTTCGAATGCGAGGTTGTTGGCTGTGGATACGGAGAAGTTTTGTGCGAAGGTGCAGATAGAGAAGGGGGTGTATGATAGTAGAGTGCTTAAAGCAGTTGAGTATGAGGATATTTGTAAGCTTGCCTAATGTGTTCCATAGTCATTTGCTCTCTCTGATGGGGATGGAGCCATGGAGTGGAATTGTGGATAGTCATCTGCTTTTTAACAGTGGTACACGTTTTGAAAGTCAATTGTTATACCTGTGTTACAGAATTTGTGGTAATTTGAAAGCTTTTGCCTTAAGACTTATGAGTGGTACTTTCTCTTGATGTTAACCTATATCTTTATTTGACTTGCATTCTTGCTAGACAGTAGACACAATAGATTGATTGTGAACCCAATCCTGTTTTCAATGCTTACACTTATATGCTTGATTAGTTTAATTTACTCTTTTGGTGTGAAGTAGAATTATACACTGCTGTAGTTGCACTGTGTGGTCAGTCAAATGTGGTAGTCAATTCATCGTTGTTGGGAGTGGTTGCAAACTAGAGTTTTCTATGCAATTGTTTGGAGATTTAAGTTTCCTACAATTTGCTCACACCGCCCTTTAGAAGGTTTTACTACCTTTATGACTTTCTGCCATTGTCATCCTTGAGATGTATGCTTCTTTTGGCAGTTACACTGATTTCTTGGGTCTACAATTTAGTGAAATAAGTTTTTTTGGCTGGTAGAATGAAGACGTCTTTTTATAGTTAATATGAAACCAGACAAGGTCTTCTTCAGTTTGTTCTGAGGCGAGTCTTCAGGCAGCTGATGTTTGGAAATTTACGTTTACATATTGGAAAAGTTGATGTGTAGTACAAAAGCAATATTCTGTTACGAGAATCACAATTGATGTGAGTTTGTATGCAATATTATTGCCAAATAGGTTTCAGGGTCAATGTCGTATTCATCGTTGCAGTTTCCAGCATTCTTCTTGTTATGAATTTTTTTCTCTCATTTTGCCAATCATGAGTTAGTTGATTTTCTGGTTAGGTGTGTGGTTCTGAAGCAATGGTCTGCAAATTTAGAGATTAAGTGTTTAGTTTGGATGCAGAGCATTTCATTGACACTGGTAAATCATTTCTCTGCTGCATTAAACCTTATTTGTTTACTTGTTGAATGTCATGAAAGTAGCCATTTCCATCCATGCTTGCCTTTGAATCAAAACCTATAGCCGTATTCATAATGGAAAGATACAGAGGTATTAGATATGAAGTTGCAGGCTAGATTGTTTCTTTGTCAATTGTGTATCTAGTTCGACTCTGGACAGTTCCTTTGTTGACTTGGTTTGTGTAACAAGTAATTACTTTGGAGAGTTTGAGACTCGTCAATTCTTGGTAGTTTACAGATAGGAGTATTATCTACTCGTCCAAAGCCTCACCTGTTATATTTGAACCAACACCAACCAAGAAGACAATGCTCAGCCCTGCCTCGCAATCCTGGTCCTGCACAATCAATGTTGAACATTAATTTCCTCTTAAGTCGTTGAATACTTGCTACAATAGCTCAAACATGATACCTGATGACACTACTGACTGAACTGTATTGCCTCGAACCTACCGTCGGACTTGGCTAACTGCCGGCCGGAAAGTTAAGTTTGTAAAGGTGACTATTTGAGCAAATTGACACTAATAGTAACATACTACATTAGTAGAACCAAGACATTGCCAAAATAAGACCACAAACACACTCAACAATGTAGTTCCAAACCAAAGAGTCTTTTCATGTAAATTGTCATATGTGATTAGATATGTGGTTGCATCAGTTTCCATAGTTAGCTTTCCTACCCCAACTACACGCCATAATTGTACATCCAATACCGCCCAAACTAACTACTACTCTCACAGCGGTATAGTCCTACTCAGCTACTCTTACACACAAACTTAAATTTTCCATATCGATATTAAAGAGAGGGATCCCCAAACCCATTTCTGGATCTGACTACATTCCTATCTTTGCAAAACTGAAGGGGTCCGTTCCTCGCTCAATTTGAGGAAGTGGGTCTATCAGAGATGAAGGTCACTGTAGTTACGAGAAGTGGTAGAGAGCTTTTCAAGGGCGGTCTTGAGCTCAGTGACTCTGTAAGTTCATCTCTAGCTTTTCGGTTTTCATGGGTTTTGTGAAAGATCCAAACTTTATCTGAATTTGAACTGTGGAGGAATTAAAGTTTCGATCTTTAGTGTTTTTAAGCATAGTGGAAGGTTATGACTGGGTTGTCTCTGTGTTTGTGTTTCAGGCAACAGTTGCTGATCTGCAGGAGGCGATCCATAAGCGATGTAAGTGTTGCTACTTATGCTATTCTTCTGCTATGAATTCATGCATATAGTATGTATGGTTAGTTAATATGTATACGAGATTGGATTTGTGATTTTGATGCTTGTTATCGTCATGATTCCTTAAAGTAGTTAGCAGATGCATACTCTTGTATTACATATGGAAATACAATCATGTAGTATTGTCTTCTTACGGAGTGTGAGACTCGTAACTCTAACAGTAGGCGTAGGTTTATGAATAAATCCGTAATCTTCGGTTCAGTATTGACAATTTTTAGATATAGTATCGAGTTGAATTGAATAGATTAAGACCAAAAGGCTATATGCTTTGTAATCATATATCTAAAGCTGTGATATCCTACTTTTTCTACATGAATAAAGTCAGAATTTTATAGCTAATGTCGGACTAATCGTTGCTTCAAGTATTTAGATATAATCATGGAGATGCATCTCCATGGCTATGGCAGAGCACGATTAATATTTTGAGTTTAGCTGTAAAGAAAATTTGAAGCAGTGTCAATGTAAAATTAGATTATTATTGATTTCGAGGAAAATGTAGGGATTATGTGTAATTAAGTTAAGATTTATGTAAAGGAATCCTCAGGACCTCTTGAACTAATAGAACATTTGGCATTCTGACAAGTGACAAGTTGTTCCTGGTCTGTATAGTTGTGGTATAAAGCTGTGTGGGTGGCTATTATTATCATATGATATATCTAACACGATTGTATGTCTTCTGTCAACAGCCAAAAAGTTCTATCCTTCAAGGCAGCGGCTTACTCTTCCCGTCCAACCAGGATCAAAAGAGAAGGCAGTTGTTCTCACCTCCAAGAAGAGTCTCAAAGATTATTACAGTGGAGACTCAGACACCTTAACTGTGGTGTTCAAGGACTTGGGTCCACAAGTTGAATACCGTACTCTCTTCTTCTTTGAGTATATTGGACCTTTGCTCATTTATCCCATCTTTTACTTCTTCCCCATTTACCAGTACTTGGGCTTCAAAGGAGACCGTGTCATCCATCCAGTCCAGACATATGCACTATATTACTATTGCTTCCACTACTTCAAACGTATTATGGAAACATTCTTCATCCATAGGTTCAGCCATGCAACCTCACCAGTCTCATATGTAACACGGAATTGTGCTTATTATTGGAGCTTTGCAGCGCTCATGGCGTACTACATCAATCACCCACATTACACCCCAGTGAGCGACCTCCAAATGAAGATTGGGTTTGCTTTTGGGATAATATGTCAAATTGCAAACTTGTATTGCCATGTTCTATTGAGAAATCTGCGAAGCCCTGATGGAAGTGGAGGCTATCAGATACCACATGGTTTCTTGTTCAATATTGTGACATGTGCAAATTACACAACAGAGATTTATCAGTGGTTAGGCTTTAATGTTGCAACGCAGACAGTTGCTGGTTATCTTTTTGCTGTAGTTGCTGCTTCTATCATGACCAATTGGGCACTTGGAAAGCACCGCCGTTTAAAGAAGGTACTCTTTGATTCTACTCTGTTCTCTTAGCCAAATGGTTTGTTTTCTTTTACAAATACTGTCAGTAATCTTTTTTCTAAATGTTGGCTCTATTCACTTTGGTTGGTATTAATTTGCTCGAGTTCTATACATACTTGTATGTTTAAATTATTCTGTACGCGCAAAAATGTCTCTGTATGTGAATGTACATGTAAGTTCTGTGCGTTTAACACTTACTTGTTGGGACACCCTGCCATCTGCAGCTATTTGATGGGAAAGACGGAAGACCCAAGTATCCACGTCGATGGGTGATACTACCTCCATTCCTGTAGAAGTGTTTGGCCAGCCAGCCAGCCATGCCTGCCTACCTGCCTTTGTTGGTCGCTTTGGTTTCAAATGTTGATTGTTATTGCCCCATATGGGCGACTAACATGATGAAGTTCTTTATCGCCTATATATCCGATTGAAAGATTGGTGTTTGTATTCTGCTTAGCCTGTAATAATTCATTACAAAGACTTGGAGATTTGCTTGTTGAACTATACTAGAGTAGTCTAACCTGTTCTAGTCAGTTAGACACTTGTTCTAGTCAGTTGAACTGTTTCTGTCATTTACACTTTTTTCAACTTGTGTAATTCGACAGCAATAATTTTACTTCATTTGTAGTGCTTTTGATATCCCCAGAGAATTTTTTTTCTTACAGTAGTGCTTTTGTTGAATGGAGTTTGGTAAATCTCGTCGCTTGTAGGAATGCCAAGCTCTGAATTGTTGAGCACTTCATGAACAAGCCATTCTGCTATAGCTTCCCAAATGGATGTTGCTTCATTATTCTTTCCCTTCATTTATACTTTAGCTTTGTTGTGTATTGATTTCAATGATGAGCCACCTATAGTTAGACACAACTATAATGGATTGCCAATATGCCAAGCTGGTTACAGTTGGGGATATTCTCATTTTGGCCTACCATGGCAATAGTCTGGCTTCTTTTGAGTAGATCCTCAAAGATTTTATAAGGTTGTTTAATGCAATGCTTTTTTTCCTTAATGTTGTTTAACGATTCTTATTTGATTCATTATAGGATTCAGCTTGCGGTTGTGTTCATTGCACCCCACTACACCCACCTTCTCCTCTTAAATATTTGGTTATGACTCTTTCACCCTCGTCCTTCATTCAATACCAAAACGTGATGCAGGGTTTATGACATGCTTGTGTATTCGCATGTTCAATGTTCGTCTCAAAACCAACATCGTTTTCAAATTTACGATTGATTAAACAGTTTAGGCATGACATTATGTCGATGGCGAAAGATTTAGTGAAGTGAACTAATATCTAACTACAGGTTTGGTAGAAGAACAAATTAGAAATGTGATTAGGTACACAGGCTCTCAAGAGTTTGAGAGAATTGGGAAGAAGATGGAAGAGGGAAGAGGGAAGGAGGGGTAAAATGGTCAAGACGGTGTCGTAAAAAGGACTGGAACAGCGGAAGGAGCTGTAATAATAGCCCCACAAGGGCCCGTGGACGCGGTCCATAAATCCAACGGCTCAAAACCCGCGTCTCGTCTCATCTCATCTCATCTCAACCCTTTATTATATCTCCGGTCATCTTCTCCATTTCTCACGCCCTTTCTCTCTCTCTCTCTCTCTCTCTCTGCTCCGCCTCGGCCTCGGCCTTCGATCTCCGTCGCTCACATCTCCACAGGTCAATTTCTTCCTCACCTCTCTCTCTCTCTCTCTCTGACGCTTTGCATTTGCTTCTTCGTTCTGCGAATTGGATCTGTAATTTTTTTTGTACTTTCATTTTTGCTGCATTGTTTGGTTTCGCGAGTTTTGAATGTTATGGATTTGGAGATTTTCATATTTAGAATCTGAAAATTAGGAATCGTTCTACTGAAAGATCGTTGATTTCGCTGTGATAATTCTGTAAGAGAATTTTTAGTTTTTTCTATTTTTGTTTTAGCTCGATTCTGTGAATTTTGGATTTTTGCTTAAGCATGATGATTGAGTTTGGAGATTTGAGCTGATATAGAGGAGTTTAGGAATTAGGAAATGTCAGCATTGTGTACTGTGTTAATTTCAAAGTATCGAATTGTGTTCATGTTGTTTTGATGAGGCATTGTTGTGATTTTGGCTGTGGTGTGTGTAGCAGGTAGAAGAAGATGGCAGAAACCGAGGACATCCAGCCGCTCGTGTGTGATAATGGAACCGGAATGGTCAAGGTATTAGATGAAGCTCATGATTGCATTAAATAGTTGTTTTTTCGTGGTTATATGTTATGGTTTTGTTTTGCATTATGAATCTTCAAGGACTGATTTTGATGTTTTTTTGTTTTAGGCTGGGTTTGCTGGCGATGATGCTCCGCGAGCTGTGTTCCCTAGCATTGTTGGGCGCCCTCGTCACACTGGTGTCATGGTTGGAATGGGACAGAAAGATGCTTATGTTGGTGACGAGGCTCAATCCAAGCGTGGTATTTTGACTTTGAAATACCCAATTGAGCATGGTATTGTGAGCAACTGGGATGACATGGAGAAGATTTGGCATCACACCTTTTATAATGAGCTTCGTGTTGCACCAGAAGAGCACCCGGTTCTTCTTACTGAGGCTCCTCTGAATCCCAAGGCTAATCGTGAGAAGATGACCCAGATAATGTTCGAGACCTTTAACACTCCTGCTATGTATGTGGCCATTCAAGCTGTTCTTTCCCTGTATGCAAGTGGACGTACAACTGGTAAGGATTGCTGTTTCTTCAAGTAATGGTGTTGATTTGAAGTATTGTGTCCAAAGTTAGAAAGTGGAACTTTTGCATGTGTCTTTATGCCTTGACTATCTGTGCTGATTTGAGGATGAGTTACCTGACTCATAAATCGTTCTCACCAGGATTGGATTTACTGAGATTGGTTTTTGATGTTTCTAGTTTGAATTCTTAGGCTAGTTTGTTGAGAACTTTAAAATGCTACTTTTTGGAACTTCTGTTTTCGGACATGTGATTATAAGTTGAGTTATGTTGCCAAGAGGATCTTACCTGATTTGGATTATAGGCATTGGTTTTGAACATTTCTGGTTTGAATTTTTCGACCAGTTGGTTAAGAACTTCAGCTTTGCTGTTTTTTGGATCTTTTGTTTCTGAACATGTTATCATATTACACTTCTCTCGATGAAAGCATTTGTATTTATTTCTTTTCATCTTGATTGATGGATGCTTTATGTGTCTTTGAAGGTATTGTGCTCGACTCTGGTGATGGTGTCAGCCATACAGTCCCCATATACGAGGGATATGCCCTCCCTCATGCCATTCTTCGTCTTGATCTTGCTGGTCGTGACCTCACTGATAGCTTGATGAAAATTCTTACTGAGCGTGGATATTCCTTTACAACAACTGCTGAGCGTGAAATTGTCAGGGACATGAAGGAAAAACTTGCTTACATTGCCCTTGACTATGAGCAGGAGCTGGAGACTTCCAAAACTAGCTCTTCAGTTGAGAAGAGCTATGAATTGCCAGATGGGCAGGTCATCACCATTGGGGCTGAGCGTTTCAGATGCCCAGAAGTCCTTTTCCAGCCTTCAATGATCGGAATGGAAGCAGCTGGCATTCACGAGACCACCTATAACTCAATCATGAAGTGTGATGTTGATATCAGGAAAGACCTATATGGAAATATTGTTCTTTCTGGTGGTTCAACTATGTTCCCAGGCATTGCTGATAGGATGAGCAAGGAAATTTCTGCTCTTGCCCCAAGTAGCATGAAGATCAAGGTGGTTGCACCCCCTGAGAGGAAGTACAGTGTCTGGATTGGAGGCTCTATCTTGGCTTCCCTCAGTACCTTCCAGCAGGTTTGTTTTCATTTCTGCATCTTCCTACACAAAATTATATTCATAATAGATCTTTGGATGAATACTAACTGGAGTACTTCACTTTCTTTTGCAGATGTGGATTGCTAAAGCGGAGTATGATGAGTCTGGGCCATCCATAGTTCATAGGAAATGCTTTTAAATTTATCCAAATAGGATCATGGAACAGTTTATTGTTTGTGTTCAACTATTTTATCCTTCTATGTTAATTTCTTGCTGGGATGATACTTCCGTGGAGTTTATAGTGGTAAATTCTTTCATTAAAGTTGGTGTCATTGCGCCATTTGAGATGCTCTGGTTTTATTAAAGAAAAAAAATCCTAATCTATGTTCCAAAAACATATGATGAGGGCAAACAATCTGTTGGCTAATAACCGACAAACAGTTTGGTTTTGAACCTAATTTTAGAAACAGATCTAATTTGCAAAGCACAAACAGATCTGTAAAAAGTAAAAACTCATTCATTGTATCATATTTCATATATGTATAAACTGTGCATCAAAAACTTTACAGCTGAGTTTGTCACACACTACAGCAAGTCACAATTATATCACAAACAGAGCGATTTCAAGATTCATTCTTTAGAAGATAGAAGGGATTCTTCTGTCTGATGCTCAATCTTGCAAAATGGGTGATCCCCGGGCTCAGGATTCATCATAGGTTTCGATGAGCTGATGTCTTCAACTTCGATGTGCAGCTGTTTCTTCATCAAGGAGCTCTCATTGAAGTCGAATAACTTGTCTCCTTGACTTTGATGAACATTGTAGTGAGAATTACTCCTCTCATATGTATTGAGGGATAACTCCTTCAAGCTTGAATCTGTGAAAGAAGAATGCTGCTGGCTGAAGCTCCCATACCCTTGTATTCCACGAGTTAGATTGCGAGCTCTGGCTCTCTCTTCTTTGAGAAACACAGTGTCTCCAAGAAGCTTCAGTACCCTATCACATAACTTCTTCACACTCAATCCCCAGTTGAACCTGAATATATATCACACAAACTTAACATACTCTCAATCCAAGGTAGAACTGATCTTGTTTCACATTATAGTTTGACGGCACAACATGATGTTTGAAAAGAGTGATTAAAATCGAGATTAATTCTATGCTTACCCTTTTTGATCAATGTGCTGAAACCTCCCCATCTGCTTGATAACATCAACGTCACCCTGAAACTCCTCAGCAATTCTGAGAGGTCCATGACTTAGAAGGTAATCCAATAGAATGAGAGCCTTGTAAGAGCCTCGCCAGTTCTTTCTATCAAAGCTCAACAACCTGACTTCATACCACAAAAATAAGTAAACTTAAAGTGAAGGTTACTCAGAGAATATTACTTATCTAGTAATATGACAAATTAGAGCACACAGAAACCATTGACCTCCTATGCAGAATCTCCACAATCCTCCAGTAATCATCAACTTCAAAGGATGCTCGCGATATCACCCCAATGGTTCGCGTATCAGGTGGCCATGAATTTTCATTTGTAGCTTCTTCTGTCATTCTACATGGTTTCCATCCACAAGAACTTGTTAGCATGAAATGATATACACAACTTTTAGTGACATGATCTTACATCCAAACAGAGGAAACTTACAGCTCTACGGGTGTTACATCAGTCAGAGCGAGACGAGCTGTTTTGATCTTGTCATTCAAGAAGGAAGAGGCTTGCTTCTTCAACTCGAAGAACAAAAGACTGCTCATGTTGAGGTTTCAGTATGGAAGATTGACCAGCATACGAGGAATGTCTCACGGGGATAAAAAATTGCTTACTGACTTGGTTATGGACTTTGTCTACGTAAGAAGTGTAACTACTCCATTACCAACAATCACTAACTGCTCCCCAATAGTCGCTTTGCTTTTGTCATGATAAGAATTAGGAAATTTAAGAGACCATAGAAATGGAAGATTGACCTTTGAATAGTTTTGATAAAAATCATCAAATATTAGGTTATCCTTGGTTCTTTTGTCTTCATTATGGTTCTAGTAATGACTCATTAAGGGACCAGATAGCAGAGTTCTAAGCCTAGCTTCGTTTTATCCTCCAAAGTTTCAATGAACAAAACCCAGATGGATCACAAGGCGTGCACTCCTGCATTGTCTACATTCTGATGTTGTGATCTGCATTACCATTTTATTTGTTCCTATTCAAAGTCGAGAGTAGTATTGTATATTGAACACACGAGCGTGCCAAGTTGTATTTGGTAGAAAAAAATAATCTTATGAACTCTATGCATATGATCTGCGCAGCTAAGCTTGACTGAAGATACAGGTAAGGGTTCGCATTCCCAGTACAGCATAGAAACTGAGAAACAGAGACTAACCCGGATATGCTGTAAACAAGTATTGCTATATGAGCTTGAAGATAGCAGTTAGTGTTGTGCAGAGGCTACATAAACTCACTGCCTATTACATTACTATGGTAATCTTTTGTTATCCAATTCTCTCCATCAAAAAGTTCATGACCAGAGCTAAAACTGGCTTCATAAGTTCAAAGAAGGCCCGTATAATTTTCCAAAGAAAGTGACCATGGAATAAACTTGGCTCCTCCACTGAACAATCAGCTGGAAATTCTCCACATGCCGCTTCTATATCCAACAGACATCAGCACACACTCCCAAAGCATATTGGGAATGCTTAATGGGTTCACCTTTGACCCAGGGATTTCACACCAGTTCACAGATATCTCCAACATGGGAATTCGAAACCATTTGCCAAGGAAAACCAACTCGACATCAAAGCACCACCTACAGACATTTAAATGCCATCAGTCCCCAGTAAGGAATCTATTCTATGACAGATACCCAGAAAAGCTTAATATATGAGCCGTGAGGTTATGTGGCCTCCTAAAACATTTCCATTTACAGTTTGCGATAACAAAAAATTCTTGGCCAATACATTGATAACACAGCCTACAATCTTTAATCTCTAGACAAGAAAAGTTATAACATACTAAATATAGGACACCACAGAAGTTAGTAAAATAATCTTACATTCTACTTCAAAATAAAAGTAACACTCACAAAAGTAAGCATAAAGTGTTGCAGTTACTATTGCAAAGATAAAATAAAGAGTCGAGCTATTGGAGTAACCCGTTCAAACGGATGTTAGTGAAAAGCTTCCTAGCAGCAGCCCTGGTGAACATCTTAAAACCACACTGATGCATGAAGAATTATAAGTCACCGTTATAAATCCAGTCACTGATTAAAATTTAGTCTGCTATTGAGAAATGGTAGCACTGAGCAGTTCTCAAGCTGGAAAGAAAACAATCAAGGGAACAACATGCAATTACCTGAGTATCACGAATTCCGGGACCTGCAGCCAGAAGAACTACAAGATGGAAGCCTTTCATCAAAAAGTTGCGGTACCACTTCCTCTGAAACATTACATCAATTGCATGTATTAAAATCACAAGATATCAGGAATGCAATCATAGAAGTAAACAGGTTAGTAACACTAACTTAAGCCAAGGCCTTCTCCTTGGGATGAGCCCGGGAACCAAATGCAGCTATTGGGATGTCAGATATTCGAAAATCTGAACCACTAGTAGATGAGTCCTTAAACTTAAATTCCTCATTGCAACTGCATGGATCTGGAATACAAAGTAGAACTTTCATTAGCATTTCCACAACACTTGAAACTAAAATTTGAACTATAAGAAAATCTTGAGGGAATTTCTTTTTGGTAGACCATTAAGACAGACCTGTTTCTCAAGTTTTTCTAAATCATCAACCTTTGTGGCTCCATCTGCATCCAGCATTAAAAGTAGCTCACCCCTTGAATGAAGCATTCCCTGTTTTACAATGCTTTCAAAGAAGTAAAAGGCTTCAATTAACTAATGCCATGACAGAAGAAAATGACAATTTAACAACATAACACCCAATTACAAGGGACTGGTTTAGATTAGACTCACTTTTCTAATAGCTTCTCCCGTTCCATGATTCTTTCCAAGAAGGATAACCCTTACATTGTCAACAGTGTATTTCTTTACAAATTCAAAGGCTACTCTTTTTGTCCCATCAACACTTCCATCGTCAACGATAATAACCTGTGCAAAATGAATATTTCTCATTGATCACATCCGTATTCTATGGGCTAGAGTTCTAAACAAAAGGAAAAACTTTGCTTCAATGCTCATGAAATATGGGAAGGACTACAAAGCGCACCTCTTAAGAGAATGTCTTATCCTTGGCTGCACATTGTTGGAGATAACTACAAAATAAAGAAAGGAGCATCATTATGATGATTCTACAACAAAATTGAAGAACAAATGAAAATGCTGCAATCCCGCCACATTGATGCAAGATCCGGTCTCTAACAAGATAAACAAAACTTAAGCAAAACAACTCTAAATTACCAGAGTACAACAGCCAAACCAAATACATTATAGCATCACATACAATAGAACAATATGAACAGAAATCAACTGCAATAAGGTTGTGCTTAAACTTACTTCATCATTTCGTCAAGCGCCACAGGAAGTCTTAGCTCTTCATTGAAAGCAGGGATAATCAAAGACAGATACTTCTCCGCCGGATCGTAAACCGAAGGGCATCTAACCTACAAACAATTTACCTCCACAACAATCAGTAACACATCAAAAACACATTTCAACGCAGCTTCGACTTCACATATCTAAAACACACCAAAATCCGCACAAGTCTAAATCCATTTGTCTCATCAAAACTACAAAAGCCAAAATAAATCTTTGTACAGTAAACACACAAATTAACGTAATTTGTGTACCTGTTTCAGCGAGTTCGGGTCTTCGAAGATCGGCGGAGCTTCAAGGTGCCTGTAAAACAGAGCGGTTTCATCAGAATCGAGCTGAAAAAGAATGGTGATTTTGAATTGGATAAGAGAAAAAGAGAGATTGGGGAGTACGCGTTGTTGTGTCTGCGTCTATGAGCTTCGAAGAAGACTGCGGAGACGAAACTCAAGGCTACGATGAGAATGAGGGCTAGAAGGAGCTCCACCATCGTCCATAGGGCTACGATCTCCATTGTTATTATTCGAGGTCTGAATGGAGATGATGGGTTATTGTTGCTCCTTCTTCTCTGAGATTGGAAAACAAAACCAGAGTCGTCGTGGAGACGAAGACCCTTGGCCGATTTATTGTTACAGAAAAAATGATTTTAGCTGTAGAAATGTGAACTCAATATTCAGATGATGGAACAACAAGCCCGTCTAGCTCAGTTGGTAGAGCGCAAGGCTCTTAACCTTGTGGTCGAGGGTTCGAGCCCCTCGGTGGGCGTTTGTTTTACTTCTTTTTGCTCTTTTCATTCATCACTTTCACTTCAGTTTTTGCTCTTTTCATTCATCACTCTCATTCAGGTTTACGACTAATTCTACGTTCTATATGCGCTAAACTACTAATATTTTAATGCTCCTTTCATTCATCACTTTAGTATCTCTCATTCAAATTCACGACTAATTCTACGATATATATGTGCTAAGTTACTAATATGATTTCTAATTTTCATTCATGACTTCAGTATCTCTTATTCAGATTTACGACTAATTCTACGTTCTAATTTGCGAAGCTACTAATATGATCTTTAGGGTTTGGCAGAGAAGTTCAAAGTTTGGCACAAAATTTGGTGCTTTCCCATTTACTCAACATTGGACCACTTACTAGTGGTATGGAAATCCACAACTTGCTCTTTACTAGATTGATAAACCTTAGCCACGAGAGAGACGGCCGAGAGAAAAAGAGAGAGAGAAGAAGGGTCTTGTCCAGCGGCCTGCCTTCATGGTTGCGTTGTCGAGCGGGATAGGGTAAACCTTAATAAACCAAGGCGGCAGTGGCTTGGTGTCGTGCAGAGAGATCTGGTCGGGTTGGTGAGGTGGTCGGCGACCCATGATCAACGGACGAGCGATAGTTGGTGTGGCCGCGACGCTTTGGGCTTGGCGGCAGTTGGAGTGGTTGCCTCCGATGCGGCCAGATCAGGAGGTTTGATCCAATTTTGGTCCTTAAATCTGTGCGTCGTCGTGTGGAAAGGAGGATTGGTATGGTGGATAGGTGGTGATGCTGTAGGAAAAGTGAAGGTGCAGAGGGACGACGGTATGAGTCAATGGTCGGCAAAACTTCCTGGCATCGCGATGCAAGCTACTGTGTTTTGCCTTTGGTTGAGATGTGGGTTGTGGGCTTAGGCTCATGACACGTCTTTTTTATGTTTTGTTAATTTTTATTTTGTGTTTGTTTATTTCATGTTGAAAATAAATCCTTGTTTAGCGAGGCATGTCGGGCGATCTTGGCGATTTGGCCGTGTGTGCACTCTTTGTACTTTGTCGATCCTAGATTGGGAGCATACTTTGTCTAAATGGGTGCTCTCACCTAGTGGTCGGATGAGAGGAAGTATCGACTTTTGTCGGCAGTAGGTTGAGAAAGTTGTTCCAGACCGAGTACCGATGCATCGCTTTCGCTGGAGAAGTTTCATCATTCCAAATTGCCGGGAAAGCTGTTCGATCTTTCCAATTTGTCACTATTACTAAGAAACAAATAGAATGACCATTGAGGAGTGTTCTCTGTTACGTGGTGCGTATTAGTTTACTTAGTTTTTGTAGGATGTCTTGTTATTATTCAAGATATTCTATGTGAGCTTATTGTAATATGAGGTTCAGTTTTTATGTTCCCCCTATATATTCTACACTCTTATCAATCAAGACTTAAGGGTTGCTGCACTGTCCTCACATTCAAAAAAAAAATACTTAACTAATATAGGAGCTGCTTTAATTTTCTTGTTTGCTTTTGCATCACATTTTGGTATTCTGTATTGGTGCTGTTGACCTCATATCACTTCAGATTTAAGTCCCAATATGAGAAAGTCCAAACAATTTTGTGAAGCTCTTTGCTTATCAGATGCTAAATCACAGCAGACCAGCACCTACCAAGAATTTAGAGACTAGTACGTTAGTACACTCTCCCTTGCAGATGATTGATAGCATGTGACAACATATAAATATGTTATGGTGGAAACCACCATGTTCTATATATTCATTATGATTCCCACATATATGTCTCCATAGCTCAATACTCATTACTCCCACTCGCATACATGTATTTGTGTGGTAGAATACTCGTATACGCAACATAAAGCAGCTCAGCTAGCTCATTCCAGTACTGATCACAGAGACAGAGATGTCCATGATTGCTTTGGAAGAAAAGAGGTACGTTAGTTTGGTGATGGGTCTTCATCTCCAGCCAAGGCTATGATTAAAGCCACAAGAAATGAAATCAATTCTACAAATTAGTATAAAGAAAAATAAACAGAAAAGCTTTTTGCAAGAAAACTGGTCCTTCACCTTTCAACATAGACTACCCCATGGCCTCTGCTTTCCCATCATGCCAACCAGACCCTTCACAAACCATGTATGCATTTTAATCACTCATAACTTCATATTCATACCATAGTTTTTGTTTTTACTACAGCATGCAGAAACTCTTTTAAACATTTGAGCAAATTTGACATTATAATATGGCATATAGTAAACTAATATTAGAGCTTTGATCTAAACCATTGGACAGGTTGTGGCTTCAATGTTTGATTCATGGGGGCTAAATCTGGGCACAATTTGTTAAACAACAGTGTCAGGATTAACCATACACATATGCAACTATGGTGCTGATGTTCATGCAAATTCTTCCCTATTCTGGACTTACAGTTCAATGAAGACATTTTTTTACTGCAGAACTGGAGTTGTTCTTCCCTATAGTAAAGAAAAGAACTTTAAATCTAAAGTTCCAGTCTTGATCGACCCAGAAGATAAAATAAATATTGGTTTTGATTTTCAGGAACAGTGTGTTATAAAAACTATGGCAAAGGCTGTCAGTCACTTACAGAATTGTGCAGCAGCAGCATGTGCCATGCTGCAAATTTGTACAGAAAGATGAACACATGGGGAAGCTCAATCTCACAGTTAAATTGCCCAAAATTATTCATACTGATTAAAAGTACATCTTCTTAATTAGGTTGTGAAACTGAAAAACAAACTAAGCCAATATCTTCTTTAACAAATAAACCAATTCCCCCATCACAAGAACAAAAGAGAAAAAAGGGTCAACAACCCAATTAATTAAGAAAGAAAAGAGAAAAAAAAATGACCTAATAGAAGATGATGATGGTGATGAACAGAGTGATTAAAGATTAATGATAGCTTTTGCTAGTGAGCCATGGCTGTAGGTGGTTGCTGAAAGTTAATGCTTCTCTGGTTAGGCATGGCAAGCATAGCAGTGTGATCCAAGAAATCTTGAAGAGCCACCACAGACTGTAGTATTGTTCTGAGATCATCAGCATTTGAAAAACCCAAGTTGCCAATTCTTCTAACAGCATACACATAAAATGTTATGCACCCTTTCCTGAACTTGAACCTTGCCATCTCACAACCACTGAGCCCTCTGATGAGCTTCTTGTTAACTTCCCCTAGTGGAATTTCCGGCGGCCAAACGCGGTCCACGGCGGCCTTCATGGCCCCGTTTTCGAAAACAAAGAGGACTACTTTGGACTTCTTTGTGCCTAGGCCAAGTGTGAGGGTGTGCCAAGCATGGTGAGCTAGGATTGTGAAGTTTGTAGGCAAAAAAGCTGTGGTGGAAGGAAAAGGCAGCTTGTTGTAGTTGACATTGTTTTGTTTGATGTTTGGTGTCACTGAGAGGAGTTGGAGAAGCTCAAAGGGCCTAGCACGGCGGATTGTGAAGGACTTTACGATGAACTGGCCTCCGAATCGGAGACCCTTTACGTCTGAACTTGGCTTGAAGGAGAAATCTGATGCTGGTTTTGTGTTGGTTTGGTCATTTTTGGTGTCTTGGTGTTTGAGTTTTTGCTTCTTGTTCTTGTTCTTCTTCTCTTCCTTTTCTCCCATGGTGTGTGGGACTGATTGGCTTTGGTGGGTTTGGTTGGTTTTGTGTGATAAGAAACCAATGTAGAGCTTTTGATTGTATATTCTATATGGAAACTTAACTTTATTTTTCTAATCATAGATTATAGTAGCAAAAGTGGGTTAACCATAAAAACATAAATTTGACTACCCTTTATAATATTTCAAGCAAATAGAATATAGATTTGCTCAGTGGTGTAGATAGAAGAATAATGAAGTAGCTGGTTATGATAGTGCCCCTTCATCTATCTTCCTTGCCATATATGTATGATGCTAGATTGCTAGTCATGCTACCAAGGAGAATGTATGTAATAGTCTATAAATGTATGATGTATGTGAGCATATTGGTCAAGTTGGTCCATCAAATTATGATTTGCCTCACCACCATAGATGGCAAGGATTTTGGCAAAGTCACCCAAACTGATGAACTGATCCATATACTAGGCTTCTTTATAAGGTTGAAGGCAGTAAATATGTTACACTTTTGTAAGAAGTCAGAGACATTAACATGTGAAACTGGAAAGGTTTTGGGGTTTACAAATGATAATTTAACTATAAGTTTGGTGCATAAGCTCAATGACAAAGGTTTAGGGACCACATTTTGGACATCCCTCCAACCATAATTACACCCATTTGTTCATCTTCATTCATCAAACACTTGACATGAACTAATTTTACAAATGATGAATACTGTTATGCTGTTAGCTAACTTTGGTGCTACACAAACTTATACAGTCTATACTCCATACACCCTCTCTTTGTTAACAAGGTTATTTACTGAAAATGGAATACATGCTACTTGGTTACAGTCACTAATAAGTCTAGCATTAGCCACTGGCCCCTTCTGTTGTATTAACTGGTTGACAAGATCTGAGAGGAAATGTCCAAGTCTGATTGAGACTACTTAACAGAAAAGAGTGTAGACCAGTTTATCAATCTTCTCCTATAAGCTTTAAATGACTGAGGCGACCATTTAACAAGATTTATAATACTAATGTTTGATGTGGAGATAAGGTATGGCTGGATGTCCTCATATATATATATATATATAAATATAGATATCAAACACCTGTGACAACCCAAAAGTCTTCCTCCTCATGTAAAGTGGGTTCCTTCTAAAGCCACCGTCTGTGTTTAATCAATTCATGTGAACTATATGGTAGAGGTCCTTAGGGAGGACCAAGCAAAAGCAATGACTATTGGAAGGCAAAGAGGGGTCTTTGATAACTAAGTTTGTGAGGCTTCTGATTTAAAAGGTGTATAAACAGCAACTACGTGATGTGTATAAAGTGCTACAAAATTGAAATGAATGGGAGTCTATCTGTCAATTTTTTACATCAATTTGTTCATGAACTAGATCATGATTGTGGTTTTGCATGGAGTTAAGTACAGATGAACCTTCTGTATGGAATAAATGAGAGGAGGATATAAAACAGGAAACAGATCTCCAAATTTGAGAAGTATTAGTGGTTTTCTCTTTAGCTTTGTTTGTTCTCAACCGCTATGTTGTCTCTGTATATATATTTACTTGGTAAATGGTTGGATGACTAAGTTGATGGCTATATGAGTGCTCTGAAGATCCATAACTTCATACCGAAATTTATTAGGGGGATGAATAGATACCTTATCAATTTCAATTACTTCAGATTGAAAAAGACTAAGCCAAGAAGCTTGCTAGGCTTTACACACCTGCTTGAATCACATGTTCCTTGTAAGAGACTTTGTTATCATGTTTACCCTTCTGATTTAGTGTCTGTTTCTTAGATAACATATGTGAATCTGGACTAGTAAGAACTCTGCAATTCAGATGTTTTTTGTCTCATTAGTTTCGGCTGTCAATGACCCTTACATATGTGTACAACAAATTATACATAGCAATGGCAGCACAATGAATTCGATCAACAACATACTCCCCCAAGAAAAAAGAGAGGAAAGAATATTAAGTCCAACTTTTAAATAACTACACCACACAGGTGGCATGAATTGGTTTCTTTAAGCATTGAATGTACATCCGCCCCGGCTGGGGTTAGTGGTGGTGATCTGTGCACTTCCAGAGAAGTCACAGTTGTAGTCATGGCGGCCATTGGCCTGATAGTAAGCATTCATCAGGTAAGAGGCCCGACCGGCAATGTCATCGGTGAAGCAAATGCCGCCGGCTTGAACGGGCTTGCAGTCCACTTTATTGGCACACACGTAGTCAATGCTTGCCTGCAGAGCTTGAGGACTAGCACCGGGTTTCGCTACGCACCATTTCTTGTCTCCGCCAACAGGTGCTACTGGCTTTCCTCCTTTTCCTGGTTTGACTGGGTTAACTGGTTGGGCTGGTTGGGTGGGCTGTGGTCCGGGTTGTCCAGGTAATGCACCTCCCTGAATCATATAACAATTTACATCTTAGTAAGAAACAAATTTACAACAATTTACATCTTAGTAAGAAACAAATTTTGGGCTACTATTCATACACAGACGCAAGCCCAACTCAACTTACGGCCCAACAAGAATGTAGCCCTACAACTTCACCTCTCTCTATAATATCTACACAATATCTATATCTATATCTCTCGTTAAGATAATAATTTCTAGTTGCTACACTTAATTTTTGTATACACTTGTAAACTTGCGACGAATCGATCGTCATTTCAAACTTGTCAAAAAAACTTATGCAATCGATTAATACGTCGTAACTAGTCTCAAAAAGAAAAGAAAAATTGCAATTCGGGCTATAAAATTAGGGACCCATAAAAACTTACTATAATCGTCTAAGTACAAAGAATGAACAACTTTAATTGGGTGCCATTTCTTAGAAATTTAAAATCCTGGTTTAAAAACGAAAATATGTAAAATCCATGTGTCCTAATGAGGAAAAATCTAGGTTATTCTATTTGATATAATGAGACCCATGTGCCGACATTTTAACTTTTTCCAAAATGGCACGAGAATTAACAAATAGGTAGCAAATTTTATACACAAGACAAAGAAGATCACATGATATTGTAATTTGTAAATGACTCCTTTGTAATTAATCGAAGCAGGTAAAAATGGTGATTAAATAAATTAGGACTAACCTGTTGGTTGCGCAGAACACCCGCATTGTAAACCGGAGTCATATCCGGCCTGAACAGTCCCCAGTTCTTCTCGGCGAGAGGACCTGGCTTCTGGTTCTCATTAAACAAAGCAAAAATGTAAGTCTCGAACTTCCTGTTGGGCATCAACGGCGTCCCCTTGCCGGAGTTGACGTGCTTGATCAAGTTCCCGTTGTAATCCACAGCGTTCTGGACAGAGCAGACGGGGAACTCACACGACGAAGGCCAGCCGGTCTCTGCCGCCACGAACTCTACGTCGCCGAAGCCGAGAGACTTGCAAGCAGAGTAAACAGCGTCCATTAGATTATCGAACATGTTGGTGTACATTTTCTTGGTGAACTGATCGAAGATGCCCTTGTTTGGTCGGAAAAGCGCGAAGTTCTCTTTTTCCGGGGACCAGCCGAAGTAAGGGTAAGGGTTGAACATGAAGGGTGATTTTGACTCCCTGCAGAACTGGAGTTGGTCTCGCAGGATCGGGATCACCTCGGCTCTGAAACGGCCGGCGCTGGCCGGTTCAGACTGGAGCATGATCCCGAGAGAGTGTGGGGTAGAGACTTTGATGTCTTTAATACCCTCGCGCTCCAACGCGTGGTGGAGGGTCCTCATTGCGGGGACTAGGCCGTTCTTCTGGGCGTCGTCCCCCCAATGGAGGATCTCGTTGCCCATGGCGATGTACTTTATCTTGGTCGCCGGGTATACGGGCTTGATGTGCTGATTGACCCATCTCCGGGCGGTACGTACGTTTCCGAGGCCGGGGATCTCGCCGTTGGGGATGGTGATGGTGAGGGCGATGTTTGAGTTTGCAAAGGCCTTGATGATGTCCGGGTTGACGTCGAAGATTTTCACGGCGTCGATGACGGTTTGGGTCTTGAGGAAGTTGACGACTTGGGCAGGGGGAGGGAGGTTGTCGGCGAGTGTGCCGTAGTTGACGCCGATGGAGTAGGCGGTGGTGGCGAGCTGAAGGAGGACGAGGAGACAAGAGAGGCCGAGCTGCTTGGCCATGGTTAATGCTTCTGTTTTTGTTATGAGGATTGGAAATGTGTGACACTCGTGCTTATATATTACTAATTACAGCTAAATTCTGTTTCTTTTTCATTTTTACCTACCTGAAAAGTGAAAACGTATCCTTTAATTTGGTGGTTTCACTATTTCAGGGTCTCAAAATACCGTTTTAAGGTTTTGGTATTGGGGTAAATATGTGTTGGATCACTTGGATGGTTAAGTTTTTTGGTGGATTGTTACGTAAAAATTTGGCAACATGTGTAACATTTGCCAGCTCATTTTAGGATTCGCTTTGGGACAGAACTAGCCGTTGCCCTAAATTATTCAAGAAGAGAGATGATTGTGTTCAGAAAAAAATTTCAGGCTAGAAAACGTGGCTGTCTTCTTTTCCTATAGGTCCATCTTAATTGGCGCTGCATAATGCAAGTTCATTATTTATGAAGGAACTGAAACATGACACTCTTCAAGAAAAAGGGTTCAGTATTAAAGATCTTGGTGTCGATGAGGCATTTGGATCGTGGAGTTTGGGGTTTGGACGACGTTTTCACCTGTCAAAGACAATAGTCGCAACTCTGGATCTTCTTTTGTCATAAGTTTGGTATCTGATTCTCCAGAGCTTTAAAGTGAGCAAGAAGTATTAGCTAGATTCTTTAAATTATGGCTCTCTGAAGTGCGAATACGACCGGATCTTTTGACCTTTAATTGTGGCCCGAGTAGCCACCGTGTTTGCTTGGCATGGCTTGGCTGTCGAAGCATGATGATGATAAGTATCAAGTAGTGTATCTATCTCCATCTAAAAGCGTGTGCTGCTAGAGAGATCCTGGGATTGTGCACGTTGCTGTCTGGAAAGCACGCAAGTTTGAATGGCTAAACGCGGTTTGAAGTAAAAGTGTACAACTGTAGTAGAAGCTGAGTGTTAGCATGGACAAATCAGTGAAATCACACGGCGTTACACGTATATCTTCTCCGAGTACGGCTGTGGTGAACGGATTCAAAGCGAACTCTTTGATTTTAACACATAAAAAGGGTGAGTCCATATTTGTGAAAAACAAGTCTCACCTATTTTGTGTATAAAAATAAGGGATTCACCCGTTTACATGAGAACCTCCAATCCTGCTACTTTGTATATTGAAATGTAAACAAGTAGCTATGGCTCTATATATGTTCACCAACCAAAATTGCCGAGTGTTTCTCATCTTATTGTAGTGAGGAAAAGAGATAGGTACAAAATTAATTTGGTTTTATTATGGGTGAAATTTGGGCTTTTTAGTAAAAATTAAAATCAAATCATAATATTTTTTTCGGTGAAGAATTGTGACTATTTTAAGTTCGGTTTGGTTCATGTTTTTTTCTTCTTATTTTTTCGGTTTCTTTCAGACTTTTACATAATGCATAAAAATTAACTTTTTAAAAAACTAATAAAAAGTTTTCTATAAAACACGTACTATTTTCTTGAGTCGCTTAACATTTTGATTCGCCTCTATAAGAAAATTTGACAATGATATATTGTGCATAAAAAAATTAGGATTTTAAGAATGTAGAACTTTTATTTTGCATACATTTATATAATATATTATAAAATACCCAAAATAATGTCATTTTTTGTGTTTTCCGATTTTTTCGGTTCGATTTTTAAAAATCAAAATCAAACCAAATATTTTGATTTTTTTTGTTCAATTTATTTCAAATTTGATTTTTCTCAATCGTAGCTCAATTTCAACTCCAAATTTTTCGGTGTTATGTTACAATGTCCCACCCCTAAGTTTCATTTCACAAAAGGATAGCAGCTAACATGAATATATGGTCTTCAGTATATTCAAGTATGGCTTCGGCCCACAGCGGTACCTTTAATTACATAAACGTTGTACTTTTTGTAAAAAGTCTAGCACACAGATTTTTATGGACTGATCTGAGTCTCATACATGTTACTTCTTAAGAAGCTTCTTGAACATAAACTAGTTCAGTAGTCGACGATGGAAAACCAAGGCCCAAGGCACCATGAGATGAAGTTTGGCTCTCTTTGTTTACTGTGAAATCAAACAGAGGCACATAAGATAAGAGTGAGGAGTTTCGGCTCGGCCCAAAGGGTTACTGAAACGATAAGTCATTTCTATGACAACACCACCGAATATTACGACTGGTTGATGCCAGGTGGATACTGGATGGTCGAAGAGCGCCATATGCCAACGGGAAGAATTTACAGAGTCGTAGCATTACTCGGCCGGATAGTTGTTGGTCGGTCTTCCGGGCGCCCCTCATGCACCTTGCACCACAAGAATAGAGCCGACTTATGATTCGGCTGACTCTATTTTGTTTTGTAAAGCCAATGCGTCCTTGGCTTTCTTCAACGTGCTGCATTGATGCATGCTCCGACGGATCATAATAATACTGCAACACACAAGCATATCAGTTTATTAAACACTAAAACAAAGCGACCAAAAATTGTCTTATAATATCATGATTAGATCTAAAAAATTGCATGCCTAAATCCTGTGGAAAACACAACATTATATTATATAAACAAAAATTAAATCAAGCAAAGAATAAGTGAAAACCCAAAAACCGAATATGATCGTGAGAAGGAAATTGACTCGTGGTTTATTGTCGTCCGGAAGGCATGCGCCTTTCCTCGACCAACCACCCGGCCTTGTGGCAGTGGCAGTGGCAGCCAGCTGCTATAGTCAGGACACACTGTCGTAAAATTTACTTACTGTCCCGACTTTGATGATGCTCCCATGACTAGGGCGAGCACTTAACCTCTCCCAGGTGGCTATTGATTCTGGGGTTTCGAGGTATAGGTGAAGTGTTCTGTCTCCATTCTCTGCTCTCAGCCAAGCGTCTCTACTGGACTCTCCTCTCTCCATTGTTGAAATGATGTTGATGGCCAAAGAGAAGCTAGCCACCCAGTTATATGTGCCGAGGCTGGATGTGATGGAGGTTGGTGATGGAGATCCAGTGTTGTAATCTGATTCTGAGGACAAATTCAATGCACATATATGGAGTTCTAATTAATGTTATGCCATAAAAGAGTATATATATTAAGTAATCTATCAGCCTCAACATGCATCCTGATTTGCTCTGGTGAAAGGGAGTATAGATATATGAACACAAGGACGTATGCACCCAATCATACATTAGTGTCTAACAGATAAATATTTGTTGAAACATGAAACAATAATATATACTAGCCTTCCTGCACGCGCAAGGCGTCGCGTTCGCGCGTACTACTTATCGGTGACATACTTAAAAGTGTGCAACTATATCGTCTTCACTTAATTGTCCAATTTCATTACTCTCGACAGATACTATCGTGCACTTTCAGGCCTATCTCTATTATTCGAACACAGATCTGATTGAGATGTGAGAAGAATTACCAATGATTGATGATAAAATTTGTAAAATAATATTAGCCTACTTCATATTAAGTCAACACTATGTAAAAAATAATCAATCACTGATAATAAATGCAGTGTCAGTGCATATGAAAATAGAACAAAAAACACATGAATAGAAACTACAAAAAAAAATAGCAAAACTTTTAACTATATTGACGTCGATATGTCCAACGAAGTCCAACCACATTAATCATCATGTAGAACGACTTGTCACTCCAACTACAAATAAAATATAGGAGAGTTAAAACAAATGAATAAATGGTCACATATATGTATATGTTGAACACGAATGCGTTACGTAATAACCTGATCAATTTGTCCCAAATTTTTACGTTTTTTGTAGAACTATAAAAGATATAAAATAACTTTTAATAATTTTCAAATAAATTTATGTTGATCATCTCTATTAATTAAGGCAACACTCCTTAAGGCAGTTTTTGGGAAGTTGCTTACAGTTGAAAGTAGAACATTGGATATTCCTATTGTGCCCATACTCACCGTAAACAGAATAATCTCTATCTCTATTATAATTAAGGGAGCCAGTTCCTATGGTTCATTGCTGATTCTTTTGTTGCCCTGAAGAATCAACAATACCCTCCCAGACTGTAGAGACTGTAAGGAGTGAAAGAGTCGAAATGGGGAATGGCGGACGAAGCAAGAAAGTATTGGTGGGTCTTGCGGTGTTGATGTTTCTGGGGATCGCTGTTTACTTGAGGCTTTGGACTATCGATTATAAAGTCTCTTTTGATGAAACCGAGCTCATAAGGTTTGCTATGCTTCCCATCTCATTTCTGTACAATAATATCTTTCCAGCATTTTTGTTTCGATATGTGGATTCTACAAATCAAATAATGAATGCCCTTTATGTAGAGATTTAGTTGAAGCCAAGTTCTTTTGTTAATTTTCATTTGTAATTTATAGTTATTGATGATGGAACTGGATATATTTTGTGGGAAATGAGAATTGTATAAATATCCGTATGTTTATTGAACTAATTGATGAAAATCCTAACCTTCTCGGTTGGTTTGGTTAATGAATTTTCAATGCACATCATTTAGTCAAGAAGATAGCTTTATCTGAATTGTATGTCAGTATGTTGAGTTTCTGCTTTCAATTGGGTATGAAGAGTTTGTTCTCAATTGCCGTCTTAATGTTGTATTGGATTTGTTAAAATCTTGCAGGCGACAGTTTGACCTTGCTAATAGAGAAGCAATTGATGAATCTGCTGAGTGGAGGCTAAAATATGATGTAGAGGCAGAAAGGTCTACCAAGTGTATGAATGAACTTAATCAGGTTTTCAGACCTTGCACCGTATCCAACATTGCTTAAGTTTTCCCTTTCAACTTTCATAGCCAACAAAATTTCTGTCTGTAGCATTGATGGTATGTTATCATTGTTTTAAGCTGATCTCAGTCATTAAACTGCGTTGTGAATTAATCCTCCAGTAAATGCTGGACGGTGCATTCAAGGATGCGTCAGCATTATTAAAGCGGTTGTTAAGGTAGAACTTTGAAATACCAACATATGCCCTTCCACAGCATAAAGTTTGCAATCCTCGAATCTAATACAAAAGGAAAATTGTTTGTCGGCTGCCCTTCCAACATAACATGACCACCTGCCTTCATCGGCTGTCGTCCGTTTCTTTTCTTTTTCAGTTTTTTATATTTTCTTTTATGCAGTTTCATACTAAACAGTAAACATCACTGCTACATCAACGCTGAATACAAAGCGTTTCCACTCATTTCCTCTGTAAGGTATATGCTCCCCCCCCCCCTCTCTCGCTCTCCTCGACTTTTGATCCGTTTAGGTCTTAAGTTATCAGTTTCGTTTTCTTGGTGTACCTGTTCAACTTCGCAGCTCAACAATGGGTCAGATCCAGTACTCTGAGAAGTACTTCGATGATACTTACGAGTACAGGTAACGCTCAATTTCGATTTTGTTTCGGGTTCTTTTGATTCCGTTTTTGTTTTGAAAATTGAACCTAATTTCTTAATGGTCGATTGTTGGTACTGTAGGCATGTGGTTCTTCCTCCAGAAGTGTCAAAGCTACTCCCAAAGAATCGGCTTCTTTCTTAGGTGAATTTCTAGAATTTATTTTTTTAATATGTATGTTTTGGATTGGGTCCTGTAATTTTTTTGTTATCCTTATCATCTGAGAATTTTGTACCCATTTGATTGGGCTTTATGTTTCAGTGTAGTACAAACCCTAATTAGATATTGAACTGGGTTTATGCTTCAATGGTAATTTGCTTCTTTTTTTGGTGTTAATTGTCTGTCTGTTACATTGCTTCTTTAGATTCTGACATCTTCTGAAAAATGTAGACTGTTGATTTAAGTATGACTCCTCATTTTCCTTACATTGTGTTTTTAGAATGAGTGGCGTGCTATTGGGGTTCAGGAGAGCAGCTGTTGGGTCCACTATGCAGTTCATCGCCCTGAGCCACACATCATGCTATTCAGGAGGCCGCTGAACTTTCAGCAACAACAGGAGAACCAAGGCATGCTTGCGAAATGATTGCAGTGATGGAGTAGGTAATAGTTGATATTTGTTGTTGTTCTGAACTTTGGGTATGGTTCTGATTTTGCAGGGCAAGATGAATTTTGGTTTTAAAAGATGGTACTTTTTTCACTCCGAGGGATTAAAAGTACCCAAATGGTTGGTACCCAATTGCCTTTGCCGAGAGTATGTGCGGGAAAGCCACTGGCACCATTTCAAGAGCAACGAATAGGTTTACTAATCACATTGTAAGGTGAGACCCGATAAAGGATTGAGCTGAATATGCATAGATTTGTTAGCTGATCTTTAAATTTGGATTGTACATTGAAAATTGGATTCAGTATTTTTCTTTTGTCATTGATTTTTCAAGTATATAAAGTGTTATGCTTTTTGGGTTAGTTTGTTGTTGTAATAATCTATAAACTTAATGTAATGTTGCTAATGATGATAACTGAGAAATTGGGTTTGTTGGATCTGTATTACTTTTCGAAATGACTGAACCTTATTGTGGTGTTGGGGGCTCTTGAAGTTGTATGAGTTAAGCTTTTTGTTATTTTTGAAGTGAATGGAAGTAGCAGTGAGAGTATTGGTAGAACTGGGTGTTGTGAACAAAAATTTCTCTTTAAACAGTGAGGCTCTTGCACTGTTCTTTCTTTTGCTTAGTTGTGAATATGCCTTATGGATATGCTTCTGTAAATGTGAGTCATTATTTCTTACTGTGATGATGAAGTTCAAGTATCATAGGTTCTGTGTGGTTTGAGTCGGTGGGAATATATGTGTTTTCTTTAGAGCCTTGCAGGCACATCATACGATGACTGGATATGAAATGAGGACTCGGGAGAATTCTATGTTTGGTCGCTGGCACCATTTCAAGAGCAACGAATAGGTTTATGGAAAATAATTTGAGTTTTGTGATCATTTGGGTACCTTTAGAATATGTTTTTAAGGCTTTTTGGAATTGAATTGTGTAAGTATTGGAGTTTTTATGATTAAAGATGCGAGTTGGGTACTGTTTCAGTGTTTCTGGGCCCAATTTCTTGAAGGTTTTGCTGAAGTAGAAAAGTTGTATGTTTCATAATAAAGGGTTGAGCTGAATATTTATAGATTTGTTAGCTGATCTTTAAATTTGGATTGTACATTGAAAATTGGATTCAGTATTTTTCTTTTGTCATTGATTTTTCAGGTATATAAAGTGTTGTGCTTTTTGGGTTAGTTTGTTGCTGTAATAATCTATAAACTTAATGTAATGTTGCTAATGATGATAACTGAGAAATTGGGTTTGTTGGATCTGTATTACTTTTCGAAATGACTGAACCTTATTGTGGTGTTGGGGGCTCTTGAAGTTGTATGAGTTAAGCTTTCTGTTATTTTTAAGTGTATGGAAGTAGCAATGAGAGTATTGGTAGAACTGGGTGTTGGGATCATGTTACTGTGATGATGAAGTTCAAGTATCATAGGTTCTGTTTGGTTTGGGTCAGTCAGAATATATGTGTGGTTTGATTCTTAGCCTTTCTGTTTCAATATTAGTCTTTTTGGAAGTGTTTTTCTATTAAATTTCTTGGTTTAGGTTGATAAAGTATGCTTTGATATCTATGTTTAATTCTTTGTGTCTCGAGTCGTTCATTTGTAGGTGTAGGGACGTTGGACTGCAACACTGAAGCTCAATCAATAACAAATTCTCTATTGCATCAGGTAGGACTTAGCTCCGTTATTGATTGCAAAGTCAGAACCTTTTCTGGGTAAGAGGAAGATCTTTGACTTGCGCATGAAGAAGACAGTTTTTCTTCTTACAGTTTCAACAACCAAGAAATTGGTTGAAAAACCTTTTGTGAGTACTGAGTTACCAAAGTAATCACACTTCTCCAACAGTAGGAATGAAAAGTTTGTATTCGAAGTAGTTCAAAGTGATGACTACCATGTGTTGCCAGATATTGTATTTTAGAGATGTTATTTAATTACCCCTTTCATGCATGAATTCATATTGACAAGAGCTTAGCATTCACTCTTGGAATGAACTTTTATTCCTCAAGTCGGGCTACTCGGGCATTCAACTATCAAATAACTGCATTTATTGTTCACTAGCCTTCCTGCACGCGCATATGCGCGTGTGAAATGCGTCGCGCTCCCGCATGCGACTTATCGGTGTAATACTCAAGAGTGTGCAATTATATCGTCAATGTATCATTGCCCAAGTTTATTGCAACTGTCATATACTATCGTGCCCTTTCAGACCTACCATTGTCATGAACAATATGGACCTTTGAGCACTTTTGTTTTTGTTATATTCCAAGTTATGTTCTCAACTTAACTGTAAATTTTGAATATTATCATTAGTTTGCGCTATAAAATGGCACGGAGAGAGTTGATGACAACAAAACCGTTATCTGAAGTCACACTAACATGGAGAAAAGTTTTGCACTTAAGGTATATATGTCATATATTATCTGAGATATGTTACAATTTATGATTTTCCTTTTTGAATTTAAACAGTTGCAAATATTGTTACCAGACCGCGACGTCATCACCAACGAAATAGCTTCTTATATAAGGTCTTATATCTTTTTACTTATATGAGACATAAGTATTGACTAGCCTTCCTTTTTCATTCCTACTGTTGGAGAAGTGTGATTTTATTTCTTCAAATCAAAAAAAAATGATTTTCTATATATATACACACACACACACACATATATATATATATTCCTTTTTACCCTTACAACTTATAATTGACGGAGATTTTTTTAATTATATATGCAAATTTCTCGTGAACAATTCGATGAACGAAAGTTGGACGAATACGTTACACAAAATTTCATACAAATTAATTTGGAATGGATAATATTTATACATACACATGCACGCAGAGGCGGATCAAGGATTCGAAATCGGGTGGGACTTGGACTTTCTACTATAGAAAAAATCTCGATAGTGCGAGAGTAATTTATATATTGAAAAGAAAGTTAGACCTAGTAACGGGGGGAGGGGGGGGGAGTCTTACCCCTCAAATGCATGCTAATATAGAACAAAATCCATGAAGCTCTCTAAATGAAACTAAAGAAAAACAAGATCCATAAAGCTCTCAAAATGCAACAAAAGAAGTCAAATAAACGTAAAAATGCAATATAAATGTAAAACCGAGTTATGCTAACTCACTCTTAACTCTACGAGTACCCGAAGCTTAAATTCCTTGATCACAAAGTCATTACTAATAGAATTGAATCAGCATATTCATTCTCAATGTGGAGCATCATACAATCACTAAGAAATTCTCCTTCCATCTTATTTCTAAGTTCTTTTTAATGATATTCATGGCTGAAAATTCTCTTTCAGTTGTTGTTGTAGATACCGGAAGAGTCAAAACTAGGGAAATCAATCTATAAAGTATGGGAAAAATTCTGACTTCCTTGTTTGAACCAATAAATGACACAACTCACAAATGGATGTCAAATTCTTGAATTTAACATCAGTAAGCATGTCTTTTTCATAGTATGCACACTCTGACTCAAGAGAAACCATCTCACCGTCATCAAAATCTTTAGGATAAAACTTTCTTGCAAGATCAAGAACATGCTCAGTGTTGAACTTGCTAAAATTACCATGAGGATCCAAAGTTAAAGTAAGAGTTAGAAGTTTTGACATATGCTCTGGGAATCTTCCATCCAACTCACTTACCTGTAAGTCAATTAAAGCATTGAATATATCAACATGGTAATGATGCTCAACAATGATACAATCTCTTTATTGAGAACGACGACATGTACCATCCATATAACGAGCTGACATATTAGGCATATCAATCTCATATTTCTCACAAAATGCTTCCACCTGTTTAAAGAAATCAATCCATCCATTTTCTCTTAGCTCTCCAAGAAATGTTTTTGTATGTCCCACAAAATGCATAACATGAACAAAATCAAGAGACTTTCGCTGTAATGTCTGAGAACGAAGTTCAGTAATTTTCATTACCTTGTGCATTAGAGGTAAACAAAACACAAAACGAAATTTTCACATTGTTTTGAGAACATCCACAACTTCTCCTTGAAGCTCAAATGGCTCATGCTCAATCATATAATCAAAAGTTGTTTTAGTTGCCCCAACAATTCAATTAAGCTCATTGTTTATCCCT
Source organism: Geum urbanum (assembly GCA_946800695.1). NCBI lineage: Eukaryota > Viridiplantae > Streptophyta > Magnoliopsida > Rosales > Rosaceae > Geum > Geum urbanum. The sequence continues at coordinate 39,611,421 of OX327017.1, read as the reverse complement.
TCCAAAAAAAAATTGTATCAGGAACTGTCAGAGGTTATTCTTGCCATGGGTGAAGACTTGGAGTGACTAGTCACTAGTGTTGTTGCTGGCTTGCTGCGCATTGAGAGAGGGAGGAAGACAACATAAACTTTAACCTTCTTTAATTGCAAGTTTGCAATTTGCTCTAGTTGAATAATTAGTTTGGGCTGTCGAGGGTAGGACTTGGACCGGGACAGTTAGACTTTATTTAATTTTATTTTTTTAAAGTTATATATTGTTTACACCATTTCATTTGGGTGGGACTTGAGTCCCAGGGAGTTATGCTGTAGTTCCAGGCTGTTCCGCCCTGCATGCACGTGGTAACGTATCGTTACGTAGATTTAGATTTGCATGATTTTACTATTTATACACAACAGAAATCGATTTTCTACAAAAACTAGGATGGATTAATCTTGAGAGGTCGTTCGTTAATTTGTTTATGGATGCGAGACATCAACCTTGCTAAGGTTGTATCTGTAATGGACCTCAAAAGACAGAAGTGATCAAATGGGCTAAATATCACTAACATTGTAATCTTCGATCCAACTTCCTCGGTCGAGTTTAGTATTTATTGTAGTACATCTTGGTTCATATTAACCTTAAAAAGTTATAATAAAATTTAGATAATTTAATACTTGATTAAATAATAAATTCGTTAAAATAATATTTATTGTTGGTCTTAAATTAAAATTTTAAATATTAATTTAATACTTAATTAATTAATAATCGTTAAATTAATAAATTTTATCAGTAGAAAATTATTAATTTATAAGAAATTTACTCTACTTTTATATCCGCAAGTAAATCCTTGAGTCCCCCAAATCGCACCAGAAAAATTGGTCGCGCGGTCGTCGTCGTGTTCTGGTGAATATTGATATGCCCTTCGGATCGGTAGGTACGACTACTTTTTCGTCGCTATATCTTTATAATTTCATATTAGCTTCAATCTTTATTTCGATATTAGCTCCAATAGCTCGTTATTGTTGTTTCGAGCACAGAGAGAAGTGAGAGAGATGAGTGACATGAATCTGCTAACTGATGACGAACTGGGCTTAACCTTGAACCGAGTTGTTGACCCAGATGATCGAAAGTCAGCATCTTTGGTCTGCAAGCAATGGCTTATAGTGGAGGGTCAGACACGATCCTCCATAACAGCTCTCGAACTCGATCTCGATCTTCTCCCTCGATTACTAGTCAGGTTTCCAAACTTGGTTGCATTTCGAACACCCAAGCCCATCACTAGTTCCGACCCACTTAAACTCGTAGCCCAAGCATGTCCCAAACTGGAGACTTTTATTCTGATTCAAACTTGGGATATACTTCCAATAGACGTGGAGAGAATATTGACCGAACGTAATGTTGGGGACGAAGGTCTGCGCTGTGTCGCAAATGGGTGTCCCAAGATTGTGTTCAAGCAAAGAGAAATTGGGATAGTCGGATTTAAGTCCTTCGTAACTTCAGCAGCAGGACACAGCTCGTCACATTTGGAGTTTTCACTTTTTTTCGGTTTCGGACAAAATGCTTGAAGCAATTGGGTCCTCCAAGTCTCCCATAAGCGTCCTAAATTTGCATACTACTAACATTACGGATGAAAACCATTAAGCACTTGGACCTTGTTTGTGCTATGCTATCACCGATTTTGGGGTCACGTTTTTGTGCAAGATGCGTGTCTTAGAGGAGCAACATTTGCAGTGCTGTAGGAAGCTCACCGATGTGGGAGGTGTGGCAATCTCCGGTGTGTCAACTCATGAAATTGAACTCGCAGCGGCAATGCCAAGTGACAGATCGCACCTTTGTTGCTCTTGCCGAGAACCGCCTCAACTTGGAGATGCTTAATCTGAACCATAATAAAGGTATCCTCACCGGAGCCGGAGTTCGATCATTTTGTGGACACAAGCATTTGGAAATTCTTAAGGTAGTTGATTGTTTGGATGGGATTAGTGGATGTGATTTAGAAAGCTTGGTGATTGGATGTCCTTCTTTAAAGTCTATTTGGGTGGGAAAAGGTTTGAAAGAAAGATTGTTGCTTGAAATGCAAGAGAGTACTGTCGGCAGACTTATCCGCTTCATTTGATGGTGAAAGTTTGGATTAGCAAGATAATTTCATATGTTGAACAGTTTGTATTAGCATGCATTTTGTAATTTGTATGAAATGTTAGGAGTGCTACGGAACAGCTTATTATTATGTCAAGAATGCTAGTTTGTCATGTCATCCAAAAACATATTTCCTTTAAAGCTTACAGCAAAGCTGCCTTTTCAAATTTGTGCATATCGCAAACTTCAACTTTTCCTGTTAAATGAACACCGAAAACATTTTCTTATTGTATTTAGAAAAGAAGAACAGACATTGGGAAAGGGGGAGAATTGCAACTCAGCGTTGACAAAGAGAAGAAATACAGGGATACAATGACAAAATTCCTTGGCCAACAAAAATAAGGACAAGGGATACATCTCAAAAAGATAACAATGAAAAAAATGACATCAAAGAACAAAACAAAAATGGTGCGCACCAAAGTCAACCAAGTACTAACTAGTTTGGCTGGCTGTTGAAGTGTTGATGCTACTGGACTGTACCAGCAGTGATTCCCAGAACCAAAACCAGGTAGCGTTGCTTGATAAGTGCACATTGGATGAAAAGAATATAGTATGACTCCCCAGCAGAAACAAAAAAAATGAAAAATGAAAGTGTCTCCACTATAGTAAGTATATGCCTCAGGTTATTGCTAATTCGTGTCGACGATACGAACCTCTGCCCTTCATTCTGGTTCTCGCTTATTTGATGTGATGGGGAAAAAAAACTGAAAAGCCGCAGTACAAAGTCTCTCATCTCAAACGCCAAAAAATTGTACACCTCAAATAGTGATCACGTCCCTCTACGGGATTGCCGCCGCGCAGGCTTGTGTCTTCGGATATTATTATCATTGCTAATGGGATTCAACAGTCTATCTGCTTCTATTTCAGACTGAAGGAGAGACTGCAGCATCTTCAAATGTTCACTGCATTGTTTGTGATCAAAAGATAAGGCTCTGTTGCAATTATGTTCATCTAGGTTGAACTGTCTCCGATAAGGTGACAACCATTTTGATTGCAAATAAGCAAGTTGTCTCCACGGAGGAACAGGCATCGAGTTCTGCTTGAGGGAAGATTTAGCTGCATCAACCATAACTTGAAGAAACTGTTTAAGCCTAGTCAAGGAGCCCACATAAACAACTGGCAGAGAATTCAATATCCTGTCGTAAGATTGAACAGCTCTAGCAATTTCAAAGTGGCTTCTGAAATCAATGTCAATGATGAGACGTTCAGAATTCCCTGTACTGCCGTGATTGACCACATCTATATACTCATGATCCCCTGAAAACCAAAAGACACAAAACAAAACTGTTAAAAATGATTGAAACAGACATTTTTCTCAGAGATATTCATCCACTAAAATTCGTTAACACAAAACATTCGGTGATTAGAATCTGGATTCACTCACACCCAACATAGAGAAACAGACATAACAGACTGTTTTATCAAAGATAATTATCACACGGAAAGACAAATTCTCAAATGCATAAAACATGGTTTAGTGGAGGTGATAAATGACATACCTCCAGGAACCTTTCCACTTCCTTGCCATTTTGCTAAACACACAGCAGCATCGTAACCAGAAAGCCTCAGAAGCTTTACCAAAGAATACTTAACGCAGTTGGCATTGCATGTACCCGACTTGACAAGAAGATCTTTTGCAGTGATGGACAGTATGAGAGAATGAACAACCGAAGCCAAATCATTTTCGTACTGAGCCTCCGAGCACTTGTAAAACTGTCATACAACAAAAACACCACCGTTAAAAGCGTGCAACACATTATGCCATCAACACATGAAATTGCCAAACTCCAATTCAACAGAAAATTGAGCCTGGATGGTTGCTGAAAATTTAAATCACATACTATTAAAGACCTTAAATTTGTCAAACATTCCGCAACTTGACTCAGAATACAGACGCAGTCAACCCAAATACCCAATGAATAAAAGCTGTATGAGCTTAGGCTCGTAATTTTTAACATGCTAGGACTGATTTCAGCTGCGAATTGAGCTCAAATTTCATGTTGCACACTCTTAGTCGTCGAAATGATCACAATTTTAACCCGGAAATGTTAAACTAGCCCAAAAAGCCAATTCCATTAACAACAACAACCTCATAATTTAGGAATGTTTGTAAATTGAGCAATTAAGGCATGCAATTTAGAGAGCGAGAGAGAGAGACGTGTACCGGAATCTTATCGGCGAGGTGAGCGAGATCGGAGTGAGCCGTATCGCTATCGCTACTACACCAAGACTCGGCGCCGACGCTACCGTTCTCCCAGAAATCGGTCACCAACGAACCCAGGTCCCGCTCGCTCTCATAGCTCAGAGACGCCGCCGCCGCCGCCGCCGCCGCTCCGATCTGACCACCACCTCTCTTCCAAACGTCGCCTCCCGCCACACACACCCGGCAATCCATTCTCCCTCTCTCTTTTCTCTCGCCCAATCCAACACGGCGTCGTTTCGCTCGCGCTATCGTCCCTTCTTCTTCTTCTTCCTCCTCCAATCACAACCAACACAAACTCTCATACGTGTCCCCCTTCTTCTTCTTCTTCTCAATAATTCAGCTCCCACAATTCTCAATACAAAATATATAAAACCTCTCGAAAATGCAGAACAAACTATACAATTCTCGAATAACAACACAAATTGAGTCTCGGTTTGTTGTTGATTAACGAGGAAGACGGAGAGAGCTGGTTGGTTTTTTTTTCAGGGGAAGAAGAGAAGAAAGAGAGAGAGGCGCTCTCTTTGAAACGACGGAGGTGAAGAACTGAGAAAAGGGACGTTCATATAAACAAGAACAAGGAAGGAAGGGAAAATGACGAGAGTAGCCTCGACTATTAAGACCACGAAATCCTCGTTTACGCCGCAACGGTGGATAAGGCGGAAAATTTGTATTTGTATTTGTATTTGGACGCTAATCCAGGTTAGTGCTGGATCTATTTCGTTTTTTTTTTCTTTTTAGTTTTTTTTACACAACTAATAATTTGTCATTAGCAAATTCATTTTCGATAATATTTTTACCAAATATTACAGATTATTTTTTATCTTTTACATACTTATTTATACTTTATGTTTGTATAAGTTTTCGTTCGTCGAGTGTGTCGTCAACTATAACTGTATCTGTATTATTGTTAGAACGAAACTTTCAAAATATTGAAATGCAAAGAAAATGTGACCAAGATTTTAGGTTGGGAAATGCACATGGGTATGGTTTGGAATTTTGTGCGAGCAAGAACTAAATATTCATATGGTACCATCAATAGTAATATTATAAAAAATTCTTGGTGACCAAGACACAATCAAACTTGAATTGAAATCTCCTCTGGCAATCACTAATTGAGGATGACGTTAGCCGTGAGTGTCACGGATCATAGTAAGTTTTGCATCCAAAGATAATCAAATGTCTGGAAAACAAGGTTTGGATTGAGAAAGTTTTTAGGTGAATGAACACTAACTTTGACGGTGAAAATGGCCAATAGTTTTTATTACAATCAGTCGGCAGAGAATTTAGCGTAGTATTTATAGAAATTAATAGATTAATTAGTATTTACCGTGTTGTTGGCTACTAAAGACTCTTTCATTATTATGAATCTATTTTATCTTTGTTTATATGGTATTCACCACGTTATTTTAAAGAAATGAATGAATACAAAGATATTTCAATAAATCCAAACACTTTTGAAAAGCAATACTACTCTAACTCTAACTTGGGTAAAAACTAAATAAATAACAAAAAGCAAAAGAATTTTTAAATTTTGGAGCGCAAGCGCGGCAAAGGTGGGACCACACGCTCCAGCCTAGTTTTAAATGAGACGAGAACATTTGGCATGCTTTTAATAAATCTACCCAAGAGCGGCCTCATGCTTTTCGTATTGGAATGGTCGGTTAGTTAGGACCAGGAAGGATCCTGTGCTCTACTTATAATCTTCCCAAAACAAAGAACAAGTCTTGTGGTCTTCTAGTTGCCAACTTGGTCCACTTTCAAACTACCCTCTTAGAAATGAGAAACCAATTTTTTTTTCTCGAATTTAAAATACCTTCTAACAAAGACCCACATTCGATATGTTCGGAACAATATAAATAGAAATTTGGAAAAATATAAATATATTTATAACAGTTATTTTTTATTTTTCTAACTTTCTCTTTATTTTTTACTTCTATCATTAACGATAATTTTAGAAGTTCAATTTTTGATATATCTAATGATACCAAACTAAACGCTTAACTTTATTATAGTAGAGATAATAATTTTTTTTATCATCTTTTTTCTGTTATCATTAAGAATAATTTTAAAAATTTGCGATAAGAATAATTTTAAAAATTTACGTTTTGATATGTCGAATGACACCAAACTCACACATGCTTAACTTTATTAATAGAGGAGATATCAGGTGATCGCTACCGTAATGCTCGACCTTATTACCTAAGCAGGTTCATGGGAGATGCTAGATTTTGACCAAAGCTTCTAACCGATTCGCTACGCGACATCCTTATACCATGGCAGCACACTAGAAGAGACCCATTGACTTTAGACGCAGACGTACCGGTTCTATCCTATTCTATCCAAAAGTTTGGAGTATAATTGAAACTTACCCAAAAACTTCAACTGTAGGCCAAGGCCAGTCTGGAATGGAGGCCATGAGAGCAAAAGCATATGCAAAGTGGATCAAAGAAACTAGTATTCTAATACTTGTTGCATCTATGAATTTGAAATCTGAGCATTTCGGTTAGGATAAGTTTATGGCAATTGAAATTCGGATGAGTATATCAGTAGGAATCTAATGATTGCAATGATCATCTGGAAAGTGGACCTGGAATCACATAATTGATGGATAAAATAAGCACTTGTGATTGCTAATAAAGAAAACTAGGCTTATGCAAAAACTAAGCATATATCCAAACCTTCGAGTAGTTTATGAAGACTTGTCGATAACTAAGTTGAAAACACAACACAACAGGCAGAAAAGCTTAGAATATTGACTTGAACAACAAAGATGACCACCTACTCAATGAATTTTCACAAATGATTAGTCCTTAAAGCATTCGACTTGACTTTGTTTTCTTTTCATCTGAATTGGATTGTTTGGCACTGAATTACCTAAATGACGAAATCCCTTTTAGCGTTGGGCAGAAAAACAGCAGAAAGTGCTTTTCGGGTTTATGAGCAATCCTCAGTCCCCTTCTGCCTAACAAACCTTCAGTATGTGAGTCATAAACAGCATTTTCTGAAAAGAAAAGGGTTCTTGAAATGGTTAGGCATATGAGTGAGGCATCAGTCCCCTCTGTGAATGGGTTGTATGTTGCTCTAACAATGAACACCAAAACTAGACAAACAAATGCACCAAATGCATGTGGGAAATGTACTATTCAATGCATAATTGGTTAAGAGTGGACACAGAGGGAACATGAGGCATGTCATGGCTCAATCTACTTGGGCCACCCGGGAATATCCAGATGTCTATCCTCTATTTGGAAACAGGATTCCCTAGGATGACCCTAGAACTAACTACAGGCTGACAGGAAATAGGAATATAAAAAATAAAAACAAAAATAAAATAAGAAAAGAGGTGGATGCTGTAAACAGTAACCACTTATTCTCTACTTTCTTATATCATGAATGTTCAGTACTTGTTCATACAGAGAAAGATTGGTGAGGCAAATTGTCCACAGGGCAAAATAACACTCATTCACATGCAACTCCAACCAACAAAAAGCATCACTTTTCAATAATACAAATTCAGGCACGGGCCAATTCTACAGTCACAGAACCTAATTAACTCCTTATCATTTCAGTGGAAATAGAAGAAGAGGATTAAATGATTGTCATCTGTAAAAGTGATTAAAACACCGATAATCTTGAAAAGAAAAAGAGAAAAGAAAAGGAAAAAGGGTGTAGCTACTCCAGAAGTCTCTAATTATATAATCATATGTCCAAGTAATCAACAAACACTAGCCACAATAGAAATAAAAAAATATCAGAAGTAGCTACCAAAAGATAGCCATAGTACAAGAATGATTTAAGAAAACTAATTGAAAATGAACATGGCAGATCTATCAGGCTTATAATCTGTATGTAGTCACAAACAGGCCTCAACATATTGGCACAGGCATGAAGTACTGCAAACTAATGAGAAACTATGGACATTTACAACTATGCAAGAATGAAATATCATCCTTGCCAACTTTAATATATAAGAATCTTATAACTTTAACAGGAAACATTATTAACTAAAACAAGGACTCTACTTAAAATGAATGGAAAGGTACCTGTTGTCACCATGAAGCTTCTATCGTTTCCGTAGTGGACGCTGAAAATGCAAAAACTATAGTAAAAAACTGTATGAACTGTCTTTATGTGTGTGTCTCTCCGTGTGTACTTTAGTAGACTGTCAATTTTCTTTATCAGATGACTAGCCATAAATATCTAAGAAATATAAATCAAAAGAGCACTTAGCTTTGAGAAACAGATACCATCTTCACAGTTGTTAATGAAACATATGATCACGTGAAATGCAAATGTGAATTTTGGCAGACGAGTAGTGATCATGGATCTAACCGTCCATTCAGTACAGATCACAATCACAGAAACACTTACCCTTTGTACATTATCAGTTGATTGAGGCCGTCTGGGAGGCATTCGTTCTGGATTTGGCACCAGGTCTGGACTCCCATGCTTATAAAATGCCTGTAAAGCTCTCCCAACAAATGGACGAACTAAATTCACTTCCATTGCAGACAAGTTTTTAACCTGTAATTGCAAATGAAATCAACTTTGGAACTCAAACCCAAGTGGAAAAGAAAGAATGTCACAGTAGATAAATTCTATGCTCTTTCTAATTTACACCTAGACATGCTTGATACCTTCTGATTATCATTGTACATGTTATTCAAAAGTGAAATAAGAAATCCACCTCGGTTGATACTTGATACCAAAAAAATGCCTAATGCAATATTACATTATTAATACATCCAAACAAACATCTAGAATCAACTTTTAAATAACAACATACTGACAACTTTAGACGAACAAGACTATTTTTTATTTGAGGACTTTAATTCATATATTACAGGTCCCATTGCTTTGATATTACTGGATACTCTTAATTAGCTCATTCAAGAGCATGATAAGGTAATACATACCTTCACTGCAGAAGAGCGAGCATCTTCAAATGATTCTAAACTGGTCTCAACCTTATGGAACCTGACATCCCTAATGTCTTCAATGAGAGACCTCACCTATAATGCAGATCATTGAAAGATGTACTTTGGAATGCTAATGGATGATAAAATAAAACTCAGAGAAGTCTTGAACTCACTGTATACACATCAGGAATGTCACCACGTGCACTGTCACAACAAAATGACAGCTGACATCAACGTACTGGTACAATAACATGCAGGTTTTGTAGAATGTATCTGTACTTACTGGTCAAAAAGAAGCCTTGAGATTTCAACATAATGGAAAGGTAGAACTTGAAAGGATTCCTGAGAGTCGCGCTCGGCTTCCAAAATCTGGCTCAAGTTTTCTAGTCCAATACAGAAAGTCAGATTAATCAAATCCTTTCTCTTCTTCTACTATTGATATTAATATATCTTAACCCTTCATTACACGAAGGAATAGCATCCAGAATAATTGTTCATAAATAAACAAAAATGCAAGAAGTACGAGATTGGGAAGACATGCATAAGAAGAAAATAGGTGAATGATCTTGCAACGAGCCAAACTCGTGACCAGTATGATAATGGTCGCAATCTCACTTGTACAAATCTGTCCTGATTCGTTTATAAATTAGATGAAATCTGAGTAGTGATCTAAATTTGACCCTGATCATCGCTACTTTAACATTGTCATGATTGCAGATAACATGACCAAAACAACACCATTCTGATACAGTTTCAGCCACAAAGGCCAAGTAACTTAACCGAAATACACAGACTTCTATTACGTTGCAAACTTAAACAAGTTACTATAAATGCACGGCAGATGGTAACACACCCATAAACTAGTCCAATATAACTCTCATCAATCTAATAGGAACCATATTTCAAAATTAATCAAAATTAATGCGAGAATAATCGAAAACTCACCGACCGACATCCAATCCGGGAGTCGAATTGTGCATTTCCCTCTCTTCTTGAGAGCAATTGCGAGCCACAACGGTACATGACCCGGCATTTGAGGAAAAAATGGGCCATAATCTCCCTATAAATAACATTAGAAAAGGTATCAACTTCCATTAAATCAGCTTAAACTATGGTCTAAATGGTCTACTAAGAATCAAGAACCCAGAGAACATACACAGATTAGATTAAGTTTGTCCATTCTCATATTGGGTACAATCTCCACCAGCTCATCTTCAGCCATAAACTCAACCTGGGCATTTCAACATATCGAATTAATAGAGAGAGAGAGAGAGCGAGAGAGAGAGAGAGAGAGAGAGAGAGAGAGACCTCGTCTGCGGAAAAGATGGAAAGAGTGGAGTCAGATTGGCCGGCCATCCTTGAATTTGGTAAGGAGATGAAGATTTTGGGATCAATTTGGAAGCGATTTGAGTATGAGAGAGAGCAGTCTCAACGAAAAAGTGTACTTGTTTCTAATCTAATTTTTATTTTTTCTGGGTCAAATTGGCATTTAAGTGTTTACGAACCCTAACCTACTACGGTGGCGGGAAAAGAAATTTCCCGCTCATTTTTATTTATTTTTAATTTCTATTAAATTTGTGTAATAAAAATCATACGTAACACTGGAAGAGGAAAGACAAGAACATTTGGGCCTAGGGCCATAAAGTAAAAATAGGATGTTGAAATCTTATTTAAAGAGGTGGTTCGCCAAATTTATGCAGATCCAAGGAATTCAAGGTAGAAAAATGAAATTTTTTGAATCAAATAAATTTATGGAAACAAATATAATGTTAATTGTTAACAATTTTACAACGAATGTATTGAAAATGCCACTACTTCCGAAGCAAATAAGAAAGAAAAAAAAGAGGGTGGTCAAAGGGTGTACCAAGGAATTTAACAAAAAGGTATGATTTTAGGCCTTATTGAAAACTGTTTATTTGCCGATAATTTTTAATTACTTCATTTGCAGGAAGCTGCAAGAAAAAGCTTTTACTAATGAAGAAAATAAGAAGAAGAATGGAGGCTGCCAATAGGGATGTCTGGGAGCCGCGAGAAAAGGTTGACTTATTTACCAAAAAAATCAGTTATCTTCTCTAGACTATGACTGAATTGAAAGTTATTCATTGTGGAAAATTCTTTGCTATTTAATTTGCATAAAGTTGCATGGGGAAGGCACCGACTGTACGTGAACAGAGCCACAAAAGCAAACCAGGTTGGCCAAAAGGAATGCCCAGAAACCGTGAAAAAAGGTTTGGTTTTTCACAAAGAAAACTTTTTCTGTTTTTGGTTTAGCTATTATTGAATATGGGTATTGCAGAAAATTATGGGAAGAGGCCGCACAAACATCACCTGATAAGGACGGTACTGGCTACACCAAAGAAATCATCGGAGATCGCCGTCAAGCATAACAAAATCCGCAAACAAGATGCCTACATAGTTGCCAAATTGCCTAAATCGTATATGGGTTGCTAAAAGGCAACATTTGAATCACCCCAATTTCTATAAACATTGATGATAACATCATCATCCTACATAGTTGCCTTTTAGCAACCTATATACGATTTAATATGTTTTAAACTAGAAATAAAAAGTATATAAAATTAGTTGATGTTACTGTACTACTACATTGTGTACACAAAATAGGATATCACACAGACCTCAAATGCTTTAGCCAACCTGAAAATGTATGTGTGTGGATTCTTAATACAAAGAAGTACGTATGAAGTAAAAAAACCTAAAATTGCTCCTCACAAGGCTTTAGCAATACAAGGAATCCATATTTATACGATGTTAATAATGAATTATAACTATGAATGAGTGTTATAATGTGGAATGCTTACTTGCCTAATTCTTTCTTCATTGATGCTATTAACATGGACTCATCTTACTTTATATTTTTTTTAATGATGTATGTGATATAGATTTACCAAATAATTTGATTACTTGCACCATTAATTTTGCAGGTGGATGTGAAAACAATTAGCATAAAGATGATCTAAACTTGCCTCTAGCCAAAGACACATCATATTTTCAATGGAAAATTTTTGTGGTCTTGCAGCCTTTTCACTTAGCTAAGGAATGGTGTCCTAAATTTTAAATCTGTAATTTAATAACATATCTAGGTATTAAACAATCATATGATCAGACTATAATATGTATTCTAATGTACTAATTTAATAACTTATATGTATTAAGGTAACTGATCAAACAATGTTGAATAATTTTATCAAATGTGTTATCGCACAATATATCTTCTACATATGCAAAGATACCACAATGTATTAAATTGCAGTACAGAGACCTTCACATACAAATAATATTTGTTATTTGTACTTAGATGGTTCCAATCATAATCCTTTAGTTCTTGCTAATATATAATGAAGCATGATTGCATATTCAATTATGTGATCAATTTGAAATATTCGCCTTTGAATGTGATATGGATCTATATTATTCATATGAAAGATTTTATTTGCATATAGTATCAACTACATTATGATCACTATATATTTTAAATTTTTAGACATATAGATGCACCACTTATTGCCATCAATTTCGATTCAAAACTTTCGTCGTCCTTCGTTTTTCGCCTTCTTTCATTCCCACACGCGCCTCGCATGCGGGCCCCCACACCTAGTACGTAACATTTTGTCACATGTCCGAAATAGCTGGAAGAGGTGATTTCGAGATAATAATTGAGTCCAAATGAGTTTGGACTGACTTTGTCCAAATTCCTCCTTTTTATATATCTTTTGTTTTGTGATTTGATAATCGAAACCACTTAGTATATAGTTTACTTCTTATTGATCATGCATACAAAATTTCAATCAAGTCGAATATCGTTTGCTCATCCAATCTTGCAAAACAAATGGACGGTTGTTATTCTAATGCTAAAATTCAGCATAACCGTTCATTGATTTGATAAGATCGGATACCCAAATGATCTTCATTTTGATTCATTTTTTGTAGAGTTGATATTTAACAAACAAATTTATGTGCAAATGGTATAGTTCGGACAAGGTTGGTCCAAAATCATTTGGACCTAAGTATTGTTCGTGATTTCGAAGTTCTTATATTCGACTAATTCGAGTTTGAATCATGTACTTAGACGTTGGACGTTGAAATAGTGGCGACTCTAGGATGAAATGTTCGGCAAGGTTTAATTTAATAAAGAAAAATCATGAATCTCGAAGAACGAGAGATTTGTTTATGAAGGATTAATCCATGACACTTGGGATATCAAATGAAAAAAATAATATGTGATAAGCAAATCTTTAAAGCATATCGACTTGGTCGAAACCTAGTTACGAGTGTTGCGACTTAAGTTTGGAAGAAAATGTTTGATCGTGCTCGAATATGTAAATAAACGGATGGGATATTGATTTATTAGATTATTGGAATGATATTTTATTCTACTTTTTTATGCCATGTAGTTCCTTGTCTGTGGCCACGACCAAGTGTGATGTTGTGCGGGGCTTTGAGGGATATGTGTGGCTACGAGAGAGAGAGAGAGAGAGAGAGTTAGAGACTTATAGGTGAGATATTTTGAGAAATTTAATTACATTAGTTGGATTACAATTACACCTATATAAATTAATAATTTTGGAACGGGCAAAAATTATTAATTTAGCGAGATATTAAATAATTGATAAACTAATAATTATTAATTAATTTGTTAATTAATAATTTATTAATTTATAAAACTATTATTGTTGTACCATGTTCAATATATTGTGTATACATTATTGAATGTTTTATAAGAAGATAACACTATAAATTCTTACCATGTTAAAAAAAATTCAAGATGAGATTCAATATGAGATCAATTTTAAGTCATTCTTCATGAAATCATCATAAATGAATAATTAATTATATATGTTAAGTCATTATTAATTTATATATTGCTTGGGTTCTATATGAATTCTTGAATTTTTATTATCTTATCAATTTAGCGAATTATTAATTTAGTACGTTGTCCCCAAGTAGGGACCGACAAAAAATATTATTTAACGCAGTTATTAATTAATCGAGTATTAAATTATCGAAGTTCAACTGTATTTTTTTTACTGTGAAGTAAACTAATAACACTATTTTTTTTATCTCAGAAAACTCACCAGGGTTTAGCCCCCGCGTTGAAACGTTCAAACATATGATTAGTACATGTACTTAAATTTTTGAGAAGGTTATGGGATCTTGATGAAAAAGAAAACATAACGCACTACCCAAAAAATCAAATACCAGAGAAGAAAATGAATAAGAGGATTTTTTAGTCGTCGACAATTGAAAATGTGAAAGTGTTCGATCTACATCTCGCTTGTTATGATCAGTTTGTATGCCGCGATTTAGATTCTGATCACTAATGTAGCTCTTAATCGATCCACTTTTTTTTTCAAATTGAATTTGATGAAATTAGTGTTGATGAGCTTAAAATATGTGTGCAGAATGGAACAATCAATGAGGTGAAGAACATGGTGAACGTACTCAACGATGAAAAAGTTCCATCGCAAGATGTTGGTAGGTCGGTGTTCGCCTCTGGTTTTGTTATTGTAATTTGTAATTCTCTCTTTAGATTTGATAACATTTTATGGTTTGGTTGATGAGATTTGAATTTCAGTAACTGTGATGATCTGCATAAGTTACCAAAATGTTAATCTAATTTAATTTCTTACTATGGTTGTTTCGTAATTGATAGTTGCATATTTATGCATCTATTTGGTATTTAATTCGTTCCCTATATTTAGTTTATTGTTATTAATTGAGTGAATTAATTATGTTTATTTGTTTTTAGGTATTTTGGAGATTAATGGAGAAAAGGAGATTAAATAATATGTTTTGGAAGTTTCTTATCGAGGAACTGTCTGGCGGGGGAATATATGCAAGTTCGATGGGTTTAATGACTGCAATCATATATGCCCAAGCGAGGAGATTACGTACGTTTGTCCTATGCCAGCGAAGTTGGTGAGAGAAATTAAATAGAAAGCAAAGAGGAAGTCCACTTGCATTAGGATTTGTGGGCTTATGTACGTAGAGCCATCGAGCAAAGCTGTTGAAAGAAGAGATGGGTTGCATGTGGATATTTATATTATATTTGCAACTTGGACTTGGACTTGGAGAAGGAATCATGCACGTGCTCCACTTGCTAGGTTAATTAACCTAGTTTCAAGACATATATATAAAGCAAGTGGGGGGGGTTGAATATACGGACGGCTAGAGAATAGAGAAGAAGAGACAAAACAGAGGATTCAAGCGAGCTCGATCTCGACGTCGTCAAGAGTTCTTCTTCCTTCATCTTTTATTTATCTTTCATGAATCCTTTGATGTTTTTATTTATAACTATGAGTAGCTAATTTTCCTTTGTTAAGGGGCTGCTTGAAGCCCCGTACATGAAGTCTTTTTAATATATACACTTTAATCTAGTTATGCATATTCTATGAATGAGGTTTCTTTCTCTGAATGATCACCGTATGAATTCTTGTATGTTTGCTTTGGTGCGCAACTTAGTATGCATGCTAGGGTTCTAGTTTCATGAGATACGGGCGACTGAAGATAATTTCTTCCACCGGATTCTCTATAGTGATACACCGATTTTACCGTCGGGAGATTGAAATCCATAGGCCTAGCGAGACACGCCCATAGTGTACTTGTGAACCCTTGTAGCTTTTCAAACCTTTTCTTGAACTTAATGCTTTCTTCTTTGTAAACCTTGGGGTCCATGACTATGGGTTCAATAGAGGGATAGATGTAGGGGAGGTCCATGACAAACCTGCATATGCATAAGGATTGGGTAATAGGATGTGGTTGTAACGATCAACTCTTCCTGGGAACTTTCATTCATTGGATATGTGCATTAGATTAAGTATGTGTTAGATAGATGGAATGACGGTGGTGGATTGCATT
The DNA here is from genome assembly GCA_946800695.1 of Geum urbanum. Classification (NCBI taxonomy): domain Eukaryota; kingdom Viridiplantae; phylum Streptophyta; class Magnoliopsida; order Rosales; family Rosaceae; genus Geum; species Geum urbanum. Next base: position 39,595,311 of record OX327017.1, on the reverse strand, counting down.
CCTCTTAACTCTTTAATCATATAGTTTAAACTCAGTTGCATTCATTAGCATATTTACTTTCAGCATTTATTTTCTGCATTAGCTGTAACTTCGCTGATTTATTTCGGTAACCAAATCAACTCCGAATACCCTCAAATTTTGTGTGGTAGTCCGCCACTGTGTCTAGTTTATTGTGTCAAAATCTCGCTGCATTTGAGTCTGTCTAGCTTAGGTTCGATAGCCATTAGTGTACTGTAGTCGAGTCTGTCAGCATAGTAGTGTGTTAGGATTTAGTTTCACCAATTCCTCGAGTTCGATAACCCCTATTTATTTTACTACATTGATATATCCAGGTTGTGAATAGGGTATCTTTGAGAGGTGTTAAACCGCCTTGTCAAATTTTGGCGCCGTTGCCGGGGAATTGCTTAATTCTAAGTCCTAATAGAGTCTTTAATTTTCAGTTTTGTTTTGTTTTCTTTTCTTTTTCTTTTGAGTCTTACTGTCTCTTCTTTGTGCAGGAGCATTGTTTATGCGTACTAGGAACACAAGAAGCGCTGAGCCATTATTACTTGATCCAGAGATTGAACGCTCAGCAAGGCAAAACAGGAAGCAGCAGGGACAACGGTCCATGAACGTGAACAGTGGTGGTCAGCCTGAGCAAGAAATACATTCTGATACAGGATCTGAGTTTGAGGAAGAACAGAGTATTCCAACACCACCATCATCACCAAAAAGAATGGCAAATGCAACCAAGCTGAGAGAGTCCTTTATACCGGGCACAGGTGCAGCAGATTCACCGATCGTATTACCAGAGAATTTGGGGTCTTATTCTATTCCCCCATCACTTATATCGAATCTGCCACACTTCAGAGGAACGCCTTCTGAAGACCCTCAGGACCATCTCAATGAGTTTACAGCATTGTGCAGAATACAGAGATCGACTAATGTGGAAGAGGATACTGTAAAACTCCTCTTGTTTTCGTTCTCTTTGAAGGAGCAAGCAAAAGCATGGTATAATTCTTTAGCTCCTTTATCTATGGACACATGGGAGAAGATGTGCTCTGCATTTATGAAAGAGTTCTACTCTGCTTCACGCACCAAGAACTTGAAGAAGCAAATTAGCACATTCCGGCAGAAAGACAGTGATGAATTACATGAAGCCTGGAGCCAGTTTAAGAGTCTTCTTCGACAATGCCCTCACCATAAGTTTGACATCAACACTCAAATGGAGTTCTTCTATGAAGGACTTGATTCTTTTAACAGGTCAAAGCTTGATTCAGCTTGTGGGGGAAATTGGTGGAATATGACTGGAGTTGAAGCCAAGGAAATTGTTGAGAACCAAGCAGAAAATTCAAGGCAATTTCAGTCAAGGGATAGATCCATGGGAGCAAGTAGAAGGTCTCTCAATGCAGTTGCAATCGATGGAGCCATGGAAAAAAGATTAAGCTCGATGGAGAATGATATTGCTCTGATAGCGAGTAGTCTGAAGGTGAGCAAGAAGACAACAGTTGCTGCGGCTCAGGTTGTGTGCACTTTATGTTCAGCTACAAGCCATTTAGCAGAAGATTGTCCCAAGTTCAGAGCAGAAGAAGAGGTTGATCAAGAGGAAGAAGCAAATTACTTCCAGAGACAACCCAACACATATGGTGGAAATAGAGACCTTTTGAGCTATAGGAGCAACAATGTGCTCAATCCTCCTATTGTTCCACCTGGATTTCAGCAGAGACAGCCTACAGGAGATGGGCAGCAGTTTGGCTAAAGGCGTATGCCTCAGCAACAATAAGCTCAAGCTCAAACATCATCAGACGATTCTACCTTGGCAGCCCTCATGCAACAAATGATGTTTGACAACAAGAAGGAACGAGAGGAGAGTAGTGCCTTTCGCCAAGATATCAAGGCCACAACTCAGGAACTCAAGGCCACAACTCAAGAACTCAAGGCTACAGCTCTACAGCAAGGAAAAGCAATTGACTTTCTTGAGAGACAAATGAGCCAAATGCAGCAAACAATGGCTCAAGTCAAGGAAGGAAGTCTTCCTAGTAACACTCTTCCCAATCCCAACACAAAATATGAAGCTCATGCAATGACCTTGAAGAGTGGGAAGGTGTTGGAAGAACTGCCCGAGTTAACAAAGAGAAAATGGGAGGAGCCCGTGCTTGAACAACTTGTCCCTTACAAGCCGTTGGACAAGCCGTCAGAAGATTCTGCAGGAACCCCAATTCGAGCCGTCGAAAATGCACCTGAAACAGAAGAACTGACAAATCAAAAATCAGGTAAGATATCCTCTACTCCGTCTCCTTCCATTATTCCTAATTTACCTTTTCCTAGCAGGTTGAAGAAACAGATGAAGGTTGAAAAGGAGAAGGAGATCTTGGATGTGTTTAGAAAGGTAGGAGTAAACATCCCATTGTTGGATGTGATCAAGCAGATACCACAGTATGCAAAGTTCCTGAAAGACTTGTGCACAACAAAGAGAAAATTCAATGGAACTGAGACTGTGGCTTTGGGAGAGAGAGTATCTGCAGTACTTCAAAGAAAGCTCCCACCTAAGTTAGGTGATCCAGGACGTTTTACGATCCCATGTACCATTGGTGATCACAGGTTTGCGGGTGCTTTACTTGATTTAGGTGCTTCCATTAATTTAATGCCATACACTGCTTATAACAGGTTGAAAATGGGAGAACTTATTCCCACAGGTGTCACCATTAAACTTGCTGATCGGTCTAACTGTTACCCTCAAGGTATTATTGAGGATGTTTTGGTGCAGGTGGGAGATTTGATTTTCCCAGCAGATTTCTTTGTGCTGGAAATGGAGCATGAGCCAATGCCATCAGAAATACCATTGATTCTTGGGAGACCGTTCTTGAGAACAGCGCGTACAAAGATAGATTGTTTTGATGGATCATTGAGTATGGAAGTAGCTGAGGAGAAGATCCACTTCAATATTTATGAAGCTCTCAAACATCCGAATAGTGATGATGCTTACTCATGTTGTTCAGTTGACACTTTTGAGAGTTTTGTGCAGGAATTCATTCACTATTCATTGGAGGAGGATCCTTTGAGGAAGGTCATCGAGGTATCTGGAAAAGAAGATGTTCCAAGTCTGAAGCTCATCGAGGAAAAGAAAGTTGAACCTATTTTTGAGATAGCTTCAGCTGAGGATCTTGAAATGGAAGAGGAGTATTATGCTATGGAAGAAGCACTAGAATCCCTGCCAATTATGAAAGGTAAATACCCTAAACCCATTTCTCTTCCAATTTCAGATGACGTTCTTGTTCCGTCTATACAGGTGGCACCCACATTAGAGCTTAAACTTCTACCCGAGCATTTGAAGTATGCTTTCCTAGGGGAGGATGATACACTTCCAGTCATCATCTCTTCCAAGCTCTCATCGTTACAAGAGGAGAAGTTACTGAATGTACTTAGGGAGTACAAGGCCGCCATTGGATGAACAGTAGCCGATATCAAGGGCATCTGCCCAACATTGTGTACCCACAGGATCCATCTGGAGGAGGGAGCTAAACCAACAAGGGAAGCTCAACGTCGTCTCAATCCTCCCATGATGGAAGTTGTCAAGAAAGAAGTCATCAAGCTTCGAGACGCAGGTATCATTTATGCTATTTCTGACAGCAAATGGATTAGTCCTGTGCAGGTTGTGCCCAAACGTTCAGGAATCACAGTGGTAAAGAATGATGAGAACGTGTTGGTACCTCAAAGAGTCCAAACGGGATGGAGAGTGTGTATTGACTACCGCAAGCTCAATGCCACCACAAGAAAAGATCACTTTCCGCTCCCATTCATTGATCAGATGTTGGAAAGGTTGGCAGGTCATGAATATTATTGTTTCTTAGATGGTTATTCAGGGTACAACCAGATAGCCATACATAAGGATGATCAAGAGAAGACCACCTTCACATGTCCCTATGGCACTTTTGCTTATAGGAGAATGCCATTTGGCCTATGCAATGCACCTGCCACATTTCAGAGGTGCATGGTAAGTATTTTCTCAGACATGGTTGAAAAGATCATTGAGGTATTTATGGACGATTTCTCTGTTTTCGGTGATTCTTTTGACATATGTCTTCATAATCTAGCTATGGTTTTAGAGCGTTGTGTTGAAACTAACCTTGTACTTAATTGGGAAAAAGGCCACTTTATGGTGGAACGGGGTATAGTTTTGGGACATGTTATTTCAGCTAGAGGTATAGAGGTTGATAAAGCTAAGGTTGATATTGTGCGTACCTTACCCCCTCCTTCCACAGTGAAGGAGGTGAGATCTTTTCTTGGACATGCAGGATTTTATCGCAGGTTTATCAAGGATTTCTCCAAGATATCCAGACCGTTATGTGCATTGCTCCAGAAAGATGTAGCTTTCAACTTCACCGATGAGTGCTTGCAAGCATTCAATAAGCTCAAGGAGTTGCTTACTACTGCTCCCATCATTCAAGCACCGGATTGGAGTCTACCATTTGAGCTCATGTGTGATGCTTCAGACTATGCTGTTGGTGCTGTTCTTGGCCAACGACCACAAAGACTCCCACATGTCATCTATTATGCCTCCCGTACTTTAAATGATGCACAGTTGAACTATTCAACTACTGAGAAGGAGCTCTTGGCAGTGGTTTTTGCTCTTGAAAAGTTTAGGTCTTATTTATTAGGAACAAAAGTTATCATATTTTCTGACCATGCTGCTTTGAGATATTTGATGACTAAACAGGATGCCAAGCCCAGGTTGATTCGATGGATGCTCTTACTTCAAGAGTTTGATATTGAGATCAAGGACAAGAAGGGTTCTGAAAATGTGGTGGCGGATCACTTGAGTAGACTCACCCACGGTTCCAATGCAGAAGAAGACACTCTTCCTCTCCGAGATAGCTTTCCTGATGAACAACTCTTTGTTGTTCAATCTATGGAGCCATGGTATGCCGATATTGTTAACTACAAGGTGAGTACGTACATTCCACCCAATTTCAGCAGAGCTCAGAAAGACAAACTGGTCAAGGAAGCCAGGTATTATGTATGGGATGAGCCATACCTCTGGAAATATTGTACCGATGCCATCATCCGCAGGTGTGTACCCGAGTCTGAATTTCAATCTATTCTATCTTTTTGTCACTCACATGCAGGTGGTGGGCACTTTGGAGGGAAGAAGACTGCTCTTAAAGTGCTTGAGAGTGGATTTTATTGGCCAACTTTGTTTCATGATGCCCATGTCATGTACAAATCATGTGAGAGATGCCAAATGACAGGTAACATTGGCCCAAGAGATCAAATGCCTCAACACCCTGTTCTTGTTGTTGAAATATTTGATGTGTGGGGTATTGATTTCATGGGACCATTCCCTAATTCTCAAGGTTATTTGTATATTCTTCTCGCTGTGGATTATGTTTCTAAGTGGGTGGAAGCCAAAGCCACCCGCACTAACGATGCTAAGGTTGTTCTCTGTTTTCTGAAAGACATTTTTGCTAGATTTGGAACACCTAGATGCATTATCAGCGATGGAGGATCTCATTTCTGCAATAGAACCTTTGAAGCTTTGCTCCGGAAGTACAGTGTAACACATAAGGTGGCCACACCATATCATCCTCAAACCAGCGGGCAAGTGGAAGTGTCGAATAGGGAGATCAAGCAAATTCTGGAGAAGACTGTTGGACCAACAAGGAAGGATTGGAGCCAACGCTTGGATGAAGCGTTGTGGGCTTACAGGACAGCATATAAGACACCTATTGGAATGTCTCCTTATAGGTTGGTGTATGGAAAAGCTTGCCATCTTCCAGTGGAGTTGGAACACAAGGCATACTGGGCTGTCAAGAAGTTCAATTTTGACATCGATGATGCGGGTTTGCATAGGAAGTTGCAGCTGAACGAGCTCGATGAGATTAGGCATAATGCCTATGAGTCCAGCAGGATTTACAAGGAAAAGACTAAAGCTTTTCATGACCGGAATATTAAGAGAAAAGAATTTGTTGTTGGTCAAAAAGTTTTACTCTTCAGTAGTCGTCTACGCTTGTTTCCAGGTAAGCTAAAAAGTAGATGGACTGGACCTTATGTTATCACTAATGTCTTTCCTCATGGTGCCATCGAGATTGTAAGTTCAAAAACAGGGAAGACATTTAAAGTGAATGGACATCGACTAAAGCCATTCTATGAGTCATTTGTGGAGCATGTCTTTGAGGATGCAACCCTTGGAGAGGCATCTCTGTCCGTGGAGTGTTGAGACTTGCTGTCTGGCTGAAGACGTTAAACTTAGCGCTACTTGGGAGGCAACCCATGTCGATGGAGAGCGTGGAAAACCAGATTTGAAATTCTTAAACTCTCTATCTTTCTCCTTTGCTTTATTTTTCTCCATGTTTAGTTTGATTCGTGATGTGTTATGTGTTTCATTCCATGCTTGTTTGATGTATTGTATGTTTTAGTTTTGTTTTACATTGAGGACAATGCAAATTTCAGGTGTGGGGTGGGGTTTATATCATATCCTTAGCGTCTATGTATAAATTTTTCGTTATTTTGGTACTATACAGTATGCTATTTCGTGTCAATAATTTGAAATAGTTTGAAGTTTCGTAATTTTCTGAAATTTTTAGAGGATGTTTTTACATGTGTCTAAATTATGCTCTTAAAATTTCAGCTCATTCCAATGTATGATCAATTCTGAAAAATTCTAGCGAGGGAATGAGTTTCTGGCGAGCTTCGCTTGTTGTACTGTTCAGTTTGATGTTGTGTGTTATTTGTTCGCCATATCGAGAAGTCTCGTAAATTTCTGAAATTTTTAGGGAATGTTTATAAATGTGTCTAGTTTGTCCCCTCTAAATTTCAGCTCATTCCACTCTGTCATTAATTCTATATAATTCTGGCGAAGTGGAGCTGAGTCCAGCGAGCAACAGTTCTCAGTACTGAACAGTAACCTGTTCGTGTCATTCATCTTCGATAGCTAGGGGTCTTGTAATTTTTTGAAATTTTGAGGGCAGGTTTGTAAATGAGTCTATCGAGTGCTCGCTAAATTTCAGCTCATTTAGATGAGTGACCAATTTTGTAAAATCCTATCGAGCCTCGCTACACGTTATTCGCCAGCGAAGTTCGATGGGCTGGCGAGCAAACAGTCTGCTGTTTTGTATAATTTATTTGACATAGTTATAGGGCTCGTAATTTTCTGAAATTTTGAGGGTGTGTTTTTAAATGTGTCTAGTTTGTGGTCCCAAAATTTCAGCCTATTACGATATGTGATTAATTTTTTAAAATTCACGCGAGATGTGTTGCTCGCTACACTGTGTCTGGCGAACTGCTCGCTCGATGTTGATATTTTTGAGTTTTTCTTTGTTTTCCTTAGGTGTTTTAGTGTCTTATTTGAAAAACCAAATACAAAAGTAAAAAGTGTCAAGAAAAACATAAAAAGAGTCTTTTATTTTGTGTCTTGAGGTGCCCTTAACTAGTCCATGATGTGATTATATCTTCTATAATTGTGACTAAAAGATGATCTTGTTAATTGAGTTTCTTTGGTTAATCTTGATATATGATGCATATGCGAATGTGTAGTGGATGTAGAAAAAGTTAACATGGTACAGATTTTTGGCATGCTTAAACTTTGTTGAGATTCATTTAACCTGTGAGCGATTGAGCCTATATGTGATTACACATGCTTTCTTTATTGAGTGTCAATTGCTTGCCACAGATTAAGTTAATGGACTCTAGATATTACTAGAACTTGCTCTTGTGCTTTTCAAAGCTTATAGTCAATACATGTTTTGATTCAGGAAGTGATAAAGGCATTTAGGGGACACCACCATAGCCATATAAGCCTGTGTCCTAATTTTGTGTACACATGATGTGCACTCCTTAGTTAACCACTTTGAGCCTACATGTTTAAACTTTATGTCATCACCCACATATCTCTGACCTTAAACCTTAGAATAGTTATATCTTTACCCTTGTTCTAGGACTTGGTAGAGCTATACATGAGACAGATATGTGAAGACGGTGACAATGTCGAAAAGTGATGCAAAGAAATAAGTGTGGGGTATCAAGCTAGTGTTTGAAAAAAAAAGATTAAAAAAATGAAGTGAAAAGAAAAGAAAAGAAAAAATGTGATGTCTAGCTTGATACCCGAGTTAACTGTTGTTGAGAACAATGATGTGAAGGCCCAACAAGGTGAAATTCGGCCACAAAAGTGAGAAAGTTCATGGTTGTCAAGTTTGAAGAAGTCTCTTATTTGGTGTTCTACTGGGTTCTAGAATTATATTTGAATTCCTTATCCGTTTATTCTTTAACCTATAAGCCAAGCCCCATTACAACCCATGAAGACCTTTTGATCCTCAAGATGGCAGCCTTTGATCTGTGGAGATTTGTCACATGAGTAAGCTTATGGTGTGGTCCATTTGGCAAGTAATTGAGTTGAGTGAATACCTTAGACATACTTTGAGAGAAACACTTTTGAGAGCATATACCTGTGAGGTTGAATCTTGACAAGTTTGTTGCATGCTACAGCTTTACATTCACCATGATTATGTCTTCGTCCTACATATTACATGTGTGTCATGCATTGAAATTAACTTTCGAAATTTTACGGAATATAAATTTGGAGTCATACTATCTTGGTGTTACAATTGTGGAAGATTGCTGAGACAATTTGTTGAGGGCATTAGAGTTATGTTAGAGTCATGTAGTTAGAGTCTTTGAGTCTTTTCAGAGTCTTAGTTTAGTGTATTGCTCGAGGACTAGCAATGTCTAAGTGTGGGGTATTTTGATAGTTGCATATTTATGCATCTATTTGGTATTTAATTCGTTCCCTATATTTAGTTTATTGTTATTAATTGAGTGAATTAATTATGTTTATTTGTTTTTAGGTATTTTGGAGATTAATGGAGAAAAGGAGATTAAATAATATGTTTTGGAAGTTTCTTATCGAGGAACTGTCTGGCGGGGGAATATATGCAAGTTCGATGGGTTTAATGACTGCAATCATATATGCCCAAGCGAGGAGATTACGTACGTTTGTCCTATGCCAGCGAAGTTGGTGAGAGAAATTAAATAGAAAGCAAAGAGGAAGTCCACTTGCATTAGGATTTGTGGGCTTATGTACGTAGAGCCATCGAGCAAAGCTGTTGAAAGAAGAGATGGGTTGCATGTGGATATTTATATTATATTTGCAACTTGGACTTGGACTTGGAGAAGGAATCATGCACGTGCTCCACTTGCTAGGTTAATTAACCTAGTTTCAAGACATATATATAAAGCAAGTGGGGGGGGGTTGAATATACGGACGGCTAGAGAATAGAGAAGAAGAGACAAAACAGAGGATTCAAGCGAGCTCGATCTCGACGTCGTCAAGAGTTCTTCTTCCTTCATCTTTTATTTATCTTTCATGAATCCTTTGATGTTTTTATTTATAACTATGAGTAGCTAATTTTCCTTTGTTAAGGGGCTGCTTGAAGCCCCGTACATGAAGTCTTTTTAATATATACACTTTAATCTAGTTATGCATATTCTATGAATGAGGTTTCTTTCTCTGAATGATCACCGTATGAATTCTTGTATGTTTGCTTTGGTGCGCAACTTAGTATGCATGCTAGGGTTCTAGTTTCATGAGATACGGGCGACTGAAGATAATTTCTTCCACCGGATTCTCTATAGTGATACACCGATTTTACCGTCGGGAGATTGAAATCCATAGGCCTAGCGAGACACGCCCATAGTGTACTTGTGAACCCTTGTAGCTTTTCAAACCTTTTCTTGAACTTAATGCTTTCTTCTTTGTAAACCTTGGGGTCCATGACTATGGGTTCAATAGAGGGATAGATGTAGGGGAGGTCCATGACAAACCTGCATATGCATAAGGATTGGGTAATAGGATGTGGTTGTAACGATCAACTCTTCCTGGGAACTTTCATTCATTGGATATGTGCATTAGATTAAGTATGTGTTAGATAGATGGAATGACGGTGGTGGATTGCATTCCTCTTAACTCTTTAATCATATAGTTTAAACTCAGTTGCATTCATTAGCATATTTACTTTCAGCATTTATTTTCTGCATTAGCTGTAACTTCGCTGATTTATTTCGGTAACCAAATCAACTCCGAATACCCTCAAATTTTGTGTGGTAGTCCGCCACTGTGTCTAGTTTATTGTGTCAAAATCTCGCTGCATTTGAGTCTGTCTAGCTTAGGTTCGATAGCCATTAGTGTACTGTAGTCGAGTCTGTCAGCATAGTAGTGTGTTAGGATTTAGTTTCACCAATTCCTCGAGTTCGATAACCCCTATTTATTTTACTACATTGATATATCCAGGTTGTGAATAGGGTATCTTTGAGAGGTGTTAAACCGCCTTGTCAGTAATGCAGAAGTTGTGATCAGCCCGGCATATGTGTTTATTCCAACATTTAAGAGCTTGTTGAGGCCTAACTTTCAAGTTGCGGCTCAAAACTGCTGGGTGAAGAAGGGTGGTGCTTTCACCAGTGAAGTTAGGTATATGTTAGTAGGTTTAATTTTGTTTCAACTTGAGCTTGAAATTGAGAAATTATATTTGAATGATGTATAAAATTGATGAAGATCAAAGCTAGTTGTGATAGGTGTGCTGGAGAGTGGAAACATATAAGTGTGCTTATACTGTATATGTATTTGATCATTGTTGAGTAACGTTAAGCTTAATTTTTGTGTTTTTTCAGTGCTGAGATGCTAAAAAATCTTGAGGTTTTATTCCAACATTTAAGAGCTTGTTGAGGCCTGACTTTCAAGTTGCGGCTCAAAACTGTTGGGTGAAGAAGGGTGGTGCTTTCACCAGTGAAGTTAGGTATATGTTAGTAGGTTTAATTTTGTTTCAACTTGAGCTTGAAATTGAGAAATTATATTTGAATGATGTATAAAATTGATGAAGGTCAAAGCTAGTTGTGATAGGTGTGTTGGAGAGTGGAAACATATAAGTGTGCTTATACTGTATATGTATTTGATCATTGTTGAGTAACGTTAAGCTTACTTTTTGTGTTTTTTCAGTGCTGAGATGCTAAAAAAGCTTGAGGTTCCATGGGTCATACTTGGTCACTCTGAAAGAAGAGAACTTTTTAGAGAGACCAATGAGGTACATATCCAATCTATAGTATGAAACTTTGAACAAAATTGCACACTGAATATCAATTAATTGAATACAGGATCTAAGTACATATGCTTCTTTGTTTTGTTTTACAACCTGCAGCAGCGTAAATCACCAACCACACAATTATAATTGTGGATCCAACTTTGCCAAGCAAGGCAAAGTATGAAGCTGAGTAAGTCTTTGCACTAGCATATTAGTAATTTCCATAGAACAAATTATTGCCATACTTTCCTCTAGAATCATGTACTAGACCAAGATATTAATCCCTTTATGTGAAAAGTGTATATAAGCTTTGTTTAGCAACCTTAAAGGTATGTTATTTGCACTTGATAAGACTGTGAGCGGTAGAAGGATAGATTCATGCCATGCACTTTTATATAGTTGGGAATAAGTTAATACATTATATATTCTATAACCTGATTAACATGTTTGATAAGATAAAGAAGCACAAAAGGCTTTTTTGTTTATAATACATCCGTATTAGGTTACTTTCCACACTCTCCACTTTGTAGTTAATTAGTTTATAGAAGTATGGAGTTTTTAATGCACTTTGCATTCATTATCAGGTTTTTTCCTTTATAGCATGATACAATTTTAAACTGAATATCCATATGATAAAAATTATATCACGACTTCCTGATATGCAGATTTCCTATATAACAGAGTTGGTGCCACTGTTCCTACTTGAACAGTATGACCGGGATATGGTGGTGGATTGCGTGGGGATAACGGGGATTCATTCGAGGAATTTGCTGAGAGTGAAGCGTGGGTTAGATATGGTTATAATGTTGTTTGAGCAGATTATAGATAAAAGTATGGAACTTTTGCTTTCAACTTTATTTGTGAGGGTTTTTTTTATCTTGCGAATAAAGTTTTAAGTTTCGTGTCTTTTTAGTGCTCAATGTTGATAGTTACACTTTAGGATATCGTCATTTTCGTATGGAATTATGGTCTTGCTGTGATAATGTAGATTTTTTGATGATGATATTCCACTTAATTGAAGTATAACTAGTGTGATGGAATCATTGGTTATGAGTTCTCTAATATCCTCTCACATTTATTTGCTCATATTTCAATTACATTGTTGAATCGATCAGATGATGGAATGGCTGAATGCTCTCATCATAAGAGGTACTTAAATATTGGTTGAACAATTTAGTGTATGGAATGAAGAGGAAATATGCTTGACTAATAAGTTTAACTAATATAAAATTGTCAAGTTTTATCTTTTGTAAATAACTAAGCTTAAACAAAATCCTATTTCTTTGGTGTTAAGGTGGTTAGGATAGAAGTACGTCAACTTGATTTGTACCTAAAACTTCAATGTAGCCATTTTAATCTTATTCCATTTTTACTATATTGCAAGTTTACCAGATAAAAGATCACTATTAAGTATGTGTACTTAATCTGATTCATGATCACCATAACCAATATCAAAATTGGATTCTTGCAAGTTCACCAGATAAAAGATCACTATCAAGTATGTGTACTTAATCTGATTCGTGATCACTATCACCAGATATCAAAATTGGATTCATAAGTATCAAAACGAGATGATGTATAAACGCTCTACTTCAATCTTTTCACCAGTATTGATATATGCATTGCAAATTTTGGCCCGTTTTGATATATGAACAAATGCGAAGATATGAGCTGATATTCTTTTGGCCAATTTATATATATATATATATATATATATATATATAAAAACCAAAATTGTTATATGTTCACTGTCATATGCAATCCAGCTTTAAATTTCTTTAATATCCACTGGCCAGTGTCAAGAAATCTATTTCTCAAATAATCCGACAATAATTGTATTCAACATACTTGCCATATCAGCTAGGAATATTAATTGAGTAAAAAAATATCAATTGGCCTATAAAGAAAGTACTAATCTATTGTTTTGATTGCCACATCTCTTTAATGCAGCTTTAATCCCCTGCATTCGTATTATTAATAGATCATTGCTTTCCATATATCCACAAATCTCTCATGCCTTCTTTTATCTCATCTATTGTCTGTATTCAGGTACTACTACTTGCCGAAACAATAGTGAGGTACTACTACTGGCTGAAACAGTAGTCAGGTACTACTACTCGATCAAACAATAGTGATAACACAGCCCCAACGGGGCGGGCAACCACCTACTGAGGTAATATTACTCCTTCGAGTGGATACTTATGGACTGGTGTGGTGTTCCTGTTGGATATTATCCCTAACTATAAATGTAACAGTAATTCTCATTCTTTGAACATACTAGTTCAGGTTGTTGCATATAAGGTTGCTTATGCACTTTCCCAAAGGTTTGAAGGTGATTTTCTATGTCGATGAGACTTTCTAGCAGCGAGAAGCTGGAACAACTAAGGAAGTAGTTACTGCTCAAACCAAGGCAATTGCAGGTGCATATCAAAATCCATATGTGGTTCATTTCATTGTTATCTCTGTAATTTTGATCTCCTTGGCTAGCAACTTGGCATTGATTTCTAATCGACTCAAAGGGTTTAGGGTTTTAGAAGATCATGCATTTAAATTAGTCATCTTTTTTGCTACAGATAAAGTGGAAGATTGGACCAACATTGATTTGGCTTATGAGCCAGTGTGGGCTATTGAAACAGGGAAGGTTGCATCTCCAAATCAGGCTCAAGAAGTAAGTGATGAATGATGATATCTTACAAGGAAAATATATCGATGAAATTTTGTTGATTGCCTATTATGTACTACTAGTGTAACTAGTATCACAGTGTGTTTTTTCTCATACAATTTCTATCTGCATAGGGAATTGAGAAGTTGGCTTTGCGCAAACACATCGTGAAATTGCTGCAACAATTAGGATCATATATGGAGGTGCTGTTTTGATTCTTTAACCAATAACCTTATTGTAATATTGTTTATCTACTAATTAAGTACAGTCTGTCTTTGCTTAGTTTCAAGATTCTCTATTTCTTTTCTACAAAATATTGAAAGCAACTAATATATACATTTGTTTGCTTTATTCAACTATGGTTTCTCTTAATATATTGTTTCAATTCTCATTATTTTGTTTAATTGGATTCCTCGGGCTCTGTCAATGCTGGAAACTCGAAACAGCTGGCAGCTTTACGTGATATTGATGGATTTTTGGTTGGTGGAGCTTTTCTGAAGGTAATGATATGTTGATGTCGAGAAGAGCAAGTTCCGCTGCGCTTGTTTAGCTTGGTTTATCACATTGGTTTAACCCAAAGAATTAAAAAAGTGATAATTTTGACTCTCCATCAGTATTTTCTTGCCTAGGCAAGAACTTTTCTGGGACAATTCTAGCATCCTGATCTGACCTAATTGTCACATGTCGCTCTCTATCTTGGCCGTACACATCATCGATGTTGCTATACAAATCATTCTATATGTCTTATTATTTCACCCCTGAGCTCGGAAAAAGACGGTAGTAAACTAGGTTGTCTTACGAAGTTGTTTCTCTGGTCGACACCGGTCGACGTACGGCATGGGAGTAACAATGGTTTCCCCGAGTTGCAAAGCTGAACATTTTACGCGACCCGGTCGAAGTATGGCGAGGGAAATCACGTACACTTTTATCCCCCACGAATGTCATTCTGGAGGTTAAGTTCCTATCTTTCTTTCATGTCTGATCTCGTGCTTGATTACTAGTATGTTTAACGATGTGAGCTTTAGCTTTCAATTGTTTCTTATTGTTTGACTGACAATTTGATATTTACCGTACTGAAGTTTTAAAATTTTTAGATGAGACCATGTGTGGTATTACTACGATATATGGTGGCTTTGGCCTGCTAAGGCTATTCCCTTTCGGTACTTCCGTACTTGGTAGAATTAAGTGTACAATGAGAAAATCTAGCTTATCAGTATCATGTTTCTATTTTGGCTAACCTTAATCAGTAACTTTTATTTCTATGTATCTTTTAAAATTATTTTTATATAGGATGAAGTAATTCTGATTTTGTCAGCCTATCTCTCATAAATCCAAAAAATATTGACTTCAAGACAGATTATATCCCTGCAGTGTCCTCGAGCATGCATGATAAAGAATTGCATAGCAGTGTCGACTGCCAAGGGTGCAGGATTGAGTCCAAGATAGGTCTTCCAAAATTATACTACAGTACTCTAAATTATAATGATATAATCAAATATCTTTGGAGACTCATAATCTCAATCTTGTAAATAGTTCTTGTCATGGGACAATCAGCTATTAGTACATTTGCATTGCACTCATGTAGTCATGTTCATGTGGGAGGAGCTGAGATTCAATGATGTTTTACAACATTGTCCCAATGTGTCTAGAGACCTACAAGTTGTGCAAGAGAATAATCATATTTGAAGTAGAATAAGAGGGCTTTCTGTTGATAGATTGGCCACTGATACCTTGCGATTATGCTTAATATGAATACTATGTAATACACTACGTATTTATGCTGTTGCATATTTCCCTTCGACTCGAGAGTGAACAATTTATATTTGATTACATGTTTGGTTTTGTATAGAGTATTCATTTGGATCTTTGAATATTGAATTGGAGTAGTGTTTTGGCTTATTTTTTTATTGTCGTTGTACTTGCCATCTGCTTGGTGAGCAATAATAAAAAAAAAATTATAGTAACTTGGTGGAATAAAAATATACGATGATTGAACGAATATGATTTTCGTTTCCGATTATGACTCGACATGATTATGTACGTATTACAAAGTAGAATGACAGTATAGAAACCGGTGAAAAGCAGTGTCGAAATAAAAATTTGCATACTAATTATATATGTCATTTAAATTTTATCAGAAATAATATATAAAATAAAATTCTGACTCTAACCCAAACTAATGGGTGAAAAATACTATTGAAAAGTGAATGACACGTCACTAACCTACTACCCTAGTGCCTCAGTGACCCTGACCCTGTGATCCAACGGGTGAACTTGCTTTAATAGAATTATTATTGCTCAAATTGTAAATTGTGCTTTGTTGTTTCTTGACTCAAAGAAAGTTAATCTCATCTACTTTTCTCACATTTACACTTGCTGCTCTTTTCTCCAGCCCGAGTTTATTGACATTATTAAGGATGCTGATGCGAGTAAGAGAGCCAAAAATGCATCCCACTACGAATTATGGCTTCTTGCAGTAGAACTGGCTAAAGAGTCCCCAGTCCCCTCCGCCTAACAGACCCTTAATCATAACAGTAAGAGCTAGATATTGAAAACAAGAACCACTTCCCATGTACCTATTAATATCCTGAATGTTTAATTCTTGTTCATAAGCAGAAAAAGATAGGTGAGGCAGATTGTCCACATACGCATGCAACTCCAACCAAACGAAAGCATCAATTTTCAACGATACAGATTATGTGGCACAGACCAACTCTGCAGTCACCAAGTGAACTTGATACTAGTGAGCTTGTTCCGAGTTTTCATGGTTTTATCAAAGTTCTCGGTTGCAATAGTTTTTGCATAGGCGCAATTAGCGAATCTAGGGCTATTCTCTATGGTCGTTTGCATATCGGTTCAATAAGATCCATGATTCAATTTTTGTAGTTGTGTACGTTGTTTTTTTTAACTCGGGGGTGCACCTATACTGTGCAATACAATTGTCACAATTTCAACTGTTTGGTTTGCACGAAAATAAATAGACCGGAAACTACTCTCCTGCACATTTGTATTCCGCACAATAAAAATTTGTCCTTTAACTCTGTTGTAACCCGTTGTTCACCGAGAAAAGGGACTCAGGTAAGAACACAGGCCCATTTGTCTCATAAGTCGAAATGGGTGCTGCAAGCCCAGACACACAATGGGCCCATATCCTTCCACGTAGCCCATCGGCCCGTCCGTATCTACCCCCACAATGGGTCGTATGCAAAAGGTTTGGTAATAGCCCGTGGATTCAGCTCCCCTTGGCTCCACCTAATCCGCTAATAGCCATCCACGTTTGTGAAGCAAGGAACTCGTGCGCCAGTGAGGTCACTTTATCTCAATTTCCCACACTACCCTTCCCTGACCACCCATCCCTCAAACAGTGCCTCAACGAATATTCTAGATTCTTACCCCGCAACCGTAATTTCCCAAATCATCACGTGGGCCCCGGCCCAATCCAGTAAGTAAGGCACGTGTCACCCCCTTGCGCACCAAGAAAAAACCGGAATATAAACCCCGAAAAGCCATCTCACTCTTATTCACTACTTCATTTTTCGCCATTATCGTCACTACCGAGCAAGCTCAAAAAAAAAAAAAAAATGGGCAGGAAATTCTTTGTCGGCGGTAACTGGAAATGCGTAAGTCTCCGATCCACATCGATCGATCTGTTTGTTTTTTTACTGTAGTAGCTCGGAGCCGATCGTACAGATCCTTCGGCTTTTGTTGATCCGATTTGTTTTTTGTAGTTTGATTTTGATGAAATTAGTGCTGATGAGGTTAGAATCTGCGATCTGTTGTGTACAGAATGGAACGATCGATGAGGTGAAGAAGATCGTGAACGTCCTCAACGATGGAAAAGTTCCATCGACAGATTGTGTAGGTCAGTGTTCGCTTTCTTGTTTTCGTTATCAGATTTACTCCGTTTAGATTTTTCAGCTGAGATTTGAATTGCAGTAACTGTGATCTGTACTGGTTACCGAGTTGTTTGATTTGATTTTTGTTACTTGTGATTGTTGTGTATGCAGAGGTTGTGGTGAGTCCTCCGTATGTGTTTATTCCAACAGTACAGAGCTTGTTGAGGCCTGAATTTCAAGTTGCGGCTCAAAACTGCTGGGTCAAGAAGGGTGGTGCCTACACTGGTGAAGTTAGGTATGTGTTTAGGATTTACGAGTAGGTGTTTACTATCAGGTTGAGCTTGAAATTAAGTAATTTTGATATGTGCGATATCTATTGATACATATCAGATTTGGTATAAATGAATCTAACTAAGAGGACGATGCGTTTATCTGAATGAAGTTTAAATGGATTAAGTTCCAAGTGTGCCGGATACATTTAGACGAGTTTATATAGTATATGCATTGCTATCTCTACTCTGTATTAAAATGTTTTCTCCGCTTATGTGATCGTTGTTGTGTAACTTTAAGCTGATTTTCTGTGTTTGTTCAGTGCTGAGATGCTAAAAAATCTTAATGTTCCATGGGTCATCCTTGGTCACTCTGAGAGAAGAGCACTTTTGGGTGAAACCAACGAGGTAAATACTCGCTTGAGTGGACTGATGTGGTGTTGCTGTTGGTTTCATCATAACAACTGTGCATTAAAGTGGTGCTTGTAGATGTTTCATCAATAAAATAAATTCTCATTCTTTGAACATGTCGTTTCAGTTTGTTGGGGATAAGGTTGCTTATGCACTTTCCCAAGGTTTGAAGGTGATTGCCTGTGTCGGTGAGACTCTCGAGCAGCGAGAAGCTGGAACAACTGTGGAAGTAGTTGCTGCCCAAACCAAGGCAATTGCAGGTGCTAATCAAAATCCATATGTGGTTCATTTTGCAGATATATCTGTAGTGTTGATCTCATTGGTTAGCAACTTGCCATTGATTTCTAACCAACTCAAGGGTTTAGGGTTTAGAAGGTCATACATTTGAATTAGTCATCTTTATTGTTAGTTTGCATGTCCTTTACTCATAGCCAAGTATTATTATTACATAAAGCTATATTCCATTTTGAGTTACTGTACATTTTGCTTCCCTTATCCATTTGGCCTGTAAAAGAAACTTATGTGCTATATGAGTCTTGGACAGCATTGAGTTCCTTCCTGTAAATGATTCAAATATTGTATTCTCGTGCAGAAAAGGTTAAAGATTGGACCAACATTGTTTTGGCTTATGAGCCAGTGTGGGCTATTGGAACTGGGAAGGTTGCATCTCCAGCTCAGGCTCAGGAAGTAAGTGATGCCTTACTAAAATTGATCACTGAAATTTTGTTGATTAGCTAGTTAGTACTCATTCCATGTGTATTAATTTTCATGAAGGTCAATAAATGGTAATGATCATTCTTGGTCTTTATGATTTGTTAAAACTAAACATTAAGTAACGTAGTTCAAGGGAGAAATCCTTTGGGAACGTTTACAAGCCGTCTAATTTGGGGATTTGCTGTGTCATATATGCCAATTATGTAAAATTAGTGCAACGACTATTACAATTCAGTTTTCTCATAAACTTCTATCTGCACAACAGGTACACTGTGAATTGAGGAAATGGCTTCATGCAAACACAAGTCCTGAAGTTGCAGCAACAACTAGGATCATATATGGAGGTGCTGTTATGATTCTTTAACCCAAAATCTTATTGTTTAACTACTACTGTCGTCTGTCTTTGCTTATTTTCAAGATTCTTTCTTCCTTTTTCTGCAAAATTAAAAGCCATGGGAATACATTTGTTTGCTTTGTTCAACTCTGGTCTCTCTTTATTATTGATATTATAATATATGCTGTGGTTGAAGATTGCATTGCATGGCATATGCTCTGAGACATTGCATTCCTCACATATCTTTATTTGAATATTGTTTTATTTTATTGATGGTGATGAGACCAGATGAGACCCTACCAACAAACAAATACTGCTCTTAATTCACTTTCTAATTAATTTGGTTAATTGGATTCTCCAGGCTCTGTCAATGGTGCAAACTCAAAAGAGCTGGCTGGTCAACCTGATATTGATGGATTTTTGGTTGGTGGAGCTTCTCTAAAGGTAATAACGATGATGATGTTGATGAGCTGATTGCTCATATATGCTTTGTTTCTTCGGTCAAAGAAAGTTAATCTCATTGTTTTCTGACAACTGTGCCGTTGCTATTCTTTTCTCCAGCCTGAGTTCATTGACATTATCAACGCTGCTGAGGTGAAGAAAACCTAAACGGTTGGGACCTGAGGAGATTAGTGTGACTTCAAAACTTCCGTACAATTTTACAAATAATAAGCTTTTTGTACTTCCGATCAGCACCCAGTTCTGGGTTTCCCCTGTATGAAGAACATGATACAGTCTCAATGCTTTTCATGTTTTTGCCTTAGCTTTCAGTTTGTTACCAAAACTTAGCACCTTTTCTTGAGTGATCAAAATTTAGCACCTTTTGCTCTTCCATTTCCTTGATGAATGAAATCTGTAAATCTGTATTGTTCTAGGGAACCGAGCTATCTTTTTGTTGATGATCTTCTTTTTCACTCTTTATGATTAGATGGTGCCTGTGGTGTACGTTGTTGGCTTCCCACTATCCGGATCACTCTGTGCCCCCTCAATATCTCTTGCAGATTTTTGAGTTGACTATAGCTCTATATGATAGGATTGATAGCCAAATATTTCGACTTTTTCTGGAAGACTCTGGAAGGTAGCCGAGATTCATCGCCTAAAGTGGCTTCGTTGACTTAACCGGAGAAATACCTTCTCTTCTCTTCTTTTGAAAAAGAAAACTAGAATCTCAGGCGCCCGTGAGCCGTTTAAGGGAGTTGCCGTCATCTTCCATGTGGGTCTGTATTTTTATAACAACGACGATCTTAGATTAAGCATGAGAGGGATGTTTCAACATTGGCCGGAAACTAAAAGCGAAGCTAATATAAGATTTGGCAAAATTGGTCAAGGATTACCAAACATAATAACATATATATGGTGACGCTATAGAATCATAAGAATATTTTCATGACAATTACGCATAATGTTTAACATGGGAACTATATGTTTAACATATCTTTGGCATCCTTGTGCAAAGTCAAGCTCAGTACTTATTAGGCTGGAAGAAGTCAGACATCGACTAGTTTTCTTGAGTGACAATGTTTCCACGTAAAACTCCTCATTTCACACTTATTCAAACTAGATTGATTTACAGAAATTGCAGCCCGCCGTAGCATCACATGTCATCTCACATTAGTATCTATGCTGAGAACACATGTTCTCCATTTTTGTTATTTCTTCCGATTGTCATATTTCAAGGTCAATACTGTAATTAACAAAATAAGAAAACCATCTTTTAAAAAAAAAAACTCCTCAAAGCAGTTTTCTCTCCCCCTATTTTCTCCTATTCTTAATGAAAATTAGAATTTCAGTATTTTAAATTACATTATTTTACGAATTTTTGCGTTTGAATTTCTTTATATAGAAATTTAATAATAACAAAAATTACAAATTTTAAAAAAGTATTCAATGACACCTCTTTTTGAGGGAATTAGATAGAGGAATTTAAGTTTTTAATTCCCTCGATTTTTAAAATAGAAAATTTAATTCTATTTTAAATTCTTAAAGAAGTTATTTAAACACAAAAAATGAGATGATAGAATTCTAAATTCCTGAAATTTAATTAAATTTCTCACATTCTATTTCTATCCATACACAACATTAGTGATGGCAAGATGTCCTCTTTTAAGTACGTAGTTATCAATATGCACTGGACATAAGGTATATTTTTACTATGTTAATCGAGTACGAACACAACTTTTTGATTGTGATGTATTCAAGAGAAATATAATCCAAGAAGTCCTCCTAGCTTGTAGAGTTAAACTTGTGATCATCCTCATACCTAACGTGGTACAATGAGCATTGCATATTATATGTCACATAGCACAAGAGGACTTTTTCGTTTGAAGAATTACTAAAATGAAAAATAACGTTTTCACACATAAATTGAGTTTTATTGTCAATAAAGGTCGGTCCTACATTAATGTAGTCAACGACCCGATTCATATAAATCTAAGATCTAGCTTCTATATTACTAAAATTGGTGTAGTGCTCATGCTTGACTGCCCATGTTTTATGTTTTCACATCACCTTAATGAACTACGCAATTGGTGTAGCCTTGTTTTTCCGTTTCTCATAAAAAAAAATGAACTACGCAATTTATGAGTGGTATGAAGAATCAAGCTAATTGTTATGTAGTATGTGATGATCGAACTCACATTTAACATGGCAACTGCCTATGAGCCTGTTTATGTGATACCGATAATGTCTCTCTTAAATACTCACTAAAAGACCTATAATTTCACGTCATATATATAGAATAATTTCCATTATACGCATCGGTTCCACATTAATGTATTTAACCAACCCAATCAATATGTAATCTAGACTTTAGCTACTCTATTTCTGTAATCGATGTTACGTTCTTGCTCGTGTTTATGTTTTCACACCACCTCCACCTCCATCTCCACCTCTCAATGAACTACACCATTTATGAGTAGTCGGTTAATAATCAAACGTACTATTACATATCACATCAATCTAGTAGTCTCGTAGTTCAATCATATCATGAAGCCATCTACATATACAAAGTCCACTTTTCTCGGTTTCCATATATAGCAAACTATATGCTTCTGTAAAACCTACGCCATTTTCAGTAGGACGATACTTCGCTGCCCAGTACCGGGCAGCCATTCCTACCCTTGCTCAACGTGGCTCCTCCACAATCAAACACCCGTCTTTTTTTATTTCCTTGTAGTCTGTTTATTCTTGAACGGAACTGGGATAGAGGAAGAAGAGGCCGGCATCCGATTGAACTAAGTTCGATCAATTAAACGCAACACATTAAATGGGTTATTGCAATCACAATCAGATGAATCAAATATAAAACAATATATAATCTTATGATTCTCGTCTTTCTGTTTCGAGATAGAAAATGGGTTTGCAAAAACTTTAAAATAGGCCATGATTGCCGTGGTCATGCTGTGATGTTGCCGGAATCGCATTACTACCCAGATTGAATCACATTCAAAAGAATGACAAAGAAGATCTGAAGAGGATGTGATTGATGACTAATAGTGAAGAAGGAGGAGGGATGATGGGGTTTTGTTTTAAAAGAAAAGAAAAGAGAACAGGTGTTTGATTGTGGAGGAGCCACGATGAGCAAGGTTAGGAATGGCTGCACAGTACTGGGCAGTGAAGTATCGTCCTTTTCAGTAACCTCACCAATTCGAGTTTATAAACACTAAAACTCAAAAGCAAAGTAGCCATGCAAAGCTGTCAAACACATCCATGGTTAAGACAGAGATCGCGTGAATATATAGATGGTCTCAAACACTATCAACTTTCTCATCCACTCTTCTCTCCTCTCTCTCTCTCTCTCTCTCTCTCTCTCTCTCTCTCTCTCTCTCAAAATATACAACTTTGCAGATAAAGAAACTTCAATTTGGGGAGGGGCCGAGTCAGCCCTTCACTACTATCCTCTTTGTCCTTCGCGAAGGTCTCCAATTTTTTAAGTTAGAGTACCTTCTCAGAACCAATCCAGCACCACATAAGCCTCCAAAAAAATTCCACGTTCAAAAACCATAACCCTTTCTTCTTACCAATCGCTACTAATCAACGTTTTGTGGGTTTTCCTTTCCTTTGCTCACTCATCAATTGCGGGTTACGCTTTTGTTTTGGTCACGGACAGGTGTGCGTAGAAAAGCCCGAGCTTTCACACTGGGGGAGCTAGAGTTAGGGATATCAGCTTTGATTCACGGGCTTTTGCTTTTGTTCATGTTCAACTTGTTTACACTACATCTCTCTCTATTTCTTCTTCTTCCTTTCAGTTTTGTTTCTCGTCACTTTTTGTTGTTGGGTTTGGCTGAGACAGCTAGCAGAGCTTTGAGGTTTGGTGTGTTGTGTTGTCATGGGTTCTTGCTTTAGTTCTAGGATCAAAGCTGATAGCCCACTTCATAATAATGGTATGTTTCTTTTCTTGATTCATGAGTAGGTTCTGTCATTTTCTGTGTTACTGTGATCATAAAGTTTTGATTTTTATTGATTTGGGGTGTTTAAAGTTGGTTGCTTTTGATTGATGAAACATGCAGTCTCTAGCAGCTTTAGATACTTCATTTGGCAACTGGGTTTTTGGTTTCAGTATCTGCTTATGAAGATTGAAGTTTGGGAATCATAAAGTTGTAGTCTTTTGGTAGTATTATGCTGATGAAGTTTTGGGATATTCGTTTATAACAGCTCTGAATTGGGTTATGTGTATTAGTGTCTGCTTCTTTGAATCTTTGTGCATGTAATTGTTCATTCTTATTGCTATGGTTGATCAGAAATAAGATGAAGATAGAGATGAACTGGAATCTTGATTGTACTTAGTGGTCATATTCATTATTCAAGTTCAAAGTGAGAAATGAAACGCAGGGTTCAAAGATTCGATCTTTGTTCGTTTTACTTTTGTAGTTTTGTTAAAGGGAAATGGATTGGAATCTGTTTCTTTTTCTTTGTGTAGGAATAATATTAGGAGAATAAACCTTTCCAGGCTACAACATTTTTTCGATTTCTACAATTTTCTAAGATTCAGGGATGGAGCTTGAATTCTTGATCTGGTGAAATTTAGAATTGAGTGCCTGGACTGGTTTTTGTGACAGCCTTTTAAGGTGGTATTGAACTATTGATTACAACTCCTGTAGGTGGGATGTATGGTTCTCTGAAGTTCAATAGAGCCTGTATACTTTTCTCTCAGTTTGCGAATTGGAATGAGTTTTTTAAAACATAAACAACTATTAACTGAGGATTATTGTCAATACCATGCCAAGTTTGAAGCACCTTTGTATTTCAGAAATTAAGCTGTTCAAGAAATTACTGGTGTCTTATTGTCGAGCTAATTCTTGAAAAAAAAATGAATCCCAACAAGGCAGCTATTCTTACTTACTGTACTATGGGAATGAGCAAGGACATACCCTTGTCAATGTGTACTGTGGTATTGTAAATTTTGTTTAGGACCCTTACATATATATCTTGTACTTGAGCTTGTATTAACTGGTTAAATAATTTGATATGTTTAGGGAATTCAAATAGCAAGGTGTCATCTGTCTCAGTGCCTACAACTCCTCGAACAGAGGGGGAGATCTTGATGTCCTCCAACTTGAAGAACTTCTTCTTTAATGAACTGAAGATAGCCACTAGAAACTTTCGCCCTGACAGTATGGTGGGCGAAGGTGGTTTTGGTTGTGTTTTTAAGGGCTGGGTTGATGAAAATGCCTTAACAGCTGCCAAGCCTGGTACTGGAATGGTTATTGCTGTGAAAAGGCTCAACCAAGAAGGTCTCCAGGGTCACAAGGAGTGGTTGGTGAGTATTACCTCCTCCTCCATTTGCTTACATACAATTGTTCATGCCTTTTTGGTAAATGGTGACCCCCACAAAATTGAGTATATCTGTATATCACAATTTACAATTTGAGAATCTAATACCTGCTGGTTTTCAGCTAATTGTAGTTTAAAGGCAATGTATTACAAAATCTTAACATTTTTTGTGACAGAACTAATTATGTGGTTCTCTTGAACTGTAGACAGAAATCAACTACCTTGGACAGCTCCGACACCCAAATCTTGTGAAGCTGATTGGTTATTGCTTAGAGGATGATCACCGACTTCTTCTGTATGAATTCATGCCTCGTGGAAGTTTGGATAATCATCTATTTAGAAGTGAGTTGTGAACTCTCTTCACTAACCGTTTTCTCTTCTGTCCAAAGCAATACCATCAGCATAAGCGTACGAATATTTCTGTATGCTGTAGAAATTTGGTACTGACTTCTTGTTGAAACAGGGGCTTCGTACTTTCAACCACTTTCATGGGCCCTTCGTATGAAGATTTCTCTTGGTGCTGCTAAAGGACTAGCATTTCTTCACAGTGATGAGGCAAAAGTGATCTATCGTGACTTTAAGACTTCTAATATCCTGTTGGATTCGGTGAGTGAAATGTTTAATTGTTGAGTATTATGGCGTCTAGAAGATTTGATACACCTGCTGACAATCATGCTTTTCATTGGAAAATTACAGGGCTACAATGCCAAGCTCTCTGATTTTGGTTTAGCCAAGGATGGACCAGCAGGTGATAGAAGCCATGTCTCGACCAGGGTCATGGGAACATATGGGTACGCAGCTCCTGAGTATATGGCTACAGGTACTATAGTTTACTGAATCGATTATGTTCACATGTAAAAGCCAATTATCCTGATGACCATGTTTTGAAAGTCAAAATTTTGAATGCACATATTCTGTTTCTTGCAGAAGATTTTGTGCATGTCATAAACTACATATATCATTCTCCATTCAGTTCATTTGAATACTTGATATACCATAACCAAGATATTTACCGCCTCAACTAAAGCCAGGCCTATTCCCACTGTTTGCTTAATCATATAAACTGACATTAACTATATATACAACGTACCTATATTAATAACTGTTAAATTTGCCTATTTCTGATCCTTTTTTATTTCTGTTTATGGAAGGTCACTTAACTGCCAAAAGCGATGTGTATAGTTTTGGGGTTGTTATGCTCGAAATGTTATCCGGTAAACGAGCTGTGGACACGAACCGGCCGGCAGGGGAACACAGCTTAGTTGAATGGGCCAAACCTTACCTTGCCAGCAAACGCAGAGTTCTCCAAATATTTGATGCTCGCATTGACGGCCAGTATTCTGTGGCTTCAGCTCTTAAAGCAGTCAACCTTGCAATTCGCTGCTTATCAACAGAACCCAAGTTCAGGCCAATCATGACTGATGTGGTAAAAGCATTAGAGCAGCTTCAGGAACCAGAAGACATGGAGGGTCCGGGACCCTCTCAAAATGCACCTCGTCAAAATCTTCATGCCAGTTCAAGCAATGGTCCCCAGAATCGAAGGAGAAGTATGAACGGAACCAGCAGTTCCCGTACTGCTTCTCATCCCAGGCAATCTGCTTTGCGCGTTAACACATAAGACATCGATGAATGCATGCTTTTGTTTATACCTACTTGTAATGCCCATGTGTTAGATCATCTCTGGCATGTTTTTGTACAGATTTTGTTCTATGAAAATCTTCGTTATTACTCGAACTAGCATAATGATTTTGAAGTGTCATGGGCTCATGATAAGGTTTAGTGTTAGAATATGCCTTGAATCAGTTTTCCTCAGGCATTCGGGATTGGGATTCCTCAGGCATTCGGGGATCTGTTATGTTATATATACTCATCTAGGTTATTAGCTAACACATGGTATTCTGCAATCCATTTTTATCATTTAGGTTATTAACCTAGTGTGATATTCTGTAATCTGATTTTTCCTCAAAATAATAAATCCGTTCTTATTCTGTCGTGGACGTAGTTAACATATTGTTAGTGAATCACGTAAATTCGTGTTCTTTCTTACCTTCGTTATAACAGTATCCATAGACAATACTTCATCACACTAGGTTCAAGATGTCTAGTTTGAATGTGAAGATCGACAAATTCACGGGGATGAACAGTTTCAGTTTATGGCAGATCAAGATGCGAGCCTTGTTAAAGCAACAAGGGTTGTGGGCGTCGCTGACGAAGAAGTCGGGGGATCCCGATTCTACTGAGATGGCAAGTTTGGAGGAGAAGGCACACTTGACAATTATGTTGTGTCTTGCAGACGATATCATCACCGAGATCGCAGAGGAGGAAACTGCATCTGGTCTGTAGTTGAAGCTTAAGAGTCTATACATGACGAAGTCTTTAACCAACAAGTTGCTTCTAAAGCGTCTCTTTAGTCTACGAATGCAAGAAGGTGCGCCTCTAAGAGATCACTTAGATCAATTGAACACAATTCTGTTAAAGTTGCATAATATTGATGTTAAAATCAAGGACGAGGATGCTGCCTTAATTCTGTTGATATCTTTACCATTATCGTATGAGAATTATGTACAATCCTTTATTGTTGGGAGAGATACTGTGACTCTGGAGAAGGTTAGATCATCTTTGTATACCAGAGAGTTGCGTCATAAGACGACTGGAACAGGTACAGGTACAGATAATCAGGCTGTTGGGTTAGTAGCCAGTGGGAGTAAGGGACATGGAAACTCGGAGAAGAAGAACTTCAAGAAACCGGGTTCTAAGAGTCCTAAACCCAACGATGTCTGTAATTACTGTAAAGAGAATGGACATTGGAAAAAGGAATGTCCAAAGAAGAAGCAGCAGGGGAAACCATCAGGTACTGCTGCTGTAGCAGCTAATGACACCAATTCGGAAGAGGATACTACCCTAGTTGCTGATAATCATACACATCATATTGATGTGTGGATTTTAGATTTCGGGGCATCTTATCATATATGTCCGCGCAGGCAGTGATTCATTACCTATGAGCAAGTCAATGGAGACAACGTTTCTATGGCTAACAGTTTTGCCTGCAAGGTGGTTGGAATAGGCTCGATTAAAATATGAACACATGATGGTAAAATCTGTACATTAAACGATGTTAGGCATGTTCCACGCATGTCTAAGTTATTTAGACAACAAGGGTTTCAGTTTCAAAGGTGAAAGTAGAGTTCTACGTGTCTGCAAGGGTTCTAATGTGATTCTGAAATGTGTCAAGTGGGGTACTTTGTATATTCTGCAAGGTTCTACACTGTCAGGTTTTGCTGTTGTTACATCATCGGAGGTTCACAAGAATGATATGACCAAGTTATGAAACATGAGACTCGGTCACATGAGTGAAAGAGGGATGCAAATTCTGTCAAAAGGGGATCTTCTTAGTGTCCACAAGGTCAAGGATCTTGGATTTTGTGAACACTATGTCTTCGGAAAATTACATCGCAGCAAGTTTCCTAAAGCAGTTCACAGAACAATAGGCACACTTGATTACATTCATTCTAACTGTTGAGGTCCTTCTCGCGTTGAGTCTTTAGGAGGTCATAGATATTTTGTGTCAATGATTGATGATTTCTCAAGAATGACTTGGGTGATTATGATGAAGCATAAAAGTGATGCTTTTAAGAACTTCAAGCAGTGGAAGGCGTTAGCTAAAAATCAAACAGGGAAGAAGATCAAAAGGCTACGAACTCGTAATGGTCTGAAATTCTGTTTGTCTAATTTTAATGAGTTCTACAAGAATGAGGAGATTGTTAGACATCACACAGTCAGGAACACACCGCAGTAAAATGGTGTAGCAGAACGTATGAATCAGATACTTCTGGAGAGAGCTATGTGCATTCTCTCTAATGCTGGACTAGAAAGAAAGTTCTGAGAAGAAGTGGTTAGTATAACATGTTATTAGATAAATCGTGGACCTCACACATGTATACATCTCAAAACTCCTTATGAGGTGTGGTCTGATAAGCCTGCTGATTACTCAAATATGAAAGCTTTTGGTTGTACTATTTATTATCATGTAAGTGAGGATAAATTAGAACCAAGAGCTAAAAATGGAGTATTTGTAGGCTATGGAGATGGAGTTAAAATGGTACAAAATCTGGTCTCCATCCGAAAGAAGGGTCATACTTAGTAGATACGTAGTCTTTGATGAAAATTCTATGTTTAACCCTTATGTGAAGTCTATTGTTGTATCAGACAATGGTAGTGTTGAGAAGCAGGTGGAGCAGCAAGACACTCAATATGAGAGTGAATCACTGCAAGAAGAACAACATCAACATTCACATTCAGAGACAGAGTCACTAGTAGTTAACCAGCACAGATTGGCTCTTGATCGACCAAGGAGAGCAAACTTTAGGAAGCCTCCCACGAGGTATGATTTTGAGGATATGGTGGCTTATGCACTACAGGTTACTGAAGAGGTGGATCCTCACGAGCCATCCACTTACAGGAAAGCAGTTACATGTATTGAGCCTACACAATGTCTTGCTACAATGGGAGATGAGATGAAATCACTTCACAAGAATCAGACTTGGGAATTGGCCAAGCGACCTTAGGACAGAAAAGTTGTCACTTGAAAATGAGTTTTCAAGAAGAAGGAAGAGTTGTCATCTGCTGAGGGTATCAAGTACAAAGCTCGGGTAGTTGCAAAATGGTCTTATCAGAAAGAAGTTGTAGACTACAATGAGATTTTCTCGCCAGTGGTTAGACATACTTCTATTAGGGTGCTACTAGCCATAGTTGCAAATCAGGATCTGGAGCTCGAACAACTAGATGTGAAGACAACTTTTCTACATGGAGAGTTGGAGGAGGAGATATACATGACTCAGCCAGAGGGTTTTCAAGTTCCTGGAAAAGAAGACTATGTTTGCAGGTTGAAGAAATCTCTGTATGGACTAAAATAGTCATCGAGGCAGTGGTACAAGAGGTTTGATAGCTATATGATGGACATTGGGTACACGAGGAGTCCGTATGATTGTTGTGTCTACTACAACAAGGTAACAAATGGTTCTTTCATTTATCTGGTCCTCTATGTAGATGATATCTTGATAGCTGCAGAAAACAACTCGGATATTTAGAAGTTGAAGGGTCTTCTCAGTGTTCAGTTTGAGATGAAGGATTTAGGTGTAGCTAGAAAAATTATGGGAATGAAGATCTACATAGATAGAAGTCAAAATCGACTTTTCCTATCACAAAAGGATTATATTCAGAAGGTGTTGTCTAGATTTGACATGTCTACAGCAAAACTCAGAGATACTCCAAGTGCTGCAAACATTCATTTGTTTACTGCGTTTGCACCTAAATCTGCTGAGGAAAAGAAGTACATGTCTCGAGTTTCCTATGCTAGTGCAGTAGGGAGTTTGATGTATGTTATGGTCTACACTAGACCTAATCTTGCACATGCTGTCAGTATTGTTAGTAGGTTTATGAGTGAGCCTGGCAATGACCATTGGCAAGCTGTGAAGAATATTTTTCGTTACCTTAGAGGTACGTCTGATGTTGGTCTCATTTATGGAGGTGATACACAGTGTTTAGTAACAGGTTATTCAGATTCTGATTATGCTGGAGATGTTGACAGTAGAAGATCTATGACTGGTTATGTTTTCACTCTTGGTGGTTCTGTTGTTAGTTGAAAAGCTACTTTGTAGCCTACAATGACTTTGTCTACTACAGAGGCAGAGTATATGGCATTGACAGAAGTAGCCAAGGAGGGAATCTGGTTGAAATGACTGGTTAGTGATTTGGGTCTACATCATGATCAGGCTATAGTGTATTGTGATAGTCTGAGTGCAATCTGTCTAGCCAATGATCAAGTTCATCATAAGAGGACTAAGCACATCGATGTTAGGTATCATTTTCTGAGAAGTGAGAAGATGATTAAGTTGAACAAAGTGGGTACTGCTGAAAATCCAGCTGACATGTTCACTAAGTCAGTTCTACATAGCAAGTTTCAACATTGTTTGGACTTGCTAAATGTTAGAAGCTGTTAGTTTCCCCTTGGGGGCAACATCTGGGGCAGAGGAGATGGTAATACATCTGGTTATTTGTGAGAGGATTCAAGTCAAGGTGGAGATTTGTTAGAATATGCCTTGAATCAGTTTTCCTCAGGCATTTGGGATTGGGATTCCCCAATTATTCGGGATTGGGATTCCTCAGGCATTCAAGAATTTGTTATGCTATATATACTCATCTAGGTTATTAGCTAACACATGGTATTCTGCAATCCGTTTTTATCCTTTAGGTTATTAATCTAGTGTGGTATTCTGTAATCTGTAATCTTGTTTTTCCTCAAAATAATAAATCTGTTCTCATTCTACCGTAGACATAGCTAATATATGATTAATAAACCACATAAATCTGTGTTATTTCTTATATTCATTATAACATTTAGAGTCTGGAACATCAAACAAAAATGCTTTATTCAGCTAATATACAAGTATACAACTAATACAAAAAGTCGTCTAGTCTTGTTTGGCTTTTCCATGCCTGAGATAATGAGCACTGATTCACGCAGAGATGAATATGATGTAAATTTTAGAAGATAGATATTTGCTGCTCTGTTCCTCTTTTATTACGCTTCCACATAATTGTACTTCTACGTATCTTCTACACATGTAGTGAGTGTATTCAAGTACATAAATATTGTGCTACGTCATGATCTGAAAAGTAAAAGGTGAGCCAAAGTAGTCTAAATTTTCTGCAGGCCTTGATGAGTTGATCTGTTGATGACTTGACGTGATCAAGTTCTCTCTGTGTCTCCTGCTTTCCAAGCGCTCTGTGTCTCTGGCTCCCCCGCTGATATCTACACTCCATAATCATCGTCTGTAAGTTTTCCTTACCTTTATTATCAGCTTGTGTATGTATGACTATATGTATATAATTGCATGTTTACGATATGTGAAGAACTGAGACGGATCTGATGAGTTTACTAGTAAATGAACAATGAATCTGACATGCATGTTCTTCAATTTCAGCTCATATGTACTTGTGTGTGTTCAATGCAGAAATATCTCCCGGAAGAGACTTTCTCCGCGAAGCAGTCTCTTTTGATATCGGATGTTTCAACCGCGTGTACCGGTCTATCCTGTATGTGCTTCGATGCTGGCGTGCCACCGTTCTTCAACGGAATATGGACTAGTTACAGCCGTCTGACTTCTAATGTAAGCGATTAAGATAGGGAGAGCACCAACCCTATCCGAATAGGTTCTTTTTGCCTAGGAACCTAGGACTTTGATATGTGTACCTCTCTGCCAAATCTCGAAATCGATACTCCCACGTCTCTCGTGTAGAGCAGAGCAATCTCTTGATGAAGTGTTTGAGAACACTCGCTTCCTTTGAGTATTCAAGCCCTCAGCATACAAGTGAGCAGCCCTTCCACCTTCAGGTTGCAATTGCTTCCTTGGAGTCGTAAATACCTTCACTCGATAGGTGAACAGCACTCAGACTTTTCTGGTTGCAAGAAGATAGATATCTCGAGGACGAGATAACCGTCTAGGTTGTATTGCGTATAGCAAGGATTGTTTGTATGTTTGTGTAGTCGTGCTTTTCATAAGACCCTTGCGTTCCTTATATACTTGCTTACATATCAGTCATTGATTCTGTTTCTAACTCCTTTGCTCTTGTAACTTTGTCTGAATCTTCATACCAGCATCGAATTATACCTCTCATAGGCATTCCAATTCTACCATAACTCCTCTAAGAATCTTGCAAATATCAACTAGTTATGATAGAAACTGAGCCGCGTGAAACCAGCTCGATAAGACACAGTCCTAATAGAACTCTAAGTCTTCTTCCCATCGAAGCTCGATAGAAATCTCGCTAAACATCTTATCTTAACTTCCTCGATAGGAAACAATTCCCTCGATAGGAACAATTAACCATAACGGGCTTCGATAGACCTCGGCCATCCAGGCCTAAAGTAAATATTTTATTTAGGCCCAAACATTGCCCCTCAGGTCTTGAACTTGGAAACGTTCTGAACAAGTGAAAAGACTTGAATGTACCTTGAACGACGTGCTTATTGACTTTGAAACGCTATACCGCCACGTCTAATCAATTCTCCGAAAAAGTATGACGCTCGACTGACTCCTCTATAAGAGCAACAGTCCATATCCACAAGTTTCAACTTTCATCAAAAACTTTCCAATTACTCAGAGACCTGCAACTTTTTAACTCTCACAATCAAAAAGCCTAAACCTTTCTTCTCACCGCCGTCCAAAACCCTAACTCGGAAAAAATGCCTCCCCGTAAGGACATTACTATTCCCTTTGACCACGTTCATGCCAAGAAGTTTGTCAAACGGCTCAAGGACGTTGCCACTCGATCGAACCCAGACACCACTTGCATCCTTGCCGTGGATATAGAAGAAAATACAGGTCTTCTCGGCCCATTTCTGGAATCCCCATTGAGTCCGGACCTCCCAACTGTCCTTCGGGAAGCCATCTGCAACTCTTCCCTTCTTCTCCAGGTAGACCCTTCTGCAGACCCAAAGTCATGGTCTCAGAAAGACAGCCTCTGTTCTATCGGGAAATGGCCACACTCCTCCCCTGACGACCTCGACTGGTACCGCCAACGCCGTAGGCAGGACAAAGATCGATGGGAAGCAGCAGGAATTACAGAACTCATTGATCTATGCTTCTCTCTTCCAGCCGGAGCCAACAAACCCCCACTTGCTGCAGCAATGTGCTTCTGGGATTGCACAGCGAACTGCTTCAGACTTCCCTGTGGAGATATGAGCATCACAATGCTCGACCTCTACACCATTTTTGGAGTTCCTGCCGCTGAGAAAAACTGGACTCCCCAATCTTTTAGCCAGACTCCTGACAAGGCCTCAGAAAAACGGCCTACATCCTACACCGCCTGGGTAAACCATTTTTCAACGAAAAGCAACGCGAAGGGAGGAATAGCCTTCTTGGAGTATTGGCTATCGAAGTACCTGTTCTGCACGACCTCAGCAAAGGTCATCAAAACGTGGACTAATCTCGCTGAGCGCCTTTTCAGCGGAGAACCACTGAGTTTGGTTGAACCCGTTCTGGCCTCCATCTACTACAGTCTTAAGCGAATTGCTCTATCGAAGCTCGACTTGAACCAAGCTGGGCCACTTTGGATGGTAGACCTCTGGCTACAGGTCTATTTCCCTTTCTTCTGTCCCTCCAGAACCCCCCAGTTCGAAGAACAAAAGATTTTGGGCAAGTCGCTGGTCTCTATGGAACCTAGGACCAAGCAATGGTCCTACTTCAGCTGCTTCAAGCACCTCTGCTACCGCGAAGAGCTCCCTTATACCGCCATCGAGAGAATTCTGGATCGTCGTCATCCTAGCCTCCTCTCAAGTGGCTTCATGCCATCTCCTGATCAAGATAATCAAGCGAGGAGTTTGTTCGTTAAGACGAACACCTGTCAGGATCTACCACTTCCAGACTCCGGGTATGTGCTCTATGCTCCCAATCACTTCTGCAGACAGCTTGGGCTCGGCCAGGATGCCCCTATGCCCCTTGTATGCTCTGTTAACAAGTATACCCTCTGGCGAGCAGAGGGTAAGTCTAACGCAGCAGAAGTCATCGATGAAGACTTTGGCTTTCCATTGGTGATAGTCCCCGAGATTACGAAGCCACTGTCCCCATCGAGGTTGGTTACCCCAACATACCTCACTTGGCATTCCCAATTTTGGGTCGAGCTGCAATACAAAAGTCCAGCACTGTGCTTTGCCACCATCTTTAGTGGATTCGATGAGAAATTCTCGATGACAGTAGACAAAGACGCACTCATCAAGCCTTCCTCCAACTCGAGCCCAAATCCATGGCCACAGGTATGTCTTAGTTCAGAAATTTCCACTTGTGTTGGTAATTCTAAAACCAGAAATAACCATCCCTCTCTTCTTCTCACAATGCAATCCACAGCCGGATATAACCATGGCAATTCAATCTTTCAAGAAGAAAAGGAGCCAGCGTTCCAAATCACCTGTAAGTATCTAATATACTACCTTTTCAGAACCGCTGATTCTCATCACTGATCTCGACATTGGCCCTTAATCTCTGTAGCCCCAAAGTTCCAAGAAACTCAAACGAGCACCCCCACAGAGTGGAGTTTGGTTGGAATCTCGGCTTAAGAGCAGAAACGACCAACTACGCCTCGTCACTCCATCTTTCTTCGCTTCATTCGATCAAAGGAGTAGTCAAGCCTCTGGGTCTAGTGCTTGCTCAGCCATTGCTTTTACCATTGCACACTGGTTTTGTGCAAATCCAGGTAGCACTCCCACTCTTTCTCAGTTCGATGACCTCCTTCTTCAAGGCTCCAGGGAATGGCAAGAACTATGCAAGGATGAGTCTCTGGCCACGAAGTATCCAAACCTGCATTTTGACTTGGACACCATCCTGAAGGCAAACATCAGGCCACTCCATTTCTCGGCCGATGACACCTTGATAGGACTCTTTAATCCTGAAAGGTTTGCTAATCTGAAAGGTCACGGCTGCTGCTCCTTCGATGACTTGTGGGAACACATTCAGAAGAGCAGGAAACCTTAGGTCTACATAGTGAGCTGGAATGATCACTTCTTCGTCCTCAAGGCTGAAGACGAAGCCTACTACGTAATTGACTCACTAGGAGAAAGGCTCCTCGAAGGACACAACCAAGCCTTTATTCTGAGGTTCGATGAGTCCAACAACATATCCACCGTTGCAGACAAGGCAATAGTCAACAGCCACCAAGAGTGTTGCAAGGGCTTTATCGTCGAATTCTTGGCTGGAGTCCATCGAGCGGAACTTGAAGAAGAGGAGAAGAAACAACCTGTAGCCCTTACCACCTTGTTCAACCGTCTTCAGATTGAAATTCAAGGCTGCTACATTCCTTCCTCTTCTGGCGAAGGTTCCAGTGCTTATGATGAACAAGTTGCTTCAGAGGCTGAACAAATCGTCTCCTCACCAAAGCCCAGATCTGATCGATCACAAACTCCAGTCGAGACTAGCCCAGAGGTCGAAGCATCGAATTCCCCCTTATCAGAGCCACAAGTTCAGACTCTTGAGGAGACACCAATACTGTCTCCCCAACAAGTAAGCTATCGCAACCTCACTTCTTAGGTTAGTAATTTTTTCGATATATCCCTAACACTTCCTGTTATTTTACATCGAAGCCCGATGCTGTTCCCATGGACCGGGTCATTCAGCAAATTCTTCCTGATAGCCCAAGGAAACAAGCAAGCATAGTAGGAGAGCCAATTTCGATGGCCGTCGGAGACCAACTTGATCGATCCCTAGCCAATGATGATGAATGACCTTCCGTTTGCTGTAAGGAAATAATTGTCCCCTCTTCATCATCTGGAAAGCAACTCGACCTGCTCAGTGTGCAAGGGTCAGCCGTAGTTCAAGAACTTGCAGGTGCATCGAGTACTTCAAGCACTTCTCCTGATCGTACGGTCCTCATTTGTCAGCTTCGTAAAATTCTTTCTGGGCCACTAGACTCCAGTACGGATGTTCAGGCCGTTTCGAGACAAGTGAAGGATTTCCGAGCCACTGCCCCTGCAGCATTTGTTCCTTTCCTGGATAAGTTAGAAGAACAATTCCTTGAGTATCAACGCCAAAGTGAAGCCTTTCATGACCTAACACTCGGGGTTGATCGTGAGACTGAAGCAGCGAGCAACCTAGAGCAAACAACTCAAAGGGAAGCAGAGGAAATTCAAAAACTTGTGCAGGAGAAAGACACAAGGGAAAAGGCTCTATTGACCAAACGCGCCCAAAAGCTCGCTCTTGAGGCCGACCTTGCCAAACTAACTCTGAAATAGCTGTCTTGGAAACTGAAATCCCCGCTTATCAGGACAAAGTACAACATTTCCTGAATGAGGACGAGGCTCGGGCTCAACATCTACAAGAGGCACGTGCGAAAGTTAGCGAAGCTTGTTTAGCAGCTCAACAAGCCTGGGTGGCCTCGGAGTATACTAAGATTAATATAAAGAGCTTCGTCTTTCAATTGCAAACTTTGGGCCTCTAGTATAGGCTTTTTGTATTTGTTATCGAACAAACAAAGATTTTTATATATCTACACTGTTTTGACAACAAAGCTTCTATTGGGTTTAAAACTTGGTTGGGCCTCTATAATAAGGCCTTTTTCCAAACCCTGATCCAGCCTCATTTCAAGCTGTATCTAATCTTAACTCTTTTGGTTGTCCAGCAATAAACGGAATTGAATTCTATACTTGGAATCCGTATCGCGTCTAACCATCGAAATATTTTGAAATACGTTTTAACTGCCCCAAAGATCTTCTCATTTATCATGCACTTCTTGCGAGCAGTCAAACCGCTTCGTGGTCCACTGTTAATTGAACACGTATTCACTGTTGTTGGGTGTAATTACTCATGCGAAACCAAACCGTCGTGATTCCTGGTTATAAAAGGTTTCCTTTCCTTGGTAAAAATACACCAAGTCCTTTGCGAGAATGAATCAAACCCAACTCGACATGTTCTGGTCTTACTATCCAAAGAGACCTCCAGATAAATCCTTCGATGTTCTGTTCCTTAGATAGCAATATCCATGCCCAAACCTGGACTAGATAGCAATATCTATGCCCAGGCGTCGCCTTGGCTCTCCCTTTTTGAAGGAGACTCTAAGGGAGAAGCCACAGTCCAAAGGTTCCAACCTCTTCGACTTCTGCCTCGCACCCGTTTGGTGTCGATAGGCATAGAGGGTGGTGTTCCTCTTTAATGCCTCCTGCAGTTCATGGGAAAAGTTGGGGGTATCATGTTGATTTGGACAAAGGCGATGATCGTCAAGGTAGGTGCAACTCTTGTCGTAGTCCTCCTCCTCTTGTCTTGACGATCCAGCTTCCTCTCCCTCTCCTTCACCGAAGTCGATCTCTTCAAATCACCGAGCTCGATCTGCAGGTTTTATCTTCTTGAGAGACGGGATTGGGAGCACCGAGGATCCTCCTTCTCGCTCTCCAACTTGGACCTCTTGTTAGGTTGAGAGATGGAGAGCCAACGCAGAGGATCTTGTGAAGAATGAATCCTTTAGCTTTTTCATTCGTCTTCTGCAGTTTAAGATTTTTCATTCATCTTTTGCAGTTTAAGATTCATCTTCACCATATGGTATCAGAGCCTGAGGCCGCAAAGCCTTTGTATTATTCCAAGTATTTGAATGTAATATTTATTTGAAGTGTAAAAGTTCTTTGTATTGATAAACTCGTATATAGTTTGCTCAAAAATTTAAGCCACAAAGACTGGCCTGTATCGAACTTTGACTTGGAATAAATAATTACTCTGATTACAAAATTTAGCCCCAACTAAAGGCGCTAATTTGGCCTCAACTATAGGCGCTAACTATTTAACCCCATTGGTAGGTTTATTCGATGACTATGATCCTCGATGGGTAAGCTATGATCCTCGATGAGTATATGAGTTGCCCCTGTAGTTTATTGATGCGAGAGCATGAATAAACTAGATTAAGCAGCATGTGGAGGATCATCATACTCCCAAACAGGTTGTATGAATTTCTTTAGGTAACGACCATTTATCGGGTTTGCATGTATAGTACCATCTCGATTTCTCAAACGAACTGCTCCTTTACCCAACAGTCGATCGATGATGTATGGTCCTTCCCATTTTTCTGACCATTTACCTCGTCCTTCCGTTTTCTCACCGATAGGCAAGATCACCCTCCAAACAAGTTCTCCTTCTGCAAAACTCATGCCCCTTGTTCGCTGGTCATAGGCACGAGCCACCTTTTGTTTTTCGGCACGTAGACTTTCAAAAGCCTGTATTCGATGCTCATCGAGATCTTCATGCTCTTGCCACATTGCTTGGACATAGTCTTCACCGATCAAATTGTGTTGCTCCATTACCCGTAAAGACTGAACATTGATCTCTAAAGGCAAAACAGCATCGTGCCCAAACATCAGTGCATAAGGAGTTGTACCTGTGGGGGTCCTCTTACTAGTCCTGTAAGCCCACAAGGTATGAAAAAGTTCTTCATGCCACAGCCTGGCATTTCCAGCGAGCATCCGTTTTAAGATATGAATAATGATCTTATTGCTCGCTTCAGCTTGACCGTTGGATTGGGCATAGTATGGAGAAGAGTGTAAAAAATGGATCCCAAGATCCTTCATTAAAGTATCTACCTCTCCAGACATAAAGGCTGCCCCTCGGTCTGAAACAAAACATTCAGGGATGCCAAACCGACATATAATATCTTCGAATAAAAACTGACGGATGGCCTTTGCTGAAGATACCCTGAGAGGTCGAGCTTCGACCCACTTTGTGAAGAAATCAGTAGCCACGATAATGAATTTATGCCCCTCGGATGAATGAGGATGAATCATTCCAATTAAATCCAAAGCCCATCCTCGAGCTGGCCAAGGCTTGATTATAGGCTGTAATGGTATTCTGGGCATATGGTTGACTGGACCATGTCTCTGGCATTCTTCACAACCTTTAGCGAACGTGATGCAGTCTCTGAGCATTCCTGGCCAATAGAAGCCATGTCGTCTTAGCAACCATCTCATCTTGGGACCGGCTTGATGAGCCCCTGCAGTCCCAAGATGGACTTCTCTCATTAACTTTTTAGCGTCACGTCCAAAGACACACCTTAATAGTATGCCTTCTTCTCCCCTTCGATATAACTCAGCATCTTTGAGCACATAATTGGGAGCTAAGAATTGAATCCGCTTGTCAACCGGATTATTAGGATCCTGGAGATAGGAGATGATTTCCTGCCTCCAGTCTTTATCGATGTGATCAAGTGTAGCAACGTACCATTCGTTTTTATCTTCTTGTCGTGCAAGGAAAGATGGAAGGGTTCTTCTTTCAACCTTGAGTATTCTTTCTCGTACTCCATCTTGTAAACTTACACCCGTTGCTAGTTGAGCCAACTCATTAGCTGCATAGTTCTTCTCTCGAGGAATATGACTCAACTCCACCTCTGTAAACAACTTCAATAAATCACAAGCCCTCCTTGCATAATGTTCTAGTATTGGGCCTGTCCTGTACTTGGTCTCCAGTTGTCTGATCACTAGTTGGGAATCCCCAAGGACATGCACGTCATTGATCTCCATATCTAATAGAAGTTCTAATCCAATGATTAAAGCTTCATACTCTGCTTGATTGTTTGTGCACCTGAAGTCCAACCTGAAAGAATAAGAATAAGTTTGGCCGCGTGGGGAGACCAAAGCTACCCCTGCCCCAGCCATAGTACTCGTACTTGACCCATCGAAATATAAACACCAAGGGGCCAAATCGATACGAGCGAGATCCAGTTCTGGTCCATCGACCACTTCTTCCATGGGATGATGAGCCAAAAAATCAGCCACTGCCTGGCCTTTCACCGCCTTCTGAGGGACATATTGCAAAGAAAATTCTGAGAGAGCCAAAATCCACTTTCCAATACGACCACGGAGAATCGGTCTGGATAACATATACTTCACTAAATCTGTTTGTGCTATGACACACGT
Organism: Geum urbanum; assembly: GCA_946800695.1. NCBI lineage: Eukaryota > Viridiplantae > Streptophyta > Magnoliopsida > Rosales > Rosaceae > Geum > Geum urbanum. The sequence goes on along the minus strand of OX327017.1, from coordinate 39,554,829 downwards.
AGTGAAGGATAGCATGTAGTGCCTCAACGTACACCCTGAAAAGTATAAGGCTAGGCATAACTTTTCCATTGGAGAGTATCTCGTTTCACAATCGTTCAAGGTACGACTTAGGTAGAAAATAACACGTTCAACCCCTGCTGTGTCATCCTGAGCCAATAGACTTCCAATGGAGAGGTCGGTAGCTGATATGTACAGCTTAAGAGGAACCCCAGGTCTTGGAGGGACCAAGACTGGTGGGTTCGTTAAGTATTCTTTGATGGTATCGAAGACCTCCTGATGTATAGGCTCCCATACAAAGTCTTTCTGATTTTGAAGCTTGAGGAGAGTAGAGAATGATTGTGTCTTCCCAGCAGCATTGGCAATAAACCGTCGTAAGAAATTGATTTTTCCTAATAGACGTTGTAGTTCCTTCTTACTCTTTGGTGGGGCTGCACTGATAACCGCTTGTTTCTTATCATCCGGTATCTCAATCCCACGCTGATGAACTAGAAAACCCAGGAAGTCACCTGCCTGGACGCCAAACACACATTTGGCTGGGTTCATCTTCAGTTGATGCTGCCTCATTCTGAGAAACACTTGTCTCAAGTCTTCAAAATGGTCGCTTCGATGTTTCGTTTTGACTACCACATCATCGATGTATACCTCCATGGTCTTACCAATAAGATCATGAAAGATCAAATTCATTGCTCGTTGGTAGGTTGCCCCTGCATTTTTAAGTCCAAATGGCATATCCACATACTCAAAAACACCAGCAAAGCCTGGGCATCGAAACGCCGTTTTATGTCTATCCTCATCAGCCACTGGAATCTGGTGATATCCTGCAGTACCATCCATGAATGTTAACATCTCATGGCGGGCAACTGAGTCAACCAACAAATCAGCTACTGGCATAGGATAAGCATCCTTAGGGGTTGCATTGTTCAAGTCTCTGTAATCAACGCATACTCGCATCTTTCCGTTCTTTTTCTTGACTGGAACTATATTGGACAGCCACTCATTGTATTTGGCCACTCGTATAATTCCTGACTTGAGCATCTTCTCAACCTCCTCTTTGACTAGAATTGCTGTCTCTGTGTTCATGCGACGCATTTCTTGTTTTACAGGCCTCTTTCCCTCGATGGTAGGCAAATTGTGACAAACTAAGTCTGGTGAAAGACCCGGCATGTCCTCATATTTTTCTGCAAAACAATCTGCATATTCTTTTATTAACTCAATCATCTGGAGCCTCTCTTCAGGCTCTAAGAAAGTACTTATAGCCACAGACATTGGCTCTTCCTGTGTCCCAATCTGAATGTGTTCGATGGGATCTTTAACTTTAGGAGGTATATCATCTAAGGCTGCTGGAACTAGTTGAATCTTATCCTCCTCTTCTAAGTCTTGCAGAACGTCTTCATCCACGTATTCCAATGCTGCAATCATTGGAACTTTCTCTAAAGCTTGGCTTTCTAACATAAAGTTATGAAAGCGTTCGTGCAACGAAAGACAAGCCTCGGTCTCTATTTCAGATAGAGACCCACTCATGGAGAACGTCTGGATGGTAGCTCGATGGTGTAGGGTCTTTGACTATCCTGATTTGCTTGAACAATCCCCCACTGAGCTAATTCAGAGGCCGTGACACCCATCGGGCGGCCTTTACTATCGACGCCACATACCTCCAGTGGCCTAAGGTCACTGTGGTAATACCTGGCTTCTAGAGCATTAGCAGAGACGGAATATGGGCGAGAGTCAGCGTTGACTATCTCTGCTTCTCCTGACTCCATGTTCCACAATAGCATCTGCTGATGCAGCGAGGATGGTACACAATAGCTTCTATGGATCCAATCACGTCCCAGGATGGCACTATATGGTGATGTACATTCTACCACAAAGAATGTATAAGTGCCTGAAGCTATCCCGATGTGTACCTGTAGGAAAACAATCCCCAAGGTCTTTGTTATGCTACCCTGGAAGTTCCTGACACTCAGCGATGTCTCTTGGATAGCTGACTTGGGAACACCGATAAGGGCCAATGCCTTAAAGGTGATGATGTTCACCGCTGCCCCTGAGTCCACCAAAAGTTTATTCAATTGGACTCCTTGGACTTGTCCTGTGACATATAGTGGTCGCATGTGCATGGCCATGTCAATGGTGGGCTTGGAGAACATCATTTGTCCTCTTGTGTCTGGTGAATCTAGTTCCGGTGTGCCATCGAGCGTGGAACTGTCCGGCACCTCTGGTTCTTCGTCTTGTAACATCACACTACTGATGTTTCTGGATTCGTCTCTTGTTGCTGGTGAGGGCAAAGCATATTTGGAGGATAGGACATACACCATGTTAATGGCTGCAACATCTTCCTCGATGCAATCTTGTTCTTCATCGACCTCATCCTCACCGTAATCCACCAACTCCTCGTCTTCGTTGTCATTATCACCTTCGGTCGATGGCTATCCTTCCTCGATAGACAATGTAGTCAGTTCGAGATGAGCAACTTGCTGTACAATATCCTCAGGAATAGGATCGATAGCTGGCGGTGGTGTTGGTGGTGTAGCTGTTTCCTTGGGAACTGGGGCTAATTTCTTGGCCTTCGCTTGTTCTTCTACCACTAAAGGCCTTGGCCTCCATTGCAGGACTGGTGGCTTGCTCGGAATACTTTGTTGTGGTGGCCCCTCTGCTCCCTTGGGAGGTGTCTTCAACCCTACTTGTTTCACCGTGTCTTCTTCGAAAGTAAGGCGCCTCCTTACTGGTAGTTGTTTCTGAACTACCCGGTGAACCTCTATAGTAGGTTCAGATTCTTTTCCTTTGTTTGCTAATTCTGGGTTTCTCTCGAAAACCCCTGGTCTTTGGGCTCTCACTTTGGGCTCGTGAGATTTCTTCCCAAACACCACTAATGGATTTGCTGCAAGGGTGTTCAACCGCCTCTGCAGCACTTCTGGAGGAAACTCCAGGTCTTCTTCCTTGATAAGGCCAGCCTCGTAAGCATCCAATGCTCTCTTGGCCCTACCAAAGCGTCGCTGTAGGTTCCTCCTCTTACTCGGAGTCACCTCGACTGTCTTTCCCTTCTCCCTTATATACCATACATCCTCCTTTGTGATGTTCCTTGAAGCTGGAGGAACGTACGGTTTGGTGAGCGTATCAGCAACCTTAGACTCACATGTTTTAACCACACTGGCCTGTTTGGTTGCTCTTGGTCGCTTGGGAGCAGGAGTATCCCTTTGTTTCGATGGTGGGGACTGAGGGTCTTTATTGGAAAATAATTCCGGGAAGGTTTTGGCTGCCTGAGCCAGCTCTTCAAAGGAGATCTTCAACCCACTCCTCAACTTACAGTGTGCACAAAGGGATATTGGCGAGTCTGCTTTAGGGTCCACCTTCTCTTTTCCTTTATTCTTTGATGTACGAGGTAGACTCTCGCCAGCTGTTGGTTGGTCGTTGGATTGTTTTCTTTTGTTGGTTTTAGTACCTGTCACGTCCAACATGCCAACAATCATGGGGATTGGAGTTGTTAAGTTGAGCGAAGGCTTTTGCTCGATCGCTATTACTCCGTCATCGAACAACTGCTGAATCTTATATTTCAGATCTCTACAGACAGCTGTCCTGTGACTTCCCCACTTGTGGTGATATTGACAATAAGAGAGACCCCTAACATCATCTGGATGTGGGTCTGGTGATCCCCAATTGTCAGGCACCACTGCTATTCCATCTTGGCATAGCTTTTCAAATATTTCTTCCCGCCAGGATGCGTCGTATGTGACGCGTGTCCGCTTGGGTCGGACAAAGGCTATGTTTCGCCTGGTCCTTCGCTTGGACTTCTTCTTCTCTTGACTTAGTGTACCTTGACTACATTCTGAAGAAGTACCGCTGACGGGAGACGCTGTGATTGGAGGAGATGGCATTCTACGAGGATATTCAGGATGAAAATCCATCTCTCCGTCTTCAGTGATCACAATCACTTGCCAGTTAATCAAGCCCTGGATCTTGTCTCTCAGGGTTGAACACATTGATGTTCGATGGCCAAAGTGATTGTGGAATCTACAAAAATGTTGGGCTGGCCCTTCATACCGTAGATGTTTAAGCTTATAGACAGGGTAGAAGAAAATCAGCCCCATATTCTTTAACCTATCCAAATATTCATCCACCATGTCCGTCTTGAATGAATAGGTTAAATAGGCTGGTTGATTCCAAGCCTCTTTGTTTCCAAGGATTCTACTAGGTGCTGGCCAACTTACGTCCACCATGTTCACCTGTTGAGCAGGGAATGGCTCAGAATCCACCAATGCTGCTGTTTTGGACAAACCCTCCAACTCCAGCTTTCCTTCATTGATCCACTTTTGGATCTGGTCTTTTAGCTTGATACAGTCCTTGGTAAGATGGTTCCATGCACCCTGGAACTTGCAGTATTTTTTACCTTTTAGCTGCTCAACTGTAGGAAGTGGTCCGAAATCTGCCTTGACCATGCGCAAACTGTACAACTCGTCCAAAATCTCATGCGCCATGTTGGCGTCATAAGTGTACTTCTCGAACTCTGGCTTAGTAAAAGCCACTGTCGAGAGCTTGACGGGACCTCTATTCTTCTGAAGCTTTCGGGGTTTCAGCACTTTATTTGACATTAAATCCACAGCCCCTATATGATCGTCCTCAGAATCTGTTTCCTGGTCATCCATCTGTTCAACGTAAGCCACAGTTTTTGGCTTTAACCTGTCATAGGTCCTATTGTTATACGTCCCTTTGGACGCGTTCTTTCTGTTATCTCTCTCCTGCATGTTGCTGTATGCTCTGGTCACCGCAGCGATGAATTCATTTAGAGAGAAATACTTACTATTTAAGAATAGCTGGTGATAAGTATCCTCCAGCCCGTTCTTAGCCATCTCTACCACCTCTTCCTTGCTTAGAGGGGTCTTACAGAGGTTATACTCTGAACGGAAACGGTGTAGGAAAGTGACCGGACTCTCGGTTACCGATTGGCTAAGAGAAGCCAACTTTCCTACGGTGGTTTCTGGCCGTTCCGTTCCGAAGTGGTCTATAAACAAGGCATCCATCTCCTTCCACGTACTGATCGAGCCCTTCTCGATGCCAGTGTACCATACGAGGGCTGACCCTGATAATGATGAACCGAAGACCCTTAGTTTGAGTCCATCGTCCTCGGCAAACTGACCTAACTGCAAGGTGAAGTAAGCCAGATGTGTTGCCGCATTAGCATCATCATCACCAGAGAATGTCTGGAAGGTTTGGTGTTTATAGAACTTTGGCCAATGCCATTCGTTAGGATCGTCTTTGCTTCGGGGAAACGGTGCTTCGTAAGTCTCATGCATCTTGGTTATTCTTACTTGATAATCATCCATGAGTTTATTTATACGTGCCTCCCACTCGAAAGCAAAATCCTCTGATCGTCTGGTTTTCCTAGCCAAGTCCGATACGGTTTTGGTTAGAGAACCCAGATCCCTATCGACTCTTTGAGTGATAGCTGCCGCTGAACGGCGGTATTCTTCCAATCCTTTGTCTAAAAGGCTTTGGACATCCACCCGTAGGCGTTCTTGACCTTCTGCCAAACTAGTTACCTGAGCGTTTATGGATTCTTTATCCTCTTGTTCTTGATTTAACTCTAATTGCATAGACCGCATAGTACTCGCTATCTCCTTTAAGGAGTCGGTCTGAGCAGCGAGATGATCATTATGTTGCTCAAGTCTGTCTTCGAATGATCGAAAACCACTAGTATGGTGTGAGTCCCTTTTTGCTGCATAGGCCACGTATTCGTTATACGTGAGTGCCTTTATCTCCGTCTCACTTAGAGGTTCGAACTCCATGGTGTTGAAGTTGCTACCGAAGATAACTTTAACCGCTTGATTACTCAATGGACGACACTGGTTAGAAGTGTGTTCACGGTATGCCGGTTGTGGATGTTTACGACACTGAGGGTAAACCCTTCGATAAGGGTCTCCAATTGTCGCTTAGAGACGCAAAGAAGTATTGACAGTCCCACTGGGCGTGCCAAAATGTTCGATTTTGACACAACAGTGGTATCTTGTTTAGAGACACGAGAATTGGACAAAGTAATTTCTATGTCCCACTGGGCGTGCCAAAATGTTCGATTTTGACACCAGTGGTATCTGGTTCAGAGACACGAAAAGTGAAAATGGTCCCACTGGGCGTGCCAAAATGTTCGATTTAGAAATATCTCCCGGAAGAGACTTTCTCCGCGAAGCAGTCTCTTTTGATATCGGATGTTTCAACCGCGTGTACCGGTCTATCCTGTATGTGCTTCGATGCTGGCGTGCCACCGTTCTTCAACGGAATATGGACTAGTTACAGCCGCCTGACTTCTAATGTAAGCGATTAAGATAGGGAGAGCACCAACCCTATCCGAATAGGTTCTTTTTGCCTAGGAACCTAGGACTTTGATATGTGTACCTCTCTGCCAAATCTCGAAATCGATACTCCCACGTCTCTCGTGTAGAGCAGAGCAATCTCTTGATGAAGTGTTTGAGAACACTCGCTTCCTTTGAGTATTCAAGCCCTCAGCATACAAGTGAGCATCCCTTCCACCTTCAGGTTGCAATTGCTTCCTTGGAGTCGTAAATACCTTCACTCGATAGGTGAACAGCACTCAGACTTTTCTGGTTGCAAGAAGATAGATATCTCGAGGACGAGATAACCGTCTAGGTTGTATTGCGTATAGCAAGGATTGTTTGTATGTTTGTGTAGTCGTGCTTTTCATAAGACCCTTGCGTTCCTTATATACTTGCTTACATATCAGTCATTGATTCTGTTTCTAACTCCTTTGCTCTTGTAACTTTGTCTGAATCTTCATACCAGCATCGAATTATACCTCTCATAGGCATTCCAATTCTACCATAACTCCTCTAAGAATCTTGCAAATATCAACTAGTTATGATAGAAACTGAGCCGCGTGAAACCAGCTCGATAAGACACAGTCCTAATAGAACTCTAAGTCTTCTTCCCATCGAAACTCGATAGAAATCTCGCTAAACATCTTATCTTAACTTCCTCGATAGGAAACAATTCCCTCGATAGGAACAATTAACCATAACGGGCTTCGATAGACCTCGGCCATCCAGGCCTAAAGTAAATATTTTATTTAGGCCCAAACAATGTGTTTTGATGCAGTTCCTGTTTCTGGAAGTAGACAAGTCTTGAGCTTCAAATAGTTTTTGGTTTTTGGAGTGATCAGCTTCTGATTCAGAGAAAATGAGTGGTGGGCTTCGGACAAGCGTGAAGGGGTACATAATTGCCCAACGCGTCAATATGGGATCAATCTCTGTGATGAAAAGATTCCTTGCCTGCCAACGTTGAGATCTGCTGCAAAGGTAAACATATCAAACTCAAACATCCATTTTGCATTCCATATAGTTATTCTTGGGTAGAACTAGGCAACGTAGCTGTTAGAAAATGTTCGATTGTGTTGGTTTGTCGAAGGATATATTGTTATACTTATACATATAGGCCTTGACTTTTTAGATCTGTTAGGATGAGACAAGCATTGTTCTGAAATTCTCACTGAGCTTTCATCTTGTGTTTGTCTTTAATTGTTAGTCTTCTCCCCAATTTAATGTGTAACTGTAAATGCAGAGCATGGCTTCTTATGGGACTACAACCGGATCTGAGAGTACGCCTCACACTGGTACGTACACAGATCCTCCATTGTTTACTGGTTCAGTATGCTTTGAGCTAAAGGTTGACTTCTCTGCCCTTTGTTATGAACAAGATAGTAAACTGTTTGACATTGTAAACCATTGCATTGGTTATTGTAATGGCGAAAATCAAAGTAATGACAAGTTTAGAGTATCATAAGTTCAGTACCCTTTTTTATTACAAGTAATGTTAAATATCCAGGAGTGAATTCTTATAGCAAGTTAGTCATCAGTTTCAGTGACTTCAAATCCTCCAACAGAGTGTGAGATCTGATCTTGTCATCCCCTACCGTAAAGAGCTTCACCTCGGATGAAATGAAAAGAGCTACCAGAAACTTCCGTTATGGAAATTTACTGGGTGAAGGTGGCTCTGGTGGTGTCTTCGATCAAGGGTTGGGTTAATGAAAGCTCATTAACCGTGATGTAGGACATGGAAGGGGTCAACTTAGTCGGAAAATAGGAAAATTAAAGAAGCGGAGCTCATTCAAGAAGAGTATTTGATTGATCGGTAATTCACGGTTCATGAGGTTATTAGCTTCCGAGGTATTGAAGAAGTTGTGGTATTTAATCTTTCAAGTAGCACGAACAAAACTCGAGTTTGGACTGTTCAGTCGGGTAGAAGCAACCTTGGGCCAGATTCTCCGTTTTGGACGAATAATACTTTTCAGAATGAGAACGACGAGATTTTCAAGACTCACTTTAGTGAGGTCTACGAATATAAACCATTACCTGTCATTTACATAATCCGATTCAGGATTTAGTATTATTAGGCTATTTTCTTTTCTTTTATGTTAGATTTATTTTCCTAATAGGTTAAATACTTTACTTTCTTTCTAAGTCTTGAGAGTTATTGTTAATTAAGTTTATGACTCTTTCATGTAGATGCATATATAAACATCATTAAACCATTGTATTGTTAACTTTTGATATTTTAATAAAAACTTTTGAGTTCTCAAAACTCTGGTGGATTCCAAAAATTCTCGTAGATTCGAGAATTAGTCTAGTGAATTCTAAGCTATCTTTGTTCTTTTTTTTGTTTAACACTTGTTAACCTATATATTTCGCTGCGTCAGACCGTTACGATGCCTGGAATTGGCATAGCTATTGCCGCGAAGCTTAACCAAGAAAGTTTCTAGGTTGGTGACTTTCCCTTCCATCATTGATCAACAATTTGGTCACTTTCTCGTAATGACGGGCCCGTGAATTTAAATTAGGGTGGGCTAAATTTTTTTAATTCTTTTTTATTTTAAGTTTGATTTTTTATCTTACAAACCATATGTTAAATTTTGTGCGTGTGTGTGTGTGTACCAAACAACCAAGTAATTGACTAACTACAGGAATTAACAATAATGCTTGATGAAAATTCGTCAACATAAGTCTAATAGTGATAATGTAATACTCAAATTGTACCCTTCAGTCTTGAATAGAAGATATTAGTTTGACATATTGGAAAAAGAAGAGAGAAGTCAGATATGTGGGTGTTGTAATCCAAGAAAAAAAAAGGCGTATGGATATACGTATCCATATGGGGCTAGATGTTCGTTGGAGGATTAGGATTTTTAAGAACTTTGCTTTTTCGGCAGAGGTGTCGGTGGACGTGGTTTTGAACTTTGTTTGGGTTCGGGGTTTCTGCAAGGAATGTGGATTGTTTGAGCATAATGATGTGTGCGACAGGTGATCGGTGTTTAACCACCCTCAAAAATACCCTATAATGAACTTAATATGCTTGTCAATGCAGTACAATAGTATAGGGGTCAATCCACAGGGAAAGATGAGACTCAATACTCTAAACTACAAACAGACGCGAAAGTCAGAAATCTGACAGACTCGACCACGGGACACTAACGTAATTAATTAAAATATCTAGACTCAACCTAAAATTACGAAATTAACACTGAACACTAAAGACACCCTATCGAACTTCGATGCGAAATTTCGATGCAATCGGAGTTTTTTTGGTTGGCGAACAAAATTGTGCAAAACAGACTACGAAACTGAAACTGAAAACAGAGTATAAGTAAAACGAGAATCAATGATAAAATGAGTTAAGGGAAGTGTTATCCACCACCGTCAATCCATCTAGACGACAAATGCTTAACTAAATAATGTAATTTTTATGAATGAAAGATTCCCAGGAAGGCCCCGAGTTGTGAACACAACCTATTACCCAATCCTTATGTTTACAACATTGAATGTCTGCTTATCAATATTGTCTATCCCTTAAAGAACCCGAAGTCACGGACTCGAATTTACTAAGAGAAAAGCATTAAGATTTAGAAAGGGTTTGAGAATCTACAAGGCTTCATAAGTACACTACGGTCGTGTCTTACTAGACCTAGGGTTTCTTATACCAAGCATGTATGGGTTCTACTATTGAAACTTGAGGAAGGTAATAATCACCAACAGCCATCAATTTTCTTAGAATTAGATTCCTAAACATGCATACTAAGCGTGCACTCAAAGCATACATAATCAAGAATAATCACCGTCTAACTAACAAAGAAACCTCATTCAAATAACAAAAACAAAATTTAATTAACGTGCATAAGCAATCTAGATATCATGAACGGGGCTTCAAAACAGCCCCTTAACAATGGAGTTTAGCTCCTCATGGAATCAGAAAATAAGCTAAAATAATCCATGAAAGAAACTGATACAAACGGATGAAAGAGAAACTTGCAGCTTCCTTGCTCTTCGATACGTCCGTCGTCCCCCCTTGCGTACGTTCACTTCTTAGCTATTTATATGTTCCAGACTAGCTAGGTTAATTAACCTAGCTAGCAAACCACGTGCAAGACTCCAAAATCCAGCCCAATATTCGTAGTCTCATTATAATAGGACTCCTCCTTTTCTTCTCCTCGCTAGCAACTTCGCTAGCCCATCGAACTTCGATAGCCATATAAATATGTCAAAGTTGATTCAATGGGAAGCATGCATCACGTGCATCACTCTTCTTTTCAGCCCACTTGATATATATATATATATATATATATATATATATAAATAAGAGAATGCATGCATGCGGCCATCTTGATACAAAACAACTCCCTCCATGTACGTCCTTGCTAGCAACTTGCCAGTCCATCGAACTTCGATGGCCATATAAACCAATATATAATTAGCAAAAGCTGATTATCCTCATGTTGTTCACGTGCACACACCAACAAGTCTATATGCAAATGGACTCCCAAAGTCCAAGTCCAACTCTTCTTCTCTCCTTGCTCGCCAAAGACAAAACCTCCTCGCCAAGATATATTATTTATTTAATCTCATTTTCTTCATTTATCTCCAAAATACCTAAGAACAAATAATAATGTTAAATTACTTAAAAACAAGACAAAAAAGCTAAATATAAGGTTCAGTTAAGGACATAAACGTTGCATAAATATGCAACTATCAACAGGTTGCTAATTCTTAATGCAGAAAAAAGAGCAGTAGTGGCATAAGAGTTGGCGTTGACTGGTTTGTCCCTCAAGGGGGGTGATTCATCAGGACAGGTTCAGGTTCAGAAGACTGGGGTGACATTTTCTATGTCTCCTCAAGTGAAGAAAAGTTTGATTGCGGTTGGTCTTCTCCCACCGGAGGCAGTGCTTCCACCACTAAAACATGTAATCCCTAATTTGTTTACTGTTGGTGGAGTCCCCGTGGATGTTCTTATGCGACATGGTCTAAGTATTTTCGAGATGCTCGGAGGCGTCATGTCGTTGGTGGTGTTATCTCTACTCCTCATGAGTCGACTGCCATTATGGGTCATCTTAGTGGTCGTAAGAGGACAGCGGCGATGGACTTGGGACGTGGAGATCAAAAGCTTCTTACATTTCCAACATTGTCTCTAGCTTTTGAGGAAGGGTGCGAGGTGTATATTCTTAATGAGAATGGTTTTTAACCATTTCTCCTCAAAAGAAGAAGTTAGGACGTTCTAAGGGGTCATTGAACCCAAAGCTACTGTATGTGAGGGAAAGAAAATTTGGAAAGCTGGAGAGAAAAAAGAACCAGCGGTGTGAAAGAAAAAAAAGTTTTCCTCCGCAAATCAGGAGAGTGAAGGTGCGAGAAACATGGAGACGCAGTTTGTTACCTCGGTGCCTGAGGGGTCTGATGTTGTGAGGAAGGTCCCAGAGTCTGATGGGACCAAGGGTTTTATTTTCCATGCTTAGTTGGAGAGGTGGCAAATTCAAGAAAACTCTGTTGTCTCTTTATTTTTTTTCTTCGGAGTTTCTTAGTGTGTTTGTTTATAAGCGTAATCCTAGAAGGTGAATGTACTAAGGGTATTGGGATAGACAAAGTTAGTTTCTACTAGGTTGGATTTATTTTGGTTCTCTATGTTTTGGCTCTTTTTGTCGATGTGTAATGGGTGTGTCATTACGATACTGTTTGCTGAGTTATATGAGGTGTTGACATTTTCTTCAAAAAAAAAAACTATTTTATAATGAGTTTATAAGAATTTTTCAAATTTAGTCAATAAATAATATTAAAATATAGTTAAATAATAAAATGTGAGTTAATTTTAGAGTGGATCAATTATGGGGTGGGCTAGATATATAAATTTGAGGTGGGTTAATTTTTATTTTTCAAAATTTTGAACTAAAGTTAAGGCACAAATAATATTTTTCAAAATTTTGGGATGGGCTACTGTTGTGTAAAAATCTTTAAAATGTTTATTCAACATAATCTCATTCTATCTCATTGAAGGAAATAGAGTTTTATTATTTGAGTTCGACCCATTCAAGATAAAACTGACATCTTTTAATTACGACTCTTAAATTTAAGAGACAACCATTTGATTCTGAACATGAAGTAAATGAATTTGAGAAATATGAGATTTTGGTATTTTTGTAACTGCACTCGATGGGTTTGACGGGCTGCCTACGTACCCCCGGAGGGGATCAAGTCACTTGTAGTTCAAAGAAAAAAAATTAGGTGTGGATGAATGACCCATCAAAAGATTTGGGATTCTGACTTTTTGGACTTGTGGTAGATTTTTATGGTCGTTTGGGTCTGTTTTCCATTTGTGGTGATCGATGATATTTCTGGTGGTAATGAAATTTGATTTATAAGTGTGGTTGCATCCAGAGTTTTACGTTTAGATTGCCTACATACCCTCGAAGGGATCAAAGGCAATTTGAAAATTTTGGATCAGCTTGACTTTTTGTGGTGCTATGACCGAATTTGAGTGGTGGAATCATAGATCATGTTTGAAACTGTGGTTGCATCTAGTAGGTCGCTAGATTGCCTACGTAACCTTTGAAAGTGATCAAATCATCGTAGTTCTTTCAGTGGTGGAGTGAATTTGATTTCAGGATAACCAGGGATTCAAATATATTTTGTGATTGCGTCCAGATTTTTTTCTGGATTGCCTACATACCCTTTGGAGGGATCAAACCATTATAGTTCTTTTAAATTTAAGATTTGTACAGTGAGAATTTTGGTATACAAGTTTGAGTTACATTTCTCCTTTTGAAACTTACATATATTCACTTGGAGTTTGACTTGAAGTGTTCGTCGTGTTAATCTTTGTGACTCTGACTTCATGTGTAATTTTTGACTTCGTGTCACGCTTCGTCTTTGTATCGTTATTGACTTTGTGCCATACTTGTGCTTGACTTTATAGACAAAATAATTATAAAACATTTTCAGGCCCGTAAATTGACGTAAATATCTATGGCCCAAATTATTTATTTTTTTCACATTGGGCAGCTGGCCAATTTCTTTTTCATTTCATTTATTTTCTTCTTTCTCCTTTTTTCTCTCCTTCTCTTCCTCACGTGCGACTTTATCTCTTCTTTCTTCATCTCAAGTTTCTCAACACTCGATTAATTTTCTTCTCTTCCTCCAAGCACAGCGCCGCTTCTTCTCTCTTTGTTTATTTTATTTTATTTATCTTTAGTGAGTTTGAGATTGAGATTGAAATGGGAATCGATTGCATCTATGCAATTGGAGGTGGATTTTGTTTGCTTCACCATATTGATAGGAATAACATAATTCCACTGCATCCTTTCTGTCCCAGCTGCGTACTGCGAGGTAAGTCAAAAATTCTTGTTCTTTTTCTTTTCTGATTCGTCATAGCATATCGAAATAGAGGCACTGATTCCCTTCTTGACTTCTTGTATGCGATAGAGTTTGGATTTGGGCTACAGTAAGTCTCCTCTTTGTGTGAGCGACATGGCCGAAATTTAGACGTTGATGTGCATCTAACAATCCTTCGTCAATAATTGATTGGTGAGCATCTCTAGTCTCCCACGAGTGCGGGTCAGAAGATTGATCAAAGCAGCTGCTTTCTACGTAACGTGGGTTCTCTGTAGAGGCTAGAGCTTTGAGTCAATTGCGTGAGTCCCGAACTGATCGCTTGATTTTCTGTTTCCTCTTGCTTTACTGAGCAACATTTAGACTTCGTAATTTGATTGCAGCGTGAACTTGATTTAACAACTGTCTCCACCGTCTGGTTGTGTCATACTTATTCTGATTGTTGCTGTGTCTCCGCCTTTTAACTTGAACTGATTTCACTGCTGATTACTAACTGAACACCACTGCTTAAACTGATTTCACTGCCATTGTTGTCGTGTCTTTGGCATTTGAAGTCATGTCACTGCTATGGTGTTTATAAACCATTAATTTGTTTAAAACAAAAGAATGATTATAAACAGAGGCTAGTTCATGACAAGGATAGTTTTCGACAAGGCAACAATATTTTTCAACAAGGCAACCAGTGTAATTTGTTTAGGCAACAAGGGACATCCCGTAAAGGCAATAAGCCATTGCTATCATGTTCTCAATACATTAATTTGCTTTAATTTCTTAAAACAAAACTAATGATTGAGACGGAAGCTTTTGTGTATGGCACAAACGATTTTTAGGCAACAAAGTCTCCGGTATAAGGCAACATCTCATAATTTCTCCATTGTGCACGTGTATCGGAATGAGCTCTTGACTTCAGGCTATGGTTGATCGGTGTTTTACCACCCTCAAAATTACCTTATAATGAACTTAATATGCTTGTCAATGCAGTACAATAGTATAGGGGTCAATCCACAGGGAAAGATGAGACTCAATACTCTAAACTACAAACAGACGCGAAAGTCAGAAATCTGACAGACTCGACCACGGGACACTAATGTAATTAATTAAAATATCTAGACTCAACCTAAAATTACGAAATTAATACTGGACACTAAAGACACCCTATCGAACTTCGATGCGAAATTTCGATGCAATCGGAATTTGTTTGGTTGGCGAACAAAATTGTGCAAAACAGACTACGAAACTGAAACTGAAAAACAGAGTATAAGTAAAACGAGAATCAATGATAAAATGGGTTAAGGGAAGTGTTATCCACCACCGTCAATCCATCTAGATGACAAATGCTTAACTAAATAATGTAAATGTTATGAATGAAAGATTCCCAGGAAGGCCCCGAGCTGTGAACACAACCTATTACCCAATCCTTATGTTTACAACATTGAAGGTCTGCTTATCAATATTGTCTATCCCTCAAAGAACCCGAAGTCACGGACTCGAATTTACTAAGAGAAAAGCATTAAGATTTAGAAAGGGTTTGAGAATCTACAAGGTTTTATAAGTACACTACGGTCGTGTCTTACTAGACCTAGGGTTTCTTATACCAAGCATGTATGAGTTCTACTATTGAAACTTGAGGAAGGTAATAATCACCAACAACCATCAATTTTCTTAGAATTAGATTCCTAAACATGCATACTAAGCGTGCACTCAAAGCATACATAATCAAGAATCATCACCGTATAAATAACAAAGAAACCTCATTCAAATAACAAAAACAAAATTTAATTAACGTGCATAAGCAATCTAGATATCATGAACGGGGCTTCAAAATAGCCCCTTAACAATGGAGTTTAGCTCCTCATGGAATCAGAAAATAAACTAAAATAATCCATGAAAGAAATTGATACAAACAGACGAAAGAGAAACTTGCAGCTTCCTTGCTCTTTGTTACCTCCGTCTGTCCTCCCCCTGCGTACGTTCTCTTCTTCACTATTTATATGTTCCAGTCTAGCTAGGTTAATTAACCTAGCTAGCAATACCACGTGCAAGACTCCAAAATCCAGCCCAATATTCATAATCTTATTATCATAAAAGGACTCCTCCTTTTCTTCTCCTCGCTAGCAACTTCGCTAGCCCATCGAACTTCACTAGCCACATAAATATGTCAAAGTTGATTCAATGGCAAGCATGCATCACGTGCATCACTCTTCTTTTCCAACCTCCACTTGATATATATATATATATATATATATATAAATATAAGAGAATGCATGCATGCAGCCATCCTGACACAAAGCCACTTTCCCCCACGTACGTCTCTTTGGCTATATATATATATATATATATATATATATCACAGCTTCTCTTTTATCACATGCTCGCCAAAACAACTTGTAGAAGGGCTTCTCTCTAGCGAGGCTCGCCAAGACAAAACCTCCTCGCTGAGGTTTCCTCGCCAGGAAATATTATTTAATCCCTTTTTCTTCATTTATCTCCAAAATACCTAAAAACAAATAATAATGTTAAATTGCTTAAAAACAAAACAAAAGAGCTAAATATAAGGTTCGGTTAAGCACATAAACGTTGCATAAATATGCAACTATCAGAATACCCCACACTTAGCTTTTGCTAGTCCTCGAGCAATACACTAAACTAAGACTCTGAAAAGACTCGACAAAACTCTAACGCCCTCAACAAATTGTCTCAGCAATCTTCCACAATTGTAACACCAAGATAAGTGACTCCAAATTAACATTCCGCAAAGTTTCGAAAATTAATTTCAATGCATGACACACATGTAATATGTAGGACGAAGACATAATCATGGTGAATGTAAAGCTGTAGCATGCGAAAAACAAGTCAAGATTCAACCTCACAGGTATATGCTCTCAAAAGTGTTTCTCTCCAAATATGTCTAAGGTATTCACTCAACTCAACTACTTGCCAAATGGACCACGCCATATGCTTACACTTGTGACAAATCTCCACAGATCAAAGGCTGCTATCTTGAGGATCAAAAGGACTTTCATGGGTTGTAATGGGGCTTGGCTCATAGGTTAAAGAATAAATGGATAAGGAATTCAAATATAATTCTAGAACCCAGTAGAGCACCAAATAAGAGACTTCTTCAAACTTTACAACCATGAATTTTCTCACTTTTTGTGGCAGAATTTCATTTTGTTGGGCCTTAAAGTCATTGTTTTCATCAACAGTTAACTCGGGTATCAAGCTAGACATCACACATTTTTTTTTACACTAGCTTGATACCCCACACTTATTTCTTTGCATCACTTTTCGACATTGTCGCCGTCTTCACATATCTGTCTCATGCATAGGTCTACCAAGTCCTAGAACAAGGGTAAATAAATAACTATTCTAAGGTTTAAGGTCAGAGATATGTGGTGATGACATAAAGTTTAAACATGTAGGCTCAAAGTGGTTAACTAAGGAGTGCACATCTTGTGTACACAAAATTAGGACACAGGCTTATATGGCAATGGTGATGTCCCCTAAATGCCTTTATCACTTCCTCAATCAAAACAAGTGTTGACAATAAGCTTTGAAAAGCACAAGAGCAAGTTCTAGTAATATCTAGAGTCCATTAACTTAATCTGTGGCAAACAATTGACACTCAATAAAGAAAGCATGTGTATTCACATATAGGCTCAATCGCTCACAGGTTAAATGAATCTCAACAATGTTTAAGCATGCCAAAAATCTGTACCATGTTAACTTTTTCTACATCCACTACACATTCGCATATGCATCATATATCAAGATTAACCAAAGAAACTCAAATAATCATGATCATCTTTTAGTCACAATTATAGAAGATATAGAATCATCATTGACTTTGTTATGGGCATCCTAAGACTCTTATTTTTGGTATTTTCTTGACACTTTTTACTTTTGTATTTGACTTTTCAAATAAGTCACTAAAATACCCAAGGAAAACAAAGAAAAACTCAAAAATTCCAACCTCTGGCGAGCAGCTCGCCAGACTCTGTGTATCGAGCAACACTCCTCGCCAGAATTTTACAAAATTAATCACTCATCGTAATTGGCTGAAATTTCGCGAGAACTAACTAGACTCATATACAAACATACCCTCAAAATTTCAGAAAATTACGAGACCTATAACTATGTCAAATAAATTATACAAAACAGCAGACTGCTTGCTCGCCAGCCCATCGAACTTCGCTGGCGAACAACGAGTAGCGAGGCTCGCTAGGATTTTACAAAATTAGTCATACATCGAAATGAGCTGACATTTCGCGAGCACTAACTAGACTCATTTACAAAACTGCCCTCAAAATTTCAGAAAATTACGAGACCCCTAGCTATCGAAGACGAATGACACGAACAGGTTACTGTTCAGTACTGAGAACTGTTGCTCGCTTGACTCAGCTCCACTTCGCCAGAATTATATAGAATTAATGATAGAGTGGAATGAGCTGAAATTTAGAGGGAACAAACTAGACACATTTATATAGATTCCCTAAAAATTTCAGAAATTTACGAGACTTCTAGATATGGCGAACAAAACACACACAACATCAAACTGAACAGTACAACCAGCGAAGCTCGCCAGAGACCCATTCCCCTCGCAAGAATTTTTCAGAAATGATTATACATTGGAATGGGCTGAAATTTTAAGAGCAAAATTTCGATACATGTAAGAACATCCTCTACAAATTTCAAAAAATTGCGAGACCTCAAACTAAACAGCATACTGTACAGTGATCGAACTAACGAAAAATTTATACATAGACGCTAAGGATATGATATAAACTCCACCCCACTTGAAATTTGCATTGTCCTCAATGTAAGACAAAACTAAAACATACAATACATCAAACAAGCATGGAATAAGACACATAACACATCACAAATCACACTAACATGGAGAAAAATAAAGAAAAGGAGAAGGGAAAAGAATTCAAATCTGGCAGCCAAGCTTCTCCATCCACATGGGTTGCCTCCCAAGTAGCTCTAAGTTTAACGTCTTCAGCCAGACGGTACCAAGTATCACTCGTTATCTTGAGGCACATCCTCGAGAGGTACTTGCTCAACGATATGCTCCATCATCAACTCGTGAAACGGCTTCAATCGATGTCCATTGACTTTGAAAACTTTTCCTGTTTTGTCACTTTTCACAACTACAGCACCACTAGGAAAGACATTAGTAACCACAAATGGACCAATCCATCTAGACTGAAGCTTACCTGGAAACAGTCTCAACCTCGAGTTGAAAACCAAGACCTTTTGTCCTACCACAAAAGTCTTGCTCCTGATATTTTGATCATGAAAAGCCTTGGTTTTCTCCTTGTAAATCCTGTTGGACTCATATGCATTGTTCCTGATTTCTGCCAGCTCATTCAGCTGCAGTTTCCTGTGAATCCCAGCCTCATCAATATCAAAATTGAACTGTTTGACCGCCCAATAAGCTTTGTGTTCAAGCTCGACCGGCAGATGACAAGCTTTGCCAAAAACAAGCCTGTAAGGAGACATCCCTATAGGTGTTTTGTAAGCTGTATGGTAAGCCCACAAAGCTTCATCTAATCGCTGACTCCAATCCTTCCTGGTAGGGCCTACGGTCTTCTCAAGGATCTTCTTGATTTCACGGTTAGACACCTCCACTTGTCCACTGGTCTGAGGATGGTAAGGTGTCGCCACCTTATGTTGAACATTATATTTCCTCAAGAGCGCAGCAAAAGTGCGGTTGCAAAAATGAGAGCCTCCATCACTAATGATGTACCTGGGTGTGCCAAATCTAACAAATATGGATTTTAAAAACCTGAGCACAACAGCAGCATCGTTAGTTCGGGTGGCAACTGCCTCCACCCACTTAGACACATAATCAACTGCCAAAAGTATGTACACATTAGAATGCGAAGAAGGGAAAGGGCCCATGAAATCAATACCCCACACATCAAAAATTTCAACCACAAGAATTGGTTGTTGAGGCATTTGATCCCTAGGACCTATGTTACCTGTCATCTGGCATCTTGTGCATGCTTTGTAGAACTCATGAGCATTCTTAAAAATGCTAGGTCAATAAAATCCACACTCCAACACCTTGAGTGCAGTTTTCTTTCCCCCGAAATGTCCTCCACATACATGTGAGTGGCAAAAAGAAAGAATAGAATAAATTTCAGATTCGGGTACGCACCTTCGAATGATGGAATCTGGGCAATGCTTCCATAAGTATGGATCATCCCACACATAATATCTGGCCTCCTTCTTCAACTTGTCCTTTTGAGCACGGGTAAAGTTAGTAGGTACCAGTTTTGAAACTTGGTAGTTGACAATATCTGCATACCACGGCTCAGAATCCTGGATAGCAAAAAGTTGCTCATCCGGAAAGCTCTCATGCAAAGGGAGTTTATCCTCCTCCGCATTGGACCCATGTGTCAACCGATTCAAATGGTCTGCAACCACATTCTCTGTTCCTTTCTTATCTTTGATTTCCACATCAAACTCCTGAAGGAGTAGTAACCACCTAATCAACCTTGGCTTTGCATCCTGCTTTGTCATAAGATATCTCAATGCAGCATGGTCAGAGAAAATAATCACTTTAGTTCCTAACAAATAAGATCTAAATTTCTCTAAAGCAAAGACAACAGCCAAAAGTTCCTTCTCAGTTGTTGAATAGTTTAACTGAGCATCATTAAGGGTTCGAGAAGCATAATAAATCACATGTGGTAACCTCTCAACCCGCTGTCCCAACACAGCACCTACAGCATATTTCGATGCATCACACATCAATTCGAACGGAAGGTTCCAGTCTGGTGCTTGGATGATTGGGGCGGTGATCAACAGCTCCTTGAGCTTGTTGAATGCAGCAAGACAATCTTTTGTAAAATCAAACGTCACGCTCTTCTGGAGCAATGCACTGAGAGGTCGGGCTATCTTGGAGAAATCCTTGATAAACCTGCGATAGAAACATGCATGTCCAAGAAAAGAGCGCACCTATCTCACAGTAGTGGGAGGTGGTAAGGTACGTATAACATCAACCTTAGCCTTGTCTACCTCAATACGTTTTTCAGAAATTACATGTCCCAAAACAATACCTTGTTCAACCATGAAATGACATTTCTCCCAATTTAATACAAGGTTCTTTTCTACACATCTCTCTAGAACTAGGGACAGATTATTCAAACATGTATCAAAAGAATAACCAAAAACAGAAAAATCATCCATGAATACCTCGATGATCTTCTCCACCATGTCTGAAAAGATGCTCATCATGCATCTTTGGAAAGTAGCTGGTGCAGTGCACAACCCAAAAGGCATCCTCCTAAAAGCAAACGTGCCAAAAGGACACGTGAATGTGGTCTTCTCCTGGTCTTCTCTGTCAATGGCAATCTGGTTGTAGCCAGAATAACCATCTAGAAAGCAATAATACGCATGACCTGCAAGACGTTCCAACATTTGGTCAATAAAAGGAAGAGGAAAGTGATCCTTACGGGTTGTGGCATTAAGCCTGCGGTAGTCAATACAGACTCTCCATCCTGTTTGAACTCTCTTTGGCACCAGCAGATCCTCATCATTTTTAATCACTGTGATGCCCGACTTCTTGGGTACCACCTGCACAGGACTCACCCACTTGCTATCAGATATTGCATAAATAATACCTGTATCGAGAAGTTTGATAACCTCATTCTTCACCACATCCATCATAGGTGGGTTGAGTCTTCGTTGTGGTTCTCTCGTTGGCTTTGCTCCATCTTCAAGGAATATTCTATGAGTACACAATGTTGGATCTATTCCTTTAATGTCTGCAATTGTCCAGCCAATAGCCTCCTTGTACTCCCTGAGTACAGTGATTAGCTTCTCCTCCAGTAACATGGTTAGTTTTGAAGATATAATGACTGGTAAAGTCTCACCAGTTCCAAGGAATGCATACTTCAAATGCTCAGGCAAAGGCTTGAGCTCAAGCTTTGGTGCTGTTACAATGGAAGGAAGAAGCGTGTCATTAGTAATAGGAAGAGGAAGAGATTTTGAACTACCTCTTATGTATGGCAATGACTCAAGGGCTGCCACAACATCATCGTACTCTTCACCCATCACTAACTCCTCAGCTGAGCTGATTCTCATTGTTTCTTCTTCTTCATTTATAGATCGAACTTGGGTGATCAAATCCTCAAGTTCATCCCACACTTTAGAACATGGGGAGGTTTCAGATTTCCTCCCCCCTTCTTCAATCGCTTTCTTCAACGCATCCTCATCCTCATTCACAGAGTGCTGCATAAATTTCTGCATAAAATTATCAAATGTATCAATAGAAAAACAGGAATACAAATCATTATCACTAGGATGCCTCATTGCATCGAAGATGTTGAAGCGGATCTTCTCTTCATCCACTTTCATGGACAGGGTACCATTGAAACAATCTATCTTGGTCCTAGCGGTCCGTAGGAATGGACGACCAAGTATCAATGGTAACTCTGATGGTTGAGGCTCTGCCTCCATCTCTAACACGAAGAAATCAGCTGGAAAGATCAACTTACCTACCTGCACCAAAACATCCTCAACAAAACCTCTAGGGTAGCAGTTAGATCGATCAGCTAATTTAATTGTAACACCAGTTTGTTGTAATGCACCAATATTCAAAGTTTTATACACAGAGAATGACATTAAGTTTATTGATGCACCCAAATCAAGTAAAGCTCCAGTAAAGTTCGTGTTACCAATTGTACATGGGACGGTGAATCGTCCAGGATCACCCATCTTGGGTGGTAGCTTCCTCTGAAGTACCGCTGACACCTTCTCACTCAAGGCCACGGTCTCGGTCCCTGTGAACTTCCTCTTCATTGTACAAAGTTCCTTAAGAAACTTTGCATACTTCGGTATTTGCTTAATCGCATCGAGCAACGGAATATTCACTTCCACCTTCCGGAATGTATCTAGAATCTCTTGCTCCAATTCATCCTTCTTCTTGTTTTTCAACCTGCCAGGAAAAGGAACACGTAAAGGAATTGAAGGAGAAGGTTCAGAAATTGACTTACCTGATTTTTCATTTGCTGAATTATTCTGTCCAGGTGCACTCTTCTCTCCCTGATCCTGCAGTAGTGGTGGAAATGGCAGTACCTGTTCTAGGACCGACTCATCTTCTAAAGATTTTTTTGTAGGCTTTTCAACCTCTTCAATCACTCTTCCACTTCTCAATGTGATCACATTAGCTTCATGTTGAGATCTTGGGTTCTTAACCACATTGCTTGGAAGAGTACCTTGTTCTCTTGTTGACACTTGTTGCTGCAAGCTGTTCAGCTGCTTCTCCATAAGCTCGAATGCCTTGCTAGAGTTCTTGTTGTGCATCTCAATCCCCTCTAGCCTAGCTAATATTGCTGCCATGATAGGATCAGGAGCTGGAGCTGCAACCGGCTGTTGTACCTGCTGAAATTCAGGTCTTACCTTGAATCCGGTGGGTGGGTTCAGCACATTGTTTGTGTTTCCATAGCTGAAATTGGGATGATTCCTCCACCCCGGATTATATGTGTTTGAGTAGGGTTCATTTCTTGATGCCCGTTGTTGCACAAAATTCACCTGTTCTTCATCAGGAATAAAGGGACAAGTTTCGTTAGTGTGATCCGACATAGAGCAAACAGAACATACCTGAGAAACAGATGATGATGGTGTCGTTTGGCTCTTAATGGCAGTAGCGATGGACTCCAACTTCTTCTCCATTGCTTTCATTCTCTTGTCCATGTCTGGGTTGGTGGCAACCTCAAATACAGCTTGTTGTTTCTTGCTCGCCAACGTTCTCTCTCTTGTATAGAACTGTTTGGTGTTCTCAGCCAATTTCTCTATGGTATCATGAGCTTGCTGACCTGTTTGGTACATAAACATACCTCCACATGCAGAATCCACTCTTGTCTTGTTGGCTGGCTCCAGACCTTCATAAAAGAAAGTCATCCTGTCCTCTAGATCATAACCATGATGTGGGCATTTCCTCAACAGCTCCTTGAAATGACTCCATGCCTCATGAAGCATGTCACCATCTTTTTGTATGAAGCTATTAATATCCTTCTTCAACTGCTTAGTCTTCTGGGCTGAGAAATACTCCTTCATGAACGTTACCTTCATCTCATCCCAAGATTGTATAGACCTAGGAGCCAAAGAATTGAACCACATCTTCGCTCCTTCCTTCACAGAAAAAGGAAATAAAATTAGTTTCAACACATTAGATTCAACATTTTGTAAATTTTGTGTTGATGCTAAAGCTTCAATCTCAGCCAAATGTTGCTGAGGGTCCTCTGAAAATACCCCCTATAATGAGGTAGGGCTGAAAGTAAAGCAGGAGGTACTGAATAAGTCCCAAGAGCTGGCAACACTATTGGTGATGAATTCCTCTGAGCACTAGGTACAAAGGAATTCATCAACGTTCTTGGTTGTTCTCCCATTGCTGCTCTTTGTGGTGGCGATTGAGGAACTTCTTCTTCTGAATCTGAACTTGTTTCCACCTCAACCTCAGGTTCTGACACTGTGCCACTCGTGTTTCTAACCTCCAGTTCTGCTTGCCTCTTCTGCTTCCGGTTTTGCTTAGCTGAGCGCTCAATCTCTAAATCAAGCAACAGTGGCTCAGTTCTTCTTGACCTTCGAGTATGCATGCACTAGGTACCTGCACACAAGAGACACGTTATACTACAAAATAAATGAAACAAAACAAAATAAAACTGAAAACAAAAGACACGTTAGAATATAAAGACTAGATCTCTCCCCGGCAACGGCGCCAAAATTTGATCGGTGTTTTACCACCCTCAAAATTACCGTATAATGAACTTAATATGCTTGTCAATGCAGTACAATAGTATAGAGGTCAATCCACAGGGAAAGATGAGACTCAATACTCTAAACTACAAACAGACGCGAAAGTCAGAAATCTGACAGACTCGACCACGGGACACTAACGTAATTAATTAAAATATCTAGACTCAACCTAAAATTACGAAATTAATACTGGATACTAAAGACACCCTATCGAACTTCGATGCGAAATTTCGATGCAATCGGAATTTGTTTGGTTGGCGAACAAAATTGTGCAAAATAGACTACGAAACTGAAACTGAAAAACAGAGTATAAGTAAAACGAGAATCAATTATAAAATGGGTTAAGGGAAGTGTTATCCACCACCGTCAATCCATCTAGATGACAAATGCTTAACTAAATAATGTAAATGTTATGAATGAAAGATTCCCAGGAAGGCCCCGAGCTGTGAACACAACCTATTACCCAATCCTTATGTTTACAACATTGAAGGTCTGCTTATCAATATTGTCTATCCCTCAAAGAACCCGAAGTCACGGACTCGAATTTACTAAGAGAAAAGCATTAAGATTTAGAAAGGGTTTGAGAATCTACAAGGCTTCATAAGTACACTACGGTCGTGTCTTACTAGACCTAGGGTTTCTTATACCAAGCATGTATGAGTTCTACTATTGAAACTTGAGGAAGGTAATAATCACCAACAGCCATCAATTTTCTTAGAATTAGATTCCTAAACATGCATACTAAGCGTGCACTCAAAGCATACATAATCAAGAATCATCACCGTATAAATAACAAAGAAACCTCATTCAAATAACAAAAACAAAATTTAATTAACGTTCATAAGCAATCTAGATATCATGAACGGGGCTTCAAAACAGCCCCTTAACAATGGAGTTTAGCTCCTCATGGAATCAGAAAATAAACTAAAATAATCCATGAAAGAAATTGATACAAACGGACGAAAGAGAAACTTGCAGCTTCCTTGCTCTTTGTTACCTCCGTCTGTCCTCCCCCTGCGTACGTTCTCTTCTTCGCTATTTATATGTTCCAGTCTAGCTAGGTTAATTAACCTAGCTAGCAATACCACGTGCAAGACTCCAAAATCCAGCCCAATAATCATAATCTTATTATCATAAAAGGACTCCTCCTTTTCTTCTCCTCGCTAGCAACTTCGCTAGCCCATCGAACTTCACTAGCCACATAAATATGTCAAAGTTGATTCAATGGCAAGCATGCATCACGTGCATCACTCTTCTTTTCCAACCTCCACTTGATATATATATAAATATAAGAGAATGCATGCATGCAGCCATCCTGACACAAAGCCACTTTCCCCCACGTACGTCTCTTTGGCTATATAAGTATGTATATATATATATATATCACAGCTTCTCTTTTATCACATGCTCGCCAAAACAACTTGCAGAAGGGCTTCTCTCTAGCGAGGCTCGCCAAGACAAAACCTCCTCGCTGAGGTTTCCTCGCCAGGAAATATTATTTAATCCCTTTTTCTTCATTTATCTCCAAAATACCTAAAAACAAATAATAATGTTAAATTGCTTAAAAACAAAACAAAAGAGCTAAATATAAGGTTCGGTTAAGCACATAAACGTTGCATAAATATGCAACTATCAATGGTGCCGTCTTTGGTGTTGCATTATGGAAAGAGTACCCAGAAACTGCAAAGCTGTAATTGTAGGGGCCGCTGCCATCCTTGTCGTCTTGTGTTTCAGGCTTCAACGCCGTCTTTGGAGCTTCAACTGGAGCTTTAACTTCGTAGGCTCCAAACTGCTCATTTTTACTGGTATTTTCTGCAAATATATTCTGAAAGTGATTTACAGGGACTCTTGATCCCATATTTGTAGATGGCTGCCTCTGACATGTCTTTCTGTTTGCTGCAGATTTCAGAGGCGTCTTTCGGCTTCAATTGTCATATGTTTTCAGCTTTTGGGAAGGTAAAACTCTTCTCAGTACTGTATGTTGTTTTGAAGGCCTGAATTTCATCAAGTTTCCTTTGTATATGTTTCCTACAAACACAAACTTTGCCGAATATTAGATGCTCGCATTGAGGGCTAGTATCCTGTGGCTGCAGCTTTTAAAGCAGCTAAACTTGCAAACCAATGCGTATCAGCACATCCCAAGTTTAGGCCGACCATGAGTGAAGTGGCAAGAATATTGGAGCAGCTTCAGAAGCCCGAAGACATGAAGGGTCCGAGCTAGACTCTCTCAAAATGAACCTCGCCAGAATCTTGATGCAAGTTCAAGACAAGCCCTGAAAATCGAACGAGTATCAACGGAAGCAGCTATGCAAGAACTGCTTCTCTTCACAGGCAATCTGCTTCACGCGGAAATGCATGAGACGAGACGGCCATCCATGCCTTTCTTATGACTTTTTATTTGTTAAAAGATATTTGAACACTCTAGTAGTCTAGTACCAATGGCATCTTCGCCTATTTTCTACATACTAAGGGCATCTCCATTATCCAAGAGTACTATCCCTATAATTTTTGAGATATTAGAGATTGGGCTTTTCAATGGTTCAACAATAGAGTAATAGACCTTATAATTATAAGACCTAGTATTAAAAGAAATCTCAAAATAAGACTTCATATGAGACTTGGTCTTAAAATTTTATGGTGGGCTATAAAGGTTAGGGACAAGAAAGAAGAGAAACATGTGACCTTATAATTTTGAGATAAGACCATATTGTTGGAGATGGATGAGGTCTCATATGAATAATGGTAAAATGAATAGGTATAAGACCTTAAAATGAGACTTTATGATTAAAGATGCCCAAAAAATTGCTTAAATGCTCAACAAACAAATAGAATTTTGAATCTTTGATCAAGGAAGTGATTTTTATTTCCTTTTTTTTGGGTTACAACTGATTTTTATTTCTTCTCATTAGAAAATCACTTTTTGTCCATGCATTTCATTTAAATTAACAGTAACGAAAAATAAAAATTTTAAAAAATAAAATGACCGCAAGAGTGTTGCAAGTGGATCATTACAATTTGGTTTATGGGCCTAAATTCGGATCGAATCGGGGTTGAATTTTTTGAGGCCGCCCACGAGTATTTTATGCTTATGGCCAAAATGGTGACCTCTGTACTTGTAGATGAACTGATGAACGGATTTTGGAAAAGCCACCATTCCCACCAATAGGGCGCAGTATCGAAATGTGCGAATGAAGTGGTTTGTGAAAGCAAATTAAAGAGCTGCAACAAGAAATGCAAAATTTAGTTTAGTTGATTAATTTCGATATTACGAGTAGAAAGCGTGTTGACATGTCAACGTATGTCTCCCAAGTCTTGGTCTTTTTCTCTCCTCTGCCATGTGTGAATGTGTCTCTCTCCGGTGAACTCGGGAAGCTTCTTCATCTTTGTCCATCTGTTACAAACTTAAACTGAAGCATGTTTGCATTCTGTTTAGTTATGATTCGATCATTTAGCTCTAGCTACTCTTTTATATCTTTAAGTGTAACTTATGTAAAGAACTGAATCAGCTTCGGTACTCAGAAAGTCGATCAGAGATTGGTTGTGACATAGTGATCAGAATCAGAAAACTGGGTTAGCTTCTTTTCTGCTACAAATTTTGAAGGTTACCTTATTTCTGTGTTTCAAATTGAGTGCATGCATGTGTTATGTTATTGGTTTTTATCACCACAGAGTTTTTGGTACTGCTGGATGTTAAAAGTAGTGATCTTTTGATGGGTTTGATTCAGTGTGTGAAGATATACTACTGAGACGATCGATTATGACTAGTGATGGGATTAGAACAAGTGTGAAGGCGTACATTAACGTGCAACGAGTAGCTGCATTGGCTGCGCATCATGAAAACAATGAGGCCATCAATACTCCATTTGGCTGAAATTGCAGAGGCCAGCATGGCAGAGGCTTCAACTAGTTCATATGGGCTATGTGATGGTAACATGCCTTGCTTGCCAATTCTGAGCTCTGCTAACAAGGTACATAGTTTGAAGCCATATATATCAATATGTCATGTGTTAGTCAATCATGGTAGTTTATCAGTGAATAAGTGTGTTCAATAGTCTTGTGAAGCGAATCAGCTGCCCTCTTAAATTGTATCACACTCGTTAGAGATTTCACGTCTCTACTAAATATATATCAGAAAGGACAGAAGCCTTCAGATGTAATCTCTCCCCATCTACATGTTGGGGGTGGCATGAAGGATAATGCTAGCAATGGAAGTACAAAGGTTTCCATTAATGGTCGGAAAATCACCAAAATAGAGCTTCGGATGCTACAGGTTAAGCTTTCAAGAGATATAGTCATTGACTCATTGTTGCAAGTTATTTCTGCTCAAGGAAAAACGTTATTTAACTGCTTTTTGTTGAACTTTGCAGCTGGTAGGAGTCGACTTTGCAGGTAACCCAAATTTTTGGTTGTATGAGTAAAGGTCCTAGGGGGGGGGGGGGGGGGGGAGGGGGTGAATAGGTCTTTACCACTTTTTCGTTCAAACTGTTCTCGGGATAGCAGGATATAGATCTGTCCCGAAACACAGAAACGATTACTGAAATGTAAAGCAGTAAGTAAAGTGACACAAGATGTTTTTGATAACGCAGAAATCCTACAACGAGGATCAAAAACTGCGTGCCCCTAACTCTTGAGGGACAAACCTTTCCACTACTTTGTAACACACACAATTACAAGTTTCTGGCACTCTGGGATACATAACCCGTATGCTATCCTGACTAGTCTACCCACCAGTACAAACAGAGCTACACTACCTTAATCTATGTGTTTACACTTAAAAATTTACAGAAGTATCAACTCAGATCTTAACTACACGTAAGTTAAATCTTCTTGATAACTTCTTGGGTTGGGCATCTCCACACTTTATCTCAATGGAATGCACAATGCACAAATGCATATGAGTTTTGAAAACAGTTTTTATGCTTTAGAAATCCATGTCTATTATGCACTAAACAGGGCAACCAGAAGACATGAAAGGAGAAGAGAAGAGACAAGAGAAACTACACTCTAGAGTGCTCTCAAAGAATATCAAAACAGAATGACAAAAACCCCTTAAGTTTTTCACTCAACCAACCAAGGATCCAAGGCAGCTTGGGACTCCTTATATAGACAAGGTTATTCGGTGGTCAACAACAGCTAAGAGAGCATGTGAAACATAGCATGCGCATGTCTTAATGCAGACCTACAACTGTCCTAAAGCAAGCCTAAGCAATGGAACACTGCAGACCGACAAGAGTAGCAGCAAAGAGGACACAGCAAGCTAAAACAGTATGCATATCAAGACAGCTTTTCAGATCTTACCTTAAAGAGCTAAGGTAGTCTAAGCAAGACAAAATGGGTCCTATGTGCTTATACCAGAATGGCAATATCAGTTCTCAAGGAGGAAGCACGTTACAAGACAGCAAGGAGAGAAACCAGAAAAATCAGACCTGAAAGCGACTTGTCAGAAGGAAAAAGACAAACCGATTTTTCAGAAAAACCATGTGAACAATTTGTCAACTCTCCTGGGGAACTTCACTAAACCAAAGCAGATTCTTAAGATCAAAAGTCATAAAGATTAAACACAAGTGATCTGGATTTAGAAGAGTTTAAACTCATGAAAAGGACACACAAGGGAAAATGTTCCAGAAAGTCAGGGATACATGCTTAGTGTTCTATCCTAGATGGAAAACATGGTATGCATGAATGTTATACCTATTTGTCCAAAGAGATAAAGTCACTTAATCATTGATAATCTTCCATTACTGTGTTTTGTCATGGCTTAAAGAAATAGCCAAGAACAAGTGTATGCCTTCAATGAGGATGGCACATACCAAGAGGAAGGCATGATGGATTGTAAGAGAGGATCCATTTGGGGCACAATATGATTTCTGATAATAAATCTGTTTGTGTTTTGTCATCTTAAATTCTCATAGTACTTGTATATGATTCTAATAGTAATGTGTTCTTTCAGCCTGGAACAAAGCTTGTCCATGCCCCCTTGTCACTGCCAGTCCCTTTCAAATCTTCAACTTCCGTCATTCCTGATATTATTGAGCTGCAGAGAGATCTTCAGAAAATTCTTTTAGTTGAATGTAATGGATCTGGAGCAAATACTATTTTTAAACAGGTGAATACTTTTATCACGATTTGTAGGTGCAATCCGTGTTCTGTTTCTGTCAGAGGATGACCTATTCCTGAGCTCAGTAAATTTTTCTGTTTCAGAAGCTAGATATAGAAAATCTCCACACTAGCTTATGTGTTAAACATGTATCATGTATGTAGTGAACTTAATTTGTGATTTGTATGTTTAGACCGTATCAGTATGTTTACATTCTACAAGAATTTCATGTATCTAGTCTAATTTGTTGTTTAGATTTTAAATCTTAAAGTTCTGCTAATGTGTTGGCAAAACAATTCTAGCAAATAGCTTCTGCCTTAATTTTTTTTCCTTTTCTTTTATGTGGATCAACTATATGCTCCAGTTAAATTATACTTGTTGAATCTATTTGGGGATTTTGACTTGAGTTGTTGAATCGTACATTCAACATGACAACATGTATTTTACAGCTGAGATACTGTAAAGAGTGATCAATGGATCTTTCTTTCAAGATATATTGACACAAGCAGCCTCAGCCACACTGAGTTTTCTGTTATGAAGTCTTATCTGGTCTTTCAGAATATAACTGTTACTCTGTGCCTAACTTTTATTTAATCCTGAAGTACGATAACTTATCGTTTGGTCAATGTTCGTTCCAGGCCAAGATTCTATATGAAGCTATCCCTTTCTCGGTGGATGAATGTGAAAGTATCAAGTCCACAATACAAAGATATGTGTATAAGTATCTTGTTATACTTCTTGAAGTCAGGGAACATTTTCACGATGAATGTTTGGCTAAGACGAGGCAACCACTCGTTAGTGGTACATTGTGTTTCTTGTTAACTTTTTTCATCCTGTTCTTTGACTTACTTGGTACATGTCTGCATGTGCATTATGTATGCGTTTATGCACACAGTTAAGTGGGTTTCATCTCTGATATCGTGTTGAATTAGCCCACAGTGCCAAAACGCCTTATGCCATTGGTCCGAAGCTGAAAACATTTGCTGATTGGCTTCTTAAGACTGCAGCATCAGGCTATCTCGAGGCCATCTTTCCAGCTGCTTCACGTGAATCTGCAGCATTTGTGGAAGAGTTGTGGAAGAGTTGTGGAACGATGCAGCCATTCAGGCCACATATAAGCGATCTTGTGAAAACAAAATGCCTCCTGGTGTTGCTAGTTATTTCATAATGAGGGTAACCATCATGCAGTGCTCCTCATTTTCCTGAATGCAATTTATGGTTTTCATATCATTCTTGAATTGTCATACGTAATCTTCTTTGCGCATCGCAGACTGTTCACATATTAAAAGTAAACTGTGAGCCAACAGATCAAGACATTCTATATGCTGAAGGTGATACTTCATCTAATGAGTCGGCTTGTGTAGAGCTCTCACTTCCGCAATCAAAATGTGAATATGGAGATGATAGATGCATATTTATGCAACGTTTCTATGTGTAATATTACCTTATATTTAGTTCTTTTGTTACGTTTTTAAGTAAATTAATATTATTATTTGTTTTGTAGGAAATTAGAGAAAAATGAATAAAAGATGTGTAAATGAGTTTTCCTAATGCAATAAGGATTGAGATGAATTAAAGGAAGAAGAGTCCATTTATAATAGGGAGATTAAGAAGAGATGGGATGGTATTTGAATTGCTTGCAAGGAGAGACGTGATGGGCTGCATGCATATATATAGCCTAGCTAGCTAAACAAAAGGGAGAAGAAACGTACGGAAGTGGAGCAGACGTGAGGGGGCGCTGTGTGTGTGTGTGTATATATATATATATATATATATATATATTTGGCTGAAATATGAATAAAAAGGAGGCTCACGGCAGAAGAGGGGAGAAGAAGAAAAAAGAAAAAAAAAGAAGAGAGGAGGAGAGAAATTTCAGAGGAAGATCATCATCACCTTATAGTTGTAATTTATTTCTCTCCTTTATATTTTTCTTTAGCTTCCATGGTTAGCATGAGGAGCTAAACTTTATTTGTTAGGGGCTGATCGAAGCCCTAGACATGTTTTTATCTTGAACCCCAGTGATTTACATAACTTTTTGATGAGAATTTATTCACTATTTTATCACCGTATGATTTCTTGCATATGTGTCTTTGGTTCGAAACTTAGATGTGTATGTTAGGATCTATTATCTTGAATGTGTATGTGACGATCAATCAGTGCATATTCTGTAGAGATGAACAACTTAATACGTTGTGTGAATTAGTTCCAAGGTGATACAAGGGCACTCATCCATAGTAGCTCTAGAAGTCTTGTTGTTGTCTCAAACATCCTACAGATCGTAATGACTTAGTTTAAGTTGATTTTGGACCGATCGAAGAAGTACCATATCTCTTAAGTTAAGATCAAGTTAAGCTAGGGTACATCAACCGGTTTAACATGTCAAGCACGAGGGTGTAAGGTGTATGTGACTTAATCACAGTGCATACATGAGAAACATTCATTTGAGGTTATGTGAATTGATTGGGGTAGATTGGAATTGTCTAGGGAGGAGAGAAGTGTCTAACGATCTCTTTACTTTGATTAAATCTTTGTTTTACTGTACTGTTTTCAGTTCGTAGTCTAGTTCATATAATTTATTTCGATATTCAAAACAACTCCGATTATATTAAATTTTTGTGTGGTTGTCCGCCACTGTGTCTAATTTTTCCTGTATAAATTTCATGATTTTTGGTTTAGTCTAGGTATTTTAATTAATTACGTTTTCGTCCAGTGGTCGAGTCTGTCAGATTTCTAACTTTCGCGTCTTAGTTTGTGTTTAGAGTATAAAGTCTACTTTTCCCTGTGGATCGATCCCTATCTGCACTATATTACATTAATCTCAAGTATATACTGAATAGGGTACTATTTTTGGTTGGTGTGCGACCACCGATCAGGAGACAGCAGTACAAATCAACACTACTCTTTGGTTAGGCCCGATTTTTTGCGTTCACATTTCAGAAACTGTTGATCGATGTTAACAATGATGAGCGAATTAACAATGACTTGATTTTACTGTCATATAGAGACTGACTGTTAAAGTGTTAATTATATATCCAGTTTTTTTCTCTATTGACTGGTTGTGAAGGTCCCCGGAGGGGGGTGGGGGGTCATTGGAAAGTTAAGAAGGAAAGCGATAAATAACACCTGAATCTTTTACTTTAACGCAGAAACCCTACAATAGGGAAAAAACTGCGTGCCTCTAACTCTTGAGGGACAAACCTTTCCATTATGTAAAAACACTTTTCTTTACAAGACAGCAGTTTCTCAGGATACAAAGACGCTCTTCTATCATTGTTAGTATTCGCACAACTAGACTAAGACCTATCTATCTTCTCGCCAGAACAAGTGCTTACAATCCCTATGTAACACACTATTCTTTACAAGATAGTAGCCCTCAGGATACAAAGACACTAATCTATCTTTACTAGTATTCACGCAACTAGTCGAAGATCTAACTCTCTTCTCGCTAGAACAAGTGTTTACAATTTCAGTGACAATAAAGCTTCTCCTAGAACTTAGTACTCGAACGACTAATTCTCTCTAGAGTGCTTCCAACGAAATTGCACTATCATTTCAACCTATGATAATGCAATATGAAAATATGCAAGTTTGAAAATGGTTTTATATGCTTTCCTATGGAGATGTAAAATCTCAAGAAGGAAAAATCTTCTTTTATAAACCTCCTAACAATTGTAGGAGCAAAAGAGAGTTTGATACTAGTTTTGACAAAACGAAAACATTTTTTGGAAAATAAGATAACTCTTAGCAAATGCAAGAGATAAAAGTGACTTGAAATGAAGAGAACAACACTCTAACTCTTCCTCAAAATTCAAGTACCGAATGGCTTCAATTGATGTGGTATTTATAGCCACAAGGTGTTGCAAGTGGAGACTCAAGAGTTGATCTTAGCCCTTCATCAAAAAGATGAATCAAATGGTTCTCCTTGAATGGAGGAAATGCCATGCTGAATTTCACCATACCGGAATAGCAAGGAGCATGCTGAAATCCACCAAATCGGGACAGCAAGGAGAAGAGAAGAAACTTTGAAAAACCTGACTCCATTACACATGAGTGAGAGACACCTACCCTAAAGAGAGAAGATATGGTTTTTTTTTTGGTTTTGTCCAACCGGGACATGCAAGGGGGTAGAGAGTATTTGGAGACAATGTTGCTCCATGAAAATAAGGAGAGATGACCTACTTCCTTTTACCCACCGAAAAGTAGAGAGGAAAGAGTTTTGAAGAACAAAACTTGTAAGTCAAGATTTTAACAACTCTAAAAGTTTTGGATGAAGGAACAAGCAAGGTTTAATTTGTAATGATGCATGTTTTTACCTTTCACAATAGTTAAGGAGATAAATGCTCATATTGCTTAGCTTGTTAATGTTGCTTATGCATGTCATCTATGTTTTTTGAGAGAGTGCCAATGTTGTAATTCTAATAATCTCCCCATTTGGAATTCTCTACCAAAAAACATATCTTCTCATCATCAAGGCTTCATAACCTGCAATAATAAACTTTTTCCAACAAGGAAATTGATGACAAGATATTGTAGGTTTTCATCACAAGAAGAACCTATAAATAAGCAAGCATTATTTGTTCATACTACAACAAGTTTAAGTTTTTACAAAACATGAACAAATATAATACAACCATGTCGAACAAATATAATACAAAGTATTAATTGTTCATACCAAAACCTACACTTGGTTCTCCTCCTTTGTGGTAGAGTGTGACAAAGGGTACAAAAGAGATGCAATTCTAGACATGTCGCAAAAAAGCATCGTTTTAGAACCAAAGAGGTAATAACACACATCCTAGGATGGAGAAGTAGTAGATAAGCATACATAAAGTAGAAGAAAGCTACTCGTCATCGGACTCATCATCCCAGTCCTCGGAATAATTCTCATCACATTGGTTTTCCTCTCACATTAACATAGAAAGATGCATGTGATTGTAAATCCACCTTATCCGGCATGCTACTTGGATAGTTGGCATAGAATTCCCTAACCTGAGATAAATTGACCCTAGGGAAGGATTTCAGGGCATCTACCCATCCTAGTTAATTTTTTGATCATGTCATGGAAATCACTAGGGAGTCCATCAAAATTAAAGGGCTTTTCTAGAATAACCGGTCTAGCTATTGTCACAGCCACATATAGGTTTTTAGCATCAACACTCTCAAAATGATGATCCGGAGGGATAGGAAAATTTGATACCTCCATGGTGACTTTGCGAGCTCGAGGAGCTTGGCTTGTCGAGGCATTCCGGGTATCCGGAGCACGTTGTGCTTGAGTAGTAGCGGCAGCGGAGGTGGAGGCCAGTGATTTCCCCTTCCTTGACGAATGATTCCTTTTCCTTGCCGGAGCTTTCCCTTTGCTTACCGGAGCTTTTCCTTTCCTTTTTGGAGGACTTCGTCTCACCGGTGGGGCTTCCTCATGATCCAAGTTTGGATTCAAATGGGGCATTACTGGAGCCACAGACTTCCTTGCTCCTCTTCTAACAAAGAACTTTGGAGCTTGATTGGAGAGGCTGGAACCGATTGGAGAGGGATGTCGTGTAGAAGGCTAAATGTACTCTTTCTCGTATGGATTATGAGGTTCCTTACCCGAAGAGATGGTTGAGAGCTTCCTAGATTTTTTTTATGGAACATCCTTGAGAACTCTCTTCCTTTTCTTCAAAGGAACATCATCGGAGTCGGCGACTGATTTCTCTGGAATTGGGTCCGAGGACTCAAGCTTGGTGGATGCAATGAGAGCAGTGGTTGTGTTCTCTGGAGGAGCTGTGAGATTTAAGTCGGGAACCACCACTTATGGTTGTGCTGCCGGTGGTGATTTCACCGGAGAATCCCGGCTATGTAGATGCATGGCGCAATGAGGTGGCTTCGAGGCTTCTATTCGTTTGTTGGGGTTTTTACTCCTCATTTCAAAGACAATTTGGAGATGGTAAAGAAGTGAAATGAAGTGAGATGAATTTGAGAGGTGAGAAGTGATTTCAAAATTGTGAGGAGGTGAATTGGAGAAGATGATTAAGTGATGGAGAGAGAGAGAGCAACGGGTAGAAAAAGAAGAGTGAGGAGTAGGTGGTCTTGGTTACCGGGAAGACCAAGTGGAGAAAACTAAGTAACTAGCTTGGTTAAAATCTAATGGGCTAGAGTTATATTGGGCATGGATCCATTAAGTCAAAAACTAAGTTGGTTTAAAACCAAGTGATCATTAGTAATGAATATAAGTCCATAAGGAAGAACCCCAATGGA
This sequence comes from Geum urbanum, assembly GCA_946800695.1. Classification (NCBI taxonomy): domain Eukaryota; kingdom Viridiplantae; phylum Streptophyta; class Magnoliopsida; order Rosales; family Rosaceae; genus Geum; species Geum urbanum. Next base: position 39,518,088 of record OX327017.1, on the reverse strand, counting down.
ACAAACCAGATTTGGTAGAAGAAAGCTACCAACTTTCTGCTGAAATCAGTCTTCCATAATGTGATTGTTATGGAGAGGTGAACCAAAAATTTGGTTAACATACCATGTAGACCAATGACGGACTTGGCCCAAACCGAAAAGAAAATATTTTCTTTTCATACCATGGTTTTTCTTTTGGTTTTGTCCAACCGGGACATGCAAGGGGGTAGAGAGTATTTGGAGACAATGTTGCTCCATGAAAATAAGGAGAGATGACCTAATTCCTTTTACCTACCGAAAAGTAGAGAGGAAAGAGTTTTGAAGAACAAAACTTGTAAGTCAAGATTTTAACAACTCTAAAAGTTTTGGATGAAGGAATAAGCAAAGTTTAATTTGTAATGATGCATGTTTTTACCTTTCACAATAGTTAGGAGATAAATGCTCATATTGCTTAACTTGTTAATGTTGCTTAAGTGTTGCATAATGTATTTGCTGAATGATAAATATAATCCCAAGTCAGGAGAATGACTGAAATGCTTGTTATCGACCCACAAAATGAGTCCCCGGCTTACAAAGCCTTTGGGATGACGCGCATCAAACAAGTGTTATGTTCAAGAAAAGGAAAGAAATAAATGTTGCACCACTACTAGTGTACATTACATACATGATATGGTGAACATTAACAAGGCATTGATGAATGCTGTCTGCCTGAAATGTATGACTGATGGTGACGAGGAGAAGCAGCTTTTCGATACAGATTAGGATCATTTCTTGATTTGCATGAAGAGTTGGACAAGGCATATATAAGGATTTTAAGAAGGCTCACTCTGAGGACTGAAGCTGCTCCAATACTTGTACTACCTCATTCATGTTTGGTCTGGACTCCGGTTCTGATGATATGCACCGAATCGCAAGGGCAAGTGCTTTTAGAGCTCCATCCTGAGAGTACCGGCCACAGATATGAGCATCGAAAATTTGACCAACTATGTCTTTGCTGGCATATTTGGCTGAACCACTTTCTGAAAACATGTTTTCTGCAAATTGAACCGAAGATTTTTGTCTCTGTGGCCTGCTGTCGTCAAAAGCTCGTCTGCCAGATAAGATTTCAAGTAGTACAACTCCATAACTGTAAACGTCAGTTTTTGGGGTCAATTGATCTTCGGAAAAATACACACATTCATCTACCAAAAAAGAGGAAAGAAACGAGAATCAGCAATAGACTAGAATCACTAGATGGACCTAGGCCTGTGCTTGATCATGTCACGTTGGTAAACAAAGTCGGTAGCACTTACAAATATTGTTACTCAAGATAGTTAGAAAGTATAAAGATTTTCACTGAATAACGAAAGACACAAATTTGATTCTGACGACTATGAGACTGTTTCTTTATTATTTTTGTCTAAAATCTTGCCAGAAAAGTGAACTTTCTAAACAGCTCTATGGTGGCCACCGAAGAATACCTTTAGAGATCTCAGGAGCTTCATACTCACTTTCTTCTTACACGAAAGGCCTTTTCCTCATACATGGCCACATCGGCTTCTGAGACATGGCTCCGATATCCATTAAGCCGTATCATGGCTAAACCATAACCATAGAGTTTGGCATTGTAGGCCTGTTATATTAAATGAAAATAATCAAAATATGATATTTGTCAGCAAGTCCTCTAACCAAACTCTTCCAGACGTCACAGAACTCAACGGTTAAACATGTCACTTACCATATCCAAGAGGATATATGAAGGCATACAAGTGTTGACTCTTCCTTATAATTGGACAAAACACAATAGATGAAGGATTATCAATGAAGATGTTGACATAGCCTACTTATCTCAATAGAAAACAGGTTGATCATTTATATTGCATAACATGTTTTCATTTAGGATAGCACTCTAGGCATGCATCTCTATTAATCTGGAACGTTTTCATGTGTGATATTTAGCAGCTAAGATTGTCTCTAATTCCAGATTATATGTGCTCAGTTTATATGAAAGTTGACCTTGAAAAAGCTGTTTTTGAATTATAGAAGATTTCTAGGAAAAAGTTGCTTTTTGGTTCACATGTGACTTTTTAGGTTTAGTGTTCTAGAAATATGTTTTGCTTTACAGCTGGGTTGACTTTTGGCCATCTCCAAAAATTGTCTTTGTGTGCAAAACGTGCTTACCTCTGACCACTGTTTGGTTATTTCTGGTATGTGTTTCTACCGAATTACGCGCGGGGGCGTAATGGGGCAGAAGCAACAAGGATAAGCTTCCTCTTCCTTCCTTGGTCGTGCGGTGGACCTCATCTCCTTGGTGCGTCCGAACGGTGGGACTGTTCGGATGGGCGGGCTCTTCTCTTCTTCCTTCTCTTCGTGCGTGCGGGCTCTTCTTGCGGGTGCTTCCTTCCTTCCTCGGGCGTTCGGGTGCAGCTGTTAGAAGAATACAACAACGAAGCAGGCGGTCAGGGGTCAAGACGGGGTGGCCCGCCTTCAACGCTCCGATGCCTAAGTCAGAATATGTATTGGGTATAACAGTCAAACGAACGTGCGAGCAGTGAGTTGGGATATGGATTGGTGAGATTGAATCAGAGTGTATACTGCTGGGTTTCAATGGAATGTAAATTAGTGAGTCTTACCTGTAATAAATACCTGATATATATAGGTGGTTGAGTTTGGAACCTGGTGGTGTTCTTCGATGTGGGACTGGTGGTTCCTGCTAGTGTGTGATCCGCATGTTCGGGCGCGCCCCCCACGGGCGCGTGCGCGCCCGGAGGGGGTGGGTCTGGTGAGTGAAGTTGGAGCCTCCTTGGTGGTCTTGCATGTGGTCGAGTAGGTTTTGCTAATCTGCTTAAGTGGATAAGCATGTTAATCGTACAACTAATGATGCAATACTAACAAGTCCCCCAATTCCCCAAGTCAAAGAGAACTTTCTTGACTGGGGAGTTGAAAAAGGGTGTGCGATTAACAAGAATACTTATCCGGTTGAGCAGCGGTCATGATCCTGTGACCCCCCAAGTCCCCCAACTCTCCGGTCAAGAAAGGGATCGCATGACGGAGCGGGACCGGGGTGCCCGAGCGTGCGCATGTGCGCATGATCGCGTAGCTGTGCATGTTCTGGACTTGGCATCCCAACTGATCTTGCTAGTCTGGGGCCCGCGCGCCCGTGGGGTGTTGCCTGTTCGTTCGTTGGTGTACATATGGGCCCGGCCTCCAGAACGAGACTTGCTATTCTGGAGCCGCGCGCCCAGGTGGGATCGGTCTTGCGAATATATAAGTATCACAGATATGCAGATATGTAAGTATGCAGGATATGATGTATGAATGTATGGTATGATGCGTGCATGCTAAATGTTTTTCATGACACCGGCATTGGGATGGCGCGGTGCACCGCGTACATCAACGGGGATGCCGTTCCGTACGGTATAGCGTCAACGGAGGGATCAAGACCGCGACCTATAAGTAACGCGCTACGGAGGGGACGGACCGCATGCCCGTGCCGTTCTTCGGCTTAGCACCCTCAGAGAGAGGGCGTACCCCATGCCTCCGTTATGACAGCCGGCTTGTATTTCGCGACGGAGGGGACGGACCGCATGCCCGCGCTCATCAATCCCAGAACGCGCAAGGAGGGGTCGGACCGCACGCCCTTGGCGTTCTGAGTCGGGGTCGAATGTTAACGTTGCGCTCACACGGAGGGGAAACACCCCACGCCCGTGCCGCCCATCGACTTAGCACGCCCAGAGAGGAGTTGGCCCCATGCCTCTGTCATGACAGCCGGCTTGCTCTTCGATCATGTAACGGTGCGCCCACGGAGGGGGCGGACCCCATGCCCGTGCCGCCCATCGGTCTCAGCGCGCGCTCAGAGAGGGGGCGTGCCCTGTGCATCTGCCGCCTGATCCGGCTTGCTAATGCGTGCGTGTACGTAGAGGAAGAACCTCATCCCGTACGGCGCAGCTCTTCGCTCGGGACACGGCCAAAAGGGAATTCAGGCGTTTAGCCCTCTTTCGGGGCGTCCGAGTGGTGCTTGTACTAACCTGATGGTGGTGTGCGAGCGCTTGGTCGTGCGGGTGGTGCGTGGTGTCGTGTCGTGTTGTCCTTGCCTTGGGTTTGGTGGTGTTCTGATGAGACGTTTGGAGGTGACATTCCTTTTGATTGCTCTTGGGGAACTGGTGTAGTAAATGCTAGCCGCCGCATTGAATGCTAGTGTGTCTTTGCATTAAATGCCGATGTTGTGATGATTACTCGGAGGCAGACGTCACGCGCGTGGGTGCGTGGGAGTGGGGCATGGGCGCCACGTGGCGGTACGTGGGAGACCGTGCTAGGGTTTGAAATCGAGGCAGGAAGCTGAGGAGTTGGCGCGGTTTACTTAGGAGGGCAAGTAAACCGCCCTGGCCACGTGTCACGATCCGAGGGCGGACACGCGAAAAACGGACGACTGGCGTTCGTTCGCGTATCCCGTCTGAGTAATATAAATAGGGTTCCTCTGCCATTGTCTTCTTTATCACTCTCATAACGTACCAAAATTCTGCCGGAATCTTCCTGCAATCTGTACCTTGTCTGAGCCTTCTCTGTGTTGGTGTTCTCTTTGTGGCCGGAATCCCTGTTTCGACGTGAAAGTTTCAGTCCGCAACCCACAATCTGGTGAGGCTCTCATCCTTGGTTTTGTTGTTTTTGTATCTGTGTTGTGTTTGTGTTTTTTTTCTGGGGTTGTTTTTTGACTCGGGAGTAGGGCGTGTTCTTGGGTGGGAGGGTGTTTTGATTCTGTTTGTGGGTGGTTCTCTGTGGGTTTTTGTGTTTCTGTGTGGGGAGGAATTTTTTGGCTAAGTGTTGGTCGTGCGCTCGTCTATAGGATGGAGCCGATTGAGATACCGAGCGATCAGTCACGCGAGCGGATCTACATTCGGGGGTTAGGGTGGATTAGTTGTGGGTCGGGTGGGTCGAGTACGTCGAGTATGTCTTCGGATGAGTCTGTGTTGAGTGTCCCGCCATTGCAATTCATTTTGCCTGACACCTCTCCCGTGCAGCCAATGGAAGCTAGGCAAGCGCTTGAGACGGTGGGGTTGGGGAGCTCGTCTGGGTCGTCGGGCGGGCAGTTGAACGAACAATCGGGCGCATCGACCCACTGGGGTGAAGAGAGGTCGGAGGGGGGAGATTCACTTCCTCAACCTACGGCGGGTGGACCTGTCCACTGGGCGTTCCCTGATGGCACGCCCGTCCAGGAGCCCGAACGTGCGCCATCCTCATCGGAGTTGGATAGGTGGGCGAGAGACTACCACATCCCTGGCTCTGTGAAGTTGCGGGCACCTGGTAGAGGCCAAACGTTCACTCGCCCGCCGTCCGGTCACGTGTGTTTGAGCGAGTATCATCTGAAGGCAGGGATCAAGTTGCCGTTGCACCCGTTTTTCCAGTATATGCTGGCGCTGCTGAACATCACGCTGGGTCAGTGCGGGCCCACTCTCACTCATACGCTCGTGGCCATGTTCAATATTTTCCGGAAGAGCGGACTGGACCATCCTACGCGGGCGGAGTTCCTTCACTTCTTCCGTCTGCGTTACTCGACGCGCAAGAGGGACTGGGGGACCGTCACCGTGGAGCCGTGCGTGACGTGGTGGCTGTCGGATCCACCTAGTTCTGCGACCAACTGGCGTACGATCAGTTGCTTGGTGGGCGGTGACTGGGAGTTGGGCTCCTTCTCGAATGTGTATGTTGAGCACGCCGACTTGATTGATCGAGTCCCCCAATCCTTCCAGCCCCTAGACACTAATGAGTACCCGATGACGCCCGTAGAAGAGGCTCGGGTCAACCGTCTGAAGTTTGTCTTTGACCCAGCGCCCGAGGCGAAGTCATTTTACGCCGCCTGTCATTGGGATATTATCGAGGAGACGCGCCTCGCCAGGCGGCCGCGTATGTGTGCCTGCAGTTTGTTTGTCTGGGAGTAGAGTAGATTTAGATACTGTTATTGCTGTTGCTAACCTGTTGCTTGTTGTTTGCTGTAGTTAAAAAGATGACTGGTAAGAACGCTTCTGCTAGTGACGTGGCCAAGCGCCGCATGGCCGACCTTCGAGGTACTGAGGCGAAAGTCCGACTGGTGGTGGATGATGGGCAAGGTGGTCTGGCACTCGGGGAGACTGAGCAGCCCAAGCTCCCCCTCCTGTTGTGAGTGATTATGCCCCTGCTATCCCGGTGGGTGCCCGCCGGCCGCCGTCAGGCCATGCTGGCGGAGCAAAGGCGCAGGAAAAGGCCGATCGTGCCGAGAGGCAAAGGGAGAAGCGCCAGGACAGCCGTGATATGCGCCGGCAGGATTGAGACGATACGCGGGATGCAGCTCGTGCGTCCAGGGCAGGCGGACAGTCCTCTTCGTCGCCCCAATCGTCCGAGCGTCCTGCCGCCAGGTCCCGAGCGCCCAGCCCACCCAGTGGGCCCCCTGAGAAGCGTCTGCGTACGGAGAACCCGCCAGTCAAGGTGTCCGCTGCTCGGCCTGATGACCCGTTTGCCTGCTACACTCCGTTGGCAAAGTCTCTTGAGGAGGCCATGAAGGCCGTAGATGTGATGGCGCCAGAGTTGGGTGCGGGAAACAAGGATGACATGGATACGGCCTATAACCTCTGTATGGCGCTGCAGCGCAAGATGTATTTGGCGCGCGAGCGCTTCGCCAACAGGCGGTGTGCGGAGAGAGCCCAGGCGGAGATAACCAGGCTCACCAATGCTTGTATGAAGGCGGAGCGGCTGGCGAATGAGCGGGAGGCGCAGGCGGAGATACTTAAGGCCAAGCGTGATTCAGCCCTCGCCGCCCTTGAAGAGGAGAAGGCTGTGGCGGGCAATAGGGTGGCTGAGGTGGAGTCCCGCCTGATGGCCGAGGCGCAAGCCCAAGTTCGACAGGCGCGCGAAGAGGCGCGGTTGGAGGCGGTCGCTGACTTCAAGAATTCTGCGGAGTTCAAGGAGTTGGTGGAGGCCGAGGCTGAGGTTCAGGTCGTCCAATTTCAGGATATGGCGCGGCCTTTCCTGAAGGCGGATGAGCTGAATGCTTGGTTGGTGGAGCAGGGGGTGCTGCCGGGCGGGGGTGATGGCGCGGGTGCGGGCGGCGCGAAGTAGGGCAGCTGTTTCTTTTTCTTTGCTTTGTAAAATAGAGTAGATCTTTTGCTTTCCTTTCTTTGTTGATCGGGCCTTTGTGCTCTGGATTGTACGCCAGCTGTTTTTTTGTTTCTGGCGAGATGAATGAAGTTTTCCTTTGATGTCCGCTTGTGTGCCCTGTGCTCTTTGTTTGCCATTTGAATGAACTCAGTAACTCGTACGGGCGCGCGTTTCCTCATTGTATCTTTGTGGGCAGCCTATCCCCAGTCCCCCGAGTGTGTAGGCGGGCGGGGTAAGGACAAACGCAACAGTGTTTACACTTGGATGAGAATATATGGTAAGATTTAGTGAAGGTACTTCCTCAAGTGTTGGATGTTCCACGGGTGACGTAGTCGTTGACCTTGCATGTCTCTAAGGTAGAAAGTGCTGTCGCTTATTACCTCGTCAACGACGTATGATCCTTCCCACAATGGGCGAAGCGCCTTCACCTTCTGTTGGATTGCCTTCATTACCCAGTCCCCCAGTTGGATTGGGCGAGCCCTTACGCGCTGGTTGTATAACCGGGCGATCCTCTGCTTGTTGGCGGCGTTGTGTAGGTGCGCCATGTCTCTGCGCTCCTCTAGCAGGTCGTTGTTGAGTCTTAGTCCCTCGCTGTTCGTGCGCGGGTCGTACCCTTCGATCCGCGGGCTCTGATGGGTGATTTCGAAGGGTAGCACGGCCTCCGTTCCGAACGTTAGGCTGAACGGGGTCTCGCCTGTGGCTGCGTTGGCTGTCTTTCGGATGGACCACAGGATTTCTGGGATGATGTCGGGCCAGCGTCCGTAGCCTGCATCCCCAGGTTCAATGTCTTCTATCTTCCTTTTGATGCCGGACTTGATGATTTTGTTTGCCGCCTCTACCTGTCCGTTTGTCTGGGGATGCGCGGGCGACGCGAAGATGAGGTCCGTCCCCTGGCGTTTGCAGAAGTCTACCAGCCTGGAGTTGTTGAATTGAGGCCCGTTATCCGTGATGATGCTGATCGGCGTCCCATATCGGCAGAAGAGGAAGCGCCAGAGGAAACGTTCCACCTTCTCCGTGGTAATCTTTGCCATGGGCTGGGCTTCGATGAACTTCGTGTGGTAGTCGATGATGACGATCAGATACCTATATTGCCCTTTCGATTTTGGGAGCTCTCCGATCAGGTCCAGTCCCCACTGTGCGAATGGAACGGGCGACAGGAGGATGGATAAGGGGACGACAGGCGCATGGTGGTGATGTGCGTGGAGCTGGCACTGGTGGCACTTGCTCGTCAGTGCTGTAGCGTCTGTGTGGATGGTGGGCCACCAGAATCCGTGCCGAAGGGCCTTGTGTGCGATCGACCTGGCACCCGCGTGATGGCCGCACGTGCCCGAGTGGATCTCTTTCAAGATGGAGTCGCCTTTTGCCGGGGTGACGCACTTGAGGCTGGCCCAAGTCCTGCCCTGTCGGTAGAGTGTCCCGCCCCGTACGCTGAAGTTGGCTGCCCGTGCGACGATGGTTCTGGCCGCCTTCCTGTCCGCCGGTAGTTCTCCCCTGGCTTTGTAGGCGATGAGCTCGTCCATGTAACTGTGCTCGTGCGGTTCGATCGCCAAGACTTGTTCTGCCCCAGAGATGTTCGGTCGTCGCAGAACTTCGACGATACGCTGCCCTGGGCCGGTGTGTACGGGCGCTGTGGCCAACCGGGCCAATTTGTCTGCCTTTGCGTTGAATCCTCGGCGTATGTGGTTGATGTTGACGTACTTGAATCCTTTGATTAGCGTTTGGACGTGCTTCAGGTAGGCGATCATGGATTCCTCCTTCGCCTGGAATTCCCCTCCGACCTGGCTCACCACCAGCTGTGAGTCACTGAAGATGTTGAGGTCGGGCGCTTCCGAATTTTTGGCTAGTTGTAGACCTGCGATGAGCGCCTCGTACTCGGCCTCGTTGTTCGTTGCCTTGAATTCGAACTTGAGGGCGTACTCTGCGTTCACCCCTCCCGGCCCGGTTAGGATTATACCGGCGCCGCTCACCTTCTTCGTGCAGGATCCGTCGACGTAGAGGTTCCACTCCGAGAGTGGTCGCTCCAAGACCTCTGCCCTATCGGACGACTCCGCTGTCGGATTGTTGGGCGCTTGGGCGGGCGCCTCCTCTACTTCTGTATACTCGGCGATGAAGTCTGCCACGGCCTGCCCCTTGATTGCCGTGCGAGGTTTGTACTCGAGGTCGAATTCACTAAGCTCGACGGCCCATTTTGCCAGGCGACCGCTGTGGTCGGGCGATTGGAGTATCTGACGCAAGGGTGTGTTGGTGAGGATGTGGATGCTATGCGCCTGGAAGTATGGCCTCAACCGTCGGGCAGCGGTCACGAGTGCGAGCGCCATCTTCTCGATCGTTGGGTATCGTGACTCAGCGCCCGTCATACCTTTTCCTGAGAAGAAAACAGGTAACTCCGTGTGGTCCTCCCTGCGGATGAGGGCAGAACTGACGGCGGTGAGGGAAGCGGCCAAATAGAGGTACAGAACCTCCCCTCGGACGGGCCTAGAGAGGAGCGGAATGGACGCCAGGTATTCCTTGATCTGAAGGAAAGATTCCTCACATTCGAGCGTCCATACAACCTCGCGCTTGTTCGTGCTTCTCAGGGCCTTGAAGAATGGTGCGCACCTGTCCGAGTAGCGTGAGATAAAACGGTTCAGGGATGCGAGCTTCCCTGTGAGGCTCTGTAGGTCCACTCTTTTGACGGGCGGCTTCATGTCGATGATCGCCTTGACTTTGGCTGGCGCGGCCTCGATTCCTCATTGACTGACAATGTATCCCAGAAACTTGCTATTGGTGACTCCGAAGGTGCACTTGGCGGGGTTCAGCCTCATGCCATTCTTGATGAGGACGTCGAGCACAGTCCCCAAGTTCTGGACGTGGTCGACCGCCCGGATGCTCTTCACCAATATGTCGTCCACGTATACGTCCACGATGTTGCCGATGAGGCTGTGGAACATCGTGTTCATGAGCCTCTGGTAAGTGGAGCCGGCGTTCTTCAGCCCGAAGGGCATGACAACGTAGCAATAAAGGCCTTTGTCCGTGACAAACGTCGTTGCTTCCTGGTCCGCGGGGTCCATGAAGATCTGGTTATAGCCCGAGTAAGCGTCCATCATTGATAGGAGCTCGTGCCCTGCCGTCGCGTCCACCAGTTGATCGATCCTCGGTAGTGGGAAGCTGTCTTTCGGGCACGCCTTGTTGAGATTACTGTAGTCGATGCACATCCTCCATTTCTTGTTGCTCTTCTGCACCATTACCGCGTTGGAAATCCACTTGGGATAATCCACCCTCCGGATGAACCCGATGCCCAGCAGTCGGTCTACCTCCTCGTGCATGGCCGCGTAGTGCTCTGCTTTGTACGCCCGTCACTTCTGCTTTATTACTCGGGCGCTGGCGCTGATGCTTAGTCGGTGGGATATGATGTTCGTGCTGATTCCGGGCATGTCTTTGTACGACCAGGCGAACACCTCCTGCTTCTCTTTCAGCAGCGCGATCAGTCGTTCGGCTATTGCGGGGGTCAGCGATGCCCCGATCTGGACCGTCCTCTCCGGGCGTTCGGAGGATAGCCGGATCGTCCTCAGCTCTTCGCGTTCGGGGACGGGTGATACGGCCATCAGTCCGTCACGAGGATCGTCGGGCACCTCTGATCCTGGCGCGGGTTCCAGGGCGAGGACCTCATGCTCGTTCTGAGTTTCCGCCGCCTCCTCGCTGCTGTATCCTCGGACATGCCCGACTCCGTGCTTGGTTGGGAACCGTCCGAGGAGCATGTACGTTGCGACGATCATCCTCAGTCTCCAGATCCCTGGCCTCCCGAGTATGGCGTTGTAGGGGGAGGGGGTGTCCATGATGGTGAAGTCCGTCCGGATTTCGCTGCGTGGGGAATCGGGTGCACCAACCTCGACCCGCAGGTTGTCGCTCCCGATAGGATACGAGATCTCGCCCGTGAAGCTGGCGATGCATTCATGATCCCGCGTCATCTTTCGTGCGGGCCTTCCGAGCGCCTTGTATGCGTCCAAGTAGATTATGTTGACAGACGCTCCGTTGTCGACTAGCACCCTCCTCACAAGGAACTGGTCGATGATCGCGTCGATCACGAACGGTAGGGTGCTATCCCTTGAATTTTCTTCCTCGTCCTTTGCTGTGAAGCTGATGGTGGGCGCTTCCTTTCGTCGTGCCCCGGGCGCTCTCCTTGCCCCGATCGCTAGCACATCCCTGCTCGGGCGATCGGGCGATGATACCCTCTCCTTGCGCTTGCCTCCGGATATCGTGTTGATGGTCCCACGGGTCCCGGCGTTGGCCCGGCGCTGGCGTCCGCCCGTCCTGGGGCGACCGTTCTTCTTCATATCCCCGAGGGCTCTTCTAAGCAGTGGGCAGTTGTTCGTGTGATGGGTGGGGGCGTTGTGGTACTCGCACCAAATGCCCGGGATTCGGCCGACCGGAGCCATCGCCGCCGTCACGCCGCTCGGTTGTGGGAGCTGGTGCCAATGCAGGTGGAGGAGCTGCTCGGGTGACTGCTCATCGATTGTAAGGACCTTCCGCTCTGTCGGTTGGCGGGCGCCTTGCTGCGCCGATCCCTCCGCCCGGTGGCTGCGAAAGGGAGACCTTCGACTGCTCCGTCCTGGCGTGCCCTGGTGCCTCTTGTATCCTTCGGCTGGAGCCCCCCCGCTGTTCGAGGGCCGTTGGGGCTGAGCGTTCTCCTCTGGCCTGTTTGTGCTAGATTCGGAGGCGGACCCGTACACTCGTGTCTCCACCAGTGCCTTCTGCACAATTAGGTCCATGATCTCGTCGTAGTCGAGATGTTCCTTCCTTACGAGTTTCTCTACGAATGGGGTGGCGAGCAGGTTGTCCATCAGGGCGACCTTGGCCACTCGCTTGTCAAGGTCCCTGCATGTGCTTGCGAGCGTCCTCCATCGATTAATGTAACTCGACAAGCTCTCTTCCATCCCCTGGCGGACCTTCAGGAGGATGCCCGTGGTGTTATACTTCCCCTGGAGCCGATAGCGCTTCTGAAAACTTTCCGCCAGCTCGAGGAACGAGTGGATGGACCCCGACGGGATCTCGTAGAACCAGCTTCGCGCCTCCTCCGCCAGTGTTTCCTGGAACAGGAAACACAAGGTTGGGTCCGAATATCGGGTCCCGTCCGTGGTGGACCGAAACTCGTCCATGTGCGCTCGTGGATCCCCGCTCCCGTCAAACCGGGCAATCTTCGTTATCTTGGCGTGGGGGTCCCTTCCTCTTTCCAGTACGTGCACCGAGAACGGGCTGACCCGGGGGGCGAACGTCCCGCCCTGACCGGCCAGCTTGTCCTTGCGCAAGCGTGAGACTTCCTCCGCCAGCTCTTCCATCCTCCGTAGGATCAGGTTGTTGTTCGTCGGGGGTGATGACTCCTCCGCCGATGAGGGCGCTCGGGCGTTGGTTCTGGCGAACAGAGGGCGCACCTCGCTGGCGGTCTCCTGCGTTTATCCGCCGGCTAATGAGCGCCTCCAGTCGTTCCTCTATCCTTCGGCGGATTTGGCGCTCCTCCGCTCTCTCGAGCGCTGCCTCCCGCAATTCCTGGGCCATGCCGGTTATGCGCCCGTCCTCGTCGTCCCTGTCGGTTGCCCGCGCGTTCCGCTCCTGTGAGCCTGGCGGAGTCCCTCCTCCGGGTGTGTTGTTGTTGTTAGTTGCCGGGTTGAGCATGTGGACCTTTGGTTTCGGTGGTGTTTATACGAGGTTTGCAATTTGTAAGTTTTCCACAGACGGCGCCAGATGTTTCTACCGAATTACGCGCGGGGGCGTAATGGGGCAGAAGCAACAAGGATAAGCTTCCTCTTCCTTCCTTGGTCGTGCGGTGGACCTCCTCTCCTTGGTGCGTCCGAACGGTGGGACTGTTCGGATGGGCGGGCTCTTCTCTTCTTCCTTCTCTTCGTGCGTGCGGGCTCTTCTTGCGGGTGCTTCCTTCCTTCCTCGGGCGTTCGGGTGCAGCTGTCAGAAGAATACAACAACGAAGCAGGCGGTCAGGGATCAAGACGGGGTGGCCCGCCTTCAACGCTCCGATGCCTAAGTCAGAATATGTATTGGGTATAACAGTCAAGCGAACGTGCGAGCAGTGAGTTGGGATATGGATTGGTGAGATTGAATCAGAGTGTATACTGCTGGGTTTCAATGGAATGTAAATTAGTGAGTCTTACCTGTAATAAATACCTGATATATATAGGTGGTTGAGTTTGGAACCTGGTGGTGTTCTTCGATGTGGGACTGGTGGTTCCTGCTGGTGTGTGATCCGCATGTTCGGGCGCGCCCCCCACGGGCGCGTGCGCGCCCGGAGGGGGTGGGTCTGGTGAGTGAAGTTGGAGCCTCCTTGGTGGTCTTGCATGTGGTCGAGTAGGTGTTGTTAATCTGCTTAAGTGGATAAGCATGTTAATCGTACAACTAATGATGCAATACTAACAGTATGAAAGTTTGAAAAACTTTTCTCTCATTTAACACACATTACCTAAAATAGAAACCCTAGAGTTGACTTGTGTGTTTATCTCTTGAGCATGCTTTTGTCCTATCAAACTGATGGTTGTTGGAGTAGGTCTGCTGTAGATCAGTTTAGGTCTGCTATAGGTTGACTTTTGGGCTGTTCAGCACGTTCTCTTTGCTGACAAAGCTGACTGGACTGTTCTGTCTATATAAGTGATCTCAAGGCATCTTTGGCTCCTTGGTTGAGTTGTATTATTTTGGGTGATTCTTTGAGAGCACAAAAATGTGTAGTTTTCTCTCTTCTCTTCTCTTCCATTTCTGTGTCTCTACTTGCTCTTTGCTGTACATGTAAGTCATAGATTCTCAATCATAAAAACTATTTTCAAAAACCATATGCATCATTACATAAGTGCATTCCATTGAGATAGGTATGGAGATGCTCAACCCAAAGAAGTAGATCAAGAATATTTAACTTACAAATAGTTAAGATATGAGTTGATGCTTCTAGACACTTTCCAAGTTGTAAACATATAAGTCAAGTATTGTAGCTCTGTTTAGAACTGGTAGTCAGACTAGTTAGGATAGCATACGGGCTATGTATCCCCAGAGTACAAGAGTTGTAATTGTGTGTGTTACTTGATAGTGGAAATGTTTGTCTCTCAAGAGTTAGGGGCACACAGTTTTCCCCCTGGTTGCAGGATTTCTGCGTTAACAAAAACATCCTCGTGTTATTCTTTACTTATTGCTTTTACAGTTCAAACACTCATATCCTATAATTTGGGATAGGTTGTCATTCTGCTATCCTCGAGTACAGTTTAAGCAAAAAAGTTGTAAAAGGCTTATTCACCCCCCCCCCCCCTTTTAAGTGGTATCAGAGCGGCCACTAGCCTTTGCTAGTGATATCCTCTGAGGGGCCAGAAATGGAACGTGAAAAAGGCTTATCCATAAATGTTCCTCCCTTTTTCGATGGACATGATTTTTTACAATGGAAAATCATAATGAGTGCCTTCCTCTCTTACCAAGATAATGGTATGCTGTGGCGGGTTGTGGAGGAAGGCTGGACACATCCCACAAAACCAAACAACGATGGATCTAATGAGAAAATTCCCAAGCCAAGGTCCGAATGGGAAAAAGTTGACAAGGATTTAGCTAGAGCAAATATCAAAGCTCTAAGTTGTCTCTTCAATGCCATATCCGAAGCAGAACGTCAAAGGATTATTCATTACTCTACTGCTAAGGAGGCATGGGATGTGCTCATCAACACTCATGAAAGTAACTCTCGAGTTAAACAATAAAAACTTCAACGTCTTATTTATGAGTTTGAAGGTTTAATCATGAGTGAAAAAGAGTCTATTAATGATTTCTATGGTCGTGTACTTAACATAACAAATCAATGTCATAGTTTAGGCGAAGCCATAGAATCAAAGAAAATTGTTAGGAAATTCTTAAGTACTTTACCTCATTTCTTTGACTCAAAGATGAATGCTATCGATGAAGCTCATAATCTAGACACTTATCCTCTAGAAGAACCAGTTGACAATTTGAAAATTTATGAGACACTCAAGAAAAAACCTAAAAATGAAAAATCTGTTGCTCTAAGTTCGGTTAAAATTGAAGATGAAAAAGTTCTTGAAAATGAAGATGATAGTACGTAATGATGAGTTTGCTTTCTTAACTAAACAATTTGAAAAATTCTTAAGGAACTCAAAAAGAAAACCTTTTAATTCTAATCGGAATTTCTCTAAATGGTCTAGCTCTAAGTTGGGTTGTTTGTTGTTTCGATTCGATTCTCTTGATATTGTGTTCATCTATCCATTTGGTACACTCTAAGCACAATATATTGTCTGTGCTTTATGGCCCGAATTCTCAGCGGGTAGCTCTCTATCCTATACTCATTTAAAAGCGACTAGAACATACATGATAGCACCCCATTAAGCTAAAGACCAGAATCTGTATTGCTACAATTGAATAGTACTCATGAAATAAACGGTACTATCTACTATATTTCATTAAAAAAACGGTAGTATCTACTTCTTATACTCTCTTTACGTACATGTCTCAAGTTACATAACAATCTGTACAAAGGAACTGAAGAAGTTTTGAGGGAATAGGTATGTAGATAACAATTAACCGCACCAAGGCTCCGACATAGATTGATTGCAAAATTTGCTGTGTTTTAGGCTTGTAGCGATACTGGAATTTTGCTTCTGAGTGCCTTTAAGCTGAATCAAATGTGCAAGTGTTCTCTGCTATGTTTTAAACTTAAATCTGTCCCGTGTATTCGGAAGCTTGTATAAAGCTGTGCCAGGAAATGGATACCAAAAACCAAACAGCACGTTTTTCTTTTCGACATGAACCAGATGCTTCAACATGCAAGTGTCTCACCTTTATCTTTATCTTTTCATTTTCTTTTTCTTGCATTAACAAGTAAGGAACATCTCCTCGGGGACGTTTCGTATCCTTCTTCGTTAATTCTGCTTTCCCTTTCCTTCTCCAAGGTCCCAATCTTCACCTCCTCTTCTCCTTTATAAGCAACTAGAACATGCATGATAGCACACCAGTTGCAAACTCGTGTTTACTTCAATTCCCATAGTTGTCTCCATTTCTTCTTCTTCCATACATTCTCAATTAGTTTCAAAACATGGCTGGAGTACTGGTCGACGTTCTGCTAGAGCGTTTGGCTACACTTGCCTTTGACAAGGTTGAGCGAGAGTTCAACCTGGTGGCTGGGGTTAAGAATGAAGTCAAGAAGCTCACCCGCAGTCTCAAAGCTATTCAAGCTGTGCTGGAGGATGCCGAGCAGAGACAAGTGACCGAGGTCAGTGTGAGACGTTGGCTTAAGGAACTAGAGGATGTCTCGTACGAGATGGATGATGTCTTGGATGAGTGGATCACTCAAGTTCAAATACATCAAATGGAGAAGCAGGAAAACCAAGGTGAACATGCTCTTCTTGTTACTACTACCACTACTTCTAAGAAGAAGGTATGCTTCCCATTTCTTTCTTCTTGCTGTTCTTCAAGCCAAGTCGTCAATCAGTATATGTTTCGTCGTGATATAGCTAAACGAATAGAAGAGCTAAATGAAAGTCTAGCTCATATTGATAATGATAAACAAAGGTTTAGCTTTCAGAGCACCACAAAAGGCCCTGAACTACCTGAACGACAACAAACAACTGCTTTTCTTCCTGAGAAAACATTTGGCCGAGATCAGGAGAAGAGTCTTATCCTTAGCAAGCTGCTAAGTGAAGGTAGTAGTAGTCATGAAACAGGTGTTCCTCTTATCATCCCTATCATAGGGATGGGGGGAATGGGGAAAACAACTCTTGCCCAACTAGTCTATAATGATGACACTGTCAAATCTCATTTTGACAAAAGAATATGGGTTTGTGTCTCGGACCCTTTTGAGGAGGTGAAGATTTCTAAAGCTATCATTGAGGGTCTAGGAGGTCATACAACTTCAGATGAGTTGCAAACTTTATCAGAGTGTATATTTAAGTTGACCGAGGGAAAAAAGTATTTGCTCGTCTTAGATGATGTTTGGAACCCAAATCTTAGTCAATGGGAAGAATTAGTCAAACCACTAAGAAATGGAGCTGTGGGGAGTAGAGTATTGGTGACCACACGAAAGGAGGAAGTTGCTATCATGATGAAAGCAAGCATCCGTGCGATCCATTTGAATAGGTTGGGTGAAGAATTATGTTTGTCATTGTTCTTTTACTACGCAGACATTAAGGAAAGTGATGAGTCTAAAGTATTTCAAGCCATTGGCAAAGAGATTGTAAGAAAATGCAATGGCTTGCCTCTTGCTGCAAAGACATTAGGTAGCCATATGTGTGACAAGAAAACAATACAGGAGTGGCGAGATGTTTCAAGTAATAAGATATGGGAAAATGAAGAGATTAAAGAACCTGTTTTCAAGCCATTATCTCTGAGTTATAATGATTTGAGTCCCATAATCAAACGTTGTCTTTTGTACTGTGTAATCTTTCCAAAAGATTACGTGTATGATCGAGATAATTTGATTCAGTTATGGATGTCACAAGATTATGTGGATGTGACAGGAAGTCTAGGAAAGAAATATTTTTATACCCTGGTAAGACGTTCTTTCTTCCAGGATATTAAGGTAGATGGATATGGGAGAATAGAGTGCAAAGTGCATGACATTCTACATGACTACTTGCAAAGTCTGACTAAGAATGAATGGTTTATCAATGATTTTGAGTCAGCGGCTAGAAAGAGAATGGTGATGGCACGTGATGATAAGAATCGTCATCTAACCATATTGCAAGCATCGCAAAGTGACCATTTGAGGTCATTTCTCAGATGTGAACATTTGCGTACCCTCGTAGCTTTTGGTTCACCTATTAGCTCCTTTGTGTTAGCCTCAGTTTTACAATTGAAATGCCTACGGACTTTAAACTTGTCCGATAGTGGCATTGAAGAAATACCAAAGGAGATAGGTGGACTGATCCATTTAAGGTATCTCGATCTATCTGAGAATCGTCACTTGAAGGAAATAATACGTTTGAGTAGTCTATACAATCTGCAGACCTTGAGTCTTGTTAATTGTAATGATCTTGAAAGAGTAGATTTGAAAGGGTTAACCAATTTAAGGCATCTTATGACTGCATTCAGTAACAAGGTGAAGTTGATAGGGGTTGACCAATTAACAAATCTGCGAGAGCTGGATCAACTAAATGTCCACAGTGACGACGTCCAGTTGGCAGTTCTGGAAAATTTGAATCAGCTTCAAGGAATTCTTCGCCTTGCAAACTTAGGACAATCAAATTCGAATGAGGCAGGGAAAGCAAATTTGGTGAGTAAGGAGGGCCTCCGTCATTTGTTTCTTCAATTTGGGTTGTACAGCTCGACTGGTTCCAATCAACGACAACAGAATGATAGAGAAATACTGAATGCCATACACCCTCCTCCTGGTTTGGAATCGTTAGTGTTCTGGTCCTATGCAGGCAACACCCCGCGGACAGATTGGTTTTTGTCATTAAACAGCTTGACGAGTCTTTTCCTTTATGAATGTAGAAATTGTAAGCATTTTCCTCCTCTAGGGAAATTACCGTCCCTTGAATCATTAAGAATGTGGGGGATGGATGGCGTGGAAAAGGTAGGTGTTGAGTTTTTGGGAATAGAAGAGGCAGAAACACCAACGTCGTCAGGATTCGTATCATTTCCAAAACTGAAAGAACTCCGCATCGACTATTCCTTCAGATTAAAAGAGTGGAAAGGAGTGGAGGAACTAAGCGAAGAGGAAGACGACGCTGAGAAGAAGAAGAAGAGGAAGAAGAAGGATATTACAATAATGCCATGCCTTTCTTATTTGAAGTTATCTCATAACTTCGAATTACCAGCATTGCCGGACTTCCTGTGGAAGACACCACTCCGGGATTTGATTATTTATAGCTGTCCTGGACTCGGCAAGCTTTACAGAGGAGGGGAAGGAAGTGAGAATGAGTGGGCCAAAATTTCACACATCCCAAATATCAGCTTTGACGGTCAGTGGATCCAGGGGCAAGATGAGGCGATGGGTTGTGGTAATTGAGGTATTGACTGTATCTCTAGGTATATCATTTATCTATAATATTCATACAATGTTTGACTCATCAATTTCTTTCACAGCTGCTTAATTCAACCCAATTCCCAACTGCAACTCTCTCAGAGACATGATTCAGGGTCCTGTTGAATAAGGCATTTAGAGTGGCACGCATCCCAGTTCCATAGCTAGGACAGCTGGGGTTTATGGTAATGCTACATGTTTATACCATTCATCTTCGTTTATCCTAGTTTTTTGTGGCATTGGTTTAACCATACCAACACTTAGAAGCTGTTCGATGACTATTTCAGAGGACAGATCACTAAGGTACGCAGCTCTGCTAGTCAAGAAGCTAGTCTTTGATTGTTCAACTTCTGCACATGGTCTCACTTCCATAAACAGACCAAGCAAATGAAACAACACTAAGAATAACAGTAATCCATTATCATTCATTGTCTAATTTTGCATGCTGTATATTTGTTGTGTCCTCATTCATATTGAGAAAGAGTGATAGAGCTCATTAGAAGAGGCAATTATGATGTTTACTATACTCACTGGCTTTTTTCTTTATTTATGAAGAAATTAATACTTTTACAGGGAGGAACAATATGCACAGCAACAAAGGAATCTCTTTCATCTCTGATTTATTCAAGTAGAGGAGACAAAACTCTTGCAGTACACGAAGATATTTAGGAACTTAGTTTGAAGATTTCAATACAGTTCAGCCATCTGCAAGAGGTGTGCATCCTCTATTGCTCTCGTTGTGCCTTAATCATTTGTGTGTTTCTCGTTATTCATTTTCTAGAACCATGACACAGATGCGATGAGTAAAAACCAAGGAGAGCTGACGAAAGAAGTTAAATTCCCTGGAAAGAAAATCAGCAGCTCCCTCAATTGCGATTGCTTCAAAGAGTGGTGAAGATTGCATTCATGTTAATTGTTGGGCCTCGCGAGGTTCATTTGTAGCTTTCATCTGCTGATAACTACAAGCCAGCACAACTTCAAATAGAAAAACAAAGATTGTAATGACCTAGAATGAGACAACTGCTGAGTGCTGATACATTCAAGAGCCAGGAGGTATGCATCTTCTATTGCTCCTCTTATTTTCCCATTGTTTTCCTGTTCATGTTAGTACTTCATTATTCATTGTGGGACCATTAGACAGATTGTGATGGATATGTACGTTGCTTAATGAAAGAAGCTGATGTGGATGGTTCAGCCGGTCTCTTGATACAATCTTAGAAGAAGGCCAGGCGACGAAGCAACAATTATCTTGATACATGTTAGAACCTTCTGACATTCATGCAGCCGACCAGCAAGCAAAGGAGTCACTCATTTTGGATCACATGCCAATAATCTGTGTTTCACTCGGATGATTATAGCTGTTTGTGTCAGGGTACAGGATCGGCTTGCAAACACAAGGAAGTGTCAAATGTGATGAGTGGAAACCAAGAAGAGCCAGCAAAAGAAGTTCAATATCTTCTGAAAAGAAAACCAGAAGCTCTAGCAACTGCTTCCAGTGCTGGTGAAGACTTATCTTTCTCGGAAGTTAACTGTTGCCAAGTATTTTCCGAATACGGACTTCATGCATGCCACTCACTGTACCTAAAGGAGCATCGTTCACTTGGAGGAGTATAGTTACGGGTAGGCAAGTCCTGGAGCTGGGAGTTAGATACCAGGTTGGTGATGGAGCTCAGATCTCGGTATGGAATGATCTGTAAAACAGATTGAAGAACAGAATGGCTGGAATGATCATTCATTGATATGAGACGTGTATATATACAGCAAAGCTAGCTAACCTATACAAACTAGGAAGAAGTTCCCTACAAGTCAGGGAACAGAAAGAGAAGCTAGATTACAATAGATTATGTGCATATATGAAAACTGTACAGTAGCAGATATAAAAGATTTCTTAACACTCCTCCTCAAGTTGGAGAGTGGATGTCCCGCACACCTAACTTGCAAACTATTGGAACAAAAACTTCCTTTCCCAAAGGCTTGGTAAACACATCGGCTAATTGATTTCCAGAACTGGCAAACTTTGTGTGCACTGAGCCATATTGAATCTTATCTCGAATATAGTGACAATCCATCTCTATATGTCTTGTGCGCTCATCGAAAACTGGATTTGCAGTAATGTGCAAGGCAGCCATGTTGTCGCAATAAAGTGAGGCAGACCCTTGATGTGAAATACCCAAATCGCTTAACAATTGGCGAAGCCAAGTCAACTCACAACACGTGACTGTCATTGCGCGATATTTGGCTTCAGCTGAAGAAAGTGTCAGTTCTTTGTCGCTTTGATCTCCAAGATATTAATGGAGGATCAACAAAAACACAGTAACCCGTAGTAGACCTTCTAGTAAAAGAACAACCTGCCCAGTCCGAATCACAAAATGCCCTTAATCTGAAATCACTATTCATTGAGAAGAACAAACCTTGACCGGGTGCACCTTTCAAGTATCGAACAACACATAAAGCTGCATCCACATGAAGTTTTCTAGGCTGATGCATAAAGCGACTCAAGACATGAACAACAAATGTGATATCAGGCCTTGAAACAGTCAAATATATCAAAAATATAGCTCTCACTATTTATTTAAATAATATATTTAAGAGGCTAAATTATAACATAGGGTCAAATATAGCCCCTCAAGGACTGGAGATGGCCTGAGATACTGTTTGGGATTTTAGCTACTTGACAATCCCCCTTAAACCCTAAAATCCTAGAGATATTGTCCTGAACCTGATCAAGAAGATGAACCCAGACGTCTACATACTTGAAATAGTAAATGGTGCCTACAGTGCTCCATTTTTTGTCAAGATTTCGGGAGGCTCTTTTCCACTTCTCTACATTGTTCGACGTGCTTGACATTTGCGTCCCGCGTGATATTCCATAGCGAATGTTGATCGAGAGGGAGATATTCGAGCGGGAGGCAATGAATGTCATTGCTTGCGAGGGTTCAGAGAGGATCGAGAGACCAGATCGAAACATACAAGCAGTGGCAGAATCAAAATTTCAGATTCAAAATCAAAGACCTAGATCAACTGAACCATTGCTTTTAAATTTTTTACCCGGGCCTGACACGTGTTGCGTACCCATTCACGCGTAATTTTTTTTCACTTTTGACGCGCCTGACTTAAAAAAAAACTCAACGCGCCTGACGTCACCCACGACGTGTGGGTTTCGCCAGGCACGTCGAGCAATCGCCAAAGAAAAAAAGGCTCGAGCGCTCGACGGAGCAAAGTTTTCTCGAGCACCCGGCCTGATTTTTTCCCCCGGTGCGGATCGTTTTCCCCAACTGCTCGAGCAACTCCGTCCTAGCCCACCTGCTGCTTGAGCAAATCCTCGCTGGCTGCTCGCCGGTACGGATGTTCTTAGAAATCAATATGTGGTTCACACTTAGATGGCAAGCCAATGGTAAGAAATTACCTATATAACAGGCGTGGGTTTTCCCTGTAGCTAGAATAGTAACTACAGTGCTTAAGTGGGTGGATCACACGTGCGAAGTTGGTTTCTTCTCCCGTCTTCATTATTATATGTTTCCATTTTTTCTCCCCTCTGTCCGTCTGCATCCCGAATCAGAACCCAGACAAAGAATCTCCCCTCTCTCACAAAGAATATCCCCTCTCTTCGTCTGCATCCCAAGCTCTAATCTATCCTTTGTCATCCATTTACCTATATAACAAGCGTGGGTTTTCCCTGTAGCTAGAATAGTAACTACAGTGCTTAAGTGGGTGGATCACACGTGCGAAGTTGGTTTCTTCTCCCGTCTTCATTATTATCTGTTTCCATTTTTGCTCCCCTCTGTCTGTCTGCATCCCGAATCAGAACCCAGACAAAGAATCTCCCCTCTCTCACAAAGAATCTCCCCTCTCTTCGTCTGCATCTCAAGCTCTGATCTATCCTCTGCCATCCATTTTCGTCCATATTCTCATATCGCGATTTGGAGGTCACATAGATACACAGGGTTTCTATGTCTTGGATTTTGGAGCGTTTTTAGCAAGAGGTGCATGACAGAATTTGAATGAAAATTTTATTCTCTCTTGGGTTTCATGAAGCATCTCTCCGTCGACTTCCGGCTTCTGGTACTAAGAAGCAGTTGCTGGAGCGACTTTGCCAAGAAAGAGAAGGATTCAGCTGACAATTCCGGAGGCTTAATTAGGTATCAGCTTTAACTGCTGCTTATTTTAGAAAGTAACTTTAATTCTGCTTATTAGCAGTAACTTTCTGCTTTTCATTTCGTGTATTATCAATCAATCATTTAATGGGTGTTGCTTGATTGCATAGCTACAAATGCAATAAGCTATTGTAACTTCACCAAATGCAATTAACATGTTTAGAACTAGGTGTGTAGAGGATTATAGTAGCTTATTGCATTTGGTGAAGATTAGAGTAACTTATGCTTACATCTGATAGATATATTACCTAGCTAGCTATGTCAATCTGCCCTTTAGAAAACTGTTGGTTTCAAAGGTCTATTCGTATTTTAATACATGTTTAGCCAGATGCATATGGAATTTTTGTTTATAGATAGCATTTGTGTTCATAGATATCATGTTAGTAGAGATTAGTAGAATTAAAAGCACTTGAGCTTCTGTATTCGTTGTTCCAATTATGTTTCTGGGTTGTCTGTAAAACTGTAATGCTTATGGTTGTAAATAACACTCATCCACTTTGTTTACTTCGTAGTTCTATTACTCTAGAATTTCATGCAAGGCTTCGGAACAAGTTGATGTTATACAATCCTAAGATGTTTGGGTAGTTTCTACATTGTTGGTATTGCAAGGAGTTGAGTGCCTGCTATGGAGTGCTCATTTCAATTTCTCAAGCTATGTCATTTCGAAACCCAGGGATGGCTTTTAGTTCTTGGTGTAGTGATAGTTGCATATTTATGCAACGTTTATGTGCTTAACTGAACCTTATATTTAGCTCTTTTGTTATGTTTTTAAGTAATTTAACATTATTATTTGTTCTTAGGTATTTTGGAGATAAATGAAGAAAAAGAGATTAAATATATATTGCAGCTTAGCGAAGGAACGGGAGTCCTTGGCGAGGAGGTTTGGTTCTTGGCGAGCACGTGATAGAAGAGTGCAAGTGGGTTTTGCTAGTTTAATTAAACTAGTTAAATGAGGATTTATATATATGGCTTGGCGAGGAAACCGTGGCGAGAAGGTTTTGTCCTTGGCGAGGAGCAGCTTGGGAGATAATTAGCTCTTGCTAATTATATTTTATTATATTTTGCTTGTGAGTGGACTTGGACTTTGGGAGTCCATTTGCTTTTGGACTTTTGCTGGCACGCGGGTTGCTAGCTAGGTTAATTAACCTAGCTAGATGGGAACATATATATATTGCTAGTGGTAGACTTGTTGGGGGGACGTACGGAGACGATTCGATAATTTTCTCTTTTCTTTTAAGACTAGAATTTTATGGCTTCTATGAGGAGCTAAACTCCATTGTTAAGGGGCTGTTTTGAAGCCCCGTTCATGATATCTAGATTGCTTATGCACTTTAACTAAATGTTGTTTTTGTTATTTGAATGAGGTTTCTTTGTTATTTATACAGTGATGATTCTTGATTATGTATGCTTTGAGTGCACGCTTAGTATGCATGTTTAGGAATCTAATTCTAAGAAAATTGATGGATGTTGGTGATTATTACCTTCCTCAAGTTTCAATAGTAGAACCCATACATGCTTGGTATAAGAAACCCTAGGTCTAGTAAGACACGACCGTAGTGTACTTATGAAGCCTTGTAGATTCTCAAACCCTTTCTAAATCTTAATGCTTTTATCTTAGTAAATTCGAGTCCGTGACTTCGGGTTCTTTGAGGGATAGACAATATTGATAAGCAGACCTTCAATGTTGTAAACATAAGGATCGGGTAATAGGTTGTGTTCACAGCTCGGGGCCTTCCTGGGAATCTTTCATTCATAACATTTGCATTATTTAGTTAAGCATTTGCAGTCTAGATGGAGTGACGGTGGTGGATAACACTTCCCTTAACCCATTTTATCATTGATTCTTGTTTTACTTTTACTCTGTTTTCAGTTTCAGTTTCGTAATCTGTTTTGCATAATTTTTTTCGCCAACCAAACAAACTTCGATTATATTGAAATTTCGCGTGGTAGTTCACCACGGTGTCTTTAGTGTCCAGTGTTAATTTCGTAATTTTAGGTTGAGTCTAGGTATTTTAATTAATTACGTTAGTGTCCAGTGGTCGAGTCTGTCAGATTTCTGACTTTCGCGTCTGTTTGTAGTTTAGAGTATTGAGTCTCATCTTTCCCTGTGGATTGACCCCTATACTATTGTACTGCATTGACAAACATATTGAGTTCATTATAGGGTAATTTTGAGGGTGGTTAAACACTCGATCAAATTTTGGCGCCGTTGCCGGGGAAAGATCTAGTCTTTATATTCTAACGTGTCTTTTGTTTCAGTTTTGTTTTGTTTTCTTTCATTTCTTTTGTAGTGTAACGTGTCTCTTGTGTGCAGGTACTTAGTGCATGCATACTCGAAGGTCAAGGAGAACTGAGCCTTTATTGCTTGATTTAGAGATTGAACGCTCAGCTAAGCAAAACCGGAAGCAGAAGAGGCAAGCAGAACTGGAGGTTGGAAACACGAGTGGCACAGTGTCAGAACCCGAGATTGAGGTGGAAACAAGTTCATATTCAGAAGAAGAAGTTCCTCAATCGCCACCATAAAGAGCAGCAATGGGAGAACAACCAAGAACGTTGATGAATTCTTTTGTACCTAGTGCTCAAGGGAATTCATCACCAATAGTGTTGCCAGCTCTTGGGACTTATTCAGTACCTCCTGCTTTACTATCAGCCCTACCTCATTATAGGGGGGTATTTTCAGAGGACCCTCAGCAACATTTGGCTGAGATTGAAGCTTTAGCATCAACACAAAACTTACAAAATGTTGAATCTAATGTGTTGAAACTAATTTTATTTCCTTTTTCTGTGAAGGAAGGAGCGAAGATGTGGTTCAATTCTTTGGCTCCTAAGTCTATACAATCTTGGGATGAGATGAAGGTGACGTTCATGAAGGAGTATTTCTCAGCCCAGAAGACTAAGCAGTTGAAGAAGGAGATTAATAGCTTCATACAAAAAGATGGTGACATGCTTCATGAGGCATGGAGTCATTTCAAGGAGCTGTTGAGGAAATGCCCACATCATGGGTATGATCTAGAGGACAGGATGACTTTCTTTTATGAAGGTCTAGAGCCAGCCAACAAGACAAGAGTGGATTCTGCATGTGAAGGTATGTTTATGTACCAAACAGGTCAGCAAGCTCATGATACCATAGAGAAATTGGCTGAGAACACCAAACAGTTCTATACAAGAGAGAGAACGTTGGCGAGCAAGAAACAGCAAGCTGTATTTGAGGTTGCCACCAACCCAGACATGGACAAGAGAATGAAAGCAATAGAGAAGAAGTTGGAGTCCATTTCTACTGCCATCAAGAGCCAAACGACATCATCATCATCTGTTTCTCAGGTATGTTCTGTTTGCTCTATGTCGGATCACACTAATGAATCTTTTGTCCTTTTATTCCTGAAGAAGAGCAGGTGAATTTTGTGCAACAACGAGCATCAAGAAATGATCCATTTCAAACACATACAATCCGGGGTGGAGGAATCATCCCAATTTCAGCTATGGAATCACAAACAATGTGCTGAACCCACCCACCGGATTCAAGGTAAGACCTGAATATCAACAGGTACAACAGCCGGTTGCAGCTCCAGCTCCTGATCCTATCATGGCAGCAATATTGGCTAGGCTAGAGGGGATTGAGATGCACAACAAGAACTCTAGCAAGGCATTCGAGCTTATGGAGAAGCAGCTGAACAGCTTGCAGCAACAAGTGTCAACAAGAGAACAAGGTACTCTTCCAAGCAATGTGGTTAAGAACCCAAGATCTCAACATGAAGCTAATGTGATCACATTGAGAAGTGGAAGAGTGATTGAAGAGGTTGAAAAGCCTACAAAAAATTCTTTAGAAGATGAGCCGGTCCTAGAACAGGTGCTGCCATTTCCACCACTACTGCAGGATCAAGGAGAGAATAGTGTACCTGGACAGAAAAATTCAGCAAATGAAAAGTCAGGTAAGTCAATCTCTGATCTTTCTCCTTCAATTCCTTTACGTGTTCCTTTTCCTGGCAGGTTGAAAAACAAGAAGAAGGATGAATTGGAGCAAGAGATTCTAGATACATTCCGGAAGGTGAAAGTGAACATTCCGTTGCTCGATGCGATTAAGCAAATACCGAAGTATGCAAAGTTTCTTAAGGAACTTTGTACAATGAAGAGGAAGTTCACAGGGACTGAGACCGTGGCCTTGAGTGAGAAGGTGTCAGCAGTACTTCAAAGGAAGCTACCACCTAAGATGGGAGATCCTGGACGATTCACCATCCCATGTACAATTGGTAACA
The DNA here is from genome assembly GCA_946800695.1 of Geum urbanum. NCBI lineage: Eukaryota > Viridiplantae > Streptophyta > Magnoliopsida > Rosales > Rosaceae > Geum > Geum urbanum. The sequence goes on along the minus strand of OX327017.1, from coordinate 39,490,612 downwards.
CTAATTTTACTGGAGCTTTACTTGATTTGGGTGCATCAATAAATTTAATGCCTTACTCTGTGTATAAAACTTTGAATATTGGTGCATTACAACAAACTGGTGTTACAATTAAATTAGCTGATCGATCTAACTGCTACCCCAGAGGTTTTGTTGAAGATGTTTTAGTACAGGTAGGAATTTATGCAGCACTCAGTGAATGAGAATGAGGATATTTTGGAGACAGTGCTTGGATCAAGTCAGCCAAAGATTGAAGAATGGAAGCCGATCAAGCAAGAATTGGATGAGCTCGAAGCTCTTCTTGAATATAGGTCTGCGAATTTGACTACTGGGGCTGAAATTGCAATGGAAGAAGGGGATACATTCTTTGATGATGATGAGATATGTGAATTCCTTGAGGAGGAGTCCATCGAAATTCCTTATATTGAGATGGTGCTGCCACTACATGAACAACCACATGAGTTATCAATGCCAAACTCAAGTTCCACACATGTTCCTTGCACCAAAGAAATACTTGAGTTTGAGGATTTACTTACCGAGCCCCCTTATATTTTGGAGCATATTGAGATGGTGGTACCTGATTACCATATGTCCAACAAGGATATTCTCTTTACCTTGTTTGTTGGACTCAAGAGGAGGATGCTTTGGATAAAGAAGAAGAAAGAAAGAAGACACTTGGAGTCTTGTGTGTGTGGGAGTCCAAGGGTACCCAAGTTACTTGGTAGAGCTCATAGGACATCATTGTTAAGGACCAAGAACTTGATCGAGCCAAGACCACAGCCACCTGATGGTTTTGAAGATGTCTGGCTGAGGACGTTAAACTTAGCGCTACTTGGGAGGCAACCCATGTGGATTGAGAAGTTTGGCTGCCAGATTTGAATTCTTATCCCTTCTCTTTTTCTTTATTTGTCTCCATGTTAGTGTGATTTGTGATGTGTTATGTGTCTTATTCCATGCTTGTTTGATGTATTGTATGTTTTAGTTTTGTCTTACATTGAGGAAAATTCAAATTTCAAGTGTGGGGTGGGGTTTATATCATATCCTTAGCGTCCTATATCATATCCTTAGCGTCTATTTTTCGTTAGTTCGGTATTGTACAGTATGCTGTTTCGTGTCAATTTATTGGCATAGTTTGAGGTCTCGTAAATTTTTGAAATTTTTAGAGGATGTTTTTACATGTGTCTAATTTGTGTTCTTAAAATTTCAACTCATTCCAATGTATGATAAATTCTGTAAAATTCTTGCGAGGGGAATGCGTCTCTAGCGAGCTTCGCATGTGTACTGTGCAGTTTGATGTTTTGTGTGATTTTTTTTGACATATCTAGAAGTCTCGTAAATTTCTGAAATTTTGAGAGAATGTTTTTACATGTGTCTGGTTGGTTCTCTCTAAATTTCAGCTCATTCCGCTCTGTCATTAATTCTATATAATTCTTGCGAGTGGAGCTGAATCATGCGAGCAACAGTTTTAAGGAACTAAGTTGAGTCTGGCGAGCAGCAGTTTGTGTTTTTTTTTGACACAGTTAGAAGTCTCGTAATTTTCTGAAATTTTGAGGGAAGTTTTGTACATGTATCTAGTTAGTGTTCACAAAATTTCAGCTCATTAAAATATATGTTTAATTTTGTAAAATTCTCGCGAGAAAGTTGCTCGCGAGGGAAGGTTGCTCGCCAGAGTTGGTATTCTTGGAGTCGGCGCTGTACAGTGCTGTTTTGTATAATTTATTTGACATAGTTCTAAGTCTCGTAATTTTCTGAAATTTTGAGGACAGGTTTGTACATGTGTCTAGTTAGTGCTCGCAAAATTTCAGCTTATTACGATATTTGACTAATTTTGTAAAATTCTCGCGAGAGAGTTGCTCGCGAGGGAAGGTTGCTCGCCAGAGTAGGTAGTTTTTGAGTCTGGCGAGCAAACAGTCTGCTGTTTTGTATAATTTATTTGACATAGTTATAGGGCTCGTAAATTTCTGAAATTTTGAGGGAGTGTTTTTATATGTGTCTAGTTTTTGGTCCTAAAATTTCAGATCATTCCACTGCGTGGTTAATTTTGTAAAAATCTGGCGAGTAGAGTGCGCAGATGAGCCTGAGGGAGTCTTTTCTGACGACTAGTTCGTCGTGGAAGGGTTTCCTCGCTAGAATTTGGCATTTTTGAGTTTTTTTCTTTGTTTTTCTTGTGTATTTTAGTTACTTATTTGAAAAAACCAAATACAAAAGTAAAAAGTGTCAAGAAAAACATAAAAAGAGTCTTTTGTTTTGTGTCTTAAGTGCCCTTGGCTAATCCATGATGTGATTATATCTTCCGTAATTGTGACTAAAAGATGTTCATGTTATTTAAGTTTCTTTGGTTAATCTTGATATATGATGCATATGCGAATGTGTAGTGGATGTAGAAAGAGTTAACATGGTACAGATTTTTGGCATGTTTAAACTTTGTTGAGATTCATTTAACCTGTGAGCGATTGAGCCTATATGTGATTACACATGCTTTCTTTATTGAGTGTCGATTGGTTGCCACAGATTAAGTTAATGGACTCTAGATATTACTAGAACTTGCTCTTGTGCTTTTCAAAGCTTATAGTCAATACATGTTTTGATTGAGGAAGTGATAAAGGCATTTATGGGACACCACCATTGCCATATAAGCCTGTGTCCTAATTTTGTGTACACAAGATGTGCATTCCTTAGTTAACCACTTTGAGCCTACATGTTTAAACTTTATGTCATCACCCACATATCTCTGACCTTAAACCTTAGAATAGTTATATCTTTACCCTTGTTCTAAGACTTGGTAGAGCTATACATGAGACATGTATGTGAAGACGACGACAATGTCGAAAAGTGATGCAAAAAAATAAGTGTGGGGTATCAAGCTAGTGTTTGTTAAAAAAAAAAAGAGAGAGAGAAAGAAAAAAAATGTGATGTCTAGCTTGATACCCGAGTTAACTGTTGATGAAAACAATGACGTGAAGGCCCAACAAGATGAAATTCGGCCACAAAAGTGAGAAAGTTCATGGTTGTAAAGTTTAAAGAAGTCTCTTATTTTGTGCTCTACTGGGTTCTAGAATTATATTTGAATTCTTTATCCATTTATTCTTTAACCTATGAGCCAAGCTCCATTACAACCCATGAAAGTCCTGTTGATCCTCAAGATGGCAGCCTTTGATCTGTGGAGATTTGTCACAAGTGTAAGCATATAGTGTGGTCCATTTGGCAAGTAACACTACAAGATTTTTGCCCATTACCGGCGAGATCACCGGAGACAAGGTCGGCGACCGGAAAAGTCGCCGGTAATGTTCAACATTACCGGCGACTTAGCCCGTCGCCGGTAATGTCGCCGGTAATGTTCCAAAACATTACCGGCGACTCCAACCGTCGCCGGCAATGTCTAGGGAGACATTTCCGGCGATTTTCCGGCGGGAATTTCGCCGGAAATGTCTCCCTAGACATTGCCGGCGACGGTTGGAGTCGCCGGTAATGTTTTGGAACATTACCGGCGAGATTCCGGCGTAAAGTCGCCGGTAATGTCTTCATTTCCGGCGACTTACTCCGTCGCCGGCAATGTGTCTTATATTAGATGCCGGATCGGGCAGCTTGATCATTCAATCATTTTGAGCGAAAAAAATCCAGAGAAATCGAAAGAAGGAAAACGTACGCTCTGAAATCGATCATTCGGTATATTGTCAAAATTAAGGCGGGCGTCGAAAACTCGATCACTCGGGAAGCTATATATATAGGTACGTAGGTGTATATATACGTATATGTGGTATATATATATGTGTGTGTGTGTGTTGATCAAATCCAATTCGTGAGATATATATATATATATATATATATGAAATGTTGTTGATGTACGGTCACCGAAACGAGAAAACAGCTTGTAGTTAATCTTGTGTCTGAATCAATGACTGGTATTATCGTATTGTTATCGGAGCCAGGCTTAACAGAGCCTCCTCCTATATACCCAGTCGAATACGTTTTGAATTGAAAAAAGGAGAATACTATCATCGAGTACTGAATCGAATTTAGAGATTAGATCGATATATATACATATGCATGCATGTGTTGATTTAATTATAGTTGAATTGAGAGATCACGTCGATTATTAGTAGTGAATGTGTGTATATATATATAATTAATACGTAAAATTGTTAGAATTTTCAGGATGGACAAGAGTTGGATGAGCCTCGAAAGATGGGATGTCAGATATCACGAGGGAATTAGAAGTTTTGTGGATTTTGTGAAGGCTAATTGTGGAGACACTACACTTCATTATTGCCCGTGTAAAGAATGTAAGTGTTTCAGCGATCGATTTCGATTTCCCATTGATAAAGTCCAGAGGCACCTGAGTAAATACGGGTTTTGGGATAAGTACACTTGTTGGATTTATCACGGTGAAACATCGGTAGCGGGTCCGCATGATCATGGACAATTTGGTGAGAGGGCCAGTCCACGCTATGATTATGGAGATTTTGCTGAGAGGGGCAGTTCATCCTATGATCCAACATCGATGTTAATCAATGATATGTTTCCTCATGAGAGCGGTGTATTTGCTGATGAAGCACCAAATGTCCCTCCCGTCGTTGAGGGTTTCCCCCATATCGAGCCAGTCGAACCATTACCTGGAGGTCATGTAAACACAAGCGGTATGGACAAGTACAACAACCTGATTGCATTGCAACAGACTCCGTTGTACGACGGTTGTAGTAAGACTGTTCTTGAAAGTCTGATGGGAGTGATGCAGCTAAAAATGGAGAACAAAATGTCTGTCAAAGCTGTTGATTCTTGGTTGAAGTGGACTGCTTCGCTACTGCCACCCGGTCATCGTCTTCCTACCACTCATCATAAGGTGCGACATATCCTGAAAGATCTTGGGCTTTCCTACATCAAAATCCATGCATGCAGATATGATTGTATTCTCTTCTGGGGAAAAGATCTCGAAGACCTTGAAACCTGCCCGGTATGTTTTACAGAAAGGTATAAGTTGACTCCTGCAGGCAACAAGAAAGCTGTGAAGATACTTCGATATTTCCCGCTTATTGATAGGCTGGAGCGGTTGTTCATGTGTGCTTTCACGGCCGAGGCAATGAGATGGTGGGCTGAGAGGAACTTGCCTGACGATGACACCCTTATACACCCTTCCGACGGAGAGGCTTGGAAGCACATGGTCAGGGAGTTTGATCATTTTGCAGCAGAGGTCCGAAATGTTTGGCTAGGGCTCTCATCTGACGGATTCAACCCTTTTGGCAACATGAGTCTTCAATACAGTATATGGCCTGTGATTTTGGTACCGTACAACCTTCCACCATGGATGTGCATGAAGAAGGAATACAATATGCTCACTCTGTTAATTCCGGGCCCGAGTTATTCAGGAAAGTGTCTCGATGTGTATTTGAGGCCTTTGATTGAGGAGCTTAAGTACCTGAGTGAGTGTGGCCACCCCACTTACGATAGGTTCAAAAAGGAGATGTTCCAGATGCATGCCATGCTTGTTGGCACCATCAGTGATTTTCCTGCCCGCGGTATGTTGTCGGGCAACGTTACCAGGGGTTACAGGGCTTGTTCAGAGTGCATGACGGTTGATTGTTGCAGTCCTCATTGCAGTAAAATTGTCTCGATGCGTCACCGTTGTTGGCTTCCATATGATCACCCATTTAGGCAGGATCCAGACGCGTTTGATGGGACTGTTGAAACTGGTGTGGCACCCAGGCGATGGACAGGGGACGAAATTTTGGAAGTGTTGAATGAATACGATTTTGGCCAGCTGAGCAATCATCCTGACATAGTGGCGTCAATTCCAGACAAGCCCGAAAGGTATAAGTTTTGGACACACAAGAGCATATTCTGGGAACTCTCCTACTGGCCCAGGTTGCCTATCAGACATTACCTAGATGTCATGCACATAGAGAAGAATGTGTGTGAAAGTGTGGTGGGCACAGTTCTTAACTTGGAGGGGAAAACAAAAGACATCCCTAAGGCACGCATTGATCTTAAAGAAATGGGTGTGCGGAAACATTTGTGGTTAAGAGATGGTAAGAGAAAAATGCCGCAAGCTCCGTACACCGTAAAGCCGAAGCATAAGCATGAAATTTTTCGGTGGCTGAGTAATGTCAGGTATATATTCTTATGGCTATGTATGAATTTGTCCTTAAATTTTTAGCGAAGTATATATGGTTATATGCGAGAAATATAATTGGTCCATATATATGGCTTTATCTATATATATATGCAGGTATCCTTATGGCTATGCAGGAAATATAAGCAGGTGTGTTAACTTCCGAGACAATAAGATGTACGGATTAAAGAGTCATGACTGCCATGTACTGCTTCAACGCATTTTCCCTATTTTCATTCGAGGGAACATGCCCAAAGAGGTGGTGGAGCCGTTGGTGGCCTTGTCAAGATTCTTTCAGAAGTTATGCACCAGGGAAGTTAAAAAAGCAGACCTGAGGGAGATGCAAGATGACATCATTTTTATCATGTGCAAGCTTGAGAGGATATTTCCCCCAAATTTTTTCGACATAATGCCGCACCTGATGATCCATCTTCCCGAACAATTGTTGCTTACCGGTCCCGTACACTACACTTGGATGTATCCCATGGAAAGGTACAAATGATTCATAAATTTGGTTTGCCTATGGTTTTTATATGTAACGACTTCTGGTTAAGTAAGTTAACATGTACTTGTTAACTTGTAGACAATTGGGAGCCTACAAGGACTATGTGAAGAATAAATATGCACCTGAAGGGTGTATCGCTGAAGCATATCTTGCGCACGAGTGTGTAACGTACACCAAAGTGTACCTCGAAAATGTAGAGGACCCCCAACAACATATGCCGATAGATGAACCCCAGTTCAACCTTTCTATCATCTCCAGTGACGTGGTAGTACAGGGAAGCTTGCCAAAGTCGTACAAGTTGGATGGAAATGAGGTAGCCATTGCCCACTGGTCGGTACTGATTAACTGTCAAGAAGTACAATATTGGAAAAACTATCATCTTCACTGCCCTGCTATTGCCGGAAATGTTGATTACCACAACAAGACGTTTGCAAACTACTTTGGTCAATGGGTAAGTATATGTGTATATGTCTATTTTTATATATATATCCTTACATAGCATGTATGTATGTACGTGCTTTTGTGGTTTCAAGATGACATAATTTCTTCTGTACGTATTAATATATGGACGTTTTCAGATGAACCATGTAGCAGATGATGGTTGCCCAGAGTGGTCAAACGAATTGAGGGTCCTGGCGATGAAATCGATTGCTTCAAAAGTTTACTCGATGTGTCAGGTCAATGGCGTGAAATTTATATGTGAAAATCGAGACGACCAACTGAAAACACAGAATTGTGGGGTGATGGTCCATGGTGGGCAGGATGGCGTTGACTATTACGGTGTCCTTCATTCAGTTGTTGAACTAATTTATGGGAACCGCATGAAAGTGCACTTGTTCAAGTGTAGATGGTTTGATACTAGCCCGGAGAACACAAGGACCGATCAGTACGGAACATTTTCGGTGAATACTGCTACTACCTGGTATGAAGATGACCCTTTCGTTCTTGCCTCATCAGTAAAACAAGTGTTTTACCTGGACGATCTTCTTAGCAAAGTCCCGTGGAAGGTGGTTAACCATGTTGCTCATAGAAACATATACAGTGCTGCCACACTTGGTGATACTGCAGATGATGAGGAAGTTACTGCATACCAAGAGCCGAACGCTTTTGACATTCCGGAATCATCTACGATTCGCCTTAATAATGTGAGATCTGGGAGTGTGGTTCGAATTACTGGAGCAGAACTTCTCGATGTTAATCCATATGAAGTTGACGCTGATTCAGATGACGAGGAGCGGCACATATTGCCAGAGGTTACCTATGAAACCGAGTCAGACTCAAGTGATGAAGATGATTACGATTATCATCCTTAGTACGTTGGAAATTGTAGTCGGAAATTGTTGTCGGAAATATGATGTAGTCGGAAAATGTAGTCGAAATTGTAGACGGAAATTGTAGTCGTTAATCGTACGTAGACGGAAATTGATAATCGAAATTGTAGTCGGAAAATGTAGCCGGAAATCGTAGACGGAAATTGTAGTCGTTAATCGTAGACGGAAATTGATAATGGAAATTGTAGTCGTTAATCGTAGACGGAAATTGATAATGGAAATTGTAGTCGGAAAATGTACGTAGCTGGAAATGGTACGTATACGGAAAATGTAGTCGTTAATCGTACGTATACGGAAATTGATAATCGAAAATGTAGTCGGAAAATGTAGTTGTTAATCGTACGTATACGGAAATTGATAATCGAAATTTTAGTCGGAAAATGTAGCCGGAAATCGTAGACGGAAAATGTTGTCGGATATTCTTCGGGAAATAATGACATTACCAACGAGTTATAAGCAACTCGTTGGTAATGACATTACCCACGAGTTAACTCGTCGTTGGTAATGTCATTACCAATGAGTTGCTTATAACTCGTTGGTAATGTCATTACCAACGAGTTAACTCGTTGGTAATGACATTACCAACGAGTTGATGTCGTTGGTAATGACATTACCAACGAGTTATAAGCAACTCGCCGGTAATGTTGTCTGGATAAACTGGGTGGTCGAGCCCGAGCTTCATTTCTCCTCCTCCTCCTCTCCCTCTCCTCCTCCTTCGGCGAAAACTAGTTCACCTCCTCCTCCTCTCCCTCTCCTCCGATCCTCTCCCTCACCTCCTCCTCCTCTCCCTCACCTCCTCCTATTTCTCCTCCTCCTCCTCTCCACCGAGTCATCTCTTCTCCTCCTCCTCCCCTCCTCTCCTCCCCTCACCTCCGTCGCCGGCAAAGCATATCGGACTCCACCATGGCAGGTCCGATCCTCTCTCTCTCCCTCTCTCTCTCTCTCTCAATTTTTAATTATTTTTTTGCATGTGTATGTGTATGTGTATGTGTATGTGTATGTGTATATGTATGTGTATGTGTATGTGTATGTGTAAATTAATTAGGGTGCTAAGTTGGAAATTAGGGTGATAAGTTCTAAATTAGCATGTATGTATATATGTGATGTATATATATATTTAGGTATGTGAAAATGAAGTGATGTATATATATATGTGAAAATTATGTATAAATGTGGTTTGGATGAATATGTGATGTATATATATGTGGAAATTAAACCTAATTAAGATGCATATATGATATATATATGTGTGAAAAATGTGGAAAATTAATTAGGGTTTGTGATTTGGATGAATATGTGATGGATAAATTTAATTAAGATGCATGATGTATATATATATACACATCGAATATGTATAGTCGTTAATTTAGGTGATATAGTTGTTAATTAATCGTATAAATGAAGGTGGAAATCGGGATCGGGACGGTTTAGAACCAGAACGGTTTTAAACCGGAGCAGTTTGGAACCGGAACCGTTATGTTACAAATGTTTCCGGTTATAAACAGTTCCGGTTTCTAACGGTTTCGGTTCCAAACCGTTCCGGTTCCGATTTGGTATAGAACCGAAACGGTTTGGAACCGGAACGGTTTGGAACCGGAACTGTTTGTAACCGGAACCTTTATGTTACAAACGTTTCCGGTTACAAACAGTTCCGGTTTCAAACGGTTCCGGTTCCAAACCGTTCCGGTTCCGATATGTTATAGAACAGAAACGGTTTGGAACCGGAACGGTTTGGAACCGGAACTATTTGTAACCGGAACCGTTATGTTACAAACGGTTCCGGTTACAAACAGTTCCGTTTCAAACGGTTCCGGTTCCACACCGTTCCGGTTCCGATTTGTTATTGAACCGAATCCATGACTATTACGATGTCCAGGAGGTTTTGCGGCTAATTGGCTTCGGAGAGGTTCCCGAAATAGTGGAGGGAACAGTAGTCAAGCTTCCTCCTCGCCCGCAGTTAGCAACACGCCCAGTGGGCCAATGATGACTGCTCGCACGAGAGCCTTGCTAGAGGCGCGAGCTGAGGAGGAAGCTGCACGATCAAGAGCCGTGGAACCGAAAGTCGAGGCTCGAGCCTCAGTCTCCAGACGCTCAATCAGCAGACGTCCCTCCGGTGGCAGAGCCTCAGACGAGCGACAGTCAACGGGGGCATCAGAAACTCCCTCAATCCGAATGCCCCATATTCGGATGGTGCCTACTCCCGTTTCACGGGAATCATCTGAGGCACATGGTGGTGCTGGCGCCTCATCGTCCAGGCCTCGTCTATCTCCGCCGTCCGGTCTCTTCCTACCCGACGAGATTCCTGTCATCCCTGAATTCGATGATAGGGGGATGCCTGTTTATATTGAAGGACGGCCGGATTTCCTGACCGTGGAGGAAGCGTATAACTTCCTCCCGTTCGACCCCGTGTATCTTTGGAGTGTGAGGTGCACCAACCAACAAACGGACGATGCAGGTAAATTTTATTTAACATCAGATTGATTACTTAATTATTACTTAAGACTTGCGATTGGTTCAATTAATGATATCAATTTGTTGACATTTTTTTATTAGGCAATTTCGTTAATGGGACTGGAAAACGGAAAGGGGCTAGAGGCACCTGCACCGGGAAGAGACTTGAGCAGGCCACCGGCGGAAGGAAAACGCCCATAAGGGCCAATGAGGATGGCGAGGTGATCGAGGCATTCGACACCACGCGCAAATATGTCAGCATGGCCGGTGCGATCGTGCGGGACAAGGTCCCAATGCTTTGGCCAGATTGGGAATCTGTGCCTATCTACGTGAAGATGCAAGTGCATAATGCACTCAGTGTGAGTAAAATCGTATTTTCATTACGTAAATTTTACATTTATTAATTAAGTCCACTTAAATATATAATTTTACCTTTTATATATTCATATTGCAGGTGTGGTTTGACGTGGATGAAGTTCTTATTCACACGTGGGTAGAGCGTCAACTACATATGAGGTGATGTGCTTCGACTTCTTTGAATATATATCGAGTCAGATTTTTGTTTATCAAGTGTTTTAATATCTCTAACTTTTTTTCCTTGTTTTAATATAGGTATAAAGAGTGGAAGAACGAGCTTTCTTCCCATTACACTGTATACAAGGAGCTAGGCCGAGGTTCCACCCCTAGCGAATTCCGGTTTAGGGAGTACGAGTGGCTGTGGCTGATAGCCCACTTCGAGCACCCCAAAGCTCGGGTATGCATCCTTAATATATCTTTCAAGCCTAATGTATCGTATCAGATTGAAATAGTTAGTTACTAATTTTTTTTCATATGTTTATCAAACAAGGCGATTTCGAAGACGAACCGGGCGAATAGATTGAAAAACACCAGGGCCCATCATGCAGGTTCACTCAACTACATGGGTTGGTCGACTAAGGCGCAGCAACAACAAGAAGTGAACCCCTTGGTGTATATTCATCAGAAGTTCTATCCGCAGTGCCCTGACGAAGCGGTAAGTCTTTCGCCTCTCCATGTGTTAATAAAACTATTTTTCGATATTAATAGATGTTGTTAGTTAATACGTTGTTCATTTTCGCTTTTCAATTAGGCGAGAGTGGAGGAGGCGACCGCAGAAGTGACCATGAGTATAGCTCGGACTAACCATCCTGACTGCTCCGAGGAAGAAGTCACCCAGTATGCCTCTCAAATCGATCCGCTTGATCCCCCGATAGCGGCTCAGATCATGGCAAAAGCGTGCGGGACTGGAAAGAATACCTACTACTGTAGGGAAATGGGCTCGGCGGGCGAAGGAGTATTGAAAACCACTTCACAATACTCTACCGGGTCAAGAAGTTCAAATTCTAGTCGTAACCTCGCATCGGAGCTTCAGAGGACGCAGAGAGAGTTGGAGGAGCAAAAGAGGCAGATGGCCGAGTACCAAATGCAGCAGACACAGGTGCAGGCTCAGATGTACACATGGATGCGGACGATGTACGATGCTCACACTACCGGACAACCGTTCCCCACACCTCCACCGGTCCCGGTCCCTCCGTTCCCTAGCTATCCACCACCACCACCGCACCAGTCAACGCCAGAGCAAGACCAAGGAAGCCACCGGAATTCAAATGAGTACATGGATTACTTCGACCCTGACCCGCAAGTTCCTGGACCCTGACCTGTAGTTGTAGTTAATTTTCGTATCGTCGTTGCTATTTGTACTGTACGTTGGACATTTATGTATACTGTTGAACTTGTATGATTGTACGGTTTATGTCTTTCAATGCAGGTTCTGGAATTGGGCCCAATCCAGAACCGCGTTTTTTTTTCAAAATTTTTTCAGACATTGCCGGCGACATGGACCTCAGTCGCCGGCAATGTCACAAATTCCGGCCACGGCGGCGGAACCATTGCCGGCGACGCCGTTTCCCGTCGCCGGCAATGTTAACACCGGCGGGAGATTTCCGGCGACGTCATTGCCGGCGACTCGTCGCCGGGAATGACATTTCCGGCGAAAAAAAAAAGACAAGGCCGGCGACCTCCCGTCGCCGGTAATGTCTCCTTTTCTTGTAGTGTAATTGAGTTGAGTGAAAATCTTAGACATATTTTGAGAGAAACACTTTTGAGAGCATATACCTGTGATGTTGAATCTTGACTTGTTTTTCGCATGCTGCAGCTTTACATTCACCATGATTATGTCTTCGTCCTACATATTACATGTGTGTCATACATTGAAATTAACTTTCGAAATTTTACGGAATATAAATTTGGAGTCACACTTATCTTGGTGTTACAATTGTGGAAGATTGCTGAGACAATTTGTTGAGGGCGTTAGAGTCATGTAGTTAGAGTTTTGATGAGTCTTTTCAAAGTCTTAGTTTAGTGTATTGCTCGAGGACTAGCAAAAGCTAAGTGTGGGGTATTCTGATAGTTGCATATTTATGCAACGTTTATGTGCTTAACCGAACCTTATATTTAGCTCTTTTGTTATGTTTTTTAGTAATTTAACATTATTATTTGTTCTTAGGTATTTTGGAGATAAATGAAGAAAAAGAGATTACATATATATTGCAGCTTAGCGAAGGAACGGGAGTCCTTGGCGAGGAGGTTTGGTTCTTGGCGAGCACGTGATAGAAGAGTGCAAGTGGGTTTTGCTAGTTTAATTAAACTAGTTAAATGAGGATTTATATATATGGCTTGGCGAGGAAACCGTGGCGAGAAGGTTTTGTCCTTGGCGAGGAGCAGCTTGGGAGATAATTAGCTCTTGCTAACTATATTTTATTATATTTTGCTTGTGAGTGGACTTGGACTTTGGGAGTCCATTTGCTTTTGGACTTTTGCTGGCACGCGGGTTGCTAGCTAGGTTAATTAACCTAGCTAGATGGGAACATATATATATTGCTAGTGGTAGACTTGTTGGGGGGACGTACGGAGACGATTCGATAATTTTCTCTTTTCTTTTTAGACTAGAATTTTATGGCTTCTATGAGGAGCTAAACTCCATTGTTAAGGGGCTGTTTTGAAGCCCCGTTCATGATATCTAGATTGCTTATGCACTTTAACTAAATGTTGTTTTTGTTATTTGAATGAGGTTTCTTTGTTATTTATACAGTGATGATTCTTGATTATGTATGCTTTGAGTGCACGCTTAGTATGCATGTTTAGGAATCTAATTCTAAGAAAATTGATGGCTGTTGGTGATTATTACCTTCCTCAAGTTTCAATAGTAGAACTCATACATGCTTGGTATAAGAAACCCTAGGTCTAGTAAGACACGACCGTAGTGTACTTATGAAGCCTTGTAGATTCTCAAACCCTTTCTAAATCTTAATGCTTTTATCTTAGTAAATTCGAGTCCGTGACTTCGGGTTCTTTGAGGGATATACAATATTGATAAGCAGACCTTCAATGTTGTAAACATAAGGATCGGGTAATAGGTTGTGTTCACAGCTCGGGGCCTTCCTGGGAATCTTTCATTCATAACATTTGCATTATTTAGTTAAGCATTTGCAGTCTAAATGGAGTGACGGTGGTGGATAACACTTCCCTTAACCCATTTTATCATTGATTCTTGTTTTACTTTTACTCTGTTATCAGTTTCAGTTTCGTAATCTGTTTTGCATAATTTTGTTCGCCAACCAAAAAAACTTCGATTGTATTGAAATTTCGCGTGGTAGTTCGCCACGGTGTCTTTAGTGTCCAGTGTTAATTTCGTAATTTTAGGTTGAGTCTAGGTATTTTAATTAATTACGTTAGTGTCCAGTGGTCGAGTCTGTCAGATTTCTGACTTTCGCGTCTGTTTGTAGTTTAGAGTATTGAGTCTCATCTTTCCCTGTGGATTGACCCCTATACTATTGTACTGCATTGAAAAGCATATTAAGTTCATTATAGGGTAATTTTGAGGGTGGTTAAACACTCGATCATGTAGTGGCTGTTACCTTGGTAAGTCTCTTTGAGTATTCAGTTCACAATCCAATACTAATAAAGTTGATGATCACCCACGAATATTCCACTTCCCCTTTTGCTAATTAAACTTCTTTTCTAGATTTGTCAGGCTCACACAATTTCGGTGATTCCAAAAACACATCGGCAAGCAAGCTTTGAGTTCGAAAAGGTTGGTTCTTGGTCCAACTGGGGTACCGACGAGCTTTGATCTTTTGTTCAAAAAGGTTGGTTCTTGGTCCATCTAAGTACTTGATCTTCCCAACAACAGGATCCATCACAGTCTCAGCAAGTGCAGCAGGTTATAATTCCTTTTATCAATAATAATGTTTCTAATTAGTTGAATTGGTAGAACTTAAAGAGTCAATAAAGGTCATCCCAAGTAGTAAAGAGATTGAATTTCTTATAATAGATATGATAGAAGGCAACTGTTAAACCTATATTCTCTGAGCATATACATGAACTTATTACGTAGTAAGAACGGTATTAATATTCTCTACTAAGTACTAATTTACTATATAACAAAGGAGAGTCTTACTGTTCATACTTTTTTGAAATTGTTCATACGCGTGCGGCATGTGCGAGCTTCTCTCGGTAAAACCCGGTCCCTCTCCTCTCTCTCTCTCTCTCATTCCTCAGCAAATGATCGACCACGTCGTGCTCAAGCAGATCATCCTAATTAACATCTTCAATACAGCAAGCATCCAAGCTTTCAAGAGCATCAAGCAGCCGATAGATTTAACATCTTCAATACAGCAAGCATCCAAGCTTTCAAGAGCATCATGCAACCAATAGATTTTGGCTTACTAGAGGAGATGTTAATTGGTTATACCACTTCGTGCAGCAGTGGGGATTAGTTCTCAGATCTCTCGACTTAAGTAATACCCAACTCTCGATTTCTCAGATCTCTCTCTCTGCACAAATCTATCTCCATCTTTTCTGGATTGTCTCTGCGGCTTCAATTGTTCTGCTCGAATGTTCGTTTTTCTCTTCTCGGCTTCCCAGCATCAGATGATCACCGTTGTGTTGCTCTGTTGTGTTTATTTGATCTCAATCACTAATGATGCTGTTGCTGTTGTTAATTTGTGTTTTAGTTGTGTACTGAAATTTTTTGTTCAGCTGTTTAAAGTTTAGTTATCAATGTGTTTCGGCTGTTGTTATTGGTTATGCAATTTGTAGTTGTTATTGGTTCAGCTGTTTTAGTTGTATTGTTTCAGCTTTTTAGAGTTTAGAGTATATATAATTTATGAATGGTTATTCAGATGAACGAATCATCACTCATGTACTCGGGGAGAGTACCTCAGCCTTTTAAGGCCTACCATTATCACGAAACAATCTTTAGCATATGAAAGTGGGTGAATTAACACCCACTTTAGGATAGTTCCAGATGAGACAAAATTTTCTTAACGAGAGGAGGTTTTGCAGTTCGGCCGCAAGTTCTGCTTCGTTGATAAATTGTTATTTATATTATAATCAGTGATATTCCCATTGCAGTTTAGCCACTTCGTTAATGTACTAATATAGATTCTTGACTCTCTTCAATTCCATGAACTGGTACAGTGGTACTGCTATCTTCTTGCTAAGCTTAGTATATAACTATATATAGATGGTCTTTTTAATACAAAGTAAGTAGTACTTATACTAGGTTAGCTAGCTTTGTTTGATCTTTTTCTTTTCCTATTTCGATTTGGTGTTGGGTGGGTGTAACATTGAAGAGAAATAAGTTATAAGTGGAGTGCTGGGTATGTAAAGAAAGATGGGAAAGGTGATGCGCAAAAATGGCTTCCTTAATTCTTCTGAGTTTTTTATTTTCTGACTTCTAGGTTGTTTGTTTTGGTTGAATAAGTTTTCGACCGGTTTGTGGTTAGATCTTGGAGTTCAATCGCTTTGGTTTTTCCTTACTATGAGATCGTTTTAATCTATAGGTTCAAGGAATCGTGAGGTAGTTGACGACAGATCAATTTGCTCCCTACGGACTTTACTTACTCACCGCAGGCGAATCATCTAAAGGTAATTTGGTTTTTTATGATTTCATCGTCTTCGCAGTCATGGTAATGATGGTATGGATGTACTCTATGATTCCTTATCATTGGGTAAGGTCTACGTTCTCAGATCATTCTCAATTGTTCAATTATTAGTTGATGCATTGTCCTACCACTTGGGCTTTGAAAGCAAAATCAGTTCTCACATTCCCACCCCAATGAATATATATATTAAAGCTCCAACCTTCTATGCTCCTTTGTTTGAAGTTTGTGTTTTGCAGTGGTCTTTGTTTAGCTTGGTTGCTAATTGAGTCTATGTTTTGGTTGTGATTTTTGTTTAGAGGGGATTGATAGGGTTAGTTGCTGCAACAATTGAGTTTACCAGTAAGGTTGCTTAACATCTTGAGGTAAAAAAAAATTTAGTGCAAATTGATTTTGATTTTGTTCCTCAAAATGATCGATCGTTTGAATGAGTAGGTGTTATTCTGTGATTAGTGTGGTTCTTACAAGTTGCAAGTAAAACTATTGGTTATAAGTATGATGTTTTGTAGATACAAGAACTATACGCGCTAAGCTTGCTATGAATGAGTATCACATTGTCTGTTACCTGTAATAGTGTGTTCCAATAGGTGGAAGTCTAGACTGATCTAACGACATGTAGAAAATGTAGAAAATTGAGTATCACATTGGATTATGAACTTGCTGGATAAATAGTCTTAGTATTGTGGTTGATCGATTATCCTCGAGCACAAAATTGATTTGGCGTCGTTTCACTGCTGATAATGTATCTGAATTTCACTCATTAAGAGTTTGTTTTGGGTTCTAATGAAACAAGCTATATGCTTCTTCTCTTTTTTCATATTCCGTACTTGCTCTAAAGGAAACGTTGAAAGAAAGATGTATAGTTTTGGTAACTTGGATTTTGTTTGGATACAAATAGGATGTATTGGTAACTGTACCAAATCACATTGATGCTGTCATTTGGCCTGCTTTGAGTGGAATTCTGTGCAGTTTATTTAGGTAAAATACTGGAGTAAATTAGAGCATTGAACCTTAGTTGTCACTGTCTGGAGCCACAGTAACTAGCACTGCTTTTCCTATTTTCATTCCCAGTACTTGATTGAATCTCACACTCAAACTAATATCAACTTGGCTGCGATATAAATAACACACTATTACTGTAATAGAACGAATATTTACATATAATACAGAATATGCTTATATCTTAACAGTGGATGATTGCGTCGAATATGTGTGTTATGTGTGTTGCTTTGTTTTCCAGCTCTATTTGATCATCATGCTAAGCATATTATGCTAAATTTTGAGTTTTTTCTGGGTTTTACAGGGTTGCAGTGGTTTTGTTCCACCGGAGAGCAAGGTAAATTGATTCTCCGTCTATTGCTTAGTTTTTCTTTTTGTTTTCTTTTTGGATTTGTTAAATGTGCTTTCTCTAAAGTGTATATGAGTTTTCGGTGTTGGATTAACTGCTTGCTCTAAGGCTTCTAAGTCTATTCTCTGCCATTGTAGTCTCTTTTTCTTCTTCTTCTTCTTCTTTTTCTATGCAATATATATATGTATATATATGTATAGCTAGCTCATATAATTGAGCAAAATCTTGATTTGAAGACATTTGCATCTCTATGGGCAATAGATATATATAGCTAGCGTATATAATAGTGTGTACTTATCCACTACATATTTCTGTTTGAGATCTTATTCGTTCATTATGGATCTTAGTGTATTTCGGTTTAATTTGAGTTCTGTGTTGATTAAAATGGTAATGCATTAAAATGAATCTTAGTGTATTTTGATTTGATTTCCACTATGTTTTGAGAAAAATGGATCTTATTTGTAATTCTGAAATAAGGTGTATACTGTGTTTTGGGTTTTGATTTCAATTTTTGAGGTTAAATTGTTAATAATTGTCATGTTATGACCACACATGTATGTATATGAAAATATTATTTTATTGCCAGGGTGTCCATGTTCTATGTGAAAATAGCTTAATTGTGTCATTCTGCTATTGTTTCTATGTCTACCATTTTGCATTATTAGATATGATTATAGTTTGATTGCAACTGAACTGTTGATCTCGCTGCTAGCTTTTGGTTCTATGATTTGTTGGTCTCATTAGTTTACTTTCTATTTCTCTTGGACCCATCTCCCCATTGTTTTAAAGAAAAGTTTGGGTCTTTGAGCATAATATACACAATCAGATTTGCTATTATTAGCTATTAAACTAAGTATAGAAACATTGGGATAGTCGAATCAATACATAGAAGGGGGTGCATTTAGTGTCTAATTTGCTATTATTAGCTAACATAATGGAAGTTTTAGTTTGCATCGTCCCATTCTCAGGTTGTTTGCAACTAAACCTAATACAAATTCTTGGGCAGCTTTAGTTTGTTTCAAAGGTGCAGAATTTCATACAGTTATGAGACCTATATATTGGTCTTCGCTATTATTGGCAGAACAATCAAGTTCAGTTATATGGGTCTGGTTTATTGTTTTCGTAATTTGTCCAGTTATATAGGGTAGCTTCGTGTCACCTTATATGGGTCTGCTTATGTAATTCTGATTTCGTATTGGTAATGCATCTATTATTTCAAAGACCTGGGTTATGTAGGCCTGGTGTTATGGTTTTACAGACTTGATATTGATTTAGTTGAGGTTCTTTCCCTTTTCAATTTTTCTCATGAAATTTGAAATGAGTTGCAAGTATGATACTTATATTTTTTTGCTCTATGTTTCTAGATGCACTGATCATGCATATTTAAAATGTACTCCAGGTGCTTCAATCTGCGTTTGAAGTCAGAAAATCAACCATTCAAACTACATGTCGCTGATACAAGATCGAAAAGTCAGCAGAGTATAAATATAGCTATATAGCATGTCAAGAGCCTAAATTTGTCTGTTATGAGGTAGATGTGATGGTGATCCTCCATAATCCTCTCACGATGAATGTAAACAAAGTTGTCATAAGTGTATTCCAAATATGTTGTCAACACACTTTGATACTAATGACTATAAGTATCGTGAACTATTCATTGTATGGTCTGTCTACATTATTTTCTCAAACAATGTCAACTAAGTCAGTGGTACTTTTATCACGCCGCGCGAAGCGCGGGTGACCTACCTAGTACCATGACATTATTGATCGAGGTACGTGTTATATCAAGTGGTTGTGATAATGAGATATACGTTATTATCTGTGCTTTATGGCCCGATGTCTCAGCGGGTAGCTCTCTATCCTATACTCATTTATAAGTGACTAGAACATACATGATACATGATAGCACCCCATTAAGCTAAAGACCAGAATCTGTATTGCTACAATTGAATAGTACTCATGAAATAAACAGTACTATCTACTATATCCATTAAAAAAACGGTAGTATCTACTTCTTATACTCTCTTCACGTACATGTCTCAAGTTACATAACAATCTGTACAAAGGAACTGACGAAGCTTTGAGGGAATAGGTATGTAGATAACAATTAACCGCACCAAGGCTCCGACATAGATTGATTGCAAAATTTGCTGTGTTTGCTGTGTTTTAGGCTTGTAGCGATGCCGGTATTTTGCTTCTGAGTGCTTTTAAGCTGAATCAAATGTGCAAGTGTTCTCTGCTATGTTTAAACTTAAATCTGTCCCGTGTATTCGGAAGCTTGTATAAAGCTGTGCCAGGAAATGGATACCAAAAACCGAACAGCACGTTTTTCTTTTCGACATGAACCAGATGCTTCAACATGCAAGTGTCTCACCTTTATCTTTTTCTTTCCTTTATCTTTTTCTTGCATTAACAAGTAAGGAACATCTCCTCGGGGCTATCCTATCCTTGACGTTTCGTATCCTTCTTCGTTAATTCTGCTTTCCTTTTCCTTCTCCAAGGTCCCAATCTTCACCTCCTCTTCTCCTTTATAAGCAACTAGAACATGCATGATAGCACACCAGTTGTAAACTCGTGTTTACTTCAATTCCCATAGTTGTCTCAATTTCTTCTTCCATACATTCTCAATTAGTTTTCAAACATGGCTGGAGTACTGGTCGACGTTCTGCTAGAGCGTTTGGCTACACTTGCCTTTGACAAGGTCGAGCGAGAGTTCAACCTGGTGGCTGGGGTTAAGAATGAAGTCAAGAAGCTCACCCGCAGTCTCAAAGCTATTCAAGCTGTGCTGGAGGATGCCGAGCAGAGACAAGTGACCGAGGTTAGTGTGAGACGTTGGCTTAAGGAACTAGAGGGTGTCTTGTATGAGATGGATGATGTCTTGGATGAGTGGATCACTCAAGTTCAAATACATCAAATGGAGAAGCAGGAAAACCAAGGTGAACATGCTCTTCTTGTTACTACTACCACTACTTCTAAGAAGAAGGTATGCTTCCCATTTCTTTCTTCTTGCTGTTCTTCAAGCCAAGTCGTCAATCAGTATATGTTTCGTCGTGATATAGCTAAACGAATAGAAGAGCTAAATGAAAGTCTAGGTCATATTGATAATGATAAACAAAGGTTTAGCTTTCAGAGCACCACAAAAGGCCATAAACTCCCTGAACGACAACAAACAACTGCTTTTCTTCCTGAGAAAACATTTAGCCGAGATCAGGAGAAGAGTCTTATCCTTAGCAAGCTGCTAAGTGAAGGTAGTAGTAGTCATGAAAAAAGTGTTCCTCTTATCATCCCTATCATAGGGATGGGGGGAATGGGGAAAACAACTCTTGCCCAACTAGTCTATAATGATCTCGCTGTCAAATCTCATTTTGATGAAAAAATATGGGTTTGTGTCTCGGACCCTTTTGAGGAGGTGAAGATTGCTAAAGCTATTATTGTTGGTCTAGGAGATTATACAACTTCAGATAAGTTGCAATGTTTATCAGAGTATATATTTAAGTTGACCAAGGGGAAAAAGTTTTTGCTCGTCTTAGATGATGTTTGGAACCCAAATTTTAGTCAATGGGAAGAATTAGTCAAACCACTAAGAAATGGAGCCGTGGGGAGTAGAGTATTGGTGACCACACGAAATGAGGAAGTTGCTATCATGATGAAAGCAAGCACCCGTGCGATCCATTTGAATAAGTTGGGCGAAAAGTTATGTTTGTCATTGTTCTTTTACTATACAGACATTAAGGAAAGTGATGAGTCTGAAGTATTTCAAGTCATTGGCAAAGAGATTGTAAGAAAATGCAATGGCTTGCCTCTTGCTGCAAAGATATTAGGTAGCCATATGCACGACAAGAAAACAATCCAGGAGTGGGGAGATGTTTTAAGTAGTAAGATATGGAAAAATAAAGAGATTGAAGAACCTATTTTCAAGCCATTATCTTTGAGTTATAATGATTTGAGACCCATAATCAAACATTGTCTTTTGTACTGTGTTATCTTTCCAAAAGATTACGTGTATGATAGAGATAATTTGATTGAGTTATGGATGTCACAAGATTATTTGGATGTAACAAGAAGTCTAGGAAAAACATATTTTGATATTCTGGTTAGGCGTTATTTCTTCCAGGATATTAAGGTAGATATATATGGGAAAACACAATGCAAAATGCACGACATTTTACATGACTTCTTGCAAAGTCAAGCAAAAAATGAATGTTTTGTAACTCACTTGGAGCCAACGGCTAGAGAGGGAATAGTGATGGCAGGTGATGATAAGATTCGCCATCTAACCATATTGCATGCATCGCAAAGTGAGCATTTGAAGTCATTTCCTAGATGTGAACATTTGCGTACCCTCGTAGCTTTTGGTTCACCTATTAGCTCCAATTTGTTAGCCTCAATTTTGCAATTGAAATACCTAAGGACTTTAAAGTTGTCCGATAGTGGCATTGAAGAAATACCAAAGGAGATAGGTGGACTGATCCATTTGAGGTATCTCGATATGTCTAAGAACCGTCACTTGAAGGAAATAATACATTTGAGTAGTCTATACAATCTGCAGACCTTGTGGCTTGCTGAATGTTATGCTCTTGGAAGAGTAGATTTGAGAGGGCTAACGAATTTAAGGCATCTTATGACTTTATTAAGTAAGAATGTGAAGTTGATAGGGGTTGACCAATTAACAAATCTGCAAAAGTTGGATCAACTAAATGTCCACAGTTACGTCCAGTTGGGAGTACTGGAAAATTTGAATCAGCTTCAAGGAATTCTTTATCTTAGAAACTTAGGACAATCAAATTCGAATGAGGCAGGCAAAGCAAATTTGGTGAGTAAGGAGGGCCTCCGTTACTTGGGCCTAGAGTTCGACAGTGATGGCTCGGCTGGTTTCAATCAACGACAACAGAATGATAGAGAAATACTGAATGCCATACACCCTCCTCCTGCTTTGGAATCGTTAGACATCCGGATCTATGCAGGCAACACCCTGTGGACAGATTGGTTTTTGTCATTAAACAGCTTGACGAGTCTTTCCCTTTTTGAATGTACAGAATGTAAGCATTTGCCTCCTCTAGGGAAATTACCGTCCCTTGAATCATTAAAAATGTGGGAGGTTGGCGTGGAAAAGCTAGGTGTTGAGTTTTTGGGAATAGAAACACCAACGTCGTCAGGATTCGTATCATTTCCAAAACTGAAACGACTCCACATCCGCTGGTCCGGCCAATTAAAAGAGTGGAAAGGAGTGGAGGAACTAAGCGAAGCTGAGAAGAAGAAGAAGAAGGATATTACAATAATGCCATGCCTTTCTTCTTTGTTCGTATGGGGTATCTCAATGTTACCAGCACTGCCGGACTTCCTGTGGAAGACACCACTCCGGCAATTGAATATTGTTAATTGTCCTAGACTCCGCAAGCTTTACAGAGGAGGGGAAGGAAGTGAGAATGAGTGGGCCAAAATTTCACACATCCCAATTATCTATTTTGACGGTGAGTCGATCCAGGGGAAATATTATGATGATGCGATGGGTTGTGGTAATTGAGGTATTGACTGTATTCACTCTGTAGGTATATCATTTATCTATAATATTCATACAATGTTTGACTGATCAATTTCTTTCACAGCTGCTTAATTAAACCCAATTCCCAACTGCAACTCTCTAAGAGACATGATTATCTTCATTCCGAGTGGCACGCATCCGAGTTCCATAGCTAGCACTTCATGCAAACTTCTTTTCTCACCTGTTTAACTCATTGGTGAGGCTGCCTAAACCAATGATATTACCATTCCCTTCTTTGAAGAGAGTTGGGAGGTTAGGCTACAAATTTGTGATGACTGCCTAGACTGCTCAAGACACAATGACGTCAGGTACTTTCTCGGTAATTTTTATAAAGAAGATACATAATTTTGTGTTTATGTCCATATTCATTATGCTTTACCAATTTCTAGACAAAGGCCAGAACTTGTATATATATTATTCACTTCAAGATTGTGGCCCATAGCTCTTACTAGTACAGAGTTAAGCTTGCATAATTCCAACTTTTTGGTCATGTGGAGGCACCAAGGCTGAGCTGAGTCAATGACGGACCAACCAAAGCAACACTTAGAAGCTGTTCGATGACTATTTCAGAGGACAGATCACTAAGGTACGCAGCTCTGCTAGTCAAGAAGCTAGTCTTTGATTGTTCAACTTCTGCACATGGTCTCACTTCCATAAACAAAGCAAGCAAATGAGACAACACTAAGAATAACAGTAATCCGTTATTATTATTCATTGTCTGATTTTGCATGCTGTATATTTGCTGTGTCCTCATTCATATTGAGAAAGAGTGATAGAGCTCATTAGAAGAGGCAATTATGATGTTTACTATACTCACTGGCTTTTTTCTTTATTTCTGAAGAAATTAATACTTTTACAGGGAGGAACAATATGCACAGCAACAAAGGAATCTCTTTCATCTCTGATTTATTCAAGTAGAGGAGACAAAACTCTTGCAGTACACGAAGATATTTAGGAATTACTTAGTTTGAAGATTTCAATACAGTTCAGCCATCTGCAAGAGGTATGCATCCTCTATTATTCTCTTTGTGCCTTAATCATTTGTGTGTTTCTCGTTATTCATTTTCTAGAACCATGACACAGATGCGATGAGTAATAACCAAGGAGAGCTGACGAAAGAAGTTAAATTCCCTGGAAAGAAAATAAGCAGCTCCCTCAATTGCGATTGCTTCAAAGAGTGGTGAAGATTGCATTCATGTTAATTGTTGGTCTTCGGGAGGTTCATTTGTAGCTTTCATCTGCTGATAACTACAAGCCAGCACAACTTCAAATAGAAAAACAAAGATTGTAATGACCTAGAATGAGACAACTGCTGAGTGCTGATACATTCAAGAGCCAGGAGGTATGCATCTTCTATTGCTCCTATTATTTTCCCATTGTTTTCCTTTTCATGTTAGTACTTCATTATTCATTCTGGGACCATTACACAGATTGTGATGAATATGTACGTTGCTTAATGAAAGAAGCTGATGTGGATGGTTCAGCCGGTCTCTTGATACAATCTTAGAAGAAGGCCAGGCGACGAAGCAACGATTATCTTGATACATGTTAGAACCTTCTGGCATTCATGCAGCCGACCAGCAAGCCAAGGAGTCACACATTTTGGATCACATGCCAATAATCTGTGTTTCACTCAGATGATTATAGCTGTTTGTGTCAGGGTACAGGATTGGCTTGCAAACACAAGGAAGTGTCAAATGTGATGAGTGGAAACCAAGAAGAGCTAGCAAAAGAAGTTCAATATCTTCCAAAAAGGAAAACCAGAAGCTCTAGCAACTGCTTCCAGTGCGGGTGAAGGTTTGTCTTTCTCGGAAGTTAACTGTTGCCAAATATTTTCCGAATACGGACTTCATGCATGCCACTCACTGTACCTAAAGGAGCATCGTTCACTTGGAGGAGTATAGTTACGCGTAGGCAAGTCCTGGAGCTGGGAGTTAGATACCAGGTTGGTGATGGAGCTCAGATCTCGGTATGGAATGATCCTTGTCTCCCTTTACCTCATCACTTCAAAGCTTACTCTACTCCTATGGAAGGTACTGAGAATCTGAAGGTGGCAGAATTAATAGATAATGAGATGGAGTGGCTAGTCATCTTACTACAGGAGCTGTTTATTAAGGAAGAGGTTGGTATTATTAGTAGTATTCCTCTCAGTATATGCCAAGTCAGTGACAAGATAATGTGGCATTATGGGAGGAGTGAATATTGCTGAGTGATCTAGAAGAGTGGAGGGATCATACCACCCGTGCTTGTTCTGGTGGTGAGGTGCAGGCTTCAACTTCTACTGGAGAGAACCATCGTAAGCGACTCTGGAGTTCAATTTGGAGCAGGATTGGCTTTTAGAGATATGTGAAAAACCCACCTCATCTCATCTTGATGTGTTTTTCACGTTTCTTTGGGCTAAAGGAACAATGTTGTTTGGAATGGTGGGAGGTTTTGTTTCCAGTAATATGATTGTTTGGGGGCTTTGGGCACAAGCTTTTCTGGAGGACTATGTTAAGGGTCACTAAGCAACGTCAAAACACTAGATAGCTTAGTCCCCGGCATGGTAGATTGAAAGTGTAAATATAGATGGTCTCAGGATCCCCATAGATCGGCACACCTAGGTAGTTCTAGTTGTATTAATGTTTTATGGTCTGAGGATGCCCTTGGTATTATCTAGGATGTGCTCTTTCAAGATCATTGTAATTTAGACCGGAGTATTGGTTTTATGTCCTCTCCGGGTGTTGTTTTATCAATGAATATAATCGGGCGTGGGGATGAGCCTCCGAGCTTATAGGCCGGTACCAAACTCCTTATCAAAAAATGCATTTGTTATACAATTAGGTGGCTGCCCGCGCCCAGGCGCGATTTGTCGAAAAAGTGAAAATGCAAGATGAAAGAAAAATTTGTGCTATATAGAATACAAAATGTAGATGTTCTTCATTCATTAACATTAAGATTGGCTTAATAGAGATATATATACAAAAGAGTACTATGATAAATATATATAGTTTCGAGTGGAGTTTTTGTACCCCAACTGCATTAAGATGTTCCTCTTTTGAAAGCACAAAAACTACATTAAGATGTTCTACACTACTATGATATGAAAAGTTAGAAGATCGATATATTACATTATACACATTGAGTCATTGTTCTTAGTATCCAGATTGTGCCCCCAACTGCCCCCAAAACACATAAGTTGATCCCATTGTTAACAATTTGTTTGCATATATCTTCTATGTATTACTGCAACCAAATTAACATAGATCAATATATTTTCAACATGAACTAATAATATCCAGAAAATACAACAGCTACCAACCCCACCCTAGTGAATCAAGCCATCATAAAAAATAGAACTACTCAACTTCTGAAACAATACATGAAGATAAGATTTCGAGCTATTCGACATTGATCCTCCAAAACAACAAAAATGGAATTACAAATAAGATAATTCCAAAAATAAAAAGCATTTCAACTTAGATGATTCTATGACTGTTGTTGGCATTGACATAAGTTAATGAGAAGGGAACTCCACACCTTTGACAAAGGCAGAACTACTAATCTGACAATTAGCAGTTTCAGCTTTGTTCTCGGCTTCAACGTCAAAACAGTCTGCAAAAAGAAGAGCACGCCAAATTTTAGAGATATCATAGGATAAAATCATGCATATCAAGCCAGAAACACCGCATGTTCATGCATGTTCTCAAGTACTTATGATAGATGATTGTCAAAGAAGACATATATGCAATAGCAGTCATACGATAACTATAAGGAAGTAGGAAGGGAAATATGTGCCTACATTGTCCTCTTCTTGTTGATTTTGAAGTACATATGGCCTCTCTTCTTGTTGATTTTGAAATACATATGGTCTCTCATAAAACTTCCTGCATATTATCAAAATCGTTTCCAATTCTTACTAATACTAATTGATGTGAGTGGATCAGCCGGACTCTTCGTACAATCTTAGAAAAGGCCAGGCGACGAAGCGTTAATCACCTATTGCCATTCATGCTGCCAACCAGGAAGCCGACAAGCCCAGTCACTTGTTTTGGATCACATGCCAATCATCGATCATTAAGTAGTGTTTCACTCAGATATTAAGAGCTATTCATGTCGTGGTACGGGAATGGCTTGCAAACGTACTCAATAGTGTCAAACGCGAAGAGTACAATTACAGCAAGAGGTTCCTAGAGAAGGTCCCCCCCGCCCCCCCAACAAAAAATCAGCAGCTCCAGCAATTGCTTCGAGCGCTGGTGAAGACTAGTATTCCTGATCAACAACTTGGAATGTTGCTTTTGTTAAACAACTTACTTCTCATCAATGTGCTTTATTGCTCTATAGGTAGATTGTAATTTGCTTCACAACTAAGAAATATAGAGTTTGATGTCCCGAAAGATGATTGCCACTTGCCTCATCACATCCTATCAATGACGATAAATTTGTTTCATGATCATAAGTTAGTAAACCAAAGTTTGAAGTGATACCGCTGTTATTTAGTGCATGCACAGTTGACCAAAGAAATATGTTAGAACAGAAGCGCTCATATAACAAATATGACTTTCGCATACCTTTAATTCCCATTAGATTTTCCCATGCTCTCGGAAGGGAGAATTGCCACGACAAATCAACTTGAGGATCAGCCGGAGGTAAGGGATGGGAACCAACCTTGTGATAAACTGATGTGTTTGGTACAAACAGCGCCTTCTTGAAGTAGATACCTATATATGATGTATCATCTGGATACCCTGGTCACAAGTTCCGCTGAAAATCATATGTGCTATTGTATAAAGAAAAAAGAACTTCCATTTTGATAAATCCAGACAACATTCAAGTTCCTGATTCCATGCAAAAATTGATAAGATCAGCTCACTCGATGTTCACCACCAATGAACTCAAATTCTATGCTATATCAATTTGTGCAATACTCATTCTTAATCTACATATTTGATATGAAATCAAGGATCACCTACTTGGAAATATTTCCTACGAAAAATTAGGACATTAATTCAAACTCCGCAAGTCACCATCAGGTTCGGAAGAAGTAACCGAGGGTCCCTCACCGCCATACAATTAAACAGCATGTTTGTATAGCATGAGTTGTCCGATTAATATACTTATCCGCTTAAGCAGGAAAGCAACACCTACCCGACCGCCCGAAAGGCCACCAAGGAGGCTTCAACTTCACTCACAAGACCGACCCCATCCGAGCGCGCACGCGCCCGTGGGGCGCACGCCCGAATGCACGGATCATACATCAAACAAGTGCACCAGTCCCACATCAAGGAACACAGATGAGCATCAATCTTAACCACCTATATACTTATCCGGTTTGAGCGGTGGTGCGTGGCCTTGAAGATTTGTGGGCTGAGGGTGCACGTATTCCGGCAACAAAGGGCACGAACGAAGAAGAAACGAGAAACAGGTTGCAGAGAAGATTTCGGCAGCGTTTCTGAAGGTTTGAGAGTGATGAAGAAAACGAAGGCCAGGGAGCCCTATTTATACTGGTCGAACGGGACACGCGAACGAACGCCAGCCGTCCATTTTTCGCGTGTCCACCGTCGGATCATGACGCGTGGCCCAGGGCGGTTTACTTGCCCTCCTAAGTAACCGCGCCAACTCTTCGGCTTCCCGCCTCGATTTCAAACCCTAGCACGGTCTCCAACAGCCCGCCACGTGGCGCCCATGCACCACTCCCACGCTCCCACGCGCGTGACGTTTGCCCTTCGAATAGTGATGACGACAGCAGCATTTAATGCCAAGGCACGCCATCATTAATTACACGACGGCTGCATTTATGGCAAGAACGGTTCCCCAGGAGCAGTCAAAAGGAATGTCACTTCAAAGAACACCTTGTCAGACTGGATCACCCCACCCGAGGCAGATCGCGTCACGCCCCCCGGGCTGGCGCGCTTTAATACCCGCACGCCCACGCGCCCGCAAGATACCATCAGGTTAGTACGAACACCATTCGGGCGCCCCGAGAAGAGGATGCACGCCTGAGTTCCCTTTTCGGACGCACGCCGAATGAAGAACTTACGCCGTACGGGCGTGGGGTTCTTCCTCTCCGTACGCGTAAACGTTAGAAGGCAAGCCGGATTAGGCGGCAAAGGCATGCGGTCCGTCCCCTCTTTGCGCGCGCTAAGACCGATGGGCGGCACGGGTGTGGGGTCCGTCCTCTCCGTGAGCGCAATGTTAACGATCGAAAAGTCGACTCGGATGGCTTGGGCGTGCACCCCTTGATTGTGCCGAGACCGAGGAACGTCGCGGGCATTAGTCCCGCCCTCCCCGGACGTTGAGGGCAAGCCGGATTAGGAGGCAAAGGCATGCGGTCCGTCCCTTCTTTGCGCGCGCTAAGACCGATGGGCGGCACGGGTGTGGGGTTCGTCCTCTCCATGAGCGCAACGTTAACAATCGATAAGCCGACTCGGATGGCTTGGGCGTGCGGTCCGTCCCCCCTTGATCGTGTCGAGACCGATGAGCGTCGCGGGCATTGGTCCCGCCCTCCCCGGACGCCGAAGGCAAGCCGGATTAGGCGGCAAAGGCATGTGGTCCGTCCCCTATGTTGCGCGCACTAAGACCGAAGACGGCACGGGTACGGGGTCCGTCCCCTCTGTGCGCGTTATTGTACGTCGCGGTCTTGATCACTCCGTTGACGCTACACCGTACGCGACGGTCTCCCCGTTGACGTACGCGGTGCACAGCGGCATCCCAACGCTTGTGTCACGAAAAACATTCGCATACATTCACACATCATACCATACATTCACACATTTGCATTAACTGTCTATGATTGCCCCTATTCATGTTTTGCCATACTACTCCACGGGCGCGCGGCTCCAAATAGCAAGACTTGTTTGGACGCCGGGCCCATAAGTACAGGACCGCACGAAGAGATACACGATCGGCCGCCCAGGTACCCACTCCGTCATGCGAGCCCTTCCTTGACCGGAGAGTTGAGGGACTTGGGGGTTACAAGGCCACGCACCACCGCTCAAACAGGATAAGTATTTTGTCTAATTGCACGAACCCTTTTTCAACTCCCCAGTCAAGAAAGTTCTCTTTGACTTGGGGACTTGGGGGACTTGTTTGTATAGCATGAGTTGTCTGATTAATATACTTATCCGCTTAAGCAGGAAAGCAACACCTACCCAACCGCCCGAAAGGCCACCAAGGAGGCTTCAACTTCACTCACAAGACCGACCCCATCCGAGCGCGCACGCGCCCGTGGGCGCACGCCCGAATGCACGGATCACACATCAAACAAGTGCACCAGTCCCACATCAAGGAACATAGATGAGCACCAATTCGGGCGTGCGCCCCACGGGCGCGTGCGCGCTCGGATGTGGTCGGTCTTGTGAGTGAAGTTGAAGCCTCATTGGTGGCCTTTCGGGTGGTCGGGTAGGTGTTGCTTTCCTGCTTAAGCGGATAAGTATATTAATCGGACAACTCATGCTATACAAACACAGCAGTATCTGCAAGTATACAAGTTTTGTCCAGGTGACGGTTAGATGAAAATTAAGTATCTCATATCGCTTGGAAAACAAGTAAATACTGACACGTGCGAATTTTATGTCAAAAATAATAATGACTTTTTCAGCCTATTGATATACATGTGGAATCAATTTTGTTATAGCAAGAGTATGAAAACAATTTTCCTTCTTTAGCACAATAATAATGCTGCTAAAAATGCTAATGACAACTCACAAAGCACAATATTACACAAGATACCATGCCTGGCAAAGAGTATATGCACATATATTTACAAGACTGAAGACTACAGTACCTTTGAGTTCTTCTTGGCTTCGGGAAAGCCTCTGTACAGAATGATGTGATCTAGAGGAATCCATCGTCTTTTTCTGAGAGTCATCTTTAGTGGAAAGAGAAAACCATCTAGCACATATTTCCATCTAAATAGAATGTAAGATCTCTTGGGCTTTCACTGTCAACATAGCAATCTGGAACAATCTGAGCTCGGCCTTGTAAACTGACAGGTGTCGTCAGTCCTTTTATGAACTGCTCTGGCAGAGATGTCTAATCCATACAGATGCAAATAAATCAATGAACACAAAAATTACAATCAAAATAAAAGAATAAAGTTTAGAACTTACAGTAGTTTCGGGACATGCGATGTCAAGATGACCAGTCCTTTGAAGCCATGTAGAGCACAGTGCAACAGCAAGACCGGCATTAACATATTGGTGCTCACCTTCAAGCCCAAGTTTTAAGCCTCTCAGCATACTAGCATCCAAATGTGGTACTGTTTGGAGGGGTACCTGGAATCAGCTAGGTTTTCTCACATTCAAGGATACATGCTGTTGTGTCTTATTTTACTGGGACTGCTTCTACAATGAATTTGGAAGCAGCTAATTTGACTTTGCCAAGGGTAATGAAGAATACATTATTGTTCAATCAGGTTGTGTTGGTCGATGACCTTTTACAATGTGATAGAGTAGTCCTATTTATATTAATACATTTTTTGGTGAAAGAGTTGTACATGAATTATTCTTTAAACCGTAATCCCATCACTAATGTAGCATTATCACATTTATATTATCATTAAATTAGAATATTTAAGACTCCATGTCAAAAGAAATTCTTGATGGACAAGTTACAATCGTCACAATCCTTTCCACCTTCATACGTAGCAAATCCCTTCATAGTTATCCTTCCTCATCTAATTCAATTAGGTCTCTAATTGCATTAATACTTAATAAATATCATAATAACAAGTTAATTATTGAGATTTAGTAAATATCATCAATAATAAACAGATTTTTTACTCGTCCAATCGGCTAAAATATCTGAAAATCGATGTACAAAATATATGACTCAATATAATCCGCTCATACGACAATCAGACTTAATAAACCGATGTACGAAAATTAGGTACAAACAATAACGTAAGATATTGAATGGATTCTTTTATATGTAACATTTTATCTGTGACAGCTGATTGCCGTTAATGTCACACTCATAGTGAATGAAGAGACTTACAAAGTTCTAATAATAGAGCTTACTTTTATAATAATCCGAATCTTTAACTTCATGTTGAAAAATAATATCAAATGATCACTATACCGAATATAGTGATGAATTGTTTCATACTAGAACCGCCATTGTATTTATGAGACAGGAACATAACTGATGAGGTCACTCAAAAATTTGACTGATAAGACGTTTTGGTCACCATGTTTTACTTTGAATGGGATCGAAAATACAATTCCGAAGTAATAACGTGTGTATCATGCTTGAACTTATATGGGCCTGAACAAATTTGGGCCTAGCCCGTAAGAAGCCCAACATCACAAAAGCAGAGGCTTTAGTGCTTGTCACCGTCTCAGTTCATCTGCTTCATCTTCTTCAAATTTTCTTCGCCGGAAGAAAATCACAGAATGATTACACCCAACTTAACGACGCTTATTGATTACTACTTCAGTACTCCAACCAAGTACGTGTCTCCCCCGCTCGCCAGAACCAAAACTCCGGCAGTTGGCGCTGCCGGCTACTTTAGTCAAGGTAAAAGATACCAACTTTACTACTGCACCAGTAAACGACTTGTTAATAAAACGTTGAAAAATTGGTCTTGATCATAACAAATAGAATATTAGACTTCGCTGTTTTAGTCAAACATCTCT
This sequence comes from Geum urbanum, assembly GCA_946800695.1. NCBI lineage: Eukaryota > Viridiplantae > Streptophyta > Magnoliopsida > Rosales > Rosaceae > Geum > Geum urbanum. The sequence goes on along the minus strand of OX327017.1, from coordinate 39,457,752 downwards.
CGTTTACTCTTGAGTTACTTGGTGAACTTCAATTTGCTGTATTTACTTCATTTTTGTGAGTATTGGTTTCAAAGTTATGACCTTTATTACAAGCTGATGAGTTATGATGCTAAAAACTTGAGCTTTTTATTTGGGTTGGTTTAATTTCAGTGGTTAATCATAGACTGATGCAATGAGTGGTGGGATTCGAACAAGCGTGAAGGGGCACCTTAATGCACAACGTCGCAGCTTGACCGGGGAATTGAATGTGGTTCATGGGATGAATGGGGGCGTCAATAGAAATTTCTCTGCGCCGCAAGCCTCTGTTGATTCTTTGGATAAGAAGAAGCAACAAGACTACCCACTTCCGCTTCCCCCTTCGGAGAAGCGAATTGCTTCGTCTTCATCGGGCCCCATTAAATTGAAATCTGCTTTAACGGTAATCAAACAATGTAATGTTTCTAATTGTTGCCTTTGTTGAACATATAGAATGTCTCTTAAAGAGCTTGTGATTTTTGTGCTTGTGTGTGTAGAATTTGCATGTACAGCGTACAATTTTGATCTGATGTTGTTTAGATGGAACTTGCAGAGTGTGGATTCATATGAGACTAGAATTAGAGACGAGAGTCAGCCTGAAGATGGTAGGTTTGTGATTCAAATTGTTTGTGGTATTTTTGTTACATGTCTAGCATGGAGTTCTAATAGCAAAGGTCTCATCAGTTGCAGTTCCTTCGACTCCTAGGACAGAGGGTGAGATCAAGATAAAGAGATTCTCGTTTGATGAACTGAAAGCAGCTACTTGGAACTTTCATTCTCATAATAAGCTGGGTGAAGGTGGTTTTGGCAGTGTTTTTAAAGGGTGGATTGATGACAATTCATTTACAGATATTAAGCCTGGTACAGGCACATTGATTGCTGTGAAGAAGGTTAATCGGGAAGGGTTCCAGGGCCATAGGGAATGGTTGGTGAGTTTCACTTATATCTGTCATCTTCTTACATGTATTTCCCAATGTCGTGGAGAAAATAGCCTTTGTTCATGTTAGTAAGTGTGGCAGAAATATGAGAATCTGATAACACATAAATGTTAATTTTCCGAAAGAATAGAGAATAATGGTTACTTACCAGCTGTTTAACAGGGCTCTATTTATATTCATGAAACAAATTACAGGATCTTTCTTCTTAACATTTGTTACAAATAAATGCTTTTATCTGTAACATTTTCACAGAAATTTAGTGACATTGTAGTGCCTCCTGAAATATAGACAGAAATACACTTCCTAGGAAGGCTGCGTCATCCAAATCTTGTCAGGCTGTTGGGTTATTGCTCAGAGGACGATTATGAGCTTCTGGTGTATGAATTTGTCTCTCACGGAAGCTTGGATTATCATCTTTTTGGGAGTGAGTTATGAACTTTAGCCCATTGGGTTTCTGATTGAACCAATACCATTTATATGTAGATAAAAAATTTCGATATGAAATTCAGTTTTGGTAATCCAATGTTGTTGAAACAGGGGCTTCTTACCTTGAACCACTATCTTGGAACAGGCGCATGAAGATTGCCCTGGATGTTGCAAAGGTCGTATCATATATTCACAATGATGTGGGAACAGTGATCCATGGTGACCTTAAAAGCTCTAATATCCTACTAGATTCAGTATGTGAAACCTGACTCTTATGGGTTCTGAAAGACTTCATACAGACTTGCTCATATTTTTCCATTTATATACCAGGCATACAATGCTAAACTCTCCGATTTTGGTTTGGCGAAGCATGGTATTAGCCATGTCTCAGAGATGGTGATGGGGACGCATGGTTATGCAGCTCCAGAGTATCTTGCTACAGGTGTCTTCATTTTACAACTTTACATCTTTACATCATTGTTTTTGCTTACATAGAGAAGCAATTTGTCCTGCAAAAAGACATTGTATCAAATGTTGTCTTTTATTACCTTACCCTCTTTGAATATGTTAAATAAAACTCCTTAGGAACCTAAACTTCCCAGTATTGGCTTAGTGGTGTCAACTGGTACAACTTCCTTCTGACCATTTTTTTTTTCGATTTATGTTGAAGGTCGTATATCCGTCAAGAGTGATGTATATGGTTTTGGAGTTGTTATGCTTGAAATATTGTCGGGAAGACGAGTTGTGGATGATAGCTGGCCAACGGGAGAACAAAATCTAGTTGACTGGGCCAGACCTCTCTTCGCCAGCAAAAGTGGAATTCACAAACTTTTTGATACTCGTCTTGAAGGCCAGTATTCTGTGTCTGCAGCTCTTAAAGCAGCCAAACTTGCAAGTAGATGCTTATTGCTCGACCCCAAGTCTAGGCCAAACATGAATGAGGTGGCAAAAGCATTGGAGCAGCTTCAGGGTTCCTGTGACAATGAGAGGTCACGAATCTCTCAGAGTGTGCCTCGCCAATCTCATCGTTCCACTTCAACCAGTACAACATCAAGCAATAGATGGAGAAGCCGGATCAGCTTCTGCCAGTCCGGTTCCCTCAGCCGTACATAAGATACTATACATGCTTTTATCACTAAATTTATTGATTCAGCAGCAGAGGGGACTCAGGAAGAAAAAAAATTAAATGACAAATCGAAATATCTTGTAATGTGTAGCATGATAGTTGATTATTGTACCAACTGGATTTCCAGTGTAACTCTTTTTATTTTCGTCGATTCGTTCGTATGCACTCTGAAAAGTGAAACCTGTGTCTGGTAACACTTCACTCTTTTATTTTCTGCCATCAGTGCGAGTTATATTATTCAAGCCCAATATGAAAAGACTTGCCCTATTGATATATTACAGAATGAAGCCTACTGTAATAGAGGGCTTGCCGCGTGTGTCTTTCCACCGCTTGCCGGAACGGGAACTCCGGCAGTTGGCCGGCGGCTTTAGTCAGGTAAAGAATTCCACTTTAGTAATACTGCAAGAGTAGAAGACTTCTTACCTGACATCACCAATGAACTTCGAAAATTGGGTCTTGATCATACCCTTAACAAATACTAACTGGTTTTTAATCCTTTACCAATTCGTATCAATACAAAAAACTTGATGTTGATTGATTCAAATTTTGGTCAACGTCTTGACCTCTTCTTCTCTGTGCTTTCTGTATCTTTGTCTAATTGTCTTGACCACTTTCAGGTTCTGTTTTTGTCTGCATGATTACTAATTACACTTCAAAAGCATTGTTGTTCTTTTGCGAATCTTAGTGTCTCATTCCCAAGTTTATGTTTACATAAACTATAGTTCGTGTCCTCTGATGAAGAACAGAAGATGATTCAAAGCTATAAAAACAGCTTCAACCTCGGAAATTCCAATAGTACTCATCCCATAATGGGCTTACTCCGAAATTGGGCCTGAAGCCCAACACGGCCCAAAATCACTAAAACCACTAAACCCGAGAGACCCTGCTGAGGTTTTACCGCTATCTTCTTCACTCTCTTCTTCTTCATCTTCAATTCTTCCATAGAATGATGACGTCATCCATATCAACCACGTCGCTGATTCAGCGCGTGTGCACCGTCCCGCTCGCGCGTGCCGTCCGTATTCGCGCAATAGCCACCACCACCGTCCCCGCCAGCAGCACGAAGCTCACTCCTGGAGCACGCGCGGCCGACGACTCGCGCGTGCTGATCGGGTTGTCAGAACCGGAGCTCCAGCAGCTCGCTCTAGACTTCAGTCAGGTACACACAAATCTTCATCTCCTCAAAAAAAAAAAGACTCAACATTTATATATCAAAATTTGATTTTTATGCATTAACTATATGTTTCTGAATTTGTAGCAAGGCTATAGAGGAAAGCAACTACATCAATTAATTTACAAAAGAAAGATTAAAGAAATTCAGGATTTTAGTCAAGGTGAGTAAGTAGTTTTGTTTCTCAATTTTATTTTATTTTTTGTAATTTTTGGTTTTGTTATGTAATGTTGGTGTTGTTTGTGTTGCAGTGCCTTTGGCATTTAGAAATGAGCTTGAGGAAGCTGGATGGAAAGTTGGGAGGTCGCCGATTTACAATACTGTTACGGCTGCTGATGGAACTGTTAAGGTGATTTTCTTTGTAGAACTTTGTAAGATATTGAATTGTGATCATGGAGAATTTCGATGTAAAAGTGTGTTGCTTTGAATGTTGCAGTTGTTGATTAAGTTGGAGGATAATAGGTTGATCGAGACTGTTGGGATACCGGTTATAGAGGAGAAGGGTTTGACGCGACTAACAGCATGTGTGTCATCTCAGGTGATTTATCTAGGATGGGATTAATGGGCGATTTTCCCCTGCAGTTTTTAATTTTGTTGGTAGTATTTACATGGTTGGCTTATATTGAAACAGGTGGGATGCGCACTGCGTTGCTCTTTTTGCGCCACGGGAAAAGGAGGGTTTTCGAGGAACCTTAAGAGGCATGAGATTGTTGAGCAGGTACGGGTTGAATTTTCCATGCTCTGTCCTTAAATCCCTTGTTTACTTCTGAAATTTTCTTATTAGACTTGAGTAGAAGTATAGCCGTTGAGTTTGTTCGATAGACATGTGATTGTAAATACCTTTGTAACACAGGTCTTGGCCATTGAGGAGATATTCAAGCATAGGGTGACTAATGTAGTGTTCATGGGTATGGGGGAGCCAATGATGAATCTGAAGTCTGTACTTGAAGCACACCAGTGCTTGAATAAGGTGCATGACTACTACTTTATAGAAAGAAAAGAGACTAGATGCTTCTGTATATGTGTGATAGAAGTAAGTACTTAACATCATTGTATTAAGCTCTTCTCAATCCCATTGCGGTTGGTTTTGATTGTTTAGGATGTGCAAATTGGGCAAAGAATGATGACAATTTCAACTGTGGGGGTGCCAAATACAATCAAAAGGCTAGCAGCTCACAAGCTTCAGTCGACATTGGCTGTCAGGTATATCAGTGTATTTTTTTGTTCACCACTCATTTCGCTAAGTAGAATTCACTTTATTAACTCATGACAAAATAAACTTTTTCTCGCTGGAAATTTGGATCAAGTATCACCTCCTCTTTTTTTGTGTGTGTGTGTTTGCTCTTCTAAGTAATCTATGTGGATTCACTTACGGTTTACATTGACAAAATTTGTCAAATTTGAAGAAGAGAAGGATATAACTTTACTTAAGTTGAGCAACCCTTGAGTTTTTCCTGATACAGTTCTCATCTTTTTGTTCATCAGCTTACATGCGCCTAACCAGAAACTTAGGGAATCTATTGTGCCAAGTGCAAAAGCATACCCTCTGAATGCACTTATGAAGGATTGCAGTGACTATTTCAAGGAAACTAATAGACGAGTTTCCTTTGAGTATGCGCTTCTAGGTATTAAAAGTTATTACCTCTGTTTGTACCTTGCACATCTGTTTTGTGTGAGACGTGTGCACTGATTATATGTCAATTTTGAGCAGCTGGAGTCAATGATGCAGTAGAACATGCACGCGAACTTGCGGAGCTACTTCATCAGTGGGGCCGAGGGTATCATGTGAACTTGATACCTTTTAATCCAATAGAAGGGTCTGAGTATAAGCGCCCACATAAAAGAGCTGTAAGCAATTTACTAATGCTGTTCCATCTTTTAAGTTCGAACTTGTGCACCTCTTTACTCGCTTCTTCTTTACTTATTCATGCCTCCATTTACCTCCTTAATTGCTTTTTTTTCATACGCAAATTTAATTTAACAGGTGCAGGCATTTGCTGCTGCCCTGGAGGCCGGTAAAATAACTGTTAGCACGCGCCAAACGAGAGGCCTTGATGCAGACGCAGCTTGTGGTCAGCTAAGAAACAAGTTCCAGAAAAGTCCTTTGGTCCCCGAGACTGATGAGCCTGAACCCGAACCTGAACCTGAAGCTGTTGCATGTTAGTCAGTCACACAGCTCTCGTGGGTGTACCTTCATCTGTAAGAATCTCGATGAAAGCGGTGTTCAAAGTTTGAAGCTGATCTGCACACCAATAGTTGCCGTATTGAGTTCAGAAAGTAAGCTTCTCCGATTGAGCGTTCGGGGGGAAATTATTCAGATATCAGTGCTGCTGATCACTCAATTGCTACTCAATTGTTTTGAAAGACAACAACACCAAAGAGATGGACACCATTAGACTAGTTTCTCAGTATGGGAATTCTTTGTTGTTAAACTACATTGTAATCTGTATCACTGTGTGGTATTTTTGGTGGACAATATATAAGCTTATGCTGTTTATACTAATTTGTCTAGATCAAGTTGTCTAGCCTCATTGTCTGATATTATGAATAATTATAGAACCAAATTTTGAAAATACGAGGGAAATTAAATAAATAAAGGGAAACAGGAAAATACGTGGCAGAATCCAGTTAAAAGAAACGGGCCCCACCCGAAAGAAAGAGTTGAACGGCTTGAACCGAATTTCGTACCTTCTGGTTTTAAATTCCGGAGGTTCCATTCTACAGTCTTCTCTCTACAAATTCAGATCTGAAATCCGAAGCTCTCTCTCGTCCTTTTTAGGGTTCCAAAACACTCAAGGTACTCAATCTAATCCAATCTAATATTTTTTTTAACTCTTGCATGTACGATTCTTTGATCTAAAAATTATGGGGCAATATTTTTTTTTACTGAAACCCTAACTCTAACCCTAAACCTAAAAGGGGATTCTTTGATAACTGGAGATCGAATCTTTGGTAATAATATTGGGTTTTTTGTTGAGTTTTTTTATGGCAATTGATTTGGGCGTTGTAGTGTCGATATGAGGAGGTACAGTCCGGAGTACTACAGTCCTCTGAGGAGGTCCTACGGCGGCGGAGGCGGTGGCGGAAGGGGAAAGAGTCCGCCCAGGAAGCGAAGGGAGCAGAATAATGGGAGTCTTTTGGTTCGGAACATTCCTCTTTATTGCAGGTAGTTAATTCTTGTCGAAATTGAATTTCGGGTTTTTGGTGTGTTTGGCGTGTTTGTTTAGTTTGTTCTGAATTGGGATGCTTTGTTTAATTTTGCAGACCCGAAGAGCTGAGAGTTTCTTTTGAGAGATTCGGGCTGGTTCGGGATGTTTACATTCCGAAGGACTACTATACTGGGTGAGCAGCTTCAGCTTAGTGCATGTGTTTTTGATTGGTTTAGGCTTGCTTATTAGATGATGAGAGTGTTATAATCATGTGCAAATAGTTTGTGCAAATGAATCTTGATCAGTTAGAATATCGTGTGAATATCTAGTTGTTTCAGAGGCGGTGCTTATTACTTTGTTGGCATCTTTCAATAGAGTTATGTAAGTAGAGCATTGAAGTTCCTGAACTAAATCTTGAGGCTTTGTTTCCTTTTCATATGAATTTTTGAACTGGTTTGTCAGGGGGTGTGTTGGTTTGAACTTTGAAGTTAAAACAAGACCAAGCCCCACTTTTGATGAAGACCTACTGTTAATCATTGCCTAACATAGTGGTATTCCAAGCGTGTTAAAGAGAAACTTTTGAAGAGAAATTAGATAATTGAATAGAAGTTGGGTGAAGACACCGTTCATTTCAAGTGCTTCTTATAATGTCACGAGAATGTGAAGATTTTGGGGCAATGTTGATTTCAAGTGCTTATAAAGAATGTGAAGATTTTCCAAGTTACTTGCATGTTTTGAAGTTGCCTTTCATACTTGACTATAAAGAAAAGGTCAGCCTCCAAGCTTCAGTCACTTGCTTTACGTAAATTCAGGATCCTCTGAGTGGAATGCTTCAGAGGTATTGTGATAGATTTGATCAGAGGTGGAATGAGTAATACGCTGTGATGTTGACTTACTAAGCTTTTTAAGAAGTCGTTTCCTTTCCAGGCTTCCCGTATCAGTGTTGGTTCTCATTGATGTTTCATACTTAATAGTTTATATGATTTATGGTGTAGGGAACCTCGGGGATTTGCATTTGTGCAATTTGTAGATTCTTATGAAGCTGCTGAGGCTCAATATCATATGAATGGGAAGATTTTTGCTGGGAGGGAGATTTCTGTGGTTCTTGCTGCAGAGACAAGGAAAAGACCAGAAGAGATGCGACAGAGAACTAGGGTCAGGTAGTTTTTCTACTCACTCACTTTCAGAATGAAAATTTAGTTAGTTGACAACATAGGTTTTGATTGCTAATTGTGTATTTCAATTGCTTCAGAGGACCATCATCAGGCTATGGGGACAGAAGATCATCTCATTATGGTATTTTCTTTTCCCTTCATTATTGGACTGTCACCACTCAGCAACAAAGGAATCTCTCAGTTCCTCTCTACAGTGATGAATTGGAAGTAATTCATTAGTCGACTAACATATCATACCTGTTATACTCTAATTTCTTTTCCATAACTGATATTGAAACAGGACGTTCTCGTTCTCGTTCACGCTCTCCACACTATCCATCAGGATCTAGAAGTCAGTACCGCTCTAGGTAAGTTTGGAGGTCTTAAAGGTTGCATACTTTTTATCTATTGGCTGGCATTGACAATTGTGAACTTCTTTCTCAGGTCCTATTCGCCTGCTCCAGGGCGCCGAGGTGACTCTGTTTCACCTGTTAGAAGGCGTGGTGATCATCCAAGATCACCCCATGACCACCCAAGATCGTCACGGGACTCTCCCGTCGAGAGAGGTGGTGCTCATGGACGGAGGTCATATTCTCCTGGTTATGACAATGGTGCTGGGCAAACTGAAAATGGAGAAGGGTTTGTCAAGTAAGTTGAAAGCTCCATTGATGTGTTTTAACTTTTCTGACTATACTCGACATGAAGTGGTTGATTCATGAGCATTATCCAATATTTAGATTATCATTATGATATGTTATACTGATCGCTGGTCCTTTGTTTGGTATAGGAAACCCAGATATGATGATGAGACTGATCCACTAGGCAATTGGAGGTCCCCAGATAAAGCATCAAGATCACCATCTGGGTCTAGGTCCAGATCGGCTGAGCCATCACCCAGGCGCAGCAGATAGGAGAAGGGCAATGTGGATGTTCAAGCAAGACATTTGATTATGGAGTTTCCCAATTTTCAGACTGTAATATACTAATATTAGTTATGAGTTTATCGATTCCCCGAGTTGTAGGCTTGTGTGTGTCATAACATTTGAACAAATAGACTTGTTTGCTTGCATTTGAACAATTGAACCTATGAAAGCTCCATGGTTTGATTTCATTCATTTATTTATTTTTCCATACATTTCTAAAATACACCGAGTACATCGATACAAAGTCTTCCCAGTCTGAAGTGCTAATGCCCTTTATCAAGTCTTTAACCACGACTTTGCAGTTTGCACGTTGTAATTTGATGTTATAGTTTTTCAGAAGGTTCTGTGAAGCCAAAAGTCAAAAGGCTAGATGACTTGTGTGAACTAGGTCTAAACTAAGAACCAGTCATCTGTTTACTTCCCTGGTTAGTTTATGCATATAGTTTGGTTTGCTCTGTTCCCGAGAAAACGTGTTCTCACAATCTCAACCTTCCCTGGGTAAATTAAGAAGACCAAGACCTTGGAGTGGCTGAGGTGGCTGACGGCTGGCTGTTGTTCACTTCTGAAATTGACTGTCCGTCGTTTGATCAGGTGCCCCATCTTCGTTATAAACCAAGCTACCCTAAGCTCATTTTAGACATTCATAGAATCTTTCCGAAATTGAAGTTCTCACTTCTCAGAGAGAGAGAGAGAGAGAGAGAAGGAGAAGAAGAAGAAGAAGAAGAAGAAGAAGATGGCATGTGGATTGATGGAAGTGCTTGTTGTGAATGCAAGAGGGCTTCGTGACTTAGATTTGATTGGTATGTGATATTTGTTTCTTTTTCAAGTGTTCTTATGTGTGTGCCTTGTGTTTGCTTTGGAAATATGTAGTTCATGGATAATGGTTTTTTTGAGCAAACTGAGCTTAAAAGAATTCATGATGCTCCAAAGTCCAATCTGGTTGATGGGTTTGTTCGAAGTTTGAAGCTTTCTTTGTTTCCTGCTTCATATGCCATGTTCTGGTGCCTGAATTTAGTCTACTATGTATTTCTTTATGTTCATATAAACTTGGTCTTCATCTTTACCTGTACTTTGATTTGAAGAAAGTCAGCATCTTTACAAGATTGTATGTTCTGCTGCTTCGATTTTGTCAGAAATTTATAGATGAAGTATTAAGATGTGCAATTTTTTTGGCAAGATGGGTGATTGTGGTATCCCATTTGTATCTGTTTTTGAGCATGGTTTGGACATAAACTGGTTGTAATTCTAATTTGACGCATTTATAATGTATGATTTGATTAGGTCGTATGGATCCCTATGTTGTGATCAAATACAAAGGCCAAGAGCACAGGACCAGCGTGGCCAGAGGTGAGTCTAACCTCCAATTGCTAGAAGAGAATGCTCCCATTTAATATATGTATTTGAAGTTTTTGAACTTTTGATAAAGCACGGCACAGTTTGTATCACAAAAGACTAAGGACGGCACATTTAGTAGTATCATATACAATTTGCTAACATCACACAAATGCTGGTGTGATGTGTGCAAGTATGGTTGACTTGAGAATAAATTGGCATTGCATGGGGTCATGGAGGAAGGTACTATTTAAGTCTTTTTTGGTTGGCATCAACCTAATCAAGTGGGTATAGTTAACAATTGATACGCTGGCCAACCCTGTTTACTTCCCTTAAACTTATAATGTTAACGGTGCTAAATATGCATCTAAGTTGACTTCCTTGTAGAAGTTGAATTAATTAAAGTCATGACCAAGTGAAGGCCTAAAATGAAAATCAGTTACATTAACAGTGATTTCTTCTGTTGCTGTCCTACTTTTGGTTAGTAAAGTACAAGAGTAGTACTTAGTTGAAATGGTTTTGCAGGTCAGGGCGGGAATCCAGTGTGGAATGAGAGATTTAATTTCAGGGTAGAGTATCCAGGGTCTGGCGACCAGTACAAGCTCACCCTCAAAATCATGGACAAGGACACCTTCACTGCTGATGACCCTATAGGCGAAACAACGTGAGTATATAAATATATGATGTGATGAAAATGATCGATGTTCTTGCTTGTCAGATAATCTGTTTTACACTGGATTAACTAGTGGTCGTCTGGGATTGGAACATAGCCTGTCTGTAAAACGAGAAATATATCATTATATTCTCCATAATAGCCCAAGCCTTGACCCATAAATGGTTGATCAATTGGACACATTAATATGCAGGATCTATGTTAAGGAGTTATTGGAACTGGGTGTGCAGAAAGGATCTGCTGAAATACATCCTAAAAAATACAGCGTTGTTGCCGCAGACAAAACTTATTGTGGAGATATTCAAGTTGCTGTAACTTTTACTAAAAAGGTATTGAAATTCTTTTTTCTTTGGCCTTGTTTTTGCTTGTAATACTGTTATATCGCTAATATGCGAGATTGAGGTTTGGCTCTTAATATAAACTTGTAGTCTTATTTGATTGTTGTGTTGTTGTTGCGGCATATTATAGGTTGAAAAGGAATCCGGTGGACAACAATATGGAGGATGGAAGCACAGTGAATCATATTAATAGGGAGTGAAACACTACTATGGATGGGCTTGAATCTGGTTTATCAAGAGAAATGTGCTACTGTTGCTAGGCTCAGGCATTTGTTGTAGTTACTACTTGGCTTTGTTGAATTATTGTAGTTACTTTTATGGACCTGCTGGCCATTGTAGTTACCCTGTTTGAATCTTAACTTTTTAGCTTTCAACAAGTGAATTCGATCAGATCCAAGAAAGAGAGAAAAAAAATGAGCATCCTCCTTGATGAAATATTTGATCAACTGCCTACTTCCCTCCTTCAGAACTTTATCAAGTGCTCAACCTTGTTAAGCTTCATATCACTTGCCAATTGCAATATATTTTAGTAGGAGTGCTTAGTTACCAAGTTGGAGGTTACAAGTTCTCATAGGTTATAAGGTTGAAGAAAAACTCTGAAATTCACATAGTATGATTGAAAATATGAATTCATATGAAGTTTGTAATGATTTTGGAAACCTTTGGTCAGAAAGAGGTGACTGGGTTAAAAGTTTATATTACAAACGTTCGAACAACTGCCGTCTTAGCTCAGCCGGTAGAGCGCACGGCTTTTAACCGTGTGGTCGTGGGTTCGATTCCCACAGACGGCGATTCAAATTGTTTTCTTTTACACTCTCTGCAATATGAATTGTTCTGTTTGATACTTGGCCAGCTTTCGCTCTCTACTCATGGACTTCACGTCCTCACCACTCTTCTTCTTACTCTTCAAATTAATGCAAACGCCCATAACCAAAGTGAAGGTCCTAGAGGGGGTGTGAATAGACCCTTAACGACTTTTTCTCAAAAGTATGATGATTAATAATCAGAGATAGTTATGTGGAACTATTCTGACAATTAGATGAACATAATAAACATACAATGCTATAAGTACAGAGGACAAATAACACAAGTATGTTTTTTGTCTCGCAGAAACCCTGCAATCAGGGATGAAAACTGCGTGACCCTTTCTCTTGAAGGCCAAAGCTTTCCAATATGTAAGAACACTTATGTAAGACTATAGTTCCGATAATAGCAAGGAAACGGTGCTATCCTATCTAGACTCGCGCACTAGACTAAGAGCTATACTCCATCTTGTAAGTAAGAATTTTACACACGGACGTTTACAACAGTTTAACCAATGAGCTTAGCTATCGCACAACTAACTCCCTTGGAAACTTTCCGGGTTGCTTGCATCTACCACAAAGAACTCATGGAATGCAACATGTATGTAGATGAGATGGAAGAGTTTTTTATGTAGACTTTAAAACATAAAGCACAACATAAAGTAATAAGCACAAGCTTAGCAACTGTTCTGTAAAAACAGAGTGACTATCATCTAAACAACCAACTTACAACCAAGGGCTGCTAAGTGTATATATAGCCACGGGATGGAGGAGATAGTTTTTGTTAAAACTGATCCTAGCCATGTATTTAAGGCTTGATCACCACACAAATCATTCTTTATTGTTTGGGAAAAGATCTAGCCAAAAGAGCACAGCTCACAGCCAAGTACACTTGCTGTACTGAAATTTACAGCAAGGTTTTGAGCTGTAGACAGCTTTTTAAAACAAAGAACAAAACTGCTTCTAGCCATGTATTTGAGGCTTGATCACCACACAAAACATTCTTTATTGTTTGGGAAAAGATCTAGCCAATGGAGCACAGCTCACAACTAAATATCCAAGCTGATATGAAATTTACAGCCATGTAATGGGCTGTAGACAGCTTTTAAAACAAGGAACTTTACCAAAATATCTTCCTTATCTTCAAGGTAAAGTGAGAGTATATTTTGTATAAAACATAAGCATCATTTTAACCAACACAACATTGTAAAAGATATATAGATATGTTTTGGAAAATGTTTTTATATTCATAAAAAGCTGATTCAAAAATCCTGAAACATGAAGAACTTGTGAAGGCAGGGACTTTTTGGGATAGGAACCTATGCAGGTATCCTCTGTGAAAAACAATGAATGTATGCATGTTTTTACCTTTGAGCCCATGAGTTCTTTATGATGTTTCTTTGATCTTCTTTGCTTGTTTCTTCACTTGTTTAGAGTCCTCTAAATCATGTTTTGTAACCATATAAGAAATGTCAATAATCATATACCTTCACAAAGCAACTTGGTTCCAAAAAGAGATCGATCGAGTTTGATCATGGGATCTCCATGCATGTACTACACACCACCAACTTACTAATCTCAAAAACTTTTTAACATTCTCTCATTCATGCCCTTCAGTTTTCTCTCAATCTGTTGATGCTTCACATACCTCAACCTCCTCTTGTTTATCTACCTACTTTTACCTTAATGGCACCCACGACACTGCACCTCAAACTCTCTTTTGCTTCAACTCTCCATAACTTACATTACTTCTTCTTCTGCCTTCGATCGGATTATTCTTGTCCCAAACTGTCAGCTGGTTTATGTTTCTGTAGAGAATGAAATTCGAAGACTTTCTAATGCAACGAAGCGAGGAGAAGCAGAAAAGACTTTATCTTGAGGAAGAGGTCACAAAACCAACTTCGAAAAATTTGTAGCATGTAAGGAAGTTGTCACCTGAAGAAGTTGACACTAACCAAATACATGTGTGGTAGATCAACTTTTACAGGTTCTGAAATTGCAAGAAGACTTGGATGGGGAGCAAGCACTTAACAAGGTTCTTCAATGTGCACTTCATGGACCTGCTCTATCACATCCATGTCTTCTCTCATTTCTTCCACCTCCGGTATATATATCTTTAGTATATGTAAGTAAGTACTCTATATAATGTACTTGAGTGGAATTGAATTTGAGGTAAAAGGTTTGGGCATTTGAGCAATGCAGGTTCAGGAGATATTTACAGAGCTGGAAATGGTGGAAGATGAGATCAGTGGTCTAGAAAGAAAAGTTGAAGAGCTGAAAATGATGTTGTACCAAGAGAGAGTTGAAACAAGAGAATGGGAAATGCATAGGAGGCAATGGCAACAGAATCAGTCACTGATTTAGGGAGCGAAATCGCAGAACTACGAGGAGTTGAGAAGACAAAAAAGGTTAATGAAGGATAGTAGAAGAGCCTCTGTTGGTTCTGCTTCTGATATGCAAAGGTGGAACTTCACAAAAGCTGATGGTACTAAAACTTGCTTAATTTGTTTTAAAAAAATGAGCAATGGGATCAAGCTTTTTTTAAGCCTAAAATTTATAGGGGTTTGTTTGTTGCTTGTGTTTTTGAACAAGAGAAATTGCAGAAATGACAAAGAGACTAAGCAGAAGAAGCCAAAATCATAGCGTCATGGAGAAAGAAAGTGGCATCCTGAAACCAAATGAACTCTCAGAAGAGATGCTCAAAGGCCTAATAGGCATATTTCTTGAGCTAAAACAGACCTCATTGGACAAAGAGGGCTCAACATCTGTTGTGCCAAAGCTTACTCTCTCTTGCATGAACTCAAAAGGCTTCATGCCGAAAACCTCATTCAACTGCAAATCATCAGATAGTGTCTTCGGCTACAGCACATCACATGTTGATCCTTACTGCATATTGCCAGATATAGATGGGGCTGTCCCCGACGTTGGCCACTATAAGAACTTCATCCAAATCTCAAGAAACTCCTTGGATATCAGACGCTTATTGGATTGCTCTAGTAAATTTGGAAAACTGAGGTAGCTTAATTGGTTGCCTTGTTGGCAACTTGACAATGAAAACATATGCCAGACTATTGTTTCCAAACAATTCAATGCTTCTGTTCGACGCAAAAATATCTCTCGCCGGAGAGATCCTTTCTCAGAAGCAGTCTCTTTTAATAGGTTCGGATAGTCTTAACCGCCGGTACTGGTTTATCCTGTATCGTGTGCTTCGTGTGCTGGCGTGCCACCATTCTTCAACGGAATATGGACTGTAAAGAGCCGCCTGACTTCTTAATAAAGCGATTAGGACAAGGAGAGCACCAACCCTGTCCGAATAGGTCCTTTTCGCCTAGTAACCTAGGACTTTAGATAATGTGTCTCTAGCTGAGCCTTTGAAATTGATACTCCACACTCCCTTATGAGCGCAAAGCAGAGCAATCTCTCTGACGAAGTGTTGAGAACACCGTTCCCTTCGGATCTCCGAACTCTCACCCTTATGTGACAAGCTTTTCAATCGCCCGTTCGTGTAACTCCTTTCGGATTTCCAAACTCTCACCCTTATGTGACAAGTTCTTCAATCGCCTAGTTGTCGATAGTTTTTTGCTTCCTTGGAGTCGCGATACTCTCACCCTGATGTGACAAGCACTTTTGACTTTCTGGTTGCAAAGAAGATAGAATCTCGAAGACGAGATATCTGTCTAGGTGTACTTGCGTATAGCAAATGTATGTATTTGATCGAGGACCCCTTCCACAAAGATCTTACCCTCCTTATATACTCGCTCGTTAGCAGTCATTCAATTCTATTGAACTTCCTCTGTTCTTGCTCTTAGAATCCCAATATAACTTCAACACTAACACACGGGTTAATAACCCTTAAAGATATTCAATACTATCACAACTCTTCTATCAAAGAAACTTATCTGAAATAAAACAAGTACGATAACAACTTAAGCCGCATGGAATCAGCTATCTAAAGTATCACAGTTCTAATTGAACTCTACTTCCTTTACTTGGTTGCTCGCCAAGCTCATTGTAACATACGGGCCGCTCGCCAAGACTTCAGCCATTCAAGCCCAATATGAAATATTTATTTCAGGCCCAAACATTTCCCCTCAAGTCTTGAACTTGAATTACTTGAACAAGCGAAAAGACTTGAATATTACCCGACTGACGCGCTGTTAATCCAAACGGTAACATAACACCCAAGTGCCACGTTGCATGACTTCTCCAAAAAGTTGCATCACCCGGCTGACGTAATATAAAAGCACTAGTCTACATCAACGAAATCTCATTCCCCAACAAAACCTTTTCACTTGCCGCAATCCTGCGTTCTCAACATTTCTAATCAAAAGCTAAGACTCTCCATTCTCAACGCCATCCATTATCTTCGATCCAGAAAAATGCCTCCTCGCAAAGACATCTCCATCCCTTATGAAACTCAAGACACCAAGAGATTTTCCAGACAACTCAAAGCTGTCACCAGACGACACAACCCTGAAGCCGTCTGCACCCTCTCTGTAGACCCAAATGAAGTACTGGCCTTCTCGGTCCCTTTTGGGATATTCCAATCAATCCAGACCTATTCGATATCCTTCGCCATCCCATTTGCAAATCATCCTTATTAGTTCAAGAGAATCCCAGGGCAGACCCAAAGGAATGGACTAATAAAGACACCATCTGCCTCATTGGGAGATGGCCGCACGCACCCAAGCGTAGAAGATCTTGCCTGGTATCGGCACCGTTGCGAACAAGATATCAACCGGTGGGAAGCAGTTGGAATCACCCAGCTCATCGATTTATGCTTTACTCTCCCAACTGGTGGTAACAGAGCACCGTTCGCCACAGCCATGTGCTTTTGGGATTGCACCGTCAACTATTTCTGTTTCCCTTGTGGTGATATTGACAAGGCGGATTAACACCTCTCAAAGATACCCTATTCACAACCTGGATATATCAATGTAGTAAGATAAATAGGGGTTATCGAACTCGAGGAATTGGTGAAACTAAATCCTAACAAACTACTATGCTGACAGACTCGACTACAGTACACTAATGGTTATCGAACCTAAGCTAGACAGACTCAAATGCAGCGAAATTTTGACACAATTAACTAGACACAGTGGCGGACTACCACACAAAATTTGAGGGTTTTCTGAGTTGATTTGGTCACCTAAATAAATCGGCTAAGCTACAGCTAATGCAGAAATCAGTAAATTGCAGAAAATAAATTGTTGAAAGTAAGTTGTTGTAGATAACTAATGAGATATGAATGTTAAGAACTTCTATCCACCCTAAACATACTTACGACCTTCAAAATATAATTGAACTAACCATGGATGAATACTCTCCACACAAGAGCTTTGGTTAAGTCATCTTATGTATTACACTCTCTTACTTGGCATGAAAGAGGGAGGGACAATCCGCTCGATCTTGATCCTCACTTAACCGACTTATACATATGGTGATGTAAGCCTAGAGAACTGAAGTCATTATGTTCTAAGAGTGTTTGAAGAGTAACATAACTTCAAGGGTTGATAAGGTGGTCACCCTTTCATCACTAAGGCTTGTTTCACACAAATTCATGTTTGTCTCTAGAGAATATGCAATGATAAGGTGGTCATATACATAATCAAGACTATAGATCCTAAGCCATGCATCTAAGCGTGCACTCAAAGAAACATGAACATAGAAAACATACGGTGAGAAAACAGTGAAACAAAACTCATCCAAATAATTAATAGAATCAAAAGGGGTTCAAAATCGTAAGCATATCTAGGGCTTCAATCAGCCCCTAACAAAGGAAATTTAGCTACTCATAGTTATAAATAAAAACATCAAAGAATTCATAAAAAGATAGACAAAAGATGGAGAAGGAAGAACTCTTGGCGATGCCGAGATCGAACTAGCTTTCATGCATGCGAGACTCTTCTTCTCCATTAGCTCTGTTTTGTCTTTCTTCTTAATCCTCCAGCCGTACGTAACTTGTTCTTTTCTCTAGCGTACGTCCTCCTTCTTCAACCCCCCACTTGCTATATATATGTTTAGGCTAGGTTAATTGACCTAGCAAGTGGAGCACGTGCTAGCACAGTCCACATTGTACTTGGACTCCTTCTTAATCTCAAGTTGCAAATATAAATATCCACATGCAAACCTTCTCTTCTTTCAACAACTTTGCTCGCCAAGCTCTACGTACGTCAGCCCACTTGCAAAATATATCTACATGCATGCAAGCAATATCACGTGCCAAGTACTTCCTCGCCAAGGACTTCATTATATATGTATCGAATTCCAAGTCCACTTCTACTTTATGTTCCTCGCCAAGGCATATATGATTGCAGTCATTAAACCCATCGAACTTGCATATATTCCCTCGCCAGACAGTTCCTCGCTAAGAAGCTTCAAAATAAATTATTTAATCTCCTTTTCTCCATTAACCTCCAAAACACCTAAAAAAAAAATAAACATAATTAATTAACTCGATTAATAACAATAAACTAAATATAGGGAGCAAATTAAATACCAAATAGATGCATAAATATGCAACTATCAAAATACCCCACACTTAGACATTGCTAGTCCTCGAGCAATACACTAAACTAAGACTCTGAAAAGACTCAAAGACTCTAACTACATGACTCTAACACCCTTAACAAATTGTCTCAGCAATCTTTCACAATTGTAACACCAAGATAGTATGACTCCAAATATATACCGTAAAATTTCGAAAGTTAATTTCAATGTATGACACACATGTAATATGTAGGACGAAGACATAATCATGGTGAAAATAAAGCTGTAGCATGCAACAAACTTGTCAAGATTCAACCTCACAGGTATATGCTCTCAAAAGTGTTTCTCTCAAAGTATGTCTAAGGTATTCACTCAACTCAATTACTTGCCAAATGGACCACACCATATGCTTACTCATGTGACAAATCTCCACAGGTCAAAGGCTGCCATCTTGAGGATCAAAAGGACTTCATGGGTTGTAATGGGGCTCGGCTCATAGGTTAAAGAATAAATGGATAAGGAATTCAAATATGATTCTAGAACCCAGTAGAGCACCAAATAAGAGACTTCTTCAAACTTTACAACCATGAACTTTCTCACTTTTGTGGCCGAATTTCATCTTGTTGGGCCTTCACGTCATTGTTTTCATCAACAGTTAACTCGGGTATCAAGCTAGACATCACACATTTTTTTTTTCAAACACTAGCTTGATACCCCACACTTATTTCTTTGCATCACTTCTTGACATTGTCGTCGTCTTCACATACATGTTTCATGTATAGCTCTACCAAGTCCTAGAACAAGGGTAAAGATATAACTATTCTAAGGTTTAAGGTCAGAGATATGTGGGTAATGACATAAAGTTTAAACATGTAGGTTCAAAGTGGTTAACTAAGGGGTGCACATCTTGTGTACACAAAATTAGGACACAGGCTTATATGGCTATGGTGGTGTCCCCTAAATGCCTTTATCACTTCCTCAATCAAAACATGTATTGACTATAAGCCTTGAAAAGCACAAGAGCAAGTTCTAGTAATATCTAGAGTCCATTAACTTAATCTGTGGCAAGCAATTGACACTCAATAAAGAAAGCAAGTGTATCACATATAGGCTCAATCGCTCACAGGTTAAATGAATCTCAACAAAGTTTAAGCATGCCAAAAATCTGTACCATGTTAACTTTTTCTACATCCACTACACATTCGCATATGCATCATATATCAAGATTAACCAAAGAAACTTAAATAACATGATCATCTTTTAATCACAATTACGGAAGATATAATCACATCATGGACTAGTTAAGGGCACCTACGACTCAAAACAAATGACTCTTTTTATGCTTTTCTTGACACTTTTTACTTTTGTATTTGGTTTTTCAAATAAGACACTAAAATACCCAAGGAAAACAAAGAAAAACTCAAAAATATCAACCTCAGGCGAGCAGCTCGCCAGAAACAGTGTAGCGAGCAATACTTCTCGCGTGAATTTTAAAAAATTAATCACTCATCGTAATAGGCTGAAATTTTGGGACCACAAACTAGACATATTTAGAAACACACTTTCAAAATTTCAGAAAATTACGAGCCCTATAACTATGTCAAATAAATTGTACAAAACAGCAGACTGTTTGCTCGCCAGACTCAAAACTACCAAACCACGCGAACAAAGTGTAGCGAGGCTCGCTAGGATTTTACAAAATTATTCATACATCGAAATGATCTGAAATTTCGCGAGCACTAACTAGACTCATTTAAAAAACTGTCCTCAAAATTTCAGAAAATTACGAGACCCCTAGCTATCGAAGATAAATGACGCGAACCGGTTACTGTTCAGTACAGAGAACTGTTGCTCGCTTGACTCAGCTCCACTTCGCCAGAATTATATAGAATTAATTACAGAGTGGAATGAGCTGAAATTTAGAGGGAACAAACTAGACACATTTATATACATTCCCTCAAAATTTCAGAAATTTACGAGACTTCTAGATATGACAAACAAATCATGCGAAACATCAAACTGAACAGTACAACATGCGAAGCTCGCCAGAGACTCATTCCCTCGCTAGAATTTTTCAGAATTGATCATACATTGGAATGAGCTGAAATTTTAAGAGCACAATTTAGACACATGTAAAAACATCCTCTAAAAATTTCAAAAATTTACGAGACTTCAAACTATGTCAAATAATTGACACGAAAAAGCATACTGTACAGTACCGAAATAACGAAAAATTTATACATAGACGCTAATGATATGATATAAACCCCACCCCACACTTGAAATTTGCATTGTCCTCAATGTAAAACAAAACTAAAACATACAATACATCAAACAAGCATGGAATGAGACACATAACACATCACAAATCACACTAAACATGGAGAAAAATAAAGCAAAGGAGAAAGATAGAGAGTTAAGAATTTCAAATCTGGTTTTCCACGCTTCTCCATCAACATGGGTTGCCTCTCAAGTAGCGCTAAGTTTAACGTCTTCAGCCAGACAGTGCACACCAATTTCAATCCTCTGGTGTAGGATCTTGAAGAGGAATCTCTTCCACGTCTTGCACTTGAGACGGCTCATAGAATGGCTTGAGTCTATGTCCGTTCACCTTAAATGTGCTGCCGTCTCTTGGATTCAGAACTTCAACTGCACCATGAGCAAACACATTACGGACAATATAAGGACCAGTCCATCTGGACCGTAACTTACCTGGAAACAACTTCAGCCGCGAGTTGAATAACAACACTTTTTGCCCATTGACAAAAGTTTTTTCCTTGATCATGTTGTCATGAAATACTTTTGTCTTCTCCTTGTAAATGCGGCTAGATTCATAGGCATTATTTCGAATCTCAGCAAGCTCATTCAGTTGCAACTTCCTATGAACACCAGCATCATCAATATCAAAATTGAATCGTTTCACTGCCCAATATGCCTTGTGTTCAAGCTCTACTGGAAGGTGGCAGCCTTTTCCATAAACCATTCGATAGGGAGACATTCCAATCGGCGTTTTGAAAGCTGTTCTGTAAGCCCATAACGCTTCATCCAGGCGTTGGCTCCAATCCTTCCTTGCTGGTCCAACAGTCTTCTCCAGAATTTGCTTGATCTGCCGGTTAGACACTTCTACTTGCCCGCTCGTCTGAGGGTGATAAGGTGTTGCCACCTTATGATGCACATGAAACTTCTTGAGCAATGCTGCAAATGACTTGTTGCAAAAGTGAGAACCGCCATCACTGATTATGTACCTGGGAGTGCCAAATCTCACAAAAAGTGATTTTAAGAACTTCAAAACAACAGCAGCATCGTTAGTACGAGTGGCTACTGCCTCCACCCACTTTGAAACATAATCAACTGCAAGTAGAATGTAATTATTCTGAAAAGAGCTAGGAAAAGGACCCATAAAGTCAATACCCCACACATCAAAAATCTCAACCACTAAAATTGGGTGCTGGGGCATTTGATCCTTAGGACCTAAGTTACCTGTCAGTTGGCATCGAGCACATGATTTATGAAACTTATGTGCATCACCAAACAGTGTTGGCCAGAAGAATCCACTCTCAAGTACTTTCATTGCAGTCTTCTTTCCAGCAAAATGGCCTCCTGCTACATGTGAGTGACAAAAAGATAGAATGGAATGAAATTCAGTTTCAGGCACACACCTTCTTATTAGCAAGTCTGGACAATGTTTCCATAAATATGGCTCATCCCACACATAGTACTTAGCTTCCTTGACAAGCTTGTCCTTCTGTGCTCTGGTGAAGTCTGGTGGAATATATCCACTTACCTTGTAGTTAACAATATCAGCATACCAGGGCTCCACAGCTTGAACAACAAAGAGTTGTTCATCGGGAAAGCTATCTCTGAGAGGAAGAGTGTCTTCTTCTGCGTTGGAACCGTGGGTGAGTCTACTCAAGTGATCCGCCACCACATTTTCAGAACCCTTCTTGTCTTTGATCTCAATATCAAACTCCTGATGTAAGAGCATTCATCGAATCAATCTGGGCTTGGCATCCTGTTTAGTCATCAAATATCTCAAAGCAGCATGGTCAGAAAATATGATAACTTTAGTTCCTAACAAGTAAGACCTAAACTTTTCAAGAGCAAAAACCACTGCTAAGAGCTCCTTTTCTGTAGTTGAGTAATTCAACTGTGCATCATTTAAAGTACGGGAGGCATAATAGATGACATGTGGGAGTCTTTGTGGTCGTTGGCCAAGAATAGCGCCAACAGCATAATCTGAAGCATCATACATGAGCTCAAATGGTAGACTCCAATCCGGTGCTTGAATGATGGGAGCTGTAGTGAGCAACTCCTTAAGCTTATTGAATGCTTGCAAGCACTCATCGGTGAAGTTGAAAGCTACATCTTTCTGGAGCAATGCACATAACGGTCTGGATATCTTGGAGAAATCCTTGATAAACCTGCGATAAAATCCTGCATGTCCAAGAAAAGATCTCACCTCCTTCACAGTGGAAGGAGGGGGTAAGGTACGCACAATATCAACCTTAGCTTTATCAACCTCTATACCTCTAGCTGAAATAACATGTCCCAAAACTATACCCTGTTCCACCATAAAGTGGCATTTTTCCCAATTAAGTACAAGGTTAGTTTCTACACAACGCTCTAAAACCATAGATAGATTATGAAGACATATGTCAAAAGAATCACCGAAAACAGAGAAATCATCCATAAATACCTCAATGATCTTTTCAACCATGTCTCAGAAAATACTTACCATGCACCTCTGAAATGTGGCAGGTGCATTGCATAAACCAAATGGCATCCTCCTATAAGCAAAAGTGCCATAAGGACATGTGAATGTGGTCTTCTCCTGATCATCCTTATGTATGGCTATCTGGTTGTATCCTGAATAACCATCTAAGAAACAGTAATATTCATGACCTGCCAACCTTTCCAACATCTGATCAATGAATGGGAGCGGAAAGTGATCTTTTCTTGTGGTTGCATTGAGCTTGCGGTAGTCAATACACACCCTCCATCCCGTTTGGACTCTTTGAGGCACCAACACGTTCTCATCATTCTTCACCATTGTGATTCCTGAACGTTTGGGCACAACCTGCACATGACTAATCCATTTGCTGTCAGAAATAGCATAAATGATACCTGCGTCTCGAAGCTTGATGACTTCTTTCTTGACAACTTCCATCATGGGAGGATTAAGACGACGTTGAGCTTCCCTTGTTGGTTTAGCTCCCTCCTCCATATGGATCCTGTGGGTACACAATGTTGGGCAGATGCCCTTGATATCGGCTACTGTCCATCCAATGGCGGCCTTGTACTCCCTAAGTACATTCAGTAACTTCTCCTCTTGTAACGTTGAGAGCTTGGAAGAGATGATGACTGGAAGTGTATCATCCTCCCCTAGGAAAGCATACTTTAAATGCTCGGGAAGAAGTTTAAGCTCTAATGTGGGTGCCACCTGTATAGACGGAACAAGAACGTCATCTGAAATTGGAAGAGAAATGGGTATAGAATATTTACCTTTCATAATTGGCAGGGATTCAAGTGCTTCTTCCATAGCATAATACTCCTTTTCCATTTCAAGATCCTCAGCTGAAGCTATCTCAAAAATAGGTTCAACTTTCTTTTCCTCGCCAAGCTTCAGACTTGGAACATCTTCTTTTCCAGATACCTCGATGACCTTCCTCAAAGGATCCTCCTCCAATGAATAGTGAATGAATTCCTGCACAAAACTCTCAAAAGTGTCAATTGAACAACATGAATAAGCATCATCACTATTTGGATGTTTGAGAGCTTCATAAATATTGAAGTGGATTTTTTCCTCAGCTACTTCCATACTCAATGATCCATCAAAACAATCTATCTTTGTACGCGCTGTTCTCAAGAACGGTCTCCCAAGAATCAATGGTATTTCTGATGGCATTGGCTTATGCTCCATCTCCAGCACAAAGAAATCTGCTGGGAATATTAAATCTCCCACCTGCACCAAAACATCCTCAATAATACCTTGAGGGTAACAGTTAGACCGATCAGCAAGTTTAATGGTGACACCTGTGGGAATAAGTTCTCCCATTTTCAACCTGTTATAAGCAGTGTATGGCATTAAATTAATGGAAGCACCTAAATCAAGTAGAGCACCCGCAAACCTGTGATCACCAATGGTACATGGGATTGTAAAACGTCCTGGATCACCCAACTTAGGTGGAAGCTTTCTTTGAAGCACAGCAGATACTCTCTCTCCCAAAGCCACTGTCTCAGTTCCATTGAATTTTCTCTTTGTTGTGCACAAATCTTTCAGGAACTTTGCATACTGTGGTATCTGCTTGATCACATCCAACAATGGGATGTTTACTCCTACCTTTCTGAACACATCCAAGATCTCCTTCTCTTTTTCAACCTTCACCTGTTTCTTCAGCCTGCTAGGAAAAGGTAAATTAGGAATAATGGCAGGAGAAGGAGTAGAGGATACCTTACCTGATTTTTGATTTGTCAGTTCTTCTGTTTCAGGTGCATTTTCGATGGCTCGAATTGGGGTTCCTGCAGAATCTTCTGACGGCTTGTCCAACGGCTTGTAAGGGACAAGTTGTTCAAGAACGGGCTCTTCCCATTTTCTCTTTGTTAACTCGGGCAGTTCTTCCAACACCTTCCCACTCTTCAAGGTCATTGCATGAGCTTCATATTTTGTGTTGGGATTGGGAAGAGTGTTACTAGGAAGACTTCCTTCCTTGACTTGAGCCATTGTTTGTTGCATTTGGCTCATTTGTCGTTCAAGCAAGTCAATTGCTTTTCCTTGCTGCAGAACTGTAGCCTGGAGTTCTTGAGTTGTGGCCTTGATATCTTGGCGAAAGGCACTACTCTCCTCTCGTTCCTTCTTGTTGTCAAACATCATTTGTTGCATCAGGGCTGCCAAGGTAGAATTTTCTGATGATGTTTGAGCTTGAGCTTGTTGTTGCTGAGGCATACGCCTTTGGCCAAACTGCTGCCCATCTCCTGTAGGCTGTCTCTGTTGAAATCCAGGTGGAACAATAGGAGTATTGAGCACATTGTTGCTCCTATAGCTCAACAGGTCTCTATTTCCACCATATGTGTTGGGTTGTCTTTGGAAGTAATTTGCTTCTTCCTCTTGATCAACCTCTTCATCTGCTCTGAACTTGGGACAATCTTCTGCTAAATGGCTTGTAGCTGAACATAAAGTGCACACAACCTGAGCTGCAGCAACTGTTGTCTTCTTGCTCACTTTCAGATTACTCGCTATCAGAGCAATATCATTCTCCATAGAGCTTAATCTTTTTTCCATGGCTCCATCAATTGCAACTGCATTGAGAGACCTTCTGTTTGCTCCCATGGATCTATCCCTTGACTGAAATTGCCTTGAATTTTCTGCTTGGTTCTCAACAACTTCCTTGGCTTCAACTCCAGTCATATTCCACCAATTTCCCCCACAAGCTGAATCAAGCTTTGACCTGTTAAAAGAATCAAGTCCTTCATAGAAGAACTCCATTTGAGTGTTGATATCAAACTTATGGTGAGGGCATTGTCGAAGAAGACTCTTAAACTGGCTCCAGGCTTCATGTAATTCATCACTGTCTTTCTGCCTGAATGTGCTAATTTGCTTCTTCAAGTTCTTGGTGCGTGAAGCAGAGTAGAACTCTTTCATAAATGCAGAGCACATCTTCTCCCATGTGTCCATAGATAAAGGAGCTAAAGAATTAAACCATGCTTTTGCTTGCTCCTTCAAAGAGAACGAAAACAAGAGGAGTTTTACAGTATCCTCTTCCACATTAGTCGATCTCTGGATTCTGCACAATGCTGTAAACTCATTTAGATGGTCCTGAGGGTCTTCAGAAGGCGTTCCTCTGAAGTGTGGCAGATTCGATATAAGTGATGGGGGAATAGAATAAGACCCCAAATTCTCTGGTAGTACGATCGGTGAATCTGCTGCACCTGTGCCCGGTATAAAGGACTCTCTCAGCTTGGTTGCATTTGCCATTCTTTTAGGTGATGGTGGTGGTGTTGGAATACTCTGTTCTTCCTCAAATTCAGATCCTGTATCAGAATGTATTTCTTGCTCAGGTTGACCACCACTAATCACGTTCATGGACCGTTGTCCCTGTTGCTTCCTGTTTTGCCTTGCTAAGCGTTCAATCTCTGGATCAAGTAATAATGGCTCAGCGCTTCTTGTGTTCCTAGTACGCATACACAATGCTCCTGCACACAGAAGAGACAGTAAGACTCAAAAGAAAAAGAAAACAAAACAAAACAAAACTGAAAATTAAAGACTCTATTAGGACTTAGAATTAAGCAATTCCCCGGCAACGGCGCCAAAATTTGACAAGGCGGATTAACACCTCTCAAAGATACCCTATTCACAACCTGGATATATCAATGTAGTAAGATAAATAGGGGTTATCGAACTCGAGGAATTGGTGAAATTAAATCCTAACAAACTACTATGCTGACAGACTCGACTACATTACACTAATGGTTATCGAACCTAAGCTAGACAGACTCAAATGCAGCGAAATTTTGACACAATTAACTAGACACAGTGGTGGACTACCACACAAAATTTGAGGGTTTTCTGAGTTGATTTGGTCACCGAAATAAATCGGCTAAGCTACAGCTAATGTAGAAATCAGTAAATTGCAGAAAATAAATTGTTGAAAGTAAGTTGTTGTAGATAACTAATGAGATACGAATGTTAAGAACTTCTATCCACCCTAGACATACTTACGACCTCCCAAATATAATTGAACTAACCATGGATGAATACTCTCCACACAAGAGCTTTGGTTAAGTCATCTTATGTATTACACTTTCTTACTTGGCATGAAAGAGGGAGGGACAATCCGCTCGATCTTGATCCTCACTTAACCGACTTATACATATGGTGATGTAAGCCTAGAGAACTGAAGTCATTACGTTCTAAGAGTGTTTGAAGAGTAACATAACTTCAAGGGTTGATAAGGTGGTCACCCTTTCATCACTAAGGCTTGTTTCACACAAATTCATGTTTGTCTCTAGAGAATATGCAATGATAAGGTGGTCATATACATAATCAAGACTATAGATCCTAAGCCATGCATCTAAGCGTGCACTCAAAGAAACATGAACATAGAAAACATACGGTGAGAAAACAGTGAAACAAAACTCATCCAAATAATTAATAGAATCAAAAGGGGTTCAAAATCGTAAGCATATCTAGGGCTTCAATCAGCCCCTAACAAAGGAAATTTAGCTACTCATAGTTATAAATAAAAACATCAAAGAATTCATAAAAAGATAGACAAAAGATGGAGAAGGAAGAACTCTTGGCGATGCCGAGATCGAACTAGCTTTCATGCATGCGAGACTCTTCTTCTCCCTTAGCTCTGTTTTGTCTTTCTTCTTAATCCTCCAGCCGTACGTAACTTGTTCTTTTCTCTAGCGTACGTCCTCCTTCTTCAACCCCCCACTTGCTATATATATGTTTAGGCTAGGTTAATTGACCTAGCAAGTGGAGCACGTGCTAGCACAGTCCACATTGTACTTGGACTCCTTCTTAATCTCAAGTTGCAAATATAAATATCCACATGCAAACCTTCTCTTCTTTCAACAACTTTGCTCGCCAAGCTCTACGTACGTCAGCCCACTTGCAAAATATATCTACATGCATGCAAGCAATATCATGTGCCAAGTACTTCCTCGCCAAGGACTTCATTATATATGTATCGAATTCCAAGTCCACTTCTACTTTATGTTCCTCGTCAAGGCATATATGATTGCAGTCATTAAACCCATCGAACTTGCATATATTCCCTCGCCAGACAGTTCCTCGCTAAGAAGCTTCAAAATAAATTATTTAATCTCCTTTTCTCCATTAACCTCCAAAACACCTAAAAATAAATAAACATAATTAATTAACTCGATTAATAACAATAAACTAAATATAGGGAACAAATTAAATACCAAATAGATGCATAAATATGCAACTATCAGATATGAGCATAACAATGCTCGATTTATATACCATTTTCGAAGTCCCTGATAGTTACATGAATGTGCAACGTAATTATGCTTAATTATGCCCGATGTTTAGTTTTATTGTGATGTTTTCGGTTTATTTATTATTATTATTTGTTTTGTAGAAATTTGGAGAAAAATGAATTAAAGATGTGTTATTGAACTTTTCTAGTGCAACAAAGAAAAAATGGGCTTAATTATGCCAAGTGGGAATCATAATCCAACGTGGAGACATGGTGTACGTGATGAACTAGTTGATTAACTAGTTATATGAGATTGAATGAAGAAAGGAGACATACGTACGGAAGTCTCCTAATCTATGAAGAATTGAAAGAGAGCACGTGAGCTTTGGCTGAGACGTGATGATTGCTGCATGCATATATATTGCTTAGCTAGCTAAAGAGGAAAAAAAAAGGATACGTACGGGATGGAAAAGGATAGAGAAGTGAGTGATTGAGAGAGAGAAGAGAGAAGTGAGTGATTGATTGGTTGGGAGACGTGATTGATGGGAAGAAAGAGAAGAGAGATGTGATTGATTGTTGCATATATATATATATATATATATATATATAGCTGGGAGAAACGGACGGAGGAGAAGAAAAAAAGGAGAGAGACAGTTTTCAAAAGAAAAGGAAAAGCAACAGGAAAAAGAAGAAGACGGACGGCGGAGACAGTTTCAAAAGAGAAAGGGAGAACCAAACTGCATGCCTGCGATCTCGACATCGTCAAGAGTTTATTTCTTCTCCTTTTTTTGTTTATCTTTCATGAATTCTTCAATGATATTATTTAAAACTATGTGTAGCTAAATTTCCTTTGTTAGGGGCTGATTGAAGCCCTAGATATGCTTACGATTTTGAACCCCTTTTGATTTTATTAATTATTCGGATGAGTTTTGTTTCACTGTTTTCTCACCATATGTTTTCTATGTTCATGTTTCTTTGAGTGCACGCTTAGATGCATGGCTTAGGATCTATAATCTTAATTATGTATATGATCACCTTATCATTGCATATTCTCTAGAGACAAACATGAATTTGTGTGAAACAAGCCTTAGTGATGAAAGGGTGACCACCTTATCAACCCTTGAAGTTATGTTACTCTTCAAACACTCTTAGAACGTAATGACTTCAGTTCTCTAAGCTTACATCACCATATGTATAAGTCGGTTAAGTGAGGATCAAGATCGAGCGGATTGTCCCTCCCTCTTTCATGCCAAGTAAGAGAGTGTAATACATAAGATGACTTAACCAAAGCTCTTGTGTGGAGAGTATTCATCCATGGTTAGTTCAATTATATTTGGGAGGTCGTAAGTATGTCTAGGGTGGATAGAAGTTCTTAACATTCATATCTCATTAGTTATCTACAACAACTTACTTTCAACAATTTATTTTCTGCAATTTACTGATTTCTGCATTAGCTGTAGCTTAGCCGATTTATTTCGGTGACCAAATCAACTCAGAAAACCCTCAAATTTTGTGTGGTAGTCCACCACTGTGTCTAGTTAATTGTGTCAAAATTTCGCTGCATTTGAGTCTGTCTAGCTTAGGTTCGATAACCATTAGTGTAATGTAGTCGAGTCTGTCAGCATAGTAGTTTGTTAGGATTTAATTTCACCAATTCCTCGAGTTCGATAACCCCTATTTATCTTACTACATTGATATATCCAGGTTGTGAATAGGGTATCTTTGAGAGGTGTTTATTCGCCTTGTCAGTCCCCACATTTGCAAACTCCTGGTCGCTCAATCAACACCATGGAACACCAGTCCGAGCCTCCATCAACCGTCCTTCTTCCTACTCTTCCTGGGTAAAACACTTTGCACAGGAGGAAAAAGAAACTGACCAAGGAGGAATAGCCTTTCTGGAGTACTGGCTATCGAAGTACATATTCTGCCCTTCTTCTGCAAAGGTCAACAAATGTTGAACCAACCTTGCCGAACGCCTATTCAACGGTGAACAACTGGGCTTGGTTGAATCAGTTCTCGCCTACATCTACTATGGTCTGAGGCGAGTCACGCTTTCAAAGCTCGACCTTAATCAACCAAGACCGCTCTGGATTAGTGTTGACAATATGGGTAAATGGGCGGGTACCCACCCGTTGAATAGAATACCCAATATTTAACGGGTAAAACCCGTTAATACCCGTTACCCACAAAATGATGAACGGGTAATACCCATACCCGCCTGTTCAAACTTCGGGTAACCCACGGGTACCCGTGGGTACCCGTTCAATTGTTTTTTTTTTTTTTTTTCTGTTATGTCGGAGAACCACCACCAACGGCGGCGATACCTCCGATTCCGGCGAACAAAAGCCCAAATTGTTTCAAATCAACCCAACAACAATTCTTTCCAAAGAAACAACATTAAATTCTAAACAAAACTCAATGAATTTTACTTTGAACACAAAATTCTCAATTTCTTTAATTCTTCAATTCGACCGACTCCGATTGAATTGGAAAAAAAATAAGGTATGGTTAGCTTCGTGGTGACAAGGGCTACAAAGCCCAAAAGGTCTCTTTAGCCAATTTGTTCTCGAAATAAAAAACCCCAAATTTCTAGGGTTCTAGAGATTTTCATTCGGTTTCTTCAAAGTTTGAGCTCTTTATGGTACAAAATGGAGTTGAGAGTTAAGGTAAAAGAGAAGAGGGAGTCGGGGTGGTCATTTTGATACCTTACTCAAAGGTTTTGGTGGCCGGACGGTGAGCTCTCTCGCCGGAGCTCCGGTGAGGAAGAGAGAGTTGGGAGGAGAGAGAGAGAAAATAAATACCCGTGGGTACCCGCGGGTATACACATACTAGGGGTCGGCAAAAAGCCCGGCCCGGCCCATGTATAGCCGGCACGGGCCGGGCCGGGCCGGGCCTCAACAACATTTTAATATTTGCGGGCCGGACCGAGCCGGGCTTTATCTTTTATATAAGGATCCGGGCCCGGCCCATTCAAGCGGGCTTTTACGGGCCGGGCCTTCGCGGGTTTTTACGGGCCGGGCCTATCGGGCTTTAATTATTAAAAAATTAAGACATTTCAAAATAAACGTAACCTTCATCCATGCACTGGGGTTTAAACGTACTCCGACGAGTCTAAATTTTACGTACGGTGTTTATCACTATAAGATGGACATTTCTACATGTCATCGTTTATCATTAAAACATATTTAATTTTCATATTGCTTGAATTCTCCATATGTATATTAATGTTCTTACGTTTGTTCCTTTGTTATATGGAATGAAATACCTTTGTGAAACTTAATCGGACATGTTTAATTATTTTATAAAATTGACCGTTGGATTGATTGATTAGAATATCATAACCATTCCTTTAAAATTTTATAAATTTTGGACTTGATTTAGACATCGATCCATGTATTTCGCCAAATGTGACCGTAGTACTCTTACAACTAAAATGGAAATTACCCCTCCTGAAAATAATTTTTTAACATCAAATTTTGGACACATATTCTTATGGAATACATATCTATCTCATAGTGTCAAAAAAATTGACATAAAAAATTGATTTATCTACTCCCCCCATAGGAAAATAAGGAAAATAAGATGAGTGTATTTTAGTGTTTTCACAAATTTTATTTAACTGTATTGACCGGGATCCAAACGTACTTCGATTAGGCTAATTTTTACGTACGGTGTCTTTTATTACAAGGTGAACTATTATATATGGCCTTCTTTATTGTTAAAACATTGTTAAAACATTTTTAATTCTTATAGTGCTTGAATTCTCTATATGCACACTAATGTTCTTACCTTTATTCCTTTGTTATATGGGTTGAAAGACCTTTGTGAAACGTAATCGATCATGTATCATCATTTTATAAAACTGACTGTCAGATTGGTTGTTCATAATATTCTAAGCATGCCGTTAAAATTTTATAAATTTTGGACTTGATTTAGACCTACATCTATGAGTTTCACTAAATGTGACCGTAGTACTCTTACAACTAAAACGTAAATTACCCATCCCTAAGGGAATTTTTTAAGATCAAAATTTTAACATACATTCTTGTAAATTACATATCTATCTCATAGTGTCAAAAAAATTGACATAAAAATTTGATTTATCTAGTTTCTCCACGGAAAAATAAGCAATATATAAGAGAAGGGTATTGATGTCATTTTACACACTCTCAATTAAATTCTCACCATTGAAAAATTACAAGATCTAATCTGAACCATCTATTATATTTACTGTTTTACTGTGTAAGGTAAATTGATAAAAAAAAATTACAATAAAACCCTAAACCCTAAACCATAAACCCTTACTCTAAACCTCAAAATTCCTAAAACCTAACTTACTCTAAACCTCAAAATTCCTAAACCTTAACTTATCCTAAATCTCAATCCCCTGAACCCTAACTTACCCTAAACCTAAACCCTAACTTATCCTAAACTCTAAACAATGATTTAATAGTAAAATAGATACACAAATATAACTATATATGGAATTTCAATATTTGATCAATATATGTATATGTAATATATTAATATAAACATACACAAATATAAAATATATATATATAGTACTAGTCACTATATTATATTTATATAAGTGTATGTATAATGATATATGTACTACTATCTTATATATATAAAAAATTGCGGGTTTTGACGGGCCGGGCCTAATGGGCTTTGACGGGCCGGGCCTAACGAGCCTTGACGGGTTTTTGGCGGGCCGGGCCGGGCTTTAGATCTTTAAACCAAGTTTGGCCCACCAACCACCTTGGCGGGCTTTTGTGGCCTTTTTTTGGGGCCGGACCGGGCTTTTAGCCCACGGGCTTGCGGGCCTCCACCGGCCCACGAGGCCCACGGGCCAAATGATGACCTCTAACCCATACCCGCCCGTTTAATTATAGGGTATTTTAAAAAATACTCATTACCCGCCCGTTAACAAAACGAAATAAATTTTTACCTGGCCGCCAATTTTAAAAAGGGAATAATACCCACGGAAAATGCCAACATTTTTCTGGATGGTAGAGCTCTGGTTGCGGATGTACTTCCCATTTTTCTGCCCATCAGCACTTCCTGCCTACGAAGATCAGAAACTGCTGGGCCAATCGTTGGTTTCTACACCAACTAGGACTAGGCAATGGTTCTACCTCAACTGCTTCAAACATCTCTGTTTACATAAAAAC
The DNA here is from genome assembly GCA_946800695.1 of Geum urbanum. NCBI lineage: Eukaryota > Viridiplantae > Streptophyta > Magnoliopsida > Rosales > Rosaceae > Geum > Geum urbanum. The sequence continues at coordinate 39,424,094 of OX327017.1, read as the reverse complement.
TTTCCAATCACAGCAGTTGAAGTAATTCTGCGTCGTCGCCATCCTGGCCTCCTTGTGAGTGGATTTATGCCTTCGCCAGAGCAAGATACTCTTGAGAGGAACTTCTTTATTCAATGTAATACTTGCAAGAACCTGCCAGTCCCAGACTCAGCGAGCCCCGGGTATGAGCTCTATGCCCCAAACCACTTCTCCAGACAGTTTGGGCTCACTCAAGATGCCCCCATGCCCCTCGCCAACTCTGTGAACAGATATACTCTCTAGCGAGGAACATGACATCCTCTTGCATCAGAAATGCAAGATGAACACTTTGGCTTTCCAACAGTAATGCTTCCTATCTTATCAAAGCCACTAGTGGTTTCTTATTCGGTCACCGAGTCGTACCTAGCTTAGCGCTCCCAGCTTTGGGAAGAGATACGACACAAGGGACCGCTCGCATGCTTTGCCTCTATCTTCTATGATTTTGGCAAAAGATTTTCAAATGAAGAAGACTTGGCTGCCATCAGTAAGTCTTATCAGAACATAAGTACAACACCTTGGCCACATGTATACTCCTTCACCACAAAATGCCACATGTATTAGCAATTTCCTGTTATTGTAACTGATCAACCTTTCTTCTTAACACAACACCCGCCTGAACCAGATGTGACTGTAGCCTTACAATCCTTTAGGAAGAAAAGGTCCAATCCTTCCGGGCACTTCGTAAGTATTTACATTCTTCTTACCCAGAACAATTGTCTGATATTGTCATTATACTGTACCTAACCCAAGTTCTTTGACAGTCTCAGAAAAGCAGGAAGATCCATTTGAAGCCAAAAGAGCCTCCAAGTGGAACTTGGTTAGCTACAGAGATCACAAGCAGGGACAAACAAGCAAAGCTTCAAGCTCAATTTTTCCACGCTTCATTTGATTAGAGGAGTGACAAAGCATCCGGGTCAAGTACGTGTTCAGCACTAGTTTTCACCATTGCACACTGGTTATATGCAAACCCGAACAGCATGCCCACACTCTCCCAATTTGATGACCTCTTGATTCAAGGTTCCAGGGAGTGGCAATAACTATGCAAGGATGAGGCCCTTGCAAGCAATTACCTAGATCAACACTTTAATCTGGAAGTTATCTCGAAGGCTAGCATCATACCACTGAAGTTTTCATCTGATGACTCATTCATTGGGTATTTTGACCCTGAAAGGTTTAATGCCCTGCATGACCTTCCTTCTTTTGATATGTCATGGGAGCAGATCAAGAAAAGCCCCAAGCCTCAGGAATACATAGTGAGTTGGAATGACCATTTCTTCGTCCTCAAAGCTGAAGACGAAGCCTATTTCGTAATAGACTCACTGGGAGAAAAGCTCTCTGAAGGATGCTGTAAAGCCTACATTCTGAAGTTCGATGATTCCAGCATCATATATGGAAGTGAAGATCATGATACAGGTCATGAAGTCATTAACAGCGGTAAAGAATGCTGCAAAGACTTCATAGCCCAATTTCTGGCTGGAATCCATCGAGCAGAACTTGAGAAAGAAGAGAAGAAAAAGCCTGTTGACATCGTCGTTTTGTTCCGGCGCTTACTGATAGTTGCATATTTATGCAACGTTTATGTGCTTAACCGAACCTTATATTTAGCTCTTTTGTTTTGTTTTTGAGTGAATTAATTATGTTTATTTGTTTTTAGGTATTTTGGAGATCGATGAAGAAAAGGAGATTAAATAATATATCTTGGCGAGCCTCGCTAGAGAGAAGTCCTTCTGCAAATTGGTTTGGCGAGCACGTGGGAATTTATATATATATATATATATAATGGAAGTTGCTAGCGAGGAACAGAGGAAGAAGTGGGCTTAGACTTGGAGACCATGAGTAAGACAAAGAAAGAAGTAAAATAGAAGTGGAGTTTACATGCACGTGGTTTTCATAATTAGTTAGCTAGAAGTGGAAGTGGTTTTGAAAGAAGAGGCATGCACGTGATGCATGCCTGCCATTGAATCAACTTGGACTTATATATATATGGCTAGTGAAGTTCGATGGGCTAGCGAAGTTCAATGGGCTGGCAAGTTGCTAGCAAGGAGAAGAAGAGAAGAGTCCTATTATAATAATGAGATTAAGAAGAGATGGGCTGGAATTGGTGTCTTGCACGTGGGTTGCTAGCTAGGTTAATTAACCTAGTTAGTTTGGAACATATAAATAGCTAAGCAGAGAACGTACACAGGGGGAGGACGGACGTAACGAAGAGCAAGGAAGCTGCAAGTTTCTCTTTCATCCGTTTGTATCGATTTCTTTCATGGATTATTTTAGTTTATTTTCTGATTCCATGAGGAGCTAAACTCCATTGTTAAGGGGCTGTTTTGAAGCCCCGTTCATGATATCTAGATTGCTTATGCACGTTAATTAAATTTTGTTTTTGTTATTTGAATGAGGTTTCTTTGTTATTTATACAGTGATGATTCTTGATTATGTATGCTTTGAGTGCACGCTTAGTATGCATGTTTAGGAATCTAATTCTAAGAAAATTGATGGTTGTTGGTGATTATTACCTTCCTCAAGTTTCAATAGTAGAACCCATACATGCTTGGTATAAGAAACCCTAGGTCTAGTAAGACACGACCGTAGTGTACTTATGAAGCCTTGTAGATTCTCAAACCCTTTCTAAATCTTAATGCTTTTCTCTTAGTAAATTCGAGTTCGTGACTTCGGGTTCTTTGAGGGATAGACAATATTGATAAGCAGACCTTCAATGTTGTAAACATAAGGATCGGGTAATAGGTTGTGTTCACAACTCGGGGCCTTCCTGGGAATCTTTCATTCATAACAATTGCATTATTTAGTTAAGCATTTGCAGTCTAGATGGATTGACGGTGGTGGATAACACTTCCCTTAACCCATTTTATCATTGATTCTCGTTTTACTTATACTCTGTTTTTCAGTTTCAGTTTCGTACTCTGTTTTGCATAATTTTGTTCGCCAACCAAACAAACTTCGATGGCTTTGAAATTTCGCATCGAAGTTCGATAGGGTGTCTTTAGTGTCCAGTATTAATTTCGTAATTTTAGGTTGAGTCTAGTTATTTTAATTAATTACGTTAGTGTCCCGTGGTCGAGTCTGTCAGATTTCTGACTTTCGCGTCTGTTTGTAGTTTAGAGTATTGAGTCTCATCTTTCCCTGTGGATTGACCCCTATACTATTGTACTGCATTGACAAGCATATTAAGTTCATTATAGGGTATTTTTGAGGGTGGTTAAACTCCGATCAAATTTTGGCGCCGTTGCCGGGGAAAGATCTAGTTTTTATATTCTAACGTGTCTTTTGTTTCAGTTTTGTTTTGTTTTATTTCATTTATTTTGTAGTGTAACGTGTCTCTTGTGTGCAGGTACTTAGTGCATGCATACTCGAAGGTCAAGGAGAACTGAGCCTTTATTGCTTGATTTAGAGATTGAGCGCTCAGCTAAGCAAAACCGGAAGCAGAAGAGGCAAGCAGAACTGGAGGTTGGAAACACGAGTGGCACAGTGGCAGAACCTGAGGTTGAGGTGGAAACAATTTCAGATTCAGAAGAAGAAGTTCCTCAATCGCCACCACAAAGAGCAGCAATGGGAGAACAACCAAGAACGTTGATGAATTCCTTTGTACCTAGTGCTCAGGGGAATTCATCATCAATAGTGTTGCCAGCTCTTGGGACTTATTCAGTACCTCCTGCTTTACTATCTGCCCTACCTCATTATAGGGGGGTATTTTCAGAAGATCCGCAACAACATTTGGCGGAGATTGAAGCTTTAGCATCAACACAAAACTTACAAAATGTTGAATCTAATGTGTTGAAACTAATTTTATTTCCTTTTTCTGTGAAGGAAGGAGCGAAGATGTGGTTCAATTCTTTGGCTCCTAGGTCTATACAATCTTGGGATGAGATGAAGGTGACGTTCATGAAAGAGTATTTCTCAGCCCAGAAGACTAAGCAGTTGAAGAAGGAGATTAATAGCTTCATACAAAAAGATGGTGACATGCTTCATGAGGCATGGAGTCATTTCAAGGAGCTGTTGAGGAAATGCCCGCATCATGGGTATGATCTAGAGGACAGGATGACTTTCTTTTATGAAGGTCTGGAGCCAGCTAACAAGACAAGAGTGGATTCTGCATGTGGAGGTATGTTTATGTACCAAACAGGTCAGCAAGCTCATGATACCATAGAGAAATTGGCTGAGAACACCAAGCAGTTCTATACAAGAGAGAGAACGTTGGCGAGCAAGAAACAGCAAGCTGTATTTGAGGTTGCCACCAACCCAGACTTGGACAAGAGAATGAAAGCAATAGAGAAGAAGTTGGAGTCCATTTCTACTGCCATCAAGAGCCAAACAACATCATCATCATCTGTTTCTCAGGTATGTTCTGTTTGCTCTATGTCGGATCACACTAATGAATCTTGTCCTTTTATTCCTGAAGAAGAGCAGGTGAATTTTGTGCAACAACGTGCATCGAGAAATGATCCATTTTCAAACACATACAATCCGGGGTGGAGAAATCATCCCAATTTCAGCTATGGAAACACAAACAATGTGCTCAACCCACCCACCGGATTCAAGGTAAGACCTGAATATCAACAGGTACAACAGCCAGTTGCAGCTCCAGCGCCTGATCCTATCATGGCAGCAATATTGGCTAGGCTAGAGGTGATTGAGATGCACAACAAGAACTCTAGCAAGGCATTTGAGCTTATGGAGAAGCAGCTGAACAGCTTGCAGCAACAAGTGTCAACAAGGGAACAAGGTACTCTTCCAAGCAATGTGGTTAAGAACCCAAGATCTCAACATGAAGCTAATGTGATCACATTGAGAAGTGGAAGAGTGATTGAAGAGGTTGAAAAGCCTACAAAAAAATATTTAGAAGATGAACCGGTCCTAGAACAAGTGCTACCATTTCCACCACTACTGCAGGATCAGGGAGAGAAGGGTATACCTGGACAGGAAAATTCATCAAATGAAAAAGCAGGTAAGTCAATTTCTGAACCTTCTCCTTCAATTCCTTTACGTGTTCCTTTTCCTGGCAGGTTGAAAAATAAGAAGAAGGATGAGATGGAGCAAGAGATTCTAGATACATTCCGGAAGGTGGAAGTGAACATTCCGTTGCTCGATGCGATTAAGCAAATACCGAAGTATGCAAAGTTTCTTAAGGAACTTTGTACAATGAAGAGGAAGTTCACAGGGACCGAGACTGTGGCCTTGAGTGAGAAGGTGTCAGCGATACTTCAGAGGAAGCTACCACCCAAGATGGGTGATCCTGGACGATTCACCGTCCCATGTACAATTGGTAACACGAACTTTACTGGAGCTTTACTTGATTTGGGTGCATCAATAAACTTAATGCCATACTCTGTGTATAAAACTTTGAATATTGGTGCATTACAACAAACTGGTGTTACAATTAAATTAGCTGATCGATCTAACTGCTACCCCAGAGGTTTTGTTGAAGATGTTTTGGTGCAGGTAGGTAAGTTGATCTTCCCAGCTGATTTCTTCGTATTAGAGATGGAGGCAGAGCCTCAACCATCCGAGCTACCATTGATACTTGGTCGTCCATTCTTACGGACCGCTAGGACCAAGATAGATTGTTTCAATGGTACCCTCTCCATGAAAGTAGATGAAGAGAAGATCCGCTTCAACATCTTCGATGCAATGAGGCATCCTAGTGATAGTGATTTGTATTCATGTTTCTCTATTGATACATTTGATAATTTTATGCAGGAATTTATGCAGCACTTGGTAAATGAGAATGAGGATGCGTTGAAGAAAGCGATTGAAGAAGGGGGGAGGAAATATGAAACTTCCCCATGTTCTAAAGTGTGGGATGAACTTGAGGATTTGATCACCCAAGTTCGATCCATGGATGATGGTGAAGAGACATTGAGAATCAGCTCAGCTGAAGAGTTAGTGATGGGTGAAGAGTACGATGATGTTGTGGCAGCCCTTGAGTCAATGCCATACATAAGAGATAGTTCAAAATCTGTTCCTCTTCCTATTACTAATGACACGCTTCTTCCTTCCATTGTAACAGCACCAAAGCTTGAGCTCAAGCTTTTGCCTGAGCATTTGAAGTATGCATTCCTTGGAACTGGTGAGACTTTACCAGTCATTTTATCTTCAAAACTAACCATGTTACAGGAAGAGAAGCTAATCACTGTACTCAGGGAGTACAATGAGGCTATTGGCTGGACAATTGCAGACATTAAAGGAATAGATCCAACATTGTGTACTCATAGGATATTCCTTGAAGATGGAGCAAAGCCAACGAGAGAACCACAACGAAGACTCAACCCACCTATGATGGATGTGGTGAAGAATGAGGTTATCAAACTTCTCGATGCAGGTATTATTTATGCAATATCTGATAGCAAGTGGGTAAGTCCTGTGCAGGTGGTACCCAAGAAGTCAGGCATTACAGTGATTAAAAATGATGAAGATTTGCTGGTGCCAAAGAGAGTTCAAACAGGATGGAGAGTCTGTATTGACTACCGCATGCTTAATGCCACAACCCGTAAGGATCATTTTCCTCTTCCTTTTATTGACCAAATGTTGGAACGTCTTGCAGGTCATGCGTATTATTGCTTTCTAGATGGTTATTCTGGCTACAACCAGATTGCCATTGACAGAGAAGACCAGCAGAAGACTACATTCACGTGTCCTTTTGGCACGTTTGCTTATAGGAGGATGCCTTTTGGGTTGTGCAATGCACCAGCTACTTTCCAGAGATGCATGATGAGCATCTTTTCAGACATGGTGGAGAAGATCATCGAGGTATTCATGGATGATTTTTCTGTTTTTGGTGATTCCTTTGATACATGTTTGAATAATCTGTCCCTAGTTCTAGAGAGATGTGTAGAAAAGAACCTTGTGTTAAATTGGGAAAAATGTCATTTCATGGTTGAACAAGGTATTGTTTTGGGACATGTAATTTCTGAAAAAGGTATTGAGGTAGACAAGGCTAAGGTTGATGTTATACGTACCTTACCACCTCCCACTACTGTGAGAGAGGTGCGCTCTTTTCTTGGACATGCAGGTTTCTATCGCAGGTTTATCAAGGATTTCTCCAAGATAGCCCGACCTCTCAGTGCATTGCTCCAGAAGAGTGTGTCGTTTGTTTTTACTGAAGATTGTCTTGCTGCCTTTAACAAGCTCAAGGAGTTGTTGATCACCGCCCCAATCATCCAAGCACCAGACTGGAACCTTCCGTTCGAATTGATGTGTGATGCATCGAAATATGCTGTAGGTGCTGTGTTGGGACAGCGGGTTGAGAGGTTACCACATGTGATTTATTATGCTTCTCGAACCCTTAATGATGCTCAGTTAAACTATTCAACAACTGAGAAGGAACTTTTGGCTGTTGTCTTTGCTTTAGAGAAATTTAGATCTTATTTGTTAGGAACTAAAGTGATTATTTTCTCTGACCATGTTGCATTGAGATATCTTATGACAAAGCAGGATGCAAAGCCGAGGTTGATCAGGTGGTTACTACTCCTTCAGGAGTTTGATGTGGAAATCAAAGATAAGAAAGGAACAGAGAATGTGGTTGCAGACCATTTGAGTCGGTTGACACATGGGTCCAATGCGGAGGAGGACAACCTCCCATTGCTTGAGAGCTTTCCGGATGAGCAACTTTTTGCTGTCCAGGATTCTGAGCCGTGGTATGCGGATATTGTCAACTACCAGGTTTCAAAACTGGTACCTACTAACTTGACCCGTGCTCAGAAGGACAAGTTGAAGAAGGAGGCCAGATATTATGTGTGGGATGATCCATACTTATGGAAGCATTGCCCAGATTCTATCATTCGAAGGTGCGTACCCGAATCTGAAATTTATTCTATTCTTTCTTTTTGCCACTCACATGTAGGTGGAGGACATTTCGGGGGAAAGAAAACTGCACTCAAGGTGTTGGAGTGTGGATTTTATTGGCCTAGCATTTTTAAGGATGCTCATGATTTCTACAAGGCATGTCCAAGATGCCAGATGACAGGTAACATAGGTCCTAGGGATCAAATGCCTCAACAACCAATTCTTGTGGTTGAAATTTTCGATGTGTGGGGTATTGATTTCATGGGCCCTTTCCCTTCTTCGCATTCTAATGTGTACATACTTTTGGCAGTTGATTATGTGTCTAAGTGGGTGAAGGCAGTTGCCACCCGGACTAACGATTCTGCTGTTGTGCTTAAATTCTTAAAATCCATATTTGCTAGATTTGGCACACCCAGGTACATCATTAGTGATGGAGGCTCTCACTTTTGCAACCGCACGTTTGCTGCGCTCTTGAGGAAATATAATGTCCAACACAAGGTAGCGACACCTTATCATCCTCAGACCAGTGGACAAGTGGAGGTGTCTAACCGTGAAATTAAGAAGATCCTTGAGAAGACCGTAGGCTCTACCAGGAAGGATTGGAGTCAGCGATTAGATGAAGCTTTGTGGGCTTACCGTACAGCTTACAAAACACCTATAGGGATGTCTCCTTACAGGCTTGTTTTTGGCAAAGCTTGTCATCTGCCGGTCGAGCTTGAACACAAAGCTTATTGGGCGGTCAAACAGTTCAATTTTGATATTGATGAGGCTGGGATTCACAGGAAACTGCAGCTGAATGAGATGGCAGAAATCAGGAACAATGCATATGAGTCCTGCAGGATTTACAAGGAGAAAGCCAAGGCTTTTCATGATCAAAATATAAGGAGCAAGACTTTTGTGGTAGGACAAAAGGTCTTGGTTTTCAACTCGAGGTTGAGACTGTTTCCAGGTAAGCTTCAGTCTAGATGGATTGGTCCATTTGTGGTTACTAATGTCTTTCCTAGTGGTGCTGTAGTTGTGAAAAGTGACAAAACAGGGAAAGTTTTCAAAGTCAATGGACATCGATTGAAGCCGTTTCACGAGTTGATGATGGAGCATATCGTTGAGCAAGTACCTCTCGAGGATGTGCCACAAGATAAAGAGTGATACTTGGTACCGTCTGGCTGAAGACGTTAAACTTAGCGCTACTTGGGAGGCAACCCATGTGGATGGAGAAGCTTGGCTGCCAGATTTGAATTCTTATCCCTTCTCATTTTCTTTATTTTTCTCCATGTTAGTGTGATTAGTGATGTGTTATGTGTCTTATTCCATGCTTGTTTGATGTATTGTACGTTTTAGTTTTGTCTTACATTGAGGACAATGCAAATTTCAAGTGTGGGGTGGGGTTTATATCATATCCTTAGCGTCTATGTATAAATTTTTCGTTATTTTGGTACTGTACAGTATGCTATTTCGTGCCAATTATTTGACATAGTTTGAAGTTTCGTAATTTTCTGAAATTTTTAGAGGATGTTTTTACATGTGTCTAAATTGTGCTCTTAAAATTTCAGCTCATTCCAATGTATGATCAATTCTGAAAAATTCTATCGAGGGAATGAGTCTCTGGCGAGCTTCGCATGTTGTACTGTTCAGTTTGATGTTTCGCGTGATTTGTTTGTCATATCTAGAAGTCTCGTAAATTTTTGAAATTTTTAGGGAATGTATGTAAATGTGTCGAGTTTATTCTCTCTAAATTTCAGCTCATTCCACTCTGTCATTAATTCTATATAATTCTGGCGAAGTGGAGCTGAGTCAAGCGAGCAACAGTTCTCAGTACTGAACAGTAACCTGTTTGTGTCATTCATCTTCGATAGCTAGGGGTCTCGTAATTTTCTGAAATTTTGAGGGCAGTTTTGTAAATGAGTCTAGTTAGTGCTCGCGAAATTTCAGCTCATTTCGATGTATAACTAATTTTTTAAAATCCTATCGAGCCTCGCTGCACGTTGTTCGCCAGCGAAGTTCGATGGGCTGGCGAGCAAACAGTCTGCTGTTTTGTATAATTTATTTGACATAGTTATAGGTCTCGTAATTTTCTGAAATTTTGAGAGTATGTTTTTAAATATATCTAGTTTGTGGTCCCAAAATTTCAGCCTATTACTATGAGTGATTAAATTTTTAAAATTCACGCGAGAAGTGTCGCTCGATACACTGTTTCTGGCGAGCTGCTCGCCTGATGTTGGTTTTTTTATTTTTTCCTTATTTTCCTTAGGTATTTTAGTGACTTATTTGAAAAACCAAATACAAAAGTAAAAAGTGTCAAGAAAAACATAAAAAGAGTCTTTTGTTTTGTGTCTTAGGTGCCCTTAACTAGTCCATGATGTGATTATATCTTCCGTAGTTGTGACTAAAAGATGTTCATGCTATTTAAGTTTCTTTGGTTAATCTTGATATATGATGCATATGCGAATGTGTAGTGGATGTAGAAAAAGTTAACATGGTACAAATTTTTGGCATGCTTAAACTTTGTTGAGATTCATTTAACCTGTGAGCGATTGAGCCTATATGTGATTACACATGCTTTCTTTATTGAGTGTCAATTGCTTGCCACAGATTAAGTTAATGGACTCTAGAATTTACTAGAACTTGCTCTTGTACTTTTCGAAACTTATTGTCAATATTTGTTTTGATTGAGGAAGTGATAAAGGCATTTAGGGGACACCACCATAGCCATATAAGCCTGTGTCCCGACTTTGTGTACACAAGATGTGCACTCCTTAGTTAACCACTTTGAGCCTACATGTTTAAACTTTATGTCATCACCCACATATCTTTGACCTTAAACCTTAGAATAGTTATATCTTTACCCTTGTTCTAGGACTTGGTAGAGCTATACATGAGACAGATATGTGAAGACGGCGACAAAGTCGAAAAGTGATGCAAAGAAATAAGTGTGGGGTATCAAGCTAGTTTTTGTTAAAAAAAAATGAAAAGAAAACAAATGAAAAGAAAAGAAAAAATGATGTCTAGCTTGATACCCGAGTTAACTGTTGACGAAAACAATGACGTGAAGGCCCAACAAGATGAAATTTGGCCATAAAAGTGAGAAAATTCATGGTTGTAAAGTTTGAAGGAGTCTCTTATTTGGTGCTCTACTGGGTTCTAGAATTATATTTGAATTCCTTATCCATTTATTCTTTAACCTATGAGCCAAGCCCCGTTACAACCCATGAAAATCCTTTTGATCCTCAAGATAGCAGCCTTTGATATGTGGAGATTTGTCACAAGTGTAAGCATATGGTGTGGTCCATTTGGCAAGTAGTTGAGTTGAGTGAATACCTTAGACATACTTTGAGAGAAACACTTTTGAGAGCATATACCTGTGAGGTTGAATCTTGACAAGTTTGGTGCATGCTACAGCTTTACATTCACCATGATTATGTCTTCGTCCTACATATTACATGCGTGTCATGCATTGAAATTAATTTTCGAAACTTTGTGGAATGTTAATTTGAATTGGAGTCACTTATCTTGGTGTTTCAATTGTGGAAGATTGCTGAGACAATTTGTTGAGGGCGTTAGAGTCATGTAGTTAGAGTTTTGTTGAGTCTTTTCAGAGTCTTAGTTTAGTGTATTGCTCGAGGACTAGAAAAAGCTAAGTGTGGGGTATTTTGATAGTTGCATATTTATGCAACGTTTATGTGCTTAACCGAACCTTATATTTAGCTCTTTTGTTTTGTTTTTGAGTGAATTAATTATGTTTATTTGTTTTTAGGTATTTTGGAGATCGATGAAGAAAAGGAGATTAAATAATATATCTTGGCGAGCCTCGCTAGAGAGAAGTCCTTCTGCAAATTGGTTTGGCGAGCACGTGGGAATTTATATATATATATATATATATATATATAATGGAAGTTGCTAGCGAGGAACAGAGGAAGAAGTGGGGTTAGACTTGGAGACCATGAGTAAGACAAAGAAAGAAGTAAAATAGAAGTGGAGTCTGCATGCACGTGGTTTTCATAATTAGTTAGCTAGAAGTGGAAGTGGTTTTGAAAGAAGAGGCATGCACGTGATGCATGCCTGCCATTGAATCAACTTGGACTTATATATATATGGCTAGTGAAGTTCGATGGCTAGTGAAGTTCGATGGGCTGGCAAGTTGCTAGCAAGGAGAAGAAGAGAAGAGTCCTATTATAATAATGAGATTAAGAAGAGATGGGCTGGAATTGGTGTCTTGCACGTGGGTTGCTAGCTAGGTTAATTAACCTAGTTAGTTTGGAACATATAAATAGCTAAGCAGAGAACGTACGCAGGGGGAGGACGGACGTAACGAAGAGCAAGGAAGCTGCAAGTTTCTCTTTCATCCGTTTGTATCGATTTCTTTCATGGATTATTTTAGTTTATTTTCTGATTCCATGAGGAGCTAAACTCCATTGTTAAGGGGCTGTTTTGAAGCCCCGTTCATGATATCTAGATTGCTTATGCACGTTAATTAAATTTTGTTTTTGTTATTTGAATGAGGTTTCTTTGTTATTTATACAGTGATGATTCTTGATTATGTATGCTTTGAGTGCACGCTTAGTATGCATGTTTAGGAATCTAATTCTAAGAAAATTGATGGCTGTTGGTGATTATTACATTCCTCAAGTTTCAATAGTAGAACCCATACATGCTTGGTATAAGAAACCCTAGGTCTAGTAAGACACGACCGTAGTGTACTTATGAAGCCTTGTAGATTCTCAAACCCTTTCTAAATCTTAATGCTTTTCTCTTAGTAAATTCGAGTCCGTGACTTCGGGTTCTTTGATGGATAGACAATATTGATAAGCAGACCTTCAATGTTGTAAACATAAGGATCGGGTAATAGGTTGTGTTCACAACTCGGGGCCTTCTTGGGAATCTTTCATTCATAACAATTGCATTATTTAGTTAAGCATTTGCAGTCTAGATGGATTGACGGTGGTGGATAACACTTCCCTTAACCCATTTTATCATTGATTCTCGTTTTACTTATACTCTGTTTTTCAGTTTCAGTTTCGTACTCTATTTTGCATAATTTTGTTCGCCAACCAAACAAACTTCGATGGCTTTGAAATTTCGCATCGAAGTTCGATAGGGTATCTTTAGTGTCCAGTATTAATTTCGTAATATTAGGTTGAGTCTAGATATTTTAATTAATTACGTTAGTGTCCCGTGGTCGAGTCTGTCAGATTTCTGACTTTCGCGTCTGTTTGTAGTTTAGAGTATTGAGTCTCATCTTTCCCTGTGGATTGACCCCTATACTATTGTACTGCATTAACAAGCATATTAAGTTCATTATAGGGTATTTTTGAGGGTGGTTAAACTCCGATCACTTACAGATTGAATTCCAATCTTGCTTCACTCCTTCCTCCTCTGGCGAGGGCACAAGTACTCAAGATGAGCAAGTCATCTCAGAGCCTGAGCATCGAATTACCTCCTCGCCAGAGCACTCAATTGCACAACCACTGTTATTGGTTGATGCTAATCCAGAAAACAAGGAACCGAGTCCTTCCCCGCCAGAGCTCCAAATTCAAGCAATTGAAGAAACACATTTATTGTCTCCCAACCAAGTAAGAACCTCCTATACTTACTTCATTCTGGATTATCACTTCTAATTGGTCCTGACAATTTGTATTTATATTTTAGTCCAAAAGTGTTCATGTGGGTAAAGACACTTGTTTGATAATCCCCACAAGCTCAAAGGAATAACTATCCTCGCCAAGCCAAACAGATGAAATGGCCGCCAAGGGTCAGCCCCACAGTTCTCCAAGTGTCAATGAAGATCTCGAGTTCATAATTGAAGAAATTATTGCACCATCTTCATCGCAAGGAGCATCTTCTCAGCTAACCAGCTCCAAAGAAACAACAATGAAGTTGCAAGAAATCGTAAGTAAGCTGGGTATGCTGAGCCATCCTTTTGACACTGATGTCACTCTTCAGGATATTCTTTCTGGGAAACTAGATTCTCCTCAAGACATCCAAGCTGTCTGTATCCAAATCAAGAACATGAAGGCTACTGCCCCAGCAGACCTTATTCCTTGCTGGAACGAACTTGAAGAGAACCTTTCCCAACTCTTGAGCCACAGTGAAGCCTTCCAATGTCTAATACTCGAAGCCGAGCGTAAGAAAGAGGTAACAGAGACATTGGAGCGTCAAACTCGAAGAGAGAGAGAGAATAAATCCAGAGGATTTTGAAGGACACATCTACTCAGCAGGAAGCTCTAGCAATCAAAAAGGCAAGAAGAGAGATCCTCAAAGCTGAACTTGCCAACCTTGACGCTGAAATAGATGTCCTGCAGGCTGATGTCTTCAAATATAATATAAGCCAGATCGTGATGGAAGGTGAGAGCCAAGCTCAACTTATGCAGGAAGCACGAGAAGAAGCCAAAAACGCTCGCCAAGCGGTCCATCAAGCCTGGGTGACCTTGGAATTTGTCAAGGCATCAGTGAGGAAATTTTCCCTCCTATTGTAAATCTAATGGGCCTCAAGATTTTAAGCCCTATTTTTTTTGACCCAAAATATTTTCAATATATATATATTTAATCCAGATTTTGGAAACAAAATGTGAACTGGAACCAAAAAACAAGAATGGGCCTCAGGTATTAAGCCTTTTCATACTTGTCCCAGCCCCATCCATAGGCTGGTAGCCGTTCGTTTGATCGTTCAACTATAAATGGAATTTAATCCCAAGCTTGGAATCCGTATCGCGTCAAACTTATCAAATCGTTGAAATACGTTTTACCTGCCCCAAAAATCTTTCATTTATCATGCTCTCCTTGTGGGTAGATACACCGTATCGTGGTCCAATTCCACCTAGCCGCGTGTCCTCTATTTTCGGGTGTAATTACTCTCGCGAAGCCTTACCGTTGGGACTCCTCTCTATAAAAGGTTTCATTTTCCTTATATTGTGAACCATTTCCTTGCAAGAATGAATTCCCCTTTCATTTATTTGCTCTGGTCTTCCTATCCAAAGAAACCTCCAGATAAATCCTTCCATGTTGTGTTTCTTAGATAGCAATATCCACGTCCAAACCTGGACTAGATAGCAATATCTACGTCCAAACCTGGACTAGATAGCAATATCTACGTCCAAGCGTTGCCTTGGCTATCCCAACTTGAGTTAGTAGAAGAAGGGAAAAGCCACAATCCCGAGGTTGAAACCTCCTCGTTTTCCTCCAGTGCATCCGCTCAGTGTCCATATGCATGGAGGTGGTAGGCCTCATGAATATGGCATGTAAAGATGAGGAAAGATAGGGGCCTCTTCCCGGGAATAAAGGCAACAAACGCCAAGTCTAGTGTAAAGGGTCTTTTGATCTGATGTACTAGCTTCCTTGGCGTTTCAAATCATCTCCATCCCCTCGCCGAGGTCGATCTCCAGGTGTGCATATTTGATACATCGACCCCAAGGGATGACTATCAACTAAGAGGATTTGTGAAAAACAAACTGTTTTTATCTTTTTGTTCTGTTGCTGATTTGTAGTTTGTTTCTCATGTGGTATCAGAGCTTGAGGCCGCAAAGCCTTTGTATTCTTCTAAATGAATGTAATATTTTGTTTGAAGCAAAGAGTTCTTTATGTAAATTATTTGATAAACTTAGATGTAGTTTGTACATGACATTGGCCACAATAATTGGCTAACACGAACTCTCTAATCTAGAAGAAAATATAAAAATTGCCTCAAATAAAGGCTTTAACTAAAGATTCTAAAGCCACTGGTATAAGCTATTATGATGTACTTAATCCCTGTGTGTTGTCCCTGCAGTTTACTTATGCGAGCAGAATTTTAGCATGAATAAACTATATTAAGCCACAGATGGGGGATCGTCATACTCCCAGACTGGTTGTATGAACTTCTTGAGGAAACGAACATTGATATGATTAGCGTGTACTGTACCATCTCGATCTCTTAAACGAACTGCTCCTTTTCCCAGAAGTAGATCTACAATGTATGGTCCTTCCCACTTTTCTGACCACTTTCCACGTCCCTCAGTCTTCTCACCAACATGCAAAATGACTCGCCAGACGAGTTCTCCTTCTGCAAAACTCATGCCCCTGGTACATCGGTCATAGGCACGAGCCACCTTTCGTTTGTCAGCACATAGACTATCATAAGCTTGTATTCTCTTATCATTCAAGTCTTCATGCTCTTGCCACATTGCTTGTACATAATCTTCACCGATCAGGCTGTGTTGTTCCATCACTCGCAAAGATTGAACGTTGATTTCTAAAGGCAAGACGTCATCATGGCCGAACATTAATGCATAAGGAGTCGTACCTGTGGGTGTTCTCTTACTGGTTCTATAAGCCCACAGGGTGTTAAATAAATCTTCATGCCACAATCTGACATTGCTCGCAAGCATTCGTTTAAGAATATGAATAATAATTTTATTGCTTGCTTCGGCTTGGCCATTAGATTGGGCATAGTATGGAGAAGAGTGTAAAAAATGGATTCCAAGACCCTTCATAAGGTCATCTCCTTCTCCAGACATGAAAGCTGCCCCTCGGTCTGAAATAAAACTCTCAGGAATGCCAAACTGACAAATAATATCTTCAAATAAGAACTGGCGGATGGCCTTTGCTGATGATACCCTGAGAGGTCGAGCTTCGACCCACTTTGTGAAGAAATCTGTAGCCACGATAATGAATTTGTGCCCTTCAGATGAATGAGGATGAATCATTCCAATTAAATCCAAAGCTCATCCTCGAGCTAGCCAAAGCTTGATTATATGCTGTAATGGTATTCTGGGCATGTGGTTGATTGGACCATGTCTCTGGCATTCTTCACAACCTTTTGCGAACGTAATGCAATCTCTGAGCATTCCTGGCCAATAAAATCCATGTTGTCTAAGTAGCCATCTCATCTTAGGACCGGCCTGATGTGCCCCTGCTATCCCAAGATGGACCTCCTCAGCAATCGCTTAGCTTCACGTCCAAAGACACACCATAAAAGTATGCCTTCTTCTCCTCGTCTATATAACTCATCGTCCTTGAGCACATAATTAGGAGCTAAAAAACGAATCTGCTTTTCTACCGGATCATTAGGATTCTGGAGATAAGAAATAATGTTCTGTCTCCAATCCACGTCAATGTGATCAAGCGTAGCAACATACCACTCGTTTTTATCTTCTTAGTGAGCAAAGAAAGATGGAAGGGTTCTTCATTCAACCTTTAATATTCGCTCGCGTATTCCATCTTGCAAGCTCACCCCTGTGGCGAGTTGAGCCAACTTGTTTGCGGCATAATTCCTCTCGCGAGGAACATGACTCAACTCCACCTCAGTAAACAACTTGAGCGAATCACAAGCACGTTTAGCATATGGTTCTAGGACTGGTCCAGCCTTATACTTGGTTTCAAGTTGCCTGATCACTAGTTGGGAATCTCCAAACACGTGCACATCGTTGACCTCCATGTCTAGCAAAAGTTCTAACCCAATGATTAAAGCTTCATATTCTGCTTGATTATTTGTGCATCTGAAGTCCAACCTGAAAGAATAAGAAAAAGTTTGGCCGCGTGGAGAAACTAATGCTACTCCTGCCCCACTTATAGTGTTCGTACTGGACCCATCAAAGTATAAGCACCAAGGGGCCAAATCAATACGAGCAAGGTCCAGTTCTGGCCCCTCGCTAACATCCTCTATTGGATGATGAACCAGAAAATTAGCCACTGCCTGGCCTTTAACCGCCTTCTGAGGAACATACTGCAAAGAAAACTCTGACAAAGCCAGAATCCACTTGCCCAGGCGTCCCCGGAGAATGGGTCTGGACAACATATACTTCACCAAATCAGTTTGCGCTATGACACATGTGGTGAAGGACAGCATGTAGTGCCTCAATTTACACCCTGAGAAATACAAGGCTAGGCACAATCTTTCCATTGGAGAGTATCTCGTTTCACAATCATTCAGGGTACGACTCAGGTAAAAAATAGCACGTTCAGTTCCTGATGTGTCGTCCTGAGCTAATAAACTTCCAATGGAAAAGTTAGTAGCTAAGATATACAGCTTAAGAGGAACCCCTGACCTTGGAGGAACCAAGACTGGTGGGTTCGCTAGATATGCTTTGATGGTATCAAAGGCCTCTTGGTGAATAGGCTCCCATACAAAGTCTTTTTGATTTTGAAGCTTGAGCAAGGTTGAGAAAGGTTGTGTTTTCCCAGCAGCATTGGTAATAAATCGTCATAAGAAATTGATTTTTCCTAATAAATGTTGTAGTTCCTTCTTACTCTTTGGTGGGACTGCACTAATAACTGCTTGTTTCTTGTCGTCCAGTATCTCAATCCCATGCTGATGAACCAAAAACCCCAGGAAGTCTCCTGCCTGGACTCCAAATACACATTTGGCTGGATTCATCTTCAATTGATGTTGTCTCATTCTGAGAAACACCTGCCTTAAGTCTTCAAAATGATCTTTTCTGTGTTTCGTTTTAACCACCACATCATCGATATAGACTTCCATAGTCTTGCCAATAAGATCATGGAAGATCAAGTTCATTGCTCGTTGGTAGGTTTCCCCTGCATTCTTGAGTCCAAACGGCATGTCCACATACTCAAAAACCCCTGCAAAACCTGGGCACCGAAATGCAGTTTTATGTCTATCCGCTTCTGCCACTGGGATATGATGATAGCCAACAGTTCCATCCATGAATGTCAACATCTCATGGTGAGCTACTGAGTCCACTAACAAATTCGCTACTGGCATTGGGTATGCATCCTTTGGAGTTGCATTGTTCAAGTCTCTGTAGTCAACACATACTCGCATTTTTCCATTCTTTTTCTTGGCTGGGACTACGTTGGACAGCCACTCATTATACTTGGCTACTCGCATAATCCCTGACTTGAGCATTTTCTCGACCTCCTCCTTGACTAGAATTGTCGTTTCTGTATTCATTCGCCGCATCAATTGTTTCACGGGCTTCTTTCCTTCTATGATGGGTAAGTTGTGACAAACCAATTCTGGTGACAGTTCTGGCATGTCATCATATTTCTCCGCAAAACAATCAGCATATTCTTGTAGCAATTCAATGAGCTTATGTCGTTCTTCAGGCTCTAAGAATGTACTAATAGCCACAGAGATTGGCTATTTTGTTGTCCCAAGCTTGATGCGTTCAATGTGATCCTTGACTTTGGGAGGTAAATCATCCAGGGCTGCTGGAGCTAATTTAATTTCGTCTTCCTCTTCAAATTCATGCAAAACATCTTCATCCACATATTCCAATGCTGAAACCATTTGAACATTCTCAAAGGCTTGACTCTCTAACAGAAAATTGTGAAAGCGCTCGTGTAGAGAATAACAAGCCTCGGTCTCTATGCATGATATAGACCCGATCATTGAGAATATTTGGATGGTAGCTCAATGGCGCAAGGTCTTCCACTATCTTGATTGATTTGAATTATACCCCATTGAGCTAGCTCGGAGGACGTAACACCAACCGGGCGGCATCTGCTATCGATGCCACATACCTCTAGTGGCCTAAGGTCACTGTGGTAATAACTGGCTTCTATTGAGTTAGCAGATACTGAATATGGATGAGGATCAGCGTCTACAATTTCTGCTTTTCCAGACTCCATATTCCAAAGTAACATCTGCTGATGGAGGGACGAAGGTACACAAAAACTCCTGTGGATCCAGTCACGCCCCAGAATTGCACTGTATGGAGCTGTACACTCTGCTACAAAGAATGTATAGGTTCCGGTGGCTGGGCCGATGTGTACCTGCAAAAAGACAATGCCCAAGGTTTTGGAAATACTACCCTGAAAGTTTCTAACGTTCAGTGAGGTCTCTTGGATAGCAAACTTGGGAACACCTAATAAGGCCATTGCTTTGACTGTGATAATGTTTACTGCTGCCCCCGAGTCCACTAAAATTTTATTTAACTGGACTCCTTGGACTTTGCCGGTGACATACAACGGCCGCATGTGCATAGCCATGTCTACAGTGGGCTTAGCAAACATCATCTGTCCCTTTGTTGATGGTGAGTCAACCTCTATTGACTTGGATAATGCTAAGTTGTCTTTTGATTGTTGTTCTTCTTCTGGCACCACCAAGTTGTTATGATTGACTCATCCCTTATTGCTGGCTTAGCAATCATAAGCTTTTGCTTATGATTGACTTATCCCTTATTGCTGACGAAGGTAAAGCATATTTGGAGGACAAAACATACACCATGTTAATGGTGATATCTTCCTCTTCGATGTACTCTTGTTCATCTTCACCTTCACCGTAATCCAACAACTGCTCATCATCTTCACAGTTGGTAGCCTCAGCCTATTGCACCTCCGAATTCGAAGTTGTGGAGAGCTCGAGAGAAGCAACATGTTGCCATTTATCTTCAGGTATAGGATCGACGGCTGTTGGCATGAGGAGTGTTGGATCTTGCTCCTTTGGATGGGAAACGGGTTGTTACACCTTCTTTTGCTCTTCCACAACTAAAGGTCTCGGTTTCCATCGCCAGACCCTGGGCTTGCTTGGAGTATTTTCTTTTTTAAAGCTTTTCCCTTCCTTAGGAGGTGTATGTAACCTTATTTTTTCCATCGTGTCTTCCTCAAAGGTGAGACGCCTTCTCACTGGTTTGCGGTGTGTAGCTTCACGATGATCTTTAGGAGTAGGTTCGGGATGTTTCCTTTTAGGCCTTAACTCTGGGTTAGGGTCAAAGATACCTGGTCGTTGTGCTCTCATCTTGGGCTTGCGAGACTTCTTCCTGAAAACCACTAGTGGATTTGCGGCTAAAGCATTCATTCTCCTTTGTAGCACTTCTGGAGAACACACCAGTTCTTCTTTGTTGAGCAGGCCTGCTTCATAGGCCTCTAATGCTCTCTTGGCTTATCCAAAGCGTCGTTGAAGATTTCTTCTTCTACTTGGAGTTACCTCAATGGTTTTTCCTTTCTCCCTTACATACCAAACATCCTCCTTCGTAATATTTCGTGATGCTGAAGGTACATATGGTCTGGCGAGCGCGTCAGCAATTTCTGATTCAGATTTCTTAACTGTGCTGACTTTGTCAGTTGCTCGCGAGCATTTAGGAGTTGGAGAGTCCCTTTGTTTTTCTCGTTGGGGTGGATGGTCTGCTGATGCCAATAATTCTGGGAATGATTTAACCACTTCAGCTAATTCCTCATAGGATATTTTTAATCCACTCCTAAGTTTACAGTGAGCACAAAGGGCTACTGGCAACTCTGTTTTTGGATCCACTTTTTCTTTTCCTTTGTCTGGTCTTTGTTTGCTCTGTGAACTCTCGCCAGTAGTTGTACGATTGTCGGGCTGTTTTCTTTTGCTGGAGTTATCTCGTGTTAGTTCTAACATCCCAACCGTCATCGATATGTCAGTCACCAAGCTTGGCGAGGGCTCTTGATCTACCACTATTTCCCCATCGTCAATCCACTGCTGTATCCTGAACTTCAAATCTTGACAGGCATTTGTGGAATGGTGACCCCACTTGTTGTGGTATCGACAATGTAAAAGACCCCTAACATCGTTAGGATGTGGGTTCGGAATTCCCCAATTATCAGGAATTACAGCTATTCCTGCTTAGAGTAACTCTTCGAATATTTCCTCTCGCCTGGACGCATTGTAAGTAATCTCGGCCCGCTTAGGTCGGACAAATGCAATATTGCGTTTAGACCTCCGTCTTGACCTCTTCCTTTTATATGTTGGCTCCGTTTGATTGCTCTGGGAAGAAGTTTCGATGGTAGGAAATGTTGTGTCGGGAGGAGGTGATGCCCTATGACGATATAGTGGATGCCATTCCACCTCTCCCTTGTCGTTGATTTCAATCACGTTCCAATTGATCAATCCTTGGATTTTATCTCTCAAGGTCGAACACCTTGCTGTTCGATGACCAAAGTGATTGTGGAATCTGCAAAAATGCTGGGCTGGACCTTTGTACCGAAGTTGTCTGAGTTCGTGCACCGGGTAAAAAAGGATCAAACCCATGTCCCTTAGCCTATCAAAGATTTCCTCCATCATGTCGTATCTGAACGAATAGGCTACAAAGACAGATTGTTTCAAGTTCTCCCAACTTCCTATGAGATCATCTGGTGATGACCAATCAATATCGATCATGTTAACCTGGGGTGTTGGGAAGGGTTTAGAATCTACTAGTGCTGCTGTATTGGTTGTTCCCTCCAACTCTAGTCTTCATTCGTTAATCCACTTCTGGATTTGGTCTTTGAGTTTGATGCAGTCTTTTGTAATATGATTCCAAGCTCCATGGAACTTGCAGTATTTTTTACCTTTTAACTGCTCGGTTGTAGGGAGTGGACCAAAGTCCGTTTTGACAGCACGCATACCGTATAGCTCGTCCAAGATCTCATAAGCTAAATTGGCATCATAAGTGTATGTCTCAAACTCTGGCTTAGCAAAAGCCACTGTTGAGAGCTTGATTGGACCCTTACTCTTCTGAAGCTTGCGGGGCTTTAAAACTTTACTGGTTGTTAAATCCACAGCACCCACCTACTCGCTATCGGAGTACGACTCTTGGTCGTCTACATCTTCAATATAAGCCACTGTTTTTGGCTTTAGTCTATCTTAAGACTTAGCATTGTACGTTCCCTTGGATGCATTCCTTCTGTTATCTCTTTCTTGCATGGTGCTATAAGCCATAGTTACAACCGTGATAAGCTCATTCAAGGAGAAGTACTTGCTATTTAAGAAAAGCTGATGGTACGTGTCTTCCAAGCCATTCTTGGCCATCTCTACCACATCTTCTTTATCGAGTGGAGTCTTACATAGATTATATTCAGACCGAAAACGGTGCAAGAAGGTGACTGGACTTTCTGTCACCGATTGGCTCAAGGAAGCAAGCTTTCCCACACTGGTCTCATGTCTTGCTGTTCCGAAATGATCTATGAACAAAACCTCCATGCCCTTCCACTCATTAATCGAGCCCTTTTCTATTCATGTATACCATACGAGGGCCGATCCTGACAAAGATGATCCAAAGACTCGTAGCTTGAGTCCCTCATTATTGGCATACTGCCCCAATTGCAGCGTGAAATATGCTAAGTGTGTTGCCGCGTTAGAATCATCATCACCAAAGAAAGTCTGGAAGGTCTGATGCCGGTAGTACCTTGGCCATTGCCAAGCATCATGATCGTCCTTCTGCGTAGGAGGAAACGGTGTCTCATATGTGTTATACATCTTAGCTAAATGTATATCACAGTCGTTTAGGAACCTATTTAACCGTTGCTCCCAAGCAGGAGGGAAAGACTCTGCCTGTCTAGTCTTTCTCGCCAAGTCGGATACGGATTTGGTTAGAGACGCTACGTCCCTATCTGTCCTTTGCGACAGTGTCGCCGCATGTCGGCGGTATTCCTCCAAACTTGTTCCCAAGTGTTGTAGGATTTCTATCCGTAATCTATCTTGACCTTCCACAAAACTAGCTACTTGAGCCCCCATGGCCTCTCGCTCTTCTCGATCTCTGTTGAAATCTAATCGTATTGATTGGATTCCGGCTACCGCCGTATCTATTAGATCGCTCTGATTAGCGAGAAGAGCTGCATGTTGCTCGATCCTTTCGTCGAGAGCCATGTAGTAACCAGCCTGGTGGCTGTCACGCTTAGCTGCGTAAGCTAAATATTCTGGGAACGTAAGTTCCGCTATCTCTGCTTCACTCGCTCAAAGTTTTGAATGTCATGATGTTAAAGTCCTTAGCGAAGATAATTTCAACCGTTTGTTTACTCAATGAACGACACCGAGTAGATGTATGTTCACGGTAAGTCGGTTGTGAATGTTTGCGACACTGAGAGGTAAACCCTTTCATAAGGATCCCCAATTGTCACTTAGAGACGCACAGATATGTCCCACTGGGTGTGCCAAAATGTTCGACGCAAAAATATCTCTCGCTGGAGAGATCCTTTCTCAGAAGCAGTCTCTTTTAATAGGTTCGGATAGTCTTAACCGCGGGTACTGGTTTATCCTGTATCGTGTGCTTCGTGTGCTGGCGTGCCACCATTCTTCAATGGAATATGGACTGTAAATAGCCGCCTGACTTCTTAATAAAGCGATTAGGACAAGGAGAGCACCAACCCTGTCCGAATAGGTCCTTTTCGCCTAGTAACCTAGGACTTTAGATAATGTGTCTCTAGCTGAGCCTTTGAAATTGATACTCCACACTCCCTTATGAGCGCAAAGCAGAGCAATCTCTCTGACGGAGTGTTGAGAACACCGTTCCCTTTGGATCTCTGAACTCTCACCCTTATGTGACAAGCTCTTCAATCGCCCGTTCGCGTAACTCCTTTCGGATTTCCAAACTCTCACCCTTATGTGACAATTTCTTCAATCGCCCAGTTGTCGATAGTTTTTTGCTTCCTTGGAGTCACAATACTCTCACCTTGATGTGACAAGCACTTTTGACCTTCTGGTTGCAAAGAAGATAGAATCTCGAAGACGAGATGTCTATCTAGGTGTACTTGCGTATAGCAAATGTATGTATTTGATCGAGGACCCCTTCCACAAAGATCTTACCCTCCTTATATACTCGCTCGTTAGCAGTCATTCAATTCTATTAAACTTCCTATGTTCTTGCTCTTAGAATCCCAATATAACTTCAACACCAACACACGGGTTAATAATCCTTAAACATATTCAATACTATCACAACTCTTCTATCAAAGAAACCTATATGAGATAAAACAAGTACGATAGCAACTTAAGCCGCATGGAATCAGCTATCTAAAGTATCACAGTTCTAATTGAACTCCACTTCCTTTACTTGGTTGCTCGCCAAGCTCATTGTAACATACGGGCCGCTCACCAAGACTTCAGCCATTCATGGGCCGCTCGCCAAGACTTCAGCCATTAAAGCCCAATATGAAATATTTATTTCAGGCCCAAACAACTTCTGTTTTAATTTGCTCAGGAATTTGATGCATCATCTGTGTGATGTGGACTTGACTTACTTGACCTACAAGCAGAAGCTAGCATTCTGGATCAACATCTACAATGCCTGTTGTTAGTATAGCAGCATTAGTTTGTTAATTAAACATACTTACCCACTTAAAGCAGGTGATCGACACTTACCCGACCACCCGAAAGACCACCAAGCAGGCTACAACTTCACTCGCAAGACCGAGCCCATCCGATCGGGCACGCGCCCGATAGGCGAACATCCGAATGTTCGGCCCACATGACAGCAAAAACAGTCATATCCCACATCGAAGAGCACAAGCAAGCAACAATCTCACCCACCTATATAGGTAAGGCATTTACTATAGGTAAGAGGACATTAAATTCTAGCCTTAAACGCTCTAACCTACTTTCTTACACATTCACTCGACTGTTATATCTAATACATCTTCTAACTTAGGCATCGGAGCGTTGAAGGCAGGCCGACCCTGTCTCAACCATCTGACCGCCCGTTTGTTGTTGTATTCTTCTAACAGTCGAGGCCGAACACCCGATCATTCGAGGAGAGAGCAAGCGCCCGATCATCCGAATAGCCCGAGCGTTTGGATAGCCAGAAGGAGAAGGCTACGTCCCGGAGAGAGAATGTACCCGATCGCCCGAACAGCCCGACTGTCGGACGAGAAGGAGGAGTACTCGTACTTGCTTCTGCTCGATTGCGCCCCGCGTAATCCGGTAGAAACAGTTGGCGCCGTCTATGGGCGACGATGACAGGAGACGCACGAATGGGAGGAGCGTGATCGGAGACGTCCGGAGCAGGGATCTTTGACTGGACGGTGTCCCCCACAACAAGACCACCGTAGCCGTCATCCACAACCCGGCGCACGCTCTTAGCAGTCGCAAGAAACAACTCCATGCGGCGCTGAAGGGCCTCATCCTTCTAGGTGGCCTTGGGCTTAGTCATTTTGGCTGCAAAACAAACATGAACGAAAGGTTAGTAACAATTAATCAAATATACGTACGAATGCATGCAGGAATAAAACATTAGACGCCCGAACAAACCGGGTGCTCGGGCTAGACGCGTGCCCTCGATCAGATCCCAATGGCACGCCACCCAGAAGTGTCTCGCCTCAGGCGCCGGGTCGAAGACGTACTTCAGACGAGCAACCCTGGCATCCTCCACAGGGGTCAGCGGGTACTCGTTAGTATTGAGTGGGTAGAAGCGCTGGGGGACTCGATCGATATGATGGGCGTTGGCCGCGAACTCGGGACGGAAGGCGCTAAACTCCCAGTCACCTCCGACCAGGCAATTGATCGTGCGCCACGAGGTTGACGAGCTTGGCGGGTCGACTAATCACCACTTCACCCGCGGCTCCACGGTGAAGGTGCCCGAGTCCCTTCGTCAGGTGGAGTGTCTGAGCCGGAAGAAATGAAGGAACTCCGCCCGCGTCGGGTGATCCAGGCCGTTCATGCGGAAGACGTTGAACATTGTCACCAGCGTGCGGGTGAGCGTGGGCCTACACTTGCCAAGGGAGATCCTCAGCAACGCCAGCATGTACTGGAAGAACGGGTGCAGAGGAAGCTTGATACCCGCATTCAAATGGAACTCGCTGATGCAGACGTGGCCAGGCGGAGGTCGGGTGAACGTCTCGGCCTTCCCAGGGATCCTCAACTTCACCGATGAAGGGATGTGGTAGTCGTGCGCCCATCGCACCATCTCCTTCACCGACGGCGCACGCTCAGGCTCCTGCACTGGCACTCCATCAGGCAACACCCAGTGTACACGCCCGCCTTCCACGAAATGGGGAACGACATTCTCCCTTTGCGCGCGCTCCTCACCCCATGGCCCAGAAGACGAAGACCCACCCGAAGACCCTGATGACTCCCCCAACCCAACGGCCTCGACGGCAGCGCGTGCTCGTTCCTCTTCCATCGGCTGCACGACAGGAGAATCATCATTAGGGATATACCGTAAGAGTGTTACACTTATCACGGAGTCATACATGGAGTCCGATCCGCTCGTGCACGAACTACAGCTAAACCACCCCACCCCCGGAATGTACACCCGTTCACGCGACATGTCTCTTGAAACTTCTATCGGTTCCATCTCCTAGACAAGCGCACGCACTCAAAACCCAAACACTTAGCAAAAATAAACCCTACCACAAACAAGAAAAACCCAGAAAATCTACCCCAAAACAGATCAAACCAGGCACGCCTCAAGAACACACCTTGTTCGTGAAACGAAAACCCAGAAAAAGAAAGAAAACCCAGAAAACGTGAAGAACAGAAACGACAGGGGAACCGGAAAACAAAAAAAAAACAGAACGGAAAAAGCAACAAAACAGTTGAGAACTTCACCAGAAAATGAAGATTGAAGACTTGAAGATTGAACTCCGGCAAGAAAGCAACACACAGAAAACAAGAACAGTGCGCAGAGTAATTTTTGTAGAGATTCAGTGAAAGTAAAAAGCAATGAAGAAGACGACACCATGAAGGCCTATTTATACTGATCCGATGGCACACGCGAGCGAACGCCTGCCGTCCATTTTTCGTGTGTCCACCGTCAGATGGTGACACGTGTCCACGAGGCGTTACTTACCCACCTAAGTAACCGCGCTTACCCTTCGGCTTCCCGCCTCGGTTTCAAACCCTAGCATGATCTCCCACGACTCGCCACGTGTCAGCCATGCAGCCTTCCACGCTCCCACGCGTGTGACGACTAGACTTCCAGTAGTTACTATGTCACTAGCATTGATTATGCACGGCACACCAGCATTAATTACGCCGGCTAGCATTTATTGCACCACCAACGGTTCCCAAGGAAAAGTTGAAAGGATGTCACTCCAAACGTCCCATCCGTCAGATTACCCTACCCGAGACACGCCATGTACGTCACGACTCCCGCCATTCAGACGATCGCATGCACCACCAGCACGACCAAAGTACCTCACAATCTCACGGGCAAGTAAACGCCACCCCACCAGGTTAGTACAAGACCATTGAGGCGTCCCGAAAGAGGCTAACGGTCCGCGTTCCCTTTTTCGGCGTGCGCACGCTAAATGTATAGTAGACGGCACGTGGTATCGTCTCCCTGGCTCTGTTGGCTAAGCCGGAGTGCAAGCGGCCGCTTGCGAGTCCACGCCTAGACACCCAGTAAGAGGTGACCCACCATTCGGGTACGCGGCACGGAAGTGGCTAACGTCACTCGTTACCTTCCGGGGCGCGCAAACAGCAGGACCATTCGGGCGGCTCGAAAGCGGCCCGCACCTTTAGGAGCGCGTGCCGAATGATGGGTGACTCGGGAGTGGCCCCATTTCTTCCGAGGGTGTAACGTTAACATTCGCCGAATTAGGCGGCACGATAGTAGCAAGCACCTATCATGCGTGTGCTAAACCGAAGAGCGGCACGGGCATGCGGTCTGTCCCTCCGTGCGCGCTGCAATACATGTACGTAACGGTCGGGGCCCCACCGTTGACGCTACGTTAGGTTGGCGCCGATGAGTTGAGGCGCTCCTCTCGGGCACCTAAGCACGGCCGTTCCAAGGCCTATTCTTGACAGACTCCGAACAGCAAGATCCGTTTGGGAGTGTCGTGCAAGCGGCTCGGAACCATTCATGCATCAAGAAAGGCCGTCCCGAGGCCCATCCTTGGTGGCCTCCGGACAGCAACATTCGTCGCGGGGCCGGGTAAGCGGCTCGGAACCATCCATGCATCCAAGAAAGGCCGTTCCGAGGCCCATCCTTGGCGGACTCCGGACAGCACGATTCGTCGCGGGGCCGGATAAGCGGCTCGGAACCATCCATGCACCCGCATACACGCATACATCAACACATTCATTCAATACGCATCATCACTCAATCGCATCACACGATCACACATACATCTACATACATTCACATACTCATTCACTTATACATACTTGTATATTTGCACCACATATATTTACATATTCACTTCCACATACTGACATACATCCGCATACATACACATTCGCATACTCATTCACTCCATACTGATATACATCCGCATACATACATATTCGTGCGAAAAGCTCCACAGGCGCACGACCAGGCACACGGCTCCAAACAGCAAGACTCGTTTGGGGGTCGGGTACCCAGGCACAGGACCACACGAACAGGTACACGATCGGACGCACAGGTACCCACTCCGTCAAGAGAGCTCTTTCTTGACCGAAGAGTTGGGGGACTTGGGGGTTACAGGACCACACATCACTGCTCAATCGGATAAGTATTTGTTTAATTACACAAACCCTTTTTCAACTCCCCAATCAAGAAAATTCTCTTTGACTTAGGGACTTGGGGGACTTGTTAGTATAGCAGCATTAGTTCGTTAATTAAACATACTTACTGATAGTCGCATATTTATGCGTCTATTTGGTATTTAATTTGTTCCCTATATTTAGTTTATTGTCATCAATCGAGTGAATTAATTATGTTTATTTGTTTTTAGGTGTTTTGGAGATTAATGGAGAAAATGAGATTAAATTATATGTTTTGGAAGTTTCTTGGCGAGGAACTGTCTGGCGAGGGAATATATGCAAGCTCGATGGGATTAAATAATATGTTTTGGCGAGCATGTGATAGAAGAGAAGCTGTGATATATATATACTTATATAGCCATAGAGACGTACATGGAGGAAGTGGTATTGTGTCAGGATGGCTGCATGCATGCATTCTCTTATATTTATATATATATCAAGTGGGTTGAAAAGAAGAGTGATGCACGTGATGCATTCTAGCAAGTGAATCAACTTGGACTTATATATATATGGCTATCGAAGCTCGATGGGCTAGCGAAGTTCGATGGGCTGGCAAGTTGCTAGCAAGGAGAAGAAGAGAAGAGTCCTATTATAATAATGAGATTAAGAAGAGATGGGCTGGAATTGGTGTCTTGCACGTGGGTAACTAGCTAGGTTAATTAACCTAGCTAGTTTGGAACATATAAATAGCTAAGAAGAGAACGTACGCAGGGGGAGGACGGACGTATCGAAGAGCAAGGAAGCTGCAAGTTTCTCTTTCATCCGTTTGTATCAGTTTCTTTCATGGATTATTTTAGCTTATTTTCTGATTCCATGAGGAGCTAAACTCCATTGTTAAGGGGCTGTTTTGAAGCCCCGTTCATGATATCTAGATTGCTTATGCTCGTTAATTAAATTTTGTTTTTGTTATTTGAATGAGGTTTCTTTGTTAGTTAGACGGTGATGATTCTTGATTATGTATGCTTTGAGTGCACGCTTAGTATGCATGTTTAGGAATCTAATTCTAAGAAAATTGATGGCTGTTGGTGATTATTACCTTTCTCAAGTTTCAATAGTAGAACTCATACATGCTTGGTATAAGAAACTCTAGGTCTAGTAAGACATGACCGTAGTGTACTTATGAAGCCTTGTAGATTCTCAAACCCTTTCTAAATCTTAATGCTTTTCTCTTAGTAAATTCGAGTCCGTGACTTTGGGTTCTTTGAGGGATAGACAATATTGATAAGCAGACCTTCAATGTTGTACACATAAGGATTGGGTAATAGGTTGTGTTCACAACTCGGGGCCTTCCTGGGAATCTTTCATTCATAACAATTACATTATTTAGTTAAGCATTTGTCGTCTAGATGGATTGACGGTGGTGGATAACACTTCCCTTCACCCATTTTATCATTTATTCTCGTTTTACTTATACTCTGTTTTTCAGTTTCAGTTTCGTAGTCTGTTTTGCACAATTTTGTTCGCCAAACAAACAAATTCCGATTGCATCGAAATTTCGCATCGAAGTTCGATAGGGTGTCTTTAGTGTCCAGTATTAATTTCGTAATTTTAGGTTGAGTCTAGATATTTTAATTAATTACGTTAGTGTCCCGTGGTCGAGTCTGTCAGATTTCTGACTTTCGCGTCTGTTTGTAGTTTAGAGTATTGAGTCTCATCTTTCCCTGTGGATTGACCCCTATACTATTGTACTGCATTGACAAGCATATTAAGTTCATTATAGGGTAATTTTGAGGGTGGTAAAACACCGATCAAATTTTGGCGCCGTTGCCGGGGAGAGATCTAGTTTTTATATTCTAACGTGTCTTTTGTTTCAGTTTTGTTTTGTTTTCTTTCATTCATTTTGTAGTGTAACGTGTCTCTTGTGTGCAGGTACTTAGTGCATGCATACTCGAAGGTCAAGGAGAACTGAGCCTTTATTGCTTGATTTAGAGGTTGAGCGCTCAGCTAAGCAAAACCGGAAGCAGAAGAGGCGAGCAGAACTGGAGGTTGGAAACACGAGTGGCACAGTGCCAGAACCTGAGATTGAGGTGGAAACAAGTTCAGATTCAGAAGAAGAAGTTCCTCAATCGCCACCACAAAGAGCAGCAATGGGAGAACAACCAAGAACGTTGATGAATTCCTTTGTACCTAGTGCTCAGGGGAATTCATCACCAATAGTGTTGCCAGCTCTTGGGACTTATTCAGTACCTCCTGCTTTACTATCAGCCCTACCTCATTATAGGGGGGGTGTTCTCAGAGGACCCTCAGCAACATTTGGCTGAGATTGAAGCTTTAGCATCAACACAAAACTTACAAAATGTTGAATCTAATGTGTTGAAACTAATTTTATTTCCTTTTTCTGTGAAGGAAGGAGCGAAGATGTGGTTCAATTCTTTGGCTCCTAGGTCTATACAATCTTGGGATGAGATGAAGGTGACGTTCATGAAAGAGTATTTCTCAGCCCAGAAGACTAAGCAATTGAAGAAGGAGAGTAATAGCTTCATACAAAAAGATGGTGACATGCTTCATGAGGCATGGAGTCATTTCAAGGAGCTGTTGAGGAAATGCCCACATCATGGGTATGATCTAGAGGACATAATGACTTTCTTTTATGAAGGTCTGGAGCCAGCCAACAAGACAAGAGTGGATTCTGCATGTGGAGGTATGTTTATGTACCAAACAGGTCAGCAAGCTCATGATACAATAGAGAAATTGGCTGAGAACACCAAGCAGTTCTATACAAGAGAGAGAACGTTGGCGAGCAAGAAACAGCAATCTGTATTTGAGGTTGCCACCAACCCAGACATGGACAAGAGAATGAAAGCAATAGAGAAGAAGTTGGAGTCCATTTCTACTGCCATCAAGAGCCAAACGACAACATCATCATCTGTTTCTCAGGTATGTTCTGTTTGCTCTATGTCGGATCACACTAATGAAACTTGTCCTTTTATTCCTGAAGAAGAGCAGGTGAATTTTGTGCAACAACGAAAATCAAGAAATGATCCATTTTCAAACACATACAATCCGGGGTGGAGGAATCATCCCAATTTCAGCTATGGAAACACAAACAATGTGCTGAACCCACCCACCGGATTCAAGGTAAGACCTGAATATCAGCAGGTACAACAACCGGTTGCAGCTCCAGCTCCTGATCCTATCATGGCAGCAATATTGGCTAGGCTAGAGGGGATTGAAATGCACAAAAAGAACTCTAGCAAGGCATTCGAGCTTATGGAGAAGCAGCTGAACAGCTTGCAGCAACAAGTGGCAACAAGAGAACAAGGTACTCTTCCAAGCAATGTGGTTAAGAACCCAAGATCTCAACATGAAGCTAATGTGATCACATTGAGAAGTGGAAGAGTGATTGAAGAGGTTGAAAAGCCTACAAACAAATCTTTAGAAGATGAACCGGTCCTAGAACAAGTGCTACCATTTCCACCACTACTGCAGAATCAGGAAGAGAAGAGTGTACCCGGACAGAAAAATTCAGCAAATGAAAAATCAGGTAAGTCAATTTCTGAACCTTCTCCTTCAATTCCCTTACGTGTTCCTTTTCCTGGCAGGTTGAAAAACAAGAAGAAGGATGAATTGGAGCAAGAGATTCTAGATACATTCCGGAAGGTGGAAGTGAACATTCCGTTGCTTGATGCGATTAAGCAAATACCGAAGTATGCAAAGTTTCTTAAGGAACTTTGTACAATGAAAAGGAAGTTCACAGGGACCGAGACCGTGGCCTTGAGTGAGAAGGTGTCAGCGGTACTTCAGAGGAAGCTGCCACCCAAGATGGGTGATCCTGGACGATTCACCGTCCCATGTACAATTGGTAACACGAACTTTACTGGAGCTTTACTTGATTTGGGTGCATCAATAAACTTAATGCCATACTCTGTGTATAAAACTTTGAATATTGGTGCATTACAACAAACTGGTGTTACAATTAAATTAGCTGATCGATCTAACTGCTACCCCAGAGGTTATGTTGAGGATGTTTTGGTACAGGTAGGTAAATTGATCTTCCCAGCTGATTTCTTCGTTTTGGAGATGGAGGCAGAGCCTCAACCATCAGAGCTACCACTGATACTTGGTCGTCCATTCCTACGGACCGCTAGGACCAAGATAGATTGTTTCAATGGTACCCTCTCCATGAAAGTAGATGAAGAGAAGATCCGCTTCAACATCTTCGACGCAATGAGGCATCCTAGTGATAATGATTTGTATTCCTGTTTTTCTATTGATACATTTGATAATTTTATGCAGGAATTTATGCAGCATTCGGTGAATGAGAATGAGGATGCGTTGAAGAAAGCGATTGAAGAAGGGGGGAGGAAATCTGAAACCTCCCCATGTTCTAAAGTGTGGGATGAACTTGAGGATTTGATCGCCCAAGTTCGATCCATGGATGAAGAAGAAGAAACAATGAGAATCAGCTCAGCTGAGGAGTTAGTGATGGGTGAAGAGTACGATGATGTTGTGGCAACCCTTGAGTCATTGCCATACATAAGAGGTAGTTCAAAATCTCTTCCTCTTCCTATTACTAATGACACGCTTCATCCTTCCATTGTAACAGCACCAAAGCTTGAGCTCAAGCCTTTGCCTGAGCATTTGAAGTATGCATTCCTTGGAACTGGTGAGACTTTACCAGTCATTTTATCTTCAAAACTAACAGTGTTACAGGAGGAAAAGCTAATCACTGTACTCAGGGAGTACAAGGAGGCTATTGGCTGGACAATTGCAGACATTAAAGGAATAGATCCAACATTGTGTACTCATAGGATATTCCTTGAAGATGGGGCAAAGCCAACGAGAGAACCACAACGAAGACTCAACCCACCTATGATGGATGTGGTGAAGAATGAGGTTATCAAACTTCTCGATGCAGGTATTATTTATGCAATATCTGATAGCAAGTGGGTGAGTCCTGTGCAGGTGGTACCCAAGAAGTCAGGCATCACAGTGATTAAAAATGATGAGGATCTGCTGGTGCCAAAGAGAGTTCAAACAGGATGGAGAGTCTGTATTGACTACCGCAAGCTTAATGCCACAACCCGTAAGGATCACTTTCCTCTTCCTTTTATTGACCAAATGTTGGAACGTCTTGCAGGTCATGCGTATTATTGCTTTCTAGATGGTTATTCTGGCTACAACCAGATTGCCATTGACAGAGAAGACCAGGAGAAGACCACCTTCACGTGTCCTTTTGGCACGTTTGCTTATAGGAGGATGCCTTTTGGGTTGTGCAATGCACCAGCTACTTTCCAGAGATGCATGATGAGCATCTTTTCAGACATGGTGGAGAAGATCATCGAGGTATTCATGGATGATTTTTCCGTTTTTGGTGATTCGTTTGATACATGTTTGAATAATCTGTCCCTAGTTCTAGAGAGATGTGTAGAAAAGAACCTTGTGTTAAATTGGGAAAAATGTCATTTCATGGTTGAACAAGGTATTGTTTTGGGACATGTAATTTCTGAAAAAGGTATTGAGGTAGACAAGGCTAAGGTTGATGTTATACGTACCTTACCACCTCCCACTACTGTGAGAGAGGTGCGCTCTTTTCTTGGACATGCAGGTTTCTATCGCAGGTTTATCAAGGATTTCTCCAAGATAGCCCGACCTCTCAGTGCTTTGCTCCAGAAGAGTGTGACGTTTGATTTTACTGAAGATTGTCTTGCTGCCTTTAACAAGCTCAAGGAGCTGTTGATCACCGCCCCAATCATCCAAGCACCAGACTGGAACCTTCCGTTCGAATTGATGTGTGATGCATCGAAATATGCTGTAGGTGCTGTGTT
Organism: Geum urbanum; assembly: GCA_946800695.1. NCBI lineage: Eukaryota > Viridiplantae > Streptophyta > Magnoliopsida > Rosales > Rosaceae > Geum > Geum urbanum. The sequence continues at coordinate 39,389,399 of OX327017.1, read as the reverse complement.
GGGACAGCGGGTCGAGAGGTTACCACATGTGATTTATTATGCTTCTCGAACCCTTAATGATGCTCAGTTAAACTATTCCACAACTGAGAAGGAACTTTTGGCTGTTGTCTTTGCTTTAGAAAAATTTAGATCTTATTTGTTAGGAACTAAAGTGATTATTTTCTCTGACCATGCTGCATTGAGATATCTTATGACAAAGCAGGATGCAAAGCCGAGGTTGATCAGGTGGTTACTACTCCTCCAGGAGTTTGATGTGGAAATCAAAGATAAGAAAGGAACAGAGAATGTGGTTGCAGACCATTTGAGTCGGTTGACACATGGGTCCAATGCGGAGGAGGACAACCTCCCATTGCTTGAGAGCTTTCCGGATGAGCAACTTTTTGCTTTCCAGGATTCTGAGCCGTGGTATGCGGATATTGTCAACTACCAGGTTTCAAAACTGGTACCTACTAACTTTACCCATGCTCAGAAGGACAAGTTGAAGAAGGAGGCCAGATATTATGTGTGGGATGATCCATACCTATGGAAGCATTGCCCAGATTCCATCATACGAAGGTGCGTACCCGAATCTGAAATTTATTCAATTCTTTCTTTTTGCCACTCACATGTAGGTGGAGGACATTTCGGGGGAAAGAAAACAGCACTCAAGGTGTTGGAGTGTGGATTTTATTGGCCTAGCATTTTTAAGGATGCTCATGAATTCTACAAGGCATGTTCAAGATGTCAGATGACAGGTAACATAGGTCCTAGGGATCAAATGCCTCAACACCCAATTCTTGTGGTTGAAATTTTCGATGTGTGGGGTATTGACTTCATGGGTCCTTTCCCTTCTTCTCATTCTAATGTGTACATACTATTAGCAGTTGATTATGTGTCTAAGTGGGTGGAGGCAGTTGCCACCCGAACTAACGATGCTGCTGTTGTGCTCAGGTTTTTAAAATCCATATTTGCTAGATTTGGCACACCCAGGTACATCATTAGTGATGGAGGCTCTCACTTTTGCAACCGCACATTTGCTGCGCTCTTGAGGAAATATAATGTTCAACACAAGGTGGCGACACCTTATCATCCTCAGACCAGTGGACAAGTGGAGGTGTCTAACCGTGAAATCAAGAAGATCCTTGAGAAGACCGTAGGCCCTACCAGGAAGGATTGGAGTCAGCGATTAGATGAAACTTTGTGGGCTTACCGTACAGCTTACAAAACACCTATAGGGATGTCTCCTTATAAGCTTGTTTTTGGCAAAGCTTGTCATCTGCCGGTCGAGCTTGAACACAAAGCTTATTGGGCGGTCAAACAGTTCAATTTTGATATTGATGAGGCTGGGATTCACAGGAAACTGCAGCTGAATGAGCTGGCAGAAATCAGGAACAACGCATATGAGTCCAGCAGGATTTACAAGGAGAAAGCCAAGGCTTTTCATGATCAAAATATCAGGAGCAAGACTTTTGTGGTAGGACAAAAGGTCTTGGTTTTCAACTCGAGGTTGAAACTGTTTCCAGGTAAGCTTCAGTCTAGATGGATTGGTCCATTTGTGGTTACTAATGTCTTTCCTAGTGGTGCTGTAGTTGTGAAAAGTGAAAAAAACAGGGAAAGTTTTCAAAGTCAATGGACATCGATTGAAGCCGTTTCACGAGTTGATGATGTAGCATATCGTTGAGCAAGTACCTCTCGAGGATGTGCCACAAGATAAAGAGTGATACTTGGTACCGTCTGGCTGAAGACGTTAAACTTAGCGCTACTTGGGAGGCAACCCATGTGGATGGAGAAGCTTGGCTGCCAGATTTGAATTCTTATCCCTTCTCATTTTCTTTATTTTTCTCCATGTTAGTGTGATTAGTGTTGTGTTATGTGTCTTATTCCATGCTTGTTTGATGTATTGTACGTTTTAGTTTTGTCTTACATTGAGGACAATGCAAATTTCAAGTGTGGGGTGGGGTTTATATCATATCCTTAGCGTCTATGTATAAATTTTTCGTTATTTTGGTACTGTACAGTATGCTATTTCGTGCCAATTATTTGACATAGTTTGAAGTTTCGTAATTTTCTGATATTTTTAGAGGATGTTTTTACATGTGTCTAAATTGTGCTCTTAAAATTTCAGCTCATTCCAATGTATGATCAATTCTGAAAAATTCTATCGAGGGAATGAGTCTCTGGCGAGCTTCGCATGTTGTACTGTTCAGTTTGATGTTTCGCGTGATTTGTTTGTCATATCTAGAAGTCTCGTAAATTTTTGAAATTTTTAGGGAATGTATGTAAATGTGTCGAGTTTATTCTCTCTAAATTTCAGCTCATTCCACTCTGTCATTAATTCTATATAATTCTGGCGAAGTGGAGCTGAGTCAAGCGAGCAACAGTTCTCAGTACTGAACAGTAACCTGTTCGCGTCATTTATCTTCGATAGCTAGGGGTCTCGTAATTTTCTGAAATTTTGAGGGAAGTTTTGTAAATGAGTCTAGTTAGTGCTCGCGAAATTTCAGCTCATTTCGATGTATAACTAATTTTGTAAAATCCTATCGAGCCTCGCTGCACGTTGTTCGCCAGCGAAGTTCGATGGGCTGGCGAGCAAACAGTCTGCTGTTTTGTATAATTTATTTGACATAGTTATAGGTCTCGTAATTTTCTGAAATTTTGAGGGTATGTTTTTAAATATATCTAGTTTGTGGTCCCAAAATTCTTAACTCTCTATCTTTCTCCTTTGCTTTATTTTTCTCCATGTTTAGTGTGATTTGTGATGTGTTATGTGTCTCATTCCATGCTTGTTTGATGTATTGTATGTTTTAGTTTTGTTTTACATTGAGGACAATGCAAATTTCAAGTGTGGGGTGGGGTTTATATCATATCATTAGCGTCTATGTATAAATTTTTCGTTATTTCGGTACTGTACAGTATGCTTTTTCGTGTCAATTATTTGACATAGTTTGAAGTCTCGTAAATTTTTGAAATTTTTAGAGGATGTTTTTACATGTGTCTAAATTGTGCTCTTAAAATTTCAGCTCATTCCAATGTATGATCAATTCTGAAAAATTCTAGCGAGGGAATGAGTCTCTGGCGAGCTTCGCATGTTGTACTGTTCAGTTTGATGTTTCGCATGATTTGTTTGTCATATCTAGAAGTCTCGTAAATTTCTGAAATTTTGAGGGAATGTATATAAATGTGTCTAGTTTGTTCCCTCTAAATTTCAGCTCATTCCACTCTGTAATTAATTCTATATAATTCTGGCGAAGTGGAGCTGAGTCAAGCGAGCAACAGTTCTCTGTACTGAACAGTAACCGGTTCGCGTCATTTATCTTCGATAGCTAGGGGTCTCGTAATTTTCTGAAATTTTGAGGGAAGTTTTGTAAATGAGTCTAGTTAGTGCTCGCGAAATTTCAGCTCATTTCGATGTATAACTAATTTTGTAAAATCCTATCGAGCCTCGCTGCACGTTGTTCGCCAGCGAAGTTCGATGGGCTGGCGAGCAAACAGTCTGCTGTTTTGTATAATTTATTTGACATAGTTATAGGTCTCGTAATTTTCTGAAATTTTGAGGGTATGTTTTTAAATATATCTAGTTTGTGGTCCCAAAATTTCAGCCTATTACTATGAGTGATTAATTTTTGAAAATTCACGCGAGAAGTGTCGCTCGATACACTGTTTCTGGCGAGCTGCTCGCCTGATGTTGGTTTTTTTTATTTTTTCCTTATTTTCCTTAGGTATTTTAGTGACTTATTTGAAAAACCAAATACAAAAGTAAAAAGTGTCAAGAAAAACATAAAAAGAGTCTTTTGTTTTGTGTCTTAGGTGCCCTTAACTAGTCCATGATGTGATTATATCTTCCGTAGTTGTGACTAAAAGATGTTCATGCTATTTAAGTTTCTTTGGTTAATCTTGATATATGATGCATATGCGAATGTGTAGTGGATGTAGAAAAAGTTAACATGGTACAAATTTTTGGCATGCTTAAACTTTGTTGAGATTCATTTAACCTGTGAGCGATTGAGCCTATATGTGATTACACATGCTTTCTTTATTGAGTGTCAATTGCTTGCCACAGATTAAGTTAATGGACTCTAGAATTTACTAGAACTTGCTCTTGTGTTTTTCAAAGCTTATAGTCAATACTTGTTTTGATTGAGGAAGTGATAAAGGCATTTAGGGGACACCACCATTGCCATATAAGCCTGTGTCCTAATTTTGTGTACACAAGATGTGCACCCCTTAGTTAACCACTTTGAGCCTACATGTTTAAACTTTATGTCATCACCACATGTCTCTGACCTTAAACCTTAGAATAGTTATATCTTTACCCTTGTTCTAGGACTTGGTAGAGCTATGCATGAGACAGATATGTTAAGACGGCGACAATGTCGAAAAGTGATGCAAAGAAATAAGTGTGGGGTATCAAGCTAGTGTAAAAAAAAAAATGTGTGATGTCTAGCTTGATACCCGAGTTAACTGTTGACGAAAACAATGACGTGAAGGCCCAACAAAATGAAATTCGGCCACAAAAGTGAGAAAGTTCATGGTTGTGAAGTTTGAAGAAGTCTCTTATTTGGTGCTCTACTGGGTTCTAGAATTATATTTGAATTCCTTATCCATTTATTCTTTAACCTTTGAGCCAAGCCACATTACAACCCATGAAAGTCCTTTTGATCCTCAAGATAGCAGCCTTTGATCTGTGGAGATTTGTCACAAGTGTAAACATATGGTGTGGTCCATTTGGCAAGTAGTTGAGTTGAGTGAAAACCTTAGATATATTTTGAGAGAAACACTTTTGAGAGCATATACCTGTGAGGTTGAATCTTGACAAGTTTGTTGCATGCTACAGCTTTACATTCACCATGATTATGTCTTCGTCCTACATATTACATGTGTGTCATGCATTGAAATTAATTTTCGAAACTTTGCGGAATGTTAATTTGGAGTCACATTTATCTTGGTGTTACAATTGTGGAAGATTGCTGAGACAATTTGTTGAGGGCGTTAGAGTCATGTAGTTAGAGTGTTGTTGAGTCTTTTCAGAGTCTTAGTTTAGTGTATTGCTCGAAGCCTCATTCATGATATCTAGATTGCTTATGCACGTTAATTAAATTTTGTTTTTGTTATTTGAATGAGGTTTCTTTGTTAGTTAGACGGTGATGATTCTTGATTATGTATGCTTTGAGTGCACGCTTAGTATGCATGTTTAGGAATCTAATTCTAAGAAAATTGATGGTTGTTGGTGATTATTACCTTCCTCAAGTTTCAATAGTAGAACCCATACATGCTTGGTATAAGAAACCCTAGGTCTAGTAAAACACGACCGTAGTGTACTTATGAAGCCTTGTAGATTCTCAAACCCTTTCTAAATCTTAATGCTTTTCTCTTAGTAAATTCGAGTCCGTGACTTTGGGTTCTTTGAGGGATAGACAATATTGATAAGCAGACCTTCAATGTTGTACACATAAGGATTGGGTAACAGGTTGTGTTCACAACTCGGGGCCTTCCTGGGAATCTTTCATTCATAACAATTACATTATTTAGTTAAGCATTTGTCGTCTAGATGGATTGACGGTGGTGGATAACACTTCCCTTAACCCATTTTATCATTGATTCTCGTTTTACTTATACTCTGTTTTTCAGTTTCAGTTTCGTAGTCTGTTTTGCACAATTTTGTTCGCCAAACAAACAAATTCCGATTGCATCGAAATTTCGCATCGAAGTTCGATAGGGTGTCTTTAGTGTCCAGTATTAATTTCGTAATTTTAGGTTGAGTCTATATATTTTAATTAATTACGTTAGTGTCCCGTGGTCGAGTCTGTCAGATTTCTGACTTTCGCGTCTGTTTGTAGTTTAGAGTATTGAGTCTCATCTTTCCCTGTGGATTGACCCCTATACTATTGTACTGCATTGACAAGCATATTAAGTTCATTATAGGGTAATTTTGAGGGTGGTAAAACACCGATCACTTACCCACTTAAAGCAGGTGATAGACACTTACCCGACCACCCGAAAGACCACCAAGCAGGCTACAACTTCACCCATAAGACCGAGCCCATCTGATCAGGCACGCGCCCGACAGGCGCACATCCGAATGTTTGGCCCACATGACAGCAAAAACAGTCCTATCCCACATCGAAGAGCACAAGCAAGCAACAATCTCACCCACCTATATAGGTAAGGCATTTACCACAGGTAAGAGGACATTAAATTCTAGCCTTAAACACTCTAAGCTACTTTCTTACACATTTACTCGACTGTTATATCCAATACATCTTCTAACTTAGGCATCGGAGCGTTGAAGGCATGTCGACCCTGTCTCAACCATCTGACCGCCCGTTTGTTGTTGTATTCTTCTAACAGCCGAGGCCGAACACCCGATCATTCGAGGAGAGAGCAAGCGCCCGATCATCCGAACAGCCCGAGCGTTCGGATAGCCAGAAGGAGAAGGCTACGTCCCGGAGAGAGAATGTACCCGATCGCTCAAACAGCCCGACCGTTCGGACGAGAATGAGGAGTACTCGTACTTGCTTCTGCTCGATTGCGCCCCGCGTAATCCGGTAGAAACACCTGCATCATGCATGTACTGTAAGACATCTTGAGCAACAAGTAGAAAAATACAGAGAAATCAAGATTGATATCTGATGTGTGAGCTTCTTTTCTTACAAAATTGCAGGCATTTCTGGAGCATGGGTTGCCTTCCACACAAGAAAAGCTACTGGCACTTATGAATAAGGTACATATATCAACTAGGTTGCTGCCCGCCCCTTGGGGCGGTGTTACCATAATTGTTTCAGCAGATAATAAATCTTCAATGAAAACTATAGATGAGATGAAATAGGTTTAGAGAGAGTTTTGGATATACGAAAAACAATGATTTATTTATAGTATGAATCAAAGTGATCCAAGATACATTGAAGTGATATGACTATGAGAACAGAAGACCAGTGTCCTCTTTATAGGCCACTCGGGAAAAAAAAATTACCTGTTGTAACTATCCAATTCTTATTTTTTTATAAACAGAACAACTTTGTGCAGTGGATTATACTCTTGTTCTTGTTCTCCAAATGGTGTTCTTCGCATTGTGACTACGCAAATCAAAACTAAGTTAAAGTCGGTTTAAATTACACCTCAAAACCATTACAATTTCATTTTCGGATTCAACTTCTGCAATCGATCAGAATTAATGAGGAAAATGACTACGTACCGGAGAAAGCGAGAACCCTAAGTCTAGTCATGAGTGTGGCTTTTATAGTGGTTATTTGAGCTTCAATGTATTTCTTCTTCTGCAATTATTCTCTTTTGTTGCCCCAAAACAGCTTTTTCTTTTGACCAGCAAAGATTCTACTAACTGCAAAAGAAGCAAAACCGCCATTGCAAAATAAGAGAGAACCTTTAAGTATAATTCTTTTAAGTAACACTTGTTTAGTTAAGAAGAAGAAAAAAAAACCTCTCTCTCATATAATGTATTATCTTCATTACAATTTGATTACATCCATGAACTAAAATCAAGCTTAAGACAAACCTGTTTTTCAAGAACCCATTGTTTAAGCCTCTGCCTTCATTCCCAAAGATTACTCACTCTCCTTTCTTCAAGAAACCACCACCACTCAACACAAATCACTCTATTTGTCTATATTATCCGTCTCTTTCATTCTGTTTATTTTGTTGCCCTTTCCTTTAGTCATTTTCAGTGCTGGTAATTGAAGCCTAATGCCACCAAATTTGTTTACTAAATGGTCCATAACTACAAATTTTTTTTCTAAGGTTCAACAGTTACATCATAGTATCATACTGGATATGACTAAGTGAAGGCTAGGATCCTCAAACCATATAAATATAAGTTCTTGAGAACAATTTTACAGCAAAGTGAGCAATAGTGTCCAAGTGCAATTAGAAGTAGCAATCTCACTGGTAAACTTCACTTCAACTGTTCTTTAAAATTGGAGTCAGCTAAAATATCTTCTTTTCTTCCTGAAAGATAAATTATAGGTGAAGCAACATTAGCAGTCGTTCAAATCAATTTAATACTGCCTTCCTCAAATACTGCAGTCGTTCATAGCAGCCACAGTCTTGGAATCATCATTGAGCCTCATGTAGAAAGCTTTGATCCCTTTTGGGTAATTGTACACAATAACAGGCTTCTGAAATTTCACCTCAGTTAAAAATCTGCAGCAAATCAATAAATCAGTAAGCTCAATTTACTTAGTAACCCAAGTAAGACTGATCAAGCAGAACGGTGATGAAGGAGGTACCTTTCATGTTCAGATGCCAAGTCAATTCCCCACTCTACATGATTGTCAAACTTCTTGCCCTTCTTCACAGCATCAATTAGTAGATCCACTGCTTCCGTGTAAGTAATCCTTTCAAAGGGTGTCTTTGCAACCATTGTTAGACGCTCTATGCAAGTCTTATCAAATTGCCGAGCAATAAACTCCATATCGTCAAGGCAGTTGTCAAGTAACCACTGACACAAAAACTTCACATACGCCTCTGCACAGTTCATGTCATCCTACATGAGTGGAAAAAAAAGAAGTTAACTTCTGTATAGACAATAAGATTCGAAACCAAACAGGAAAAAGACCAGAAAATAGTGATGAATGAGCTGCTTCTATGTACTCAGAGACACAATCCTCCCTCCCCATTATATCCAAGCGTACCAAAATGAAGATTACCACTGATTTCCAGGAATATCACCTCTAAGAACAAACAAAATTGGAAACAAAAAGGCATAAACAATACTTGAACAGGTTTCAAGAAACATGAACAAATGATAATCGAATATTAGAAGGTAATGTGTGCTCTTTTTTTTGACAGGAAGGTAAGAGACATGTTATAATGATATCGAAGGGGATCCGTAGTCAGGGATTCAAATTCCAACAACTGAGTAAAGACTATGCTAAATTTAATGTTCATAATGAGATCTTCACATACCTTGAGCTCTGCAAATGCTATTTCAGGCTCCACCATCCAAAATTCTGCCAAATGCCGCGAGGTGTGTGAATTCTCGGCTCGAAAAGTAGGACCAAATGTATACACACTACTAAGAGCACATGCATACGATTCAACTTGCAGTTGGCCAGAAACAGTCAGAAAAGCTTGGCGGTCAAAGAAATCTTGGGTGTAGTCAATCTTCCCATCTTTTTTGGGGATTCCTGGTTGAAGTTTTAACCTCTCTTCCAACTTCAATACATTCTCCTTTGCCTTTTTCAGTTCAGCTACAGCAGCACCAATTTCCTCCTTACTTGCCTTGGCAGTTTTCAGCGGGGAAACAACATCTCCTTTTTCCTTGACTATATCCTTGGCAGCTTCTACGTCTGCTTGGCACGGAGGGTTGAAGTTACCACCAGTAAACTTCACTTGACGTTGGCCCCACCAAATTAAGGAGGCAAAATAGCATTGAGATTACTACAAATGATTTCATTTTACGAAATCATGAAGGATTTCATTGCCAAACCAAAGGTTTGGTATATACGATTGTTATACTTCAACCCTCCGTGCCAAGCAGACATAGAAGCTGCCAAGGATATAGTCAAGGAAAAAGGAGATGTTATATACCAAAGGAAAAAGCTGCCAAGCAGACATAGAAGTAAACCAAAGGTTTACTTCTAATTACACTTGGACACTATTGCTCACTCGAGTGAAGAAGGGCTTCCCTTTATTGTAGTGGGAACTGCTGTGGAGTAGTGGCCGCATGATTGTTATACTTCAACCCTCCGTGCCAAGCAGACATAGAAGCTGCCAAGGATATAGTCAAGGAAAAAGGAGATGTTAATTCCCATCCAAATCAGCAGAACTCATTTTGCTTGTCTTTTAACCACCAAAGCAGTATACATATAAGTGAGAATATGACATCTATAACACAGTTTAAGAGAATCAAACTTCTATATGAAGTGATACCTTGCACCACGACCTGACACCAAAGAACTTTCCCTACAAATCGACAGCAGAAAAATAATTATCAATGATCCTGCAAGACTAAACATCAACATAGGGCTCGAAGTGGGCATAAGTGCGTAACACATGAGACAAATTCAAGAGGCTTGACTCTGGTTTAGACATATGAGTACATACCAACTTATATAGGATGATATAATTGATGGTTTATCGCATCCAAAGACTCTCAATCGAAGCTGAGAAATAAAGAGCTTTGATATCTTATTGAAACCTGCCATATGACCAGCAAAAACAAAAATAAAATACAGAGCTTCAATGAACCGAAGCAAAAGGGAAATTGATGGAGAAAGAGAAAAACCATTTATCCCTTTCAGTATTTTGCCTCCAACCGAATATCCTCAATTGTTAGCAGAACAAATAAGAACTTCAATGCTATTAAAAGAGCTCTTGGCGGCTTCTCAAGAAACAACAAAAATAAACAGAGCTTAAAGTGTTGGCTAAGGCAGCAAATAGATATCAAACTAATAAACCCTCATGGCCAGTCCTACATGTGAAGAGGCAGACAGAACTAAACTATGAACCCTTGATATCTTGCTATAAATGAACATGATTCAAAACCAACTGTATCGAAGATTTCGATGATCACAGAAAATATCATTCCTACAAAGATCATAGAATTACAACCATCATGCAAATCCATCTTCTTTCAATCTAAATACCCAATTCGATTTCTCAAAAAAAATTACTCATACACAAATAAAAAAACCCAAATGTAACTTCTACCGTGATAATCAAAGCGAGGCTTTACCTGACGAAGAAGTAGAACAACAAAGCAACAGCAGTAGCGATTGGATTTTGAATTCAAACTCAGAGGTATATACCAAGTTGTTTCCTTACCCGAAATCGTGGCCGTCCTGCAAAGTAGAGCAATTCAACAGCAAAAATCATACACTTGGGCTCAAACACACAACCCCCCCACAAAAAGCTCTAGAAACGACATGTCGTATGAACAGAACAATTAGGGCCAAATCAAATATGCAACAATTTCAGAGAAAGAGAGAGCATTTGTGCACTATTGACATTCAAAATTGCAGAAATTTAGAGCCAGAAAGAATCAAAATTGTTTGAAATTAAACCGAAATTGCAATTCAGAAAACCTAAGGGCTTAATCGTATGAAATTGATCATAAAGGTACAAATAAAGAGAGGAAAATTGGGGGTTGCCATTACCATATCTGCAACGTTGAGAGCGATCGCCTTGCTTCTGAGTTGTGAGTGTAGCTTCTTACAATGCCCAGAGCTCAAGAGTGTCGAAATGTGTATTTTTTAATGGAGATTTCTGGTTTATATTTCCGGGTCGGAGAGGATACCAAATTGCACAGACCCATCTCTAAGGATAGGTAAATATAGTTGCTCAGACCCATCTCCAATCATGCGGCCACTACTCCACAGCAGTTCCACAACAGTTGCTTAATCAAATGCTCTTCCTTTTTTTTTGCTCGGAATGTTTCTGCCCCTTCACACGTACTTCCTCTGCTTTTAGTTTATTTTTTTTCTAATATTTTTAATCCTGGTAAAACCGAAGAAGATCAAAGGAACCCCAGCAAAAATAGGGACTAAACATACAACCACAAAATCAAACCATCCAAAGAAGAACCCAAAATCACATACATTCTCACTGAAGTTAATTCTACATGCACTTCGCTAGCTAGCAACTCAAAATCCATTCCATGGCAAAGCAGGCTGATCATATAGTCATATAGGCTAGCTGTGTATATATATATATATATATAATCATGTAGTCAAAAATCGAACTGATACATCGAAACTCAACCAAAAGAAAAGAAGACATGATTACCTTTTTTATCAAGTATCAAAAAGAAACAAATTCCGGTTCTTAAGCTACACCATCTAGCAATTTTCTGGAAAAAAATCGAATCAACTATATAATCCAAGTTTCTCAAAACAATTCAAGACCAGTGCATACTGAAGAAGCTGTAAGACAAAAACCTCAAAATCAAACCATTTAATCACCTCACCTATTCCCCCCCCCCCCCCCAACCCAATATATCTGAAACTCACCAGATTCGGATTTGAGATTTGGTAGGCCTCGTTTCCCGATGGAGGTGGCGGAGAAAACAACGCAGGTGGCGATGGAGCACGTGTGCGGCGAAAGATCCGGATAAGAGGCCGAAGATGAGTCGGAGGCGCAAGAGATGTTCCAAGTCTCAGATCGAAAGAGAGAGCAGTTAATAACACTGGAGCAACCGATAGAGGGGAAAGAAAGAGAGGGCTCAGGGAACCCTTCACATGCATCATCGCACGCTGAAAATTTTCGGACCGAAATGACCCCTTTGAACAGGTAAAGTAACAGTAAAAGTATGTTTGAGAATTGTTAGATAGTAAATGTCATCTCATTTCACAATTGATCAGAAGTACTTGTACACATTTGGAAATTTAGCTTATTATGATTACATTAACTTTCAACTAGGCTGCACTGAAAGTCGGCGGCATAGTGCTCAATGCTCTAGCCATTGAACATTTCATACTCCGCCATCTATCAGAGACGAAACATGTCAGTAAAATAGTCATCTCATTTGAGCTAAATAACACAGTTTACTAATCCTCTATTTTCAATTATCTGATCACCTTAACACTCCAAATACTAGGGAGCTGCTTATGAGAAAGAAATGCTACTAAGATGTGCCTATGGTTTAGGATATCCTGAACCAAATGTGACCTTTGCTCTTTGCAGAGGAAGTTGGTCCTCACCAGCAGTAAGTGACTTAAGTGTATCATTGCTTAGTTTTATTTTCACTAGGGCATTTTCTCCATCTATTCCAAAATGGGTTTCTTTTGATGAAGCAAACATCTTATCTGATGTGCATGCTGCAGCTAAGGGTCTATACCTCCGAGGACATAGTGAATGAGCTAGAGAGGGCCAAAGTGGAGTACTTGGAAGCTTCTGTGGGAGTTACAAGCAAGAAAAGAATCTTGGTCCCCAAGCTTCTTGAGTGGCGCATGCGCGATTTCGCGGATGATATGGAATCGTTGCTGGAATGGATTTACAGTCAGTTACGGCGATCAAGTTCGCTGAAAAGATTGATGATGTAGTGCTTGAATGGTGAAACCAAGTCACCAGTAAACAAAATGGTAGAAGTCCAACAACATGAATCTGAGTTCCGCTATTTACTACCGCTGTGAGAAATGTAACACTCATGATTCGTCATGCATTGTAGCAGAATGCTCAACTAAGCAATGACCACTAGACCCACTGCTTGCAGTGACTAAAGTAATATGTGTATAACGTTATTGACCAATTTATCAATTCGCGTAAATATCCTTGATCATTCCAACATTTTCCTCCCTTACAAAAACTTTGTTAAGGTCAAGTGTTACGGCATCGTCATGCGTGGAGGCGTTGAAGAAGGAACCCACCCACTAATATATACATCCTCGGATCTCATCTCCCTCTCTTTCACTGATTTCGTTAATCAAATCTTGTTTCTTTATACAATTTTCATAGAAGACTCTAAGTATGTCTGGCCAATTAAATGTCAAACAAGGTCGTCAGGTGGAACCTAGAAATCAATCTAGCTGGGAATGAATCTTAAAAACCAAATTGATTCATATAAACAAAGACCGAGTCATAAGATTACATTCATACTACTCTGATTAGTCCATTCAAAAAGATAGTCATCAAAGTCTTTTACATTATTAAAAGTTTCAAATCCAGCTATGCAAATGAATTTTGAAGGCAACTGAGTCTCTCTATTAAAGCAGGTAGCAGAAAGTCGATACCACACTAATTCTGAGTTTCATAGCTACTCTCATATTTCTCTCCGTTTTTACTTACACAGAGATCAGATTCAAGCTTGCTTTAAGAGCATGGCCGAAACACTTGTCTACATTCTGTTAAAGCGTTTGGCTGAGCTTGCCCTTGACAAAGTCGAGCGAGAGTTCAACCTAGTGGCTGGGGTTAAGAATGAAGTCAAGAACCTCACCCGCAGTCTCAAAGCTATTCAAGCTGTGCTGAAGGATGCCGAGCAGAGACAAGTGACCGAGGTCAGTGTGAGACGTTGGCTTAAGGAACTGGAGGATGTCTCGTACGAGATGGATGATGTCTTGGATGAGTGGATCACTCAAGTTCAAATACATCAAATGGAGAGGCAGGAAAACCAAGGTGAACATGCTCTTCTTGTTACTACTATCACTACTTCTAAGAAGAAGGTATGCTTCCCATTTCTTTCTTCTTGCTGTTCTTCAAGCCAAGTTGTCAATCAGTATATGTTTCGTCGTGGTATAGCTGAACGAATAGAAGAGCTAAATGAAAGACTAGCTCAGATTGATAATGATAAACAAATGTTTAGCTTTCAGAACACCACAAAAGGCCCTGAACTGCCTGAACGACAACAAACAACTGCTTTTCTTCCTGAGAAAACATTTGGTCGAGTTGAGGAAAAGAGTCTTATCCTTGGCAAGGTGCTAAGTGAGGGTAGTGGTCATGAAACAAGTGTTCCTCTTATCATCCCTATCATAGGGAGGGGGGGAATGGGGAAAACAACTCTTGCTCAACTAATCTATAATGATAAAAGTGTCGAATCTCTTTTTGAGAAGAGAATATGAGTTTGTGTCTCGGACCCTTTTGATGGGGTCAAGATTGCTCAAGCTATTCTTGAAGGTCTAGATAAAGACTCTTCCTCGAGAAATTCAGATAAGTTGCAAACTTTGATGCAATGTATATCTGAATTGATTAGGGAAAAAAAATTCCTCCTTGTCTTAGATGATGTTTGGACCCCAGAGCCTAGTCAATGGGAAGAACTAATCAAACCTTTACGTAAAGGTGCTATGGGCAGTAGAATATTGGTGACCACTCGAAAGGAGGAGGTTGCTACTTTGATGAATGCTAGCTCTCACTCGATCCATTTGAACAAGATGAGTGAAGAGTTATGCTTGTCATTGTTCTTTTACTATGCAAACGTTAAGGAAAGTGATGAGTTTGAAGTATTTCAAACCATTGGCAAAGAGATTGTAAGAAAATGCAATGGCTTGCCTCTTGCTGCAAAGACATTAGGTAGCCATATGCATGATAAGAAAACAATCCAGGAGTGGCGAGATGTTTTAAGTAGTAAGATATGGGAAAATGAAGAGATTAAAGAACCTATTTTCAAGTCATTATCTCTGAGTTATAATGATTTGAGTCCCATAATCAAACGTTGTCTTTTGTACTGTGTAATCTTTCCAAAAGATTACGTGTATGATCGAGATAATTTGATTGATTTGTGGATGTCATAAGATTATTTGGATGTGATAGAAAGTGTAGGAAATAAATATTTTTATACCCTGATAAGACGTTCTTTCTTCCAGGATATTAAGGTATATGAATATGGGAGAACAGAGTGCAAAGTGCATGACATTCTACATGACTTCTTGCAAAGTCTGGCTAAGAATGTATGGTTTATCAATGATTTTGAGCCAGCGGCTAGAGAGGGAATAGTGATGGCAGGTGATGATAAGATACGTTATCTGACCATATTGCATGCATCACAAAGTGAGCATTTGGTGTCATTTCCCAGATGTGAACATTTGCGTACCCTCGTAGCTTTTGGTTCACCCATTAGCTCCATTGTGTTAGCCTCAATTTTGCAATTGAAATGCTTAAGGACTTTAAACTTGTCCGATAGTGGCTTTGAAGAAATACCAAAGGAGATGGGTGGACTGATCCATTTAAGGTATCTCGATTTGTCTAAGAACCGCCGCTTGGAGGAAATAATACATTTGAGTAGTCTACACAATCTGCAGACCTTGCGTCTTGTTCATTGCTCTGATCTTGAAAGAGTAGATTTGAGAGGGCTAACTAATTTAAGGAATCTCTTGACACTTCACAGTGACAGTGTGAAGTTGATAGGGGTTGAGCAATTAACAAATCTGCGAGAGCTGGATCAACTAAATGTCCACAGTGACGACGTCCAGTTGGGAGTTCTGGAAAATTTGAATCAGCACCAACCAATTCTTACTCTTAGAAACTTAGGACAATCAAATTCGAATGAGGCAGGGAAAGCAAATTTGGTGAGTAAGGAGGGCCTCCGTCAGTTGTCCCTAGACTTCGAGAGTGACAGCTCGACTGTTTCCTATCAACGACAACAGAATGATAGAGAAATACTGAATGCCATACACCCTCCTCCTGCTTTGGAATCGTTAAAGATCTATTACTATGGAGGCAACACCCTGCGGACAGATTGGTTTTTGTCATTAAACAGCTTGACGCGTCTTATCCTTGGGTGGTGTCAAAATTGTAAGCATTTGCCTCCTCTAGGGAAATTACCGTCCCTTGAATCATTAGAAATGTGGGGGGGTTGGCGTGGAAAAGGTAGGTGTTGAGTTTTTGGGAATAGAAGAGGCAGAAACACCAACGTCGTCAGGATTCCTATCATTTCCAAAACTGAAACGACTCCTCATCAGATTCAACGGGTCATTAAAAGAGTGGAAAGGAGTGGAGGAACTGAACGAAGAGGAAGACGACGCTGAGAAGAAGAAGAAGAAGGATATTACAATAATGCCACGCCTTTCTTCTTTGTACTTATTTTATAACTCCAAATTACCAGCACTGCCGGACTTCCTGTGGAAGACACCACTCCGGGAATTGCGTATTGATTATTGTGATGGACTCGGCGAGCTTTACAGAGGAGGGGAAGGAAGTGAGAATGAGTGGGCCAAAATTTCACACATCCCAAATATCAAATTTGACCGTGAGTGGATCCAGGGGCAAGATGAGGCGATGGGTTCTGGTAATTGAGGTATTGACTGTCTCTCTAGGTATATCATTTATCTATAATATTCATACAATGTTTGACTCATCAATTTCTTTCACAGCTGCTTAATTCAACCCAATTCCCAACTGCAACTCTCTCAGAGACATGATTATCTTCATTCCTCACCACAAAGGTTGTACTACTCTTTGTGCCTTGTAAATGAATGCTTTCTTTCACTTCATTTAATAAATCATCAGTCCTCAACTTATCCCTTGATCTATTGCAGATGATCGAGAACCATGCCGGGGTACATGTGCTGCTCCTGTTGAATAAGGCATTTAGAGTGGCACGCATCCGAGTTCCATAGCTCGCAGCTGGGGTTTATGGTAATGCGACATGTTTATAGGATTGATCTTCGTTTATGGTAGTTTTTTGTGGCATTGGTTTAATCAGCAACAGCTTGTTGCCTTGTTGCAAGTCCAATTCCAACTGCAAGCAGCTTTACTTGTTCATGTCTATTTTCATCATCATGTTTTGATAATTACTAATTAAGAGTAGCTAGGGTGCCTTCTTACTGCAATTCAACTGATGTATTGCACCCAGGTGCTGTCAAAAGACCAATCCTTCTCCTCTCACCAATTTAACTCATTGGCGAGTCTACCTAAAGCAATGATATTACCATTCCCTTCTTTGAAGAGATTTGGAAGGTCTGGCTACAAATTTGTGATGACTGGCTAGACTGCTCAAGACACAATGACGTCAGGTACTTTTTCAGTCATTTTTGTTCAGAAATTCGAAGATACGCAAATCTAAAGAAATCCTGAGGTATTCCTCTAACTAATATAGTAATCGCAGAAGAACGTTGCAGCAAGATACAACTACAACTCAACTGAAGCTCGAACCATTTAGGAATCAATTGAGAATCTTGGTCCCCAAGCTTCAGTGACAAGCAAGAAAAGAATCTTGGTCCCCAAGCTTCAGTGACACATGCACGAGTTTGCAGATGATATGGAATCGTTGCTGGAATGGTAGTTTTGCTGAAAAGATTGATGATGGAGTGCTTGAATGGTGAAACTAAGACAGCAGTAAACAAGATGGTACAAGTCCAGCAACATGAATCTGAGTTCCGCTATTTAATACCATTGTGAGTAAAATGTAACACTCCTGTCAAACATTGCTTACAATGTACTAGCCATTGTACTCTCCTCTATGCAATCCAATTGGAAATATGACCTCATTTTCTACAGCAGTTCCGTGTCAGTGACTAATGACTTCAGAAAATACAAAAGTTACAATCAGAAATCACGAAACCCCAAAAAGAATGAACATACTCACAGAAATTTCCGAAATCGCTATGAACACAAGGCTCTTGCCAACTGTACAAACGGGCACCAACAATTACAACACATTGTACACGACATATTTCCTATATTCTCAAAATCTGAAAATTCGTTTTTGACATCCCTACTAATCACACGTTGGCCTGAGAGGGCTCAACCAGGTAATTCACAATTCTGTTCAACAGATTCAGTCTGAATACAGTTTCTTCACAGTTCACTTTGACTGTCATTTCCAGTGGGTCCTGAACATCTACCTTCTACAGTGATCGTAATTGAGCACGGTGCTGAGGTGCTCAAGAGCTTGCTGCTGAAGCGTAAGCACAAACCTGTTGCGTCGTCAAGTTTTGCTGAAAACCGGAATATCAACAGATACAAGATGCAGATTTGCATTGCTAAGTATCTTCAATGCAAGACATCGGCAGATTAGAAGAAATTTATCTTCTGCCAAAGATTTGTTCCCCTTGTCTAAATCCTCGATGCGATCAATGAAATTGCACCTGTCATACACAACATGACAGTAAATTTACAATAATTAACAAAGATATCAGCAGAAGGGAGATTATGAAAATTATAATTAACTATCTAGAAACTCTCTTAGATGACTTCAGAAAAATAATCTCTTTACCTTCTGGTGCACTCAAACATTCCTCGCAGATGAGACTCCTTACTTGTAAAGTCATTGATAGTCGTATATTTATGCGTCTATTTGGTATTTAATTTGTTCTCTATATTTAGTTTATTGTTATTAATTGAGTAAATTAATTAAGTTTATTTTTTTTTAGGTACTTTGGAGATTAATGAGGAAAAGAAGATTAAAGAATATATTTTAAGAGTTATTGTGGAAGAGGAAGACTTACGGAGTGAAGGAATCCTAATTTGAGAAGAATTCTAGTTGCCCACGTGATATATATACGGAGTGGCCTTGGCGAGGAGCTTATATATATATATATATATATATATACACACACACACACACACACACACACACACACACACACACACACACACACACACACACACACAATTAAGAGATGTCTGGCGAGCAGATTATAGGAGATTATGTACGTTGGCTTGGTTCTTAACGAGCAAAGTTGGTGAAAAACAAAAGTTGAAGTGGACTTGGAGACTAAAAGAAGAATAATAAAGAAAGAAGTCTACTTGCACTAAATGATTGCATTTACGTGATGCATGTGAATTCTGTTAGGTTTCTAGCTAAACTTATATATATATATATATATGTTTAGCTAGCAAAGGAGTACGTACGTAGAGCTTGGCGAGGGAACGTACGGCTGGGTTGCAAGAAGAAAGAAAAGACAAAATAGAGCCAAGGGAGAAGAAGAAGCTCGCATGCATGAGAGCTAGTCCGATCTCGACGTCGCCAAGAGTTCTTCTTTCTCCATCTTTTGTCTATCTTTCATGAACTCTTTGATTTTATTATTTATGACTTTTAGTAGCTAATTTTCCTTTGTTAAGGGGCTGCTTGAAGCTCCGTACATGAAATCTTTTTAATACATACACTTTAATCTAGTTTTGCATATTCTTTGAATGAGGTTTCTTTCTCTGAATGATCACCGTATGAATTCTTGTATGTTTGCTTTGGTGGCCAACTTAGTATGCATGCTAGGGTTCTAGTTTCATGAGATACGGGCGACTGAAGATAATTTCTTCCACCGGATTCTCTATAGTGATACACCGATTTTACCGTCGGGAGATTGAAATCCATAGGTCTAGCGAGACACGCCCATAGTGTACTCGTGAACCCTTGTAGCTTCTCAAACCTTTTCTAGAACTTAATGCTTTCTTCTTTGTAAACCTTGGGGTCCATGACTATGGGTTCATAGAGGGAAAGATGTGAGGGAGGTCCATGACAAACTTGCATAGGCATAAGGATTAGGTAATAGGATGTGGTTGTAATGATCAACTCTTTATGGGAACTTTCATTCATTGGATATGTGCATTAGGTTAAGTATGTGTTAGATAGATGGAATGACGGTGGTGGATTGCATTCCTCTTAACTCTTTAATCATATAGTTTAAATTCATTTGCATTCATTAGCATATTTACTTTCAGCATTTATTTTCTGCATTAGCTGTAGCTTGACCGATTTATTTCGGTAACCAAATCAACTCCGAATACCCTCAAATTAGGTGTGATAGTCCGCCACTGTGTCTATATTGTTGTGTCCAAATTTAGTAGCATTTGAGTCTGTCTAGCTTAGGCTCGTGTTATCATTAGTGTACTGTAGTCGAGTCTGTCAGCATTTCAGTTTTGTGTTAGGATTTAGTTTCACCAATTCCTTGTGTTCGATAACCCATATTTATCTTACTACATTGATATTTCCAAGTTGTGAATAGGGTATCTTTGAGAGGTGTTTATTCGCCTTGTCAAATTTTGGCGCTGTTGCCGGGAAATTGCTTAATTCTAAGTCTTAATAGAGTATATAAATTTAACTTGTGTATTGTAATTAATCTTTATATATTATGTATTCTAATTTTGTGGTTAATTTGTTCAAGATGTTCAATGGCAGGTCACTCAAATGAGGAATGTGCATATTTTCCATATCAAAGTCATTCCACCATGCAAAGTGAATACTCACTACAAGAAAACAGCACTTAGACCACGGAAATGTAATTGTTCCGTGGTCCAAGTGACACTTGGACGACGGAGACTTCTCCGTCGTCCAGGTCACACTTGGACGACGGAGAATAATATCTCCGTCGTCCAGGTGCTCACCTGGACAACGGAGACTTTTCCGAGGTCCAGGTGAGCACCTGGACGACGAAGATATTATTCTCCGTCGTTCAGGTTCTTACCTGGACAACGGAGACTTCTCCGAGGTCCAGGTGAGAACCTGGACAACGGAGATATTAGGTCCAGGTGAGCACCTGGACGAAGGAGATATTATTCTCCGTCGTCCAGGTGCTCACCTGGACAACGGACCAACACGCTGTGGTCCGAGTTGCCACTTAGACGACGTACCGAGGTAGGTAAATTAAATATAATTAATTAATTAATTAATCGATCCGGATCGGATCGTAATCGAAACGGATCGATCGATCGAATAGCTAGCAGATATCGGATCGGAGAAATTAATCAAAGCTTTCGCCTTTTGGGTATTTTGGGCTTTGGGTAGTCGAAAAGGTGAAAGCTTTCTATTATGTCCAAGAAGCTTCCTCAAGAAGCGCGCATTCAATTCGTTTTTCTATAAATCATCCGGCCATTGAATCATAAGAATTGAACGGAGACACAAATGAGCTTCCATGACCTAAACCCTACACAGTAAGGCCCTGACCCCTGAATTCAGGGTTTCTCCACTCGGACGACGGAAATGACTTTCTCTGTCGTCCTAGTGCACCTGGACGACGGAGAAACCCATTTGCGTCGTCCAAGTGCAGAAACCCTAAAACCTAAGGGCTAACCCCTGAATTCAGGGTTTCTCCACTCGGACGACGGAAATGACTTTCTCTGTCGTCCTAGTGCACCTGGACGACGGAGAAACCCATTTGCGTCATCCAAGTGCAGAAACCCTAAAACCTAAGGGCTAACCCCTGAATTCAAGGTTTCTCCACTTGGACGACAAAAATGAAGTTTTTTGTCGTCCTAGTGCACCTGGACGACGGAGAAACCCATTTGCGTCGTCCAAGTGCAGAAACCCTAAAACCTAAGGGCTAACTCCTGAATTCAGGGTTTCTCCACTCGGACGACGGAAATGACTTTCTCCATCGTCCTAGTGTACCTGGACGACGGAAAACTTCATTTCCGTCGTCCAAGTGGAGAAACCCTAAACCCTAAACAGTAAGCCCCTAAACCCTAAATTACGGAACTCACACTTAAACGACGGAGATGCACATCTCCGTCATCCAAGTGTTTACTTGGACGACGGAGAGGTGCATCTCCGTCGTCCAAGTGCAAGTTTCGTAATTTCACATCTAAGACAACGACCATGTAGACCATGTCCCAATGCATATTATTTCCGTCGAGACTATAGAGTAAAGAATTCTTAGAGTATGAGCGTCGACGGTTTTAAAATTGGAGTTACGGATTTTCGTGTATCCATGTTTCTGGTTTGTAAAATTTTTGGATTTGCGGTTAACTGTGCCGATGAAACCCTGAACGAACTCAGTATTTAGTGGAAATTATTCTACTTATATATGGTGTTATGGCGAGTATATCCAACGGTCGTTTTGTCCAAATTCAATTTCGTTAATATCGATGTGCAATGAGCCTATACATACCGACACTTAAGTTATACATATTAGTAGATACTTAACAAGTTTGAATACGTAAATTAATTCATCGTTTTAAATCCCACTTTTTATATATATACGATTCTTTAATCGATATTTTACGACAATTTCATTCAAATTACAGGTCCAAAAATTCATTACAAATTATTTTTTAAAAATAATTTTACGGAATTTTCACCTAAACCACGGAGATGACCATCTCCGTCGTCCAGGTGTTCACTTGGACGACGGAGATTGTCATCTCCGCGGTCTAAATGAAATTTTAAATTTTTTAATTTCTGGCGGTGCTTTTCCTACTAAAAAATTGGCAAAAATTTAAATCCACTTAGACGACGGAAATTTGTCATCTCCGTCGTCTAAGTCAAAATAATTGGCGGTATTCTTTTCCCGCTAAAATTTTGGCAAAAATTTAAATCACTTAGACGACGGAAATACTGATTTTCCGTCGTCTAAGTGAAAAATTGGTGGTATTGTTTGAAAATTTAAAGCACTTAAACGACGGAAAATCAGTATTTCCGTCGTCTAAGTGTTTTAAAACTCTTTAAATTCATCATTTTCTCAATCTCTCTTCATTTTTTCCTCTCTCTCAATCCACTCTCCCTCTCCCTCTCTCCCTCTCCATCTCCCCCCCCCCAATCAAACCACCCACCATATATCATCACCATTCACCATCATCATCACCACCACCACCGTCGCCGCCACCATCGACATCACCACCGTCGCCGCCATCACCGGCATCACCACTGTCGCTGCCACCACCACACACCACCACCACCTACAACGTCGCCTCCACAACCACCACACACCACTAGCTACCGCCTACATTGTCGCCTCCACCATCGGCCTCCACATTCCGGCCAACACCACCGGCGCCGCCACCACCACCACCACCGCCGCCGCCTATAATTAGTTTAGTTTTAGGTTAATTTAGTTTTTTAGGCTAGATTAATTTATTTTATTATATTATGAATTTTGTATTTAAATCCATAATAATTTAAATTATTTATTCATTATGAATTTTGTACGTATTATATATTATTAATAATTAACATTCAATAAGTTTTGCAATATTATGAATATTGATATACAAAAAAATAAATAAAAAATTCATTAAATGCTAATTATTAAATTATTAATTAGCATTTCATGAATTTTTCATTTAATTTTTTTTTTTAAAATCACCACCTAGACGACGGAGATGGACGATTTCCGCGGTCTAAGTTTTCACTTAGACGACGGAGAAATCATGAACTCTTTGATGTTATTATTTATGACTTTTAGTAGCTAATTTTCCTTTGTTAAGGGGCTGCTTGAAGCCCCGTACATGAAGTCTTTTTAATACATACACTTTAATCTAGTTTTGCATATTCTTTGAATGAGGTTTCTTTCTCTGAATGATCACCGTATGAATTCTTGTATGTTTGCTTTGGTGACCAACTTAGTATGCATGCTACGGTTTTAGTTTCATGAGATACGGGCGACTGAAGATAATTTCTTCCACCGGATTCTCTATAGTGATACACCAATTTTACCGTCGGGAGATTGAAATCCATAGGTCTAGCGAGACACGCCCATAGTGTACTTGTGAACCCTTGTAGCTTCTCAAACCTTTTCTAGAACTTAATGCTTTCTTCTTTGTAAACCTTGGGGTCCATGACTATGTGTTCATAGAGGGAAAGATGTGGGGGA
Organism: Geum urbanum; assembly: GCA_946800695.1. Classification (NCBI taxonomy): domain Eukaryota; kingdom Viridiplantae; phylum Streptophyta; class Magnoliopsida; order Rosales; family Rosaceae; genus Geum; species Geum urbanum. The sequence continues at coordinate 39,365,511 of OX327017.1, read as the reverse complement.
GGTCCATGACAAACTTGCATATGCATAAGGATTAAGTAATAGGATGTGGTTGTAACGATCAACTCTTTATGGGAACTTTCATTCATTGGATATGTGCATTAGGTTAAGTATGTGTTAGATAGATGGAATGACGGTGGTGGATTGCATTCCTCTTAACTCTTTAATCATATAGTGTAAATCCATTTGCATTCATTAACATATTTACTTTCAGCATTTATTTTCTGCATTAGCTGTAGCTTGGCCGATTTATTTCGGTAACCAAATCAACTCCGAATACCCTCAAATTTTGTGTGGTAGTCTGCCACTGTACGTGTCTATATTGTTGTGTCCAAATTTCGTAGCATTTGAGTCTGTCTAGCTTAGGCTCGCGTTATCATTAGTGTACTGTAGTCGAGTCTGTCAGCATTTCAGTTTTGTGTTAGGATTTAGTTTCACCAATTCCTTGTGTTCAATAACCTCTATTTATCTTACTACATTGATATATCCAGATTCTGAATAGGGTATCTTTGAGAGGTGTTTATTCGCCTTATCAGTCATCAACATCCATAGATAGAGCTCTTACAAAGTATTCAATATCAGGCCTCAACTTGACTGGATACTTTTTGCCATTACAAAATAAGGGGTGAGTTTTAGAGGCAAGAGATGATGATTGAAGCACACTTGGATAGTTTTCGTTGTTGCCTGACCAGGTTCCAGAGAAGTGATCTTCTACAAAAGCTACACTGGATGCATTAGTTTGAGATGTCATGGAGCTGTGTATCAAGATAATCATACCAAACAATTAGCCCTCATAAAAAACAAAAGATTCCATGAGGGGAGTTAACATGATCCTGATACTGTATATGGATAACCTAAGAACAACTTAATTAATCATGTTGATTTGTAAACATAGTTCTCAAAAGCATGGAAACAACAAAAAGAAAACCAACTAAACACCATGCATCTATAGTACTCGAATCAACACAAAAGAAACAAACATTGCATTTTATTAGATTAGAACTGTATCAGAAAGTATATATCTGTTTGGGCCTAAATAAAATATTTACTTTGGGCCTGGGTGGCCGAAGTCTAGCGAGCGGCCCATCATAGTTATTAATTCCTATCGAGTGAGTTAAGTTGTTAAGTGTCTAGCGAGCTTCGCTGGAGGACGACGTAGAGTTCTATTAGAACTGTGTCTTATCGAGCTGGTTTCACGCGGCCTAGTTTCTATCATGGCTAGTTGATTATTGCGGAACTCTTAGAAGAGTTATGATGGAAAAAGAATACCTATGAGTGGTATAACACGTATGCTGGTATGATATTTAGACAAGATTACAAGAGCAAAGGAGTTAGAAATAGAATCAATGACTGATTAGTGAGCGAGTATATAAGGAATGCAAGGATCTTATGTAGAGCCCCCGAACAATCAATCAAACATCCTTGCTATACGCAAACAAACCTAGACGGTTATCTCGTCCTCGAGATTCCTATCTATCTTGCAACCAGAAGGTCTGAGTGCTGTTCACCTATCGAGTGAAGGTATTTACAACTCCAAGGAAGCAATTGCAACCTGAAGGTTGAAGAGCGGCTCACTTGTAAGTTGGGAGCTTGGATACTCAAAGGAAGCGAGTGTTCTCAACACTTCGTCAAGAGATTGCTCTGCTCTGCACGAAAGACGTGGGAGTATCGATTTCTGGACTCGACAGAGAGGTACACATATCAAAGTCCTAGGTTTCTAGGCGAAAAGGACCTATTCGAGCAGGGTTGGTGCTCTCCCTGTTCTAATCGCTTACATAAGAAGTCAGGCGGCTGTAATCAGTCCATATTCCGTTGAAGAACGGTGGCACGCCAGCATACGAAGCACAAGCAGGATAAACCGGCTCACGTGGTTAAGACATCCGAGATAAAAGAGACTGCTTCGCGGGAAGGATCTCTCCCGAGGGAAATTTCTGCATCGAACATTTTGGCACGCCCAGTGGGACTGTCAATACTTCTTTGCGTCTCAAAGCGATAATTGGAGACCCTTATCGAAGGGTTTACCCTCAGTGTCGTAAACATCCACAACCGGCATACCGTGAACACACTTCTAATCGGTGTCATTCATTGAGTAATCAAGCGGTTAAGGTTATCTTCGCTAGCAACTTTGACAACATGGAGTTCGAGCCTCTAAGCGAAGCGGAGATAAAGGCGCTCACGTATGAAGAATACTTGGCCTATGCAATCAGGCGGGACAATCACCAGACTAGTAGTTTTCGATTGTTCGAAGACAGACTTGGGCAACAGACAGAGCATCTCGCTGCTCAGTCTGACTCCATAAAGGAGATAGCGAGTGGAATTCGGTCTATACGGATAGATTTGAGTCAAGAACAAGAAGATAAAGAATCCATAAATGCTCAGGTAACTAGTCTGGCGGAGGGTCAAGAACGCCTACGAGCCGATGTCCAGAGCCTATTGGACAAAGGATTGGAAGAATACCGCCGGTCCGCGGCGGCTATCACTCAAAGAGTTGATAGGGATCTGGGTTCTCTAACCAAAACCGTATCGGACTTGGCTAGGAAAACCAGGCGAACAGAGGATTTCTCTTTCGAGTGGAAGGCACGTATAAATAAGCTCATGGATGATTGTAAAGTAAAATTATCCAAGATGCATGAGTCTTACGAAGCACCGTTTCCTCCGACCAAAGATGATCCTAACGAGTGGCATTGGCCAAAGTTCTACAAACACCAAACCTTCCAGACATTCTCTGGTGATGATGATGCAAACGCGGCAACACATCTGGCTTACTTTACCTTGCAGCTAGGCCAGTTTGCCGAGGACGAGGGACTCAAATTGAGGGTCTTCGGATCATCACTATCAGGATCGGCCCTCGTGTGGTACACTGGCATCGAGAAGGGCTTGATCAATACCTGGAAGGAGATGGAGGCCTTGTTCATAGACCATTTCGGAACGGAACGGCCAGAGACTACCGTAGGAAAATTGGCTTCTCTTAGCCAATCGGTGACCGAGAGTCCGGTCACTTTCCTGCACCGTTTCCGTTCGGAGTACAACCTATGTAAGACCCCTCTAAGCAAGGAAGAGGTGGTCGAGATGGCCAAGAATGGGCTGGAGGACACATACCACCAGCTATTCTTAAACAACAAGTATTTCTCTCTGAACGAGTTCATCGCTGTGGTGACTAGAGCTTACAGCAATATGCAAGAGAGAGATAATAGGAAGAATGCGTCCAAAGGGACGTATAATAACCTGACCTATGACAGGTTAAAGCCAAAAACAGTGGCTTATGTTGAACAGATGGACGACCAGGAAACAGATTCCGATGACGACCGAGTGGGTGCTGTGGATTTGATGTCAAGTAAAGTACTAAAGCCCCGCAAGCTTTAGAAGAATAGAGGTCCTATCAAGCTCTCGACAGTGGCTTTTACTAAGCCAGAATTCGAGAAGTACACTTATGATGCCAACATGGCTCATGAGATACTGGACGAACTATACGGTCTACGCGTGGTCAAGGCAGACTTCGGACCGCTCCCCACAGCTGAACAGTTGAAGGGTAAAAAGTACTGTAAGTTCCATGGAGCATGGAACCATCTTACCAAGGACTGTATTAAGTTGAAGGACCAGATCCAGAAGTGGATTAATGAGGGCAAACTGGAGCTGGAAGGTTCGTCCAAGACAGCAGCATTAGTGGATTCTGAGCCATTCCCTGCCCCACAGGTGAACATGGTGGACGCAGGTTGGCCATCACCTAATAGAATCCTTGAAGACAAAGAGGCTTGGAATCGACCAGCCTACTTAACCTATTCATTCAAAATAGACATGATCGAAGAATACTTGGATAGGTTAAGGGATATGGGGCTGATCCTCCAAGGATTCAGGTGAAGCAGAACTGGTCAACGTTGACCCTCGCCCATATTCCGTCTTACGAGGCCGGTCTTATCAAAGAAGAAGACCTGGAGTTTCCTCCAGAAGTGCTGCAGAAGAGATTGAATACCCTTGCAGCAAATCCATTGGTGGTCTTTGGGAAGAAGTCTCACGAGCCTAAGGTGAGGGCCCAAAGACCAGGGGTTTTTGAAAGAAACCCAGAGCTAGAACGTAAAGGTAAAGAGCCCGAATCTACTCCAGAGATTCATCGTGCAGTTCTAAAACGGCAACCAGTAAGGAGACGCCTTACCTTCAAAGAAGACACGGTGAAACAAGTAGGGCTGAAGACACCTCCCAATGGAACAGAGGATATAAAGAAACAAAGTATTCCAAGCAAGCCACCAGTCTTGCAATGGAAACCGAGGCCTCTAGTTGTGGAAGAGCAAGCGAAGGCTCAGAAGTTAATCCCAGTTCCCAAGGAACAAACACCACCACCACCAGCAGCTATCGATCCTACTCCTGAGGATTTAATACAGCAAGTTGCTCACCTTGAAGTGACTACAGTGTCTAACGAGGTTGGGCAATTGTTGGCTGACAGAGATAGCTACAACGACGATGAGGAGCTGGTAGACTACGGTGAGGATGAGGACGAAGAAGTACAAGATTGCATCGAGGAGGACATTACAGCCATTAACATGGTGTACGTTCTATCCTCCAAATATGCTTTGCCCTCTCCAACACCAAAAGGTGAATCCAGCAACATCAATAGTGTGTTGTTACAGGACGAAGAATCAAAGGTGACGGACAATCCAACACCGGATGACGCACCAGAACTGGATTCATCAGATATAAAAGGACAAATGATGTTCTCTAAGCCCACCATTGACATGGCCATGCACATGCGGCCATTATATGTCACAGGACAAGTCTAAGGAATCCAATTAAATAAACTTTTGGTGGACTCAGGGGCAGCAGTGAACATCATCACCTTTAAGGCATTGGCCCTTATAGGTGTTCCCAAGTCAGCTATCCAAGAGACCTCGCTGAGTGTCAGGACCTTCCAGGGTAGCATAACGAAGACCTTGGGAATTGTCTTCCTACAGGTACACATCGGGATAGCCTCGGGCACTTACACATTCTTTGTGGTAGAATGTACATCGCCATATAGTGCAATCCTAGGGCGTGACTGGATCCATCGAAGCTATTGTGTACCATCCTCACTTCATCAGCAGATGCTACTGTGGAACATGGAGTCAGGCGAAGCAGAACTGGTCAACGCTGACCCTCGCCCATATTCCGTCTCTGCTAATGCACTAGAAGCCAGGTATTACCACAGTGACCTTAGGCCATTGGAGGTATGTGGCGTTGACAGTAAAGGCCGCACAATGGGTGTCACGGCCTCTAAATTAGCTCAGTGGGGGATTGTTCAAGCAAATCAGGATAGTCAAAGACCTTACACCATCGAGCTACCATCCAGACGTTTTCCATGAATGGGTCTCTATCAGAAATAGAGACTGAGGCTTGTCTTTCGTTACACGAACGCTTTCATAACTTTATGTTAGAAAGCCAAGCATTTGAGAAGGTTCCAATGATTGCAGCATTGGAATATGTGGATGAAGACGTTCTGCACGACTTAGAAGAGGAGGATGAGATTCAATTGGCTCCAGCAGCCTTAGATGACATACCTCCTAAAGTCAAGGATCTCATCGAACACATTCAGATTGGGACACAGGAAGAGCCAATGTCTGTGGCTATAAGTACTTTCTTGGAGCCGGAAGAGAGGCTCAAGATGATTGAATTGCTAAAAGAATACGCAGATTGTTTTGCAGAAAAATACAAGGACATGCCTGGTCTTTCACCAGATCTGGTTTGTCATAACTTACCCATCATCGAGGGAAAGAAGCCTGTGAAACAAGAAGTGCGTCGCATGAACACAGAAACAGCAATTCTAGTCAAGGAGGAGGTTGAAAAAATGCTCAAGTCAGGGATTATACGAGTAGCCAAATATAATGAGTGGCCATCTAATATAGTCCCAGTCAAGAAAAAGAATGGGAAGATGCGAGTATGTGTCGACTACATAGACTTGAACAATGCAACCCCCAAGGATGCTTATCCTATGCCAGTAGTTGATTTGTTGGTTGACTCAATCGCCCACCATGAGATGTTGACATTCATGGATGGTACTGCAGGATATCATCAAATCCCAGTGGCTGAAGAGGATAGACATAAGACAGCGTTTCGGTGCCCAGGCTTTGCCGGTGTATTTGAGTACGTGGATATGCCATTTGGACTAAAAAACGCAGGGGCAACCTACCAACGAGCAATGAACTTGATCTTTCATGATCTTATTGGTAAGACCATGGAGGCATATATCGATGATGTGGTAGTCAAGACGAAACGTCGAAGTGACCATTTTGAAGACTTGAGGCAAGTGTTTCTCAGAATGAGACAGCATCAACTGAAGATGAACCCAGCCAAATGTGTGTTTGGCGTCCAGGCAGGTGACTTCCTGGGTTTTCTGGTCCATCAGTGTGGGATTGAAATACCTGATGACAAGAAACAAGCGGTTATCCGTGCAGCCCCACCAAAGAGTAAGAAGGAGCTTCAACGTCTATTAGGAAAAATCAATTTCTTACGACGGTTTATTGCCAACGCTGCTGGGAAGACACAATCATTCTCTACTCTCCTCAAGCTCCAAAATCAGAAGGACTTTGTATGGGAGCCTATACATCAAGAGGCCTTCGATACCATCAAAGCCTACTTAACGAACCCACCTGTCTTGGTTCCTCCAAGACCTGGGGTTCCTCTTAAGCTGTATATATCAGCTACTGAACTCTCCATTGGAAGTCTATTGGCTCAGGACGACATAGCAGGAGTTGAACGTGCTATTTTCTATCTGAGCCGTACCCTGAACGACTGTGAAACGAGATACTCTCCAATGGAAAGGTTATGCCTAGCCTTATACTTTTCAGGGTGTAAGTTGAGGCACTATATGCTATCCTTCACTACGTGTGTCATTGCACAAACAGATTTAGTGAAGTATATGTTATCCAGACCGATTCTCCGTGGACGCATTGGAAAGTGGATTTTGGCTTTGTCAGAATTTTCTTTACAATATGTTCCACAGAAAGCGGTGAAAGGCTAGGCAGTGGCTGATTTTTTGGCTCATCATCCCATGGAAGAAGTGGTTGAAGGGCCAGAACTGGATCTCGCTCGTATTGATTTGGCCCCTTGGTGTTTGTATTTCGATGGGTCCAGTACGAGTACTATGGCTGGGGCAGGGGTAACTTTGATCTCCCCATGCGGCCAAACTTATTCTTACTCCTTCAGGTTGGACTTCAAGTGCACAAATAATCAAGCAGAGTACGAAGCTTTAATCATTGGATTAGAACTTCTGTTAGATATGGAGATCAATGATGTGCATGTCCTTGGAGATTCCCAACTAGTGATCAGACAACTTGAGACAAAATACAAGGCAGGTCCAATATTAGAACCTCATGCGAGGAGGGCCTGTGACCTGTTGAAGTTGTTTACAGAAGTGGAGTTGAGTCATGTTCCTCGCGAGAAGAACTATACAGATAATGAGTTGGCTCAACTAGCAACGGGTGTAAGCTTACAAGATGGAGTACGAGAAAGAATACTAAAAGTTGAAAGAAGAACCCTTCCATCTTTCCTTGCACGACAAGAAGATAAAAACGAATGGTACGTTGCTACACTTGATCACATCGACAAGGACTGGAGACAGGAAATTATCTCTTATCTCCAGGATCCTAATAATCCGGTTGACAAGCGGATTCGATTTTCAGCTCCCAATTATGTGCTCAAAGATTCTGAGTTATATAGAAGGGGAGAAGAAGGCATACTATTAAGGTGTGTCTTTGGGCGTGATGCTAAGCGGTTAATGAGAGAAGTCCATCTTGGGATTGCAGGGGCTCATCAGGCCGGCCCCAAGATGAGATGGTTATTAAGAAGACATGGCTTTTATTGGCCAGGAATGCTCAGAGACTGCATCACGTTCGCTAAAGGTTGTGAAGAATGCCAGAGACATGGTCCAGTCAACCATATGCCCAGAATACCATTACAGCCTATAATCAAGCATTGGCCAGCTCGAGGATGGGCTTTGGACTTAATTGGAATGATTCATCCTCATTCATCTGAAGGGCATAAGTTCATTATAGTGGCTACTGATTTCTTCACAAAGTGGGTCGAAGCTCGACCCCTCAGGGTATCTTCAGCGAAGGCCATCCGCCAATTTTTGTTTGAAGATATTATTTGTCGGTTTGGCATCCCTGAGTGTTTTGTTTCAGACCGAGGGGCAGCTTTTATGTCTGGCGAAGTGGATACTTTAATGAAGGATCTTGGGATCTATTTTCTCCACTCTTCTCCATACTATGCCCAATCCAACGGTCAAGCTGAAGCGAGCAATAAAATCATTATTCATATCCTAAAACGGATGCTCGCTAGCAATGCCAGACTGTGGCATGAAGAACTTTTTCATACCTTGTGGGCTTACAGGACTAGTAAGCGGACACCCACAAGTACAACTTCTTATGCACTAATGTTTGGGCATGATGCTGTTTTGCCTTTGGAGATCAATGTTCAGTCTTTACGGGTGATGGAGCAACACAATTTGATCGGTGAAGACTATGTCCAAGCGATGTGGCAAGAGCATGAAGACCTCGATGAGCATCGAATACAAGCTTATGAAAGTCTACGTGCTGAGAAACAGAAGGTGGCTCGTGCCTATGACCAACGTACAAGGGGCATGAGTTTTACAGAAGGAGAACTTATCTGGAGAGTGATTTTGCCTATTGGCGAGAAAACTGACGGACGAGGAAAATAGTCAGAAATATGGGAAGGACCATACATCATCGATCGACTGTTGGGTAAAGGAGCAGTTCGCTTGAGAGATCGAGATGGTACTATACACGCGAACCCAATAAATGGTCGTTACCTAAAGAAATTCATACAACCAATTTGGGAGTATGATGATCCTCCAGATACTGCTTAAATCTAGTTTATTCATGCCTTCGCATAAATAAACTACAGGGGCAACACGTATACTCATCGAGGATCAAGTACATGAAATAAACCTAGTAATGGGGTTAAAAAGCTGTACGTTAAATAACCTATTAATGGGGTTAAATAGTTAGTGCCTATAGTCGAGGCCAAATTTTGTAATCAGAGTAGTTATTTATTCCAAGTCAAGAAGTTCGTGTTAGGCCAGTCTTTGTGGCTTAAATTTTTGAGCAAACTATATATGAGTTTATCAATACAAAGAACTTTTACATTTCAAAATAAATATTACATTCAAATACTTGGAATAATACAAAGGCTTTGCGGCCCCAGGCTCTGATACCATATGGTGAAGATGAATCTTGGACAATTGCAACAAAGAAAATAAAAACAGATTCATTCTTCACAAGATCCTCTGCGTTACCGACTCCATCTCCCAAGAAGTTAAAATTAAGAGATCGATCTCGGCGATTGGAAGAGATCGACCTCGGTATTGGAGAGGGAGAGGAAACTGAATCATCAAGACAAGAGGAGGAGCACTACAACAAGAGTTGCACCTGCCTTAACGATTGTCGCCTTCTTCCCAGGGTGATGCCCATTCTTCCCCCATGTATTGCAGGAGGCATTAAAGAGTACTACCACCTCCAATGCCTATCAACACCAAGTGGGTGCGAGGCGGAAGACGAAGAGGATTGCACCTCGGGATTGTGGCTTCTCCCTTCTTGACTCCTTCAATCAGGGAGAGCCAAGGCGACGCCTGGGCGTAGATATTGCTATCTAGTCCAGGTTTGGGCGTGGATATTGCTATCTAAGGAACAGAACATGGAAAGATTTATCTGGAGGTTTCCTTGGATAGTAAGACCAGAGCAAATGGTGTTGGGTCTGATTCATTCTCGTAAGGGACTTGGTTCATTTTACATAGAGAGAAGGAAACCTTTTATAGCCAGGAATCACAACGGTTTGGTTTCGCGTGATTAATTACACCCAACAGTAGAGAGTACGTGTCCAATTAACAGTGGACCGTGGAAGCGGTTTATCTGCTCGCAAGAAGTGCATGATAAATTAGAAGATCTTTGGGGCAGGTAAAACGTATTCCAAAGATTTTGATTGTTTGACACGATACGGATTCCAAGTATAGAATTCAATTCTATTTATTGCTGGACAATCAAAAGGTTAAAATTAATTATGGCCTAAAACGACGATGGATCAAAACTAGAAAAAAAAGGCTTATTGGAGAGGCCCAATCGGGTTTTCGACCCAATACAGACTTTGTAGTCAAAACAATGTGGATATATAAAAATCTTTAATGTTTGATAACGATTACAAGAAGCCTACACTAGAGGCCCAAAATTTTTACATCTTAAGGAAGCTCTTTATCGAGATCTTAATCATCTCTGAGGTCTCCCAGGCTTGATAAGCTGCCTTGCGAGCTTCGATGGCTTCATGACGTGCCTCTTGCAGGAGTTGAGCTCGGGTATCACCTTCCGCCAAAAATTTATGCATTTCATCCTGATAGTTGGGGATGTTGGTTTCCAATGCATTTATTTTTGTTCTAAGTACAGCAAGATCAGCTTCAAGAGCAATTAGCTTGGCACGTTTGGTTGCTAGATTCTCCTCCTGTGTAGGTAACTCCTTCAGATATTTCTCGATTCTCTCTGTCTCCTTGTGAGTTTTCTGCTCCAAGGTCGCTGCTGCTTCTTTCTTTCGAGCAGCCTCGATGGACAATTCCTGGAAGACTTCGCTACTACGCTGGAACTCGAAGAGTTTGTTTTCTATATCTTCCAAGCAGGGGATGAGGTCTGCTGGGGCATTGGTATGCAATTTCTTCACTTGCTTTTGAACGGCCTGAATGTCTCTTAGAGAATCTAGGGGCCCAGAGAGAATGTTGTGAAGCAGGTCACTGGCATCTGAAGGAGTGCTCAGTGTGCTCAGTGTGCCTACAAGTTCTTAGATCTTGTTCGACTCTTGTACACTGAGCAGTTGGAGTTGTTTTCCCGATGATGAAGAGGGGACAGGAATTTCCTTGCTTGAAAATGTAGGTCCTTCATCATCGATGTTTGGAGTACTATCAGGTTGATCTTCAGTGGCTATCGAAATCAGCTCGCCTGATGTGCTCGCTTGGTTCCTTGGACTATTGGGAAGGTTTTGTTGAACGTCCAGGTCCACAGGAACGAGTTTGGACTTCAAATATGAAAATAGCAGGTCATGTTAGGACTATATAAAGAGATCATTAACCTAAGAAGTGAGGATACATTTGCTTACTTGTTGGGGAGACAATGTTGGTGTTTCTTCACAAGTTTGAGCTTGCTGCTCTGGTGAGGAAGGACTCGATGCTTCAACCTCTGGGCTAGTCTCGACCAGGACTTGTGGTTGATCAGATATGGGCCCTGGTGAGGAGACAATTTGCTCAGCTTCTGGGATGACTTGTTCATCCTGGGCACTGGGATCTTCGCCAGAAGAGGAGGGAATGTAGCAACCTTGAATTTCGATTTGAAGACGGCTGAACAGAGTCCCAAGGGCTACAGTTTGTTTCTTCTCCTCTTCCTCAAGCTCTGCTCGATGGACTCCAGCTAAGAATTGGACTATGAAATCCTTGCAACACTCTTTGTGGCTGTTAATTATAGCCTTGTCTGCAGTGTTGGATATGGTGCTGGACTCATCGAACTTCAGTATGAAGGCTTGGCAGTGTCCTTCTTGGAGCCTTTCTCCGAGTGAGTCAATTATATAGAAGGCTTCGTCTTCAGCCTTGAGGACGAAGAAGTGATCGTTCTAACTCACTATGTAGACCTGGGGCTTCCGGCTTTTCTGAATGTGTTCCCATAAATCATCAAAGGGGCAGAGGCCGTTCAGATTAGCAAACTTCTCAGGATCAAAGTATCCTATGAAGGAGTCATCAGCCGAAAATTGGAGCGGCCTGATGTTTGCTTTCAAGATAGCATCCAAATCAAAATGTTGGTCTGGATACTTCCTTGCAAGGGACTCGTCCTTGCATAACTCCTGCCACTCCCTTGAACCTTGAAGTAGGAGGTCATCGAACTGGGAGAGTGTAGGAGTGTTATCCGGATTTGCACAAAACCAGTGTGCAATGGTGAAAGCTATGGCCGAGCAAGCACTAGACCCTGAGGCTTTGCTGCTCCTTTGGTCGAACGAAGCAAGGAAGACTCGAGCAAAAAGGCGTAGTTGTTGGTCTCTGCTCGTGACCCGCGAGTCTAACCAAACCCCACTCTCTGCCTCTGGGGTCCTTAGCCTGAGTTTCTTGGGTCTTGAGGACTGCAAGGGGATTGGGGTCAATATCAGGATCAGTAATAAGAGTCAGTTTGTTCTGGGTAGGTAATAGTTCGAATACTTACAGGTGATCTAGAACGCTGGGTCCTTTTCTTCTTAAGAGATCGGAGAGCCACGGTTACATCTGGCTCAGGGTTGCACTGTGAAAGGAAGAAAAGGATTGGTCATTTGTGATCCTAAAGTTGCCAATACAAGTGGAAATTTCTAAACTAAAAAATATACATGTGGCCATGGGGTTGAGCTCGAATTGGGGTGGGTTCCAATGAGTGCTTCCAAGTCTGCCTTGAGTGAGAATTTCTCACTAAATCCATGGAAGATGGTAACAAAGCACAGTTCTGGTCCCTGGTATCGCCTTTCAACCCAAAATTGGGAATACCAGGTGAGGTATGTTGGGGTGACCAACCTCGATGACGATAGTGGCTTGGTAATGTCAGGAACTATCACCATTGGAAAGCCAAATTGTTCATCGAGAGTTTCTGCTGCATTGGGCTTGTTGTCTCCTCGCCAAAGAGTATACTTGTTGACAGAACAGGCGAGGGGCATGGGGGCATCCTGGCTGAGCCCAAGTTGTCTGCAGAAGTGGTTGGGAGCGTAAAGCTCATACCCAGAATTGGCTGAGTCTGGGAGTTGTAGGTCCTGGAAAGTGTTGAACTTGACAAACAAGCTCCTCGCTTGATCATCTTGTTCAGGAGATGGCATAAAACCACTTGTGAGGAGGCCAGGATGACGACGACTCAGAATTGTTTCGACTGCAGTGTAAGGAAGATCCTTGTGGGAGCAGAGATGTTTGAAGCAGTCGAGATAGGACCATTGCTTAGTCCTGGGCAATGTAGAGATTAGTGACCTGCCCAACAGCTTATGTTCTTCGAACACAGGGGATTCTGAGGGACAAAAGAAAGGGAAATAGATCTGCAGCCAGAGGTCTACCATCCAAAGTGGCCCAGATTGGTTCAGGTCGAGCTTCGATAGAGATACTCGCCTGAGACCATAGTAGATGGAGGCGAGGACAGGCTCAACCAAGCTCAGTGGTTCTTTGTTGTAGAGACGTTCAGCGAGATTTGTCCACGTCTTGATAACCTTCGCTGAGGTTGTGCAGAATAGATACTTCGATAGCCAGTACTCCAGGAAGGCTATTCCTCCTTGTGCTGTGTCTTCCTCCTTTTGTGCGAAATGCTTCACCCAGGAGGAGTAGGATGAAGGTCGCATTGCTGAGGCTTGGACAGGAGTTTGGCTGGAATCTTGATAAGCCCAACTGGTTTCAGAGGCAGGAACTCCAAATATGGTGTAGAGATCGAGCATGGTAATACTTACATCTCCACAGGGGAGTCTGAAGCAGTTCGCTGTGCAATCCCAGAAGCACATTGCTGTAGCAAAATGGGCTTTGTTACCTCCAGACGGAAGAAAGAAGCATAAATCGATAAGTTGAGCAATTCCTGCTGCTTCCCATCGCTCTCTGTCTTGCCTACGGCGTTGCTGGTACCAGGCGAGGTCATCTGGGGATGCATGTGGCCATTTCCCGATGGAACAAAGGCTATCTTTTTGTGTTCATGTCTTCGGGTCTGCCGAAGGGTCTGCCTGGAGTATAAGGGAAGAGTTGCAGATAGGTTTACGAAGAGAAGTAAAGAGCTATGGATTTAGTGGAGAATCCAGAAATGGGCCAAGAAGACCTGTATTTTCTTCAGGGTCTACAGTGAGGGTGCAGACGGTGTCTGGGTTCGATCGAACAGCGACTTCCTTAAGCCGTCTGACAAATTGCTTAGCGTTGACGCTGTCAAAAGGAATAAGAATGTCCTTACGAGGAGGCATTTTTCTGAATTAGGATTTGACGGCGGTGAGAAGGAAAGGTTTAAGCTTTTTGACTGAGAGAGTTAAAAAGTTGCAGGTTCTGAGCGATTGAAAGGTTTTTGCTGAAAGTTGAAATTTGTGGATATGGAATATTGCTCTTATAGAGGAGTCAGTCGAGCGTCATACTTCTTCGAAGAGTTTGTTAAACGTGGCGTTCGAGTGATGGTGTAGCGTTTCAAGGTCAATGAGCACATCGTTCAAGGTATATTCAAGTCTTTTCACTTGTTCAGAAAGTTTCCAAGTTCAAGACCTGAGGGGCAATGTTTGGGCCTAAATAAAATATTTACTTTGGGCCTGGGTGGCCGAAGTCTAGCGAGCGGCCCATTATAGTTATTAATTCCTATCGAGGGAGTTAAGTTGTTAAGTGTCTAGCGAGCTTCGCTGGAGGAAGACGTAGAGTTCTATTAGAACTGTGTCTTATCGAGCTGGTTTCACGCGGCCTAGTTTCTATCATGGCTAGTTGATTATTACGGAACTCTTAGAAGAGTTATGATGGAAAAAGAATACATATGAGTGGTATAACACGTATGCTGGTATGATATTCAGACAAGATTACAAGAGCAAAGGAGTTAGAAATAGAATCAATGACTGATTAGTAAGCGAGTATATAAGGAATGCAAGGATCTTATGTAGAGCCCCCGAACAATCAATCAAACATCCTTGCTATACGCAAACAAACCTAGACGGTTATCTCGTCCTCGAGATTCCTATCTATCTTGCAACCAGAAGGTCTGAGTGCTGTTCACCTATCGAGTGAAGGTATTTACGACTCCAAGGAAGCAATTGCAACCTGAAGGTTGAAGAGCGGCTCACTTGTAAGTTGGGAGCTTGGATACTCAAAGGAAGTGAGTATTCTCAACACTTCGTCAAGAGATTGCTCTGCTCTGCACGAAAGACGTGGGAGTATCGATTTCTGGACTCGGCAGAGAGGTACACATATCAAAGTCCTAGGTTTCTAGGCGAAAATGACCTATTCGAGTAGGATTGGTGCTCTCCCTGTTCTAATCGCTTACATAAAAAGTCATACGGCTGTAATCAGTCCATATTCCGTTGAAGAACGGTGGCACACCAGCATACGAAGCACAAGCAGGATAGACCGGCTCACGCGGTTAAGACATCCGAGATAAAAGAGACTGCTTCGCGGGAAAGATCTCTCCCGAGGGAAATTTCTGCATCGAACAATATCTAAATTACCTTTCATGGGCATGGTCTCCAGAGTCTGTTCCTTTGCCAGATTCCTCATCAACCAACTTTGTGTCAGACATGATCTCGTTCGAACAATTCTTGAAGGAAACTTCTATACATATAAAAAGAGGAGAGATGTCCGAGATCTCAGATGAAAATGAGTAGTCGATCCTTCAGCCATTTCCTTTCACAGGGTCCAAGAGTGTATAGATTTTAGGTTTAACTTGCCCTCCAATATCCCCAATGGAAATTCTTGCTGAAGATCTATTGACTTGAATTTGTTCTGGATTGTTCGAACTCGAAAAACCAGGTTGTCCGTCCAACCATGATTCCAATGCTCTATTTGAGAATAATTCTCCAAAATCAGAAGTAGATTGAGAAGATCCATCTTTTACATCATGGGCATTGCTAACATCGGTGAATTGAATCAATGGATTAGAATTGTCATCATATTCACCTGCAGAACCATCCTCTTCACTGCCACTGGCATTAGAATGTAGTGAACTATAGCTAGAGGAAATCTCATCATCCAAAGACTTGGAGACTGAATCCTTATCATCTGTAACATATGAGTCACCACTGGTGACCCCCTCCCCAAATTCATTTGTCCCTGGCCACTTTATCTCATTGTCTCACCACTTTTTGCTAGACAGTTTATGTATATTCCATCTCTGCAGCTGCACAATATTTTAGTTTGGTAATGACATTTGTTTTCTCATTTTGATTTGGTATATTTCATTATCGTTTTCTGATATAATAATGCTGAAGTGGCATTTATTCATTCATTTATGAAATGTTTCTTTGTTTGACAGAGATAAGAAAAATACAACTAAGTGCACAGGATCACTTTAAGAGGATTTTCACTGACCACGAAAAACTCAAGATGCAATTGGAAGATCAAAAGAAAGAGCTGGAGACACATATAGAAGACATGGAGAAACGTGCTGTGGTTAACGAAAGTGAAAGTAGGAAACTCGCTGAAGAGATTGAAAAGGTATGCTACTATGTGCCCGTATTAGATTGTAATTAACAACGAATTGACAATATATGAATACTGGGTCAAACTCATCTTATAAAAAATTTATGTCATCTATTTTGTTCTGAAAGAAAATAGTGAAAAAGAAAAAAGAGTCATTCTTCCCGCATTCACCCTGACTATGGAAAAGCTGATAGTTGTAGACTATGATTTGTTTCATGCATGTTCCAGTTGATACATTTCTTCCTTGGTTCATTTGTTGTTCTTCATAAAGTTCTGTTACCAACTTACTAGGATTGGAATATATCAAGAAAAAAAACACTATTGGGATTGGATGGCATCTGAGATGATTCTGCATCTCTTGATGTTTGTGTTCATTCAAATGCAAGAAAAAAATTAATATCGGATTCAATAGTCTTCTTCCTGTATTTTGAATGTGTATGCAAGGCAAAATCATCTCAGTTCCACATTGTGGGCAACATTGATTTTTCCTTTCATGTTTATGAATACATCTTGACACATATTTGTTGTTTTTATAGAATTCCGTGAAAAATAGCTCTCTTCAATTTGCTGCTGCGGAGCAAGAGAAGGCTAATGAAAAACTATTGAAACTGGCAGAAGATCAGAAGGTTTTTTTTTTTTTAAGAGTACTTATAAAGTACATTATTTTATATTCAGATCAAATTTTTGATTCCTGTGACAACCAATTTCATCCAGAGGCAAAAGGAGGAGCTCCATAATAGAATAATTAAACTGGAGAAGGACCTGGATGCAAAGCAAGCTCTGGAATTACAAATTGAGCAACTAAAAGGGAATGTAAATGTAGTAAAGCACATGGAATATGTGTAATGTAGTAATGCATTACAAAACATAGATATGGAATCTTGGTCCCCAAGCTTCTTCAGTGGCACATGCGCGATTTAGCGGATGATATGGAATCGTTGCTGGAATGGATTTACAGTCAGTTACCGCGATCAAGTTCGCTGAAAAGATTGATGATGGAGTGCTTGAATGGTGAAACTAAGTCACCAGTAAACAAAATGGTAGAAGTCCAACTACATGAATCTGAGTTCCGCTATTTACTACCACTGTGAGAAATGTAACACTCATGAATCGTCATGCATTGCAGCACAATGCTCAACTAAGCAATGACCACTAGACCAACTAGACCACTACTTGCAGTGACTAAAGTAATATGTGTATAACGTATTGACCACTTTATCAATTCGCGTAAATATCGATCCTTGATCATTCCAACATTTTCCTCCCTTACAAAAACTTTGTTAAGGTCAAGTGTTACGGCATCGTCAGCATGTGCAGTCCCCTTGCGTGGAGGCGTCGAAGAAGGAACCCACCCACTAATATATACATCCTCTGATCTCATCTCCCTCTCTTTCACTGATTTGGTTAATCAAATCTTGTTTCTTTATACAATATTCATAGAAGACTGTAAGTATGTCTGGTCAATTAAATGTTAAACAAGGTCGTTAGGTGGAACTTAGAAATCAATCTAGCTGGGTATGAATCTTATAAACCAAATTGATTCATATAAACAAAGACCAAGTCTTTTACATTATTAAAAATTTCAAATCCAGCTATGCAAATGAATTTTTAAGGCAACTGAGTCTCTCTATTAAAGCAGGTAGCAGAAAGTCGATACCACACTAATTCTGAGTTTCATAGCTCCGTTTTTATTTACACAGAGATCAGATTCAAGCTTGCTTTAAGAGCATGGCCGAAACACTTGTCAACATTCTGTTAGAGCGTTTGGCTAAGCTTGCCCTTGACAAAGTCGAGCGAGAGTTCAACCTAGTGGCTGGGGTTAAGAATGAAGTCAAGAACCTCACCCGCAGTCTCAAAGCTATTCAAGCTGTGCTGAAGGATGCCGAGCAGAGACAAGTGACCGAGGTCAGTGTGAGACGTTGGCTTAAGGAACTGGAGGATGTCTCGTACGAGATGGATGATGTCTTGGATGAGTGGATCACTCAAGTTCAAATACATCAAATGGAGAAGCAAGAAAATCAAGGTGAACATGCTCTTCTTGTTACTACTACCACTACTTCTAAGAAGACGGTATGCTTCCCATTTCTTTCTTCTTGCTGTTCTTCAAGCCAAGTCGTCAATCAGTATATGTTTCGTCGTGATATAGCTGAACGAATAGAAGAGCTAAATGAAAGACTAGCTCAGATTGATAATGATAAACAAAGGTTTAGCTTTCAGAGCACCATAAAAGGCCCTGAACTGCCTGAACGACAACAAACAACTTCTTTTCTTCCTGCGAAAACATTTGGCCGAGATCAGGAGAAGAGTCTTATCCTTAGCAAGCTGCTAAGTGAAGGTAGTAGTAGTCATGAAACAAGTGTTCCTCTTATCATCCCTATCATAGGGATGGGGGGAATGGGGAAAACAACTCTTGCTCAACTAATCTATAATGATAAAAGTGTCGAATCTTTTTTTGAGAAGAGAATATGGGTTTGTGTCTCGGACCCTTTTGATGGGGTCAAGATTGCTCAAGCTATTCTTGAAGGTCTAGATAAGGACTCTTCCTCGAGAAATTCAAATAACTTGCAAACTTTGATGCAATGTATATTTGAATTGATTAGGGGAAAAAAATTTCTCCTTGTCTTAGATGATGTTTGGACCCCAGAGCCTAGTCAATGGGAAGAATTGATCAACCTTTTATGTAATGGTGCTACAGGCAGTAGAATATTGGTGACCACTCGAAAGGAGGAGGTTGCTACTTTGATGAAAGCAAGCTCTCACTCGATTCATTTGAACAAGATGAGTGAAGAGTTATGTTTGTCATTGTTCTTTTACCATGCAGACATTAAGGAAAGTGATGAGTCTGAAGAATTTCAAGCCATTGGCACTGAGATTGTAAGAAAATGCAATGGCTTGCCTCTTGCTGCAAAGACATTAGGTAGCCATATGCATGACAAGAAAACAATACAGGAGTGGCAAGATGTTTTAAGTAGTAAGATATGGGAAAATGAAGAAACTAAAGAACCTGTTTTCAAGCCATTATCTCTGAGTTATAATGATTTGAGTCCTATTGTCAAACGTTGTCTTTTGTACTGTGTTATCTTTCCAAAAGATTACGTGTATGATAGAGATAATTTGATTCAGTTATGGATGTCACAAGATTATGTGGATGTCACAGGAAGTCTAGGAAAGAAATATTTTTATACTTTGGTAAGACGTTCTTTCTTCCAGGATATTGAGGTAGATAGAGATTGGAAAACACAGTGCAAAATGCACGACATTTTACATGACTTCTTGCAAAGTCAAGCAGAAAATGAATGTTTTGTAACTCACTTGAAGCCACTGGCTAGAGAGGGAATAGTGAAGGCAGGTGATGATAAGATTCGTCATCTAACCATATTGCAAGCATCGCAAAGTGAGCATTTGGTGTCATTTCCCAGATGTGAACATTTGCGTACCCTAGTAGCTTTTGGTTCACCGATTACCTCCATTTTGCTAGCCTCAATTTTGCAATTGAAATGCATGAGGACTTTAAACTTGTCCGATAGTGGCATTGAAGAAATACCAAAGGAAATAGGTGGACTAATCCATTTAAGGTATCTCGATCTATCTAAGAACCGCTACTTAAAGGAAATAATACATTTGAGTAGTCTATACAATCTGCAGACCTTGCGTCTTGTTGGATGTTATAATCTTGGAAGAGTAGATTTGAGAGGGCTAACGAATTTAAGGCATCTTATGACTTTATTCAGTAACAATGTGAAGTTGATAGGGGTTGACCAATTAACAAATCTGCGAGAGCTGGATCAACTAAATGTCCACAGTGACGACGTCCAGTTGGGAGTTCTGGAAAATTTGAATCAGCTTCAAGGATCTCTTCGTCTTCAAAATGTTGGACGATCGAATTCGAATGAGGCAAGGAAAGCTAATTTGGTGAGTAAGGAGCACCTCCGTCACTTGTCCCTAAACTACGGGATTGATAATGAATCAAGCTCGACTGTTTCCAATCAACGACAAGAGAATGATAGAGAAATACTGAATGCCATACACCCTCCTCCTGGTTTGGAATCGTTAGAGATCTGGTCCTATGCAAGCAACACCCTGCGGACAGATTGGTTTTTGTCATTAAACAGTTTGACGAGTCTTTCCCTTCATTATTGTGCAAAATGTAAGTATTTGCCTCCTCTAGGGAAATTACCGTCCCTTGAATCATTAGTAATGCAGGGGATTGGCGTGGAAAAGGTAGGTGTTGAGTTTTTGGGAATAGAAGAGGCAGAAACACCAACGTCGTCAGGATTCCTATCATTTCCAAAACTGAAAGAACTCCGCATCATCGGGTTCAGCGAATTAAAAGAGTGGAAAGGAGTGGAGGAACTAAGCCAAGAGGAAGACGACGCTGAGAAGAAGAAGAAGAAGAAGAAGAAGGATATTACAATAATGCCATGCCTTTCTTCTTTGCTCTTAGGTTCTATTCCCATGTTACCAGCACTGCCGGACTTCCTGTGGAAGACACCACTCCGGCGATTGACTATTCTTGGCTGTGATGGACTCCGCGAGCTTTACAGAGGAGGGGAAGGAAGTGAGAATGAGTGGGCCAAAATTTCACACATCCCAAATATCAGATTTGACCGTCTGTGGATCCAGGGGCAAGATGAACCCCAAGAATGACGATGTTGAAACTTTCTGTACTGTAGACATTTCCATTTATCAATCATCAAGCTACTCCTCCGACGGCTTCTGGTAATTGTGTTATTCACTCTACGTCATCTATCTATACATTGTATATCTTAATATCCGTAGAATGTTAGACTGATCATTTTCTTTCACAGCTCTAAATCATCAACCCAATTTCCAACTGCAAATTACTCGAATGACAGCTATCTTTGATTGATTCTTCAATCAGCATGATAATCCTGAGGGTATGTTACCTTTTACTGTGATTACATATGTTCTTACACGCACATTAATTGGTAACATTGAATTGGTTTATTTAATTTCACCTTATATGTTTAATGTGCAGGAAATGATTATTCATGGTCGCGAATGTAGCTCAAGGCATTGCTTCGAGCCTCAGATACATGATTATCCTCATTCTCCACCACTGAGGTAGTAGTCTTTGTGTTCTGCAAGCTGAACATTCCAAATACATTAGATTCATCAAATCCTTGGGAGTTGGTATATGAATGTTTACTTTCAGTTCATTTAATAAATCAGTCCTTTACTCATGTCTTGATGTATTGCAGATGATCGAGATCCATAGTTCCATACCCCTACATGTACTGCTTGTGTTGAATAAGGCATTTTAAGTAGCACGCAACCGAGTTTGCAATTTGGTAACGCTACATGTTCATGTGATTGATCTTCTTTTATGGTAGTTTTTTGTCGCATTAGTTAAATCAGAAAAGCTTGTTGCAAGTCAAATTCCATCTGCAAGCAGCTGAACTTGTTCATGATTCATGTCTATTTCTTTGATCATCATCTTTTGGGACTTTTGATAATCAGGAATGAAGGCAAGCCTTCAAATTCAAATTATTGTAGAGTAGGACGTCTTCTTACTAAAATTCAATTGATATATTGCAGCTAGGTGCTGTCAAATGACCAATCTTTAGCTGATATTACCATTCCCTTCTGTGAAGAGAGTGGGAAGGTTAGGCTACAAATTTGTGATGACTGGCTAGACTGCTCAATCGTTGATCAGGTACTTTTTCTGCCATTTTTGTTCAGAAATTCGAAGATACGCAAATCTAAAGAAATCCTGAGGTATTCTTCAACTAATAAATTAATCACAGAAGAACGTTGCAGCAAGATACAATAACAACTCAACTAAAGCTCGAAGCATTTAGGAATCAATTGAGGCTGACAAGCCGAAGACATGCATGCTATCTTGGTAAGCTCTGCTCTTTATAACAACTTGAAGCAAAATAGGTTTCTCAAACCTCATTATTCTGATGAAGCAATCATCTTGCAGTTAAGGGTCTATTCCTCAGAGAACACAGTGAATGAACTAGAGAGGGCCAAAGAGGAGTACTTGGAAGCTCCAGTGGGAGTTACAAGCAAGGAAAGAATCTTGGTCCCCAAGTTTCAGTGGCACATGCGCGATTTTGCAGATGATATGGAATCGTTGCTGGAATGGTAATTTTGCTGAAAAGATTGATGATGGAGTGCTTGAATGGTGAAACTAAGACAGCAGTAAACAAGATGGTAGAAGTCCAGCAACATGAATCTGAGTTCCGCTATTTAATACCATTGTGAGTAAAATGTAACACTCCTATCAAACATTGCTTACAATGTACTAGCCATTGTACTCTCCTCTATGCAATCCAATTGGAAATATGACCTCATTTTCTACAGCAGTTCTGTGTCAGTGACTAATGACTTCAGAAAGTACAAAAGTTACAATCAGAAATCATGAAACCCCAAAAAGAATGAACATACTTACAGAAATTTCCTAAATCGCTATGAACACAAGGCTCTTGCCAATTGTACAAACGGGCACCAACAATTACAACACATTGTACACGACATATTTCCTATATTCTCAAAATCTGAAAATTCGTTTTTGACATCCCTACTAATCACACGTTGGCCTGAGAGGGCTCAACCAGGAAATTCACAATTCTGTTCAACAGATTCGGTCCGAATACAGTTTCTTCACAGTTCACTTTGACTATCATTTCCAGTGGGTCCGAACATCTACCTTCTACAGTGATCGTAATTGAGCACGGTGCTGAGGTGCTCAAGAGCTTGCTGCTGAAGCGTAAGCACAAACCTGTTGCGTCGTCAAGTTTTGCTGAAACCGGCATATCAACAGATACAAGATGCAGATTTGCATTGCTAAGCATCTTCAATGCAAGACATCGGCAGATTAGAAGAAATTTATCTTCTACCAAAGATTTGTTCCCCTTGTCTAAATCCTCGATGTGATCAATGAAATTGCACCTGTCATGCACAACATGACAGTAAATTTACAATAATTAACAAAGATATCAGCAGAAGGGAGATTATGAAAATTATAATTAACTATCTAGAAACTCTCTTAGATGACTTCAGAAAAATAGTCTCTTTACCTTCTGGTGCACTCAAACATTCCTCGCAGATGAGACTCCTTACTTGTAAAGTCATCAACATCCATAGATAGAGCTCTTACAAAGTATCCAATATCAGGCCTCAACTTGACTGGGTACTTTTTGCCATTACAAAATAAGGTGAGTTTTAGAGGCAAGAGATGATGATTGAAGCAAACTTGGATAGTTTTCGTTGTTGCCTGACCAGGTTCCAGAGAAGTGATCTCTTCTACGAAAGCTACACTGGATGCATTAGTTTGAGATGTCATGGAGCTGTGTATCAAGATAATCATACCAAACAATTAGCCCTCATAAAAAACAAAAGATTCCATGAGAGGAGTTAACATGATCCTGATACTGTATATGGATAACCTAATAACAACTTAATTAATCATGTTGATTTGTAAACATAGTTCTCAAAAGCATTGAAACAACAAAAACAAAACCAACTAAACACCATGCATCTATAGTACTCGAATCAACACAAAAGAAACAAACATTGCATTTTATTAGATTAGAACTGTATCAGACAGTATATATCTAAATTATCTTTCATGGGCATGGTCTCCAGAGTCTGTTCCTTTGCCAGATTCCTCATCAACCAACTTTATGTCAGACATGATCTCGTCCGAACAATTCTTGAAGGAAACTTCTATACATATAAAAAGAGGAGAGATGTCCGAGATCTCAGATGAAAATGAGTAGTCGATCCTTAAGCCATTTCCTTTCACAGGGTCCAAGAGTGTATAGATTTTAGGTTTAACTTGCCCTCCAATATCCCCAATGGAAATTCTTGCTGAAGATCTATTGACTTGAATTTGTTCTGGATTGTTCGAACTCGAAAAACCAGGTTGTTCGTCCAACCATGATTCCAATGCTCTATTTGAGAATAATTCTCCAAAATCAGAAGTAGATTGAGAAGATCCATCTTTTACATCATGGGCATTGCTAACATCGGTGAATTGAATCAATGGATTAGAATTGTCATCATATTCACCTGCAGAGCCATCCTCTTCACTGCCACTGGCATTAGAATGTTGTGAACTATAGCTAGAGGAAATCTCATCATCCAACGACTCGGAGACTGAATCCTTATCATCTGTCACATATGAGTCACCATTGGTGACCCCCTCCCCAAATTCATTTGTCTCAAGATCATCAGTGAGCATCGTACAGGGTTTTGGAAGAGGCTCATACCCCGGAGCAGCATGAAGTACTATCTGTTATAAAGAGCCAGGAAGATAAAACCGGTGATCAATGGGCTCAGGTGACACTAATTGTGGTTGTCCTCTAAATAAGCACTTTGCAAGGACATGTAGAATATCTTTATTTTGAGACAGAATATTAGTTTCCTCCTTCGGACCTTGAGAATCCAGATAAGACGACAAAAGATTCTCTAAGAAATAAGCACGTCACGAACATTGTAGCTTAAGTCACACTTGGCCAGTTCCAGCACATAGCTCAAAACCTTTTGGATTGTCGACCAACCATTCCCCTCACCATCCAATAAAACCTAGGAAACAAATAGCCACAACATTTAGACCCAGAGTGCTATTGAGATATTTCTTGGAGAATAAACTTCATAGGTGTAATAAAAATTTAAAAAATTGGTTCCAATTTATTCTCTATCAAAATATTCATGTGCTAGAGGAACCTAAACAAACCCCTTATAAAGACATGCAGAAAATAAATGACATTATACAACACACACTGGTTTCCCTAAGTACCTTAACTGTAGTATTACAAATTTGAAGCTTTGTCTCCACCTCTTCTGAAGTAAAGCACCTTGCAAGATACTTGAGTACTGTAGTTATCATTTTTGGAATTATATCGCCAAGTGAGTTATACTCCCCCACCATCCAAACAATCATAGCACAAGCTGCAGAGACCTTGACAGAATCTAAACTGCGAACCAACTGAATAATAACGTTGTAAACATATTAAGGTTAGTTACTAAAGGGCCCAAAATATAAACAACATAGAGAAGAAAAACAGGTCACATAATACCACACAATGCTAGTAAAAATCATCTATAAACCCCAACTAAACCTAACATTGAGACAATTGATATCAAATCTGTTAGTTGATGCAGCATAACATGAAATCAGCAAAAAATATCTCAAACACTGAGCTTTTTTAGGATCTAAAAAATCCTAGAGATTTGGTGCAAGATCAAGTATTTCTTAATTTACATCTTTATCTGAGGATCTAAAATATAGCAGCACATCAATAATGCATAGTAAGCAAAAATTCATGCATGCCAACAACTATGCAGAAAACTGAGACTACCTTTTCATGACTGGCCGGATCTCGCTGGATGATTGATTTAATGGAAATGATTGCTTGAATCAAAATATTTGCTTCTCCATCTACAGAACCAAATTCCCCAGTCATAATTTCTGCAAGATTAGACAGCAATTTAGAACACTTGAAAAACTTTTTACATATCTACAACGGTTTAAGTAGATGGTCACTGACGTTGTCCGGTCAAAGCCAAGAGAAAGTCCACGCATGTGTTTGCCATTTTTGGAAGTTGTTGGGCACATATACCAATTCCAGCAACAGTATCCGCAGCAAATCTCCTGTCTGGGTCTCTAATATAATCCTAGAAACATATGAGAGAAATACTAAGCAAGGGATACATGACTTTTATCTATCTTATATTTTTTATCAAACTCTCAAAAGTCACCATTTCACTATTAATTTCCTAGTTGAAGTGAGACATATCGGCATTCTTGGAGGAGAGGTCAAACCAAATCTGGAAGGTCAAATAAATACCTGAAACTCAAACTCTTTGAGAATCAATGGGATTGAAGAATCTGAGGCAACGTGAGCCAGGATATCAAGTTTCAAGGCTTTAATTTGGTATGAATCTGACGAGCATATGAAGAAGTCTTCAAAGTATGGGGTGAAGAGAGAAGGAATTGTTTTCGCAAACACTTGAATGTTGCACAGCACCTGCACTGGTCAATAAAACAATCCTCGCCATTTTACCAACTGTAAACTAATTTAAATAAGCTACAAATCGATTGGATACAAAGAATAGTCAAAGCATGCATCAAGGAATTCAAGAAGAAGAAAAAATGCAATACTTTAGCTACTTTCAAACCAAATAAGCAACAAGGAAATGTTAAGTACCACATATTTTGAGGCAGTAGATGATCTTTGGACAAACAGGAGCGGTTTGACAATTGTTCTTACTTCCTCCAATGGAGACATAATCCAGTGTACACCAGCAGCTGCGAGTACAACTGCTCTACTATTGCTCCATAACAATGGTGACGTACATTGTAGCAGGAACTTCACATCATCATTACCGTTTCCAGAAGTAAAATGTGTATTAAACTCAGACGAATCTTTCTTCATGAAACCCACTTGTGATAGATATTCATCTGGCCCTTCCATATAACATCGAAATACAACATTTGCTAATTCCGACACATGAGTACCACTCCTGCCATTATTGTCTTCCAATACAGAATTGCTGTCAGCTATATCCTTTTGAGCTTTAGAATTCTCCGAACAATGCAGAGAGAACATAATAGATTCCTGCACAAACCCATGCCTTGCAATCACATAGCGCAAGAGAATCCCAATCAGAACTATCTGACCCCCTTCTGCCACATCAGGAAGAATCTCACATAACCTCCGATAGTTTCTTCCGATCAGAGACAAATTATTCGGACAAATAGAAGAAAAAGAAGCGGTAGCAGCTCCAACAATACAAGGGGAATGATCATTCAACAGAATTCCAATAAGCTGCACCGAAGAGAATACCATAGGATATATTAAGCAAACCGCTAATTTCAAACTATCAATAAATTCAACACAGCCAGACCTCTTCGATACTCGCAGTATACTCCTCGAGGCGCAAGTCATGAAGCTTCGGAAGAGCATTCGCCGCGCATTTCCGAACATAAACCGACGGATCTCTGTACATTTCCCCACCACGACCACAACCAATGGCGCAATGACATGTAACTGAATCCCTGCCATGGCTCGCAGCGCCCACGCCCTCACCAACGGGTTCGGATCCCCTAGATCCTTCTGGAAGCAATTAATTGATAGCAACGCCTCATTCGGCCGCCTACAACATCACATTTTCCAATATTTCAACCTCAACAAAACAACCATAAACAGCTTCAAGAACACTAAATCACTGACGAAATCGAAAATCTAAAACCGAAAAAGCTTATAAGGTAATTTAGGTGATTCAGATTCAGAAAATTCACATACTTTTGAGCATAATGTAGAAGATACAAGTACACTAGCTTCTTCACATCCAGAGACTGAGTCGCTACGTTTTTCACAACCTAACAAAAACAAACTCAGATCATCATCTTAAAAATTTGAATCATCCAAACAGAGCCTTAAGGAAATTGTATTTTTAACGAACCTGAGGGAAGAAGTTGGAGACGTCGAAGCCTTGGGCGATGAGAGCGAGGAGGCGTTTGAGAGCTTCGCATTTCTCGGAGTCGAACTTGGAGTCGAGGAGAGGAGCGATGCTGACGTCTTCGGGGTCGTCATAGAGGTGAGTGTCGGTGCCGATTCGGAAGACCATCGTTGACGCTGTTTGGGCCTAAATAAAATATTTACTTTGGGCCTGGATGGTCGGCGTCTAGCGAGCGGCCCATCATGTTATAAGTTCCTATCAAGGGAGTTAAGTATAAAGTGTCTAGCGAGCTTCGTATCGAGCTTCGCTGGAAGAAGACTTAGAGTTCTATTAGAACTATGTCTTATCGAGCTGGTTCCACGCGGCTTAGTTTCTGTCATAACTAGTTGATGTTTGCAGGACTCTTAGAGGAGTTATGGTGGAATTGGAATACCTATGAGTGGTATAACATGTATGCTGGTATGGAGATTCAGACAAGATTACAAGAGCGAAGGAGTTAGAAATAGAATCAATGACTGATTAGTAAGCGAATATATAAGGAAGGCAAAGATCTTATGTAAGCCCCCCGCACAATCAATCAAACAGCCTTGCTATACGCAAACAAACCTAGACGGTTATCTCGTCCTCGAGATTTCTATCTGTCTTGCAACCAGAAGGTCTGAGTGCTGTTCACCTGTAGAGTGAAGGTATTTACGACTCCAAGGAAGCAATTGCAACCTGAAGGTTGAAGAGCGGCTCACTTGTATGCTGAGAGCTTGAATACTCAAAGGAAGCGAGTATTCTCAAACACTTCATCAAGAGATTTCTCTGCTCTGCACGAAAGACGTGGGAGTATCGATTTCTGGATTTAGCAAAGAGGTACACATATCAAAGTCCTAGGTTTCTAGGCAAAAAGGACCTATTCGAGCAGGGTTGGTGCTCTCCCTGTTCTAATCGCTTACATAAGAAGTCAGGCGGCTGTAATCAGTCCAAATTCCGTTGAAGAACGGTGGCACGCCAGCACACGAAGCACAAGCAGGATAGACCGGTTCACGCGGTTAAGACATCCGAGATAAAAGAGACTGCTTCGCGGGAAAGGTCTCTCCCGAGAGATATTTCTGCATCGAACATTTTGGCACGCCCAGTGGGATTGTCAATACTTCTTTGCTTCTCTAAGCGACAATTGGAGACCCTTATCGAAAGGTTTATCCTCAGTGTCGTAAACATCCACAACCGGTATACCGTGAACACACTTCTAGTCAGTGTCGTTCACTAAGTAATCAAGCGGTTGAGATTATCTTCGCTAGCGACTTCAACACTATGGATTTCGTACCCCTAAGTGAAGCGGAGATAAAGGCGCTCACGTATGAGGAATACGTGGCCTATGCAATAAGGCGGGACTTACACCACACTAGTAGTTTTCGATTGTTCGAAGATAGACTTGGGCAACAGACAGATCATCTCGCTGCTCAGACTGACTCCATAAAGGAGATAGCGAGTAGTATCCAGAATATACGGATAGATTTGAATCAGGAACAAGAGGATAAAGAATCCATAAACGCTCAGGTAGCTAGTTTGGCAGAGGGTCAAGAACGCCTACGGACTGATGTCCAGAGCCTTTTAGACAAAGGATTGGAAGAATACCGCCGGTCAGCGGCGACTACCACTCAAAGAGTTGATAGGGACCTGGCTTCTCTAACCAAAACCGTATCGAACTTGGCTAGGAAAACCAGGCGAACAGAGGATTTCTCTTTTGAGTGGGAGGCACGTATAAATAAGCTTATGGATGATTGCAAAGTAAAGATATCCAAGATGCATGAGTCTTACGAAGCACCGTTTCCTCCGACCAAAGACGATCCTAATGAATGGCATTGGCCAAAGTTCTATAAACACCAGACCTTCCAGACATTCTCTGGTGATGATGATGCTAACGCGGCAACACGTTTGGCTTACTTTACCTTGCAGCTAGGCCAATTTGCCGAGGATGAGGGACTCAAGTTAAGGGTCTTCGGATCATCATTATCAGGATCAGCCCTCGTGTGGTACACTGGCATCGAAAAGGGTTCGATCAGTACATGGAAGGAGATGGAGGCCTTGTTCATAGACCACTTTGGAACGGAACGGCCAGAAACTACTGTAGGAAAATTGGCTTCTCTTAGCCAATCAGTGACCGAAAGTCCGGTCACTTTCCTCCATCGTTTCCGTTCAGAGTACAACCTATGTAAAACCCCTCTAAGCAAGGAAGAGGTGGTTGAGATGGCCAAGAATGGGCTGGAGGACACGTACCACCAGCTATTCTTAAATAGTAAGTATTTCTCTCTGAACGAGTTCATCGCTGCAGTGACCAGAGCATACAACAATATGCAAGAGAGAGATAACAGGAAGAATGCGTCCAAAGGGACGTATAACAATAGAACCTATAACAGGTTAAAGCCAAAAACAGTGGCTTATGTTGAACAGATGGACGACCAGGAAATAGATTCTGATGATGACCAAGTGGGGGCTGTGGATTTAATGTCAAGTAAAGTGCTGAAACCCCGCAAGCTTCAGAAGAATAGGGGTCCCATCAAGCTCTCGACAGTGGCCTTTACTAAGCCAGAATTCGAGAAATACACTTATGATGCCAACATGGCTCATGAGATACTGGACGAATTGTACGGTCTGCGCGTTGTCAAAGCAGACTTCGGACCGCTTCCCACAGCTGAGCAGTTAAAGGGTAAAAAGTACTGCAAGTTCCATGGAGCATGGAACCATCTTACCAAGGACTGTATCAAGCTGAAGGACCAAATCCAGAAGTGGATCAATGAGGGAAAACTGGAGTTGGAAGGTTCGTCCAAGACAGCAGCACTAGTGGATTCTGAGTCATTCCCTGCTCAACAGGTGAACATGGTTGACGTAAGTTGGCCAGCACCTAGTAGAATCCTTGGAGACAAAGAGGCTTGGAATCAACCAGCCTACTTAACCTATTCATTCAAGACAGACATGGTGGATGAATACTTGGATAGGTTGAAGGATATGGGGCTGATCTTATTCTACCTAGTTTATAAGCTTAGACATCTACGGTACGAGGGGCCAGCCCAACACTTTTGTAGATTCCACAATCACTTCGGCCATCGAACATCGATGTGTTCAACCCTGAGAGATAAGATCCAGGGCCTGATTAATTGGCAAGTGATTGTGATCAACGAAGAAGGAGAGATGGATTTTCACCCCGAATACCCTCACAAAACGCCATCTCCTCCAGTCACAGAACCTCCCGTCAGTGGTACGTCTTCTAAACATAATCAAAATACACTGACTCAGTTGAAGAAGAAGTCCAAGCGAAGGACCAGGCGAAACATAGCCTTTGTCCGACCCAAACGGACACGTGTAACATATGACGCGTCCTGGCGGGAAGAGATATTTGGAAGGCTATGCCTAGAAGGGATAGCAGTGGTACCCGATAACTGGGGATCTCCAGACCCACATCCTGATGATGTTAGGGGTCTCCCTTATTGTCAATATCATCACAAATGGGGAAGTCACACTACAGCTGCCTGTAGAGATCTCAAATATAAGATTCAGCAGCTGATCGATGAAGGAGTAATAGCGATCGAACAAAAACCTTCGCTCAATTTAACAACTCCCATCCCCATGATAGTTGGAATGCTGGACGTAACAGGTAATAAAACAAACAAGAGGAAACAGTCCAACGACCAACCAACTACTGGCGAGAATCCACCTCATACACCAAAAAACAAAGGAAAAGAAAGGATGGACCCTAAGGCAGACTCGCCAGTGGCCCTTTGTGCACACTGCAAATTGAGAAGTGGGTTGAAGATCTCTTTCGAAGAGCTGGCTCAGGCAGTCAAAGCCTTCTCGGAATTATTCTCTAATAAAGATCATCAACCCCAACTATCAAGGCAAAGGGACACTCCCACTCCTAAGCTCCCAAGAGCAACAAACCAGGCCAGTGTGGTTAAAACACCTGAGCCTAAGATTGCTGATACGCTTACCAAACCATATGTTCCTCCAGCCTCAAGGAATATCACAAAGGAGGATGTATGGTATATAAGGGAGAAGGGAAAGACTGTCGAGGTAACTCCGAGTAAGAGGAGAAACCTACAACGACGCTTTGGTAGGGCCAAGAGAGCATTGGATGCTTACGAGGCTGGCCTTATCAAGGAAGAAGACCTGGAGTTCCCTCCAGAAGTGCTGCAGAGAAGGTTGAACACCCTCGCAGCAAATCCTTTAGTGGTCTTTGGGAAGAAATCTCACGAGCCCAAAGTGAGAGCCCAACGACCTGGGGTTTTCGAAAGAAACCCAGAACTAGGACGTACAGGTAAAAAGCCCGCACCTATTCAAGAGGTTCATCGTGTGGTTACTAAACAACAGCCAGTAAGGAGACGCCTCACTTTTGAAGAAGACACGGTGAAGCAAGTAGGGCTGAAGACACCTCCCAATGGAACAGAGGATACAAAGCAACAAAGTACTCCAAGTAAGCCACCAGTCTTGCAATGGAAACCAAGGCCTCTAGTTGTGGAAAAGCAGGCAAAGGCCAAGGAAGTGATCCCGGTTCCCAAGGAAACGACTACACCACCGCCAGCAGCTATCGATCCTACTCCTGAGGATGTGATACAGCAAGTTGCTCACCTTGAAGTGACTACAGGGTCTAACGAGGTTGGACAGTTGTCAGCTGACGGAGATAGCTACAATGACGACGAGGAATTAGTGGACTACGGCGAGGATGAGGACGAAGAGGCACAAGATTGCATCGAGGAGGACATTACAGCCATTAATATGGTGTATGTTCTATCCTCCAAATATGCTTTGCCCTCACCAGTACCAAGAAATGAATCCAGGAACATCAGTAGCGTGATGTTACAGGACGAAGAATCAAAAGTGCCAGACAATCCCACATTGGATGACACACCAGAACTGGATTCATCAGCAAAGAAGGGACAAATGATGTTCTCTAAGCCCACCATCGACATGGCCATGCACATGCGGCCACTATATGTCACAGGACAGGTCCAAGGAGTCCAATTAAATAAACTTTTGGTGGACTCAGGGGCAGCGGTGAATATCATCACCTTTAAGGCATTGGCCCTTATCGGTGTTCCCAAGTCAGCTATCCAAGAGACCTCGCTGAGTGTCAGGAACTTCCAGGGTAGCATAACAAAGACCTTGGGAATTGTCTTCCTACAGGTACACATCGGGACAGCCTCGGGCACTTACACATTCTTTGTGGTGGAATGTACATCACCATATAGTGCAATCTTGGGACGAGACTGGATCCATCGAAGCTATTGTGTACCATCCTCACTTCATCAGCAGATGCTACTGTGGAATATGGAGTCAGGCGAAGCAGAACTGGTCAACGCTGACCCTCGCCCATATTCCGTCTCTGCTAATGCACTAGAAGCCAGGTATTACCACAGTGACCTTAGGCCATTGGAGGTATGTGACGTTGACAGTAAAGGCCGCCCAATGGGTGTCACGGCCTCTAAATTAGCTCAATGGGGGATTATTCAAGCGAATCAGGATAGTCAAAGACCCTACATCATCGAGCTACCATCGAGACGTTCTCCATGAGTGGGTCCCTATCAGAAGTAGAGACCGAGGCTTGTCTTTCGTTGCACGAACGCTTTCATAACTTTAAGTTAGAAAGCCAAGCCTTCGAGAAGGTTCCAATGATTGCAGCATTGGAATATGTGGATGAAGACGTTCTGCAGGACTTAGAGGAGGAGGTCGAAATTCGACTAGCTCCAGCGGCCTTAGATGACCTACCTCCTAAAGTCAAGGATCTCATCGAACACATTCAGATTGGGACACAGGAAGAGCCAATGTCTGTGGCTATCAGTACTTTCTTGGAGCCTGAATAGAGGCTCACGATGATTGAATTGCTGAAAGAATACGCAGATTGTTTTGCAGAGAAATATGAGGACATGCCTGGTCTGTCAACAGATCTGGTTTGTCATAACTTGCCCATCATCGAGGGAAAGAAGCCTGTGAAACAAGAAATGCGTCGCATGAACACAGAGACAGCAATTCTGGTCAAAGAGGAGGTTGAAAAACTGCTCAAGTCAGGGATTATACGAGTAGCCAAATATAATGAGTGGTTGTCTAATATAGTTCCAATCAAGAAAAAGAATGGGAAGATGCGAGTGTGTGTTGACTACAGAGACTTGAACAATGCAACCCCTAAGGATGCTTATCCTATGCCAGTAGCTGATTTGTTGGTTGACTCAGTTGCCCGCCACGAGATGTTGACATTCATGGATGGTACTGCAGGATATCATCAAATCCCAGTGGCTGAAAAGTATAGACATAAGACATCGTTTCGATGCCCAGGCTTTGCCGGTGTTTTTGAGTACGTGGATATGTCATTTGGACTCAAAAATGCAGGGGCAACCTACCAACGAGCAATGAATTTGATCTTTCATGATCTTATTGGTAAGACCATGGAAGTATATATAGATGATGTTGTAGTCAAGACGAAACGTAGAAGTGACCATTTTGAAGACTTGAGACAAGTATTTCTCAGAATGAGGCAGCATCAACTGAAGATGAACCCAGCCAAATGTGTGTTTGGCGTCCAGGCAGGTGACTTCCTGGGTTTTCTGGTCCATCAGCGTGGGATTGAAATACCGAATGACAAAAAATAAGCGGTTATCAGTGCAGCCCCACCAAAGAGTAAAAAGGAGCTACAACGTTTATTAGGAAAAATCAATTTCTTACGACGTTTTATCGCCAATGCTGCTGGGAAAACACAATCATTCTCTACTCTCCTCAAGCTTCAAAATCAGAAGGATTTTGCATGGGAGCCTATACATCAAGAGGCCTTCGATACCATCAAAGCCTATTTAACAAACCCACCTGTCTTGGTTCCTCCAAGACCTGGGGTACCCCTTAAACTATATATATCAGCTACCGAGCTCTCCATTGGAAGTCTATTGGCTCAGGACGACACAGCAGGGGTTGAACGTGCTATTTTCTACCTAAGTCGTACCTTGAATGATTGCGAAACAAGATACTCTCCAATGGAAAGGTTATGCCTAGCCTTATACTTTGCAGGGTGTAAGTTGAGGCACTATATGTTATCCTTCACTACGTGTGTCATTGCACAAACAGATTTGGTGAAGTATATGCTATCCAGACCAATTCTCCGTGGTCGTATTGGAAAGTGGATTCTGGCTCTGTCAGAATTTTCTTTACAATATGTCCCTCAGAAGGCGGTAAAGGGCCAGGCAGTGGCTAATTTTTTGGCTCATCATCCCATGAAAGAAGTGGTTGTCGGGCCAGAGCTGGATCTCGCTCGTATTGATTTGGCCCCTTGGTGTTTGTATTTTGATGGGTCCAGTACGAGTACTATGGCTGGGGCTGGGGTAGCTTTGATCTCCCCACGCGGCCAAACTTATTCTTATTCTTTCAGGTTGGACTTCAAGTGCACAAATAATCAAGCAGAGTATGAAGCTTTAATCATTGGGTTAGAACTTCTGTTAGATATGGAGATCAATGATGTGCATGTCTTTGGAGATTCCCAACTGGTGATCAGACAACTTGAGACAAAATACAAGGCAGGTCCAATATTAGAACCTTATGCGAGAAGGGCCTGTGACCTATTGAAGTTGTTTACAGAAGTGGAGTTGAGTCATGTTCCTCGCGAGAAGAACTATGCAGCTAACGAGTTGGCTCAACTAGCAACGGGTGTAAGTTTGCAAGATGGAGTACGAGAAAGAATACTTAAGGTTGAAAGAAGAACCCTTCCATCTTTCCTTGCACGTCAAGAAGACAAAAACGAATGGTACGTTGCTACACTTGATCACATCGACAAAGACTGGAGACAGGAACTTATCTCTTATCTCCAGGATCCTAATAATCCGGTTGACAAGCGGATTCGATATTTGGCTCCCAATTATGTGCTCAAAGATGCTGAGTTATATCGAAGGGGAGAAGAAGGCATACTATTAAGGTGTGTCTTTGGACGTGACGCTAAAAAGTTAATGAGAGAAGTCCATCTTGGGATTGCAGGGGCTCATCAAGTTGGTCCCAAGATGAGATGGTTATTACGGAGACATGGCTTTTATTGGCCAGGCATGCTCAGAGACTGCATCACGTTCGCTAAAGGTTGTGAAGAATGCCAGAGACATGGTCCAGTCAACCATATGCCCAGAATACCATTACAGCCTATAATCAAGCCTTGGCCAGCTCGAGGATGGGCTTTGGACTTAATTGGAATGATTCATCCTCATTCATCTGAAGGGCATAAGTTTATTATAGTGGCTACTGATTTCTTCACAAAGTGGGTCGAAGCTCGACCCCTCAAGGTATCTTCAGCGAAGGCCATCCGTCAATTTTTGTTTGAAGATATTATTTGTCGTTTTGGCATCCCTGAGTGTTTTGTTTCAGACCGAGGGGCAGCTTTCATGTCTGGGGAAGTAGATACTTTAATGAAGGATCTTGGGATCCATTTTCTCCACTCTTCTCCATACTATGCCAAATCCAACGATCAAGCTGAAGCGAGCAATAAAATCATTATTTATATCCTAAAACGGATGCTCGCTGGCAATGCCAGACTGTGGCATGAAGAACTTTTTCATACCTTGTGGGCTTACAGGACTAGTAAGAGGACACCCACAAGTACAACTCCTTATGCACTGATGTTTGGGCACGATGCTGTTTTGCCTTTGGAGATCAATGTTCAGTCTTTACGGGTAATGGAGCAACATAACTTGATCGGTGATGACTATGTCCAAGCAATGTGGCAAGAGCATGAAGACCTCGATGAGCATCGAATACAAGCTTTTGAAAGTTTACGTGCTGAAAAACAAAAGGTGGCTCGTGCTTATGACCAGCGAACAAGGGGCATGAGTTTTGCAGAAGGAGAACTCGTCTGGAGGGTGATTTTGCCTATCGGTGAGAAGACGGAAGGACGAGGAAAATGGTCAGAAAAATGGGAGGGACCATACATCATCGATCGATTGTTGGGTAAAGGAGCAGTTCGCCTGAGAGATCGAGATGGTACTATACACGCGAACCCAATAAATGGTCGTTACCTAAAGAAATTCATACAACCAGTCTGGGAGTATGACGATCCTCCAGATATTGCTTAATCTAGTTTATTCATGCCTTCGCATAAATAAACTACAGGGGCAACACATATACCCATCGAGGATCATAGACATCAAATAACCTATTAATGGGGTTAAATAGTTAGTGCCTATACCCATCGAGGATCATAGACATCAAATAACCTATTAATGGGGTTAAATAGTTAGTGCCTATAGTCAAGGCCAAATTTTGTAATCAGAATAGTTGTTATTCCAAGTTAAACTTCGTGTTAGGCCAGTCCTTATGGCTTAAATTTTTGAACAAACTATATATGAGTTTATCAATATAAAGAGCTTTTACATTCCAAAATAAATATTACATTCAAATACTTGGAATAATACAAAGGCTTTGCGGCCTTAGGCTCTGATACCATATGATGAAGATGAATCTGGGACAATTGCAACAAAGAAACTCAAGAAATTAAAAGCAGATTCATTCTTCACAAGATCCTCTCCGTTACCGATTCCATCTCCCAAGAAGATAAAGCCTGCAGATCGATCTCGGCGATTGGGAGAGATCGACCTCGGTATTGGAGAGGGAGAGGAAACTGAAATGCCAAGGCAAGAGGAGTGCATCAGAACAAGAGTTACACCTGCCTTGACGCTTGTCGCCTTCTTCCCAGGGTGACGCTCATGTCCTTCCCCATCTATTACAGGAGGCATTGAAGAATGCTACCTCCTCCAGTGCACATAGGCACCAAACAGGTACGAGGCGGAAGACGAAGAGGATTGCCACCTCGGGATTGTGGTTTCTCCCTTGTTGACTCCTTCAATCGGGGAAAACCAAGGCGTTGCCTGGGCATAGATATTGCTATCTAGTTCAGGTTTGGGCATGGATATTGCTATCTAAGGAATATAACTTTGAGGGATTTATCTGGAGGTTTCTTTGGATAGTAAGACCAGAACAAGTAGACTTGGGTTTGATTCATTCTTGCAAAGGACTTGGTTCATTTCATATAAAGAGAAGGAAGCCTTTTATAGGCCAGGAATCACAACGGTTTGGTTTCGTGAGAATAATTACACCCAAAGGTAAATAATACGTGTCCAAATAACAGTGGACCTTGAAAGCGGTTTATCTGCCCGCAAGAAGTGCATGATAAATGAGAAGATCCTTGGGGTAGGTAGAACGTATTTCAAAGATTTTCGATGGTTTGACGCGATACGGATTCCAAGTATAGAATTCAATTCTATTCATTGCTGGACAATCGAGAAGTTAAAATTAATTACAGCCTAAAAACGAGGATGGATCAGAGTTGGGAAAGGGCTTGTTGGAAAGGCCCAGTTAGGTTTTTAACCCAATACAGACATTGTTGTCAAAACAATATGGATACATTAAAATCTTTGATGTTCGATAACAATTACAAGAAGCCTACACTAGAGGCCCAAAATCTTTACATATCAAGAAAGCTCTTTATCGAGATCTTAATCATCTCTGAGGTCTTCCAGGCTTGATAAGCTGCTTTGCGAGCTTCGATGGCTTCCTAACGTGCCTCTTACAGGAGTTGGGCTCGGGTCTCGCCTTCTGCTAAAAAGTTATGCATTTCATCCCGATAGTTGGGGATGTTGTTTTCCAATGCATTTATTTATGTTCTGAGTACAGCGACATCAGCTTCAAGAGCAAGTAGCTTGGCACGTTTGGCTGCTAGATTTTCCTCCTGTGAAGGTAACTCCTTTAGATATTTCTCGATTCTCTCTGTCTCCTTGTGAGTTTTCTGCTCCAAGGTCGCTGCTGCTTCTTGCTTTCGAGCAGCCTCGATGGACAATTCCTGGAAGATTTCGCTGCTACGTTGGAACTCGAAGAGTTTGTTTTCTATATCTTCCAAACAGGGGATGAGGTCTGCTGGGGCATTAGTGTGTAGGTTCTTCACTTGTTTTTGTGTGGCCTGAATATCTCTTAGAGAATTTAGAGGCCCAGAGAGAATGTTGTGGAGAAGGTCTTCGGCGCCTGAAGGAGTTTTCAATGTGCTCAATGTACCTACGAGTTCTTGAATTTTCGTTGACTCATGTACACTGAGCAATTGGAGTTGCTTTCTTGATGATGAAGAAGGAACAGAGATTTCCTCATTTCGAACAGTAGGTCCTTCATCATCAATGTTTGGAGCACTATCAGGTTGATCTTCAGTGGCTATCAAAATCGGCCCGCCTGATGAGCTCGCTTGGTTCCTTGGACTATTGGGAAGGCTTTGCTGAACGTCCGGGTCCACAGAAATGAGTTTGGACTTCAATATAGAAATAACAGGTCATGTTAGGACTATATAAAAAGATCATTAACCTAAGAAGTGAGGTTGCAGTTTGCTTACTTGTGGGGGAGACAGTGTTGGTGTTTCCTCATGAGTCTGAACTTGTTGCTCTGGTGAGGAGACAGTTTGCTCAGCTTCTGGGGTGACTTGTTCATCATGAGCACTGGGTTCTTCGCCAGAAGAGGAAGGAATGTAGCAACCTTGAATTTCGATCTGGAGACGACTGAACAAAGTCTCAAGGGCTACAGGGTGTTTCTTCTCCTCTTCCTCGAGCTCTGCTCGATGAATTCCAGCCAAGAATTGGACTATGAAATCTTTACAACATTCTTTGTGGCTGTTAACTATAGCCTTGTCTGCAGTGTTGGATATGGTGCTGGACTCATCGAACTCCAGGATGAAGGCTTTGCAGTGTCCTTCTTGGAGTCTCTCTCCTAGTGAGTCAATTATATAGAAGGTTTCGTCTTCAGCCTTGAGGACGAAGAAGTGATCGTTCCAACTCACTATGTAGACTTGGGGCTTCCGGCTTTTCTGAATGTGTTCCCATAAATCATCGAAGGGGCAGAGGCCGTTCAGATTAGCAAACTTCTCAGGATCAAAGTATCCTATGAAGGAGTCATCGACCGAAAATTGGAGCGGCCTGATGTTTGCCTTCAAGATAGTGTTCAAATCAAAATGTTGGTCTGGATACTTCCGGGTCAGGGACTCATCCTTGCATAATTCCTGCCATTCCCTTGAACCTTGAATAAGGAGGTCATCGAACTGGGAGAGTGTAGGAGTGCTACCCGGATTTGCACAAAACCAGTGTGCAATGGTGAAAGCGATGGCCGAACAAGCACTAGACCCTGAGGCTTTGCTGCTCCTTTGGTCAAATGAAGCAAGGAATACTCGAGCGAAGAGGTATAGTTGGTTGTCTCTGCTCTTGATTCGTGAGTCCAACCAAACCCCACTTTCTGCTTCTGGGGTCCTCAGCTTAAGTTTCTTGGATCTTGTGGGCTGCAAGGAATAAGGGTCAATATCAGGATCAGTAGTAAAAATCAAGTTTGTTCTGGATAGGCAATAATTTGAATACATACAGGCGATCTGGAACGCTTGGTCCTTTTCTTCTTGAAGGATTGGAGAGCCATAGTTACATTCGGTTCAGGATTGCACTGTGAAGGGAAGAGAAGGATGGTCATTTATGATCCTAAGATCACCAACACAAGTGGAAAATTCAAAAATCTAAAAAACATACCTGTGGCCATGGGGGTGAGCTCGAGTTGGGGTGAGGACCGATGAGTGCATCCAAGTCTGCCTTGAGTGTGAATTTCTCATCAAATCCGTGAAAGATGGTAGCAAAGCACAGTTCTGGTCCCTGGTATCGCTTCTCAACCCAAAATTGGGAATACCAGGTGAGGTATAATAGAGTGACCAACTTCGATGATGATAGTGGCTTGGTAATTTCAGGAACTATCACCATTGGAAAGCCAAATTGTTCATCGAAGGTTTCTGCTGCATTGGGCTTATTTTCTGCTCGCCAAAGAGTATACTTGTTAACATAACAGGCGAGGGGCATAGGGGCATCCTGGCTGAGCCCAAGTTGTCTGCAGAAGTGATTGGGAGCGTAAAGCTCATACCCAGAGTCTGGGAGTTGTAGATCCTGGCAAGTGTTGAACTTAACAAACAGGCTTCTTGCTTGATCATCTTGGTCAGGAGATGGCATGAAACCACTAGAAAGGAGGCCAGGGTGGCGACGACCCAGAATTGTTTCAACTGCAGTGTAGGGAAAGTCTTTATGGTAGCATAGATGCTTGAAGCAGTTGAGATAGGACCATTGTTTAGTCCTGGGCAATGTAGAAACCAGTGACTTGCCCAACAGTTTTTGTTCTTCGAACTTAGGGGTCGTTGAAGGACAGAAGAAAGGGAAATAGATCTGCAGCCAGAGGTCTACCATCCAAAGTGGCCCAGATTGGTTCAGGTCGAGCTTCGATAGAGTTATTCGCTTGAGACCGTAGTAGATGGAGGCGAGGACAGGCTCAACCAAGCTCAGTGGTTTTTCGCTGTAGAGACATTCAGCGAGATTGGTCCACGTCTTGATAACCTTCGCTGAGGTTGTGCAGAATAAGTACTTCGATAGCCAGTATTCTAGAAAGGCTATTCCTCCTTGTGCTGTGTCTTTCTCCTTTTGTGAGAAATGTTTCACCCAGGAGGAGTATGA
Organism: Geum urbanum; assembly: GCA_946800695.1. Taxonomy (NCBI): domain Eukaryota; kingdom Viridiplantae; phylum Streptophyta; class Magnoliopsida; order Rosales; family Rosaceae; genus Geum; species Geum urbanum. The sequence continues at coordinate 39,324,423 of OX327017.1, read as the reverse complement.
TGGAGGCCGCATTGCTGAGGCTTTGAGAGGAGTTTGGCTGGAATCCTGAGGAGCCCAATTGTTCTCAGTGGCAGGAACTCCGAATATGGTGTAGAGGTCAAGCATTGTGATACTCACATCTCCACAAGGGAGTCTGAAGCAGTTCGCTATGCAATCCCAGAAGCACATTGCTGTGGCAAATGGGGCTTTGTTACCCCCAGTTGGAAGAGAAAAGCATAAATCAATGAGTTCAGCAATTCCTGCTGCTTCCCATCGTTCTCTGTCTTGCCTACGACGCTGATGGTACCAGTCGAGGTCGTCTGAAGATGTATGTGGCCATTTCCCAATGGAACAAAGACTATCTTTTTGTGTCCATGTCTTTGGGTCTGCTGTTGGGTCTGCCTGAAGAATTAGGGAAGAATTGCATATGGGTTTACGAAGGGAAGTGAAGAGCTCCAGATTTAGTGGAGACTCCAGAAATGGGCCGAGAAGACCTGTATTTTCTTTGACGTCTACTGTAAGAGTGCAGACGGTGTCTGGGTTCGATCGAACAGCGACTTCTTTGAGCCGTTTGACAAATTTATTGGCGTCGACGTTGTCGAAAGGAATAGTAATGTCCTTACGAGGAGGCATTTTTCTGGGTTAGGGTTTGACGGCGGTGAGAAAGAGAGGTTTAAGCTTTTTGACTGAAAGAGTTAGAAAGTTGCAGGTTCTGAGCGAGTGAAAGGTTTTTGCTGAAAGGTGAAATTTGTGGATATGAACTGTTGCTCTTATAGAGGAGTCAGTCGAGCGTCATACTTCTTCGAAGAGTTGGTTAAACGTGGCGTTCGAGTGATGGTGTAGCGTTTCAAGGTCAATGAGCACATCGTTCAAGATATATTCAAGTGTTTTCACTTGTTCAGAAAGTTTCCAAGTTCAAGACCTGAGGGGCAATGTTTGGGCCTAAATAAAATATTTACTTTGGGCCTGGATGGTCGGGGTCTAGCGAGCGGCCCATCATGTTATAAGTTCCTATCAAGGGAGTTAAGTATAAAGTGTCTAGCGAGCTTCGTATCGAGCTTCGCTGGAAGAAGACTTAGAGTTCTATTAGAACTATGTCTTATCGAGCTGGTTCCACGCGGCTTAGTTTCTGTCATAACTAGTTGATGTTTGCAGGACTCTTAGAGGAGTTATGGTGGAATTGGAATACCTATGAGTGGTATAACATGTATGCTGGTATGGAGATTCAGACAAGATTACAAGAGCGAAGGAGTTAGAAATAGAATCAATGACTGATTAGTAAGCGAATATATAAGGAAGGCAAGGATCTTATGTAAGCCCCCCGCACAATCAATCAAACAGCCTTGCTATACGCAAACAAACCTAGACGGTTATCTCGTCCTCGAGATTTCTATCTGTCTTGCAACCAGAAGGTCTGAGTGCTGTTCACCTGTAGAGTGAAGGTATTTACGACTCCAAGGAAGCAATTGCAACCTGAAGGTTGAAGAGCGGCTCACTTGTATGCTGAGAGCTTGAATACTCAAAGGAAGCGAGTATTCTCAAACACTTCATCAAGAGATTGCTCTGCTCTGCACGAAAGACGTGGGAGTATCGATTTCTGGATTTAGCAAAGAGGTACACATATCAAAGTCCTAGGTTTCTAGGCAAAAAGGACCTATTCGAGCAGGGTTGGTGCTCTCCCTGTTCTAATCGCTTACATAAGAAGTCAGGCGGCTGTAATCAGTCCAAATTCCGTTGAAGAACGGTGGCACGCCAGCACACGAAGCACAAGCAGGATAGACCGGTTCACGCGGTTAAGACATCCGAGATAAAAGAGACTGCTTCGCGGGAAAGGTCTCTCCCGAGAGATATTTCTGCATCGAACAAACGCCTTGCTTCGATTATCGGCGGTGGCGCCGAACTGTGAGAACATGGTGTTTTCTGTGTGTGAGAGAGAGAGAGGTGGTTCTGATCGGACCAGAAGGACTGGAGCTAGGAGAAGATGTCTGAGCTAGCTAGCTGGGTCAGTTTGGGCCTGGATAATTCGGGTGGGGTTTTGATCGGATCCGATAGTTCTTTGGTTGCAAATGTGAAATCAAATTTTTTTTCTATCATGTGGATTTGAGAAATTAATGTTATTATTAAGTTTCTTTAACAAAGTCAGGACGATTTGGAAAATACAGTAAAATTTTGATAATTTAATATTCGATTAATTAATAAGTTTGTTAAAATAATATTTTTTTTAGTTCTAATTTTGGGACTTAAATATTAATTTAATACTCGATTAATTAATAACCTCGCTAAATTAATAAATTTTATCAATTTCATGATTATTAATTAATCTAGGTTTTACTTTAAATGGTGGCATCAAAATTAAAGATTGTCATGTTTTGTTTCACTTGAGATTTATTTCTTATTTTTTATTTATTGTTTAAATACGAAAACGGTAATAAGCACTTATGAGTTCTCTTCTATCATCTATTCTATGTAATATCTTTATGGCATCTAACCGTTCATTCATATGAGTAATGCATCTGAATCATCTCGATACTCAAAGTGTCGGTAACACACCTCATAATAATTGAATGATTAACATCCGCTTGACACGAGTTTTCTCTTTTCTATGTCACACTCAAATTTCAAAATAGAAATTTCATATTAACATAGTTCGAAGATGGAAACACAATACTTAAAGACCTAATAACGTAATTGTCTCGATTTAACAAACATTTCTTAATAAGAAGTTCATAACGAACCATGTCACAATTACAAAAAAAAACATCATATCATCTTTTACTGTAACCGCTCAAGTCAATAAAACATCACATTATCATTCAAACCTCAAAGTAAAACTGCAAAACACATCTCACATGTCATGTTCACAAGAATTATCACACTAACAAACCACATTGAGATAGACGATGAACACAAAATGTATGTATGTGGTATACAGAAGGAATACCCTAGCCTATGAATAATGACATGTTTCTATTGAAAGAATTACCAAATTTGGTGGCAAAATTCACCTCACCTTTTTTTTGAAAGAAGGGCGGTGCGACAGTTCTCAAACCATTACTAATGAAATTGATGAATACATGGGATAAAACATAAAATTTGAACCCCACACTACCACATTTTTGAGTATTGCCGGCGATTAGGCAAAATAAAGGCTGACGAGATGGTCCATCGTCGGCAATAATAAGCATTGTCAACGAGATGGACCATCGCCGGCAATAATTTCCCAAAATCGCGCGGCAATGGTGGGAAATTATTGCCGGCGACGAAGAATATCGCCGGCAATAATTTCCCATCATCGCCGGCGATATATTGGCCGGAATATCGTCGGTAATAATGTGAAAATTATTGTCAGCGACGGAGAATATCGCCGGCAATAATTTCATTGTATTTCCGGCGATATTTGGCCGGAATATCGTCGGCAATAACTCCATTGCTGACGATTTAATGAATCGTCGGCAATAACTCTTATATCAGATCTACTCCGCAGCAGCTCGATCATTTTACAAAAATCCGGTGAAAAAGAAGGAAAACGCTCTGAAATCCTTGGGTATTGTCAAAAGGCGTCCAAAACCCGCTCGGGAAGCTATATAGCTAGGTACGTATGTATATATATGTGGATCGATGTATATATATGTGTGTTGATTTATATATATATATATATATATATATGCATGTGTTGATTTAGAGTTGAGATATCGATTAATGGTTTGATATGCAAATATAGTGGATATATTGTTGATTTCGAGTGATTAACTGTTGATTTTGAGTTGATTTAAGATGATTTCGATGAAAATATGTTTGTGTATATATATATGTATATAAATTTACATATTGTGATTAATTGTCAATATGTGTATATATATATATACACATGTTAATTTGTAATTGTGAATTGTTGGTATATATATATTTTTATATATGCATGGGTCAAATTTTGTTAATTAATCGGATGCATGTAATTAATGTTGATTTTTTAATTAATTAGTAGTGAATGTGTATATATATATTTATAGTACATAATGTTAGAATTTTTATGATGGACAAGAGTTGGATGAGCATTGAAAGATGGGATGTGAGATATCACCATGGAATTAAGAGTTTTGTGGATTTTGTGAAGGCTAATTGTGGAGACACTACACTTCATTATTGTCCGTGCAAAGAATGTAAGTGTCGCAGCGATCGATTTCGTTTTTCCATTGATAAAGTCCAGAAGCACCTGAGTAAATACGGGTTTTGGGATAAGTATACTTCTTGGATTTATCACGGTAAAACATCGTTAGCGGGTCCGCATGATCATGGACAATTTGCTGAGAGGGCCAGTCCATCCTATGATCCAACATCAATGTTGATCAATGATATGTTTCCTCATGAGAGCGGTGTATTTACTGATCAAGCACCAAATGTCCCTCCCTTCGTGCAGGGTTTCCCCGATATTGAGCCAGTCGAGCCATTACCTGGAGCTCATGTCAACACAAGCGGTATAGACAAGTACAACAACCTAATTGCATTGCAACAGACTCCGTTGTACGACGGTTGTAGTAAGACTATTCTTGGAAGTGTCATGGGAGTGATGCAGCTCAAAATGGAGAACAAAATGTCTGTCAAAGCTGTTGATTCTTGGCTGAAGTGGACTGCTTCGCTACTGTCACCCGGTCATCGTCTTCCTACCACTCATCATAAGGTGCGACATAACCTGAAAGATCTTGGGCTTTCCTACATCAAAATCCATGAATGCAAATATGATTGTATTCTCTTTTGGGGAAAAGATCTTGAAAACCTTGAAGCCTGCCCGGTATGTTTTACAAAAAGGTATAAGTTGACTCCTGCAGGCAACAAGAAAGTCGTGAAGATACTTCGATATTTCCCGCTGATTGATAGGCTGGAGCGGTTGTTCATGTGTGCTTTCACGGCCGAAGCTATGAGATGGTGGGCTGAGAGGAATCTGCCTAACGATGACACCCTTATACACCCTGCCGACGGAGAGGCTTAGAAGCACATGGTCAGGGAGTTTGATCATTTTGCAGCAAAGGTCCGAAATGTTTGGCTAGGGCTCTCATCTGACGGATTCAACCCTTTTGGCAACATGAGTCTTCAATACAGTATATGACCAGTTATTTTGGTACCGTACAACCTTCCACCATGGATGTGCATGAAGAAGGAATACAATATGCTCACTCTGTTAATTCCGAGCCCGGGTTATCCAGGAAAGTGTCTCGATGTGTATTTGAGGCCTTTGATTGAGGAGCTTAAGTACCTGAGTGAGTGTGTCCACCCCACTTACGATATGTTCAAAAATGAGATGTTCCAGATGCATGCCATGCTTGTTGGCACCATCAGTGATTTTCCTGCCCGCGATATGTTGTCGGGCAACGTTACCAGGGGTTACCGGGCTTGTTCAGAGTGCATGACTGTTGATTGTTGCAGTCCTCATTGCAGTAAAATTGTTCAGATGCGTCACCGTTGTTGGCTTCCATATGATCACCCATTTAGGCAGGATCAAGACATTTTTGATGGGACTGTGGAAACGGGTGTAGCACCCAGGCGATGGACAGAGGATGAAATTTTGGAAGTGTTGAATGAATATGATTTTGGCCAGCTGAGCAATCATCCTGAGATAGTGTCGTCAATTCCAGACAAGCCCGAAATGTATAAGTTTTGGACACACAAGAGCATATTCTGGGAACTCCCCTACTGGCCCAGGTTGCCTATCAGACACTACATAGATATCATGCACATAGAGAAGAATGTGTGTGAAAGTGTGATGGGCACAGTTCTTAATTTGGAGGGGAAAACAAAAGGCATCCCTAAGGCATGCATTGATCTGAAAGCTATGGGACTGCGGAAACATTTGTGGTTAAGAGATGTTAAGAAAAAAATGCCTCAAGCTGCTTACGGTGGATGAGTAATGTCAGGTATTCTTATGGCTATGCAGGAAATTAATATAATTTTTGCTTATGGTTATATGCAAGAAATATAATTGTTGCTTATGGCTATATATACAGGTATCCTTATAGCTATGCAGGAAATATAAACAGGTGTATTAACTTCTGGGACAATAAGATGTACGGATTAAAGAGTCATGACTGTCATGTACTCCTTCAACGCCTTTTCCCTATTTTCATTCGAGGGTACCTGCCCAAAGAGGTGGTGGAGCCGTTGGTGACCTTGTCAAGATTCTTTCAGAAGTTATGCACCAGGGAAGTTAAAAAATCAGATCTCAGGGAGATGCAAGATGACATCATTTTTATCATGTGCAAGCTTGAGAGGATATTTTTCCCAAATTTTTTCGACATCATGCCTCACCTGATGATCCATCTTCCCGAACAATTGTTGCTTACCGGTCCGGTATACTACACTTGGATATATCTCATGGAAAGGTACAAATGATTCATACATTTGTGTTTGCCTCTGTTTTTATATGTAAAATCTTATTTTTGTAGTATCATAACATGTACTTGTTAACTTGTAGACAATTGGGAGCCTACAAGGACTATGTGAAGAATAAATCTGCACTTGAAGGGTGTATCGCTGAAGCATATCTTGCGCACGAGTGTGTAACGTACACCAACTTGTATTTAGAAGGGCTGCAGGACCCCCAACAACATATGCTAGAAGATGAACCCAAGTTCAACATTTCTATCATCTCCAATGACGTGGTAGTACATGGAAGCTTGCCAAAGTCGTACAAGTTGGATGGAAATGAGGTAGCCATTGGCCACTGGTCAGTACTGATTAACTGTCCAGAAGTTCAATATTGAAAAAACTATCATCTTCACTGCCCTACTATTGCAGAAAATGTTGATTACCACAACAGGACGTTTGCAAACTACTTTAGTCAATGGGTAAGGGTATATGTGTATATATATATTTTTTATTTTCTTATATAGCATGTGTGTACGTGGTTTTATTTTTCTATGTTCATAATTTCTTGTGTACGTGGTTTCTTATCTTTTTCAGATGAACCATGTAGTAAATAATGGTTACCCAGAGTGGTCAAACGAATTGAGGCTCTTGGCGATGAAACCGATAGCTTCAAAAGTTTACTCGATGTGTTAGGTCAATGACGTGAAATTTATATGTGAAAATAGAGACGACCGACTGAAAACACAGAATTGTGGGGTGATGTTCCATAGTGGGCAGGATGGCGTTGACTATTACGGTATCCTTCATTCAGTTGTGGAACTAATTTATGGGAACCGCATGAAAGTGCATTTGTTCAAGTGTAGATGGTTTGATACTAGCCCGGAGAACACAAGGACCGATCAGTACGAAATATTTTCGGTGAATACTGCTACAAGCTGGTATAAAGAAAACCCTTTTGTTCTTGCCACATCAGTAAAAACAAGTGTTTTACCTTGACGATCTTCTGAACAAAGTCCCGTGGAAGGTGGTTAACCATGTTGCTCATAGAAACATATACAGTGCTGCCACACTTGGTGAGACCGCAGATGATGATGAAGAAGTTACTGCATACCAAGAGCCGAACGCTTTTGACATTCCAGAATCATCTACGATTCGCTTTAATAATGCGAAATCTGGGAGTGTGGTTCGAATTACTGGAGCAGAACTTCTCGATGTTAATCCAAATGAAGTAGACGCTGATTTAGATGACGAGGAGCGGCACATATTGCCAGAGGTTACCTATGAAACCGACTCAGACTCAAGTGATGAAGATGATTATCATCCTTAGTACGTACGTTAATGATGTACATATTTTAGTATATATAAACGTGCATGTATTTTTGATATATAAACGTGCATGTACGTATTTATAGTCGTAAATTATAAAAATTTGGCCAACGTCATATCGATCGGTGTTTATACTACGAAGCATATATATATGTAGAATATATATGGTGTTATACCACATTAGACTTGAATGGAAAATGAATATAATTAATGGTGCATGTTATTTGCCGAAAAATGGGAATCAATATCACCGATGAGTAACTCGTCGGTGATAGTATTACCAACGAGTTACACTAACTCGTCGGTGACTATCACCGACGAGTTGCTTATTAACTCGTTGGTAATAGTATTACCGACGATTTAATAAGCAACTCGTCGGTGATACTCCCTTAAATTCCCAACCCTTTCGGGTAGTACCCATTTCTTCACGGACCTCCTCCCCTAAAACCCTAAAATCTCTCCTCCTCTCCTCGCCGCCCACCCTGCCCGAATCTCCTCTTAGCCTCCTCAAATCTCTCCTCCCCTCTCCCCTCTCCCCTCCCTTCCTCCCCTCTCCACCCAAATAAACCCGAAATCTCCTCTCCCCTCTCCTCCTCCCCTCTCCCCTCCTCCCCTACCTCCTCCCCTCCCTTCATTCCGACCACCGCCGCAGGAAAATGACAGGTCCCTCCCCCTCTCTCTCTCTCAATTTTAGTTAATTAGTAATTATGCATTTTAATTATATTTGTTAAGTTAATTATGTAATTATGTATTTTTGTGTTGGTTAATTATATTTGTTAAGTTAATTAGTAGAATATATTTGTTAAGTTAATTAGTAGAATATATTTTAATTATATTTGTTAAGTTAATTAGTAGAATATATTTTTGTAAAATTATTTTTCTGTTGGTTAATTAAGCATTTGGGTTATAATTAATTGATATTTTGATAATTATATTGGTAATGATATTTTTGGTGATTTGGTTAATTGATATTTTTGATAATTATATTGGTAATGATATGTTTGGTTAATTGATATTTCGGTAATGATATGTAGGATATTTTGTGTATATATTTTTGTGATACTAGCCCGGAGTATTTTTGGCATATAGAATAATTTTTTGGCTGTTCTGTGAAATTATTGGATGTGCAGGAGGTTTTGCGGCAAATTGGCTTGGGGGCATCAAACGGAGAGGGACTAGATCCAGTGGAGGGAGCAGTAGTCAAGCATCATCACCCGCAATCAGCAACACGTGCAGCGACCCTATTATGAATGCTCGCACACAAATTTTGCTACGTGCGCGAGAAGAGGAGGAAGATGCATGATCCAGATCCGTGCAACCCTTAGTCCAGCCTCGACCCTCAGTCAGCAGACACTCAGGCGAGCGACACTCAACGGGCGCATCAGAAACTCCCTCCATCCGAATGCCCCCTATTGGCCCGGTGCCTACTCCCCTTTCACAGGAATCATCTGAGGCAGATGGTGCAGACGCCTCATCGTCCAGGCCTCGTCTATCTCCGTCGTCCGGTCTCTTCGTGCCCGACGAGATTCCTGTGATCCCTGAATTCAATGATAGGGGGAGGGCTATTTATATTGAAGGACGGCCGGAGTTCCTGACCGTGGAGGAAGCGTACAGGTTCTTCCCGTTCGACCCCGTGTATCTTTGGAGTGCGATGTGCATGAACCAGCAAATGGACGATGCATGTAAATGTTATTTAACAAGATTGATTACTTAATTATTACTTAAGACTATAAATAGTGTCAATTGATAATTTCAATTTTTTGACATTGTATTATTAGGCAATATTGTTAATGGCAATGTAAAACGAAAGACTAGAGGCCCCTGCGCCGGGAAGAATCTTGAGCAGGCCACTGGGGGAAGGAAAACGATCATTAAGGCCAATGAGCATGGTGAGGTGATCGAGACAGAAAACACCACGCGAAAGTATGCCAGCATGGCCGGGGCCGTCGTGCGGGACAAGGTCCCAATGCTGTGGCCAGATTGGGGATGTGTGCCTCGCTACGTGAAGTTGCAAGTGCATAATGCACTGAGTGTGAGTTAAATCGTATTTTCATTACGTAAATTTTACATTTATTAATTAAGTCCGAAGAAATATATAATTTTACCATTTATATATTCATCTTGCAGCTGTGGTTTGACATGGATGAATGCCTTATTCACACGTGGGCAGAACGTCAACTACATATCAGGTGATGTGATTCGAGTTATTTGAGTATATATCGAGTTAGATTTTCACTTTATTAAGTGTTTTAATATCTCTAACATTTGTTTCTGGTGTTAATATAGGTATAAAGAGTGGAAGAACGAGCTTTCAAAACATTACACACAGTACAAGGATCTCGGCCGAGGTTCTACCCCTAGCGAACTCCGGTTTAGGGAGTACGAGTGGCTGTGGCTGGTAGCCCACTTCGAGCACCCCAAAGTGAAGGTATGCATCCTGAATATATTTTACAACCCTAATGTATTATATCACATTGAAATAATTAGTTACTAATTTTTTGACATATGTTTATCAAACAAGGCGATTTCCAAGACGAACATGGAGAACAAATTGAAAAACACCAAGTCCCATCATGCAGGTTCACTCAACTATTTGGGTTGGTCGGGTAGGGCGCAGAAACAACAAGAAGTCAACCCGTTGGTGTTTGTTCATCAGAAGTTCTATCCGCAGTGCCCTGAAGAAGCGGTAAGTCTTTGGCCTCATTATTTTGTAGTTCACATATGATCGAGTAGCTATATGCATGTGTTAATAAAACTATTTTTCTCTATTAATTTATTTTGTTTAATAATACGTTATTCATATTCGCTTTTCAATTAGGTGAGAGTGGAGGGTGCGATCACAGAGGTCACCATGAATACAGCTCGAAGCGACCATCCTGACTTCTCGGAGGAAGAAGTGACCCAGTATGCCTCTCAGATCGATACGCTTCATTGCCCTATAACGGCTCAGATCATGGCAAAAGCGTGCGGGACTGGAAAGAATATCCACTACTGCAGGGGAATGGGTTCGGCGGGCGAATGAGTATTAAAGAACACTTCAGAATACTCTAGCGGGTCAAGAACTTCTTATAGGAACTCTAACCTAGCAGCGGAGCTTCAGATGAAGCAGAGGGAGTTGGAGGAGCAAAGGAGGGCGATGGAGGAGATGCGGCGATTGGCCGAGCAGTAGGCAGTCAGAGATGCCGAGCACCGGACGATAGTCGAGCAACACCGAATTATGGTCGAGCAGCAGACACAAATGTTCACATGGATGCAAACGATGTACGCGTGCCAGACTACCGGACAACCGCTCCCCACACCTCCACCGATCCCTGTGTTCCACCACCGCAGCCGTCGCCGCCACAGCAAGACCAGGGTAGCTACCGGAGTTCAAATGAGTACGTCAACATGGATTTCCTCGACCCTTAGTGTTGCTGTTTGTATTATACGTTGGACAACTATGTATGTACTGTTGAACTTGTATTTGTACGGTTTCTGTTTTTCAGTGCAGGTTCTGGAATTGGGCCCAATCCATAACCAGCTTTTTTTTGTAAAATTTCACCGGGTATTGCCGACGAGTTGGACCAATCGCATCGGCAATAACTCCCCCTTTCCGGCCACGGCGGAGCACCATTGCCGGCGACTAACTCGTCGATGATGAGAGTTGCCATTGCCGGCGACTTTAGTCGTTGGTGATGCCGGTGCCATTGTCGATGACTACCACATTTTGTCGTCGGTGATACTATCACCGACGCCTAACTTCCGGCGACAGTATTACCGGCGACATGTCGCCGGTAATAACTATCACCGGCGACTAATAAACAAAGGCCGACGACTTTAAGTCGCCGACAATACTTAAAAATGTGGTAGTGGCATATTACAATAAGCAAACATAGAATATTCCGGATAGTCACAAAATATCTTGCGATAACTATGTAATCAAATATACATAAATTAATAGAGAATGTCGTACAAACTATCTATCTACTTTACAAATATGACAAATATAACGACGCACTCGAAAGATCAAATGAACGACTAGTGCGTTGTCGCCTCACCTTTTTAAGTGGGAGGAATTATTAACTCCTCGAATTGCTACAGTCGTCTCCTTTATATTTTTCACAATGGTAAAAAACCTTGTGGTCCTAAGTCACTCGCTTCTTCTTCGTCTCAATAACTCACTCTCTCAGTCTCTCTCTCTCTCTCTCTCTGCGGTTCTGAGCGGTCCTCTGCAGCTCCGATCCTCTCGGGTGAGTGTAGCTGACATCACTCTCGCGTCTTCCGATTTCATATTACTTGCTCGATTCGTAGTCTGATTAAATGCTCTGCTGGTTTTGCATGTGGTGTTTACAGCCTGCATTTGCCGTTTTTAGGGTTTATGATTTGTTTCTGAGGTTTTGGAGTGATGGGTTATTGAAAATTTAGGAATCAAAGAAATGGGTTATTGAATATTTAGGGACTTTACTGATTTTGTTAAGCTAAATTTGTGAAAAATGCAAAGCCTTTTGTGTTGTTTGTCTTGTTTGTTTTTTCTGGGTCTGAAGTGTTTATTCACAGACCCATGTTGAACTACTGATTCAGTAAATGGACAATGACTCTCGAGCGTGCTACTTTTTGGTTTTGAACCGTGTACAAATGTTCGATACGATTTTGATAAAGTCAATTATGTTCAGGGCTTTTTGAGTGAAGTGGGAAATGGGGAGTTTGGAAATGGATCATAGCTCTGATGAGGATACCGGTTTGAGTGACTCGGAATTGGATGAGGAGGTAGAACAGTACTACGAAGAGCTGAAGAGTGGGAAGCACAGGGTGAGAGGCGCAGACGGGGTGTTTATGTGCCCCTTCTGTCAGAAGAAGAGAAAGAGGGATTTCAATCTCAAGGATTTGCAGCAACATGCCTCTGGGGTGGGAAAGAGTAATTCGGACAAGAGAAGCACCGAAGAGAAGGCCAAGCACTTGGCTTTGGCGAAATATTTGGAAAAGGGTCTGGTATCCGAAGGTGGTCCTTCAAAACCAGTGACGGAGGAAGAGCCCCCAGTGGATTGTGACCATGATGAGAAGCTTGTCTGGCCTTGGATAGGGGTGGTGGTTAACATCCCAACCCACCGAGCAAATGATGGGCGATTCGTTGGACAAAGTGGATCCAAGCTTAGAGATGATTATATAGGCAGAGGGTTCAATCCCTCAAGAGTTCATCCTCTCTGGAATTTTAGAGGTCACTCGGGAATGGCAGTCGTGGAGTTCAGGAAAGATTGGCCCGGATATGCCAATGCCATGGCATTTGAGAGGGCTTATCAGGCAGAACGTCATGGGAAAAAGGACTGGTTTGTTGATGGTGACCAAAAATCTGGTCTTTACGCTTGGGTTGCTCGTGCAGATGACTATAAAGCTAGCAATATTGTTGGAGAGCACCTTCGTAAGATTGGGGACCTTAAATCTATTTCTGAAATTATGGAGGAGGAAGCCAGGAAGCAGGATAGACTGGTTTCTAACCTGACAAGCATTATTGAGGTCAGGAACAAGGACTTGGAAGAGATGGAGTTGAAATGCAATGAAACTACAAATGCCATTAAGAACGTGATCACAGAGAAAGACAAGCTTGTACAATCTTATAATGAAGGTATGTTTTGGTTTTAATTAATAAAGAAGCGAACTACTTGCCACTTATGAGAATAAATTTTGTCCCTGGCCACTTTATCTCATTGTCTCACCACTTTTGCTAGATAGTTATGTATATTCCATCTCTGCAGCTGCACAATATTTTAGTTTGGTAATGACAATTGTTTTCTCATTTTGATTTGGTATATTTCATTATCGTTTTCTGATATAATAATGCTGAAGTGGCATTCATTCATTCATTCATTCATTTATGAAATGTTTCTTTGTTTAACAGAGATAAGAAAAATACAACTAAGTGCACAGGATCACTTTAAGAGGATTTTCACTGACCACGAAAAACTCAAGATGCAATTGGAAGATCAAAAGAAAGAGCTGGAGTCACATATAGAAGACATGGAGAAACGTGCTGTGGTTAACGAAAGTGAAAGTAGGAAACTCGCTGAAGAGATTGAAAAGGTATGCTACTATGTGCCCGTCTTAGATTGTAATTAACAACGAATTGACAATATATGAATACTGGGTCAAACTCATCTTATAAAAAATTTATGTCATCTATTTTGTTCTGAAAGAAAATAGTGAAAAAGAAAAAAGAGTCATTCTTCCCGCATTCACCCTGACTATGGCAAAGCTGATAGTTGTAGACTATGATTTGTTTCATGCATGTTCCAGTTGATACATTTCTTCCTTGGTTCATTTGTTGTTCTTCATAAAGTTCTGTTACCAACTTACTAGGATTGGAATATATCAAGAAAAAAAACACTATTGGGATTGGATGGCATCTGAGATGATTCTGCATCTCTTGATGTTTGTGTTCATTCAAATGCAAGAAAAAAATTAATATCGGATTCAATAGTCTTCTTCCTGTATTTTGAATGTGTATGCAAGGCAAAATCATCTCAGTTCCACATTGTGGGCAACATTGATTTTTCCTTTCATGTTTATGAATACATCTTGACACATATTTGTTGTTTTTATAGAATTCCGTGAAAAATAGCTCTCTTCAATTGGCTGCTGCGGAGCAAGAGAAGGCTAATGAAAAACTATTGAAACTGGCAGAAGATCAGAAGGTTTTTTTTTTAAGAGTACTTATAAAGTACATTATTTTATATTCAGATCAAATTTTTGATTCCTGTGACAACCAATTTCATCCAGAGGCAAAAGGAGGAGCTCCATAATAGAATAATTAAACTGGAGAAGGACCTGGATGCAAAACAAGCTCTGGAATTACAAATTGAGCAACTAAAAGGGAATGTAAATGTAATAAAGCACATGGAAGATGATGGTGATGGCGAAGTGATGAAAAAGGTTGACACAATGCTAAAAGGTTTGAGAGAAAAGGAAAGCGAACTTGAACATCTAGAAGCTTTAAATCAAACTCTAGTTGTAAAGGAGCGACAGAGCAATGATGAGCTGCAGGAAGCTCGTAAGGAACTTATTGCTGTAAGTACTTTCTTGAAACTGCACATTATATTCTGTCTTCGGAGCTTCAGTTGGTCCCACGTGACTTCAGAAGTAAGTTTATGAGTTTTGTTGTGTAGTTTGGGCCCTGACTCTTAGTTTATGCTACATTCTTTGGCTTGTGCGAAACCAATCAAATAAGGTTTGGTAATTTAGAAATTATCAAATGTAAAGGTTTGCAGAATTTGATCTATATAATAATTATTCTTGCTGGTAAGCAATGATGTAGATCCGTAGATGCTGGTGATGGGTGAATAGGTATCTATGAAAATAAGAGATTTTAGAAGTGATTGAGAGACTCATTAGTAGCAGCGATTTTCATTTGAAATATACCATAAAATGTAATTTGAACCTACTTTTGTTTCTCTCGCCAATCGATCTTTAGTGGAGCCGGATCTTCTATAGTGCGGCCTTTGTGTATTACAAGTATTCCGAGTTCTGTTCTTAATCTTTTATGCTCATGATCTGATGTTTGTCATAAAACACTAAAACTTTATGTATTCTATAGGGCTTGAAAGAGATTGAAACGCCCAGTCGTGCTCGAATTGGTATTAAGAGAATGGGAGAGCTTGACACTAGGCCATTCCACGAAGCAATGAGGAAAAAATACAAGTATAATGTAGAAGAAGCAGAAGAAAAGGCCACGGAGATTTGCTCTCTATGGGAAGAGTATCTAAAGGATCCAGACTGGCATCCCTTCAAAGTAATCCCCATCAAAGGGGGTCATAAGGTGTACTTTCTGTTAATCTCAATATTTCGTATAAGTTGGTTCTCTTATTAGTTTACCCTAGCACTAGAAAGCATCTGATAAAGCTCCACTATTTTCTATGAGCTGCATGTTTTGTTACTATGTGCTTTTCGTTATTGAATTTTGAACACTTGCCCCTTATCATCATACTATCTTTCCAATGTTACTCGTTCAGGAAATTATTAATGTAGAAGATGGAAAGCTGAAACGTTTGAAAGAAGAATTGGGTGATGAAGCTCACAACGCTGTAGCGTCCGCTCTAATGGAGATAAACCAATACAACCCTAGCGGGAGGTATATAACTTCAGAATTGTGGCACTATGGTCTGGGACGAAAGGCTACACTGAAAGAGGGAGCTGCTTTTATTCTGAATGAATGGAAGCAAAGGAAACCACGTGTTGAAATTGATTGAAGGTTCGCATTCAAACTGCAGCATATTACAGATACTCGGTATGTAAAAGTTTCAAGTATTTTGTTTCCATTTTATGCAGTGGCATAAGACAAGCGAGATGATTCAACCGACTCTAGATGACCGAATAACCTCTTCCAGCCTTATATATCCGAGTACTGAGGTCTTGCTGGATCTTTCGTTATCTCCCGCAGTGTGTAGTCTTCCAATAAGAAGATGTTATCATCTTCTATTTGATGAACTTACTGGTACTAGGGTGATTCCCAATTCTATTTAAACTTTGAATCTCCGTAGAAACCATTCATTTTCCCATGTACAAAGTTTGGTTTCTGCCTAACCTATTCACATTTCAGTTGGATTGTATCAGTATGACAGTATCGGTACATTTTGTTAATGAATAATTTGTTTTTTTTTTTCTTGAAAGGGTTAATGAATAATTTGTTTGCAAGAGTAAGAGTTCCTCTTTCAGTTTAACCGTTAGATTACCCCAGAATCATCCAAAGTAAAATTAAGAATTCCGTACATTGAGACTTCATATAGCAGCCTATTTTGTTAAATCCAACGACGTCGTTTCATTTTCTGTCCCAGTTTCTTTGTAACCCAAGTCTCTATATAAATGGGTCTTTTCTGAACCCAAATTCTCCAAACCTCATCTTCTCTCTTTCTCCGCCTGCATAGTATGTTTATTTTTTTCTCTTCACATCTGTAAATTCAGGGCTGTGATTATAAAGAGAGAGGCTTGAGTGGAGAAAAACCCTAATCCGAATCTGTGAGTTAAGCAGAAAGCCGGCAAAGAAAACAAACACCACAACACTCGCCGCCCCTTTTTTTCTTCTTCATCAGAAAAAAAAGGCAGGCTCTTGGCGACTGTGGAGATCTCTCTTCTCCTTGTTTCTCTCTCTCTCTCTCACACTAAGCGTATCAGAGGCCCACAATGAGAGTTCTTCCAAAGTCTATACACTTGATATGAGCCCTCTTATATTTTTTATTTTTTCAATTCATTTGCACTTGTTGGGTTTTAAGAGGAAGTAGTGCTTGATCTGCTTTCTCATATAGACCAATAGTGCTAAATAAAACGCCGGTCCGGCAGCGGCCAGACAACCGCAGAGATGGGCATCCACAGACGGCGGGTTTCCTTTGTCCCGTTTTGTCTACTGGTTCCATCTCACATTTCTTCATACATTTGCTCTTTACTCTGTTTTACTCTGTTTTGGTTCTTACATACCATAATATGGAACACACATTTGTAAGTACATAATAATTTGAGGACTATAATCTCAAGATATTAAAACGGGGTTTGTTCCCCTTGTTGAACAACAGACAAGACATAAATAAAATTCGACACTGTAAATCAGACTTTGAAGTTTTTTCCGGTGAAAGATTGGCCGAACTGCCAATTGGAAGGAGCAATGTTCCAAGAAGTGGAAGTGCGGCCGTCGCTGGTTTTGACGCTGAATGAGAGTGACTGTCCGGTTAAAACTGTGTTTGACTGCCAATTCTGACCCCAGTTACGGCTCATGCTCATCCATCCGGTCTTGGAACCTTTGACGCTTACTTTGACAATGTCACCTGCACCGGCGACGTTTGTGATTAAGACTAGGTTGAAGTTGGGGTTGCCATTGATCTTGAATCTGATCCCTCCTCTCTTTCGACATGACACACTACATGAACAAAGAAATGATTCCAAGACATTCTTGTAAAACAAACAAAAAACCAAAATGTAAAGTTTTTGATTTACTCAAGTGTCAAAAACTAGACGCTAACCGGCGATAAGCAACGGGGACAATGCCGGCACGGTACTCGGCTATTTTGAGGAAGATTGGCTGGGAGAGGTCGAAGTGGGTGCGAGGAGGGTTGCACCAGCCTCCATTGTCATTGGACTGAGCCCAATTTGGGGGGCAGAAATTTGTGGCGGTAACAAAGATTGAGGGACTACCAGAGTGACACCATTTGGTGTTAACGCACTTGATTTCAAAACAAGCTCCACAGCTCAAACCGTTGTTGAAGAGGGCAGTGCTCAGCGCCGCCGTGTTGGTGCCGTAGCCGTCGCTGTAAAGGTTTCCGTAGCCACATGCTCCTCCTATAAAACAGAGCTGACATTAAATCACACATAAATTTGAGATATGGGGTTTAGGGCTTAAGTAGTGCCATTGTAGCCTTGTAGATGTGCATGGCCTTGTCTTAAACTTGGTATGCAAATCTGAATGGAGTAGTTTAAAATTTGAGAAATATTGTAGCTTTATGTAAGGAATTGGCAAATGAGGAGGTGTTTCTATGAATCAAATAGAGAACGTCGTCATGTGATCGATGTTTTTAGTTTAAGTGCCTGTGTGTCACGACTTTCCACTTCAAAAGTTTCCTATATGCATGGAAGCATCATGTGTTTGTGTGAATGCTGAAACGTGATCAACATACCCATAGTTCCAGTGGCATCACTGCCGCCATAGAAAGTAGCATGGGCTTGCTTCCATGGTCCGCCGGAGTAAGCACCGGGGCTAGTTGCGTCGACGAAAGCTGTTGAGAACACTACGAGGGTAACAATGAAGAGCAGAGAAATGGAGGCCATGGCTCTTAGTGTTAAGCTTAGGAGAAGGTTCGAGAGTGTGACTAAGGCAGAGTGGTGGTCTGCTATTTATGGATCGGGAAAGAGGCAGAGATCGATAGAGAAGAAGCAAATGGTCAATTATCAGCCATAATTAACCGGCAAGCTGTACCATTTCAACCTCCTTATAAAGATTTTGTTTCCATTGGACTTTGGACGATCGATGCATGGTTGACTCAATATAAGCTAAGCGTACAAAATGGTACGAATAAAACAGTACGTTGAGGCACTTTTAGGTAAGGTTGTTTCACTTGTTTGGTTATCTTTAGTTCCATCTATATATGCATACTCGTACGTTGTAAATCGCTAGGTTAAGGTGTGAGTCCCACAGATAATATCAAGTTAACAAAACCCAACGTTGTTAAACCATGACGAAGAAGAGATTTACAAATGAAAACAAAAAACACTTTCAGATAGAAAATGATGAAATGTCAGTATCTGAATGCAGAAAATATTACAAGCTTGGATCGAACTTCGTCATGGTCTGCAACTCTGCATTCTTTGGTCTTCGTATTATGCTGTTGCCGTGCATAGAAAAAAAAGTCGTACTGTTGAATATGAATGGACATGCAAAGTGCCATCAGAGCATCTCCAACAATGTCACTTAAATTTTCTTATTTTGTTCCAAAATATAGCTCAATTCTATTTTAGTTAAGCATTTGTAAAAATTTACTCCAACAATATTACTCATAATTTAGCTAAATATAAATAAATACTTTGTTTTGATTGGTTAATAAAAATAATTAACATTTATTAACTTAAAAATTGATTACATTTACAACCTTTTAGGAAACAATTAATTACAATGTTGACTTTTACATCACCTAAAATTCAAGCTTTAGGTATGGGGATAGGGGATGAAAACATGAAATATAGGGAATCCCTAAAAATAGCTAATGTGATAGGGGATCTCTTGGAACTGATTTTAAAGCAAAAACCTCATATTATAGATAAAATTGATTTTTAAGGGATCTGCTGGAGTTGCTCTAAGTACGTCCATATATTCTAGCTTGTTGAGTCAAAACCCGAACCAAAACCGATCACACGTACACACACATTTACTATATAACAACCATGAAGCATACTGTTCACAGTTACTGTTCATAGTTATTGTTCACATTTTCCCAAACTATCATTTCCATCATCTTCGTTCCATGGCAAAAATCTGAGTGAGAGAGTTTGTAATTGTACTTGGTGTCATCATGAAAGTTTCTCAGAACTGTGTAGTCTATGCCATACTCAAATTTCATGATGATCCAACGGTGCAATCGATTCAAATCAAGGTAAATTCGAATACTGTTTGTTAAAATTTCTGTTTAGGGTAAACATCAAATTTGCTCGAATTTGAGTTCTTTGTAGTTTTCTTCTATCAATTTTCCTGAATTTGAGTTGTATGTCGTTTCTATAAAAAGTAAATATGCACTGCTTAAGCTATGAAAGATGTCCTCACCTCTACACCCTTCAGAAATAGAATTGGTCTCCAAGGATCTCACACATTTGCTTTTGAATGAAGCATGTTTAGAATGTGTACTTCTTTTGTCTGCTTATTTGAATTTTGTTTACATACAAATAGGTAGTGTTGATAACTATACTAAATTAAATTCATGCTGTGAACTAGCCATCCTTCAATGAGTTTAGGTTTAAGTTTGTCCTCTTTCCTTACTCTGCTTACGCCATCGAGCTTTTGCTCAATGGGCTTGGGTTATTGTTGTCACAAAGATCGCTACTATTTGTCAGCTCTCCATCTTAAGTCATAGTCAAATAAATTGATATCTAACTATAGTTTCAATGGCCAAATGGAATCTTATTTTTAGATCTGTACAAGAATTGAAAAAACACAAGATCAACATGGATATTTCACAATGCATACGTCTTGGTAATCATCTCATCCCTTACTATTTAGATAAATTTGTTTTCCTCCACTTTACATCAACTTCAGAATTGTTAGAAATAACATCACAAACATCAGATATGTCCGATCTTATATGATCAATATTAGAATCAGAGCTCGAGCATCAAGAAAATGGAGACCAAGTCAATTTGAAAGTGATGAGTATGCCGGCTTATTCTGATAGGTGACCAAGTGAGTAAAACATCATCAATCTGTCAATAATTATGTACTAATTTGTTTGATACTGAGGACACCATAAAAATACAGAGAGGAAGCATCCATGCCGTCATCAATGAAATCTACTATCCTTACATGTCAAAGATAATGGAAGTTGGAGAATATACAATATCGGATTCTTTGCATGCAAGCAGGATTATGCAAACCACATAGTTCCCATGCACAAGACAACACTTTCTTTCACGGAGAAAACCTTATTTGAGAGAGTAGAGGAACACCTTCCTCAATTTCCAGAACACGTTTTCCGCATCTTGAAACTTGAAAAGTTACCTAATCAAATTGATAAACAGACAATCTTGGCAGGTAAATCAACTGGCCTATAAAGAAAGTACTAATCTATTACTAATAGAACATTGCTTTTCATATATCCACAAATCTCTCCTGCCCTCTTTCATCTCAACTATTGTTTAAATTCAGGTACTACTACTCACCAAAACAGTAGTCAAGTAGTACTACTTGCCGAAGCAGTGTTCAGGTACTACTACTCGATGAAACAGTAGTGATAACACCGCCCCAACGGGGCGAACAACCACCTAGTATATATATATAGGCATGCAAGTCGACCCGTTAAACGTCGCCGGCATATTTGATCACTCATGTATTCATTGTTATACCGATTTCAATTTCCAAGTGTGAAGGGTTTTCATATATATGTGTGTGAGCAACATCAACATTGAAGTTGCACACCCAAATGGTAGTAGATAATTATGTTCAAGAGACTCATTTTACTAAATATTTCAATGTCACGTGTAACTGTAAAAACATTTCTCAAAAGATCGACGTGTTATGTCATTGTGATCGGCCATAAAATGTCTTGGAATTGCAATTAGGACATCAATTAGTTGAGACTATGAAAGTATAGTGTAAATGTTGAGAACATGATTCGCCTAGCCTTTATACATTAAACGTAAATAGCTCACGGTCTCACACCATGCTAATATATAGTCGAAGAAGGACGAGTCATACTCTGATCGATCTCGAACTTGGACTTAACACTCTGATAGATCCACGTACTCTCTTATCCACTTGAAAGTACCAGATGCATGCGAACATATTTCATGAGTTAAAACTTATAAGGGATCAATCTACATGCATGACTACCTCTACCAATTAAGACAAGGGATGAAGAGAAAGAAAGACTCTAGGACGGTTAGGAAGATGGCACTTTATGCTTCTTGCATTAAGGGCCGAATATGGTTTGACGAGGATAGAGAGTTCGATCATTGATACACGCTCATCAACAAAATCTATGAGATTCACCACGTCATCGTGTTATTTTTCCAGCTATATATGTTTGTTCCAACTACACTACACCAAACCTCTCATCGGCCAAATTGGATTCCAATGCATGCCTACATGGCATGGAAGCGTTGCATCATCTCCCACATGTGAAATTGCGATCCCAAAATTAAACACTACCCCAATTATTCAACCTCTCTGAGTTTTTTTTTTTTAGCAATGCATAATGCATCGATGCGTTCTGATATAAATTTTCTGATATCTTGATAATATAAACTAGCCAGGATACCATGGCATACTAAGAAACTAATTACAATATTCAATTCCTATTCTTAATAGGGAATTGAGTGACTCACTCCAACAGTATATACACACTTACAGTGCAATTAAATCTTGCTAAAACATTGTGCAATGAGTTACCTTCTAGCGATAAGAAACTCAAGTTTTGCATGTCCTAGCTACGTTTTGTACGTGCGTGATTCTAAGATTCACACCCTCTTCCAAAGGAATAAATGAGCTTGCCCGTTACAGCCTCCCAGAAGATATTCTTATTGAAATCCTATTGAGGTTGCCCGTCAAGTCCTTGATCCGATTTAGATGTGTTTCGAAGCAATGGCGTTCTCTCATATGCGATCATCAGTTTGCCAAAACCTATCACAAACTAGCCTCCAAGCGAAAAACCCTCACTCAATCATTCCTAGTCGACTCATACAACCAAAAATTTCAAATCTTAGATGACAATCTGACAGTCAAAGATTTAATATCCCATTCAAGAAGAAGGAAAATACAAACCTACTGAGCTCCTGCAATGGTTTGGTACTTGTAGTTGTAGGTGAGTTGTCTAAGATAAACTGGTTCCATAACAATTATACTACTAACAGCTTGGCATTGTCCATCTGGAATCCATGTACCGGATTCGTCCGAAAATTTTCCGACCCAAAATTGGAGACTGCCGAGTCTAGAACTGTCTTTCCAATTTATTGTCTTGGCTATGTGTCGGCTACTGACGACTACGACATTGTTTTCTTACGTGATTGTTATTACACTGTTCTGGGGAATTACTTCTACAAAGCTGAGATCTTCTCTGTGAGAGCTAACTCTTGGAAAACTATTGAAGTTCCTCCTTACTTTCACAGATTCAGACACTCGGGAGTTGTTTTTGTTTGACAAAGGAGGAGTTTAGGCCAATAACTTTGCCGGATTTTTGTTGGATTGGAGATCCGAAATATGACAATATTAAATATAACTTAAATGTGGTTGAACTATTCCTAATTGTACAGAAATTTTTTGTCGGTAAAACTCAACATCTTAAAAGTGGTTAAGTTGGAACAATATCGGTACAATACGGATTTTATGTGTCACGCTTGTTGCAAGTTTAACTTGGTATCAGTACAGATCGGGCTTGGATTGAATTAGGCCTTCGAAAAACTGTTGCGTTGACTCAAGCGGAATGTATCAGGGATGGACACGAATTTCGAAAATTCTGATCCCGCTCGGGACGAAAAATAAAAAATTTCACTATTTTGTCTCGTCTCGATCCGTCCTATTTTTAGGGATGGGATCATGTTTTAATTTTGAAATCCCGATAAACCCGTCCCGCATAATATATTTTGTCTATTTTATCATTTATTTTATTAAGGGTTGACATATTAATTTATCAAACCAATAATATTAGTCAACAAAAATTAAAATTAGTTTCTAACGATCAAAGTGTTACACTTGTAGTATGAATTAAATGTATCAATCAAACATTAAATAAAATTACTTGTAGTTTTACGTCTTTTACTTAACCATTAAGTAAAACTGTATTATTTTGTGTAGTTGGGTAGACTTTTAAGTCTTATCAAACAATATTTTATCTTATATTGAACCCGAAATTTGGTTCGTCTCATTTAATTCAAATTTTTGTTGTTTGATACTCAATTAAATGTTCATTTTAAATTGAACTCATCCTGTCTTATTCGGGTTTCGGGACGGACTTTTAAAATACTCAATCCCGTCTCGTTCAGGATAGGGATAGAGACAGGCAAAAATGGACACCCGTCCTATGTCCACCCCTAGAATGTATAACTAAGATTTCAGTGTGAATTTCAGACTTGGTTTCACGTGCTAACCTAGTACTTCGGTTGCACGTGAGGGGATGTGTACTTTAAATGTGGTTAAGTTGGAACAATATCGATACAATACAGACTCTATATATTACGTTTGTCGTTGTTCAACTATCTCTCAGGAGGTTCACTTTGTGCATGGCAGTCGATTAGGAGTGGTAATATAGACTTTGAATTTTGGGTTTGTTTGAGCTTGAAATAAATATTTCATTTTGGGCTTGAAAGACTGAAGTCTTGGCGAGCGACCCAAAGTGAGCCGAAGTCTTGGTGAGTGGCCCAATTGGAAATGAAGCTTGGCGAGCGGTCAAGTGGAATAACAGAGTCCGTTTCCAGATCAATTTAGGACCGTGGAATTAAGATAGTTGATTCATGTGGCTTGATGTTTATCATACTTTTCCTACTTTAAGTAGGATTCCTTCATGAAAGGAGTTGTGATAACATTAGAACTATATAAATATAAGACCCGTGTGCTGGAAGGTGTTAGAGTTATATTGAGATTCAAAGAGCAAGAGCAGAAGACGTTCAAGAGAATTGAAAGACGACTATTGAACATTATATAAGGAGAGTAAGAGCATTTGAGAAGGGTCCCCGATCAAATACAAAACATTTGTTATACGCAAGTACACCTAGACATCTCGTCAAGAGATTCTATTTTTGCAACCAGACGATCAAAGTGTTTGTCACCAATCAAGTAAGAGTATTGGGATCAAAGGAAGCAACGCGACTGGAAGATTGAAGGGCTTGTCACATATCGAGTGAGAGTTCGGATATCCAAGGAAGCAGTGTTCTCAACACATCGTCAAATAAGTTACTCTGCTTTGCACTCGTAAAGGGTAGTGTGAGGTATCGATTTCCAGGACTCTGCTAGAGACGCAAAAATCTCAAGTCCTAGATTACTAGGCGAGAAGGACTCATTCATGCAAGGTTGATGCTCTCCTTGTTTTAATCGCTTATCAAGAAGTCAGGCAGCTTTACATTCCATATTCTGTTGAGAGACGGTGGCACGCCAGCACACGAAGCACATACAGGATAAACTGACAACTGCGATCAAACTATTCGAAGTCAATAAAAGAGACAGTTTACAGAATGGTCTCTCGCTAGAGATATTTTGGAGTCAAAAAGGTTATGAGAGAATATAATGTCTATGAGTCCTGGACCTGTCTACAGATTTAACAGAACTGATGGGCTAGGGTTTTACATTCAAGGATTGTATGACTCTGCTTTCGTCACACAATGTGATACCCTCGTGTTATCAGCGGATAAAAATTTGGTCAGGATTGAATTTCATAAAAACGAGGAGAAGGCCGTGTGCCAAATTGTTGGTGTGAAATTGATACGGGGTTGGCCAGCCATTGTGCAGTTCAATATGTTCAGACTCTAGTTTCTATAGATAATCTTTGAGGTCGAAAACGGAGACTACATTGAGGAGCACAAAGCAGTCGTCGGAGTTTTTTCGTACGTATGAAGTTACTAGATTAATAATGCATGTGGTGCCTTAGCACTGGAAATATTGTTATCAATAATGAAATGGCTAAGGTAATTGTTCACTGCAAATATGCTGTCTCGAACTTGGACTTAACACTCCGATCCACGTACTCTCTTATCCACGGGAACGTACCAGAAGCATGCGAACATATTTCATGAGTTAAAAGGGATCGATCTACATGCATGACTAAATCTACCCAGAAAGGGATGAAGAAGAAAGAAAGACTTGAGGACGGTTAGGAAGAAAACACTTTATGCTTCTTGCATTAAGGATATGGTTTGACGAGGATAGAGTTCGATCACTGATACACTCATCAGCAACAAAATCTATGAGATTCACCACGTCATTGAATTATTTTTCCAGCTATGTTTGTTCAACAACACTAAACACAACCTCTCATCGGCCAAATTGGATTCCCATGCATGCCTACGTGGCATGGAAGCGTTGCATCATCTCCCACATGTGAAATTGCCGTCTCAAAATTAAAACACTACCCCAATTATTCAACCTCTTTGAGTTCTTTTTAGCAATGCGTAATGCATCAATGTGTTCTTGACTTCTTGATAGCTACAGCTAGCTTCTTCACTTGTGATTTCTCCGTGTGTTACGTGATCCAACTCCTCACAGACTTGAAAGAGACGCAGTCAAGGAAATTTCATGGAAATAAGATGAGGTTTTTTATACGTACTTGAATATATGAGTACGTATATTGCCAATAGAGATGCATATAGTGACCACTGAGAGCGAGACTTGAACAAGTACGTAACACATGCAAAAACACATGTGAATCACTCTCTAACCAAAAACAATGGCAGCCTAATTTGAAAAGAAATTCGACCCCAATTATAGCACACACACACCCCCACCCCCCCCCCCCCCCCAATAAATATTACTGTCCCCATTCCAATTACTCGATCACGTTGGCCGGCCGGTGACAGAAAAGATTAAGGAAGAAGATGAGGTTTTCTTATCTACGAAACAAGTGTACAAACGTACAAATGACCGGTGTTAATGAATGTTTTGTACGCATGAACATGCATGGTTCTGGCCTATATAAGTACCCAATCGATTGACCACCTTGACATCAAGCAAACTGCAAAGTAATCGAAATAGAGAGAGAGAGAGAGAGAGAGAGAGAGAGAGAGAGAGAGAGAGAGAGAGAGAGAGAGAGAGAGAGACGATGTCAGCCATGCCGGTGGCATTACCACGCTACATTGTTCTCAAATCAGTGAGGAACAAGTACTTGGAGTACAAACCTTCATCGACCGTTGACACGTACTCGGGAGACGATGTCTTCCGTCCTGAGGCTAAGTTTGAAGTGGTGCCCCCGACAGCTGCCGGAGTGGTGGGAGTGCATCTCCGTTCTTGCTACAGCACAAAGTACTTGCGTGTAATGGACGATGGCGGCTGGGTTGGTGCGGTGGCCGACAAACCCATAGAAGACAGTAGCGACTGGAAGACCACCTTGTTCGAGCCTCTCTCTGCATCCGGCCAAGCAACACAAGTTCATCTTCGTCATGCCCATAATGGATGCTATGCAACTATGGTGGGGTTAAATCATGGTAAGGAACTCTATCGTAATTTATTTTTTTACAATTGATTGAAAAAAATTGTAACTCATTAAATTAAACATTACAATATTTAGAACAAATTTTTCACAAAATTTATATCATTTATAAACAATTGAACCAAAGTTGCAACAACAATAATAATTTATTATTAAATTTATAAAAATATATTCGTCAGAATACTTACTTAAATTTAAACAAAAATACACAAAAAAATATCTCATTTTACAACAATAACAATAAAATTACTCAATAACAATAAAATTACTCGATAAAATTCAGGTAGATCACAATGCAATTATGCATTGCGGAGACCATGTATGGTGAAATTTTTTAAATCTTAGCTTACACTTCTCTACGTAATTGTAAAATGAGTATGTTATTACTATAAATTTAGTCCATTTATAGTAAATAAGCTATACTCAATCTTTTTATGGCCTTGATAACTTTTTTACAATTTTGAATATACTTTCGCAGATTATACGGCCATGGGGCTTCTTGTCGGTTCGCAGACTCCCGGTGATGCCCACACCGTGATCGATTGGGAATCACTTGTGTCTCTCCCGGCACAAGTGGCTTTAAAAGCCGATAACGGCAACTACGCCAGCGTCCAATGGCACAACGATCGTTGGTACGTGCAGTTCGTCTCCGTCGAACGCGGTGACCAAAATGCCGTGTTCCGTGTGACCCCCGACGGCCATGGTAACGTTTGCCTGCGTACCATGCCCGAAGATTCACTATTCTTGACCACCTTCTCCGACGGTTTTGTCATCGCTCACTACGGCGAAAATGGACATCCGGATGTGTGGTTTCGTCCCGTCAAGCTCGGGGACAGCACCATCGCTCTCAAGTCCCTAGAGAACGGTAAATTCTGCTCCAGAGCGTCGTCCAAAAACGACATGTGGGATGTTTACGTGGCTTCCAACTCTACCATCACCTCCTCGGCGCGGCTCGCGGTGGAGGAGATGGTCGTGGAGAGGAAGATTTACAACGCCGTGTATCACCTCGACAGGGCAATCGTGTACGGCGAGACCCCGGTGTCGTTGGTCACCAGTCTTCTCGTCAACGACGGCACGACGGAGGACACGCAGCAAACCGAGCTGACGTATAAAGCCGACTATACCACTCATTGGACAGCGGCGTGTTCGTTGAGCGCGGGCATAACTACCAAGATAAGCTTTGGAATCCCTTTAGTGGCAGACGGTGAAATCCAAGTGTCGTACCAGATTAGCGGATCGTACGAGTGGGGGGAGGAAGAAGTCCATACTGATGAGCTCAAGAACACGTACACCGTCCACGTGCCGCCCAAATCGTCCCTCAGAGTCGGGGTCATCGCTACTAAAGCACAGTGCGACGTTCCATTCTCCTACACACAGCGGGACGTGCTTTACACTGGAGAAACTGTCATCCAAAACAAACACGACGGTATTTTCCGTGGCGTCAACTCGTACAACTTCCAGTTTCACACCGAGGTCCCCAAACCCATCGACAAATTGCCGTCTCAGCTCAAGCGTGTGGTGCCCGCTATGACTGCTGTCGTCCTTGACTCCGATTCACCTGCTGCATGTTGATTGATTTGATCAATCTGTATCCTCGATCGTTCAAGTACTTAAACTGTACTCTAGCTATATATATATATCATATCAATAAGAAGCTACATATATACGTGCTGTGCGTATATATGCATGTATGTCTTTATTTCAATTTGGGTTTGGGTTTTGCGTCGAGTTTTCGGTTCGGATTCGGTCTTGTACTTGATATGTATGTTAGTAGCAATGATAAATCTCTTAATATTGAACCATGAGCAACCAAGGAAGGCATGCAGAAACACAAGAATCTTATTGGCCTTTAAGTAGTGTATGCCGTGACAAATACCCGTATATCAAACTTGTTTTGCATCAGCATAGACGAGTAGACGAGTTTTCCTTTGTGTGTATATATGAGACAAAAGAAACTAACTGGAAGCAGATCGATGCAGTCAGTTTTCACTTTTCACCTTTGTGTGTATGTGTGAGCCACTTGCTAGCTATTTTGTATACATCTCGATCTGCCTAGCATGATTGATTTGCCTCAACATAAAGAGCTCAATCAGTGGCGTAGCCACCTTATACTTAGGGGTGTCAAATGAGACTCCTCAAGTTAAATGACTGGTAATTAATGACATAATCTCATCTAGTTATTAAAGATTTAATGTAATATAACTCACGGTTGATATATATGAATATATGAAAGAAAAGAAAGCCTATAAGTTATTTTAATTGTTTCTTCTTAGCTAATTGAATATGTTTGTAAATCCACTCGTTATGAGACTATTATATATTAAATTAATGAATTAATATTATTTTAACTTTACGTTAGTAACCATAACTTATGAATATATTTTTGTTTAGTAAAACTGATCAAAATAAAATATATTTCTATACTAAGTTTGGGTAATGAATTCTAAATATTTTTTTCTTAGTGTTATAAATAACTGTATAATATGTCTCTTAGAAAAGTGACACGATTAAGCGAGAATTCTAAGTTTCTAACTATGTCACGGAGCTCAATAATGGAGAACAAGATATACAGAAGTCAAGATTTTTATGAAGCTATAAGTAGATGAGGCCACCGAAATAATAGCGAGGATGACAAAAGAAATTAGTTAGGACGCAGATGATAGATCGATCTTATGCATGTATGAGTACGAGGCCCATATATATTGGAGCTAAGCACAAACGTACGTATGGAGCTAAATTAAGTCGTCGATCTTTCGCCACATTTTCACGGAAAGAAGATGAGGTTTTGTAGGGACTTGAATATATGAGTACGTATACTCATCATACTGCCAATAGACATGCATATACTAACCACTAAAGAGCGATATTTGAACAAATTAAGTGAGTGAAGTAACACATACCAAAACCCAACTAATTAAGTACCTAACTGACCTAAGCGAAGTAACACATGTCTACGTAGAAAACAACAATGCCAGCCCATATTTGAAACAACCCCAATGATAACACCCTCAACATCAGTTTAGGCGTTTAGCAAATTAAGGACCGCTGAACCAACGTCGAGAAAAAAAACAACTTGTCATTAACGCAGCTATCTCATACTGATGGGCAGGTTCTCCATCTTAATTTTCCTTTTTTCACATTCTCTGTTCATATTGCGAATGCTGTAATTTTCAATCCCCGATTAATATTATTGTCCCTATTCAATTATTCAGATCGCGTTGGCCGGAGACAAAAGATAAGGGGAATGAGATAAGGCTTTTCTATCTTTGTAGAGTCACTAGGTGGATGCCCGCGCCCAGGCGCGGTTTATGCACTGTTTTGCGATGAATTGAAACAAAAATAAAAAAATAAAAATATCATAAATAAATCTTTAAGAACATCAATCCAAAATCCAAGATATATTAGGATTAATTAGTAACCAATGTTAAACTTTTATGTTACTTTTAAAAAAATCAATATACAAACATAGTATTTGTAATAGCAGAAACTTCTCAAAAATAACACTTCAAATTACAAATTCAAGAGTAAATGATCGTAGATGCATTTTCACAAACTGGAGTCCTGAAGAAGCGTCTGGAGTATCAAGGAGATGACACTTCATTGTTGTTTGGCATCACTAAGCAGTCAACTCGAGCTGCTAGAAATTTTAGAAAAGCCAGCCAAACAGAGGTATGGAGTTTTTTCATTCTTCTCTGTTGCCGAAAGACCAAGAACCGATCACGCCAAGTATGAGATGATTATTTCATAGGAGGCGATATCAAATCCATCTTCTTTGTTACCTGATATAGTAGTGAATATCATACTCCAAACTAAAGAAATAAGGAACTCTAAAATCGAAATCTAGATTTGGGGATTTGGCCCACAAAGAGTTTTACCATAATCTTCTGAGGTAGACCTTTAAAATGGGAGGCTTTGCTTTATTGATTTACTGTTTCGTCATAGAGTTTTACCGAAAACTCACTAATCTTTTGAGGAGGATCTAGAAAGTTAAGAAAAATTTACCCACCCTATATTTGCAATACAAATTCAAAAGGGAAAAAAATCCCCAGATTTGGGACCAATAAAATCCTTAGTTGAATGTTCATAAAGACTTCATATAGTTTTCTAATATGAGTCTGCTCATATTTATATAAAGCTGATCAAATTAGCATCTCTAACTTCTTTTTGTCTAATTAATTTACTTTTCTTGTTGATTAAAGGCTAGAACTATGGATGTTGTGCTACAAAGTTTCTAGCCTATTTGTGCTATAAGACATGTCATTTATCAACTCATATATTATAATCTTGAACTCCAATAATTGATTTTCCGCACCCATTAAATGAGAAGAGAAACTACAATACAACATAATAACAACACATTCACTACAAAAAGGAAAAGAAAGGAAAAACATTCCCAAATTTCAACAAACCCTTGGAAAATAAAACTAACCTCGACATCGATACCAAATTTTTAAATTTCTACAATAACCACTGATCAAGTAAATTCAAATAATGAACAAAAATAATATACAAAAACATATAGCCAATCACAAAATAAACACAAAATGAGTTCGAAAGCTAACCTCGCATACCAACAGTCATCAAAGCCACCACTGACATATCAGTGACATATAGGTACCTTTAGAAACGCATAAACATACAAACAATGAGCCAAACCATGTAAATATAGTACATGAAGAGAAAAACAACCAACACCCAGATACCCTAAGTCCTATAAAGACTGAAACACATAGTGAAATTAACCATAATGAGACCAGTGTGTGAGAGAATATATATAAATATATATGGTTATCTGAGAGTCTTCTAGAGAGCATACAGCGCTGCATATATTCAAAGAAGAAAACAATGGTTGGAGAGAGATAGGAACAACAATGCGGGGTATAATGGGTAGACTTATATCGCAATTCGCAAGAGACTAAGAGAGGAGGGGTGACGATTAGTTCATGAATATTGTCTTTTCTTCCATTAGTAGCCCAAACCCTTATAGTCATTTTCAACATATATCCCCAAATCTTCACCCATCTATAATTCAATCTAATTAAAATTTCAATCAACCCAATCACCAAAAATAACCTAACATATAGAAAAGAAAAAAGAAACTAAATTTCAATTCGATTATAAGTCACTCACCATTAACGCCATTAACTCTGATTGAAACCTGTTTTAATTGCATAAAACAACCACAATAGGATCAGAAATTAGTCAAATTATAGTCAAAACCTATGACATTTTATAAATCTAAATAGCATAATTAAAAAATTGAAAGAACTCTAAAGGGGGAAATTCACCTTTTGAGAACAGAATGAGAGTCAGCGGACTTGGAATTGAAGTCCTTGAAACTCTAGGTGCAATCTCTGCCCTGAAGTTCTAGCGAAGACAATTGGCGGGAAGATCTCCAAGGTGGTGAGCACAAAGCGGAGTTCCTCCAGGTCGGGGAAGACGGAAGCTGATGGGCTGTGTTGGATTTCTATAAGTGGTAGGTTTTGTGGAGGCAAAGCTAATCTCTAAAGCTGCAAGAATTAGTGAATATGGAACGAAGCCGAAGGTAAGAGAGGGTGGAATAAAAGAGTGAGAAGAGAACAATCGAAGGTTGAATAGCAGGAAAATGAAACAAAGAGGGAGAGAGAGGGGGCTTGGTTGGGGTTGTAATGAAAAATATGACATGAGTGAGATGGTGAATGACCAAAATACTCATTTGTAGACAATGAAATTCGTATAGTAAATAAATTGTATTCTCTACAAAAAAAAAATTGTGTTATAATTAATTACATTTTTTTTAAATCAAAATTAATTGAAGAAAATAATTACACTGACTATTCACATGTGATTTAATCATATGCCATATTATATATTTTGTAAAACATCTTTGTAAACTATATTTTTTGTATAATTATTCGGTATGTCGTTACTGTTATTTATCATTATTTTTAGGCCCTTTTTTTATGTAACTCTCGATAATGCAACATATAATTGTCCGTGACTAAATACTGGTTCAGTCAAATATATTCCAACTTGGTTAAGCGATTGACCCTGACTTTTATTGATTGTCATTGCATAACAGGCTCTAACAGGAAACTGTCGTCTCTTGAGTGTAAATGGCCATTTAGTTTCATTTGGAATTAGTACAATCCTTGGAATGTAAACCTTATCCCCGATATTAGTTCCTGTCAATATTTTTGCTTCTATTATTTTTTCAAACAAATTTGTTACAATTAATCGTGTTCCATTGCACAAACCTTGTATTTGATTTAAATTTCTTAACAACATAATTGGCATTCCAATCTTCAGCATAAGTTCGTGTGATGGTAAACCGCTAAATTCAAGTTTATTCAAAAATTCTATAGGATACAAAAGATTGTTATCACTGTAGGTAACAGAATTAAATGAAATTGAATCGAAACTAAAATATGTTCTTTTATCACCAGGCAACAAACTAATTGCATATTTATTTATTTCATGTACAGTTGCATTTCTGGGAGTGATGATGGCACGCTCTCTCAAATAACATGTATCATTGCATTTACAATCAAAATTTTTATAAGTAGCCGAAAAAATAGACTTGATAGGATCTAAAGTTGGATCAGTAAGTAAATCTTCAGGAATATAAATCCAAGATGTATCTAGATCATTTGTAGGAAAATTTGATTGCAATCGACCTTCACCTATCTGTAGCATCCATTCTGCAAAAATTTTAATCTCGTCTTTTTCTGCAACTGTTAATCCGATAGATGACAATCTCATGTTTTCTGTTAAACAAAATACTTTAAGATAAGACCACAAATATGAATTATTCAAAGATGCCTCAATAATATCAGTTTTGCTTCCTCCTTCTATAACTGGTAAAGTCTGTCTAAAATCTCCGCCGAACAAAATTGATTTACCTCCAAATGGTATCTCTTTTTTTCGATCTTTAGAATTAACTGATAAAATATCACGAAGAGTTTTATCCAATGATTCGATAGCACATTTATTACACATCGGAGCTTCGTCCCAGATTATCAGCGCAGTTTTTTCAATCAACTCTGCAAGATCTATTTTTTTATTTATCGAACACGCAAAATCTGTATCTATAACCGGCTTTATTTTAAAGAGCGAATGAGCAGTTCTGCCTTTTGGAAGTAATAACGAAGCAATTCCTGACGAAGCAACGGCCAAAACAATTTTTCCCTCAGATCTGAGCTTAGCAATTATAGTATTCCACAAAAAAGTTTTTCCTGTTCCACCACTACCATAAACAAAAAATGATTTTTCATTTTTCTGTTCCACAACTTCAATCACTTCATCGTATATAGCTCTTTGACATGTATTCAATTTAGTAATCAATTCACAATGTTCACGTTTAAGTGCCTCACAATCAAAATCTAATTCCTCTCTCATTAACCTATTGTTCAACTCCTCTATCTTTTCAATTTTGGGCATTGGCAAATGATGGTCTTTCAGTGAAGTGGATGTCATGTTCAACAATTTTTCAAGTTCGTGTAAAACACCATTTTTCAAATCATCCTCAGGTACGTTGTGATTGGGCATGCTGAATTTGGATCGAATTTTGTACAAGATATCATCAGACATGCTCAACCAATGTGCATCAAACAGAGCTCGTGCATTCGAGACATCACAAAAAAGAATAATGGTAACAAATAATTGTCTAATTTGAGAAGTAGTCGCAGTAAATGCAGATTCAAGTAATGCATCGTTCCATTCTTTATCATCATCTAGTAATCCCAATGCTCGGCATGCTTCCTTAAAAGTGGAGTAAGTTATTCTATTTACAGTTCTGATCCACTCGAAATTGCTACATCTTTTTTGAATATTCAACAACATTCGTAGGTAAAATAATTCGCCTGCAGTCGCTGGTATGTGCGCAATTCTGTCAATAACATCATATTGTTTTCTTGGAGTCCATACTTTGCCGTCACTGTCCCAAACAAACTTAGATGGAAATTGAGCATATGTTAATTCTTTTGCATCCTTGTAAACAATATTTGCATCAAACCAAGCAGTAAGCATAGTACATTCTGCATTTGGATTTTCCACTACTTGTTCAAGAGTTTGACCTTCACCGAAAAAAACACTCTGCTCGTTTAGCAAATGAATTTTCAAGTATTGTACTGCAGGATATCTTGAATGAATAGAAAATTCAAACAACCGCCATACAGATTCATGAGGAGTTAGATACCGACAATTCAAATAATTTTGGATTTCATCATTCACATTATCTTGCACCAACACTCGAGCTCTGTCTGGACCTTTATTTATATACTTGAATAAATATTTTATTAACATAGACTGAGAGCATGATTCAACATTTATGTGAGCATTATACCTCAACAATAAAACTGGATTGTACGGAACAACGAAATTATTACCAATGTGAATTCCGTTCTTAACAATAAACTTTGAATCATCGTCACGTCTTCTATATTGAGGAGCCTTAATTGCTTCAAATTTAGTGTCTGAAATGTATGGTTTTGGAAAGGATTTTGTACATTTACCATCTCTCATGCATGGGGATTGTGTATTTAATTGTCCGCAAGGACCATGTATCATAAATTGACTAACTATTTCAAAAAGTTCCGGATTGATGTTTTTGTCTAGTAATTCAGCTGAAATAATTGAATCAATATCGGTAGATGTGTAACATTTGTATGGTCTCTGAAGCCAAAACAATAAATGAGCATGGGGCAATCCTCGTTTCTGAAATTCAACTGTACAAACATGTGCATCAACAATTCCAAAAGGTTCTCCAGATTTAATAAATTCAATCATATTATCCAATTTAATTTTAAAAATCCGAGAAACGATATCTGGTCGATCTTCAGCTTTATATCCGGGTTTTTTTTCAAAATATCTAACAATTTCAGGCCATTTGATATTGCAAGAGAAAGTTATGAACAAATCCGGATTGCCGTAATACCTGCAAATTGTCATTGCATCTTGATAATTTTTTAACATATCTCTAGGACTACCAGTGTGACTACTTGGAAGAAAAATTCTTTTTCCCACATCAGAACCTTGAGTCAAACCGTCGGAAACAAAAGTAGCTAATTGATTAAATTTTTCGCATCTCAACGATGGTTGATGATTTCTTATATATTCCAAACGATTTTTCTCGACGGTTGCATATGCATCAACCAAATATTGTTGAAATAATCTTCCACATTTTAGTAAAGTGCCTGAATCATTTGATCTATCATGAATTTGATAACAAACATATTTTATCATTGTCAATTTCGTTCTCTTCGTAATGCCACTTCCTCCAATGCGATGCAAAAAAGTATTTATTTTGAATCCATCTTCGCCATATAGGAAAAGTAGAGGATATTGTAATGACATTAATTTTGGATGTATTTTCGATATTCGTTTCAATGGTCCATCAACTGATCGGATAATAATATCTTTGTTGGAATTAAATTCGCCAATATCACCAACAATTAAACCGCTAACTTCAGAAGCACTTGGTAATTCGTATTCTTTACCATCAATTGGTTGGCGATCAAGGAGAGACATGCTAAAATTAGGCAGCGAACCATTTTCAAATTCATCTCTAACTGATCGAAATTGTTTAGCTAATTCATTAATCTCATCAAACATGCCTGTTAACTTTTCAACAATGTCCACATTGATTTTTTTATTTGTATTGTTTGGATTAGCAGCATTAATACGATTAGATATCTCATTAGCAGTGTCATAAACATATAATTGCGCAAACTTAGGACAATTACTTTCAGAAGGTAAGACTGATCCCATCAAATGATGCACTTGTCCACAGATTTTAAATACATAAGGACCGCTACCACTGTTTATTTTATTATCAATTTTAGCACCCATAGAAGTAAAAACAAACATCGAATTATAAACTCGAATATTCTCACGAAAAATAGTGCTTTCACGACCATTAATTGGATTCAATAATTGTTCAAGAATAGCAGGAGTTGGATTTGACAATGGAAGTTTAACCTGTCCTTTTTGGCAACAACTTGTATATATCAATTGATTTTTGATTTTTTTCTTTAAAGCTTCATCTGACCAAAAAGAAGCATGGCAGTGATTGCAAGTGTAAGAGTCATCGCCGAAATCCTTATAGCCTACAATCACACCTGAATGAGGAGTGTTCAAAGCATAAGTAAAAAATTGCTACATTATTTGTTCATGAAAACCATAATGTAATACAATTCTTACCTCGATGACTGATTTGATACGAAGCTTGACCAAAGATAAATGAATATGAGACTTTATTTCCTATCAAACAAATAATATTGTTATTCTTAGCCATACCTACCATATAACTACTATAATATATGAAAAATTGCACTATATATGTAACTACCTGATATATCTTGATCACAAACATCCATAGCTACAACATCAACACCATTGTCCTCAACAGTAATTAACTCATTTGGTAATATCAATTGCATACTTCTATCTACAGATCAAAAATAACAAATAAATATTACACAATACTATAGAAATAAAACTACAAATTGTATTGATTATATGAATGATACAATGTCGCACCTGAGTTTTGGACAGTAGTTGGATCAGAAACACCATCATCTATGTCAATGTTTCCATGGAAAACAGATTGATTATGGATAGCAGTTCGTCTGTTCTTTGAAAAGCCTGAACATGATCCGTAAGG
Organism: Geum urbanum; assembly: GCA_946800695.1. NCBI lineage: Eukaryota > Viridiplantae > Streptophyta > Magnoliopsida > Rosales > Rosaceae > Geum > Geum urbanum. The sequence continues at coordinate 39,286,773 of OX327017.1, read as the reverse complement.
TTCCACATCTCGAAGATAGCTCCAAGGTGATTTTGTCTCATGGCATGCAAAAGATTCTCGACATATTTGCTCACAAATATCATCTGGAGTTTTCCTCTTCATCAAGCTACTCAAATTTCTTTTTAGCGGCATCCTAAAACATTAGGTAAAAGCAATGAATCCTTAGTTAAAATATGGGGGTGTAACTACAAACAGAAACTCAGAAACATCAACACAACAAATGCTTGCATGAAAATTATAGCAATAAAAATAAATATGCATAAAATTACATGCCTGAACTTTCATTCTCAACAAACTTTCAATTTGAACAAATTTGAATCCAATCTAGAACCACACGGGCTTATCAAAAGCAAGTAAATAAAAAGATGCAGTTTGATCACTATTTGTAGTAGTAACTTTTATAAGAAAAAATATTTGTCCACACAGAGTAAAGTAATTTATGTTAATTAACCTTATTGAGTACAAACTCTCATAGCTACTCATGTACACGCTAAGAAGATGCTACATAATTTTAAGTTTGAATTACAACTACCAAAAACTAATTGTTTCATTCACGACTTCAAAATTTTAATAAGTTTGAAGAGAAACACAAAATATGTTAAAGAACACTGAAAGCAAACAACCAATACACACATTGGAACCACCCAAATGACAAAATTTTCCTAAATTTCAGTTGAAAACACACTCAATAACAAAAATTGTGTCGTATATTTCCCAAAACCTAAGTAATGTATTTAACTTTGGATACACAATTCAATATTTTTTTCAAACAAACCCTGAATTACAAAAAAATAACCTTAAAATAAATGAAAAGGTCACAAATAAGCAATGACAAATCATAAAACTTGTAAGAGAAAATGTGTGACCTTAGAAGAGCAGAGGCGTAAATTGCAGACTTAGTTCAAAGAAGAGCAGAGGCGTCGAGGATGAAAACAAACCTTAGCAAAGGGAGCAAGACAATTAGTGGCACACTTGGCGTTGGAAACTCAGACCTGTATTCATGCTCATTGACACCAATAATGCAATAGTGGGCAGATATGACAACCTTTTTGGCATTACCCTAGTCAGGCAAACGGTATGTTAATTCCAAGCAACAAAGTAAATTTTGAACAATGCATGCCTAAGCATAATAGGGATCACTACTAAGAATCACCACTGGAGTTCAGTAGGATCACTCATACAATGCTAGTACTACTGGAATTTAATAGGGATCACTAAAACCAATTATTAAAGCACTAAAAAATTATACGAAGACTTGTGAACTCACTTTTCATTATATCATTTGATCAACAGTTTGGTTTTATAACATAAAAATGACATAAAAAAATATGTGAAAACAACCATATTTTACTCTTAAAAATAATTGTCAAGATTACCCAATATATCAATGAAGAAAATCAATATTAAATTAAGCAGTCAAATCATAAAATAGCATAATCAAATGAAACGTATACTCTATAGATAGATTCCATTTTAATAAGTTACCTATTAGCCTATTTCACCTTCATTCCTAAGTGCTTAGCTTTCTTCTTTTAATTAGTTGTAGAGATTTCAAAATGACATCAGAATATAGATATGCGAAAATTCAATTAAACTGTACTTTCACAGTAGAACCTACAACAATGATAGACACTAAAACTAACCAAATTGTCCATTCCCTGATTTTTTTTAACGGCAAAAAGGAGGAGCAAAAACTCATATCAATTCAATACCCCTAAATTATGCAGTAATAAGCAATCGTTTATGAATGTTTTTGCACCACGGTTACTGCATAAATATCATTTGAATGGAGAGAGCCTTTTATTAGTACGTAGTATCAATGGTCTTTACCAACGTAATGATTTCGTAATAATTTAAGAAAGGTGAATTAATAACACCTAGGTAAATGAGATTTTCCACTGTGATTGATATCCTATACACTTCATAAAGATATGTTACTATCTTTAGTGTTTTGAAAATGAAAACACATATCTAGCATAAATGTTGAAAAAAGATTCCGACAAATGAATTATATCAATATCGTTACTTTCGAGGGGAAATAAATTGAAAGGGAAAAGCGACATCAGAAACCCAGATATGAACTTTTTTATCAAACATGTTTAGCATATCTACTAAACCAAACAGTAAAGACCAATGGTTAGCATACCAAAAGTAACTAAACATTAGGCTAAGTTTGGTAAATTGGCAAGTTGGAATATGAATGGTGAATTGCAAATATTAGATAGATATTTAAAATGAAACTATCAATGAGAGACATAAGAAATTGTGTTTATACCGAAAGTGAGCCCTGCGCTTTCGTTAAACCCATGATGGCAACAGGTGAAACCACAATACTATAGAAATAAAACTACAAATTGAACTACAACAGCTCACTTTGCCAACACATTGATAAAGTTGCAGGCATGTTTTTATAAAGTTCCATTGCTCAACCATGGATAAATTGCTTTACCCAGTTAAAAGCATTGTAATAAACAATATAATTTTAGAGTCGATTCTATTGCATATCCACCATATTGGTCGGTTTTAATTCAATCCTCTTTACTCCTACTTTATCCGTAGTTTCAATTTATGTCACATTCTCATAGTCCCCTTTAGATTTTTAAGCACTCACTCTAAAATATTATTGTTTCGCATTGTATTCAACTTATGTATTCTATGATATATTCAACATGTTTACTCATTCTGATTACCACTTCTTTGACGGGGTACTTGTACGAAAGCACCATGTCAATATGATATATGGTAAATTGGGACACAGGTATATGGCATAACTTTAACCCATTTGGAAATAGTAAGTTGAAAACTCATATAGGCAATCAGAATTATATACATCCAAATTATAGTTTAGGAATAGAGAGCAACCTAGCTAAGCTGGGTTTACCTTTCACCAGCTGCAATAGAATACCCCAAGCTCTCATTTCCACTAAACCACAGCTCCTCAGCTTCGAACTACAACAAACCAGGAAAAAAGAAATGAAGCAGACCCATTAACCGTACCTAATCGAGCATAAAAAGTTGAACACTCGATTGAAGCTCCAAAATTTTAGGGGAAATGAGAAGAAATACAAAAAACCCTATTTATGGAGATGAGGTAAGGAACAAAAGCAGCAGCCTTTAACTGGGTCTGGGCTCTCACAGATCTGCCCGAGAAATTGAAATTACAAAAAGACGAAGATGACGAAGAAGAAGATGAGAGAGAGAGAGAGAGAGAGAGAGAGAGAGAGAGAGAGAGAGAGAGAAATTAGAGTCGACTGACCTGGTGAGGAGAAGAAGGAGTCAGCAAATCCCAGGGAGACTGGTTGAGCTGGCAGATGTGGGGATGCAGTTCCTCGGCAGCTACGTTGGAGCAGCAGAGCAGCGGCGATAGATTTTATGAGAGGAGCAACAGAGCAGCGGCGAAGATCAGAGAAAGAGAGAGAGAAAGCTCGATTTGGTGCTGTGACAAAAATACCCCATTTGAACAGTAGACGGAGCCGACGCCCTAACCCGCAAATGTTATAGGTAAATTGTTATGCAAGGATTGTTATAGATAATTTCAAACTTTTAAATAAGAAAAATTATCAACCATAAGAGAATACGATTATCTTTCGATGAAGTACGTTGAGGTGTCAAAATACTAATGATGTGGACTAAGGAAATATGACATGCATGTAGACTTTGATGCCTACACCTCATGGTCCCATTAAGGCCTAAAATTATTTCTCTTAACAAATAACCTTTTTTTATTCTATCTTTTTCTCTTTTCATGTTATATGCTTCAAATGTTCAAGAAAAAAAACTGCTTATTTGAAAATTTGTTTTATTAAATCACACAGATAGTGTGTGTGCACCTCCTAGTACGTACAAATGAATTTGGAGAAGGAAGTTGACAAGGTTTTTTGTGCAGCTCATATATGGTTCTGCCTATATAAGCTAGCACCCGATCGATCACCTTGAAAAATCAAACTGCAAAAGAAATTAAGGGAAGAAAAGAAAAAAAGAGGGAGAGAGAAGTAAGGTAGACAGGTAGTGTTCGACGATGTCAGAGTTTCCGGTGTTCGACGATGTAAGGTAGGTTGACAAGGAGGAGAAGAATAAAATCATTATTAAGTCCGTATACAACGGTAACATGTGGTTGAGAAATGACAAGAGAGACTGGGTCTTAGACGTGTTCCTGAATGTTCCAAGGGCTTCACGATGGAGGGCAGGGCAGAGTTCGTGGTGGATCGGAGGATATGACCATCATCGAGAGGAAAATCTTCAACATCAAATACCACGTCGACAGCAAAGTTGTGTACGACGAGTTCTCGATATCTCTGGCCAGGGAAAAAACGCTGGACAACAACAACACAGATCGAGGAGAACACCCAGGAGATTTCGTTGCCCTACAAGAAGACCTCGACCACTCATTGGAAGATGGAGACGTCGGTGGGCGTCAAGTCGAGTCTCTCTGTTGAGCTCGATGCCCCGCTTTTATCTATTCGCGATTGTTAGAATATGCCTCGAATCTGGTATGGCGTCGGCGTATACAGGTCTCGTTAAGACAGATGTCTTTAGCGAGAGGGTCGCAAGGAAGAATCTCTAGCGAGAGAGTCTTTGGCAAACAGTCTTTGACGATGAGAGTTTAGAGTCTCTGGCAAGCAGGACTACTACTCAGGTTTTTCGTAAAGAATTCGAATAGAGATTCCTCAGTCATTCTTGTTTAAATTTCCTCAGACGTTTGAGTTTGAGATTTCTCTGATATTCAGAACTCTGTTAGGCTATGTATACATACAAGGGTACTAGCTATAAGAGAGAGGTGAATGAAATCTGGTTCTATCATGTAGATTAGGCTTAATCTAGTGTGATAGATATTCTGTATTTTGTAATCCTATGTTGGCTAATTTAGTGTGATACTCTGTAATCTGATATCCTCAAAATAATAAATCTATTCTCCTTTTACCGTGGATGCACTACTGGATGAGGAAATCGGGGCGACGTAGAAAGGTGGTCGCCTCGTATGAATTTTACGTCGCCTCGATTTCTTGTGACCAAAACGACGTCGCCTCGTCTTGTCGCTTCAGATTGATCACGCCACCATTGGGGCGACGTAGATACAATCTACGTCGCTTCGTAGGATTCACGTGACGTAAATAATGTTACGTCGCTTCAATTGAAGCGACGTAGATTTATCACGTCGCAATAACTGAGGCGACGTATATTGATAAATATACGTCGCTTAATTTTATTTATTTTTAATTTATTTTTCTTTTTTTAATCCATTTAAGCGACATATATTGATCAATATACGTCGCCTCAATTTATTTAATATTTATTTAATATTAGTTTTTAATAAATTTAAGCGACGTATATTAATCAAACTACGTCGCTTTAATTTAACTAAAATTTATTTAATTTTTATTTTTTTTATTTTTAAATAATGAGGCGACGTATATTGTTCGATCTACGTCGCCTCATTTATTTCTAAATAAAAAATAAATAAATATTAAATAAATTGAGGCGACGTATATTGATCAATGTACGTCGCCTCACTGTATTTTACATTTATTTTTTTTTAATTTTTTTAATAAATGAGGCGACGTAGATAGAACAATCTACATCGCCTCATTTATTAAAAAATAAAAAAAATAAAAATTAAATATTATTGTACCAAGTCACGACCTATCGCAATTTACAAACACAAAAACGCATTCAAATTGCAGATACGCATTCAACCACAAAAACGCATTCAATCACAAATCAAAACGTTAAAAGTTTATACAAATCAAGTTTACACAAATCAAGTTTATACAAATCCTATATACAGTTTACGAGCCGGGAGGTGGTGGAGGAGCTTGAGGTTGTTGACTCGCAGCCTGGAATGATCGCATCATGGCCTCCATTTCTTGCATCCTTTGGGCGAGCGCACTCGCTTCCGCTATGGCTTTCTGCGCCACCTCGCTCGATCTGCGCGCCGCCTCTTTGGCTTCATCGATCTCCTTTTGCATTTGAATTTGGCGTTCCTGTACCCGGGCCCCTCCTCTCGGTTTGGGGTCGCGTGTGAGAGCGCGCCCCACCCCTGTAACGTCGAACAAGAACAAATATTATTAAACTATATCGTAAACCAAAATAAAGCAAAACGTAAATCGAGATATGCATCGACGAAATCGTTTTGGAGATTTATTACCTCTTATAGAGGTCCCGTGCCTTGAACCCACCTCTTCCTCTATGATATTTATTTGTGTATCAAGAGGAAGAGGCTGGGGTTGGGAAACCTCTTCGCCGTCAACTGGGCCCGCAACACTATCTTGTTGCGACAAGACTTCATCGAGTCGACGCTTCACTGCCGCCTGCTCAATTAAAATAGATAAAATAAATAATATTACAATTTAGTAAACAAAAATAATTGAAATAACGTAACGTGAACCTATTTGAGCTTACCACTTTCTCAGCCGCATTCCTCTCCGGCTGGTATACGTTAATCCACGTCTGGACGGCGGGCGCTCTATGACCCTCCTTCTCCAACACCTCGCTTCGGTACGAGAGGGCGAGGGATCCCGAATGGTGGTTGATCTGCTGCTCCTTGTTCTTGTTTCGGTTTCCTCGGTTCCGTTCGCACAATCGCTGCCACACACACACAAAAATCATTTTAAAATAAGAACAGATAAACATGCATATTGTTCAAACGTTTGACCAAAACTGTAGGTTCGTTTATGAAACTCACCAAGTAAGCAGGGTCTTCGAAGTGGGCTTTTAACCACGCCCATTGGTCTTCCCTCCCGAGAAACTCGGCCGGAGTCTCCTGGCTGACGTGGAGATAATGTTGATGGCAATCGTACTTCCAATCCTTATAGATTGTTTGCGCCGTCCTATCAATGAAGTTCCACATCTCCACATCAGTCGCCGGGATGTCGTAGTTCGTCTAGCACAACACATTTAAATTCCGTTATGTAAAAGTTATATTTACATTTACTACAAGTATGTAAGTAAGCTAAGGCCAGCAAGTATACCTCAAGACTGTTACTGACGATATCGCGATGCAAATCGCTAAGTCCCAAGAAGCTAGATGCAAGCATTGGAACTTTTCCGCGGATGATGCTACCGATGTCTCGGCACATCAGACTCCTTATTTCCCTCGTCGCAGGCCCCGCATGCCTCGTAGAGTAAGCGACTTGTAGTCGCCTATTGTTGTTCATCTGGACGAGGTACTCCGTCTTCGTCCCGACAACGACTCCGCGCTGTTCCGTCGTCGGGTCTCCGGTTGCCATGTCGACCATGTCGGGGAGTTTGGTCTTCTTGCACCGGATGTTGAGGGCGGGAGGGTGCTGTGACGCCGTAGTGGCCTCGCTGCTGTCATCCGCTCTTTGCGGAATCGCATCCTCAAGTGGAGGGGCGGGCGTTAACATGGGAGCTTCTGCAATCGACGGGGTCGCCGATTGTCCCGTGGGGCAACCCGACCCGGAAGCCCCATCTCGGCTGAATGCTCGCCACCCCGCCTCCGCAGCTGCCGCCGCTTCCGCTTCACGACGCTGGATCGCCGCTTTCCTCCTCTTGTATGCAGTATCTCCGGGAGCCATTCTATTAAAACTAAATTGTTATGTATTAATTAGATGTTAAAACTAAACTATTCTTTTTGGGATTCAATAGAGTAAACCAGAAGATGATCTTCATATATAGAACTAATTTCACAGGTAAACCAGAAGATGATCTTCATATATAAAACAGATTAGCTACATACGTTTAATGGTTCGATAAGAAACATACTAAACACCTTCAAACATCGGCTCTGTTGTTTTCACAAGCCTTAGAGTGAGAACACACAAATGTACATCAATATACATTACACATGTGAAACTATAATCTACAAATGACTATTTATTTAACTAACATTCTTTTATACATGCAGGCAATATTGAACTGTCAAGTACAAGTAACACATGCTCTTTCATCAATCCTAATATCCCAGAAATAGCAGCTAACAAACAAAAGTAAGAATTAGTATAAAACACAAACCCTTAATCATTACGCATATGTTTTCATTTAACCAAACCCTTAATCATTATCACAAAACACATTCGAAATCATCATCATCAGAAAACACAATACTTACATGAAAACATATTGAAAACACATTCGGAATCATTATCACAATACACATTCGGCACAGTATAAAACACAAAGCTCCGTACCTTCTCGAGTTGCCTCAAATCGTTTGCTTTAGCTACACGGAGTTGGCTCGGATTCGGTTGCTTTAGCTACACCGATGAAAACAGATTTACAACATATTAGCTACTTCAAATAACACATGCTAGCTTAATGTCACATATTCATTAAACTTCAAGAACAAAAGCTACTTCAAATAACACATGCTAGCTTGAGAATTTAATTTAAGCAAGCTAATAAATAGGTCGTCTATAGTTGTGAATTAATTAGCTAGGGAAACTGTCTAAAACCGATAGCATGTTATTCTCTTTCTATGAACATATGAAAACCTTGAGAAAGCTGTGCAGCAAACATGAACACACTAACTCATTATATTCATCATCATAAATCGCATGCCCCGAGTCTCTTTTACCAAATTTCACCAACACATGAACAATCTACGTATATGCATCTAACAAGCTAGTTAATTAATCAAGAGAGTACAACCACAGAAGAGAAAGAAGAAGCTGAGCAACATTGATGTATAGTGTACTCGGAGACATTTCATCGAACAGTTGGTGGGCAACATTGATAAACACTATAAATCCTAAACCACTTTAAATCCTAAATCACATCCCTGAAATTCCATACCAACTTCATTCCATATAATACACAAATCATCTCAAACTTAATACATTCCATAGTAATGCCGAAAAATAATCAGAAACACGGGAATAGAAATTTTCAAACCAACCACCGAGTTCAACAAACAATAACAATTCATGAACTTCATAACAGCTCAATCATATCAAATGGAAGAGCTCTCAAGTGATAAGACAAACACACTTACTGAGTAATATAAATTACCAAGAGAATCGAAAGCCCAATGGAATTAACAAATCCCAACACACTTACTGAGTAATGTTTGGACTTTGGACTACTTATAATATGGGGATTTCCCTGAGAAGAGCTGTAAAACACACATAGAAAGAGCTGGAAATTTCACCGAGACATGTAATATACCCAGCAATAAGCTACAGTCATTTCAACCAACATTACAAAAACGAAATGGACACCCCATGAGATGATGAATTAAGCAAACAACAGTACCCATATGAATACCAAAACCACAGATGGTTCATCGGAACATACATGAAGGCCGCAGAAGACCAACTTCATTCCATATAAAACAGATTGAAAATTCAATGGATTGTTGGATGCTTACAGCAATTACGATTATAAAGACATTAGGAATACTTATCACAAGTACCCAAATCAATTTGAAAATTGAAATAAAATCATACCTTGATTACAGATTTCGTAGCTCAAGATGGGGTGAATGGCTTGGAAGATTGATTTTACAATCCGGTTTGGTTTCGGGGTTGGAGTTCGATGGAGGGGATTGAAGATTTGGTTTCGGGGTTGAAGAGGTTTCGGGGTGGAGAGGTCTCGGGGTGGTCCGATTGAAGGAGACGGCGAGAGATGGGTGGTCGTGGAGGGGATTTACGAAGGAGACGGCGAGTTTCGAATTCGGGGTGGTCCGATTGAAGTAGACGGCGAGGTTTAGGAATCGAAGAAGGAAACGAAATGAATTAGGAAGAAGGAAACGAAATGAGGAACTGATTCCAGAAACTGTGAATCTGGAATACATATAACCATCGAGGCGACGTATTTTGACTTTTACGTCGCTTCATTTCATTTTAATTTTTTTGATAAATGAGGCGACGTAGATTGATCAATCTACGTCGCCTCATTGTATTTAATTTTTAATTTTTTATAATAAATGAGGCGACGTAGATTGATCAATCTACGTCGCCTAGTTTTATTTAATTTTTAATTTTTTATATAAATGAGGCGACGTAGATTGATCAAACCACGTCGCCTAGTTTTATTTAATTTTTAATTTTTTTGATAAATGAGGCGACGTAGATTGATCAAACTACGTCGCTTCCTTCTATTTAATTGTTTATTTTGGTTTTTTTTTTGAATAAATGAAGTTTAGAATTATAAAGTTAGTAATATTTTCTCGTATACATAAATTATGCTTTAAAGAAAATACGAATTTAGGTTTCAAATTCATAATAATATTAGTTTAGTCCTCGTCTTCGTCCTCCTCCTCCTCCTCCTCCTTCTCCTCCTCCTCCTCCTCCTCCTCCTCCTCGTCTTCGTCCTCGTCCTCGTCCTCGTCCTCCTCCTCCTCCTCTTCGTCCTCCTCCTCGTCCTCCTCCTCGTCATCGTCTCCTTCTTCGTCCAAAAGTAGTTGAAAATCTGGGTAAAATTGCATCACCGTGGGAGTGTCCTCTTGGTAAGGCTCGAATATATGATCTCCTGTACGCGATATGTTTTCATCTATGGCCAGAACTTCGGTGCTGTAGACATTGCGGTGCGACATTTCTTGTACTACCTTCCAAGTACCACCAGCCTTTGGATCGTCTATGTAGAATACCTGTTTTGCTTTGGTTGCAATTATGAAGGGTGAATCCTCATAGTAACTGTTGTTTGTATTCACTGATATCAGTCCATGATCTTTTATAAGGGTGTCAAGATCTTCAGGGTCCTCGGAGTTGTGCCATGTGCACTTAAACAACACCACTGGCATACGGCCTGCATATAATACTTCGACCACGTAGTTAACATGGCCGTAGAACTTGGATGAACCCATGTCTATCATGACACCGCTGTTTTGAGTCACGGTTCTTTGATCTCTATCAAACGATGTGAACTTGACACCGTTCACATAACACGACTTATAAACCCGACATTGCTGAGGTCCTTGAGCTAATGACTTTATTCCTGCAACCAAGCTCGGGTCCGAGTTTTTTTCTTTAAGGGACACCTGAGAGATAAGTGTTAAGAGGAGTTAAAGATAAGTGTTATAAACCCTCAAAGAACCTTACAAGAATTAATAGGCATATGTACCCATGTTAAGAACCATCGAAGAAAACTCCTCCTCCGCTGCCGCTCGTCGAAATCTTCACCATTTTTAGCCTCGAACCTTCTGAGATGTTCTTCTAGGTAAGGTTTGACTTCGTCTGTTTCCACCAAGACTTGCCAGTGAGCCTCAGCAGTCTCTGACTCAGTCAACCTGAACTGGCGACGAGTCTCGATAATATCTGGTCTTACTAAGAGTGAAACACAGCTGACATTCCACCCAGATATGGAAGTGTCGATATCTTCGTTGTCCATCCGTCTGAGATAAGCCTTACAATACGTCACCGACTCATGTACGAGGTACTGTTCAGCAATACTACCTTCCGGGTAACGTGTATTCCTCATTGACTTTTTATATTTTCCTAATTGCCTGCAAAAACACAGCTTTAAAGATTAGTACAATATTTTCCTAATTGCCAACATATTACACAAGATTAGTACAATAATATTAGTACAAACATATTTTCCTAATATTAGCAATAACAAAAAATTTTACCTTTCAATTGGATACATCCATGTATAGTGTACTGGACCTGTAAGGAATACTTGTTCAGGCAGATGAACCATGAGATGAACCATAGATGTAAAAAAATGTGGAGGAAATATGAGCTCCAAATTGCAGAGAATCATCACTATCTCAGTTTCCATGTCACGCACAACCTCCTTCTTAAGCTCCCTACTGCATAGTTGACGAAACCAATTTGACAGTGCTATCAATGGCTTGACAACGTTTTCTGGCAGGAACCCTCTTATAACCACAGGAAGAAGACGTTGAAGCAAGACATGGCAATCATGCGTCTTCAATCCATAAAACTGTGACTGGGAACTTATTTTCACCTTACTTCTCAAACTACCTGCATAACCAAGAGGATACTTAACATCCCTGAACCACTGGAACACATCTTCTAGATCATCCTTTTTAACTAAAAAAGGTGCATGAGGAACTTTCCCCGTAGCCAAGTCACCCGCTCTTTGCCACTGGTTTTTTCACACATTCCTCTTCTTCAAAGCAGCGCGAGCTTTTGGACCATCCTTAGACTTCGATTCAATCGAAAAAATGGTTCCAAGGATGTTGTCACACACATTTTTTTCAATGTGCATGACATCTAGGCAATGTCTGATCTTCAATGATGACCAATACGGCAGCTTCCAAAATATGCTTTCGTGAGTCCAACACTGTCTGTTATTCGGATTGTACGGCACCTTCAAGTCTTCATGTTGGCTAAGAATAGGGTAAACGTTTGACCTAACGTCCTCCAAAATTTCATCTCCACTCTTACGATAGGGTCTTTCGCCAAACTCCTCCTTCCCGTTAAATGCCTTGCTCAATCTCCAAGGGTGATCTTGGTGGAGCCATTTTCGATGACCTTCATAAACTATCCTCCCACATATATGCTCTGAAGTTAGCTCATCTAGACGGATTGGACATGCCCTGTACCCTTTAACAGTTGACCCCGCAAGCATCCCTAAACCTGGAAAGTCGCTAATAGTCCACATTACCGCTGCCTTCATCAAGAATACCTCATTGTCTACTCGATCAAAAGTATGGACTCCAACGACCCATAAATGTATTAGCTCCTCGATCATCGGCTCAATGAGTACACTAAGGCACTTTCCGGGAGATTTAGGGTCTGGAATCAACACTGATAACATGTTATATTCCTTCTTCATGCACATTGATGGTGGTAGATTGTACGACATCACAACAACGGGCCATGTACTATGCAAAGTTCACATTGTTCCGAATGGATTGAAACCGTTTGTTGCTACTCCAAGGCGCACATTCCTGCAGTCCCGTGCAAAACCTGGAAAAGTTCTGTCAAAATGTTGAAACGCTTCTCCGTCAGCTGGGTGGCTGAGGCTACCAGCCACGCATATCCGCTCCCCCAGCCATCGCATATGCTTGGCAGTGTGTGGGGACATAAACAAGCGCTTCAACCTTGGTGTTAGAGGGAAGTTACGAATTATTTTTTTGGGAATATCATTCGTATTTGGCTTATATCTTTCAGAATAACACACTGGACAAATCCTCTCGTTTACAAGCGCCCCCCTGAACAACACACAGTTAAACTCACACGCATCAATTCTTTCGTAACCCAGTGAAAGATCACTCAAGATTTTTTTTATTCTCGAGTATGAACAGGGGAATGTGTGCCCTTTAGGAAGAAGTTTATTAATGTAAATACATAAAGAGTCAACACTTGTGTCCGACCATCCATTTTCATTTTTCATTTCCATTGCATCTAATATGGCACTCAAAACAGTTTCGTCACTGCCTTCGTATAATGGGGTCTGTGACTCCTTCAATAATCTATCGTACTTTTCATAATCATCGTCTACCATGTCATTGAAGTTCATGCCCGAATTATCTTCCACTAATTGTTGGGGTGCATCTGCATGATATCCAGGATAATAGGGATATGCATCATGTAGAATCTCCAACTGCGGGTTCACTGAAGGACCGACACCACTAGAAGGACCGACTCTGTCTTGAAGCCACTGTCTTCGTTGACTGAGCATTGCCGGTTCACCAGAAACTTCCCCGTGAAGGTGCCAGACTGTATAAGTAGGACTCAAACCACTGTGTGATAAGTGATGATACATGACATCCATAGTAACCTTGAACGGACCGTTCTTACAACGTTTGCACGAGCAGAAGTAATAATCGGCTCCGTTACTATGTAGCCGGGCAAAATTCATGAACTCGAATATGCCGTTGATGTACCTTGGATCAGCACGATGATATGTCATCCAAGTTTTGTCTGGGAGTCCGTCCATGTTTCCTGTCAACATAAACAATCAATATGAACAAATTTACCACGCAACAGTTGCGATTCAACCAAAACCCCACACTTCTTCGCCTTATGCCTCCGGGTTGGGTCCTATCCCCTTCAGGGGAACACGACATTTGTCAACGCTTTTGCACCCATGCGTTTCAGCTCCAATTTAGGGAAATTTCGGCAGCATCTCCCTACAGTTCCCCGAATGCACACATATCTAAACAACCTAATTTGCACTCGGGGAACATTTAAAGGAGACACTGTCGAAACCATATCCCAAAACTGAAACTTAAATCACACGAATAGCAAAAGGATCAACAAAGTCATGTTCACCTAAAGTGTCCAAAAATGGGACAATTCGAGAATCAACAACTCAACTCGATCAACTAGATGAGTTGTTGATTCTCAAACGGGAGTTCTAAGTTGATAAACACCACAATTATATATAGTCATACGCTCGAAATCATGATTAACACTAATAACACTACTAATTAAGGCTCGAATACACATAATCTACTCTAATCATCAATTAATTTCACTAAATTTAACCAAATTTCAAACATTAATCATGAACCCATAACATGATTTATCACAATTCAATGCTTAACACACTAAAACTACAACATAACACCAAATTCAATTCAACTTCAAACATTTCACCAAAACTTCAATTTCACTTCTAATCATCAATAAATTTCACTAAACTTAACCAAATTTCAAACATTATTCATGAACCCATAACATGATTTAACACAATTCAATGATTCAAACACTAAAACTACAACATAACACCAAATTCAATTCAACTTCAAACATTTCACCAAAACTTCAATTTCACTTCTAATTTAACATATTATGGTCATAAATAGGGTTAAAGAGATACAAATCAAACTAACCTTACTCAAGAATCAAATCAATGGCAAGAACAACCTTCTTTCTCAATTTCCTCTAATTTCTCCCCAAAATCGCCCAAAACAGCTGCAGAGCTCAGGGAAACTGTTTTTCTAAAATACCACATTTATGAACGGGTTGACTTTAAGAAGAAGAGTAGATCCAGATTTTAAAAAAACGAGGCGACGTAGATTGAGCAATCTACGTCGCCTCGATTTTATTCGAAGCGACGTATATTTGTTTGGTCGCTTCGAATGAAAAACTTGTCGCCTCAGCTTGTTCAAGTGACGTACTTCAATATACGTCGCCTGAATTTTTTGAAGCGACGTACTTTTTATCAAAGCCAAAGTACGTCGCCTCATCTAAAATCGGAGCGACGTAGAAATATAACTACGTCGCCCCGATGCCCTCCTCCAGTAGTGATGTAACTAACTCGCGTTAGTGAACCACGTAAATCTGTGTTTGTTCTTACATTTAATTGCTTCCGCTATAATAGTGGTTAAATCATTGAATGATCCACCCGGAAAGAAAACTCTTACCAGTTGGAAGAGAGTAAAGAGGAATCGGATGGCGCCAATAACACCTACACCGTGTGCGTGCCGCCGATGTCGATCCTTGATGTCTGCGTCATGTGTACTATTGGTAAATGTGACATTCCGTTCTCGTACAGAGAGCAGAACCTGCTTTCCGATGAAACAGTTGCCGTTTACGAGAAACATGACGGGATTTCACCTGCACCAACTCCTACGACATCAAGTTTGCTAGCACACGAAAACCATACGCGCCCGTCTCCAAATCAGAGCTCATTGGACGTGGAGCCTGCTATAACTGCTCGATCTCGCCGTCGACGCCGAGTAACCCGACCGGCTACATGGTTGAATGTTTCTGCTAGTAGCTATATATATGCACGCATGCATTTCCTTCTAGCTAGCTAGCTAGTCCTATTTATATTCCAATAATTGATTTCCATGTATTGCATGGCATGCATGCTGCAATTAATCAAAGCACGTACGTAGTTTTGTATTGTCTTGCACTTGCTTCGATTCTCACTTGTGTACTCTATAAATAATCATATCCAAAAAATGCTAGGTCAATTAATTAATTAATTTACTTTTCTTTTCTTTGAGCAAATACTAGGTCAATTAATTGAACACGCATCTTAATCCGTAGCATGAGAAGTGCGATATGAATTATAGTAATTTGGGCTCATTCAGTTGCTTTGTTGTTAATTTGGCCGTTTGGTGCAAATTGGCCACGGATTTATATATAGTTTAGCGTGTGATGAGATCAATCAGATTGTGGCTAAAAGCCAAATTGATATAAGATCCAATGCTACATTGCTTAATCTTGAGAACCCACAAGTAACGGCAGACAAATAGCCAAATACCATATATCGAACCTTTTCTGCATCAGCATAGACGAGGCACGAGTAGACAAGACAAACTTCGTCAACGGTTACTTATGAACATCAGACAAACTAAGCAAGCGCAAGTATCAGTACAGGAATGGAGAGCAAGATAAAAGAAACTAGTTGGAACTTGCATTGGAAGGACGTTGATGGGTACAGTTTTGTGTGTTTCCGTGATCGAGCCACTTGCTAGCTATGATTGGCCCCCGAGTAAGGGAAAGAAGATGAGATTTTGTACGTATTTTGTATATGATCCATGCATGCAGAGCTAGCTAACTCTATGGTTTCTGGCCATTCATGTATGATGTATCTAATGGAAAATGACATAGTTGATCTTTGAAAATGGCTATGTATGAATTTACGTATCTGATATATGAACGGTGATCGAGACGGATAGTTTAACCAAGCAACAACAAATTAAGCAGTCGCCACGGAATAGCGAAAGGAAATTAGAAGTAATCATTAAAATAGAGTGCTGTATCAAATTAAGTTAAGTGTCTATGTTGTTAGCTCCGATCGACCTCTCACTTTCATGGGACAGCTAGGTAGGTGGGATGGCGGTGGTAACATAGACGATACAACTGTATTGTGCTGCCTAGCTAGCTCCTCCGTTCGACCACAAGCAATCACATGCTTCTAAATTCTTAATTACACCGGTTTTTGTTTCGGATAGTTTTCATTCCATAACTTTTTATCTTATTGCACATGTTACCTAATTGTAAAGTGTACACGTACAAGCCCTCCGGCAAATTAAGTTGCATTCACGTAACAAAATTCAACGTTCAATTTTTTTCCTGCCAATTTTATTTATGCATATCTTAATTAGTACTTTCATTTCATTCTCTATTCGTTGATATCATTTACAGTATATATATGGCTAGACATTACCCGAGCTCACATCTTTTATCCAATTTTGCATGCTAAATTTTAAGTTAAAGTGAATTGAAATGAAGTCCCCTAGTTTGAGTTTGAGCCACACAAGATGTTGTTGCTTGCGTTACAAGTTGAAGAAGTGGGTGAAGCCCAAGGAATGATGTAGGTGAGGAAGCCCAAACAACTCTCTACTAACAACAAGACCTGGTCCATTCGCAGCCACGGGCAGTCACCAACCGGTCCCAATAACCCCCAAAGCTCAAGGATGACAGGTGTTGAAAGTGCACGACGGTGACTGGCTACTTGAAACTTGGCAAGTCCGGGACAGTTGCGAGGTCTCGGTCTTTTTTCTGGATCGAAGAAAAGTGACAGCAGAGAGAGAGAGAGAGAGAGAGAGAGCGCAACGAACTTGGCCACTCGTCTCCGGTATCTCCTAGGCTAATCTTTGCCACCACATAACAATTACCCACAAAATCATAGCTAGTTCCATCTTGTTCATTCACTCCAATCCCTTAGTAAGTCTCGCTTTCAAAACCATCCACTTCCTCGCCTTAATTTTATTAATTAAGAGAGAAGAGTATTTTATAGTTATCATGATTAAACATTCATAGTACAATTTTTTTTAATAATATATAAATTCCGAATTTAACAAATAAAGCGCAATAAAATAAAATAAAATAAACATACTTTTGAGCAAAGGTAAACTAACGATTTACAATTTCCATCTCTCAAAGAAAAACTACATCCCCTTACATTCATCGGGTGTACCTATCTTCTAATTATGATTAAGCAATGATGATCATACCATCATTAAGTGATTAAACTACGGCATAATTAAGTGTCTCATTGAATTATTTTAGATTATACGAATGTATCTTTAGTACGTAGCATATTACATGTGAAGGTAATGAAGCTATATATATATAAATCCTCAAAATATTATTTAGATATACGATTTTGTAGAGTAGTATAGTTCTTAGAACATGGATTAAGTATTCTATTGTAATGGAGACCCCATGAGTGGTTGGATCAGTCTTTATATAATTAGACGACTAATTAATGATGTGAACCAGTGGACCTTCTTTGGTCTTAACAACATTTCGTGCATTTTGGTAATTTGCTTCTGCACTTTATTAATTATTAGCTGTGGAGTATATATAAAACGTACCATACATTATTGAAGCGTGATGCCATGTGATACTTTAAGCTAGCTTAGCCAAAATTCTGATCATGTGCTAGCTAGCCGATCTTATTAAACACTTATATGTAGTCCTTTGAATATCATAGCATATGTTTCTGTTTAGATCAATCACGAGTGAGGATCAGCATATATTATATATGTACGTTCCTTCCTTTCCCAAAGATCATGACGTTGAATTGTTTTCTATATTCATAATAATATATATGTATTGTGTTTATGGGAGCAAGGTTAATTACATTATCAAAGATGTTCATTTTGTGAAAATTTATTCTCAATCATATTTGAATGTGTGAAGGAGAAAATTCATTTTATCTCGAGTTGTATATATTGTTGTTACTTTGGATTCTTGCATCAAGACGACCAAGAGCACTCAAATGTTATTTTTGCATGAGTTTGATGAAATTCAAAATTCAAAATTCCAAGGAGTGAATCAAGATAAAATGTTATATGTTTTTGATCAAATAAAGGTTGGTGTTTTGTTAGATGATAATAACTTGAGAAACGATACTTGAGATTAAATACGTTCACTCTTAAACGTTTACAACATGTTTCATATGAAATATGAGAATTGTTTAAAATTCTGTTTATCACTTAACATAGATGAAATGGTTAGTCAAACTATTTAGTGCTGATATAACATCCATACTTCTCATTTAGAGGAAAAAAAATTATATCCCAAATTTTCTGTGTTAATATTTCAATATCTTTATCAAATGTGTTTTGTAGTGAGTTTAGACTTTATAGTTCATCTCCATATTTCAACCATTCCAATCCCAAAAACTATTCTCAAAAAGAAGAATATTCTAAAATTCCCTTGGTTTGCTCATGTAATTTCCCATTACTCCCGTTTCCCAAGTGGACCAATAAAATAGCCCAAATCCTATAGGCCTCCAACTCCTTTGTCCTTTTCCTAATTTTCCCTTATCCACAAAAATAGGAATATTAGAGTTTACGAAGAAGGAAAACAAAATGGTCTCTTGTACATCTCCACGTGGCACGATCAGAGAAAGTAGTTAATACTAGAAGAGAAGAGGTCTGAAGGCTTTTTACAATTTTTTTTCCGTCCGGACAATTATACCCTTATACTGGTTGGCCTGGTTTTGTGGTTACAACTGACAACACCCACAACCTTCTTCTTCTTTATGTATAAAAACCAGGGTTTAAGGCCACCACTGTATTTTGTGCATGTTTTATTTTTTCGTTTCTGTATATACACAACAACCCACAATCAAATCTCAGAAAACTGGGTGTTTTAGTTTTTTTTTTATTAAAAAAATTCTCATGCACTAATTGAAAGAAAAGAAAAAATTGACAGAGTGATATATAAGCATTTTCCTCATTTCTCAATTTGAATTCTCGTAGATCTCCTGCACATTATTGTAGATAGATTGATTGGTTTGATTGGTTCGAAGCTCATCAGAAGAAGAAGAAGAAGAAGTGATCGTTCTGACAGAGGTGAGTAGTTCAATTATGGAGTTGGGTTTTCGTTTCTGGAACTGTGATCAATTTTGGGTTGAAATTTTTTGGAAATTCTGGGTTGGTTTGATCAATGATTGATAGGTTTTGCTTGGTTTTGTATTTTGATTCGGAGTTTTCTGAGGAATTGGGTGCATGCAGATTGGAAATTGTGGGTTGAGATCGGGATCTGATCCTCTGTTTTTTTGCATGATTGGATTGGATTGGATAGTGTATGATCAGAATTGTGGGTTTCTTTTACTGCATGGAGCTCGTTTTGTTTGGTTGATTGATCTGAGGTTTATGAGATTTCGTTTTTCCGGGTTCGAGTTTTTGATCACTAGGTAAATGCCTGTGAACAAAATTGGCGGTTAAATTATGTTGCTTCTGCTGAATTGGATTTGATTTTGGAATTGTTCGAATTGCGTTGTTCAGTTTGATCAAACATTGAATTGATTCCGTTTGTTGGGTTTTGGGTTTATGAGTGATTGCTGATGCAATTTAGTTCGGATGTGATTTTGAGTTCCAAAATATGGTGTGATCTGGTCTTTGTTCAATTTCCTTGAAGTTTATTTCCATAAATCTGGGATCAGTAGAGCAATTTTCCTTTTAGTGTGCATTTGGTTAGAATTGTAGCATCGTTATCAATTGATCGGTGATCTGTTTGGTCTCTAAGAAAAGTGTAGGAAGAATAGGTCTTTATATACAGAGAGGGTTGGTAGCTAGTTGTTGTTCTTGTGGATTATTGATCATTGAGGCATTGTAGGAATAATAAGAGTAAGCTTTTATTTCGTTTAATGTATGTAGTTTTGGAAAAGTAACACTGTGTGTGTCAGAAGATTTGGACTTTGTAATGTGAATCAAATATAATCTAGTGTTATATGATCAATGATATTGCATTAATGAGTATGTTTCCGGGTTAAGTTGTGCGTGACATGTGGGTTTCCTTTTCTTCTGATAACAGATGTGTGCGTGATACTTTTCTGCGTTTGATGAGTTCTTGTTGTCATGTATGCCTAAGATATGGTGTTGAAGAAGAGGCTGGATTTCGGATTTAATGGATTTGAGGTCCCTGTCATACCTAAAGCGCCTAGATCAGCTAGAGTAAGCATTTTCTTATATTTTCTCTCTTTATGTGATTTCCCTTTTTGTCAACTAGTACCGTATTAACTTTATGAATCTTGGATACTCGTTTCAGAGGAGAGGCCCACAAAAGAAGTCAGTTGATGATGGAAAAATTTGTGCATTTGAATTACTGGCTTCTATAGCTGGCAAGCTATTGCAGGAGAGTGAGAGTTCATCCGCCTCTAGTCATGCTTCTCAAGTAAATGCTCAACCTGCCTTTGGCAAAGATATTAAGCAGGAGAGACAAGATGAACACAAACCTCCGAGCGATGAGTGTCGTGATCAGAGCTTCTCTGATTGGAGTGTGTCTCTAGATCAAAAGTGTACGCCTATAAAGGTTCTGCATGCCGAGAGTGATACAGCTTTGGAACACACTTCGGTTATTACAAATTCCGACAGCTCTGAGAACGTTTTTGGTCTGACAAAGTCTGTTGTTCGTAGTAGCAAGCACACACTTCACAGTTATTCCGGTAAATTAGGGAGAGGCTCCCTTGGTATTGGGGATTTGTCTTATGGTAATGTAGGAAATGGGATTGATATACAGAATGACATCAAAGAATTAGAGACTGGAGGTTGTAATAGGGTTAACATATGCAGTTCCAAGGATCCAGTGGAATTGCATGCAAAGAATCCTGCAACTATCAATGGAAACAATAATGTTAAATTGTCGTTGTACTGGGATCCTATTCCTAGTGCTTCTTTTCCCAAGCATAGGAATGATATTGAATTAGGTATTAGAGATGATGACGAAAACTTTACTAGGTGCAATAAACTCAGCACTAGGGTGATGGCCTTTAGGCCTTCATCATGTATTGGAGACCGAAGAATAAGAAAGTTACTGACATCCAAGTACTGGAAAGTGGCTCCAAAACTGAGGGAATGTGAGAACTTTCGATATGGTAAGCATCTGATTGCTGTTTTCACTATTATAACCTCATGTTTCCAAATGTGCGTATTTATGAGGCATATATTTCTGCAAATTATCTTTTCATATTATTTTATGCTTCTGATTTCTATAGATGGTGGAATAAAATATACATATCACAAGAGGAAATTCTTTTACAACCGCGAACGGTCTCAACGTGACACTTTATGCAAGAGGAGGAAGTTGGTTCACCAAAGCTCAGCAGTGACTTCCGATGGAGGGTTCAGTGGTGAAAGTGTTTCTTACTCATCTGGTAAGGGCATGAATGGAGACAAAAGTGTTCCAGCTTGTACGCTTTCTACCTTTCAATTTTAAGGCTTCTGCTGTGAAGTTTGCTTAAGAGTTGCTCTTTTCTGCAGGAATTGGGGTGTCCTCTTCAGCCATAGTTCCTAAAGCTTCTCTTCAGTCCAAGGAATCTCAAGGTAATTATATAGCTTTTGGTGGGGTTTGGAGGTGCAAATACACTTTTTCTTTGATTGTTCTTAACAGGTTATCCTGGTTGCTTTTCTTGTACAGTGAAATTGAGGATCAAATCCTTTAGGGTACCAGAGCTTTTTATTGAGGTTCCAGAAACTGAAACTGTCGGTTCCTTGAAGGTATGACTGAGACACTATCTTTTTACCCCTCTCATAAGTCATAAGTACATTTCCTTTAGTGAGTACGAACATACTTGTTCATCAGGCTCTCATTAAGCTTTCCTTTGGGTAAGTTTGCGCTGAACTTTGTTCTAGTAATAAATATATGTTTTTGTTATGAAATATTGCAGAGGACAGTCATGGAGGCAGTGAATGCCATACTCAATGGGGGTTTAAGTGTTGGGGTGTTTATTCAAGGTAAAAAGGTTAAAGATGACAACAGAACTCTTCTGCAGACCGGAATATCTTGTAAAGACAATCTGGATTCTCTTGGTTTTACATTGGAGCGTAGTCCTGTGCAAGCTTCTCCATCTTTGTGTTCTGGTGATCCTCCTCCATTGTCATGTGAGGCATCGGTCCTGTTGAACAGGTAGTTTTGATGGTCTGTGTGAAGTTCTTTAGTTTGATTGATGGTTTTACCATTTTGAATACCAGAGGGGTGACCTTTTGTTGCCTCAACAATCCTAGATTGAGTGTACATCAAAAGAGATGCTGAAATGGTATTTTCGTAAATGGAATATGACTTCTTTTTTTTCCTTTAATGTTTTTTTTTCTCTCTTTGAGTCTATAATCACGCGTACGAAGAATTTTGTGGGTTGGCTAAGCATAAATGATGGATGACTATCTCTCAGAAATTAGAGCTTGGGCCAAATTACTGTTTTGAATTTGCTTAGTCTTCCTAAATTTAGATATCATAGTACTTTGTAGGCCATGTTTAATGACTGGTCTTTGTGACTATGGAAGTTTTGTTTACGTTGAATAGGATGGTTATGGCTTCTATGCACCAACTACTTGTCAAGTGAGCATTCTATAGCTAATTTTTTGTGCTGTTTCAGGTCCCCAAGCACACCTCTACTGGACTCTGGGTTTTCTGATGCCATATCTGACCCCCCTTTAACCAATTCAGGAAGTCTTTCTGAAGTTAATCATCATTCGGATTCCTCTCATATTGATCTTATACCCAACAAGGCCAAACCAGAATGTCAGGCAATAGTTGCTCTTTCTGACATGAGCATGGAGCCGCTAGCTGCAGTTCCTGTGAACCAGAAATTTAAGCGAGCTGAACTTGTACAGCGTCGTACCCGGAGGCCATTTTCTGTGTCAGAAGTAGAAGCATTGGTGCAGGCTGTTGAGGAGCTCGGGACCGGAAGGTGTGGTGTGATGCATGTTTCTGTGTTTGAAGGTTGAAAGGATATGCTTTAACTAGGACTTTATTCTGCAGGTGGCGTGATGTTAAAATATGCGCATTTGAGAATGCAGATCATCGAACTTATGTGGACCTGAAGGTAAAATCTCATTATTTATCATCATAACATTTTGTTTCCAATAAGTTTTAAAATTATCACTGGGAAATTTCTATGCTAAATGCTCACCAAACACTTCCACCAGATGTAAAATTAATAGTGATATAGTAGTATTCCTTTGGTGTCAACCAATCATATCCTACACTGTCTTGCATATTGTAGACAATAGACACATATTTCATTTTATATCTTATTACTTAAGACTTCATGTGAATTAGTAGCCATTGTCAGTTAAAGACAGTACAATGCTTGAAATTTACAAGTTACATTATAATCTTTGCCTATTCTACAGGACAAATGGAAAACATTAGTTCACACAGCACAAATCTCTCCTCAGCAAAGAAGAGGAGAGCCTGTTCCGCAGGAGCTCCTGGACAGAGTATTGGCTGCCCATTCTTACTGGTGCCAACACCAGGCGAAGCCACATGGTAAGGCTTGTGTCCCAAGGATCACAGAGGCCGCGTCGACTGATAGACATGGAGCTGAAAGCTATCCAGCCATTGTATGATGTAGAAAACAGCAAAAGTTGACAGAAACAGAGAAAGAAGACAAATGTACAAATGACCCTCCTAAATTTGTGTATCATCCTCACATCCCCCATACAATGATTTATTTGTGGGCATCTCCGTCTGATGATGCCGGCATGTGTAAATGATCCCGTCGAAATAAGTTCAGTCATTCTAACTAGCTAGATTTGAATTCAATTGATTTAATTTCATCACAAAATGTAGAAATGTGAATGAACATTAACAGGAAATAAAGTTTTTCAATTGTTTTCCTTTGTTGCTTTGATCGTCTTCATGGGTTTTGCTTGATTGTCCCTATTATAGCATCTTCTAAGTCAATTTCAACCTGTTGTCGAAACTTTTCTTTAGTATTTCAGTCAATTATATCCATGGGAGAAAAGTAACTTGCATTAGAAGTCAATAAAAATAAGTCTTCGTTTCAATTATGGCTGCAGTATTAGTAAACCACCTTTCTGTTGGAGAAAATGTAAAGTACACTATACTGTTTGCATTTAGTTAAGTGATCTACAAAGATAACAAGACGTTTAAGTGTAGATGATGACCCAATTATAGAGCTAAGCTCATAAACCTTAGGATCATTGCCACCTTTCCTCTCTAATGATCGATGTGCATATTTAGCAACATTTCCAAACCAAAACCTAATCCATGTTGGGGTTAGGGTTGTACTAATTGCGACTTAACTATAACGAATTAAATCGAAAAGTCTTAATCAACTCTCGTTGTATTTCGAACTTTTATAGAGTTTAGCCAATTATTGTCACCACGAGAAGACCTTAGCGAAAAATTGGGAGGACTAGAAGAAGAAGCCAATCGAGAAGGTATCAATGGGATAATGCCACCTTATGATGAACTTCCAAAAAGATTTGATATGCTTCATGGACCATTATTGGTGAGGATGACATTACGATAATAGGTAATGGAAGTTTAAGTTTAAGGTTAAACCTAGACAATTCCAACCTTATCGTCTTAAAGTATGGGAGTTTATGGAAGTATTACATTAAGCCTAACTTAAAAAGCAAATTAAGCCACAAATGCACACCCACTTATTCACAAAATGGTCCATATTCTATATCCTAATCTTGGCCCGATCCTTTTGTCCAGTTCTTGAAAGTGATTCTGAAATGGATGAAAACGACACTAAGACCATGACCAATTGGAAAACATAGGCTCAACGTCCACTCATCTTCTTTTGTTGTGCTTCAAGCAATATTTGATATTTGATTAATTTTAGTATACAATAATAAAAATAAAGGACATTATATTATAATATTTGTTATAGCGGAAGCAATTGAATGGAAGAACAAACACAGATTTACGTGGTTCACTAATGTGAGTTAGCTACGTCCACGACAGAAGGAGAACATATTTATTATCTTGAGAATATCATATTACAGAGTATCACACTAGGTTAGCCAACCTAGGATTACAGAATACAAAATATCTCTACCACACTAGATTAAGCCTAATCTACAGGATAGAACCAGATTTCATTCACCCTCACCTTATAGCTAATACCCTTGTATATATATATAGCCTAACAGAGTCCTGAATACCAGAGGAATCCCAAACCCAAACGTCTGAGGAAACCTAAACCAAAATGACTGAGGAATCCCTATTCCTTACAGAAACTTGAGTAGTAGTCCTGCTCACCAGAGACTCTAACTCTCCTCGCCAAAGACTCTCTCGCCAGAGATTTTTCCTTGTGATCCTCTCGCCAAAGACATCCGTCTTTAGCAAGACCTGCGTACGCCGACAGCATATCTGATTTAAGGCATATTCTAACAAATCTCCACCTTGACTTGAATCCTTTCCCAGATAACCAGATGTACCAGAAGTACCAGACTCTCTTCTGCCCCATATATCGTTCCTCCAAAAAACGAACCCAGATGTTGCCTTCTCTCAGAGAAGGAACCCAAATGTTGTCCCTCCCAAAGAAGGACCCAAATGTTTCCTTCTCCCAGAGAAGGAACCCAGATGTTGCCCCCAAAGGGCAACTAACAGCTTCTGACATTCAGCAAATCCAGACAATGTTGGAACTTGCTATGCGAAACTGTCTTTGTGAACATGTCTGCTGGATTATCAGCAGTACCCACCTTGTTCACCCTGATTCTCTTCTCACTTCTCAGAAAATGATACCTGACATCGATGTGCTTAGTCCTCTCATGATGAACTTGATCATTGGCTAAACAGATTGTACTCAGACTATCACAATACACTATAGCCTGATCGTGATGTAAACCCAAGTCACTAACCAGTCCTTTCAACCAGATTCCCTCCTTGGCTGTCTCTGTCAATGCCATGTACTCTGCTTCAGTTGTAGACAAAGTCACTGAATGTTGCAGAGTAGCTTTCCAACTAACAACAGACCCACCAAAAGTGAAAACATAACCAGTCATAGATCTTCTCATGTCAACATCTCCAGCATAATCTGAATCTGAGTAACAAGTTACTAAACACTCTGTATCACCTCCATAAATGAGACCAACATCATATGTACCTCTAAGGTAACGAAAGATCCTCTTCACAGCTTGTCAATGCTCTTTTCCAGGCTCACCCATAAACCTACTGACAACACTGACAGCATGTGTAAAATTCGGTCTAGTGCAGACCATAGCATACATCAAGATTCCTACTGCACTACCATGGGGAACTCGAGACATGTACTCCTTCTCCTGAACAGATTTAGGTGCAAACGCAGTAGACAAGTGAATGTTTGCTGCACTTGGAGTATCTAAGGATTTTGCTGTAGACATGCCAAACCTTGACAATATCTTCTGAATATAATCCTTTTGTGATAAGAACAGTCTCTTCTGACTCCTATCCCTGTAGATTTTCATTCCCAGAATTTTCCTAGCTGCACCCAAATCCTTCATCTCAAACTCAGCACTGAGAAGATCCTTCAACTTCTGAATCTCTGACTTGTCCTTTGCAGCTATCAACATATCGTCAACATACATGACCAGATAAATGAGAGACTCATTTGAAACCTTGTTGTAGTAAACACAACAATCATACGGACTCCTGCTGTAGCCAATCTCCATCATATAGCTGTCAAACCTCTTGTACCACTGCCTCGGTGACTGTTTTAGTCCATATAAAGATTTCTTCAACTTACAAACATAATCTTTTTTTCCAGGAACTTGGAAACCCTCTGGCTGAGTCATGTATATCTCATCCTCCAACTCTCCATGCAGAAAAGCTTTCTTCACATCTAGTTGTTCAAGTTCCAGATCCTGATGTGCGACTATGGCTAGTAGCACCCTGATAGATGTATGCTGACCACTGGCGAGAAAATCTCATTGTAGTCTACATCTTCTTCCTGATGAAACCCTCTTGCAACTACCTGAGCTTTATATTTGATACCCTCAGCAGGTGACATCCCTTCATTCTTCTTGAAAATCCATTTGCAAGTAATAACCTTTATCTTCTGAGGTCGCTTGGCCAATTCCTAAGTCTGATTCTTGTGAAGTGATTCCATCTCATCTCCCATTGCAGTAAGCCACTGGGTAGACTCAATACATGTAACTGCTTCTTTGTAGGCGGATGGCTCGCGAGGATCCACCTCTTCAGCAACCTGAAGTGCATAAGCCACCATGTCCTTAAAACCATACCTTGTGGGTGGTTTTCCGAAGTTTGCTCTCCTCGACCGATTAAGAGACAAACTATGCTAGTTAACTACTAGTGACTCTAAATCCGAATGTGAGCGTTGATCTCCTTGTTGTGGTTCACTCTCATCTTGAGTGACTTGCTGCTCCACCTGTCTCTCAACACTACCATTCTCTGATACAACTATGGACTTCACAGTAGGGTTAAACATAGAATTTTCATCAAAGACTACGTTTCTATTGAGAATAACCCTCCTCTCAGATGGAGACCAGATCCTATACCCTTTAACTCTATCTCCATAGCCTACAAATACTCTCCTTCTAGCTCTTGGTTCAAGTTTACCCTCACTTACATGATAATAGACAGTGCAGCCAAAAGCCCTCAGATTTGAGTAATCAACAGACTTTCCAGACCACATCTCAAGAGGAGTCTTGAGATGTATACCGGTGTGAGGTCCACGGTTTATCAGATAACAAATTGTACTCACAGATTCTGCCCAGAACCTCTTCTCTAGTCCAGCATTAGAGAGCATGCACCTAGCCCTCTCCAAAAGTGTCTGATTCATCCGTTCTGCCACACCATTCTGTTGCGGTGTGTCCCTGACTGTATGATGCCTAACATTCCCTACATTCATGCAGAACTCATTAAAATCAGAACAGCAGAATTCCAGACCATTATCAGTTCGCAGCCTTTTGATCTTCTTCCCAGTTTGATTTTCAACCAACGCCTTCCACTGCTTGAAGTTCTTAAAAGCGTCACTTTTATGCTTCATCATAATCACCTAAGTCATTCTTGAGAAATCATCAATCATTGACACAAAATATCTGTGACCTCCTAAAGACTCAACGCGAGACGGACCCCAACAGTCTGAATGGATGTAATCAAGTGTGCCTTTTGTCTTGTGAATTACTTTGGGAAACTTGCTGCAATGTAATTTCCCGAACACACAATGTTCACAAAATCCAAGGTCCTTTACCTTGTGGCCACCAAGAAGATCTTCTTTAGCCAGAACTTGCATCCCTCGTTCACTCATATGACCGAGTCTCATGTGTCATAGCTTGGTCATATCCTCCTTGCAAACTTCCGATGATGCAACAGCAGCAGAACCCGACAGCGTAGAACCTTGTAGAATATACAAAGTACCCCACTTGACACCTTTCAGAACCACATTAGAACCCTTGCAGACACATAGAACTCCGCCT
Organism: Geum urbanum; assembly: GCA_946800695.1. Taxonomy (NCBI): domain Eukaryota; kingdom Viridiplantae; phylum Streptophyta; class Magnoliopsida; order Rosales; family Rosaceae; genus Geum; species Geum urbanum. The sequence continues at coordinate 39,257,810 of OX327017.1, read as the reverse complement.
TCTCCTTTGAAACTGAATCCCTTGTTATCCAAATAACCCAGAGATATCAGATTCTTAGTCATGCGTGGAACATGCCTAACTTCGTTCAATGTACAAAATTTACCATCATGTGTTCGTAATTTAATTGAGCTCATTCCAACCACCTTGCAGGCAACACTGTTGGTCATGGAGACATCTCCTCCATTTACCTGCTCATAGGCTGAGAACCACTCCCTGTACGGACATATATGATAAGACGCCCCGGAATCTAGAACCCACACATAATTGTGATGTTCATGTTCATCAGCAACTAGGGCCGTATCCTCTTCTGAATTGGTGTCATCTTCTGCTATAGCAGCAATACCTGATGGTTTCTCTTGCTGCTTCCTGTTTGGACATTCCCTTTTCCAATGCCCCGTTTCTTACAGTAGTTACAAACATCGTTGGATTTAGGACCCTTGAAACTTGGCTTCTTGAATTTCTTCTTATCCGAATTTCCATGTCTTTTACCTCCACTGACTACTAACCCAGCAGCCTGATTATCTGAACCTGTACCGGTCGCCTTATGGCGCAGTTCTCTGGTATGAAGAGACGATCTAACCTCCTCAAGAGTCACCTTATCCCTTCCAAAAATAAAGGATTGCACAAAATTCTCATATAATAACGGTAAAGATACCAACAGAATTAGAGCAGCATCCTCATCATCGATTTTAACATCGATATTATGCAATTCTAACATAATTGTGTTCAGCTGATCCAAGTGATCTCTCAGAGGTGCACCATCTTGCATACGCAGACCAAACAGACGTTGCTTCAGAAGCAACTTGTTGGTTAAAGACTTTGTCATGTATAGACTCTCAAGCTTCAACCACAGACCAGATACAGATTCTTCTTCTGCGATTTCGGTGATGATATCATCTGCAAGACACAACTTGATTGTCGAGTGTGCCTTCTCCTCCAGACTGGCCATCTCAGCGGATTCGGGACCCACTGTCTTCTTCATCAGTGGCGCCCACAACCCTTGTTGCTTTAACAAGGCACGCATCTTGATCTGCCATAAACTGAAACTGTTCTTCCCCGTGAATTTGTCGATCTTCACATTCACCACAGACATCCTGAGCCGAAGCTCTGATACCAGTTTGTTATAGCGGAAGCAATTGATGTAAGAACAAACACAGATTTACGTGGTTCACTAACTTGAGTTAGCTACGTCCACGGCAGAAGGAGAACATATTTATTATCTTGAGGATACCAGATTACAGAGTATCACACTAGGTTAGCCAACATAGGATTACAGAATACAAAATATCTCTACCACACTAGATTAAGTCTAATCTACAGGATAGAACCAGATTTCATTCACCCTCACCTTATAGCTAATACCCTTGTATATATATAGCCTAACAGAGTCTTGAATACGAAAGGAATCGCAAACTCAAACGTCTGAGGAAACCTAAACCAGAATGACTGAGGAATCCCTATTCCTTACGGAAACCTGAGCAGTAGTCTTGCTCGCCAGAGACTCTAACTCTCCTCGCCAAAGATTGCTCGCCAAAGAGACTCTCGCCAGAGATTCTTCCTTGAGACCCTCTCGCCAAAGACATCCATCTTTAGCAAGACTTGCGTACGCCGACGCCATACCTAATTCAAGACATATTCTAACAATATTAATTAAACAAGATTACCGACATATTATGACTGGCTCAGCACAAAATCTTCTGATAATATTTACAATGAACTATAATTTTTTTTATCTTTCTTACCTATAAAATTTGAATTTATGCTAATGTCAGTCATTGTGAATAAATATGTGGTTGATCTACTAATATAATATTTTTTTTAATAAAAATATGAGACGTCAGTACTCGTTGATAACACAAGGTGATGACAGATTATTAGTGAAATTATTAATATAATTTTTTTTGAGTTTCTTAAATTTAATTTTTCAAAAGTGAGTATCTAAATTTGTGAAAATATCTCACTGAAATGACCATCATAAATTAATTCACATTTTCATGTAGACCGTTGATTATGTTGACAATTTACAATGTGGTTGGTACTAATAATTTCATTGGGAAAGTCCCGAGCCCAAGCTGTTGTTATCGAGTGTTGGCTGAAAGAGAAGCACAAGAGAAAACTGTCATAAACCTTCGTCGGTAAATCGGTCTCTGCTCCCTTAAGCTGCCTGAGATTTGACGGCTGAGATTTGTCCCTCTCCGCCACAAACAAAAGCCATAAGCTTCCAAACCCTCATCACCTTCACCATTATAGCAGCCTCAATCTTTGTGAAGCTTTTCACAGTGGAGCCCTGAAAACTTGGACTAACTTTCTCTCTGCTCTCTTAAAGTTTTCAACTCTTTTTTGCTCAGTGGTGTAAACCAGGTACTGAAATCTTTTTCAGCTATATGAAACTTTGAATTGTCTAATGATTTGTGTTTGAAGTATTTGAATTGTGGGATTTATCTCCTTTTTAATTTGATTGCTGTTAATATTATTAACATTTTGAATAAGAAAGTTGGAATGTTTGGTCATTTTTGTGGATTTGGATTCATTTGGTCATTCCCTGATACGTTTGAAACGTTTCTGATGCATCTAATTCTCAAAGGTTTAAACTTTGTGAAACCCTTTTGATTGTTGAGTTTAAAGGTTCAATCTTTTGTGTATACATGAGATGTAGGATTGTAGGTTTGAATTTTCTTTCTGGGTTTTCAAGGCTGGTGCTGTAAAGATTCAAGTGTGCAGAAAGCTGTGGTATAGATATTACGGCATATTGCTCTGAAGCTATTGGGTTTATGTCTAGTGTGTTGTAGTTGCAATCTCAATGATCACGGATCAATCCTTGAGTGGGTTTTATGGTTCTAGTAATGAGTTGGAAATCAGGGATCAGGAACTTTCGGACTCGGTGAATACGAGACTAGATAGTGGAATCAGGAATGGTAGTGGTTCAAATAAGTTTCTTAGACATAACTGTGCAAGTACTGCGGTTCAAGTGCCTCTCACTCCAATTTCTACAGATGTAGCACCGCTCTTGAGCATGAGCTCGGATGGGGATTCACTTGAGGACTGTGATTTCAGTGATGTGGTTCTCAAGTATATTAACCAAATGCTTATGGAAGAAGACATGGAAGAGAAAGCGTGCATGTATCAGGAGTCTGCAGCACTTCATGCTGCGGAACAATCGTTCTATGAGCTTATTGGAGATAAGCATCCTCTCCCGCCCTGTGATTTGACTCCTTTTGGTGATCAGCACCATGGTAGCCGAGACGATAATCGATCTCCACATTCAAGCTGTGGTAGTACTACATCCTCTACCAGTACTAGTAGTAGCATTAGGGATTGTGATTTGCATGAGTTTAAGTCTCTCAGTGTTGCTTCTGAATCAACTTCTCAGTCATCCCATGCTACATCAAATGGAACTAGTAATACTGTAGATGGGTTTGTTGATTCTCCTGTGAGCACTCTAAGAGTTCCTGACTTTTTTAATGAGACTGATTCGATTGTGCTATTTAAGAAAGGGTTTGAGGAAGCGAGCAAGTTTCTTCCAAATGGTAATAGTCTAATTGTTGATTTGGGGAGTAAGACACCCTTGCTTAAAGAGCTGAAGGCCGAGGCTACCGATCTGATGATTCAGGTAGACAAGAAGAATGAGACTGATTACTCTTCTCTTGGGTCAAGGGGAAAGAAGCATCCTCATCATGATGATGTATCTGTAGAAGGAGAAAGGAGTTACAAGCAATCATCAGTTTCGAGTGAATCAACTGTGAGTCCGGAAATGTTTGACATGGTTTTATTAAACTGCGGACAAGGAGAAATTGCTCTTCGTGAAGCTTTGCAGAATGGAATAAAAAAGAACGTACCACAGAGTGGAGGAAAATCCCGTGGGAAGAAGCAGCGAGGTAAGAAGGATGTGGGCATGGATTTGAGAACTCTTTTAACGATTTGTGCCCAAGCAATTGCAGCTGGTGATCAGAGAACTGGCATCAACTTAATTAAGCAGATCAGACAGCATGCATCTCCCACAGGCCACAGGAGATGGGATGCAAAGACTGGCTTGCTGTTTTGCTGATGGTCTTGAGGCGCGAATAGCTGGATCTGGTACTCAGATCTACAGAGCCCTTATAACCAAGCCAACATCAGCAGCTGATATCTTGAAGGCTTACCATCTGTTTCTTGCAGCTTGTCCATTTAAAAAGCTATCAAACTTCTTCTCAAATAAGACAATCATGAACATGTCTGAGAAAGCAACAAGGCTTCACATAGTTGATTTTGGTATACTTTATGGTTTTCAATGGCCTTGTCTCATACAACGTCTCTCATCCAGGCGTGGTGGACCTCCAAAGCTTCGTATTACTGGGATTGATTTTCCAAATCCAGGTTTCCGTCCAGCTGAAAGGGTTGAAGAGACAGGACGGCGCTTATCAAAGTATACAGAAACTTTTACAGTTCCATTTGAGTTCAATGCAATAGCACAAGAATGGGACACCATTCGAATGGAGGATCTGAAACTGGATTCTGATGAGGTCCTCGTTGTGAATAGCTCTTACAGACTTAGAAACTTACTTGATGAGACTGTCGTGCTAGAGAGTCCAAGAGATATTGTCCTGAACCTGATCAGGAAGATGAATCCAGACGTCTACATACTTGGAATAGTAAATGGAGCCTACAGCGCCCCATTCTTTCTGTCAAGATTTCGGGGGGCGCTCTTCCACTTCTCTACATTATTCGACATGCTTGACATTTGTGTCTCGCGTGATATTCCGGAGCGGATGTTGATAGAGAGGGAGATATTCAGGCGGGAGGCAATGAATGTCATTGCTTGCGAGGGTTCAGACGAGGATCGAGAGACCAGAAACATACAAGCAGTGGCAGGTGAGGAATCGGCGAGCTGGTTTTACTCCACTTCGCATTGAACCAGGAGATCATGAAGATAGCAAAGGACAGAGTGCAGTCTTATTATCACAAGGATTTCGTAATCAATGAAGATAGCCGGTGGCTCTTGCAAGGATGGAAAGGACGCATCCTTTATGCACTCTCTACTTGGAGGGCTGCTTATTAGATTAGATATGTCTTTGTTTGGTAAAACCTTGTATGTCTTGAGCCACAAAATGATGCCTGTGTTTGTGACTCTACATATGAAGCCAAAGAATACCAACTAGTTTGTTCGAAATTCAAGATCATCTCTTGGGTTCTCATACTGGAAAAGATACATTATTATGTTAAGCAGGTTATATGAAATTTGGCATTGAATTTTGCACACTAGAACTTGGACAACAGCATACTCACATCTTAGAACTGGAAGATAAGAAAGTCACACATGGCAGGTATGGTAAAATTGCCATCACTGTGCAACATCTAGAAACTAATCAAGATATGAGGAACCTTAATTTTTAAAACTTCAATATAATGTCATCTGCAGGAGGAGGGAGGCATGCATCTGTTATACGCCAGTGGAATATTCGTTTGAATTTGTTTTTGAATCCTTATAAATCAATCCACTTTTAGAAATAGCTTATATATATTTCACAGACAGATGCTCAGATCTTAAGGATTTTTGAAGCTATAAGTTGTGTTATCGAGTCGGAACCATGGCTTGGAACCATTTTATTGGCCCGTTGCCAGGCTTGAATCAGTAATCTGACTTTGAAGTGAAATGAGGCTTCAATGGCTCCTTTACTGCTTTGTAATATACTACTATTTGCAGCTTTTCTTCCTAATTTATTTAACATGTTTCATTTGATTAAATAAGCAAGTTGACAAGTTAACTAGGAAAGACAACTGGTGTTAAACAGTATGGTTGGGTGAAGGTAGTTTATGGTAGGTTTTAGTTGCATTGGTTTAATCAGCATTCAGCACAGCTTGTTGTAAGTCAAATTCCAACTGCAAGAAGCTTAACTTGTTCTGTGAATATAATTATAGTACATTTCTATCGCCAGTTTTGTAACCCGTTTGAGGAACATGGCTGAAGCATTGAGTATTCGCGCTCTCATCATCGATCTCTTTTGCTGTGTGAGCACTTTATTACATTCCTCTCTGTAACTAAACTCACTTGACATTGCATTTCTAAATACAAGTTTTAATATAGTTGGCTTCAGTTCGACATTACTTTTTCAGCAACTAGTTTTAGTACTGTGTTGGCTAGCTAGTGGCATTGCGGCAATGTGGAAACTGATATGCCTTTCTCCTTTACCTCCCTCTCAATTTCAAGTGCCAGTTACAGTGAAATACGGAGTAGATGATATGTACTCGTCTGTCGAAGTATTGACATTTAGTTAAAGTGAGTCAAGAGTCTTTGCGTGGTGGGGTGAGAGATGGAAACCAGTCCCAACCCACTTGCTGTTCGTCTCCAGAAGTTAGAAAACAATATGTGGTTCACACTTAGATCGCGAGCCAATGGTAGGGAATACCATGACATTATTGAGGCTACGTGTTATATCAAGTGGTTGTGATAATGAGATGACATTATTATCTGTGCTTTATGTCTCAACGGGTAGCTCTAACCTATGCTCATATTTATAAGCAACTAAAACATACATGATAGCACACCAGTTTTCAAACCTGTGTTTACTGCAATTCCCATAGTTCAATTCTCTCCATTTCTTCTTCTTCCATACATTCTCGATCACTATATTCTCTATCAGTTTCAAAACATGGCTGGAGTACTGGTTGACGTTCTGCTAGAGCGTTTGGCTACGCTTGCCTTTGACAAGGTCGAGCGAGAGTTCAACCTGGTGGCTGGTGTAAGAATGAAGTCAAGAAGCTCACCCGCAGTCTCAAAGCTATTCAAGCTGTGCTGGAGGATGCTGAGCAGAGACAAGTGACTGACTCCAGCATAAGACGTTGGCTCAAGGAACTGGAGGACGTCTCGTACGAGATGGATGATGTCTTGGACGAGTGGATCACTCAAGTTCAAATACATCAAATGGAGAAGCAAGAAAGGCATAATCTTGCCTTTACTAAGAAGGTACGTGTCTCTGCTTCCTCTTTCTTCTCTGCTAGCAAAGTCAGGCGGTCAAATCACCGTCATCAAGTTGCTAACAGGATTAAAGAACTTAATGAAAGACTAGCTTTGATCGATACGGAAAAACAAAGGTTTAGCTTTCAGAGCACCACAAAAGGCCCTGAACTACCTGAACGACAACAAACAACTGCTTTTCTTCCTGAGAAAACATTTGGCCGAGATCAGGAAAAGAGTCTTATCCTTAGCAAGCTGCTAAGTGAAGGTAGTAGTAGTCATGAAACAAGTGTTCCTCTTATCGATCATCCCTATCATAGGGATGGGGGGAATGGGGAAAACAACTCTTGCCCAACTAGTCTATAATGATGACACTGTCAAATCTCATTTTGAGAAGAGAATATGGGTTTGTGTCTCGGACCCTTTTGATGGGGTCAAGATTGCTCAAGCTATTCTTGAAGGTCTAGATAAGGACTCTTCCTCGAGAAATTCAGATAAGTTGCAAACTTTGATGCAATGTATATCTGAATTGATTAGGGAAAAAAAATTCCTCCTTGTCTTAGATGATGTTTGGACCCCAGAGCCTAGGCAATGGGAAGAATTGATCAAACCTTTACGTAAAGGTGATATCGGCAGTAGAATATTGGTGACCACTCGAAAGGAGGAGGTTGCTACTTTGATGAAAGCAAGCTCTCACTCGATCCATTTGAACAAGACGAGTGAAGAGTTATGTTTGTCATTATTCTTTTACTATGCAGACATTAAGGAAAGTGTTGAGTCTGAAGTATTTCAAGCCATTGGCAAAGAGATTGTAAGAAAATGCAATGGCTTGCCTCTTGCTGCAAAGACATTAGGTAGCCATATGTGTGACAAGAAAACAATTCAAGAGTGGCGAGGTGTTTTAAATAGTAAGATATGGGAAAATGAAGAGATTAAAGAACCTGTTTTCAAGCCATTATCTCTGAGTTATAATGATTTGAGTCCCATAATCAAACGTTGTCTTTTGTACTGTGTAATCTTTCCAAAAGATTACTTGTATGATCGAGATAATTTGATTGAGTTATGGATGTCACAAGATTATTTGGATGTGACAAAAAGTGTAGGAAAGAAATATTTTGATACCCTAGTAAGGCGTTCTTTCTTTCAGGATATTATAGTAGATGAACTTGGGAGAATAGAGTGCAAAGTGCATGACATTCTACATGACTTCTTGCAAAGTCTGGCTAAGAATGAATGGTTTATCAATGATTTTGAGCCAGCAGCTAGAGAGGGAATAGTGATGACATGTGATGATAAGATTCGTCATCTAACTATATTGCAAGTATCGCAAAGTGAGCATTTGGTGTCATTTCCCAGATGTGAACATTTGCGTACCCTCGTAGCTTTTGGTTCACCCATTAGCTCCATTTTGCTAGCCTCAATTTTACAATTGAAATGCCTAAGGACTTTAAACTTGTCTGATAGTGACATTGAAGAAATACCAAAGGAGATAAGTGGACTGATCCATTTGAGGTATCTCGATCTGTCTAAGAACAGCCACTTGAAGGAAATAATACATTTGAGCAGTCTATACAATCTACAGACCTTGCGTCTTGTTGACTGTGATGATCTTAAAAGAGTAGATTTGAGAGGGCTAACCAATTTAAGGCATCTTATGACTTTACAAAGTAACAAGGTGAAGTTGATAGGGGTTGAGCAATTAACAAATCTGCGAGAGCTGGATCAACTAAATGTCCACAGTGACGACGTCCAGTTGGGAGTTCTGGAAAATTTGAATCAGCTTCAAGGATCTCTTCGTCTTCGAAATGTTGCACGATCAAATTCGAATGAGGCAGGGAAAGCAAATTTGGTGAGTAAGGAGGGCCTCCGTCAGTTGTCATTGTGTTTGTGCAGAAAGGGTTTTCTGTGATACTCTCAGATATGTGCCCCCTGGTTTCCGGAATAGCAAGTAAAGATGCAGCTTTATCCCTCGAGTTAGACATGCAAGCACTGGATTTGGCTGTTGGTGGAGCAGCTTTAGCTAGTTCCAACGATGAACCTCAAGTAGAAGCAAGTCTTGGTGGAGCAACAACTACAAGTTCGGATGACAATGGCGTACTGCGAAGGGCAGTCATCTTGTCATAAAACTTTTAGAGAGCGAAGATGTGCAAGGTTCGATTTGCCTTAAACCCTTCTTTAAAACAGTCACTATTTCAATGTAACTTGGTTTCCATATATCAACTGTTTTCTTGTGTGTCTTCTGTAGATTTCAACCAGATTTGCAAACCCTTGTTTAGGAAGGCATCATTGTTGAGGCCTAAAGCTACAAGGCCATCATCAAGAGAGATCTATTTGATATGTCAAGGTCTACAGCCACAAGACAGAATATAAAAGCGAGAACCGAAACTACTGAGAATATTGAGCCAGATCAATGTAGCAGGAAATTCCAGAGAATTGTCATTCGAGTCATAGATCATGTTTGTTTGTTCATTGAGGCCGGTCAATTTCAGCTATTCTTGCTTCAATACTGCTCAATTAGATCTGCAATGTACTTCGTTATCTCATTCAGCTACAAGCAAGCTACTAAAAGATTGTGGCTCTCTTTGATGTTTTACTGAAACGTTGAAACTGAGCATTTTTGGAATCATCACGAGTATTTGTCCATAAACTGTCCAAAATATATTCAACCCAGCTTATTGAAGCAACACGGTACAACTAGTTCCAGAAAGTTAGGATACAACACTGGAAAATGTATATTCAAGACTCAATTGTCAGTATAGGTGTTCCAAAATTGGAAGCACACTTGTTCCAAAGTAGAAAGAATAAACTCAACTTTTAATGTCAAATGCTACTTATATCCAGTAGCCCCACATTTACATCATAAATTATTACTTCATATGTCCAAATAATTCTCCTCAAATCTTTGCTTGGTGAAAGTGATTCTCATCGAATTTGTGTTCGTCCTAGTGACCAAAGACCTGTTTCTTTGCATGGTGTCTGAAATTTGAAGAACGAAACAATAGATTTGATGGATCAGTGAGATTTGACAGATTTTAGCAGCTTAGATTTGATCACGTGTGGAGCGATTGGATCAGTGAGAATCTTACCTGTGTTTTTATGGAAGGGAACACATTCCAAAATCTGAGTGTCTCATCCCCAGCACCAGTGACTATTGTCTGCATTTAGAACAGTTCGGTTGAGTTTATCGGTACAGAATTTCAATATAACCTGAGAATTCAAATGCTGAGAAGAAAGATACAATACCTGACCATCTGGTGACATTGCAAGGTATAAAACTCGCATGCTATGGCCAGTTAGAGTAGCAACCTATAAGAGTGAAGAGAGTTAAAAAGAAAGAATACAAATAAGTAACTCCCACAGAAGTGAACTGTAAATTAATTAATTAATATATTCATAGTTCAAAATCACTAAGAAGCTGAACCTTTGACATCGATGGATACTTCCAGACCATAATTTGATTTTGTGAATAACCATGGGTGCTGACTATCTCATTCACATTCTTACTCCATGCAAGATTGATTGCAAACCTGCAAGTAAAGGCAGTCATCGTAAGTTCAAGGTGTTCCTCGAGCAAGCGAGAAATGGTTACACCATGTATGAGTATGCTGGTAACAAAAGAAGAATGAAGTAATAACCTGGCTTCCTGTGTCAAAGCTGTTCAATTGGTGACCGTTTGCTGTGTTCCAGAAGCGAATACATCTGTCAGCAGTTCCACCACCAGAAGCAAGAAGGCCGCTCTGGTGGGGTGACCAACCAATTGCCTTGACTGCAGCTGTGTGCTCTGTCAGTCGCAAAGTAGGCTGCTGAGAATGCTGGTTCCACACCAAGTTGAGGAAGAGAGCGAGTCGAGGCACATCCCCGACGGCAAGTTGAGCCCGCCGCCGGATTTTTTGGTTTGCGGCGAATCCATGATATGGGCTTTGATGGGTTTTCAAATCTGAAGAGGCCATTTAAAGGAGGGATCTTTCTTTCAGTTTTTGTGTGGATTTAGAGGTGTGAGAGGACTGAGGAGGAAGACGAAAGCTTTAAGGCAGGTAGTAACGGTCATATATATTGGAGCGTAATTAAGGGTTACATTACATAATGCTCCAAAGGTCATTTTCCTTTAGATCGAAGCTTGTTTAAGAGCTGGCATTGCTTACTATATATATATATATATATATATATATATCCCACTTCGGTTATCTTAATTGTGAGAAATGAATATTTTTCTTTTGTGTAAGTTGTAACGATTATTAAGAAGTTGGTCGGTTTGTTGATTTTGAGATTGTATAGTCACTAGTTATATCGAGTTGATGCGTGGTGAGAATTTTCGGTTACCTTAACTGTGAGTAATTGAGTCTTTATCTTTATTTTTTATTTTATTTTAATATCTTTATTTTTCTTTATCTTTATATTCGCAGTTAAAATGTTTCTTATTATTATAACTAGCCTTCCTGCACGCGTATAGCTTATTATAACTAGCTTTCCTGCACGCGCATAGCTCGTGCGTGCGACTGATCAGTGTAATACTCAAGAGTGTGCAATTATATCGTTAGTGTATCATTGCTCAAGCTCATTGCAACTGTCATATACTATCGTACACTTTCAGGCCTATTATAATTATGAAAGTAGAATCCCGCCGATTAAAAAAAAAACTCGCAGCTTAGAGCTTCGTCACCTTCTGGGTCCACTTTTCAAGGGTGGTCATTTTCGCTCCCACAATGACATCGTTTAGTCACCATTTGCATTCGAGGTGAAAGCCTGTTTCGGTTATCAACGGATGATAAAAACCCGTCTATATGTTTTTTTACAAAATTTGCATATGTAGTAGTCTTTGTTTGCACAACTCCAACAAGGCAACAATGTTGTTTAAGCAAAGAAAGATAGTGTACCGAGAGATTAATGGATGTGTATTTGATGGAGCAGCTTCCACTGGAAATTGATTGGATAACATAACAAGAGTTTCAGTGATGTCAACAATTATGAATAATGCCATGTGTTGAAGGCAGAGATATTTGAAGAAAAATGTGATTTTAGAGTGCCGTCTAATGCACATACAATAAGCCGTGACATCTAATGCCGTATATGAACAATACTACTACAAGACATGGTACTGGAATTGGTATCTGCGAACAACGTCTTCACCCTGCTCATAATACTCATGCCTACTGAAAGTCTGTGTTGGGAACTGTGGGGAAGCAGCATAAGCTGAAGCACCGCGCCATGCATCAAGAACTGGATTCAGTGCTTTGACAATTTTTATAGGTGAACCACACGGTGTTATCATACGGATTCCAGCTTCCAAGCGCTCGCTCATACCCGGAAATTGACTACTCCCACCAGTAATGAAGATTGAACTGGTCAGCCTCTCCTCCAGCTCTTTGGTCTTAGATGGCAACCTCCTTAGCGAGATACCAGCCATCTCATCCAGTCCTGCCTGATCGATCCCAACCCAGTTGGGACGAAATAAAATTTCAGGGCATCGGAATCTTTCCACACCAAAATCTATTCGATAATCTTCCTCGGTTAGAGGGCGAGCCCGTGGTGCTTCAACCGATTGTGAGTTGCCATTATCTGATCTTAGAACAAATGTAGGGTCTACTTCCTGCCACAGTAATGATCCATATTAGATAATAGGCTAGGAGTAAAAAGGTAATCAAATAAAGAACTGAAGTTAGCCAAATAGACAGACCCGAAGCCTAGAAGATAGGCGTGCCAACTCGGCTTCATCTGGATCCGGTCCCTCATCGTCATCATCAGTATCTTTGCTCATCAGCTTGTACAGTTGCCAATCTTCATCTCTTGCACCAAAAGTATCCTCACCCTTCCCACGATCAAAGGCTGCAGTTGTCAAAAGACGCATCCTTTCCCTCTGTGCAGCATTTAATCTCTCGCCACGACCAACATTTCCGGAAAAATTATTTCCATTTGTTTGACCCCCGTTTGTCTTGAGTCGTTTTCGCTGTTCCACTTTCTCCGAAAGATCTTTATATTTAGCAAGCAACTGCTCTTTATAAAGTTCCGGGTTCTTTCTACATTAGCAGGAAAGAGAACAAAATTTTAGCATCAAGAAAAACTATCACACTTAACATGTGCAGACCTAGACATTGAATGATATATGCTTATATCCCAACAGCGGCCCATCTCAGTTCAACATATCAAACTCTTCATTTCCAACTAGAAGATCTTAACCATAAACTGTGACCTAATAGACTAAAAAAGAATATAAGGGAGGTCAAGAACATACGAGCGTCTTTGCTCATCTTGTTGATTCCTCCTTTCTCGCTCCAGCTCTTCTTCATGGCGTTTCTGTTTAGCTCGCTGCCGCCCTTCGGATGTGGATTTTAGGAACACCTGTCTCTTTTTCATCTTGAGCTGTCAAAAGTAACAGATCCTCATTAAAAATTTATTACAATAAGGAAAACAGGAGTTGGCAATAATAATTTTATTACATTTCAATTTTAGATAATTCCAACCACAAAAAAAAAAGATAATTGGCACAAAATCATACCTCATCAGGAGTGCACTCATGGTCAGGTTTATTTAAAAGATGAAACCTTTCGGCATCTGGTTTCTCCTCCAACTCAGCTTGTTCACCTTTTGCTTTTAGCAAAGATTGCGTTACCTTAGAAAGGGCAGATTCTACTTCCTTCCTGGAGACATATCCAGTTGCTGACAAGAATGATCGTATATCCTGCTCTTCCACCTGTTCAAGCTGCCTTAAAAGAAATTCCAAACCATGCGATTCATTTTCAAGTTCATTTATCCTCGAAGATCTTTTTGCCTCTGCCATTTCTCTCAACCGTTGACCTTGTTTCTCTTTTATGGCAGCCTTTCTGGCGATCTCTTCTTCAGAAGGAGGCTCCTCAGTCGGTGGGGGAACCCATGGGAGCTGCCACGACCTTGTTTTATGTTCTGCTTCCTTAGTTCTGTTCTGCAAAAACAAACAAAAATTGCAACTGTTAAGTCACAGTTTGAAAATAATATGGTTGGAATCAGCGACTCATCATACCTGAAACAGTCGTACTTCTGTCATATAATCTAGAGCAATGTAACAGTGCTCCATCTTCAAGTCTTCGACTTTCTCCCATGTAAACCTAGCCCTGTGACATTATATACAAAATCAGAAAATTTACCCGATTGGTTCCCTAGTCCCTACTCTATTGAAGCAGAAAGTAACAAATTTCCACTCACAAGTGAAGGGGGTACTTAAGCGAAAGAAGTTGCTTCAGATAATTAGTGACGTGGTACCCACCAATGTTAGTTCGACAGCATCCTTCATATACCGGCTCACCATCAACAAACTGGGTTTTACGCAAAAAAACATGGTCAATCTATAAAGAACAAAAGAGTGTGTTTTCGATGCATTTATCACCTTTGTGAAGTTACTGAAGACTTTCTTAAGACTAAGAAGTACAGATACGGTATATATTTACCCGCACCTAGATGACCTCAACGGCTCAACCCCAAACGAAAAGGAAGAATGATAAATTACCAACTACCAAGTAATTGATAAAACAGGATGTTTATGTATGATCTGTAAAGGAAGAATTTTACACATGAACATTTAAGAATTATATCAGATAACTCCAGAAATTACTGTAAAGTACACCATATTTACCATTATATTCAGATTGGATAGAATATGCACAACTTATATACCATTACCCAGAGATGTAATATACACAACTTATCAAACACACTTCAATTTGGATATTATTTTATGTCTATCATTACTCAAATAGAATATGAACCAAGACCAGGAAGCATACCGGAATAACATGAGTAGTCATAAATCCAGGACAAATAGCAAGACCATCTTTATCACAAACCCCATGGTGTTCATTATACTTGTAGCTGAATGCAGTATCAACACCATATGCTGTAGGCATGAAAATGGAAATATATGTAATCAGGAGATAAAGAGACCATATGAAGAAGCCAAAATGTTTATTATGGTGAAACAGAGAGAGGAAATAAGTCCAAGTTCATGGTGGCCACCTTAACACTATTAACAAATATAATTTGTCATCTGCGCTTCTAAAAGGATTGGGGGTTAGACTTTACCTATCGATGGGACTCCATATGTGTCAAAAAGTAGTTCCGCCATTTTACTACGAGACTGAACTGGGTTGCATGCACATTCCGTAATCAGGATAGGATGATCAACCTGTTCTTTCATCAAATGAGCACAATGTAACAGAAAATGTCTTTACCAACACACAAACTCACCTCAATCCTTAAATGCCAAACAACACAACACAATTGATTAAAGCACATCCACATCAATGTACAAAAAACCATCATACCTTTGATCCATCCGCACCCAGTCGATCAAAAGCAAAGTCAAGAATCTACAGATGCAACGAAAACAACAGTCCCAAAATAAGTCTACAATTCCGATTACTGCCACATGTAACTAACAATACAGTAAATTACACAGCCAGAAAAAGAAGCTTACATATTCCATAATCTCAAACTGGTACACAACATTGTTATCGAAAGCCGAACGAGGCCCGGAACGAGTACAATCAAAGTACCTCAACAGCGAAACATCATGGTCACCAACTATACTCACAGTTTCACCTACACCAAAACACACACACACATTTCTCTCAAACTAATTCGTAGTTATAAAATCTAACTCAAAAATTTTGATAAGCAAAAAAGTGATGAACTTTATCAGTAGTACCAGTGATTTTGTGGCGGGGTCGCTGAACAATGTTACGGAAGACAACACGAGGCTCAGGCTCACCGGCCCAGCTGAGATTTTACGAAAAAGGACAGAACATTAGAATAATTACGAGATTAGATAAACATTTGCTGGAGTCGAAATTAGGGTTTAGTGTTTATATACCCGATTCGGAAATAGGAAGCGCCATTGTCGATGACGATGGGAGTTGAAGGCGGGAAGCGTCGGTAGTCAGTCTGGCGTTTGATTTTGGATATGAATGGCATTGTGGTGGTTTGAAGCCCCGAGACGGAGACGACTGTGTAAATTTAGTGTAGCTCCGTGTTTCAGTTAAGGAGGTTCGTCAATGGCAGAGACGAAGAAGAAGACACGAGCTAGCTTAGCAAAAAGAGGTGGGCCGGGTCAAGTGGCAAGCCCATTATGTAACAACCATAGTACAAAGGAGTGCAAAAGGGGCCCAATAATGGAAAGCCCAAGATAGACAGACGCAAAGCCCAACCTATTGAGTTGTAAATTCTCAAATGGGTTCTACTCAATACTTTACCTAAACTAGAACCTACTATATGTTGGGACATGGGCCCATCGAAAAATAGGTGGATGCTACCTTCAAATATTCAATTATTTATATAGAAGCCTCTATGAGGTTGCCACTCGTAAAGAAATAGTAAAAATGATTAAATTTATCTATAGTGTCCAGATTTTTTGTACTATATTAAAAAGAGTTTCGAACTTTAAAATTTATCAATATGGTACCCAAACTTTAAAATTGTATTATTGTGGTACATGGAGCGTTTTTTCATCATTCTTCATTAATTTTGATGACGTGTCATTCTGTTATAAAAAAAACAGAAAAGACTTTAGTGCCCTTATTTTTTTATTTCATTTTTTTAATCTAATCTTGACCGTTGAATTTCACTAAGAGAGATCTAACGGCTCTCTCTCTCTCTCTCTCCCTCCCGGCCAAACTTGAAGAAAAAAACGGTCTCGTCTGGCCGCCGCCTCGCCTTGCCTCGTGTTAGGAGCCGCACTCTACTGACATGCCATGCGGCCTCCCGACAGGTTGTAAGACCACAAGCAAGCTTGTTCAGGGTCACGAGTTAAGCCTGTAGCTGATTGCTTGTGTGCCAGAGTTAGAATAACATTTTTCCTTTCATTATGACTCCTCAAATATGTTAATGTTTCCTCCTGCAAAGTGAAGTTATGTAAAATATCATATATAGAGAGGGGTTCCTAGTCGGCATTACTGTTGGACTCAGGAACTAGTACAGGTAAGCACATTTACTTTTGCCTCCCTAAACTTCTTACCGTCAATAAGAGAGGAGATTCAATCATCTGTGCATTGTGAGATTGTCCCATTTGATTCTTAAATTATTTGTTCATTGTTGTGTTCTTCGCTGACGCTCAGCCCACACGGTTGCTTGCTCTTGCCCACTTGCACGCTTGCTTGCTTATTTGCTTGTCCCTTACATTATATTAATATCTTGTGGATTATTGTTGCTTGCAAGGTACTCATTTGGCTGACTTGCTAACAGGCAAATGTCGCACAGTCCGTTTTGTCGCTTCTTAAAGTCGGCCCGTGACAGTTGGTATCAGAGCCGACTCGGCTCACTAGCTTGAACTAGATGCCTAATATGACGACCGCACAACGATTTAGCTGGATAGAGGACCAGCTTGGAGAACTTGCGGGAATCCCTGACAGATTGATTGAAATCACAACACTTCTTAACCGTGTCAACCTAGATGAAATGGCGGCGCGAGTCGATGAGATTGAAGATTTGAAAGCCCGAGTTGGGACCCTTGAGAAGAGGAAAGCCCTAAGGGAAAGAGCCAGAGACCTCGAGGAGGGGCCTCTTCAAAACGAGCAGATTAGAGCCGTGAGTGATGCTCTAATCACCATGCAGGTGACTATGGACTCGATGACGGAGGACGTTCGAGCCACTATTGATGCATTCAAGAATGAGTTGTTGGAAATGAATTCCAAACTCAACTTAGCCATCCGTGCCATGGGAAACCAACCTGTGACGAACTATAGAAAGGTGAAGATACCGGAACCTCATGCATATGGAGGGGCGCGAGTAGCCAAATAGCTTGAGAATTTCCTATTTGATATGGAGCAGTACTTCCAAGCTGTGAAGCCTGACTTTGAGGAAGTGAAGGTGAACATGGCAACAATGTATTTGTCAGGAGACGCCAAGTTATGGTGGAGAACCAAGTACAACGACATCCAGAGGGGCATTTGTACTATCGCCACTTGGGAGGAACTAAAGAAGGAGCTTAAGGCCCAGTTCTATCCCGAAAATGTTGAATACTTCGCCAGGCGACAATTAAGAGAGCTGAAACACACCACCAACATCAGGGAATTCGTTAACAAGTTCTCTGTATTAATATTGGACATACCAGACATGTCTGAGAAGGACCGGTTGTTCTACTTCCTGGAAGGCCTGAAGTCGTGGGTGAGAACCGAACTCTAGAGGCAAAGGGGGACTTGGAAGCTGCCCAAGCTGCCGCGGAAAGGCTTACTGATTATACTTTTGATGAGAACCTCAACAGAAGGCCGCCACAACCTTCACATGTGAACACCAACAAAAGGGTGCGGGAACACCAACAAAGGGGCGCGACCCGCGCCAAGTAAAAGTGGGGGAACGGAGTCCAAATCTTTGATCTCAAATGGGGGAGATCAAAGAGTAGGAAACCCTAAAGATTTTGCAACTTCCAAATCAGCTGGCTCTACATGAGCATTTATGCCTCGACCCTTCAATTCCCAAGGCTACACTCCTAAACCGATCTCTTGCTTCTTATATGGGGTGCCTCATAGAGTTAATGAGTGTTCTCATAAAAGTGCTTTATCTTCTTTACAAGCATCTATCCAGTCTCAGGGAAGCGATGATGATGAAGAGCAAGCAGAGGAGACAAATCATATGGGAGCGTTGCGGTTCTTGGGGGCTATGGAGAAGAGATCAAAGACCCATGTGAAACTCCAATCGAAAGGGTTGATGTTCATAGATGCATTCATTGAAGGGAAACCTGCCAAAAGTGTGATGGTTGACACCGGATCCACCCACAACTTCATCTCGGAAGCGGAAGTAAAAAGGATGTGGGCCACATGAAAGCTGTGAACTCAATGGCGGCACCCACAGTGGGGATTTCAAAAGGAGTATGCCTGAAATTGGGATAGTGGGAAGGGAAAACTGACTTAGTCGTAGTGCAGATGGATGACTTCGACATCATATTGGGATTGGAGTTTCTACTGGAGAAGAAAGTCGTCCCCATCCCTACTGCCCAACATTTGCTCATCATGGGGGAGAAACCATGTGTAGTACCCACAAGAATCAAGCAGCCCACCGATCCTCGACTATTGTCCGCTTTACAATTCAAGAAGGGTGTGAAGCACCAAGAACCATCATATGTCCTTGTTCCCTTGACAAAAGAGGACAACAAAAGTGGAGTAGTGTCGAAGGAGGTCGAAAGGGTGTTGATAGAGTATGCAGATGTGATGCCTCCGAAACTTCCGAAGCAGTTACCCCCGAGGAGAAGTGTGAACCATGAGATCGAGCTTCTGCCAGGATCAAAGCCACCGAAACAAGCACCCTATAGAATGAGTCCCCCAGAACTGGTGGAGCTTAGAAAGCAGTTAGAAGCGATGTTAGAGGCAGGGTAAATTAGAACGACAAAAGGGCAGTTTGGCGCACCTGTGTTGATTCAGAAGAAACATGATGGGAGTTTGAGGATGTGTGTAGACTACAGAGCTCTTAACAAGGTCACAGTACGGAACAAGTATCCCATTCCTATGGCGTCAAACTTGTTTGACCAACTCGGTGATGCCCAATATCTCACAAAGCTAGATCTTCTCTCAGGGTACTATCAAGTTTGCATTGCCAAAGGAGATGAACACAAGACAACATGTGTAACCCGTTATGGTGCTTTTGAATTCTTGGTGATGCCATTCGGGTTGACAAACGCCCCTGCAACTTTCTACACACTAATGAACCAGGTGTTCCGTGAGTTCCTCGACAAATTTGTAGTGGTCTATTTAGATGATATCGTTGTTTACAGCTCTACACTCAGGGAGCACATGAAGCATTTGAAAATGGTATTTCAGAAGTTGAGAGAGAACCAACTCTATGTGAAGAGGGAAAATGGCGAGTTCACACAAACCACGATCAAATTCTTAGGTCACATTATTGAACGGGGTCACATCCGAATGGACATGGATAAAATAGAGGCCATACAACAATGGCAAACTCCCGGGAATGTGCGGGAGTTGCAATATTTTCTTGGGTTAGCCAATTACTATCGAAGATTTATCCATAACTACTCGAAGAATACCATTCCTCTGATTGAGCTTTTGAAGAAGGGAGTAGAGTGGGTATGGAGTGGTGAATGTGAGACCGCCTTTATAGAGTTGAAGAAAGCAGTGATGGAAGATCCGATACTGGCTCTACTGGATGTCACTAAACCTTTTGAGGTGCATACAGATGCCTCAGACTTTGCCTTGGGGGGTGTGTTGTTGCAAGAGGGGCACCCCATGGCATACGAGAGCCACAAGTTATCAGAAGCTGAGAGGAAGTACACGTCCCAGGAAAAAGAACTTTTGGCCGTAATCCATTGTTTGAGAACATGAAGGCATTACTTGTTGGGGTTCAAATTTGTTGTGAAAACAGACAACTCAGCTGTGAGTCACTTCCTCACCCAGCCAAAGTTGACTCATAAGAAGCTCGATGGCAAGAGTTTCTCGCAGAGTTCAACTTTCAATTTGAGCACAAGGTCGGTCACACTAATCAGGTGGCGGATGCTCTTAGCCGTAAGGCTGACCTCGCTGCCTTAAAGATTTTAGTGAGTTTGTATAGCAGTGTTGTTGCCACGACAATCAAGCAGAAAATTCGAGAGAGTTTGGAAAAGGACCATGTGGCTCAATCTCTAGTGAAACTTGATAAGGAAGGGAAAAGTCATTGCTTTTAGTTGGAAGATGGACTCTTAATAGCAAAGGGAGGAAGGGTGTTTGTTCCGAGAGCAGATGGCGTACGTAGGATGTTGATGAGGGAATGCCATGCCATGACACTCTTTGGGCAAGACCCCCTAGATGTAAAAGAACTCATGCTCTTCTAAAGTAGGGGTACTACTGGCCGCAGATGAAAGATGATGTAGCAGAGTATACTAAGACTTGCCTCATATGCCAGCAAGACAAAGTCGAGTGACAGAAGGCGCCGAGGTTGTTACAACCCTTATCACCACCCACACGACCATGGGAGAGTGTATCGCTCTACTTCATTACAAACCTTCCCAAAATCGGGGACACCTCAGGTATACTGGTGGTGGTGGACAGGTTCTCTAAGTATGCCACGTTTGTACCAACACCAAAGTATTGCCCTGCAGAAGATACAACAAACCTCTTCTTTAAACACGTAGTGAAGTATTAGGGAGTATCTCAAAACATAGTCAGTGACAGAGACACTAGATTCACTGTCACCTTTTGGACGGATTTGTTTAAGTTGTTGGGGTCAGAGTTGAACATTTCATCAAGCTATCACCCTCAAATAGATGGGCAGACTGAGAGGTTTAATTGGATGTTAGAGGAGTACTTAAGGCATTTTGTTCATGCCAATCAGAAGAATTGGGTGGCATTAATCGATGTCGCCCAGTTTTGCTTCAATTCGAAGAAGAGCTTCGCAACTAACAAAAGTGTCTTTGAAATTGTCACATGTCAGCAGTCGTCTCTCCTACCGCACACAGTACATGTAGTCTATCGAGGAAAGAACCCCCGTACATTCAACTTTTCTAAGGAGTGGAAGAACAATGCAGAGATTGCTCAAGCCTATCTGGAGAAGGCGGCCAAGAGAATGAAGAAGTGGGCTGACCAAGGCCGAAAGCTCCGTGAGTCCCACCCTGGCGACATGGTCCTTGTCAAACTTCTCCAGGAGCAGCTTAGGTTCTTGCGCACCAGAGACACCCGACTTTTCAGAAAGTATGAAGGGCCACTCCCAGTCATTTCTAAAGTGGGGAGATTCTCCTACAAGTTAAACGTGCCTGCCTGGTTACAAGTTCACCCAGTTTTCCATGTAAGCAACCTCAAGCCTCACCACCTCGATACTGAAGATCTTACCCGCAACCAGCCAGCAGGTGAACAAGTCGACATTCGACCACCAAAGCCGAAAGAAGTAGAGCAAGTTCTTGCCGAGAGGATGATAAAGGTAGATAGGTACCCGTGCCAACAATTTCTAGTCAAGTGGAAAGACCTTGGAGACGAAGAGACAAGCTGGGAGAATGTGGATGCATTAAAGAAGTTCAAACAGAAGATCAAAGATTTCAAGAGAACGGAGTCGTCGAGGGCGTCGACAACTTAAGTGGGGGAGGATGTCAGGAGCCGCACTCCACTGACATGCCGTGCGGCCTCCCGACAGGTTGTAAGACCACAAGCAAGCTTGTCCAAGGTCATGAGTTAAGCTCGTGGCTAATTGCTTGTGTGTCAGAGTTATAATAGTATTTTTCCTTTCATTATGACTCCTCAAACATGTTAATGTTTCTTCCTGCAAAGTGAAGTTATGTAAAATATCATATATTTGGAGGGGTTCCTAGTCGGTATTCACTACCACATTTTTAACCATTGCCGGCGATTTTTAAATCGCCGGCAATGTTTTTTTATCATTACCGGAGATTTTTCCCCCAAAAATCGCCAGCAATGTCTTTTTTTTTTAACATTACCGGCGACTTAAATGTAAGTCACCGGCAATGTTCCGCCGGTAATTAAAAAAAAAAAAAGACATTGCCGGCGACTTACATTTAAGTCGCCGGTAATGTTAAAAAAAATAAAAAAAGACATTGCCGGCGACTTAAATGTAAGTCGCCGGCAATGTCTTTTTTTTTTTAATTACCGGCGGAACATTGCCGGCGATTTGCCGGAAAAATCGCCGGCAATGATTAAAAAAAAAAGACATTGCCGGCGATTTTTGGGGAAAAAATCGCCAGTAATGATAAAAAACATTGCCGGCGATTTAAAAATCGCCGGCAATGGTTAAAAATGTGGTAGTGATTACTGTTGGACTCAGGAACTAATATAGGTAAGCACATGTACTTTTGCCTCCCTAAACGTCCTACCATCAATAAGAGAGGAGATTCAATCATCTGTGCATTGTGAGATTGTCCCATTCGATTATTAAATTATTTGTTCATTGTTGTGTTCTTCGCTGACGCTTAACCCACACGGTTGCTTGCTCGCTTGCCCACTTGCACGCTTGCTTGCTTATTTTCTTGTCCCTTAAATTATATTAATATCTTATGGATTATTGCTGCTTGCAAGGTACTCATTTGGCTGACTTGCTAACAGGCAAGTGCCGCACGGTCTGTTTTGTCGCTTCTCAAAGTCGGCCCGTGACACTTGGCATGTGCTTGGATGGGCCTCAAATCTCGGCTCACCTCGTCCGTCACAGCGCACCTCAGATCCATCAATCTGGTTGAGGTCGACCTCAGCCTCGTTCGCTCACGCACATCAGCCGGTGCTCAACGTTGGTTAGGGAGGTGCGGTTACTATGGGGTGTAGAGGCCGCCATTTTTGTTTATAGTCACTGGAGGCCGAGCCCAGGTGGTGTTGTGGTGTGATTGTGCGAGGTGTTGGAGTCTGAGGCCAAGCACATGGGTTTTGGGCAGCGATAAAGATGAAGCTTCATAGTGGCGGGTCCTCTCGGGATTCGACTCCTCTCGGGTTGGGTTCAAGATTGCTCAGGATGAAATGGTGATGGGGGGTCCCGGTGTTGTTGTTCTCGAAGAGAGAGAGAGAGAGAGAGAGAGAGAGAGAGTAGAAAAAATGAAAATACGAAAAAGATTAAAATAAGGGTATCAAAGTCATTTTACCCTTCGATTTCAAATCAAGGTCGTCACGTCGTCAAATTCGACGGAACTAGACGGCTCGCTGACGGAAAAACGCTTTAGGTACCACGGTAATACGATTTTAAAGTTTGGGTACCATTCTGATAGGTTTTATAGTTTGGAACTATTTTTGGTATAGCACCAATAGTCTGGGTACCACGTTGAATTTAATCCTAGTAAAAACTGGTCTAATATTGAAGATCTATATATTATGAGGATTAAATGAGTAAATTCTTAGAAGTTATAGTCTAGTTGTGAGCTAGGAAGAAATCTCTTCAAGTGATTGCAAGGGGGAAACTAAGATTTCAAAATGAGGGGGGTTAAATTTTTTTTCGAGTAAGCTTACTAAATAGGTGTACAAATTTAAGGGGTGGGGGGGCTAATTTTTAAAATTTGATATTTTACCCTAAAATTAAGTATTTTCAAAAGTTATATCGATCCTACCGTAATTCATGTGTGACTTCACCTTTGAGCACTAACTTGAAGAGCTTTAATTTCTTCTTCAATTTGGCCATAGCCTCCAACAACCTCTCATATGTTCATATATATAGGTATTCCCCGACTTTACCAGAAATGATCAAATAGAAAGTAGCAAGGGGATCGGATACATGAAGCTATGCGATTGGGATCCTGGGATTATGTTTAGTAAGATAATGAGAACCGTGTTATAGCTATCGTATATATGTTTCAATTACGCTTGTCATGTCGGCCCTGATTATAGGCGGAATAAGCACTAGCGTACGGCCCCCAAACACAAAGTGTCCCAAATTGTGGAGAGCCTTTCTCTCAACAAATGTTTGGAAAGTGTTAGCTATAGTATAAAAATTGTGTAAACAAAAATAAGAAAAGTTAAAATAAAATAATAATAATAATAAAAGAAAAAATTTGAAAATAATACAGTTGATTAGTTCACATGGTACGGTGAAGGAGAAAGGAAGGACAAATGAAAAGTAGTGATAAAAGGTTTGAAAACTATGGAGTGGTGCAGGCTGTGAGGGACTGAGGGGGGTCGTCTTTCTGGCCTTCTGGGTCTCTGGATTGAATTATTGTACTATTGAACCTAATTGCCAAGTGCCAGAGAGAGAGAGCCCAGATGCACATACATATATCTCACTGTTAAAGAGCATTATTTTGAGTACAATTGCTTCAAATGCTCTGCATTACTGTCTCCTATCTGGGTATTGAGTCATTGAGTTAGCTTCGAGATCGATCGGTGTGCATCGCACCACTACTGGACACCATGCCACCCGATGATCTTCAGGTGGATTTAGATTCTTTGTTGCACAGTTGCAGTACCTTCTGATATTTTCTGAATCAAATTGCTTTGCTTTTTCCTCCTTTAATTATTAGGTTCAGTAAGGAAACTGGCGTCTAGTGGTAGTTAAAACGTATCCAATATTATTAGGTTAAGCTCTATATAATAAAGCTAAAGCCTTTCCATCTTTAAACCAGGTGATAAAACCGCAAAGAAAATGATGATCACTTTCGTACCAACCACGCACAACTAATTATTGTATTGTAGCAACAGTTAGCTGCAGCCAAGAAAGAGAAAAACTTAACGTTTAAGCAGATGATCATGACAAGCTTTGAAGCTAGCATAGACATATGTTCTTGCCCGGATATAAATGTGAGCGATCCATTGTGCTCAACTATGGTGCACTTACGTCATATCATCGTCATATCTCTTGCTCGTCAAAACCAAAGAGACCATAGCAGCCGGTCGTCTTTCTAGCGAGCTCAGTCTATGGAAGATGCAATGAAAAATTACTCAGTCCGTACGTTTACTTTTACCCCCTCTGATATATATCTCAAAACTCAAATCAATCTATTCGTGTTTGCTCTTCCCCATACCGCCATACGTACACTGTGTCACTGTGATATATATATATAACACCAAAGGAAGAGCTAGAGTAAGTCCAGGAAGGGCACTGTCGAAGAACTGTGTCCATGCCCAAATGGGAAAGTCGACCCTAACGAGTAAGAAACCCGCATAGCACAGTAACTTTCTGTGTGTTAGGAACGTAAAATCCAACATCTACTGGATCATGATGTTAACGAATCACGACTCAGATTCCTTCTTCTACTAAGTTTTTAACTTCTTCTCATAGCGAGTTCGTGAAATATGACGCCGGTGAATGATGTGATACGAGTCTTTGTCATCTCTCTATACACCTACACGTATAACTAAAAGGTCCTCGGTAATTTATAATGACATGCAATAATTCACAGGTGGAAGGAACAGTTACATAATAGCTGCAACAAATTACCCTGTTCGATATATAGTCGATCGTACTTAGGGTTTCGGATGCTTCTGGGAACAAAGATTTGATATCGCTGTGGGCGTGTAGCTAAAATCTAGGGACATGACAAGCATGATACCCAAGCTTTCAATCTTATATTTTAATGGTAGCTAACGTGTATGTATGGATATAAAGAAGACTTAGAAGAGAAAGGAAGAGCAGCTGAATGTTGAGGCTATGCATGCCATGTCTAGGGTGAGCACTATAGAGTTTCTAATTGGGGAAACCCTAATAAGCTATGGAGCTTTGTTATATGGAAGAAATGCAGCATACCTCCAAACCCAGTACGTACTTTCCAGCGAGTTTTCGGGGATTTACATTGTCATATATCGATCGTCTGATTCATTTCTATCAGAAACTAGTTTTGGTGCACATCACAATTCAATCAAGAGTGCAGCAAGTACAATACATTGTGGCCATCTACTGAGCTAGGTCAGGGATTATTGATTCTTGAAGATTTCAAGGGATCGAAGAAAAAGTAAGGATAATTTTGTTGATTTATCAATGAAGGGATTTAAGTGTCACATATATACGTGGTTTAGTATGTAGAACAATCGATCACCAAGCCTTAAAATTCTAAATTCCGAAAGGGAACATATGTACGTACAATCCAATATTAGATGTACCATAATCTTCTTGAATTGTATTTGTATTTGACAAAGTGGTTAATTTCTACAGTTTTTTGAGCTACTCAAATATGTATGGTCGACCATATGTACGTAATTTGGTTTTTGTACTACTGTAATAGTAATTAAGCTCTTGGATAGATGCAAAACAATAGTTTGGACATCGATCACTACGAGTATGGCTTTATCTTAGTACTAATCAGATTAAGTGCATATATCTAGCACATTGCTTGAACCACTAATGTCAAACGAGGGAATAGAGGAAAGAAAATTAACAGAGATTTGTTGCTTTTTGCTTGGAACCTTGGAGGTAAAAATACTGCTTAATTATTACATGGAAGAAATGGCAGCCTCCAAGAAAAAAGACAAATCAATAAGATTAGCCAGAGGGTATGCATGCAGTAGGGCACAAGCAGAAGAAAATTACGTAGAGTAATCCCTACAGTATTTGAACTATTGAAATTAGGTCGAAATTGGCTCATTGGATGAGAAA
Organism: Geum urbanum; assembly: GCA_946800695.1. Taxonomy (NCBI): domain Eukaryota; kingdom Viridiplantae; phylum Streptophyta; class Magnoliopsida; order Rosales; family Rosaceae; genus Geum; species Geum urbanum. The sequence goes on along the minus strand of OX327017.1, from coordinate 39,230,926 downwards.
GAGAACCCTTCCTTTTTTTACTACGAAATATTTCAGAAAAGCTACGATCGCGACATGACCATACAATTATTGCGAGCTATTGACCAAGTTACTGATCGATCCTATAGATTCCAGATTTTAATGATGAAATACATTGAAGAACTGTAAATGTTCGAAGAAATAATGAATGATGCATGCATGATTAGGACTTCACCTCGGTGAAAAATGGAGCCGGTCACTAATTTTGAATTTGAGAGATTTATATACAAAGGTGTAGTTACATACGGGTTACGATGAAGCCTTAAATTTGTAAAAAGTTTGATCTGTATTTTAATTTATAGTGTAAAATTTTAAATTTTGAAAATTAACCTCCTTTAAATTTGCATATTTTATTCATACACCATGAATAAACTTATTTGAGAAAAAATTTAGCCTCGATCACTATAAAATCCTCACTCTCCTCTTGTTTATATATGTAGCTTTGTGAACGAGTCTAAAGGACCTGTTTGGGCCTAAATAAAATATTTACTTTGGGCCTGGATGGCCGAGGTCTAGCGAGCGGCCCATTATGTTATAAGTTCCTATCAAGGAAGTTAAGTATAAAGTGTCTAGCGAGATTCGTATCGAGCTTCGCTGGAGAAAGACTTAGAGTTCTATTAGAACTGTGTCTTATCGAGCTGGTTTCACGCGGCTCAGGTTCTATCATAACTAGTTGATATTTGCAGGATTCTTAGAAGAGTTATGGTGGAATTAGAATACCTATAAGTGGTATAACACGTATGCTGGTATGGAGATGCAGACAAGATTACAAGAGCAAAGGAGTTAGAAATAGAATCAATGACTGTTTAGTAAGCGAGTATATAAGGAATGCAAGGATCTTATGTAGAGAGACCCGAACATTCAATCAAACAAATCCTTGCTATACGCAAACAAACCTAGACGGTTATCTCGTCCTCGAGATTTCTATCTTTCTTGCAACTAGAAGGTCTGAGTGTTGTTCACCTATCGAGTGAAAGTATTATGACTCCAAGGAAGCAATTGCAACCTGAAGGTTGAAGAGCGGCTCACTTGTAAGTTGGGAGCTTGAATACTCAAAGGGAGCGAGTGTTCTCAAACACTTCGTCAAGGAATTGCTCTGCTCTACACGAGAGACGTGGGAGTATCGATTTCGAGATTCGGCAAAGAGACACATATCCAAAGTCCTAGGTTTCTAGGCAAAAAGAACCTATTCGGATAGGGTTGGTGCTCTCCCTATCTAAATCGCTTACATAAGAAGTCAGGCGGCTGTAATCAGTCCAAATTCCGTTGAAGAACGGTGGCACGCCAGCATACGAAGCACAAGCAGGATAGACCGGTACACGCGGTTAAAGCATCCGAGGTAAAAGAGACTGCTTCGCGGGAAATGTCTCTTCCGAGAGATATTTCTGCATCGAACATTTTGGCACGCCCAGTGGGACAAATTAAAAGAAAATCTATACTTCGCCCAATTCTCGTGCATCTAAACTATATACCACTGTTGTGTCAAAATCGAACATTTTGGCACGCCCAGTGGGACAGTCAATACTTCTTTGCGTCTCTAAGCGACAATTGGAGACCCTTATCGAAGGGTTTATCCTCAGTGTCGTAAACATCCACAACCGGCATACCGTGAACACACTTCTAACCAGTGTCGTTCGTTGAGTAACCAAGCGGTTAAAGTTATCTTCGCTACCAACTTCAACACTATGGAGTTCATACCCCAAAGTGAAGCGGAGATAAAGGCACTCGCGTATGAAGAATATGTGGCCTATGCAATCAGGCGGGACTTGCACCAGACTAGTAGTTTCCGATTGTTCGAAGATAGACTTGGGCAACAAACAGATCATCTTGCTGCTCAGACTGACTCCATAAAGGAGATAGCGAGCAGTATGCGGTCTATACGATTAGATTTGAGTCAAGAACAAGAGGATAAAGAATCCATAAACGCTCAGGTAGCTAGTTTGGCAGAGGGCCAAGAACGCCTACGAGCTGATGTCCAGAGCTTATTGGACAAAGGATTGGAAGAATACCGCCGGTCAGCGGCGGCTATCACTCAAAGAGTTGATAAGGACCTGGCTTCTCTAACCAAAACCGTATCGGACTTGGCTAGGAAAACCAGGCGAACAGAGGATTTCTCTTTCGAGTGGGAGGCACGTATAAATAAGCTCATGGATGATTGTAAAGTAAAGTTATCCAAGATGCATGAGTCTTATGAAGCACCGTTTCCTCCAACCAAAGACGATCCTAATGAGTGGCATTGGCCAAAGTTCTATAAACACCAAACCTTCCAGACATTCTCTGGTGATGATGATGCTAATGCGGCAACACATTTGGCTTACTTTACCTTGCAGTTAGGCCAATTTGCTGAGGACGAGGGACTCAAATTGAGGGTCTTCGGATCATCATTATCGGGATCAGCCCTCGTGTGGTACACTGGCATCGAGAAGGGTTCGATCAGTACGTGGAAGGAGATGGAGGCCTTGTTCATAGACCACTTCGGAACGGAACGGCCAGAAACTACCGTAGGAAAATTGGCTTCTCTTAGCCAGTCGGTGACCGAAAGTCCGGTCACTTTCCTACACCGTTTCCGCTCGGAGTACAACCTATGTAAGACCCCTCTAAGCAAGGAAGAGGTGGTATAGATGGCCAAGAATGGGCTGGAAGATACTTATCACCAGCTATTCTTAAATAGTAAGTATTTCTCTCTGAACGAGTTCATCGCTGCGGTGACCAGAGCTTACAGCAATATGCAAGAGAGAGATAACATGAAGAATGCGTCCAAAGGGACGTATAACAATAGAACCTATGATAGGTTAAAGCCAAAAACAGTGGCTTATGTTGAACAGATGGACGACCAGGAAACAGATTCTGAGGACGACCGAGTGGGGGCTTTGGATTTAATGTCAAGTAAAGTGCTAAAACCCCGCAAGCTTCAGAAGAATAGAGGTCCCATCAAACTCTCGACAGTGGCTTTTACTAAGCCAGAGTTCGAGAAGTACACTTATGATGCCAACATGGCTCATGAGATACTAGACGAGCTATACGGTCTGCGCGTGGTCAAGGCAGACTTCGGACCGCTCCCCACAGCTAAACAGTTGAAGGGTAAAAAGTACTGTAAGTTCCATGGAGCATGGAACCACCTTACCAAAGACTGTATTAAGCTGAAGGACCAGATCCAGAAGTGGATCAATGAAGGAAAGCTGGAGTTGGAAGGTTCGTCCAAGACAGCAGCATTGGTGGATTCTGAGCCATTCCCTGATCCACAGGTGAGCATGGTTGACATAAGTTAGCCATCACCCAATAGAATTCTTGGAGACAAAAAGGCATGGAATCAACCAACCTACTTAACCTATTCGTTCGAATTAGATATGGCGGATGAATACTTGGATAGGTTAAGGAACATGGGGCTGATCTTCTTCTACCCAGTCTATAAACTTAGACATCTACGGTACGAGGGGCCAGCCCAACACTTTTGTAGGTTTCACAATCACTTCGGCCATCGAACGTCGATGTGTTCAACCTTGAGAGATAAGATTCAAGGCTTGATCAACTGGCAAGTAATTGTGATCACCGAGGAAGGAGAGATGAATTTTCATCCTGAATATCCTCACAGGACGCCATCTCCTCCGGTCACAGAACCTCCCGTCAGCAGTACTTCTTCAGAACATAATCAAGATACACCGACTCAGGTGAAGAAGAAGTCCAGGCGAAGGACCAGGCGAAATATAGCCTTTAGCCGACCCAAACGGACACGCGTCACGTATGACGCGTCCTGGCGGGAAGAGATATTTGAAAAGCTATGCCTAGGAGGAATAGCAGTGGTACCCGACAATTGGGGATCTCCAGACTCACATCCTGATGATGTTAGGGGTCTCCCTTATTGTCAGTACCACCACAAGTGGGGAAGTCACACTACAGCTGCCTGTAGGGATCTGAAGTATAAGATTCAGCAGCTGATCAATGAAGGAGTAATAACAATCGAACAAAAACCGTCGCTCAATTTAACAACTCCCATCCCCATGATCGTTGGAATGCTGGACGTGACAGAAAATAAAACAAATAAGGGGAAGCCATCCAACGACCAACCAACTATTGGCGAGAATCCACCTTGTACAACAAAGAATAAAGGAAAAGAAAAGGTGGACCCTAAAGCAGACTCGCCAGTGGCCCTTTGTGCACACTGCAAATTGAGAAGTGGGCTGAAGATCTCCTTTGAAGAGCTGGCTCAGGCAGCCAAAGCCTTCCCAGAACTATTTTTCAATAAAGATCATCAATCCCCACCATCAAAACAAAGGGACACTCCAGCTCCCAAGCGTCAGAAAGCAACAAAACAGGCCAGTATGGATAGGCCACCTGAATCTAAGGTTGCAGAGACGCTCACCAAACCATATGTTCCTCCAGCTTCAAGGAATATCACAAAGGAGGATGTATAGTATATAAGGGAGAAGGGAAAGACTGTCAAGGTGACTCCAAGTAAGAGGAGGAACCTACAGCGACGCTTTGGTAGGGCCAAGAGAGCATTGGATGCTTACGAAGCTGGTCTTATCAAGGAAGAAGACCTGGAGTTTCCTCCAGAAGTGTTGCAGAGGAGATTGAACACCCTCGCAGCAAATCCATTAGTGGTGTTTGGGAAGAAATCTCACGAGCCCAAAGTGAGAGCCCAAAGACCAGGGGTTTTCGAGCGAAACCCAGAACTGGGACATAAAGGAAAAGAGCCCGAACCTACTCAAGATGTTCATCGTGTAATTGCTAAACGACAACCAGTAAGGATACGCCTTACCTTTGAAGAAGACACGGTGAAACAAATAGGGCTGAATACACCTCCCAAGGGAACCAAGGATACAAAGAAACAGAGTACTCCACGCAAGCCACCAGTCTTGCAATGGAAGCCAAGGCCGCTAGTTGTGGAAGAGCAAGCGAAGGCCAAAAAGATAGTCCCAGTTCCCAAGGAAACAGCTACACCGCCAACACCACCAACAGAAGCTATCGATCCTACTCCTGAGGATACAATACAGCAAGTGGCTCACCTCGAAGTGACTGCAGTGTCTCTCGAGGGAGAACAGTCATTGGCTGAAGAAGATAGCTACAACGACGATGAGGAGTTGGTGGACTACGGTGAAGATGAGGATGAAGAAGCACACGATTGCATCGAGGAGGACGCTACAGCTATTAACATGGTGTATGTTCTATCCTCCAAATACGCTTTGCCCTCACCTACACCAAGAGGTGAATCCAGCAACATCAATAGTGTGTTGTTACAGGACGAGGAATCAAAGATGACCAACAATCCAACACCAGATGACACACCAGAACTGGATTCACCAGACATAAGAGGACGAATGATGTTCTCCAAACCCACCATTGACATGGCCATGCACATGCGGCCATTATATGTCACAGGACAAGTCCAAGGAGTTCGACTAAATAAACTTTTAGTAGACTCAGGGGCAGCGGTGAACATCATCACCTTCAAGGCATTGGCCCTTGTAGGTGTTCCCAAGTCAGCTATCCAAGAGACTTCGTTGAGTGTCAGGAACTTCCAGGGTAGCATAACGAAGACCTTGGGAATTGTCTTCCTACAGGTACACATCGAGATAGCTTCGGGCACTTACACATTCTTTGTGGTAGAATGTACATCACCATATAATGCGATCCTGGGACGTGATTGGATCCATCGAAGCTACTGTGTACCATCTTCACTCCATCAGAAGATATTACTGTGGAACATGGAGTCAGGCGAAGCGGAAATAGTCAACGCTGACCCTCGCCCATATTCCGTCTTTGCTAATGCACTAGAAGCCAGGTATTACCACAGTGACCTTAGGCCATTAAAGGTACGTGGCGTCGACAGTAAAGGCCGCCCAATGGGTGTCACGGCCTCTGAATTAGCTCAGTGGGGGATTGTTCAAGCAAATCAGGATAGTCAAAGACCCTATACCATCGAGCTACCATCCAGACGATCTCCATGATTGGGTCTCTATCAGGAATAGAGACCGAGGCTTGTCTTTCGTTGCACGAGCGCTTTCATAACTTTATGTTAGAAAGCCAAGCCTTTGAGAAGGTTCCAATGATTGCAGCATTGGAATATGTGGATGAAGACGTTCTGCAAGACTTAGAAGAGGAGGACGAGATTCAACTAGCTCCAGCAGCCTTAGATGATATACCTCATAAAGTCAAAGATCCCATCGAACACATTCAGATTGGGACACAGGAAGAGCCAATGTCTGTGGCTATAAGTACTTTCTTGGAGCCTGAAGAGAGGCTCAAAATGATTGAATTGCTGACAGAATACGCAGATTGTTTTGCAGAGAAATATGAGGACATGCCTGGTCTTTCACCAGATCTAGTTTGTCATAACTTGCCCATCATCGAGGGAAAGAAGCCTGTAAAACAAGAAATGCGTCGCATGAACACGTAGACATCAATTCTAGTCAAAGAGGAGGTTGAGAAAATGCTCAAGTCAGGGATTATACGAGTAGCCAAATATAATGAGTGGCTGTCTAATATAGTTCCAGTCAAGAAAAAGAATGGGAAGATGCGAGTATGTGTCGACTACAGAGACTTGAACAATGCAACCCCTAAGGACGCTTATCCTATGTCAGTAGCTGATTTGTTGGTTGACTCGGTTGCCCGTCATGAGATGCTAACATTCATGGATGGTACTGCAGGATATCATCAAATCCCAGTGGCTGAAGAGGATAGACATAAGACAGCGTTTCGATGCCCAGGCTTTGCCGGTGTTTTTGAGTACGTCGATATGCCATTTGGACTCAAGAATGCAGGGGCAACCTACCAACGAGCAATGAATTTGATCTTTCATGATCTTATCGGTAAGACCATGGAGGTATATATAGATGACGTGGTAGTCAAGACGAAACGCAGAAGTAACCATTTTGAAGATTTGAGACAGGTGTTTCTCAGAATGAGGCAGCATCAACTAAAAATGAACCCAGCCAAATGTGTGTTTGGCGTCCAGGCAGGTGACTTCCTGGGGTTTCTGGTTCATCAGCGTGGGATCGAAATACCGGATGATAAGAAACAAGCGGTTATCAGTGCAGCCCCACCTAAGAGTAAGAAGGAACTTCAACGTCTATTAGGAAAGATCAATTTCTTACGACGGTTTATTGCCAATGCTGCTGGGAAGACACAATCATTCTCTACCCTCCTCAAGCTTCAAAATCAGAAAGACTTTGTATGGGAGCCTATACATCAAGAGGCCTTCGATACCATCAAAGCATACTTAACGAACCCACCAGTCTTGGTTCCTCCACGACCTGGGGTTCCTCTTAAGCTGTATATTTCAGCTACAGAGCTCTCCATTGGAATTCTACTGGCTCAAGACGATACAATAGGCGTTGAACGTGCTATTTTCTACCTAAGTCGTACCTTGAACGATTGCGAAACAAGATACTCTCCAATGGAAAGGTTATGCCTAGCCTTATACTTTTCAGGGTGTAAGTTGATGCACTATATACTATCCTTCACTACGTGTGTCATCGCACAAACAGATTTAGTGAAGTATATGTTATCCAGACCAATTCTCCATGGGCATATTGGAAAGTGGATTTTGGCTTTGTCAGAATTTTCTTTACAATATGTTCCTCAGAAGGCGGTGAAAGGCCAGGCAGTGGCTGATTTTTTGGCTCATCATCCCATGGAAGAAGTGGTTGACGGGCCAGAACTGGATCTCGCTCGTATTGATTTGGCCCCTTGGTGTTTGTATTTTGATGGGTCCAGTACGAGTATTATGGCTGGGGCAGGGATAGCTTTGGTCTCCCCACGCGGCCAAACTTATTCTTATTCTTTCAGGTTGGACTTCAAGTGCACAAATAATCAAGCAGAGTACGAAGCTTTAATCATTGGATTAGAACTTCTATTAGATATGGAGATCAATGATGTGCATGTCCTTGGAGATTCCCAACTGGTGATCAGACAACTTGAGACAAAATACAAGGCAAGTCCAATACTAGAACCTTATGCGAGGAGGGCCTGTGACTTATTGAAGTTGTTTACAGAGGTGGAGTTGAGTCATGTTCCTCGAGAGAAGAACTATGCAGCTAATGAGTTGGCTCAACTAGCAACGGGTGTAAGTTTGCAAGATGGAGTACGAGAAAGAATACTTAAGGTTGAAAGAAGAACCCTTCCATCTTTCCTTGCACGACAAGAAGACAAAAACGAATGGTACGTTGCTACACTTGATCATATTGACACGGACTGGAGACAGGAAATCATCTCTTATCTCCAGGATCCCAATAATCCGGTCGACAAGCGGATTCGGTTTTTAGCTCCCAATTATGTGCTCAAAGATGCTGAGTTATATAGAAGGGGAGAAGAAGGCATACTATTAAGGTGTGTCTTTGGACGTGACGCTAAGCGGTTAATGAGAGAAGTCCATCTTGGGATTGCAGGGGCTCACCAAGCTGGTCCCAAGATGAGATGGTTATTAAGAAGACATGGCTTTTACTGGCCAGGAATGCTCAGAGACTGTATCACGTTCGCTAAGGGTTGTGAAGAATGCCAGAGACATGGTCCAGTCAACCATATGCCCAGAATACCATTACAGCCTATAATCAAGCCTTGGCCAGCTCGAGGATGGGCTTTGGACTTAATTGGAATGATTCATCCTCATTCATCTGAAGGGCATAAGTTCATTATAGTGGCTACTGATTTCTTCACAAAGTGGGTCGAAGCTCGACCCCTCAGGGTATCTTCAGCGAAGGCCATTCGCCAATTTTTGTTTGAAAATATTATTTGTCGGTTTGGCATCCCTGAGTGTTTTGTTTCAGACCGAGGGGCAGCTTTTATGTCTGGGGAAGTAGATACTTTAATGAAGGATCTTGGGATCCATTTTCTCCACTCTTCTCCATACTATGCCCAATCCAACGGTCAAGCTGAAGCGAGCAATAAAATCATCATTCATATCCTAAAACGGATGCTCGCTAGCAACGCCAGACTGTGGCATGAAGAACTTTTTCATACTTTGTGGGCTTACAGAACTAGTAAGAGGACTCCCACAAGTACAACTCCTTATGCACTGATGTTTGGGCACGATGCTGTTTTGCCTCTGGAGATTAATGTTCAGTCTTTACGGGTGATGGAGCAACACAACTTGATCGGTGAAGACTATGTCCAAGCAATGTGGCAAGAGCATGAAGACCTCGATGAACATCGAATACAGGCTTATGAAAGTCTACGTGCTGAGAAACAAAAGGTGGCTCGTGCCTATGACCAGCGAACAAGGGGAATGAGTTTTGCAGAAGGAGAACTCGTCTGGAGGGTGATTTTGCCTATTGGTGAGAAAACGGAAGGGCGAGGAAAATGGTCAGAAAAATGGAAAGGACCATATATCATCGATCGACTGTTGGGTAAAGGAGCAGTTCGCCTGAGAGATCGGGATGGTATTATACACGCGAACCCGATAAATGGTCGTTACCTTAAAAAGTATATACACCCAGTTTGGGAGTATGATGATCCTCCAGATACTGCTTAATCTAGTTTATTCATGCTCTCGCATCAATAAACTACAGGGGCAACACGTATACTCATCGAGGATCATAGACGTTCAAATAACCTATTAATGGGGTTAAATAGTTAGTGCCTATAGTTGAGGCCAAATTTTGTAGTCAGAGTAGTTTTTATTCCAAGTCAAAAGTTCGATGCAGGCCAGTCTTTGTGGCTTAAATTTTTGAGCAAACTATATACGAGTTTATCAATACAAAGAACTTTTACACTTCAAAATAATTATTACATTCAAATTACTTGGAATAATACAAAGGCTTTGCGGCCTCAGGCTCTGATACCATATGGTGAAGATGAATCTGGGACAATTGCAACAAAGAATCTCAATAAATTAAAGACAGATTCATTCTTCACAAGATACTCTGCATTGCTCTCCATCTCCCAAGAAGATAAATTTAAAGCCTGCAGATCAATCTTGGTGATGGAGAGGGAGAGTCAAGGCCAAGGAAGGTGCACCACAACAAGAGTTACACCTGCCTTGATGCTTGTTGCCTTCTTCCCAGGGTGACGCCCCTGGCTTTCCCCATCTATTGCAGGAGGCGTTGAAGAGTGCTTTCTCCTCCAATGCACGGCGGAAGACGAAGAGGATTGCCACCTCGGGATTGTGGTTTCTCCCTTGTTGATTCCTTCAATCAGGGAGAGCCAAGGCAACGCCTGGGCATAGATATTGCTATCTAGTCCAGGTTTGGACATGGATATTGCTATCTAAGGAACATAACTTTGAAGGATTTATCTGGAGGTTTCTTTGGGTAGTAAGACCAGAGCAAATAAAGTTGGGTTTGATTCATTCTCGCAAGCGACTTGGTTCATTTTACACAGAGAAGAGGAAACCTTTTATAGCCAGAAATCACAGCGGTTTGGTTTCGCGTGAGTAATTACACCCAACAATAGTGAGTACGTGTTCAATTAACAGTGGACCTGGGAAACGGTTTATCTGCTCGCACTACAACATTTTTGCCCATTACCGGCGAGATCACCGGAGACAAGGCCGGCGACCGGAAAAGTCGCCGGTAATGTTCAACATTACCGGCGACTTAGCCCGTCGCCGGTAATGTCGCCGGAATCTCGCCGGTAATGTTGCAAAACATTACCGGCGACTCCAACCGTCGCCGGCAATGTCTAGGGAGACATTACCGGCGATTTTCCGGCGGGAATTTCGCCGGAAATGTCTCCCTAGACATTGCCGGCGACGGTTGGAGTCGCCGGTAATGTTTTGCAACATTACCGGCGAGATTCCGGCGTAAAGTCGCCGGTAATGTCTTCATTTCCGGCGACTTACTCCGTCGCCGACAATTGTAGTCGTTAATCGTACGTAGACGGAAATTGTAGACGGAAATTGTAGTCGTTAATCGTACGTAGACGGAAATTGATAATCGAAATTGTAGTCGGAAAATGTAGCCGGAAATCGTAGACGGAAATTGTAGTCGTTAATCGTAGACGGAAATTGATAATGGAAATTGTAGTCGGAAAATGTACGTAGCTGGAAATGGTACGTATACGGAAAATGTAGTCGTTAATCGTACGTATACGGAAATTGATAATCGAAAATGTTGTCGGAAAATGTAGTCGTTAATCGTACGTATACGGAAATTGATAATCGAAAATGTTAGGGCTGGGATCGGTACGGGACGGGTCGGGATTCGACCTATCCCGATCCCGATCCCGAAAGTAAAATCGGGATCGGGACGGGTCGGGATTCGATCATCACTGACTTCAACAAGTTCATCATCTGATTCATCATCAACTTCAACAACTTGTTTCTTTCCCTTGAATGTTGGAGGAGGACAGTTACTTGAAGAGGCTGTGCTTACATGCTCTGAAAGACAAACAATTTCATTTAGACATTTAGTTGTTAGAACAACTCAAGAACATGACATTATTCTTCTTTGTATATTCTGAATCTTGTACATGATCAATATAGGAATTCAATGAGGATCTGTCATAGACCAATCTATGTTTTCGAATACATAGTTATATCTGTGTATATATTGCAGTAACTTCAAAAGGCACATCAGTTCAACAGAACTGATCCATTGGTTCACATTGGTTCACATTGGTTCACATTGGTTCAGTCCCTGAACTGATGCATTGGTTCACATTGTTCAGATCAGTTTCTGAACACAGATGCATTGGTTCACATTGGTTCACACTGATGCATTGGTTCACATTGGTTCACATTGATTCAGTCCCTGAACTGATGCATTGGTTCACATTGGTTCACACTGATGCATTGGTTCACATTGGTTCACATTGGTTCACATTGATTCAGTCCCTGTAAGTTCTATTTGTTTTCATTCTATAAACACAGATGTTCTTAACATGAGTTTTGCAGATCTATTCGGCCCATCCCGATCCGACCCGTTTATTTTAATTCGGGATCGGGACGGGTCGGGACGACATAATTTTAGAGGTGTATCCCGACCCGATCGGGACGGGTCGGGTTCGGTATCGGGATTTCGGTATTGGATTCTCAGCCCTAGAAAATGTAGTCGGAAAATGTAGTCGTTAATCGTACGTATACGGAAATTGATTATCGAAAATGTAGTCGGAAAATGTAGTCGTTAATCGTACGTATACGGAAATTGATAATCGAAAATGTAGTCGGAAAATGTAGTCGTTAATCGTACGTATACGGAAATTGATAATCGAAAATGTAGTCGGAAAATGTAGTCGTTAATCGTACGTATACGGAAATTGATAATCGAAAATGTAGTCGGAAAATGTAGTCGTTAATCGTACGTATACGGAAATTGATAATCGAAAATGTAGTCGGAAAATGTAGTCGTTAATCGTACGTATACGGAAATTGATAATCGAAAATGTAGTCGGAAAATGTAGTCGTTAATCGTACGTATACGGAAATTGATAATCGAAATTTTAGTCGGAAAATGTAGCCGGAAATCGTAGACGGAAAATGTTGTCGGATATTCTTCGGGAAATAATGACATTACCAACGAGTTATAAGCAACTCGTTGGTAATGACATTACCCACGAGTTAACTCGTCGTTGGTAATGTCATTACCAACGAGTTGCTTATAACTCGTTGGTAATGTCATTACCAACGAGTTAACTCGTTGGTAATGTCATTACCCACGAGTTGATGTCGTTGGTAATGACATTACCAACGAGTTATAAGCAACTCGCCGGCAATGTTGTCTGGATAGAAACTGGGTGGTCGAGCCCGAGCTTCATTTCTCCTCCTCCTCCTCTCCCTCTCCTCCTCCTTCGGCGAAAACTAGTTCACCTCATCCTCCTCTCCATCTCCTCCGATCCTCTCCCTCACCTCCTCCTCCTCTCCCTCACCTCCTCCTATTTCTCCTCCTCCTCCTCTCCACCGAGTCATCTCCTCTCCTCCTCCGATCCTCTCCTCCTCTCCTCCTCCCTTCCTCCCCTCCCCTCACCTCCGTCGCCGGCAAAGCATATCGGACTCCACCATGGCAGGTCCGATCCTCTCTCTCTCCCTCTCTCTCTCTCTCTCAATTTTTAATTATTTTTTTGCATGTGTATGTGTATGTGTATGTGTATGTGTATGTGTAAATTAATTAGGGTGCTAAGTTGGAAATTAGGGTGATAAGTTATAAATTAGCATGTATGTATATATGTGATGTATATATATATTTAGGTATGTGAAAATGAAGTGATGTATATATATATGTGAAAATTATGTATAAATGTGGTTTGGATGAATATGTGATGTATATATATGTGGAAATTAAACCTAATTAAGATGCATGATATATATATGTGTGAAAAATGTGGAAAATTAATTAGGGTTTGTGATTTGGATGAATATGTGATGGATAAATTTAATTAAGATGCATGATGTATATATATATACACATCGAATATGTATAGTCGTTAATTTAGGTGATATAGTTGTTAATTAATCGTATAAATGAAGGTGGAAATCGGGATCGGGACGGTTTAGAACCAGAACGGTTTGAAACCGGAACGGTTTGGAACCGGAACGGTTTGAAACCGGAACTGTTTGTAACCGGAACCGTTATGTTACAAATGTTTCCGGTTATAAACAGTTCCGGTTTCTAACGGTTCCGGTTCCAAACCGTTCCGGTTCCGATTTGGTATAGAACCGAAACGGTTTGGAACCGGAACGGTTTGGAACCGGAACTGTTTGTAACCGGAACCTTTATGTTACAAACGTTTCAGGTTACAAACAGTTCCGGTTTCAAACGGTTCCGGTTCCAAACCGTTCCGGTTCCGATTTGTTATAGGATCGGGACGGTTTGGAACCGGAACGGTTTGAAACCGGAACTGTTTGTAACCGGAACCGTTTGTAACATAACGGTTCCGATTACAAACAGTTCCGGTTTCAAACGGTTCTGGTTCCACACCGTTCCGGTTCCGATTTGTAATTGAACCGAAACGGTTTGGAACCGGAACTTATTGTAACTGGAACCGTTATGTTACAAACGGTTCCGGTTCCAAACAGTTCCGGTTTCAAACGGTTCCGGTTCCAAACCGTTCCGGTTCCGATTTGTTATAGAACCGAAACGGTTTGGAACCGGAACGGTTTGGAACCGGAACTGTTTGTAATCGGAACCGTTATGTTACAAACGGTTCCGGTTACAAACAGTTCCGGTTTCAAATGGTTCTGGTTCCACACCGTTCCGGTTCCGATTTGTTATTGAACCGAATCCATGACTATTACGATGTCCAGGAGGTTTTGCGGCTAATTGGCTTCGGAGAGGTTCCCGAAATAGTGGAGGGAACAGTAGTCAAGCTTCCTCCTCGCCCGCAGTTAGCAACACGCCCAGTGGGCCAATGATGACTGCTCGCACGAGAGCCTTGCTAGAGGCGCGAGCTGAGGAGGAAGCTGCACGATCAAGAGCCGTGGAACCGGAATTCGAGGCTCGAGCCTCAGTCTCTAGACGCTCAATCAGCAGACGTCCCTCCGGTGGCAGAGCCTCAGACGAGCGACAGTCAACGGGGGCATCAGAAACTCCCTCAATCCGAATGCCCCATATTCGGATGGTGCCTACTCCCGTTTCACGGGAATCATCTGAGGCACATGGTGGTGCTGGCGCCTCATCGTCCAGGCCTCGTCTATCTCCGCCGTCCGGTCTCTTCCTACCCGACGAGATTCCTGTCATCCCTGAATTCGATGATAGGGGGATGCCTGTTTATATTGAAGGACGGCCGGATTTCCTGACCGTGGAGGAAGCGTATAACTTCCTCCCGTTCGACCCCGTGTATCTTTGGAGTGTGAGGTGCACCAACCAACAAACGGACGATGCAGGTAAATTTTATTTAACATCAGATTGATTAATTAATTATTACTTAAGACTTGCGATTGGTTCAATTAATGATATCAATTTGTTGACATTGTTTTATTAGGCAATTTCGTTAATGGGACTGGAAAACGGAAAGGGGCTAGAGGCACCTGCACCGGGAAGAGACTTGAGCAGGCCACCGGCGGAAGGAAAACGCCCATAAGGGCCAATGAGGATGGCGAGGTGATTGAGGCATTCGACACCACGCGCAAATATGTCAGCATGGCCGGTGCGATCGTGCGGGACAAGGTCCCAATGCTTTGGCCAGATTGGGAATCTGTGCCTATCTACGTGAAGATGCAAGTGCATAATGCACTCAGTGTGAGTAAAATCGTATTTTCATTACGTAAATTTTACATTTATTAATTAAGTCCACTTAAATATATAATTTTACCTTTTATATATTCATATTGCAGGTGTGGTTTGACGTGGATGAAGTTCTTATTCACACGTGGGTAGAGCGTCAACTACATAATCGGTGATGTGCTTCGACTTATTTGAATATATATCGCGTTAGATTTTTGTTTATCAACTGTTTTAATATCTCTAACTTTTTTTCCTTGTTTTAATATAGGTATAAAGAGTGGAAGAACGAGCTTTCTTCCCATTACACGGTATACAAGGAGCTAGGCCGAGGTTCTACCCCTAGCGAATTCCGGTTTAGGGAGTACGAGTGGCTGTGGCTGATAGCCCACTTCGAGCACCCCAAAGCTCAGGTATGCATCCTTAATATATCTTACAAGCCTAATGTATCGTATCAGATTGAAATAGTTAGTTACTAATTTTTTTCCATATGTTTATCAAACAAGGCGATTTCGAAGACGAACCGGGCGAATAGATTGAAAAACACCAGGGCCCATCATGCAGGTTCACTCAACTACATGGGTTGGTCGACTAAGGCGCAGCAACAACAAGAAGTGAACCCCTTGGTGTATATTCATCAGAAGTTCTATCCGCAGTGCCCTGACGAAGCGGTAAGTCTTTCGCCTCTCCATGTGTTAATAAAACTATTGTCTCGATATTAATAGATGTTGTTAGTTAATACGTTGTTCATTTTCGCTTTTCAATTAGGCGAGAGTGGAGGAGGTGACCGCAGAAGTGACCATGAGTATAGCTCGGACTAACCATCCTGACTGCTCCGAGGAAGAAGTCACCCAGTATGCCTCTCAGATCGATCGGCTTGATCCCCCGATAGCGGCTCAGATCATGGCAAAAGCGTGCGGGACTGGAAAGAATACCTACTACTGTAGGGGAATGGGCTCGGCGGGCGAAGGAGTATTGAAAACCACTTCACAATACTCTACCGGGTCAAGAAGTTCAACTTCTAGTCGTAACCTCGCGGCGGAGCTTCATAGGACGCAGAGGGAGTTGGAGGAGCAAAAGAGGCAGATGGCCGAGTACCAAATGCAGCAGACACAGGTGCAGGCTCAGATGTACACATGGATGCGGACGATGTACGAGGCTCAGACTACCAGACAACCCTTCCCCACACCTCCCCCGGTCCCGGTCCCTCCGTTCCCTAGCTATCCACCACCACCACCGCACCAGTCAACGCCAGAGCAAGACCAAGGTAGCCACCGGAATTCAAATGAGTACTTTGATTACTTCGACCCTGACCCGCAAGTTCCTCGACCCTGACCAGTAGTTGTAGTTAATTTTCGTATCGTCGTTGCTATTTGTACTGTACGTTGGACATTTATGTGTACTGTTGAACTTGTATGATTGTACGGTTTATGTCTTTCAATGCAGGTTCTGGAATTGGGCCCAATCCAGAACCGCGTTTTTTTTTCAAAAATTTTTCAGACATTGCCGGCGACATGGACCTCAGTCGCCGGCAATGTCACAAATTCCGGCCACGGCGGCGGAACCATTGCCGGCGACGGCGTCGCCGGCAATGTTAACACCGGCGGAAGATTTCCGGCGACGTCATTGCCGGCGACTCGTCGCCGGGAATGACATTTCCGGCGAAAAAAAAAGACAAGGCCGGCGACTTCCCGTCGCCGGTAATGTCTCCTTTTCTTGTAGTGTCGCAAGAAATGCATGATAAATGAGGAGATCTTTGGGGCAGGTAAAACATATTTCAAAGATTTTGATGGTTTGACGTGATACGGATTCCAAGTATAGAATTCAATTCTATTTATTGCTGGACAACCGAAGAGTTAAAATTAATTACAGCCTAATAAGAGGCTGGGTCAGAGTTTGGAAAAGGGCTTATCACAGAGGCTCAATCGGGTTTTAAACCCAATACATACTTTGCTGTCAAAACAATGTGGATATATGAAAATCTTTGATTGTTTGATAACCATTACAAGAAGCCTATACTGGAGGCCCAAAAATTTACAATTGGAAGACGAAGCTCTTTATCAAAACTTTAGTATACTCTGAGGCCACCCAGGCTTGTTGAGCTGCTAAGCGAGCTTCGCTAGCTTTTGCACGTGCCTCTTGTAGGAGTTGAGCTCGAACCTCGCCTTCATTCAGGAAATGACGCATTTTATCCTGGTAAGCGGGGATGTCATTTTCCAAGGCGTTTATTTCAGAGTTGAGTTTGGCTAGATCAGCCTCTAGAGCAAGCCTTCGGGCACGTTTGGTCAATAAAGTCTCTTCCCTTGATTCTTTTTCCTGCAGAAGTTTCTGGATTTCCTCTGCTTCCCTTTGAGTCATTTGCTCTAGGGTGCTCGCTGCTTCATTCTCACGTTCAGTCCCGAGTGTTAAGTCGTGAAAGACTTCGCTTTGGCGCTGGTACTCAATGAAATTGTTTTCTAACTTATTCAGGAGAGGAATAAAATCTGCAGGGGCAGTGGCTCGCAAATCCTTCACTTGTCTCGAAACGGCTTGAACATCTGAATTAGAGTCTAGGGGCCCAGAGAGAATTTTACGGAGCTGACAAGTGAAGTCGGTACGATCAGGATGAGTGCTTAAAGTGCTCAATGCACCTGCAAGTTCTTGAATCTTGGTTGACTCTTGTACACTGAGCAGCTGGAGTTGCTTTCCTGATGATGAGGAGGGGACAGAGATTTCCTCGTTTGGAAGGGGAGGTCCTTCATCATCAATGTCTGCAGTACGATCAAGTTGATCTTCGGTGGCCATCGAAATCAGCTCTCCTGATGAGCTCGCTTGTTTCCTTGGACTGTTAGGAAGGCTTTGATAAACATCCAGGACTACAGGAGCAATGTTGGACTTCAATATGAAAATAACAGGAAGTGTTAGGACTATATAAGAAGATCATCAACCTAAAGAGTGAGGTTACATTTGCTTACTTGTTGGGGAGACAGTACTGGTGTTTCCTCATGAGTTTGGACTTGTTGCTCTGGAGAAGGAATTGCTGCTTCAACCTCTGGGCTAGTCTCGACCAGGGTTTGTGATTGATCAGATCTGGGTTCTGGTGAGGAGACAATTTGCTCAGCCTCTGAAATGACTTGTTCATCATGAGCACTGGGTTCTTCGCTAGAAGAGGAAGGAATGTAGCAACCTTGAATTTCGATTTGAAGACGATTGAACAAAGTCTCAAGGGCTACAGGGTGTTTCTTCTCCTCTTCCTCAAGTTCTGCTCGATGGACTCCAGCTAAGAATCGAACTATGAAATCCTTGCAACACTCTTTGTGGCTGTTAACTGTAGCCTTATCTGCGATGGTGGATATGGTGTTGGACTCATCGAACTCCAGAATAAAGGCTTTGCGGTGTCCTTCTTGGAGCCTTTATCCTAGTGAGTCAATTATGCAGAAGGTTTCGTCTTCAGCCTTGAGGACGAAGAAGTGATCATTCCAACTCACTATGTAGACCCGGGGTTTCCGGCTTTTCTGAACGTGGTCCCATAAATCGTCGAAGGACGGATGACCATTCAGATTAGCAAACTTCTCAGGATCAAAGTATCCTATGAAGGAGTCATCGGCCGAGAATTGGAGCGGCTTGATGTTTGCTTTCAAGATAGCATCCAAATCAAAGTGTTGGTCTGGATACTTCCTGGCCAGGGATTCGTCCTTGCATAGCTCCTGCCATTCCTTTGAACCTTAGAGAAGGAGGTCATCGAACTGGGAAAGTGTAGGAGTGCTACCCAGATTTGAACAAAACCAGTGTGCAATAGTAAAAGCGATGGCTGAACAAGCACTAGAACCTGAGGCTTTGCTGCTCCTTTGATCAAACGAAGCAAGGAAGACTCGAGCAAAGAGATGTAGTTGATTGTCTCTGCTCCATATTCGTGAGTCTAACCAAACCCCACTCTCTGCCTCTGGGGCCTGCAGCTTGGGTTTCTTGGATCTTGAGGGCTGCAAGGGTTAAGAGTCGATATCAGGAAAAGTGGTGAAAACAAGTTTTTTCCGGATAGGTAATAGTTCGAAGTACTTACAGATGATCTGGAATGCTTGGTCCTTTTCTTCTTGAAAGAATGAATAGCCATGGTTACATCTGGCTCTGGATCACACTGTGAGAAGAAGAGAAGGATGGTTATTTTTGATCCTAAGATTACCAACACAAGTGGAAATTTCTGAACTAAAAACATACCTGAGGGCATGGGGTTGAACTCGAGTTGGGGTGAGGACCGATGAGTGCATCTAAGTCTACCTTCAGTGAGAATTTATCATCGAATCCATGAAAGATGGTAGCAAAGCACAGTTCCGGTCCCTGGTATCGCTTCTCAATCCAAAGTTGGGAATACCAGGTGAGGTATGTTGGGGTAACCAACCTCGATGGAGATAGTGGCTTGGTAATCTCAGGAATTATCACCATTGGAAAGCCAAATTGTTCATCGATGGCTTCTGCTACATTGGGCTTATTTTCTGCTCGCCAGAGAGTATATTTGTTGACAGAACATGCAAGGGGCATAGGGGCATCCTGGCTAAGCCCAAGTTGTCTGCAGAAGTGATTGGGAGCATAAAGCTCATACCCGGAATCTGGGAGTGGAAGATCCTGGCAAGTGTTGGACTTAACAAACAAGCTCCTCGCTTGATTATCTTGATCAGGAGATGGCATGAAACCACTTGAGAGGAGGTCAGGATGCCGACGACCCAGAATTGTTTCGACTGCATTGTAAGGAAGGTCCTTATGATAACAGAGATATTTGAAGCAGTTGAGATAGGACCATTGCTTAGTCCTGGCCAATGTAGAAATCAGCGACCTACCCAATAGCTTTTGTTCTTCGAACCTAGGAGTTTTGGAGGGACAGAAGAAAGGGAAATAGATTTGCAGCCAGAGGTCTACCATCCAAAGTGGCCCAGATTGGTTCAAGTCGAGCTTCGATAAAGCAATTCGCTTGAGACCATAGTAGATGGAGGCGAGGACAGGCTCAGCCAAGCTCAGTGGCTCTTCGTTGTAGAGACGTTCAGCGAGATTGGTCCACGTCTTGATGACCTTCGCTGAGGTTGTGCAGAATAAGTACTTCGATAGCCAGTACTCCAAGAAGGCTATTCCTCCTTGTGCGGTGTCTTTCTCCTGTTGTGAGAAGTGTTTTACCCAGGCAGAGTAGGATGGAAGCCGCATTGCTGAGGCTTTGTGAGTAGTTTGGCTGGTCCTGAGGGACCCAATTGTTCTCAGTGGCAGGAACTCCAAAAATGGTGTAGAGGTCGAGCATTGTGATACTCACGTCTCCACAGGGAAGTTTGAAACAGTTCACTGTGCAATCCCAGAAGCACATTGCTGTAGCAAACGGGGCTTTGTTACCCCCAGACGGAAGAGAAAAGCATAAATCGATAAGTTCAGCGATTCCTGCTGTTTCCCATCGTTCTCTGTCTTGCCTGCGGCGTGATAGTTGCATATTTATGCATCTATTTGGTATTTAATGTGTTCCCTATATTTAGTTTATTGTTATTAATCGAGTGAATTAATTATGTTTATTTGTCTTTAGGTGTTTTGGAGATTAATGGAGAAAAGGAGATTAAATAATATATAATGAAGTCCTTGGCGAGGAAGTGCCTAGCGAGCTCGATGGGTTTAATGACTGCAATCATATATGGCTTGGCAAGGTGATTACGTACGTAGAGCCATCGAGCAAAGATGTTGAAAGAAGAGAAGGTTTGCATGTGGATATTTATATATATTTATATTTGCAACTTGAGATTAAGAAGGAGTCCAAGTACAATGTGGACTGTGCTAGCACGTGCTCCACTTGCTAGGTCAATTAACCTAGCCTAAACATATATATATAGCAAGTGGGGGGCTGAAGTTACGTACGCTGGAGAATAGAGAACAAAAGACGTACGGCTGGAGAGACAAAACAGAGGATTCAAGCGAAGCTCGATCTCGACGTCGTCAAGAGTTCTTCTTTCTCCATCTTTTATTTATCTTTCATGAATTCTTTGATGTTTTTATTTATGACTATGAGTAGCTAATTTTCCTTTGTTAAGGAGCTGCTTGAAGCCCCGTACATGAAGTCTTTTTAATACATACACTTTAATCTAGTTTTGCATATTCTATGAATGAGGTTTCTTTCTCTGAATGATCACCGTATGAATTCTTGTATGTTTTCTTTGGTGCGCAACTTGGTATGCATGCTAGGGTTCTAGTTTCATGACATACGGGCGACTGAAGATAATTTCTTCCACCGGATTCTCTATAGTGATACACCGATTTTACCGTCGGGAGATTGAAATCCATAGGTCTAGCGAGACACGCCTATAGTGTACTTGTGAACCCTTGTAGCTTCTCAAACCTTTTCTAGAACTTAATGCTTTCTTATTTGTAAACCTTGGGGTCCATGACTATGGGTTCAATAGAGGTATAGATGTAGGGGAGGTCCATGACAAACCTGCATAGACATAAGGATTAGGTAATAGGATGTGGTTGTAACGATCAACTCTTCCTGGGAACTTTCATTCATCGAATATGTGCATTAGGTTAAGTATGTGTTAGAGAGATGGAATGACGGTGGTGGATTGCATTCCTCTTAACTCTTTAATCATATAGTTTAAACCCAATTGCATTCATTAGCATATTTACTTTCAGCATTTATTTTCTGCATTAGCTGTAACTTTGCTGATTTATTTCGGTAACCAAATCAACTCTGAATACCCTCAAATTTTGTGTGGTAGTCCGCCACTATGTCTAGTTTATTGTGTCAAAATCTCGATGCATTTGAGTCTGTCTAGCTTAGGTTCGATAGCCATTAGTGTTCTGTAGTCGAGTCTGTCAGCATAGTAGTGTGTTAGGATTTAGTTTCACCAATTCCTTGTGTTCGATAACCCCTATTTATTTTACTACATTGATATATCCAGGTTGTGAATAGGGTATCTTTGAGAGGTGTTAAACCGCCTTGTCAAATTTTGGCGCCGTTGCCGGGGAATTGCTTAATTCTAAGTCCTAATAGAGTCTTTAATTTTCAGTTTTGTTTTGTTTTGTTTTCTTTTTCTTTTGAGTCTTACTGTCTCTTCTTTGTGCAGGAGCATTGTTTATGCGTACTAGGAACACAAAAAGCACTGAGCCATTATTACTTGATCCAGAGATTGAACGCTCAGCAAGGTAAAACAGGAAGCAGCAGGGACAACGGTCCATGAACGTGAATAGTGGTGGTCAACCTGAGCAAGAAATACATTCTGATACAGAGTCTGAGTTTGAGGAAGAACAGAGTATTCCGACACCACCACCATCACCAAAAAGAATGGCAAATGCAACAAAGCTGAGAGAGTCCTTTATACCGGGCACAGGTGCAGCAGATTCACCGATCGTACTACCAGAGAATTTGGGGTCTTATTCTATTCCCCCATCACTTATATCGAATCTGCCACACTTCAGAGGAACGCCTTCTGAAGACCCTCAGGACCATCTCAATGAGTTTACAGCATTGTGCAGAATCCAGAGATTGACTAATGTGGAAGAGGATACTGTAAAACTCCTCTTGTTTTCGTTCTCTTTGAAGGAGCAAGCAAAAGCATGGTATAATTCTTTAGCTCCTTTTTCTATGGACACATGGGAGAAGATGTGCTCTGCATTTATGAAAGAGTTCTACTCTGCTTCACGCACCAAGAACTTGAAGAAGCAAATTAGCACATTCAGGCAGAAAGACAGTGATGAATTACATGAAGCCTGGAGCCAGTTTAAGAGTCTTCTTCGACAATGCCCTCATCATAAGTTTGACCTCAACACTCAAATGGAGTTCTTCTATGAAGGACTTGATTCTTTCAATAGGTCAAAGCTTGATTCAGCTTGTGGGGGAA